>OX336418.1:31671378-33045830 GCA_946903255.1 Schistosoma spindalis | reverse complement strand
TCTTGATTCAATTGCGTTATCCCTGGGATTATTAGTTCATACTATAATTCAAATACTTCTAATTATCATATTGGCGTCGCGATGGGGCCTGCGGTGGAACAGTTAGATATTCATTCGGATTTTGATGCTTATGAGGATTACTTTGAAAGGTTCGAAATCTGGGCTATGACCAAGGAAGATGATGAGAATATTAATATTGTGGCACATTTTCTCACATTCATCGGAAAAGAAGCATATAGCTTAACAAAAATTTTGGCTTTACCGGAAAAGCCCATTTCTCTTCCTTATACAACTCTCAAGGAACTACTTTTAGACTATGCTAAGTATACAAATTTCGAATGCGGTAAAGGGAGATTTCGTAAAATAATTCATGAGGATATAAAAAATTCCATTACATTACGTCGCCCCATCCCAGTGCATACTCAAGATTATGCAGATAATTCATTTGGGAATTGCGATGCAGTTGACGAGGATGGGCACAAGTTTGGTCAATGTTTGTGCTGTGGAAGGTTCCACCCTTTTAATTCATGTAAATTTCGTAATTGTAAGTGCTTTAAATGTGTTGATGTTGGACATATTCAGTCAGTTTGTAATACTACTGTTCATGTTGCTGCAACTAATATTAAGTCTTTTGATTCTGATTCTATTAATCTGAATATTTATAATGATCATTTATCTTTATCGACGATTTCAAAAGACAGTTTAGAGTCATATATCAGTTCAGAGTTAAATGAAACTCAAGATTCTTGCGAGACAACAATTTCTAATGAATCAACCTATCAGATTTCTCATGTTATTGTACCAGATATGGTTTTTCCTAATGATTCACATATTTCTGGTAAAATTTCTTACAAATCTGGTGAAAATATTTCGAATAAACCTAATGATGATCAAAAAAATGATGTAGTTTTGATAGATGCTGATTTTTCTAACGATCCTTTACTCTGCAATGACATTCTTAATAAATTCGAGAAAACTATTTTAGAAGAATCGAATCTTGATGTCATATCAAATATTATTTGTCCTCATGATGCATTTGTTTCTTGTGAGAAACTTGTTCAATGCGAAGCACGAGTATTAAATGAGTTAGAGTTTGATTACAATTCAGATAATTCCATATCAACTGTTGTTTGTCCTTATCATAAATTCACTTTCAATTTTTACTCTAGTCAAATTGAGAAAGATGTTTTAAATGAAGCCACATTATTCATAACTTGGGGATATGAAGATCCGACATTATTTCGTGGGGGAGGATAGTCTGAATGTCTATGGTTCAAATTCTAGGAAGCAGTACTTTCAGTACTCAACGGACATGATGATTGTACACAATCCCAGAAATCAAATATAACAGAGTCTTTATCCAATACATTGTGTGACAGACACAGCATGAACTTGAGGAGAGGAAGACGTACAATTGATTACAGACACTTAGACTCTAATTTAAGCTGTGGCGGATGTGGTGTTTGAATGAACTAATGACTCCTTTGTACTTGTTGAATGTTTGATTTCGAATTCTAAATACAGTACATTCGTTAGTGCTTGTGTAGTACTTCTTGATTCAATTGCGTTATCCCTGGGATTATTAGTTCATACTATAATTCAAATACTTCTAATTATCATATGGTTGTATGCCCTCACTCTGCCTGAGGTGATTGTATATAGGGCTTTTAGGATGTTAATAAACTTCTCAGGCACACCCTTCTTCAATAGACAATCCTAGAGAACAGTCCTATCCAACGAATCGAAGGCAGCCCTGATATCAAGAAACACTACGATTGTTGGCCTGTGATAAGTATTACAGTGTTCTAACATTTGGAGGAGGATGAAGATATGGTCGATGCATCCTCGACCAGAACGAAAACCAGCCTGCTTCTCGCGAGTCAATCTCGGGCTTTGAACAACCTACGAAGTATAACGGAAGCCAATAGCTTGGAAGCAATCGGAAGTAGACTTATCCTCCGATAGTTGTTACAGAAACGACGTAAACCTTTTTAAAGATAGGGACAACTATTGAATCATTCCATGACACTGGTACACTATCTCGCTCCCGGACCTTTGTAAACAACGCCGTCGGCTCCTTAGCCAGAAAGTCACCACCATCTTTAAAAAGAGCCGGAGGTAAGTCGTCTGGGCCCGGTGATTTGTAGTGCTTCAAGAGTTGGAGTTCCTTGTGGACTTCCGCCTCATTTGGTGGATCAGTCGTCACCGGCCATGGAGGGCAGGACAGTCTGATCGATGTTGCCGGAGCAGCAGGCTAGTTGAACTGCCCTTCGAAGAATTCGGCCCATCGTCCAAGACGTCGATGGATGTTAGTGATTGGCATCCTGTCATCCTCGCAGATTGTTTCGATCACACCAGACTTCTTGCTGCCAGTGGCTCGGATGAGTTGGAAGAGCTTCCGGTAATTACCAGATGCAGCTGCTGCTTCCAGCTCATCAGCGAGCTCCGACCAACAAGTTTCTCGGTCCTTACGCAAGCTTTGTCCAATTTCATTGCGTAACATGCTTCGTTTGTGGTCAAACTCACGGTCACCCGGAGTAGACGACGGGCTTCAATGAGTTGTAAGGAGCCTGAAGAAACCCAGTGCTTATAGGCGGGACGTTTCGCGAACCCATAACAGACTTATTCGCCATTTTCATGGCGTCATGCAATTGCAACCAATGCTCATCTATACTCTTCGGTGGAATGGTAGCTAGCCTAGAAGCTAACTCGGTTCGGTACTTACTAGCAACGGAAGTTGCAACCAGCTTGCTAACACCAATCCTTTGGTGGCGGTCACTTCGTTGTCCACTAAAAAGTAAGGTAAGATTGGCGCAGACCAGGGCATGATCAGATTCCAGATAGGTACTCTAAAAGGAGCGGCAGTCTTGTATACAACCACGCCAGCGGTAGCTGATCGCGATGTGATCAATCTGAGTCCAGGCTTGAGATGCAGAGGGAGGACGCCAGGTGACACGTCGGCGATGAGTGTGCCGGAAGTTAGTGCTAGCCAGAAACAGGTTGTGGTCTGTGCACAGTTGCAGTAGACGGCCCTCGTTATCTGTCCTGCGACCAACAAGTCCCCATCGGTCACCTAAACGACTCGCTTCTGTGCCTAGACGCCCGACCTGAGCATTCAAGTCTCCGGCTAGTACTACAATATCTGTCGAACGCACTTTCTGGAGAAGAACAGATAACTGGTGGTAGAACTCATCCTTGATTGCATCCGGGCTGCAATCTGTCGGGGCATAGGCGGAGACGACGAAAAGACATCGTTTCTCACGCCGATTTCTTCTCACTTTGATGGTACTTTCTAATCTAACAGCACATAATCAACTGTTAATGGGGATCCAATCGATTAGTGCTGCCTCAGCTCTAGCGCTTAGTGCGACACTAACGCCAGCAAGACCAGACGAAGATGCCACAGGGTCCCCGGATAAACGCACGTAAAACAAGCGTTTTGAATTGACGGATGGAGTACTTCACCAAAGTCTTGAATGCGGGTCTCGGATAGACAACAAACGTCAATATTAAGACTTTGCAAAGACATAGCCAGCTTTATCTGTTGTCCGACCTGCATAAGTGTGCGAACGTTGAAGGAAGCCAGTTTGAATGGTGCACGTGGTTTCAGAAAAACTGCTTCAGTACTCGTATCCGATGGTAACATATAATTTTCAACCATGCAGTGACTCGAGAACGTTTAGATAGAGCCTAATTTCCACCATAGACGAGCTGCTGTATAAGTCAAAAAATAAAGATACATAAAGTGTGAGTAAAAGAGTGAGTAAATGACATGATAAACAATAATAATAATAATAACAATAAAAATGTGAGTCATTTGATTGTTATTCGGAGCAAGAAGAATATTTTCCATAAACAGACAGTTCATCATTTTTTGTGTGTGGGCTGTGATACTGCCCGGGTCCCCAAACCGAAGCAGGTGGTTTTCTTAGGGAACCCCACCCCGAGCCTTTGACCTAAATGTCTAACCCACAAGGCAGTGGAGATCGTGAGGAGATGCAGTCCCAGGGTAGCCGGTGACCAACGATTGGTTCATACGCCATTTGTTTCTTCAGGATACTGTAGCCCATGTGCACCATTGGTTTGGGATCCGGTTAAGGCGCTGGACATTCGGTTTCCGTCCTCTCATTTTTGTTAACAACACCCCCGCCACGAGAAGGCAGTGGGTAGGACTTCTCTGGCAGAGGCAGTATACGCGTGGCCGTGTGAGAGTATTTCGAGACTGAGGAGTAGCCCACCCCGCTCTCGGCCATACCAGGGCATTTTGGGGCTTGCCCAATCATACAACTGTATGAGTTTAGCGAATAAATAATCGTTTATAATAAATGCAATACTTTCGCCTAGCCATTGCCAGGGAAGTCCTACTCACTGCCTTCTAGCGGCGGGGGTTTAGTTCACGAAATTGAGAGGATGAAAAGTGAATGTCCGGTTCTTTAACCAGGTTGATGGACACGGAGAGTCCACCTAGAGGAGTTGGAAAACCATGATTCCAAATCAATGGTGCACATGGGTTCCAGTATCCTGAAGGAACGAATGGTGCATAGACCAATCGTTGGTCACCTGCTACCATGGAACTGCATCTTCTGACGTTTCTCCGCTGCCTTATGGGTCAGACCTTTAAGTCAAAGGCTTCGGGTGTGGCCCCTTAATGGAACCACCTGCTTCGATCTGGGCAACCGGGCAGTATCCCACACCTCACACAAACCAAATGACCTATGTGGCGCTTTTGTATTCGGTACTCTTTTGTACCAATATTTTTTTTTCAAATGAATCAATAATAAACATTAATAAATGTAACATCAGTCGTTATACGTTTGTGCTATGTGTGGACTGAGTTCCACAACATGATAATACTACTTAGTTTGCAGAAAGTTACAATCTTACTCATAACTACTACAATACATTTCCTTCAAAGTTGTCTATCGAACGGTTTTCAAACATGAGTAGGCCTGCTATGTTTTATTGTTAACCGAAACTTCAATACAAACTTACTACATTAGTAATGAGATTTATCATACAACATGACAACACAAAGTCCTTTACAACGACACCATTATGGCATCAACTAAACCCCGTTCAAGAGCATAACAGTACAATTAATCTCTGAACTTTCCACACAGTATGTAACTTGGTTGTATCCAAGACGTTCAAAGTTAATATAATTAAGTCCGAATCATATATTGATAATTATAAACATTCATTACGTAGTAAGAATAAAACACTTGAATAATGAATATAGATGAAATATTGAATATTTTCCACTCATCATAAAAAAACATCTGAACACTTTATATCTATCTATTTAGGCAGAAAGTATAGAAAGAAATAAGTTAGTAAACTTAATCTAGACAATTTTTATTAAATGTTTATTTCACTTCATTTAAATAAAAGCTAAATTATCCATATATAATATACTGTAATTGTTAAATACATATATTAGAAACAATAATTAATACATCATATGTGTATCAGTCAGTCAGTCAGTAACAACATAGAAATTCGTACGTACTTACATATATGTATAAATTACATGATTAATTATATCTATTTAATTTCATAATTTTTGTACATATACCTATCTAATTACAAATTAACTATATTGTTTTCTTTTATTATTCTGTAATTGATTTTCATTAGGTGATATAATTTCTGTCTTTTTTTTAATTGTTTCTTTTACATTAGTAGATTTATACTTCTTGTACGTTTTCCAATGATGTTCAGAAGTAATTTCATCCTGGAATAGTGATGATTTTAAATGAATTTTATTTTCACAAATTTTTCGTAACATTTCAATACCTAAAAAAAAGAAAGTAAATAATGTGAAAAGGTAATTGTTATTGATGACTATGCAAATTATATAAGGTTGGTACTACTGTTATAAAAGACTTATTCGAGTAAGAAAGAACACACTGAGGTAGTAGTTAGTTATAAATATTGTTATGTCCTGATAAGCATAATGAATGGTAACTTTTGGGATCCATTTATGGACCAATACTATCCGTATATTTCTGTCGTATAATTGTTATGTAACTAAACTATTCACATCCGTGTCCCACTTATTATGAGCTTTATTTTGACCTATGAACTATTATTATACGATATACTATTCTTGAATTATACCCTGTCTATTAATTACTACCTCCCTCATTCACAACCACATTTGGCTGATTCTTGTACAAATTTTGTTTCATTTTTTATTGGTACGATGTGGTCTGTCTGGTTGGTATATAAACCCAGTATGCTTGAGATAAATGATTCATATTAGAGACTCGGATTGGTGTTCTGGGCTTAACTGGTTGGCCTGGGACCAATAAGGACTCTAGACTGCTCATACGGGTTTACGCGTCATTGATTCCATCGATAATTCACTGCTCTCTGATTGGCGTTATACATTAACAGGGCACTCAGGCCACAAGTTATAACAGATATATACAGAATACGGAAGGTATTGATTCTTCTTGTGCGATTTAAACTGAAGTCACGTAGTGGCATTAATTAATACATAACTGTGATATTCGATCCAAGGTTGGCCATTTGTGTTGAGTATAATTGTATAAAAGATAGGCATCATTATGTACACAACTTTTGAAGGAAAAATGCAAATTTATGGTCAAAAAGATGTGGTCACAAACATATTATTGTAACCAATAGTCAGAGACTTTGGGTGACATGGTTCAGAATCGTCCGCAATGATGGAAGTGCATTCACTCCTTGTTTTCCCGAAAACTTTATACTTCTTAATTTTCCACAACTTAACTTTCTTTTACAACTACTGACACTTCTACTACTCTGAGGTTTGTCCTAGGTTAATTTTACGACTTTGTGCTAATGTGGAATGGTAATCTGAACCGACACACATATTCGTTAGTTTCTATGATGATCACACACATAGTTTTGAAGAGAACGAAGTTGCATTCTTGTTTATGAACAGTTTTTGGCTAGTCTTATGAAGGACTCTAGTCCATCATGGAGAAATATTCAGGAGTGGACCTGATCATCTTGATTGAGAACCTGAACGTCAGTGTCCAGGATCGACAACACTGAGTGTGAATGCATCACAAAACGACATGGGTTGGGGAAAACAAACGAGAATGGGAAGAGATGGGTAGATCTGTGTCGATGAAAATGCAATACTTCATAAACCTATGTCATCAACTTTTTGTTGTTATCGTTACTTATAAAACATGACACAAAATTTAACAACATGAACCAACCTTTTTCTTTATTTTGACTATATTTTTGTAAATAAGCTATGCATAACAAATTTGTATATCTGGGTGACTCGAAAAATGATAAATATTTAATGGATAAACCAGAAGTCTTTGGTGGAAATACACAATGAAAGCCACCAGCTCTATCGAATTCATCAACCATAGAAATTAATATACGTACATCGAATGGTGTAAGACAGTCTAATATTTCATGAGTTGCATTTTTAAGTATTACATGAGGTGGTGTATTTGATGTGATAAAAAGATTTAAACTATTGAAATTCTTATAATTAGTCGGTGATTTATATGAATTTTTAGAAAGATTTGAAGTTCCTGTCAAAAAAAGACAATAAGGTCAATTTATGGTTATGATTTGTAACAGTTCATAATTAAAATGAAATATCAGATGGGTTTTGTGGATATTATAGTAATTTCGATGGTTAAGATCATGCTCACTAGTGACTGGCTTCAAGAGGTATATCCTGGAGTTCTAGTGAGAAGCAGTGACTAATGGAGTTCAACCAGGTCTGTTGTGAGATAGTAACTCACTGATGATAGTGGTGGATTTGTCGCTCAATTTCGTTGACTAGTTGAAGTTAGACATTAACACTGTTGGATGCCAGCCGGCTCAGTGGTCTACTGGTTAAGCGCTCTCGAGCGAGACTGATAGGTTCTGGGTTCGATTCTCGCAGGGGGCGAGGTCGTGGATGTGCACTGCTGAGGAGTCCCACAATAGGACGAAACGGTCATCCGGTGCTTTCAAGTTCCCGATGGTGTTCTAGCTTCAACTGACTCATGATCTTAACCATTGAAATTAAAATGAAATACTTAACGTTTTAGTTAAATGGATGTAGGATATTTTAACATGGAAAATATACCAGTTTTGTATATTGTATAGAAATATGTGCGGTTAGTTTTTTTAATTATTATTATTATTATTATTATTATTATTATTATCGAGTTTCGCTTCATCACACTTTGGTGTCACAGTATAAAAACAGCAGAATACAATGAAATTTAAATACACTTGGTGTTGTTTTACTTGTATCTTCTCAGTAGCTAAGTAGATAACAAGATGGCGTTTGAAGCAAACGGTACTGGGTTCGAGTCCCGGAGTGAATATCAACTCTGGGATGCAGGTACAACCAGGTGACGAGTTTCAAGTAGGACGAATCGCGCGTCCTGGATTCCATTGCTAATTACTATCCATTTTTGCGTAAACAATGTAACTTGTTTCAACGAACCAATCATTAATACATGAATGAATTCATCAATGGTCTGTAAATGTAAGTTGAATTAAATAGGTTTATCTATTTCATTTATACATAAAGCCAGATAACATTAATAATAGATATAAATTAACTTGACAAAAGCTGGATTTGTCTTTGAATAACACGAACGAATATTTTAAACTAAAAACTTGAATATATATACGAATATTCATCAAGATTAGAACGAATAGTTTGACAGAAATCGGGCGCCGAGTATAGAGAAGACGTAATATGTGAAAATTATATTTGAAATAATCTCAGTGATTGAAACTTAAATAAATCCAACATTTCGTCCGGCTAACTTGTCTGGACTTCTTCAAGGTAATAATCAAAATCTTTGATGGTTTTGATTTTGATTATTACACTGAATAAGTCCAGATAAGTTAGCTGGACGAAACGTTGGATTTATTTAAATTTCAATAGCTGAAATTATTTCAAATATACTTTTTAACATATAAAAACTTGAATAGTTCATTTCATAATAAATATATTTTTTCTCTCATTTAAATCTTTGTTTTATGTTCATAAACTTTCAATTTACGCATAAATATTCGAAATTATTTAACAGTAAATGATCCACAATCCAGTAACGTACTACTTGGTTTTGAGACATTTTTGAATAATTTTGTTAGTGCTAGTGATACTAACCAGTTGCCAAAATAAAAGTTAAATAGAACTTTATTTTAACCTATGATTCAAAGTTTCAGAAAAATCAAATTCTGTAGCCACTAACCCACTACTCAATAATAGCATATAATGAAATTATTCATGAATGTGCACTGTTTAGGAGATTCGTGCTACGATTTAAAAAAAGCTGTTTAGTTGCTTCATGTTTTTGAATGGTTGTCGAACTAAGAACTAACAAAATTCAACAATCTTTACACCTTTCTATGTCAAAAAAAACAAAACAAAACTTCACAGCATCTGAATGTTTATTGACACCAATGTTAGAACACTTATGGTAGTTCAAAGAGGATTTCAATTTTTGAAACCAAAAACGAATCCTAAAAGATGATAAGTATTATTATTAAATAGAATCACATATTACTAGGTTTTGTACTGAGTTATTTGTCGGTAACTTAATCCAAAGTATAAAATACTGTACTAGTTCCAAAGGTTATTCCTAATATCGTACATATCTTGATAGGTATTGAAAACCAATTCGTTTAATGTGTTATAAGACCTGTGGGATAAAGTGCTTCATAATGTAAGCACATGTACGACAAACAAGTATTCGCAACAACTTTTTACGGATGATAAACCTTACTACTTCTTTATTTCTATACAAAGTTACTAGTGAATAAGTTTACATATTGGGACCAAATGAGTTCACATAATCTGGTTATATAACATACCAAATACTGAAATTTCTGAATTTAAATTTCCACTTGAAGCCGAATGTAGTTTAATCTTAGGTTCAATCATCTCATGAGGATGATTTTTTCTGAAATCAGGCGAATCAGATTCTAGTCTCATAAACTCAGCTGATTTTCTTGATTCTACTGACGACAATGAAGTTGAGGAAGAAAATGATAGTGATAGCCGTCTGTTATTACTTGTATCATAAATTGATGTACGAGGTGATAAAATTCTTTCTTTCTCATCTGTATTACTTGATGTTATACATGAATGTAAAGAACTATTTGTATCTGAATAATGTAATATTGAAGATTTACATAAAACTGATGTTTTACAATCATTTCTTTCATATTGATATGGTAATGTAGATGAATTAAACTTTACTGTAAACTGTTTTACTCTTGGTAAACCATATTGTATAGCACGTATTTTAAAATATTTCATTTTCTCTTCTTCATCTGTACTAGCAGATTGAATAAATAAACGTTCATCAAGTAGCCATCTATGATTAGGTGGATTAGGACGTTGAAGGTCAGATTTAGTATTTTTTGTTTTTAAATTATCTACAAAACTAGCACTTTTTATATGTCGACAGGAAATATCATCATTTTTTAAAAGAGAATTTTCAATGTCCATATTTGAACCATTATATTCAACATCATGTGTATTTACATTTGGGCACATTATTAGATCAGGAGTATTTCTTTCATATTTAAGTGAAAAAGATGAAGGAATTGTATGACAGCGTGGTTCCATTGCCTCTGGAAGACGAATACCAGATAAATTTAGCATATCTTTAATAACACTACCTTTGATTTTAGCATCTAATGGTGAATCTGAATGCATACTTTGTGAAAACGAATAAACAAGAAATAGTAGTTTTATTAAGTGGCATTTATATGTAAATATTCATATATACATATATGAAATATTTTAGTTATTAAGAAACATTCGTACTGGAAATCACAGCTCTTAGGTTCATCGGTAATCATCAACATTAGTAGATCTGTAGCTTACTGATTTAGGGATGTCTGATTACTAATAATCGTACTTCAAGTTTGAATATTGCTTCATTTCAGTTTAGACGAACAAAAGGTGTGACGTAAATACTGTTCAGGTCTATCCTAACCATCATATTGCTTCGATTACCCGGACACTTTGAATTTTTCCCGTTGAGTACTCTGAAGATCAACGGAAACCTTATCAGCATAGATTAAACATGCCAACTGCTAGCATGAATACAACCAGTATTGCACAAAATTAAGGTAAAAAGCCGTTTGATGAAAACCAGTAAGACATTTAGAGCATCGAGTAGAGGATTTTGTACTATTGAGTACTATGGCCTGATGGATAAACTAATGAATTCAATCAAGGCTCAGTACGAGAATATAGTTACTCAAGTAACTAGTCAGTAACTTATTCGTATAATAACGTTGGATTCCACTAATCATAAGACGATGTGTAGGCGGGAATTAGTTTCACAATATTAAAAATTTTCAGTTTAGTAATTCAGGCAATAAATCATTTTATATTTCAGTGATTTCATTAACATAGACTTCCTCTACAATAATAACAGTATTCTGAAATGTATTTCAAGTGAGAGTATGATCAACTAGAATTAAATGATCATTAAAATATTTGAATAAGTTTATGGCACAAGAAAGAATAAACCGGCTTATTGAAAGCATAAAAAACATTTAATAATTGTTATGACAAAGGATTAAACAATTAAGTGATCATAGTGGTTACCTTGGTGAAACATTCACTTCAAGTAGCCATGGTTGTAAATCTTCATCTAAAAAAATATCGAAACCAAATATTTCATGTACAGAGAATGAATGGTTACAATAAATGTTTACAGCAGTATTGAATGCAGCCTCTGTACTGATTATAGTTTTTACAACAACATCTTTAATATTTGACCAAATAGGTGCAGGTGATATACCTTTTGATTTTAAATATGTCCAAAATGCTCGTAAACTCCTGAAATGAATGATGAATTTATGTATAACAAAATTGATTTAAATCAAGACGTAATACGGAAGGATGTAAGTTATTAGATTACATAAAACGTACTTGATTTATTTATGAGAATTGTTCACATTTTCTGTTGTTAGTTAAAGATAACGATTTCTCTGTATTTATGAAGAAATGTATCCGATTGTTTTGTAATAAGATATGGTAATTGGAAATTGAAGAATTCAAAATGTATATTTTTATTATTCAGATCATGAACCGATTGATGTTAGAGGTTAAGCTTTCGCGCGCGAGACCGAAGGCCATGAGTTCGAACCCCGCGAGCAGGATCGTGGATACGCACTGCTGAGGAGTACCACAATGGGATGAAACGACTATCCAGTGCTTTCATGTTTTCAATGGTTGTCTAACATCAATTGGTTCATGATCCCAATCAAAAACTTAATAATATCCACAACCCTATACTGATGTATAGAAATTGTTCGATCAACAAAATATGTCTGTTAATTAAGTTTTATTAGTGTACGGGCATTTATAGAGATTACAGGATTTTATAGTTTAAACCATGAACTGATCTTAGCAAGACCAACATTAAAAACCTGAAAGCTCTGAACGACCACTTAGTTCTGGTATGAGACTCTTGAGCAGGATACTCGGACGTGGATACCTACTGCTGAAGAATCTCATACTGGGACGAAACAGCAGAAAAGCGCTTCCATTTCTCACAGGGGTTTTAGCTAATAACGATTCGTGCTTTAAACTATGTGAATTAAAATTTCCTCTATTCAGCTTGTTTTTATTTCATCTAAAGCATCTGCCGACAGTTGTGATTTAGTAGATTTTAAAAGGCTTTTATTTCGTAAGCCATATTTCAATTATCTATGTAAAGAAAAATATCAGAGTTTTTAAAGTCAACTCTCGTTTATCTACCGTAGTTTTCAGTTCTGACTGCAATAAATATTCAAGACAAAAATAGCTTTTGTTTGTGATTATGTTTACAGTTATTTAAGCATGCGTGTCAAGTACTGTTATCAGTTGATTATAATTCAGAACATACTTATTTTTAAACAATATACAGCTTACATTTCCTGATAATCTTAGCGTTAACAAGTTTAGTTATTTTGTCCTAACATTGTCAAAACAGTATGCTTATAGGTAGTTGGGGAGTAACTTAGTGTTTAAAGCATTTGTCTTTAAATTATTGAATCAAAGGTACAAATTCTGCTGCACCTAATTTAGCTTAAACAAATGGTTATTATCACTATCACATATGTGTGTGTAGATCAAAGTCAAATTCGTGATCATGTACTTAGAAGAGTTATACTAATTTTATGTAATTTACATTCGAGTTAAACACGAGTTCACAAGAACGAGAAAGGGTAGGATAGAATATTATTTATCATAGACTGGCTAATTACAGATGATCCTATTCTTACTCATTTAGTAAGCGTATTTGTTGGATACTATTAAAGAATTAAGCATGATACAACAAGATCGATGAAGAATGCTTCACATTGTAGCGTCAAATAGTTTACATACAAAAAATAAATTAAGTCCTTGACCCAATGTGATCAAATAGTTGATTGAAGTTTAATAGTGTAATGTACCAATATTTACCAAATATTTCATTTTGTAAAATTGGAAAAAAAAACAATGAAAAGTTTTGGTCTAACAAACAAATCGTAAGTTTATTTAAATCAATAAACTTGTTGTCTGTATTTGTTAATTTAAACAAATTGTAAATGTTTATATTAACATCAGGAATACTCCTTACAGAAACTTAATTCAGTATTAATGTGGAACAAGGTGATCTACTGACTTTATTCCTGATCAAGCTGAGTTAATTATTAACACTCTAGGTTGATTTCAGTACCTAGTTATCTAAAATTCAATATTCATAGCAGAATGTACCAATACTATATTAACACATGTACTAATAAGTACTAGGTGGAAAAAATCTTACCACTTATGACCTTTCGTAGCAAATTCATTTGTGTTACTAATATATTCTGAATTTAAACGATTAATGGAGTAATTTGTTAGGTGAATATATCGATTGCCCAAGGAGCGTATTGCATTAGAATACCTAATAATGAACAGAAGATTACAAGCACATACTTAATATAAATATGAATTATGACAGTATAATTCAAACCTGAGTTTAACTTTTCGTGTGAAAGATCTACAGGATCAAATTGATTACAGTTTGCAATATAAAACTCATGATCCTATGAAAAGAGAATATTTTTGAGATATCTCAATGAATAGAATTACTGTATTTCTGATGTATTATGACTTACATTAAGTCATGAAACATAAGAAATAAAATTGTTTATTCATTGAGATATCACGAAAATATATTTATTATTAACTTTCGACTCAATGTTCACTTTATATGAAACTGAAGTCGTGACCAGTGGAGCTAATCCGTGTTGGGTAGAGATAAGTATCTACCTCAGTACAATGGAAGATGGTCGCGCAATTTCATGGATTGGTCGAATTTAGACATTAACACTGTTGGATGCCGGCTCTCGCGTTTGCGCTCAAGATTAAAGGCCCCAGGTTCGAATCCCGCGAGCGGGATCGTGGATGAACACTGTTGAGGAGTCCCGCAATGGAACGAAACGGCCGTCCAGTGTTCTTAGGTTTTCAATGGTGGTCTAAAATCAATCGATTTATGATCTCAATCAAAAACTTTTTAATCTCAACAACCCTTTACCAATTATATGAAACCATCTAGTTCATCCTTGACATTGATACCTACAAATCTATGATACTACCTTTGTCAATAGCAGCTGAAAAAATATGATGTTATTATAAGACCTTATCTTTTTAGAAAGTTCTAGGATTTAAATCACCATTTGCTAGATTACAGAATAGCTTATCTAGGATTTTTATTAAAATAATATTCGTGGTCAGTTTAACATATCCTTCTAACACTTTAACTTTGTTTGCTAATTAAAAATGCTGACAATTATCAAATGTCGAATACAATGAATATAATTTTCACAAATCACATCACCAAGAGATCTCAGTAAAGCAACCAGTGAAAACTAGGAATAACTAGACAGGTGTTTTGCCTTAACATGAAACTCCTAAAAAGCTCTCACCAACAACTTAGCCGGGGATGGAACCGAGAAACTTAAGTCTCCCTGAGAGAATTTAACCTCTGAAACAATGATTCATCATCTAGTGATGAACACATCTAGCTTCAATCAATTGGCAATACTGAATGACCATTATTTCAACTAGAGAAATTCATTATTCTCCACAATCCCCCCTGTACTACTAATAATAACCATGTGATCACTAGTGACTGATTTCAAGATGTAGTTCCTGAAATTCTAATAAGAAGCGGTGATTAATGGATTTCAACTGTGTCAAATGTAAGACCGTTAGTGAAATATGGCTTCGCAATATCGTGAATTGATTGGAGTAAGACATTTACACTATTGGGTAGCGACTCAGTGGTATAGAGGCCAAGTGTTCACAATGAAACCGAAGGTCCTGAGTTTAATTTCCTGTGTGGTCATGTGTGTACTGCTGAGTAATCTGATACTAGAACGAATAAAATGTCTGGTGCTTACTAGTTTCCAGTGGCTGTTTAATTAGTGTCAGTGCATGATGTAAACTATGAAGATTCAAAAATCTCCACAAATCTCTTTACTAAGAATATGTTTTTTATTAAAATAGAATCTTAACTAACTTTATTCATTATATAAACTCACTTTTGAGAGGCGAATCTAACCAATCCATCTTCATGTATATACAACCTTAGGGGATTAATTGATGAGATATACACATAAATGCGTAGGTCAAATTTACTATCATTTATCAGATATGGACGAGAAAGGTATCTACATGAGACAAAAAGAAATTTTGAACGATTCAAATTAGATTTTATTTACACTATTTCTGACTTATGACAAAGCAAATATTCTATAAATTAATTGCATAAATACTCAGTTACAGATAGACGGCGATGACATCTGACTCAGTCACTTCGCAATGAAGTGTTAAATGTTTTAGTGTGTCCTAATCACTAAGAAATATACTTTTTTATAAATAAAAACAGAATTCAAAAAGGTATGTGATTGTTGGACTTACGTAATATACATTGTCACCGCCTCAATACTTCACCAAATGATTTGGACCTAACTTCAGCATTGCTCACATGGTAATCCCAACATATGAGAGCAATGCTTCGAAGACATAAATACTAGTAGCTTATGAATATCCCTTGTTTCTCAAAGGTCAATTTTACAGCTAAAAGGTAGAACGGGATGAAATACTGGGGAGCTGGTTAGCAGACGAACATCTTGCCTACACTATAAATGACTTAAGTTGGCAAGAACTAACTGAGGTTTTTGAATCCATGTTGCGATTTCATCAGAAACTAAGTAACCAGGGATAATCAGACTTCTAAGATAGGTGAAGTGATAGGTGTAATTAGTTTAGACGTTAATACAGGCCAGTTTTGAGGTTCTTCCTTGGATTTAGAGAAAGTGAAATCCATTGTTAACATTCTTCCAATGCCACGTAAGGCAACCAGAGGAGCTTTCAATTTGTCAACGACTTTATCAAAGTGAACTATGTGTAATCTGTGTATCCTGGGTTTGTAAGTGAACCACCTAGTAGGAGATTAGTCCCTGAAAATTCGGACGATGAAACTACTATCTTTAAGAGATTGTATATGACGGAGTTAGTTAGTAATGGAGTAAACGAACAGTTTTACCGAATGCCGCTTGATGTCATGAATTCTGATGACAGTTCGCCATAAACTCTGACTCAATCTGTAGTGTCCCAGTCGAGAGCCTTTAAGAGGTTTATATACTTGTTCAGCATACCTTTCGATAATGGGTATTGTCATAAAAGCTGTTAATAAACGGATTTGAGCGTTGATTGAAGGTCAAGAAATTCTAATAGAGTTGGATGTTTATAGATATATCTAACATCACAGATCACGTCGTGCAAATCCATCCAGCTCTCGAGGATTTCTACCGACAAACAGGATAATTTCTATCGACAAAAAAATGGCACTGTAATTAGATCTGTCTTGGGACTCTTCCAGCAAGCTGTTTTATGACCAAATCAAAGAATACTGCTTTTTGAACAACTGTCGATGGTATTATTTTTATCATGAAGATATGAACCACATTAAAAATCATTGATCATTATAACACAATTTCTAAGTTAAATAATTACCATAAATCGATTAAGTACACAATGGAATAACAAGTGAACTCAAAGTATAATTTTCTTGTTTTGCTAAAGCGAGGATTTGGAGGGCAACTATAAAGTTCGGTATACTTGAAACGGCAGTATACAAACTCCAACCGTTGGGTGTCATTGAGCAGGAAAAAAGACCTGATACATTTTCTATCATCAAAGGTCAAACGAATATGCACCAACAGTATTATAAATGATAAATTGAGTGAAATCTGAGGAACACACGTGGAAAATGGTTAGTCCCTCAGTGTTATGATAGCAAATTGAAAGCAAATGATCAGGTTAAAGGCTTTCGTGTGGTTCTGAAGAAAATTTTATTCATAAACAACGAACTCATAACAGGAATGATACTATAAATACCGGAGAAAAAAGTCGTCAAGATTTCTGAGAAAGATCTATTCTGAAACGGTAGAGAAGGTTTGTAGCTTAGATGGATGGGTCAAGTGGAGTTCTGTCAACTAAGTTGGGTGGTTTGGTCATGGAGCTTTCATTGTCCTTCTGAACAACATCATCAGCAAAAACCAGGTAAAAGTGAAGTGTTTGAATTTCTCCGCATATGATTCACATCTTGTTTTGTTGACCTCGATCTTCATTGGCCATTAACCTGTCATTGTCTACCCCTTTATTTTAATTGTATCTCCCTTTGATTTGATGCTTAGTCTTATATTTGTTCATGATTTTTCTTATTGGTTGATAAATTGGATCAGTTGATTCCTGATTGACCTGAGTGTCAAGCTTCTAAAAATTCTCTGGTGTTCTTAGTATTCCTTCAGTCTAAGATTTTAATATACTTCCAGTCAAATGTGTGTCTACAATTTTCCTCATGCATTGATATAAGCGAAGATATGTAATGGCGTTTGACCGCTAATTGATGTTCATGCAAGCGAGAATGAAGGGGGTGTCCACTTTGTCCTATGTAGTGTCTTTCACAATTGGAACAGTTTATTTTGTAAATGATGTTGGGATTTTCTTGTTGTTTCAACCTTTTGTTTGCATAAGATTGATTGAAGCGATTTTGCTGGTTTCTGTGCTACACCTATTTCAAACGGCTACAATAATTCCTTATATGACTTTTGTATATCGCAGGATGATCCGTTTGTTGGTTACTATAACTGATTTCTTTTTATTACTAATGAGTTGGTTGATATTTTTGTAGTTGCGTAGGTAGCCGTTCTTCATTAAAAAATATCAAAATATCTATTTAAAGATCTATTCACTAGACATTTGGATTGTTTTCCCCGGTAGATAACCCATTAAAGATAGTATCTAGGATAAACTACCTCTTTAGGCCATCCCAATGTGCGTTTATCGGTTTGTTTGAGCTTGTATGGAAGATCGAATTGACTTTACAAGTGCAAATTAGTCAACAGCTCAGTCCCTGAACACATTATCAAGTCTAGTCATATACCGCCAGGAGAATCATCGTTCAGGATTATCTATAGATCAGAATTGCCTTAAAAAATATTTGGGTCGAAAATCATTTACACAGATAAACCTATAGTAAATCACTGATTTAATCTTGATCTTAGTGCACAAGAGAGAAGGGGTTTTGTGGAGATTGTAGTAATTTCAATAATTGAGATCATGAGTCATGGGTCGTGGATGCGCACTGTCGAGGAGTCCCACAATAGGACGAAACGGCTGTCCAGTGCTTCCAGGTTTTCCATGGTGGTCTAGATCCAATTTACTCATGATCTGAATTATTGGAACATGTTTAATTCCTTACTTCAGAGAGGTCTTAGTACTCCATCTAGTTTTACAACTTATAATTGTCAGTCATTCTCTAATTCTTCTTCCTGTATATCTTTTGCATTTCCTCTATAAATTATTTCATATTAAATTTAAGACTACTAGGCAACTTATATTTAACATTAGGAAACTTTGACAATATATAATTCTTCCCATGAATTCCCCCATCCTTTTTCTACTGGTGGTCGACTAGATTATGAAGACCTCAACATCTGAGGCAACAAAACCCCTTACACCCAGTATCCATTTATAATTAATGATAGTCAAGATTTTCGTACTTTTATATTCAAGGTTAAAGTATTGGGGTTATGAAAAGCAAAAACAAAATCTTATCATCACATGAACTATTTAAAGCATCGTTGTATTACTGTAAGCGAATTAATTTATAGATTCATTTATTCAAATTAGTTATGAAATATCGCTTCATTTTATAGTATAACCATGCTAACATTACTATCATCAAGTAGATGTACTGTAACTAGTATAAATAACAACAGTTGAAAATAAGATAAATACCATTATGAACTTGATAAATATCATATGCAAATGTTCAATGAATGAACTAGTCAACTTTCTAACGATTATGAAGTGAAACGACATCAAATTTGATATTACTACAGGTTTTTTAAATATTCAAATTTTACAAATGACCCCATGATTTCAGAAGGGGTTTTGTGGAGATTTTAGTAATTTCATTAGTTGAGATCGTGAGTCAGTTGAAGCAAGAACACCATGGAAAACCTGAAAGCACCGGATGACCGTTTTGTCCTATTGTGACTCCTCAGAAGTGCACATCCATGATCTCGACCCCGCGAGATTCGAACCCTGGACCTACTGGTCCTGAGCCGGCTGGCATCCAACGGTGTTAATGTCTAACTTCAACTAATCAACGAAATTGAGCGACACATCCACCACTGTCATCAGTGAGTTAATATCTCACAACAGACCTGGTTGAACTCCATTAGTCACTGCTTCTCACTAGAACTTCAGGATATACCTCTTGAATCCAGTCACTAGTGAGTATATGTTGATTAACACCAGGTGTTTTGTGGGTATTATAGTAATTTCAATGATTGAAATCATGAATCAGTGCTTCCACGTCTTTCATGGTAGTCTAGCTTCATGATCTCGACCCCATAATTGTTAAAGGTTCCTTCTATTAGGACTTTATTTTCGTTTATATTTTCCTTTTCAACTATTTTTTTTGAGTCTTTTTTCGGTGACATATAGCGAAACTTCATCAAAACTAAGTATCATCTTATCTTTTCAAATTTGATAATTAATGCTTTAAGTAATTTAGATTATTGTCTTACAGAAGCTATTCGCTAATCATATTTATAACAGGTTTATATTGTTGTTCTATTTGTTTCTGTATCTTATAAAAAATAAGACAAAGACTTGATACTAAATGAACATTAACCATTATCATGTTGTCCAGTCCCAGATTTCAAACAATTAGTGTGACTGAAATCGAGTACATGTATCTGCATTTTGTAAATAAGTCATACGCTTCATACTTCATACTACTTCACATCTGTTAGAGAAGCGTATCTGAATACCCAAGATAACTGACTTCCAACTCGAGATTCAGATGTAATTCACATAGTATCACGAAAAGAGATATTACCACTGGACCATTCATGTTCAGGGCTCACTCATTCCTGCTTCTAATCATTCAAAATTATATATATATTGTTTAATAGTTCATTTCAATGATTTGCTAGACCAATAATATATCACACGAAGCAGACTTCACATGTTAGTCTTTTTAATTAAAATAAACTACAACAAAAGTATGCCAAAGTCAGATTTTCAAGACTTTACTTCTATTCTTTTTCTACAAATACTTAAGGTTAGAATCATTTACGGTTTTTGTACTGGGTCCGTGTATAATAGTTATAAAAAGTATCAAATCTTTAGCAAAATAATAAGATGTTCGTATCAATGCAGACTAATGATTACACCTCTTTACAACTTTTAGAGCATATGGTTAATCAATAATCGACATAATATCCCTAATCTTTACATTTACATTTGTTACAAGAAAACTTGAAATTATGTACTTTTGTTTCTGAGGGCTATAAATGGTTTGTACTTAACAATTAGATAAGATATAGTACATTGGATCCTCCAAAAAGTAACGTCATAAATATATATATCAGCACCAGAAATCAGTAAACATTTATTCTCATCTATAAATCTCAGGGTAAGCAAAAAACTTGAGCATAAAGATTAGATATAGAGTGAGAAATAAGCGACAGTTAGTAAACGTATTATCATTAAATATTTGTAACTAAAACATCATACTTTTGAATAAGAGCTGGACGCTTCTTAGGTATTTGTGACCACTTTGTTACCAGTCGAACACCGATTCCACGAGCTGAAGCTGGCTGTAAGTAATATAAAGTATTATTTAATTGAAGTTCATTTTATCTAGTCGATAATCATCACGGAACTAGAACAAAAAAGCACAATCCCTAAAAAGTAGTGTTGGGTATGTAAATGCCAGGTAAAGTTTTTAGTTATAGGAGTATTGGTATCAATAAAAGTCCTGTAAATTTCATAGTGCTTTTCAATGATTCCCAGTGTCATAAGTTTGGCTATAAGAACCGATACTAACTAAAATATACTGAATGATAAGCGTTGATTATTCTTGTGTTTGGTTAGTGATATTTCACTGTGACGAAGTTAAAGCAGTATTCTTCAGCTTCACGCTTTATTTAAAATTATATGCGATCACTTTGAACAATTATCTTGTTAAATACTAAGTATATAATTTGCAGATGGTGTACACTGATTGTATACAGAGCTACAAACAAACGAGTGAAAATTTGGTAATTAAATTTAAGTAGCTAGTTTCTAAGGTTTTTATTTAGCTTATTCTGTGGTGTTTGATACTTATGTTGACAGATATAAGTAGTATATAACATCAACCAGAAGTGGAAAGCACGCAGCAGAAGATTGAGAAGACAGAATTAAAAGGAACAAGAATGTAAACAAAGAGCGATTGTAATAACAACAGAATTGAAAGAGTCATGAAACATATAAAGAACAACTAATGGAAGAGTATAATTTTACTACCGTTCCTATAAAGTCAACTACTGTCAGAGAAACAAATTCCAAAAAAAATTGGTGAGTACTTCACAATCCCACATTAATGCAACAGTAATATCTACTCATAAAGCTCTATATGCGACGATAAGATTACTGTCTTTTTATACAGATCCAACTAATAAGTCATTTTTTCTATTTAAGTCAGTTTTTTCACCCCATAAAATTTTATAAACAAGAGAACAGTTTAATCTTAAACGAACCGGTTTCATAATCCATCGTTGATTTTCTCCTTCTTCATCCCATGCTTTTTTTAATTCATCTAAATCACCAGGTAAACAATAAGTTTGTGGCATAAAATTAAAATGTTCTTTTCCATGTTTCAATTGCATCTGAACTATGTTCCGCCATAAACGATCTTTACGACCAAGTTGAAATGAACAAGGTAAATGATTTACCTGTATCAATTAAACAATGAAAGCAAACGGGGATGATAACTTTTAGAGTTTATTCAATCTAAATGCCCCATAGAACTTAAGATATAGTTATATCTCTTTATAATTAATAAAATAATATTCAGTCACACTTTGAGAAGACGATTCAATACTTCTATTATTTCAATGTCGTTTGTTTTAAAATAAAATATTTTACCCTCTGACTGTTAGTACTATTATTTTGAATTCTTTGTCAGTTTTATCTTGTCAGTTAAGTTTTTGTGATGTTGAAAGTGTAGAGACTTGGGTTGATACACTTATATCTATGCCAGATTCTTGATCGTCTACAGTTGACTAAAGTGCTTGCCTTTAGTCTTAACTTATACATAAAACATCTGACTGTCATTTTGATTGCGCAATAGGTTTTGTATTACATACATAGGAAGAGTTTAGAAAACAGTTTTGTGAATGGTTCCTTAGTCAATTATGTCATATTGGAACAGGCAACATATATTTATAGTCTCTGAATTTTATTATTAAAGCTGTTATATAAATAATAGCTTGATTTTCTATCTGTCAGCAATATTGTATGTCAAAGTTTGAAGCATAAAACACTGATCAAAATCAAGATACTTCATTCAGGAAGACTAATTATTTGTTAAAAATCTATGTTTTTAACAACTGATTAGGATATAACTGATTTTAGTCCAAACTTAAGTGACAAGTGCAGATTTTCAAATAATGACATACACTAATAATCCTGAAACATTTACTATGATGGTGTGTAATGGAATAGTCTCCATAAAATGATTATTCTTTATCAAATGCTATACATTACAAGTAAGCTACATGACAAATGAACGTGTGGTGCAAAGGTCCTCAAATGAAAGAAGACTTAGTTGTCAGTTGCATTCATGTCATAATCCATGAAATTACAGGTGAAGTAGAAGAAAAAAACAGTTCTATGATTGATAATTTTGCTTTAGATTAAACAAGCTATCTGGTCTAATAAAATAAGAAAACGTCATTAATAGGAATACAAACAGAAAAATCCTATTTCACTATGAATGTAGTGTTGGAATCAATAAATCAAGCAATTTATTATATAGGGATATCAAATAACCGCATTTATTTATTAAACCTCTGTTTATTGTAACTAAATGAACAGGTTGTCGGGACGGCTTCCGAGAACTACGACGGAGCCTTCAGAGGCCCCAGAGTATCTGAAAAGTTCCAGGATATCAACGTGGTATACTACTATTGGTCAGTAGCATAACATGTTTCTTGGCGGATTAGTTGAATTATAATGTTGATTTTCGAACGCTAATATCTATAAATACTCATGATTTTCTGTACATTTTGATTTTGACCCAACAAACATTTTTTGCAATCTTCTGTCTTCTTATTTGTGACTTGGAGAGTTCTAACGTTCAAATGCTCTAGTTATATGCTGTATATTAAGAATCTAGGCGCTAGATATAACACAGGTTATATAAAAACTCGTGATCAATTTATAAATAGAAATATATTTTAAAGAATGATCATTAAAATTCCAAGAGAAAATACATCAGAAATATTTAATTTCTACCTTTTGATACATTTTAATTGTACGAAATATTTGCGGACGCATATGTTTCCCGAAATAAAATATCCAATCAGATGATTCTAAAGAAAAATTAGTTTAAAAAGAAGAAAACAAATTTTCCCTAAACACTAAGTAAACACTATAGTAACAATCAATCTATGAGTAAAAGTTAAAAAGCATATTATAAGATAAATTTTTATACGTATACATACATTGACTACAATTGATCGGTTCAATCAAAATATTACCACCATCTCATTAGTGGACATTTAATAAATAAAGTCAATTGTAGACAAGAGATAAAGGAGAAGAAGAAGAAACAAAAACTTATACTAATCCTTATAGTTATTAAAACAACTTTTGTACTTGAATAGTATAAGTTCTACACTATGATAACAAAGAGTGCATATTAAATATTATTCCAATACAGAATTAATTATCTCTATATAGAAATATTAATTGAACTCAAATGACCATATACGTATAGTTTTTCTCTTCTTCATCCTAGTTTTTTTGTTTGTTTTTGTTGTTTCTATCTTAATAAATTAACAAAATGATGTCAATAAAATACTTAAGGTCATTATTTGAACAACAAAAGGGATACTGTTTAGATAATATGCACTTGACCAGGTTTTTTGAAAGTAATAATAAGAATAATAACAAGTTGATTATGCTACAGATGATAAAATTACAGACTTAGAACAAAAAAATAAACAAAAGAAAATTGAGATAAATTTAAACATTAGTAGATAGATCATGACAGTCTGATATAAGAACATTATGTATGAATTTACTTAGTCGATAATAGATGAACATATATATATATATATATATATATATATATATATATATATATTTCAGGCTTAAGAGATTCATTGAATATACTATTCTAAAAGTGGTTTAACATAATAGTAGTATAGTGAAGAAAGAACTTAAGTGAGGAAGACCATTTTTATTGCTTAATGCAAAATTACAGTATATCCTAACAAAATATGACAACTATATATTAAATACTTTATTTGCACATTTTTCATCAATTGTCTCTTAAAAACTTCATTGTTCCCTTATTCTCGTTGTTAACTCAATTTCTTTTATCTTTTTTCTCTCCTCTCTTTATTTCAGTGCTTCAAATCTTCTGTTCTCATGCATTCTCTTCTGATTGGCGCAACATACTACTTATATCATTCAATATAAGTAGCACACGCCACAGCAGTAATGGAAATTTTAATAGTTAGAATCATAAGTCAATTGAAGCTAGACCACCATGGAAAACCTGGAAGCATTGGGTGGCCGTTTCGTCCTAGTATGGGATTCCTCAGCTGTGCGCATCTACGATCCCGCCCCTCGCGAGATTCGAACCCAGGATATACTAAAATCTCCACAAAACCCCTTGTGATAGTAATAAGAATTGCATATATTTAAAGGTCAGATTAGATTATTTAATCTTCTGCTAAAATTACTTTGACCTTTCAGACGTATTGATAACTTCAATTGTTATTTAATTTTTAATACTAATTCTAAAACTATCCGAAACTTTCATAATAGTATTTATGTTTTTAAATTTTCGAAGATTTAAATCAGTGCATTGGTTGGAGAATCACAATATGATTCATGGTAGATATTGCATAATTCATTTCACATAGTAACAAATGCCACATATAACCCTCACAAAATAGTAAACATTTTTTATCCGTACATAACAAAGTACTATGATGTATATATTTCTTATCTATAAAAGCCATTGTATACTATTCATTCAGAAGGGTGATATAAAGAGAAGTTTAGTATGGAAACTATACTGTTATTCAGTCTGTTATTATTTTTAACAAAAGACTAATTGAAACAATCGTTTTTGTAAATTAAGGATTTTGCTCTGGTATAACATACCCAAATGTAGTTGTTTCAGATCATTTATAAAATAAACTGGTAAATTGTTGGCATTTATTGTGAAGAACATGACTCACACTAAAAAATACAGAAGGATTCAACTCTATTCTAATTTACGGTTTACCTTAAAGACATGAACGAATGACCCTTTATCTAGGTGTAGTGCTCAATGAAAGTAAACTTTCTAACATCAAAGCACTTAAGTCGTCCTAAATCATAATTAAACATACCGATATTAATAATAGTGAAAGTATGAAAAGAACAGATACAATAGCATTTGAACCTAATTAAAGGAAAAAGGTGCATGAGATTAAGACGTAGAAGTGCGATAGTTACTTATACATTTATTAAATAAGGTCTATGCCAATACACTGATGAGTTAGGGTTTAAGACAAATGGTTGGAGAAATAATCAATGACTGGACTCTTGTCTTAAAGTATAAGAAGAAAATCTGTTATTCAGTGTAAAAATACCTTTGATTCTCAAAATTATTTCAATCAGAAATTCAAAAAAGTTTTTTGAAAAAATAACAAATTTTGAGCACTTTAGTATGTTCATTTTAAAAAGTTGAGGAAAAATTAAAACAAAATTAACTCAATAAGATATTTTTCTTCATGTATCAGCTTTTCATGAAGTTGGATCGTAAACGTCAATGATTAGTAATATTCAAAGGGAATTAATGGATGAATGATCAATTCCAAGAAAGATAGTTAGAGGTAACTAAAAAAAGAAACAATAATTTGTTTTAATAGTTGAGATCATGAATCAATTGAAGCTAGATCACCATGGAAAACCTGAAAGCACTGGACGGCCGTTTCGTTCTATTGTGGGACTCCTCAGCATTGTGCATCCACGATCCCACCTCTCAAGATTCGAACCCAGGACCTATCAGTCTCGCGCGAGAGTGCTTAACCACTAGACCACTGAGTCGGCATCCGACGGTGTTAATGTCTAGCTTCAACCAATCCACGAAGTTGCGCCACCGTCCACCATTGTCTTCAGTAAGCTGATATCTCGCAACAGATTTGGTTGAACTCCACTGGTTATTGTTCCTCACTAGAACTCCAAGAAATACCTCTTAAAGCCAATCAATCTATTTTCGGCCTCTTTTTTTATTTAGTATGTTGATGAAGATTCAATAAAATACTGAATTTTAAAAAACCATTAAATAGTATCATATAGTTTAATGGAGAAATAAATTTCAACATTCATTTACAAGAAAGCTGTGTAATTTCAAGTACAATGAATTAGCAATAAAAAAGTATACGGATTAAGTTCCACTGTTATAAAAACAAACAATGATTAATATTAATTCTCATGTTACTTACCGACTGTTTCCAAGTCTTCACATGCATTAGTTACTGAAAGTCCAATAAAATTTGTAAATTAAAGGGAGTATTTTGATAGAATTAAATTATTTAAATCAATCAAAAAACATGGTGGGGATGTGATTTAAATTTATTGTTTTATTTAAATAAGAGGTTTATGAATATTTGTATAACTTGATATATTAGTTTCCATCATATAAGTACATCAGTTAAATAATCAAAGTAAACCAGAAAGTATTCCTAATTTTGAGCTCATGTAATTTTCTATTCCGTTCAGAAAATCAGTTACAATCTGTGACAAAGACAGTATTCAGAACTCTGTAATTTTCACGGATGATTCATCTAATTTCAGTAAGAAGTAAAAACAACTATTTTTAGAACTATTCTTCATTAATTTAACACGTTTCATCACTGAATAGATGTCATGTCTTTAATTTATTTACTAAGTAAGAACTCTCAAGAGTCAAATGAAATACAAAGTAGATATCTATAAGGAGTTATTTTGAATTGGGATCGAATTCAAGGAGTAGTGTATACAGCTATGTTCATAGAGTAAAAAGATAGATATAAACAGTTAGAAATTTATTAGAATACTGTTCTATCATATTTTCATTAAGTGTTATTTTACTCTATACAGTAATATTAAAATGGATCTAAGACAAATACTAAACCAATCAAGGAAATTCTTAAATTAACAGTAACAATAAATTAAATTGGATAACTAATCAGATTAAAGATCTAAAAAATGTTGAATTTAGGAAAACATTGGTTCCGCTAGATGATTTTTATCTAGATGACGGAGTCACAGTGCACATTTCTTTTCGAAACTATAATCAGCTGAGCCTCTCTCGTAAAGTTATAGCATTAAAAAGCAAATGTTACGAAATCATCATTCAAGTGGTAAATTATTAGGCGCGTAAATATAGTTGAGCAGTTCGTACAGATTAGATGGTGAACTAGTTTATGCGTTAAATCATTCAGCTTGTAACCACTGGCCAGAAATTAAAATATAATATTCTCAATTTACTGTACAGTATTCACTCGTCCATCAATGAAGTCTAACAGTTCACTACAATTTGATTATATCCTTCAGAAAAGATTACCTAATTTTGTAAACAGATGAAATATATCTAAAATTACAAGCATTATAAGTAAAGATGGATGGTGGCTAATAGTAGAATTCAGGGAACGAGTTTCGTCCTATTTGGGACTCGTCAGCTGGGTGTACCTGCATGCCAAAGTTGATGTTCGTTCCGGGACTCGAACCGAATACCATTCGCTTCAAAAGTCATCGCGTTAACCACTCAACTGTAATCTGTCCTTTGAAAGAAAAACTCACAACATATGATTTATATAATAAAATAAAATGTGGGAAAACAACTAACATTTTGAGGCTTTAAACCCAGTACGTTGCAAAGTTTGCTTGACTACAATAGGGGTTAGAGAGCTAGCTCTCCACTTTAGTAGCCGACGAAATTCCCATGGCAATGGTTCCACTAGAAATTAGATTAAAATAAACAAGTTATGTGAATCACATAAAGGTTAAATTCATAGACACATCTTAGAAGAATAAGACATCCATGCAAGCATTATTATCCTCAGGCTTTACACTGATATATATATATATATATATATATATATATATATATATCCACCTTAGACAATAAATGAATGGTTGCGCAAGATCATAGATCGATTGGAGTTAGACATTGACACTATCGCGTCCTGCTCAGTGGTTCATAGGTTAGGCGTTCGTCCACGGGACCGATGGTCCTGGGGTCGTCAATGTGCACTGCTGAAGAGCATTATACTAATATGAACCGGCCGTCTAGTGCTTCCAGGTTTCCAATTGTGGTCTAGCATGGATCGATCTGTGAATTCAACTGTGAAAAAATCATAAATAAAACAATTTTACAGCTATACATCGATAAAGTTTTAGATTTTCCTTAATGCACAGGCCTCAAAATACATCAGATCTCATAATACTTTGGGTGCTATGCGCTATATATAATTCCATACAAAGTATTTTAAAAAGAACTAGGCAGATAACACTATAATGACACATAAGACTAAGGCGAAGTGACTTATCAACTCAACACCTACACACGATGCACACAGCGGGAAAATGTCCACAAAAGTGTAAAATGTTCATTTACTACTCCTTCGTATCCAATATGTCACTGAGTAGTATTGATCTTTTTTCCACATAAATCGGATTTCACAACTCGAAATTAGTTCGTCATTTAAATTTATCTTCGACATAATTATACACTAATTCATTTTCTTACAAAAACTCATTATCACTTTTGAACACAATCTGTGTAAAATGATAGTTTAATGAAAGCTTCTACATTTTTATCGAATCTTGTATCTTATTAGATGTCATTTTAATAATTATATAGGTGATTTGAGATAATCAAGAGGAAAACCAAAACTTCAGGTTCATATTACTTAGTAATAGTTCTTATAAAACAACTACAATAGTAAAGGATTTGATCTTTCAATTTCGTCTTGCTCCAGTAAGCTCAATTGGAAGATCATCCCAAACATTTTGAATACACTTTACTGGTGTATGTTAACTAACCCAAAACCTAAGTTCAAGGATTTCCAATAGTCCCTCTCGACTATCTTACACAGCTGTGAACCATCTGGACTATTACGGTCGTAGAACAAATTCTCAATACAGTTTATTTTCTCTTTAAATAAAGTACACACAGTAGCAGTAATAGTAGTAAGCTAACAAATATTACATTAAAACTGAAAACTTTATTAAAATTAAGAATTTATCTGTACTTATATTCTAACATAGTAACAAAAAATTTACAGAGATTAGAGTATATTAAAAAAAAATCATAATAATAATAACAGATCGTATTATCAAAACATACATTTTTGTCCTTCTTCAACAAATCGTAAAACTGGTGGAACATTTGGAAATAATGAATTAATCAAAGCTGGATGAGATTTTCTAGTATATTGAATAAATCGTTGAACATGTTCATTTTTAGATTTTATTTTTATTTCATTTAAACCAACAATATTATTTGATGAATCATTTTCATTAGAAGAATTATTTAATTCCATAGATTTAAACTATCAAAATAAATCAGAAATAATAATTATAATAATAAGTATTATTATTAAAAATGAATTAATCTACCATTTTTGAATTCTTCATCTCTGGTGAAATATTTCTATGTTCAATGGTTTTAGTAGAATAAGATATTGATAAATTGTCATTTTGTTTATTCATATCATTCTTTGATATATTGAATTTGTTGGTAGTTATGATATCTGTTAAATGAAATAAATTCATATAATAAATATAAGTTTTTTTCTTTTTGATATAACTGTTGGAACAATATTTATTATAGATAGTAAAGAAGAAGAAGAATGTAAATTCAACATTTCACTTGGCAATCTAGTTTATGGTTTTTCAATAAAATATAATCATACATCTTAGAATGTTCATTTGTTGAGATTTTATAAATATGATTCTTCCTTCCTAATGTCTCATAACAACTTGATGCCTAAATATTGTGAAATTATTCGGTCAAATTTAGACAAAAGTTCTTATATATATATATACATATATATATATATCTTAACTACAGGTTCGCAAGTTTGATTTTGAAGCAAGTTTTAATGAGCAATTAGTGATTATAATGAAAATTTGAAGTTTATCAGTAATTTGAAATGTGCAATTTACCTATGCTTGTTACTCCTCGTGAGGGAGCATAGGTCACTCATCAGCATTCCCCATCCAACCCTGTCCTGAGCAATCCTTTCCAGCTCTGTCCAGTTCTTATTCATCCCTTTAATATCCACTTCTATTTCCCGACGTAATGTGTTCTTTGGCCTTCCACGTTTCCTCTTCCCTTTAGGATTCCAAGTTAGCGCTTGTCTCGTAATGCAGTTTGATGATTTCCTCAATGTATGTCCTATCCATTTCCATCATATTTTCTAATTTCCTCTTCAGCTGGAATCTGGTTTGTTCTCTTCCACAGTAGGCTGTTGCTGATGATATTTGGCCAATGGACGTTAAGTATCTTGCGTAGACAGCTATTTATAAATACTTGGACCTTCTTGATGGTGGTTGTTGTAGTTCTCCACGTTTCAGCTCCGTATAGTAGAACTGCCTTGATGTTCGTATTGAAGATTCTGACTTTGATGTTGGTTGAAAGTTGTTTTGAGTTCCATATGTTCTTTAATTGAAGGAATGCTGTCCTTGCTTTGCCGATCCTCGCCTTTACGTTTGCAACTGAACCTCCTTGTTTATCGACGATGCTTCCCAGGTATATGAAGGATTCTACATCCTTCAAAGTTCCGCCATCAAGAGTGAGGACGTTGGTTTTCCCCTTGTGTACGTTGAGGCCTACTGATGCAGAGATTGCTGCTACGCTGGCTGTCTTTGTCTGCATTTGTTCGTGTGTATTAGATAGGAGGGCTAGGTCATCTGCGAAGTCCAAGTCGTCTAATTGGTTCTGAGCTGTCCATCGTATGCCGTAGTTTCTCTCAGATGTCGAGGTCTTCATAATCCAGTCGACCACCAGAAGAAAGAGGAAGGGAGAGAGTAAACAGCCTTACTTGGAATGTGTCTGTCAGTTGTCCTCCATGCACTACTTTGCACTGTAGTCCGTCGTATGATTTCCGGATAATATTGACAATCTTCTCAGGAACACCGTAGTGTCGAAGAATTTTCCATAACGTTCTCCTATCCACACTGTTAAACGCCTTTTCATAATCAATGAAGTTGATGTACAGTGACGAGTTCCACTCATCTGAATGTTCGACGATGATCCGTAGTATCGCAATTTGTAACATGATTGAATAAAAATTAATCATTCAAAATTTTCATAATTTATATGTTTTCATTTTTTCACATTCAAACAATGTTAGTATTAAATTCAACCAGAATTATATTTTCATTTTGTCCTATCTGTCTAAATATTTTTTTTGTATGTATTAAATGAACCATGACAACCAATTAGAAACGTAAATGGGTAGTTTTATTTAGTTACCACCTCTTTTTTTCATGAATTCCTAGTACTGCACGATATCACTTGTGTTTTTCGTTTGTTTTTTTAATGAACAAACTCTTTTCCTATTTATTGAATTATGTTAATTATTCAAGTATTTATCATCGATATATTCATTTTATCCTATTTAATTAGGTGGTAAACAGTGAAATGTAATGGGTTAATTTTATTGAATAAAAAAAAAACAATAGCTTGTTTTCGAATGAATTTACAGAGATAATCAAATTAATTAGTAAACGGTGTCATGTATCTTCTTTTCAAATAATAACTCAACCAGATTTAGTCCATATATATATCGCCACCGCTATGAGTAAATGGCAAACATAAAATGAATTTAAAACTAGTCGTCAAAATGAATGTTCTAATAAATTGACTGATATGTAATTAGGCAAAAAGTGATATTGAAAACGCTTGAATTTATTTAAAGCCTACCTTTTTTAGTTGTGTTCTGATCGTATGCAACCACATGTAGTGTCGAACGTTTCTCTGTTTTTGTTGAAAATGTACTAAGTTTGAGATTACATAATTTAGATTGCATACACAATTCTTCATTTAAATCTTTTTTAATAGACACTTCTGTAATCGCCTGTTTACCATTTAAATCAGAATTTTTCTTGCTTACAACTTGCTGACCGTCAGTTAGTATTGTATCTGACTGTTTGTTTATATTTTCTGGATTACGAGAGTCTTCGTTACCAGTTAGGCTATCATCTACTAATTTACTAGAGCTACTATTTGTTGGAGATGTTAAAGGTTCTTCATTCAACTGGTATTTGATTTGTTGATTATCACTGCTGACACTGTCGTCATCAACGATAGTACCGTCTTCATCAATATCAGATGAAATGCATTCATCTAATTCAACTGAATCAGCATCACAGGAGTAAACAGTATTTTCGTTTATTTTCTGGGTCACTGAGTCATCTTTCAATGAGGCAGTTTCCTTAAAAATGTGGTCATCTTCATCGGTACCATTTCCACTATCGATCTCCGTTGGTTTTGCTGTTGAGTAAACTTGAAAAGTAACTTTAGAGTCGGATAATGTATCTCGTAAACAACTTGGCCCTTCGTACTATATAAAAAGAATAGTGACAACAAGCAGAATTCTCACAATGCAAATATTATTTTAAAAGATAATAAAATAATACTTTTAATGTACAGAAAACTGAGAAGTTGTATCTTATTTCTTGACTTAAAATTGCTGTGAAAGACGTGTCACACTCAATGAGATTGAAACAGTCAAACTATGAGTATAACTAGACCTCAGATAACTGATGGCACCCACAGCATAATGAAAAAAGTTCTATATTTGTTGTAAATTTGTGGATTTTTAAATTTCTGAGCTCTTTAATGAAAATAACTTATACGCACAAGAATGGTAAAGGAATTAATAATAAGAACAAATATATAGATAATAGTAGTGGAAGATTGAAGTGGTATCAACATTCAATTTTGAATCGATTCTATGTTGTAAGTTAAAAAGTCTACTATATGAGTTAAGCATACTGAAAAGTGACATTTAGAATTTAAAAAAAATTCAACAAAGAGATTATAATGCAAAGGAATTAAAGTGGAAGCAGTCTTTTTAATTAAAGGAAGAATATGAAAAGTTAAGATAGAATGACTAATATCTAATAATTTCTACACGATGCTGATCTCTAATTTTTATGAATTATTCAGAGGTTTTTATCTCTATTTTAACAATTTATATTTTCTTGAATTGCACCATCGGTGCCTCACTTTTTCTATTATCAATAATACTGTTTCTATCTCTAATACTCCTGGTTTTGGTTTGAGACTTTCATCTCTCTGTGTTAATGGGGTATGGTAACTTGATCCAGGTTCTACTTTGTATCTGACTGACTTTAAAACACTATTAGACAATTTGTTATAGTCTGAAAAATTATTTAGTGAACAAACGCATAATTCTTGATAATTAATATATTGAGAAAGAAACGTATAATTTTGATCGTGATTATCTGAGTAAATGTGCTACTTAATGCTAAACGACTTCAGATTTTGTGATAAAACCGTTAGCTTATGGTTTTAGACATTCAAATTTCGACCGATGAGCAAAGATCTTAATTATTTCATATATAATTATTGCCCAAATTTGAGCTTCTGATAAATGAGTCGAATATTAAGTTTTAAAAATAAGCTTACCGTTTCCATGACACCATTATTACTTTGAGGCTCAGAACTGCTTCGTGGTTCATTAGGGATTTTATCACTTCATTAAAGAAGAAATAGCACGTAAAAGGTGTTAAAAAGTCATTATTGTAAGATATGCCGGTAAAAATGTGCATACAATCAAGGTGTTAAATTTTAGGAGATCAAGATTCAGCTTAACATTTCATTTTTAACTCTTATTTCTTATCGAGGAACCAAGGGAATAATAATAGAGGTTGGTAGGAATGTACGTCATTAAATTACATAGTACTCGGATTTAAAATATTAGAGGAACCAAATACATAATAATAAAACACTAAATAAGAATAAGTGGTCATAATTTTATTGCCTTCTTTATTGTATATAATTTACTACTCATCAAAATTATTTATGGAATGATCTTTAGTGCGAAATAGGAAAATAAAAATGATATCCTCAAAATTCCTAAGAAATAAATAATAGATAATCAACAATTATGAGAAATTTGATCTCAAATACTTACATTTCACAATAACGTAATCACGTTGATATTATGTGAATCAGTTAGAAACAAGTCAAAATTTTGGGAAATTGGTATCTTAAGTGTATAACAAAACCTACTATATAGAGGCTTTATCGATGAAGTTTGTGGTTCTATTTAAATGGAAACTCAAAAACAAAAGTTTGTAGCATACCAAATTTATAATGCTAGTGATACTTATAGTATTAGAAAGCTGCAATGCAAATTTTCAAATTCTACAGGATAATTTGCAACATGAATTCTAATATCCACTCTAATGATCCATTTTTTGAGTTCCCAAAAAAACTACTTCTGTTGTTTTTCGGATGACAATGAAGTAAAAATGACTTTAAATGTATGCAATTACCCGCAAAAGAAACGTTTCTTTTAAAATACATAGTTTTCACAAAGTTAATTAAGTAAATTTATTTAAATATAACATGAAACAAAAAAATAGCAGTGTCCAAAAGCGCTTTGTGGCATTCATATTTCTAAAATAAGAAACATCCAGTTAGATCCCGAAAATAAACATCATTAGGGCAGACGATAAAAAAGTTTTAGTGATTTTACTGTTGTCATAGAGTTGAAAAATATTTAAAAAATACAGTTATGATTCACAAGGATCTAATTTAGAATTGGACTAAACGATAAGACGTCCTCTTTCGATATCGACTAAATTTGTTGTTGAGCTGTCAAGAATAATAGGATGAATTCGTGTTATGGATTGTTTGTGTTGATTATGATCAATGACTTCAGCAACAATAAAAACTAAAGCACCTTATTTTGACTACAAAAAATACAATTAGAAAGGCTGAAAACTCCAAGCTAAATGCAAGAAGACCTGAGAACAAGACTCACCTCAATCATATAAACCACTTTTCACGACGCGATAGTACTGTAGAAAGAAGCAGTTACTACTTGATAAATTTTTGATATAAAATACAGTTTAACCGAACAGAGTAAATGATCAGTAATAATAGTGAGTTTGTAAAACTAAACTACTTTCAAATATGAAATTGACAAGTTTTCACATACCTGTTACTTTTGATATCTTGTTGTTCATAAACAACACTGGAAATTTCACCACTTCTGTAATTTTCTTCATGTGAATTATGATTTTTTGGTAAAACAACTGAAGGAGAACGTGGCCGGATGACGGATATGGCATACTGAATGTTCCCATCACTCGCAATTTTTAACACGCCTGAACTCTTTCTGTTATCAAAACTGTCAACATTTCCCAATGACTGGCTAGATGCTTCATACATTTTGAACTGTTCAGTGACTTTATTAAAATTTTCGAAAGCTTTTTTGATATCCTTGTATGTTGTACTTGAGTTGGGATGGGGATGAAGTATTTTTACATGTTCCGGCAAACATAGATTTGGACTTGTATAACCCGTCTTATAGATGCTTTGACACCTCTGCATGTTACTTATAAACTGCCTTGTTTGATCTCTTTCTGAACAGGTGGTTTTTTCCTTCGTTGTTAAGTCAGCACTATGGTTTATTGATAGTTCTGAATTTTTGTCATTATGTGTTATTCTTTTCACTGCAGTTGAGGGAATTGAATAAGGAATAAATTTGAGACTAGGAGCTACATGTGGTTTTCGTAAGTTGTACGAGAGAGGACTTACAGGACATGGCTCAGTGGAGACCAATTCAGTGGAGTCCGTGTTATAAGGCATATTTTCGGAGCAAGGATGAAATCCGTTTCGCAATTTGAGCTCACTATGTAGACTTTTAATATCCATAAATTGAGCATTGTGTAATAAAGTATGTTCACTATTATTCAGCGAACGCTGAACACCATTACCAAGATTAGATTTCAGTATTATCGAGCCAACATCAGAAGGAGCGCTTCTAATATTGCATCGTTCAACAGAATCATCTTTATGAGTTGAGAATATGGGCTGAATAATTTTAGTATCCCGCCTTCCCAAGACATTCAGCTTACAAGTGTTCGGTTTAGCGTAAGAAAGACTTTTCAATGTGGCTAAGGAAACAGGCCGAATAAAGTTTGCAAGATAATGGTGTGAATTGTAAAAGACAGGCGATTTTCGGTATTGAGCTTCCAGAACTTCCCTATCAGAGTCGAACTGATATCTATCAGAGATCTTGTTATACATAAAAGGACTTCTAGGTCTTAGACGTTTTTTTAATGCGTCTGTGGCATCGGATATATTTTCTGTGGTGTTCTCACTCCTCATTGTTCGAATCACAACAAGCATATGAATCAAGAATTAGACATTATATTAAAAACGTTGAATGATTTATTTGTAATGAAAATATTTTCAAGAGCTGTGGTAAAATTTTGGCCAAAACAACGCGGAAACGTTCAAGTAATCCATAATATTATACAAGTTGTGTATCTCCAAGGTTTTGACTAAATTTAAAAAAGAACCTATAAAAGGTTGAGTATTAGTTTATAATTTGAAACAGTAAAACAAATTTCGGAATCCAAATTTCACAAACTATGAACGGTTCGTTGCGTTCGTTCACTCATCTGGATAGTCAAATTCGTTTTTGTTAGACGGTTTTTTTGTATTTAATGATGAGACGTCTAGGGAAATATATGGACGAAAATTTCGAAAATAGTTATGTCTGTAAAAGGAATAAATTCGAAAATATCTCATGTTCGCATTCTTATTGGATGTTTCCTACTAGATATTCAAGCTAGATATTCTTATTGCCTTAAAATGGCTGATGTTATGTAATCTTATGCTTTTTTGAAAACCTGTAACTTTTATTTGCTTGTTATTTACTGTTATGGCTAGTCCTATGTTAAGAGTTGTTGTTATTATTTTATTGTTAACTATATTATAGCAGCAATTGAATCTTCGGATACTGCTTACTATTTTCCCCTGCAGTGTTGAAAATAGAATGTTCAAAGAAACAATATCAACACTAGCGATAGCGACTGTAATGTTTTCATACTTTTAAATATCAGGCAACAGTACTTTCTGCATAAAAATTTAAAGTTAACAGTCAATCGATAACAGCAAACAGGCATCATATGGACAGCTTATTTGAAAGATATTTTTCTCTTTGAAGTTGTTCTACGAGAGCAACATATATTTTGGATGATGAGATACTCTGAAGAAATTTTTTGAGAAGTTTCTTAAGAAGACAATTGAGGGTTTCCGGAACAATCTAATGGTGAAGATGCATGAGGTTGTTAAGAGAGCTATTTTCCAAACCCAGAATGTTACTAGTTAAAGAAATCTAGCCTACCACATATAGCAATATCTGGTGAGACTATAACTTATGAACTATCTTTGAGCGACGCCAAAGTGTCACTGAGAATCTTCAACTAAGAAGTGAGATCAAATGAGGGTTGTAAACCATTGTGGAGAATTAGAATTATGACTTACAGTTGATGATTAGAGTCAGGAAGTACATTCTGAGTTTTCATCACGAACTTTATTTAGCTAAATGAATGCAAGAATTTCACGTCAAAATCCGCGATCTGTTATCTTGAACCTGATTGGTTCGTCCATAAATTATAGTCTCGCTCAATATCCATATCTGTCCATAGTGTGGTCCGTGTGATAACAGAGTTGCCTAGAAGTTATTCGATCAATATCATACCGCTGTTCCTCACTTTTGTTTTCGATTTACTAGTCCTCATAAACGCCAAGTTTCTTGTAGTTTAAACATTCGTTCTATTTTTCTCTCTGTAAAGAGCTGAAATGCCGACGAACGTTCTACAAAATTTTTCTGCATACGGTTGATTCGGCACTTTCTAATATGATTCGATATCACTTTTAAGCTAAGAATTTGGGGAACATTTTGATTTTCATGAGGAAATTTCTAAGGTCCCACATAAAAATCCGTCAGTAGTAATTGGACGTAAATTTTCTACTTAGTTACTCGGCAACCCCTTTACTGTGATGCGATCATATTTATTTAGTCGTAATATCTCAAATTCAGTGCTAAAACTGTTTTAACTAGTTATGCTATGAGTTTTTATGACCTTCGTTTGATGTATGTTTCGGTTTCTGAAGTAATGAATGATGCGATCAGCTGTTGCAAATAAATCATTACATGACTGAGATTGCAAATCAGCATTCCGTTGCTAATCGGTCTGTTAACCTCTCGTTCGCCTATCTCTGCTCACATTTAAGCATGCTTCTCCTTTCAATCCTCAATGTTGCTTCTGCGTTGGTCTTTCAGCAAGCCTTTTTTGTGATTTCCGTTAAAAATATCATTCGCAAATGCAATAAGTGATTATCCATGTACCTGTTTGCGGAGCATGAATAAATTTTGGTAGTGATTATGACGATTACCAATTACTTACACAAATAAAATGAAGAATTCATTTGTACGTATTGTACTAAGCAGGCAAGTCTTCTTTAATTTCAGACCACACCATTTGTCACTTTCAATGTTTACTCTCAATACAGGTAAACAACAAAGAGTATTTGTTTTGTTTATCGCACCCAGATTTTGAAATGTTCGTTGTTTTTTTGAAAAGCTAAGGTACATTTGGTGTCCAATCTTCATCTGGACCATAATAACAACCAATTGATAAGTTCCAACATTTTAGTAAGATCATCATAAAAGACCATGAAGCGCAGGGCAGTTATTTCATCCGTGTATAGAATTATTGATTTGATCGTGAGTCAACACTGCTGAGGTGTCCTATATTTGGAATAAAATCATGTATTATGCTTCCTGTTGAATAATTATTATAAGTAGTATGTTTAAAAAGTAAAAAGAAGGCGGGATAGTGCTTTAAATGATTCTGCGTACAAATGATTTACGAATGCTGTTGTCAAGAATTAGAGAATAGAGCTACCCCACTTATTTTACACCGTACTTTTGAATTTGTTTACGTCAACAACTGTACATCATATTATGCTACACGACTGAATAATCCATATACATACTTTCTTTTATTGGCTAGACCTTCGAATTTCAGTTTAAATGATTTCAAACTTCACAAGAAAAGAAAGGCCTAGAAATATACTGAAGTTATTTGAGTATCCAATATCTTTGTCTCGAGCTTGTACCAACCATTCGATATATTTGCGCTCGCCTTTTGTCGTCTCAGTGCGGTTCAAATGATTTTGTTATGCAAAATGGGTGGTAGTCTAGCCACTCAGTTGCATTAATTCTATTCAGCGTGATAGTTATTTGTGTACTTTTCAGTTTAATAAGTTCGTTTGTCTCACGACGGTAGGACCCCTCAATACCAGCAGCTATCACATTACCGGGCATAAGGTTAGTTGGTTGCAATGTGGAAATGATTTAGTAATATTTCGACCGCAATGAGATGATTGATCAAGAAAAACTAATTAATATAATTAATTGATAATGTGTAGAAGGACGTACTCACAGGGGTAAAAGGAGTGCAGAAATAATAATAAAAGAGACAGAAGGTAATTACTGGTACGTGGTGATAATTATCGTGATAATTTATGAGACATGAATCAGATATCTGGTCCATGAGAGGGATGGTAATCCGTGGGTAAGTACGTGGTTTTCAAGTATTCTCTTAAGGCTATAGACGTGAGGGGATGAGGTCGGCCAGCTTTATACAAACTAGCTACTATAGACTCATACCTGTATGACGTATTCCATTAACCAGACCGTGGTGTCTGTGTTCTGTATAGTGAGTTGTTGATCAGAGTCAACTAACGTCAAAGCGTTTTTGACGGAATTTCCTGTGTTTGCCTGATTGAACTAGGTTGAATTTCACATTAAATGTGACTGAAGAGGTCGGTTTTCAAGCTGTACCAGGCCTGAAGTATATCAGTTACATTCTCTCGGCTTCTGGAATCTACAGTCATCAGAAGTGCAGACTTCATGATTTTGAGGTGTTAGAGACGGAGCAGCCTGTACACGCTAATCAGTGTAGTTGTGTGAAGGCCGATGACGAGTGTTAACCAGTACCACTGTTTCATATCGTGTTCATAGACCTCATTCCCGTTATCACTTACTAGCTCAGGTACTGCGTAAACCACCACTCAGGAGGTTTTATGCTTCTCTTTTGTTAGTTCTTTGGGTGAATTTTCTCTACATAGTGGGAAATGTGACGGAAGCACGAGCAGAAGTGATTTGACATAAACCCGTAGTACAACCTAGACACTACAGGTCACATCGAGAGTGGATTCAGCCACTACATAAATCGCATTGAAATGTCGAGTCACTGGTTATGAAGCATGATGACTATGCCTTACTATTAACATTTTGGTTTAGATTCTCTTTAGCAGTAGTCTATAACACAGGCAGTTTAAGACACACGTTACTCTAACCTCTTTCTAGGTTACTAGTCTTATTTAGAGTAGGAACCTGGGTGGTAGAGTGATCCTCATTACTTAGTAGATTATTCATTCTCGGTGTTTGAGTTGACTGATCGTTGTTGCACACATTACCCGGAGATTCTTTTTGTGGTTTCACTTTGAGCTTTCCTGCAACTCTGTCGCTAGAAACGTGGATTTTCGACATGTTAGTAACAACTGAATAAAGACCTCTACCTCTATTAGTCGTCCTTTTAGTTATGGTGTAAATACTAGTGGCAGCTCTACTACTGTGCATGCTGTTCAATAGACTAAGAAGTGATGTGTCAGACAATTGATGGAGCAAGTACACGAGATAACAGTTTGGTAGGAGAACGATAATAGAGACCGGTGAATATGTGTCACACAGGAATATAATCTTGGCGACTGACCACAATAGGAAGCAACATCATGTAGATCCATCAAGGTGTCTGCAACTTCTTTGTTTGTAAGAAAATGAACGCGTGTATGTTACAGTTGAAGTAACTAGGAGGAGAGCAGTCGATCGAGATGGCTAGACCCACCTTACATTGATTCATACTTGTTATGATAATTGTTGTCATAATTTTTGTTATGGTTGCCTACCGTCAAGTGAAGCCGCAGTTCATATACCTGGTGGCGTTTAAATATATTTACGGTTATTTTTGAAAGATGAATATGATCACGTCGAGCTTGAAGAGCATGAGCGTATAACAATTATTCTAATAACAACCAAATATTATATCTAATAAACGTTCACTAAGTAAATGATGAATAAATACAATGACTTTTGCAAATGAATAATTAATTTCTGTACACTGAATACAACCATCCACTAGAAATATTCAAATAATTTACTGTTATTTATCCAGCTATCACTTTTTTTATCGATAATTTAGATGAAAATAATACCACTGATTAAGTCCGCATTTTATTTTTTAATTTTTATACAACATCTATGTCAATAATGAGGAGTTGCTAACTTGTGACTGTATTCCAGACTTCTTAGTAAAATCCCGTAACCTATTGCTGGTACTTTAATTATTGTACGTACATATTATTATAATAAAATAGATTGATGAGGTTTCTACTTCGATGGAACCAATTGTCGATGGAAAGTAAAATTTTCCTCTTAAATTAACCAACAACTATTATTCTCTTCAGTTTCTGATATTATTTATTAGTAGAAATAGATAGAAGGTTATTTATGAAAATTGAATTTCTATTTGATACTATGGAAACTGAGTAGATCTTTTGATATGCTTTGCTTCAATAATTTGAAATAAGTATTTTAACAAGATGGTAGAAGTAATATAACTATCATTATTTTGACCTTTACTTAACGATTTTCCTGCATAACACATAAACTCTTTAAAATTTGGATTTAATTCACTAAAGACAACTTATAAACATGTTAAAGCTTAACATTTGCATTGGTGAAAACTATTTTTAAGTGATTTCATTTATTACCTTTGTATAAAGAATTTTGTCATGTATGCTTAATGTGACATTCTAATAAGAACACATAATACTAATGTAATTACAGTAATGACACAGTAAAAATGTGATGGTTTTTTATCAGAAAGCTTTTATATTGTTTTTCGTGTTAGAGATTGACAGGATTTCTTTAATTTTTATTGGCTTAAAACATAATTCACAAAATTCATTTTACAATCGAAGTGTTATACATACGGATTGAGCCAAATGACTTAATCAATCACAGTGTGGTGTGTGCTACCGATATCGACAGATATAAGGAGTAGAGCATTTTCAGTCATGTTCTCTTTAAAATAACGGCTTAAAATGGAGTGTTTAATCAAAATCACACGAAAATAACCACCACGTACTTAATGAGTGGGAAAATGATCAGAATACATGCTATGAAATATAACTTGAACATTGAGAACATGACGGACAATCTCAACCAGCTTGAAATGGGGGTTAAATTTTCGAGACATGAATTGTCTGATTCCTAATCGATACTGTAGTATGTGCTACTGACGTCAACAGAGAGAAGTAGTATGTATTTTAAATCATAAAAGAAATGTCCGGAGGCAGAAGGTTAAGAAGATCAAAGAGAGCGAGAACAGAGAACTCCGAATACCTGTGGCATCTTCAAGAGAATGATTAGTGTGTTAATGAAAGAACAAGGAAGTCTGAAACGATTGAATGAGATTTGCAAAAGGAACAGTCAAGTTTGAGACAAGTGATTGATATTTTGCAAAAGAAGTATTTACTGTATGCTTCTCAGATTTTAATGAGACGCTCTCTAATGTGTTCTACACATTTGATTGTCCACACTTTTGTTCTAGTTGACTAAAACAGTATGATAATAGCTACCATTTTCATCCTACCTTTTAACTCATCTTACAATTCCATTTTTTGATGGTATTCAGTTAGAATGAAATTGATTAAGAAGGCTTACACTACTTTGAAAAGTACAAGTTGAGTTATGATTTAGAAATTATTAGGGAGCCTTCACTGATATGTTACTGGTAGTAAAACAAAATGATGTAAAAAAAAATAAAAACCACTAATTTCGAAATTAATTTTCATTGTGTATTGGGCTTGTAAAATATTGGAATCACTATAGAAATGAATGTCAGTTCCATCCTTGGTCAGGAATTAGAAATAATGACAAGCTTTTAATTTTACTTATCAGGAAGTAAGTCGATATCTGATAAAACTCGCTTGTGATCGTATTCGACAATGATAATATATGGTAAAATGTTTGAGGTTAATGAAGATAAAACACTATATTGTTAATTGATAAGCTATGATTGGAAAACATTCTATAATGACCGAATGATTCGTGTTTAATTTTATGGAGAAATAAGATAATGTATCCCTGAGTGACTGAAGGCGAAAATAAAACAGTTGTCTATAATTATTTGGTTTCCAGTGATTCTTCACTCGGTTTCACCTTGTTATAAATATATGTCACTAGTTGAGATCATGAGTCAGTTGAAGCTAGACCACCATGGAAAACCTGGAAGCACTGGACGGCCGTTTCGTCCTAGTATGGGACACCTCAGCAGTGCGTATCCACGATCCCCTCCGCGAGATTCGTACCCAGGACCTACCATTAGAACAATGAGGGGCCGGGATCGTGGATGCTTACTGCTGAGGAGTCCCATACTAGAACAGAACGGTCATCCTCACTGATGACAGTGGTGGATGTGTCGCTCAATTTCGTTGATTAGTTGAAGTTAGACATTAACACCGTTGGATGCCAGCCGGCTCAGGACCAGTAGGTCCTGGGTTCGTATCTCGCGGGGTCGAGATCATGGATGTGCACTTCTGAGGAGTCACAATAGGACAAAACGGTCATCCGGTGCTTCCAGGTTTTCCATGGTGGTCTAGCTTCAACTGACTCATGATTTCAACTAGTGAAATTTCTAAAATCTCCACGAAACTCCTTTTGATAAGTATATGTACCACAAATAGTCTGTGAATTTAAATGTTGTAGATTAACTCGATTGAAAATAAAAGACGTTTATATCACCCAGAACCTCTAATCAGATATATGAATAATCCCAAGTTAACTGTGGTAATAATTATTAGCCATCAATAAAAAATGATTGTCTTTATACGGTTTATTGAAAATTCAATTCTAATGAATTCCCAATTTGTACATCCGTGTACGGACGTTGGAAAATGTGAAGCCCCGTTAATTAATAGTATGTAAAGTGTATATTAATTCCATTAATACATACTAGCTGCTAATATGAACAATTATCTTCTACATTGTGCTCTGAATTCAATTGTAATAGAATTGTATTTTAAATTTTCAGCACATCTAATAATTTTAGTTATCCTTACATACATTACCAATGATATTGTACGCAATGATCTGCCAACAAATTTTGCCAAACCTGGTAATATAATTATCATAGTTCAGTAATTTTCATTTAGGAATATATATATATATATATATATATATATATATATATATATATATACATGCAATGTAATGAAGTGGAGTGATGAGGAACAATGTAAAGTAATGGGAAATCAATACAAACAAACACATTTTCACAGAACCGGGTAGAAATAACATATGTTCGGGTTTTTCTGAACAACTGATGCCAAATTCTTTAAATGAAATGCTTATCTTTTCTAGGCATAAATAATGGGTTATGTAATACAATAAATAGAATTGAATTATAACTATAATATTCAAGAAAACAGAGTGGTATGCCATTTCGGTTCTGATCATTTATCAGTTAAGAAAATAAATGTTGAAAATCTTAATGTGAAAACTAGCTAGATCTCCATACAATATGCTTATCTTTGTATGGGCACTTAAAGAATTGACCTTGTACATTTAGGATAGGTCTGAGATTTGACATTCAGGTACTTGCCAAGCATCTTTTCAAATGATAGATATTTATCTTACTTTACATAATCCTTTATTAGTATAAGGAATGGATGTTCTAATAAATTTTCATATACACAATTGATAATTTGATGATTTACAACCACTTACCTAATAAGCAAAGATGGATAGTGGCTAGCAGTGGAATCCAGGACGCGCGTTTCGTCCTATTTGGGACTCGTCAGCTGGATGTACCTGCATCTCAGAGTTGATGTTCACTCCGGGACTCGAACCCAGCACCGTCCGCTTCAAACGCCATCGCGTTATCCACTTAGCTACTGAGTCCTGATAGCCACTTGCTTGTGCAATCGGGTGAAGTTTGATTCACTTGATATTGTTTTATTTGAATCTTCCCATTGATGTATAGGACTGAAATTGTTCAGTCTCTTATTGGCATATGTGCATACTGTGCGTATGCCTCGATATTGCCTTAATTGACAAGCATTATAAGCAAAGATGGATAGTGGCTAGCAGTGGAATCCAGTTTGACGCGCGTTTCGTCCTATTTGGGACTCGTCAGCTGGATGTACCTGCATCTCAGAGTTGATGTTCACTCCGGGACTCGAACCCAGTACCGTCCGCTTCAAACGCCATCGCGTTATCCACTTAGCTACTGAGTCCTGATAGCCACTTGCTTGTGCAATCGGGTGAAGTTTGATTCACTTGATATTGTTTTATTTGAATCTTCCCATTGATGTATAGGACTGAAATTGTTCAGTCTCTTATTGGCATATGTGCATACTGTGCGTATGCCTCGATATTGCCTTAATTTACAAGCATTATAAGCAAAGATGGATAGTGGCTAGCAGTGGAATCCAGGACGCGCGTTTCGTCCTATTTGGGACTCGTCAGCTGGATGTACCTGCATCTCAGAGTTGATGTTCACTGCGGGACTCGAACCCAGTACCGTCCGCTTCAAACGCCATCGCCTTATCCACTTAGCTACTGAGTCCTGATAGCCACTTGCTTGTGCAATCGGGTGAAGTTTGATTCACTTGATATTGTTTTATTTGAATCTTCCCATTGATGTATAGGACTGAAATTGTTCAGTCTCTTATTGGCATATGTGCATACTGTGCGTATGCCTCGATATTGCCTTAATTGACAAGCATTATAAGCAAAGATGGATAGTGGCTAGCAGTGGAATCCAGTTTGACGCGCGTTTCGTCCTATTTGGGACTCGTCAGCTGGATGAACCTGCATCTGAGAGTTGATGTTCACTGCGGGACTCGAACCCAGTACCGTCCGCTTCAAACGCCATCGCCTTATCCACTTAGCTACTGAGTCCTGATAGCCACTTGCTTGTGCAATCGGGTGAAGTTTAATTCACTTGATATTGTTTTATTTGAATCTTCCCATTGATGTATAGGACTGAAATTGTTCAGTCTCTTATTGGCATATGTGCATACTGTGCGTATGCCTCGATATTGCCTTAATTGACAAGCATTATAAGCAAAGATGGATAGTGGCTAGCAGTGGAATCCAGGACGCGCGTTTCGTCCTATTTGGGACTCGTCAGCTGGATGTACCTGCATCTCAGAGTTGATGTTCACTCCGGGACTCGAACCCAGTACCGTCCGCTTCAAACGCCATCGCGTTATCCACTTAGCTACTGAGTCCTGATAGCCACTTGCTTGTGCAATCGGGTGAAGTTTGATTCACTTGATATTGTTTTATTTGAATCTTCCCATTGATGTATAGGACTGAAATTGTTCAGTCTCTTATTGGCATATGTGCATACTGTGCGTATGCCTCGATATTGCCTTAATTGACAAGCATTATAAGCAAAGATGGATAGTGGCTAGCAGTGGAATCCAGGACGCGCGTTTCGTCCTATTTGGGACTCGTCAGCTGGATGTACCTGCATCTCAGAGTTGATGTTCACTCCGGGACTCGAACCCAGTACCGTCCGCTTCAAACGCCATCGCGTTATCCACTTAGCTACTGAGTCCTGATAGCCACTTGCTTGTGCAATCGGGTGAAGTTTGATTCACTTGATATTGTTTTATTTGAATCTTCCGATTGATGTATAGGACTGAAATTGTTCAGTCTCTTATTGGCATATGTGCATACTGTGCGTATGCCTCGATATTGCCTTAATTGACAAGCATTATAAGCAAAGATGGATAGTGGCTAGCAGTGGAATCCAGTTTGACGCGCGTTTCGTCCTATTTGGGACTCGTCAGCTGGATGTACCTGCATCTCAGAGTTGATGTTCACTGCGGGACTCGAACCCAGCACCGTCCGCTTCAAACGCCATCGCGTTATCCACTTAGCTACTGAGTCCTGATAGCCACTTGCTTGTGCAATCGGGTGAAGTTTGATTCACTTGATATTGTTTTATTTGAATCTTCCGATTGATGTATAGGACTGAAATTGTTCAGTCTCTTATTGGCATATGTGCATACTGTGCGTATGCCTCGATATTGCCTTAATTGACAAGCATTATAAGCAAAGATGGATAGTGGCTAGCAGTGGAATCCAGTTTGACGCGCGTTTCGTCCTATTTGGGACTCGTCAGCTGGATGTACCTGCATCTCAGAGTTGATGTTCACTGCGGGACTCGAACCCAGTACCGTCCGCTTCAAACGCCATCGCCTTATCCACTTAGCTACTGAGTCCTGATAGCCACTTGCTTGTGCAATCGGGTGAAGTTTGATTCACTTGATATTGTTTTATTTGAATCTTCCGATTGATGTATAGGACTGAAATTGTTCAGTCTCTTATTGGCATATGTGCATACTGTGCGTATGCCTCGATATTGCCTTAATTGACAAGCATTATAAGCAAAGATGGATAGTGGCTAGCAGTGGAATCCAGTTTGACGCGCGTTTCGTCCTATTTGGGACTCGTCAGCTGGATGTACCTGCATCTCAGAGTTGATGTTCACTGCGGGACTCGAACCCAGTACCGTCCGCTTCAAACGCCATCGCCTTATCCACTTAGCTACTGAGTCCTGATAGCCACTTGCTTGTGCAATCGGGTGAAGTTTGATTCACTTGATATTGTTTTATTTGAATCTTCCGATTGATGTATAGGACTGAAATTGTTCAGTCTCTTATTGGCATATGTGCATACTGTGCGTATGCCTCGATATTGCCTTAATTGACAAGCATTATAAGCAAAGATGGATAGTGGCTAGCAGTGGAATCCAGGACGCGCGTTTCGTCCTATTTGGGACTCGTCAGCTGGATGTACCTGCATCTCAGAGTTGATGTTCACTGCGGGACTCGAACCCAGTACCGTCCGCTTCAAACGCCATCGCGTTATCCACTTAGCTACTGAGTCCTGATAGCCACTTGCTTGTGCAATCGGGTGAAGTTTGATTCACTTGATATTGTTTTATTTGAATCTTCCGATTGATGTATAGGACTGAAATTGTTCAGTCTCTTATTGGCATATGTGCATACTGTGCGTATGCCTCGATATTGCCTTAATTGACAAGCATTATAAGCAAAGATGGATAGTGGCTAGCAGTGGAATCCAGTTTGACGCGCGTTTCGTCCTATTTGGGACTCGTCAGCTGGATGTACCTGCATCTCAGAGTTGATGTTCACTCCGGGACTCGAACCCAGTACCGTCCGCTTCAAACGCCATCGCCTTATCCACTTAGCTACTGAGTCCTGATAGCCACTTGCTTGTGCAATCGGGTGAAGTTTGATTCACTTGATATTGTTTTATTTGAATCTTCCGATTGATGTATAGGACTGAAATTGTTCAGTCTCTTATTGGCATATGTGCATACTGTGCGTATGCCTCGATATTGCCTTAATTGACAAGCATTATAAGCAAAGATGGATAGTGGCTAGCAGTGGAATCCAGGACGCGCGTTTCGTCCTATTTGGGACTCGTCAGCTGGATGTACCTGCATCTCAGAGTTGATGTTCACTCCGGGACTCGAACCCAGTACCGTCCGCTTCAAACGCCATCGCCTTATCCACTTAGCTACTGAGTCCTGATAGCCACTTGCTTGTGCAATCGGGTGAAGTTTGATTCACTTGATATTGTTTTATTTGAATCTTCCCATTGATGTATAGGACTGAAATTGTTCAGTCTCTTATTGGCATATGTGCATACTGTGCGTATGCCTCGATATTGCCTTAATTTACAAGCATTATAAGCAAAGATGGATAGTGGCTAGCAGTGGAATCCAGGACGCGCGTTTCGTCCTATTTGGGACTCGTCAGCTGGATGTACCTGCATCTCAGAGTTGATGTTCACTCCGGGACTCGAACCCAGCACCGTCCGCTTCAAACGCCATCGCGTTATCCACTTAGCTACTGAGTCCTGATAGCCACTTGCTTGTGCAATGGGGTGAAGTTTAATTCACATGTAGCTGGACGAAACGTTGGAATTATTTAAAAAAAAATTTCAATCGCTGAGATTATTTCAAATATAATTTATAATGATTTTAAAGTAGTTCGGACACTTTCCTACATAGATAGTTATTTATTTTTCTTTAAAAGATTACCGATCCATAGTCTCAGTCAATAAACTTCTAGGGAGAACAGAGAAATAGTATAGTTAGTTAGACATATTAGAATGTTATTGAGGAGATTCTAACAAAGACAACAGGCCAAAAATGATTCTAGACTCAAACACAGAAGGGCTATAACTGTTTAGTGTAGTAGATAGTTTTGAAATCCATATAGAAAAATCTAACAGTACAGAATACCATCTGAAAAGTCTCTTCAGAATATCTGACAAATTAATTTTTACCGAAGGTTGTACCTTCATAAGTGTTGGCATTTAATATCAAAATGACGATCATAATCAATCAAAATGACAACTCATATGTTTACATATGTATAAATATATTCTTATCAGAAGGGGTTTTGTGGAGATTGTAGTAATTTCAATAGTTGAAATCATGAGTCAATTGAAACTAGACCATCATGGAAAACCCGGAAGCACTGGACGGCCGTTTCGCCCCATTGTGGGACCCCTCAGTAGTGTGCATCCAAGATCCAGACCACGGGATTCGAACCCAGGGCCTTCAGTCTTGCACGCGAACGATTAATGTCCACACCACTGAGCCCGTATCAAATGGTGTTAGTGTCTAACATCAAACAATCCACGAAGTTGCGCCACGGTCCACTATTGTCATCAGTGAGTTAATATCTCACAACGAAACGACCGTCCAGTGCTTTAAGTTTTTCAAAAGTGATCTAACATTAATCGGTTCATGATTTCAATCAAAAACTTAATAATCTCCACAGCCCTATACTAATAATTTTGAAGAGATCAGTTTTTTATTATTCTTTCAATAATAAAGAAAGAAGTATTACGGAGAATATAAAAACTCTTAATACTGGTTCATAAGTGGTAGGAATTCGGTTAAAACAGTTTATATCCACATATGTTATTTAAAGAAAAGGATATGAAATCTAACCCTTTTTTGGCCATGTTTATTCATTTGCCTTTTTATTTGTTTCTTATAAAGAAGATAAGGCTTTCTAACATAGTATGTATAAAAATCTGATAATCTTAGTCTTTATTGAATATTGTGGGGACATGTCATTAAACTTGTACGACAGAATAGCTAAGTATACTACATTAATTATATTACATGTGCATAAATACCTTCTGAATAAGAATTATTCAGAATACACTGATAAGGAGAATGTTAATGTGAATAGATTTATTCAATATCATAGTATAAAAAATATAAATCATTTCACAAAAACATTTTATCAACTTGTAATATAGTCCATCTCTTCATTCATTTCATACAGCAATGGTTGTGATGAGGTAAAAACACTTACAAGCTCTGAAAAACGTTAAATTTATGATGTACCGATCAGGATTATAAAACTACTATTAAATTTAATGAAATGTCACTTAGGAAATTCCAAATGATTTTGGTTCAATCTTTCTGGAATACATAAATTAATGGAATTATTCCACTATTCTGGAAAAATGTCAGGAATTTCATTAAATTTACCTTCTGTTAGTGAATTTAAATTCATATTTCCTAGGCCAATTAACTTAGGATGAAAAGATTAGACTACATCTTAGGAACCTATAAGTTTTCTGAACTTCAAACATCTAAGTAACTTTATGGAATGCAAAAAGTTAAACTATTTGAAAAAATCAATGATATAAAATCTAATAAATTAAAACATATTATATTTCATTCTTTACTCCACATTATATGTTCAAGTAATTACTTTAGTTCATGTCATTTATGAAGATTCTTGAACTGATGATCTCTTGTAAAATAGTCCTAATAATAAAACTGATACTCAACATACTTTATAGAACAATTATAAAAGAAAATTGTAATTTATAAAAGACAAGAATATTTTACCTATTTTATATGAATGAAAATAGATATATTGATTTTGTCAAAAATAACAATACAATAGTGTAGTAAACATTTACAAACTATGATTAATTAAAGTTCAACCGGGTCAGTTGTGAGATAGTAACTCACAGATGACTATGGTGGATGTATCGCCCAATTTCGTTGAGTAGTTGAAGTTAGACATTAGCACTGTTGGATGCCGGCGAGACAGATGCACGAGACAGATAGATCCTGGGTTCGAGTCTCGCGGAGGGGGATCGTGTATGCGCACTGCTGACGGGTCTCACAATAGGACGAAACGGTCATGCAGTGCTCCCAGGTTTTCCATGGTGGTCCAGCTTCAATTGAATCATGATCTCAACTAGTAAAGTTTATTTATTAACATTTTTCCTGAAGAATGCCTAGCAATAAGAAATTCGCTCGCTTAATATTATGAAACAGTTTAAATCATTAAACTATTACAGAATCTATCAGTTATATAACGGATAAACCTACAATGTTTAAAACGATGAGTTTGATGCTGAAGTTTTACCAAGAAAAATAAAACAACATGAAATATGATTATATTCTACTTATAAGTAGATATTATAACTTCACTTCTAAGTATAACTATCAAACCTTTATTATTGTGCAATCATAGGGACTAGATTATAAAACAAAATATTTGATCAAATAAGCTATTGCCTATTTGTATTTAAAGAAAGTTAGATGAATATATTTTTTTAAGAAAAAACACTTTGAATCACATTTCATTTTACTTTTAAATACATTAACATTAATTTCAATGATTGAGATCATGAATCAATTGACTCATGGTTGAAGTTAGACATTAAGACCGTTTGATGCAGGCCAGACCAATGGTCTATTTGGGTAAGCGCCTGGGTTCGAATCCTGTGAGGCGGGATTGTGAATGCGCAGTGCTGAGGAGTCCCACAAATGGCCATCCAGTGCTTCCATGTTTTCCATGGTGATCCAGCTTCAATTGACTCATGATCTCAGTCATTTAAATCACTATAATATCCACAAAAATTTTTCTGATATACATTAACATTAGCTGAAAGAATGCGTAAAGATTAAAATGATTTGTAGTAACTTCAATTAATCTGACTTCACAATTACATTCATGCCTAATATTTTTAAAATTATTTAAACATTTTACTTTATCTTACGCAATCATTAGAAAAAAAACAGTTAAACAATGAAAAATCTCATACGTATTTCTTTTTTAGAATTGGTCTTCTAATACATTCTACTAAATTGATTTTTTTTTTCTTCTTTATAAGTAAAGAAAGTTTGGGGATGAAACGTTTTTACAATTTGTGATATATATTTTTAATTGGATCAACTAAATGTTAGTTAAAGCATTCCAAATTGTATATATATTCTACACAAAAACACCTAACTTTCTGTCCTTAGCCGAATCATTATGATACAGTGTGCCTATAATGAAAAGAAGGTTAAAGGATAGAGAATTGAAGTAACTGTATATTTGTTACTTGTATTCTATTGGATAAACTATGAAAAAGGAAGAGTAATTTTTTATTCCTAACACAAATGTGAGATAAATCGATTGGAAGGCTAAACAGTGAAAATACAGTGAAAATACATACATATATATATATCAACCTTACGTCAGATTGATGTTGAAGGGAAGTAATGGGAAATTATGAAAAGAATTTAGATTGGTTTACTTATGATGCCCTTATATTGATCGATAAATTTATTGAAATGTAACCATGTCCATTTAACCAATACGCCTACATAAACACTGAAATTAACACAAACAACTTGATATTTAATTTGATTTGCACATTTCTTAAGTAATAAAACACAAATTAACTTTACCTTTTCTCGGTTAGTGAGACAAATAGAACTTTTCCACTTATAAACAATATATTCTCATATTCCTAAGGGATTTTTAATAATAATAACAACCCTTTTCCTAATTACAGCTTCTCTTCACGTACTACACCCAATTCTAACATTACAACAAAATGAGTGACGAAGAAAGCCAACAAAGGTGAGTTTCATATTGTCCATGATTATCAAGCCTTTGGTTGTATACCGTATATTTAAAAAGAATTTTCGAATTTATGATTTTACTATACAATAGACGCGTAGATATATACATAGTATGATATATGCCTTCTACTAAATACTGATGATTTTAGTCATGAAACTAATATCAATCTGATCAGTTAATCATATATTTAATCAATTAATTCTCCTTGAAACGGAAAATAGGCTGCTCAAATATTCTATTTATTACAGTTATGCTCTTGATTATTGAAAATTAATATATATGACCCTTATCGTTGATTCGCTTATCATATTAAATGTATATTGTCATTATAATTTCTAATCTAAAATGTAGATTATACAGGCACAAGATAAAATACGCTTTTACGATTCAATAGTAAAACGAATAATCAGTTTTCCGTCTCTAAATCCCTCTATTCTCTTACCGATTGCGGAAATCAGGCACTAACCATTAAAACTATGTCTCTTCAGCTCCAAATTAAAATTTTATTTACGTAAATGCTTTATTACCATCAAATAAAATTGAACAAAACAAAATTCAATAAATATTGAACATTCTTGTTAGAATATGTTGTGGTGTATGCTACTTATGTTTGTCGACATAAGTAGTATGTAACACCAATCAGTAGTGAAACATATGATTTCAGAAGGTTGAGAAGATCGAAGTGAAGAGAACAGAAATGTGAACAGAGTAATTGTAATAAGAAGTAGAATGAAGGAAGGATGAAGTATGTAAGGGAAAACTGATGGAAGATGTGTAAATAAAGTATGGTTTTCGTATTCCAGGAAAACATTCTGTAATTTTGTATTAAACAATAAAATGCTTATCCCCACCGGAGTGTTTGTTCACCACAATGTGAACGATGAATAATTCGCTTACGCTGAGTATTATAAATATGAGAATACATTTTATGGTATATGATTGATCATAGTTTGAAACACTAGGAAAAAACATAACATCCCGAATACTGAACAACCATTTGGTATATATGGTAAAAAATAACAAAACGTTGAGTGACCAGTGAAAGTTTTGTAATTTTTGGAACCAGCAATAGTCGATATTTACATCAATATACTCTGCTTATTTGTTTAAAATGATACCACGATTGAAACTAATCAGTAGAATGTTTATTACTAATGAGAACATTTTCTGTCTAGTAGATGCCCATCATTAATCCATTTTAATAATCTAAATAAATTATCTTCAGTATTCCCATAGAAATTATAAATTCACTAATCGTTTTTACTCAAAAAGAGCATTTAGTTATCATTCCTTCATTTTAAGGTGTTGTTTTTTACCATTCACCTTTTTCCAATAATAAATTTAAATAATTCTACCTACTTCCATAAATATTCATTTCGTACTCACTTCAAAGGAAGTCTTCAAATGAATCCCATAGTTTGAGTGTCATTTAATAAGTAGTATATAGTTGACAATTTTTAAAATCATTCAAGTTTAACAATAGAGGTGATGAATGTAGATAAATTCGTTATGATCGCGTTTACATTTGAAATTGATTTTATGGTGAGTATTGGGAAGATATGTTTCGTTTTGAATAGACGTCAAAGTTCAGAAACCACTATATAATTCTTTCATCCTATTGAATAGCTTTTCAGTGATGTGTCGCTTTTGTATCCATTAAAGTAAAGCCCTTTTTATTCAGGTTATATACCAAAAAAATATCATTGAGATATCAAGTTGAAAGATAATGATCATTTTCAATTTCAGTTGATATTCAACATAACATATATTTAGTCAAGTTTTTCCGATCAGTTGTTCTACTATGTCGAGCTTAATAATAGTAATTTGTTTATTATTGATTAAAATACTAAAGTTAACCAAATAGGGATGTTGATGTTTCATAAATTGACTGGATTTGAACATATGATCCATTATATCATATCGTAATGTTCTAAATGTAATTAAACACACACGAGACTTGAATGTCTTAGCTTTGACATCACGTATAGTTAAAGGTAATCATTCTTGAAAAGCTTCACGTTAGAGCAATACAAAGTTCAATCCATCTCGACTGAAAAGATTTAAAATAGTAAATTTAATTAATTAATATTATTTCTTAATTTGTTTATTCATTCATGATGAAGAACAAAAAGAATACAAAATATGACATGGAATGTAGCGAATACAGATTACATAGACATATGGGTTAGAAAACAGAAAAATAACGTTTGTTTGTATAAATATGTTTAGTTGTTTTGTGAATAAGCAATCATTTCTTGAATTTGAATTCTGTTATTTATCTTTTCAGTTCGTCGGAAGAAGTAAGTTAATCATTGTTTTCTTTAATTCATGTCTCGTATTAAAATACGGATAGGTATTCTGGTACAGAGAGAATAGTTGATTTTATTTAAGCTTATTATATTGACAGATAGAAATCTGAATTTAATCAGTTGTCAATTAACTAGGCTTATCAACTTATTTGCCATGTTATATAACATCCACGGAAATTTCATATACATTCCTTATACTACGTGTAATTATTTAAGTAGTACTATAAGGGCTTACAAAAGCGTTTCATCAAATAAAATCTGATAATTCATGATCTAGCCAATAACATTAAAGTCACAACTCACCATAGATAATCAACTTATTCACGAAGAATTACTGTACGACAATGAATGTGTACCGAATAATCACTATCAAAGTTATCTATTCTGCATATTCCAATTAAATAATCAAATTTAATTCATTTATTTCAAGTCTACTTTTAAAAATAATTTTTATGCTTTTTAATGATAACTTTTATTTATCCTTATTTTATTGTATGATTCCATGTGATTTCATAATGATCTGATATAATTCAACACAATATGACTATTATAGTCTGAGGAAGAGTCTGAAGAGGTGGGCACTTCGACGTTTAATATATAAACGCATCAAAATTGAAAAAAATACATACATACATACATACATACACATTCATGCATATACTATAATGCATAGATGTATTTTTTGTTGTTGTTGTTGTTATTATTATTATTATTATGTATATCCTATACGAAGTAAATTGTATTAGATTATTTAGTGCACTATCTTGGAATTGAGAGATATATTAATCATAATTATCTAGATATGACTATAGATGTTTTTTATTAATTTATTTCAGTTAATGTAATTGCATGTTATTTGAAGTGGTTTTTTTAAAAAAAAATTTATGTAGACACTTTTACTTAGACTGTTATTTGTCTTTTGTTTAGTAGTAAGGCTATATAACATAATAGCAAGCTTTTAATTTTCTGTTATCATTATACAGAGCTATACTAAATTAATTCTTAAATAAAGTTTGGTAACTTAAAGTACATTATATTGAGAAGTTATTTTTCTTTTTCTTTTCTTGTATAAATTTGATATTTAATTTAATTTAAAAACTTATTTAAATATGCCTCAATGAATATAAACACTTATCTATTATACAAATCATTTTAATAATGATAAACAAAATACATAGGTTAACATCAGTAACATTAAATAGATCATAGACAATACAAATAGATAATCAAAGACATTAATTATTTCAATAGCTGAGATCATGAGTCAGTTGAAGCTAGATCACCATGGAAAACATGGAAGCACTGGACGGTCGTTTCATCCTATTGTGGGACACCTCGGCAGTGCGCATTCACAATCTCGCCTCATAGGATTCGAACCCAGGCGCTTAACCAACTAGACCACTGGTCTGGCCTGCATCAAACGGTCTTAATGTCTAACTTCAACTAATCCACAAAATTGAGCGACACATCCATCATTGTCATCAGTGAGTTACTCTCCCACAACTGACCCGGTTGAACTACATTGGTCACTGCTTCTCACTAGAACTCCAGGATATACCTCTCGATGTCAGTCACTAGTATGCATATGTTGATTAGTATCAGAAGGGGTTTTGTGGAGTCCCACAATGGGACGAAACGGGCATCCACTGCCTCCAGGTTTTCCATAGTGGTCTAATTTCAATTGACTCATGATCTCAACTAATGAAATTACTACAATCTCCACAAAACGCCTTCTGAAACTAATTATTGGTTAGAAATATTACTTTGATGTAATTTATGAACACAATGAAACATAAATAATGAAGGTATTTACATTTATAAGATATTTAAAACTGTGATTATTGTCTTTAAGCAAAGATAGTGACTGGCAGTGGAGTCCAGTTTGATGCGCGTTTCGTCTTATTTGGGACTCGCCAGCTGGATGCACCTGCATCTCAAATTTGATGTTCAATCTGAGACTCAAACTAAGATTGTTTGCTTCAAACACTATCGCGTTATCCGCTTAGCTACTGAATCCTGATAGCCACCTGCTTGTGCAATGGAGTGAAGTTTAAATTCACTTGGTGTTGTTTTACTTGTACCTTCCCATTGTTATACAAGTAGAACAACACCAAGTGAATTTGTATTTATTGTTTATCATATTTTTTTCACATTGTAGTTCTAAGTGATTAGAAAATTATAGTGTAAAAACAAAAAACTCATGAGATCAGTAATCGACAGTTTTATTATTTCAAATTATGACTTAATGATAAAGCTCTGGATCCCTACTTATCACGTTGAATATTCCAGGATAAGTTATCTAATAGAGGAACTACTTCTTACTTAACTAATTTTATCTAAAACTTAATTGAATATCAGATTACTTGGTTACAATGAAAAATACACAATAGTAGTTCAGAAGAAAATATCACCAAGCAATTCAGTGTAATTTACTGCTTTATCCATTTATCCAATAAAAAAGTTATACATATATATCTATTTGTTTCGTATAATTAAAAAGGAATTATAATTAGCACGTTTTTCACTATGGTGCATGTTCATTTAGTATATTTGATCTATTTTATTTATCAAAAAAAACCAATGCAAAATATCTTTATAATTTCTCCGTAAATTTTCACATAATTCGTAAAGCATGTTCAAATCTGATGTATGTGTGAATACTGATGTGCTTATAGATGTTAATATTTAGCTTCGTCATATAATTTAATGCTATTAGCACATCCTTATTCATATATATATATATATATATATATATATATATATATATATATATATATATATATATATATATATATATATATATATATATGCCAAAATTAGTGTAGTAACTGTTTAGTGAATTGAATTGTAATTTGTTTATTCCTTTGATTTTCTTCTTTTACAGGAGACTGAGAAAGAAAAAAGGGAAAAGGTATGACTTGATATTTCTTCAATGTTAAATATTTTGAAATATTAAACTAATTAAACAGTTTTATATTGTGTTGTATGCATTATGAAATGTTTCATGAAATCATTTGCTATCCATAGAAGTCAATTTATTCAAATGTAAGATCATTTATTCTAGAAATAGAATATATGCATATATAAATAAAGATTAAATAATCAAATAATGGTAGATCGTATAAAATCTGTTAGTATATGTTATATCTTGTGACCTGTGTGCCCTGTTAATGTATAAACGTAACGATACCGCCAATTAGGGAGCAGTGACTTATTGATGGGATCAATGACGCGTAAACCCGTATGAGCAGTCTAGAGTCCTGATTGGTCATGCTTTCCGCCTAGTCCAGGAAGTTAAGTCCAGAACACCAATCCCAGCCTCTGTAATATGAATCATTTATTTTAAGCATATTGGGATTATATACCAACCAGACAGACCACATCGTATCAATGAAATATGAAAGAACATTTGTACAAAAATTAGTCAAATGTAGCTTTGAATGAGGGGGGTAGTAATTAATAGACAGGGAATAATTCAAGAATGGTAAATGGCATAATAATAGTTTATAAGTCAAAGCAAACCTCATAATAAGTGGGACACGGATATCAATAGTTTAGTTACATAACAATTATACGATTAAAATATACATATAGTATTGCTCCATAAATGGATCCAAAAAGTTACTATTCATTATGCTTATCGGGACATAACAATATAACAATGAATACGATGAATAATTATTTTGTCAACAATGAAGTATACATTTACTTGTTATTGATATATTAATCCGATATCGAGAAAGTTATTGCAGAAAATGAGTAGCATATTCAACATATTTACAATTTAATTTAATGTCAAGAGAATAAGTATATAGGGATTAGATTCTAATTTTTTATACCTTTGCAAGTGTCAATTTAGAGAAAAGTTAGTTTTCTTTTATAGACTAAGAATATATATATATATCTTCAGTATTGCAAGTTATAATATTCACATACGTTTGCTTCCAGTATTGTTTCTTTTTATTCAAAATGAAAGCATCAAAACATAAATGACTTTTAAAGCAATTAGTCCCTTTGATAAATTTCCATAGTGTAATACAAAGACGAAAATTATCAAAACTATGTGATATATTAGCGCAATACATTTCGAACAATCTGATCACACATATACTTGTTAAGAACATTTATATATAAAAATATAAGGTCAACTAGACTAAAAATAAACGATAAGAGGAGACAAGGATACTATTAATTATTATTACTCGTATTTATACGAATATTCGCCAAGATTAGATCGAATAGTTTAACAGAAGTCGGGTGTCGAGTATAGAGAAGTCATTATATGTGAAAATTGTATTTGAAATAATCTTAGCGACACCTTCCTGAAGAAGTCCAGACACGTTAGCTGGACGAAACGTTGGAATTATTTTAAATTTCAATCGCTTATTATTATTATTATTATTATTATTACTATCTTTGTCTCCTCTTATCGTTCATTTCTAGTTTAGTTGACCTTACATTTTTTATATATAAATGTTCTTAACAAGAATATGTGTGATCGGATTGTTCGAAATGTATTGCGCTAATATATCACATAGTTCTGATAAATGACTTTGTTTCAAGAAGTTATTTGTTTGTTATACTTATTCAAACTTTGTAAACTTTTAATTGGATATTATGGTTTGTTAAATCTTATGGCGCCTTTTTTCTAAACAAATGATATCATTTTTTGTCATTCATATTTAATAACTTGTTAAATGTTAAGACAAATAATCATGAAATAATTATGAATGATTACAATTATCTATTTTCTTTATTCATGGTTTATATATATATATATATATATATATATATATATATATATATATTGATAAGTGAAAGTTCCCTTATTTCACGTTGAAATATGAAAGAAAACCAACGTTATTTGATAAGCAAAGATGGATAGTGGCTAGCAGTGGAATCCAGGACACGCGTTTCGTCCTATTCGGGGCTCGTCGGCTGGATGTACCTGTATCTCAGATTTGGTGTGTCACTCTGGGTCTCGAACCCAGTGCCATTCGCTTCAAATGCCATCGCGTTATCCACTCAGTTATTGAATCTTGATAGCCACTTGATTGTGCAATGTGGGTGAATTTAAATTCAATGGGAAGATACAAGCAAAGCAATACCAAGTGAATTCAACATTATTTGAGTTTATTAAAAGTAATAAACACTTATCTCTAATCACTATACATAGAATAAAAAGAAGAATCCAACTAGTTTTCTATAAATTAAAAATTTCTATGAATATGAAAACCAAATTATTAATAAGAGAGAATTTTGAGTAGATAATCAATAAGATTGTATTTGGACAATCTTATTGTAAAATTACAATACAATATAATACATTAATTTCAGTTACTCAGCTTATAAATGTTTCAATTTTCCAATAAGAAAAATCTTGCAACAATTTGGTTTAAACTTGCACTCATTCAATAAGTTTCATATGCATACAACCATTAAATAAAAACAAAAAAACGAAAACAAAACGTAAACAAGAACGACACACTAATGCATGAAATATAAACTTTGAGCTGTTAAGGTCAAATCCAGTAGTGGTAGTAGTAGTAGTAATCTAAATATTGACCTGGTAATTAATGAATTTGATCCTAAGAATAATGTCATGAGTTAAATGAATTTTTAAAATTTGGGAAAAATACTCACTCCAATATATATATATATATATATATATATATATATTTATGTCAGAAAGGGTTTTGTGGATATTACAGTGATTTCAATAGTTGAGACTATGAGTTAATTGAAGCAAGACCTACCATAAAAAACGTTGAAGCACTAGATGGCCATTTCGTCCTGATGTGGGTTCTGGATTCGAATCTCGCGAGGTGGGATCGTAGATGTGCACTGCTAAGGAGTCCCAAAAGTAGGACGAAACGACCGTCCAGTGCTTTCAGGTTTTCCATGATGGTCTAGCTTCAATTGACTCATGATTTCAACTATTGAAATATATTTTTATGTTATACTTTCTTTAAGAAATATTAGTCTGATTTAAAAGCAAATAAAGAATTCGAACTAATGATATTTGCAAAAAAATAATTAAAATATTTTTCATTGAACTTAATTTAGTCATCTTCTGAAACAGATTCAGAGGTAATCAGTTTTAGTTTAACTTTATATTTAGTAATTGTAGTTTGATATTGTATGAATTTGATTTTTAGTCTATTAAATGTAGATTAGTAGAATGTATCTATTTATCAATAGTTAATATTATATAATCAATGATTAAATATGTAGCAATACTGGGTAATGGCCATTTTTCTTTATTAGGAATTCACAATTTACAATGTAGTAACATATATATTGTGTTAAAAATGTTTTCAGGTTATACTCATTAAAGATAGAGAATACACACTGTTGAAGAAAAATAGGGTTATTCAATGTACTGTGAATATTAAGTAATTTTTTGTCTAGCACTGGTTTGTATAGACAAATATCTTTACATATTATCTGGTCAAATAGTTTCCTCATCATGAGAATGAAAAAAAACAACACTAGAAAGCACCAGAAAACTGTTTTGTTTTAGGTTGTTACTTCACAGTAGCAAGTTCTCAAATGACGATGAGCGCTTTTCCTTCAGATAAAATAGTTCATTTCACTAGCTTCAGTTTACTTTAAATTTGACAAGGCAATCATCCAGTTGGTTGACAGGAAACTCTTGCAATTCCAAAGGTGATCGTTTAGGTGATCCAGAAAACTTCTCGCAAAAGACAAGAAAGGCTCAAGAAACACTAAGAAGCATTTTATCCAATCAGCGTTCACTAGACATTTAGCCAAAACCATCAAGAAAGTGAAAAGTCATATGCAGAGTTTCTGATTGGCTAATTAGTATACTGTTACTATGTTTAGTTGCATTCCAGAATATTCGGAAAACCCAAGGTTATCTAAAATGCTATAAAAACCCTATATATTCCGTACTAAAACGAACCTTTGGAGTAAAGAACTTGTCGCATATTTTGCGCCTTTTCTCTCGTGTTTGGGTCTCTGTGTAGTTCTAGCTTGGCGGTTACGAGAATAGCTTAGGAACCGAATATAGCATTCAATTAGCAAGACTTATCAGTGATTGCACTAGAAACGTAGAAATCCACCTCTAAGACAATCATCACTAGACAACCGTTTGATAGGGTGATATAGACAGATTCTTTTCATTCTATGTTGACGTTCTACACAGAATAATATCTGAAGACTTCTTGAAGTCATGAAAGTACTACACATACATTTGTATCTTGGTTAGGAACTTTTCTGTTTTTATTATTCTTTTTATTTATTTTGCTGTTTGTATTTTTCGTTCTAGTTTTATGATGATTTTATTTGAATTGTTTTAATTTTGTTTAAAATGACGGTTGTTTATTATTTTTTTACTTGTATGTACATGTGACTGTTTATAGTTTCTTTTTTTTAAAAAAAGCGAGATAATAGGTAAGCAACTTGCAGTGATAACAACATTTCAAGCAAACAACCCAATTTGGACAAAATATTTTTGCCAAATGCGATCCCATTTTTTTCTAAACAAAACGGTCCTGTTCAATTGATTATTTTGATGAATCTATTAAAAGATAAACATTAGTTTCTTATAAATATTAGAGCTAGTTAACTAAATATCATAAGCCTTAATTTATTGAAATTCTCAAGTAAACATTATTATTTATTTAGAAGCATTTCATTCCTTTACAGCAAATGATTTTAATTTTTTTAACTACTCAAGTTTAGATTAGAAACGAATGTACCAATATCTGAATCACGGTACTAGATAAAAACAATTCATAAATGTTCAACTACTTGTGTTTTCTTGATTAGCAATGTTTAGTAATATTGTAAACAGTGAAAACATTGTTATTTGAATCTTTCAGTAAATCAAGACAACTTAGTTATCATGGTTGCTTAAAATGTATATTGACTTATCCAGAATATATATATATATATATATATATATATATATATTCCAATGATATGGCAATCAGAAGAGAAAATTAATCCACTTTCCTTCATTTGTTATATCGCCTATTTTATAGGAAGAAGAACGTCGACGCAGAGAGGAAGAGGTATGTATGAAATAAGATAGTTTCTATTATGTTTACTGCTTTATGAAACCAATGATTACTTTATGATATAATATTTTATTAAAATTTCTTCACTTTTAATTGATCGCATTACAAACAAATACATAACACCAATGATAAATGAAGAAACAATAGTGAATATTAAAACACTTATTTCTGTGAATGAACAGTTTATCTCAGGAGAACTTTTCGTGAATTTCATAAATATATGTGAATATCTTAAATAGAGTATTGACCATATGAATGTTTTCAATACGTTAATGTCTCATAAGCATGTCATAGTCAATTTATCTAAATGTAGATTTCTTATATATGTATATATGTAGCTTGCTTGACTTCATGTCCAGATGGATCTATGAATGTTATTCCACTTAGATATTATAAAAAAAGCACACATAATTATAAAGGTATTTGTTAGCTAGTCTACATGTTATTATCGGAATAAATAAACAATGATTAATAGAATTTTATTTTAAATGCATGTAATAATAATAATAAAAATAATAATAATAATAATCGTATATAATATTCACTGCATGTTGACAGTTCAATTGAATATACATTAAAAAATCTCATTTCAGCATGGATATTATAATGAAAAGCTGAAACTAATATCTCAATAAATAAATAATAGTAGTAAATATACAGTTTATGAAATATGTATCCATATATTAAGATGTTCACTGATCGTCTCTTTATTGATGTGTTGTTGTTTCTTGTTGTTTTTTCTTTTTTGCATATATCTCATTTATTCTATTCTATTATTTATAAATTTAGGTAGCTCAAGAAAGACAGCGTAAACTAGAGGTTAGAAATATTTTTACATCAAACAAACATCAATCAAAAAAAAAATTTGAATAAATAAATAAAATGAACTATTTTTTCTTTTTAGTCTCATATTTCTAACATTATTCGTTTATTCATTCATTAATCCTAAAGGATTCTTCATTTATTCACTTCATTATCTAATAACTCACTCACTTAGTTACTCACTCACTCACTCACTCACCCGCTCACTCATTCACTCACTCACTTACTTACTCACTTACTCACTTACTAATTCATTTATATTTTATAAACTAAATCATATTTATTTTAAGTAAATTTATTGCTTAATATAAATCTCTCAAAGGGTGTTCTAACTTATTGTCAATACTTTAATTTAATTAAAAATTCCAATAATTAGTCTAACAAATATAAACAAAAAATAAATTAATTAATTAATTGAAATGCACGAATAAATTGAACTGATAATGTTTTGCTTGGCATGTTTAATGTGAATGATGATGATGATAATAACAATAATGAATAGATTAAAGTTACAATGTATCTCAAAGATGTACATTTCAGTACTTCAATGCATTAAGTACATCAAGTTTATCAAAATAATAATAATTCATTCAGATCGTTTCATAACAAAATGATATTGCCTTATCATCTATTGAATAATTTAAAAGTACTAATCATTTCAATGAAAATAACCTCTTTGAGTTACATTGTACTATAATAAAACAAGTATAAAAGCGAGAAACATTTAAATCTCAGTTGATGATTAGATTTAATTTTCAATACATAATTTAACAAAGATTTTGTTAGCCATTATTTTCTTGCTATTCATTTTTAATACATTTAATAATGGCTTTTGTGCACTAAATAGCTTTATGTATTAATGATAATACAAATGATAGATTTATGACTTAATAACATAGAATGTGTTTCATTTTAAATTAGCGCTAATTAATAATATATGCTTTATTTATTATTTTTCATTTCTTCTAAACTTGATATTTTATTTGTTTTATTGTGATTCACTCTAGTTTGTGATCATATGATTTAATTCTTTCTTCTTTTTTTGTTTTACTCATTAACCTGTTTCACTTTTATTGTATAAAAAGAAAACAAACGCATGGAAGATAAATATTGTTGAATCGAAAAAACAGTTGAAACCTGGGTACTATTCTGTGTTCTTTTTTCCTTTACCTCATAACGTTTTATTCATACTAAACACAAGCTGACTACTTAACATATATGGGTATATTTCTCTATGGTGTTATATTTTAAGATCATTATTGAAGTGTTTACTTGTTGACTATAATCAGATCATGAAGTAATGAATTAAGTAGTTCAATCCAAAATAACACAAATCTGTATTGTTAATATTTGTATGTATATGTAAATGGTGATTGATGAATTCATTGAATTTCTAGATTAAGAGTGTTAAAAATGAAAAGATGTACACTAGATAAATGATCATAAAGATCTTTTCTTTTATTAAGTACTGCTTTACAAGTTTTGTTTAGTATATATTTTCTAACTGTATTATTTTTGGACAATTCATTGTTTAACACTCAATGGTGAGTTATTTTCATGGTTCGTAATTGTTTTCAAATGAAATTTGATAATATCATTTTAGGATATTCCCTGAGAAAGAACACTTTAACTATCAAGCACTGACAAACAATATCAACAATATCAGTTTCAATTCCATTTCAATTAATTTCAAAAGGATCAACTCTATTCATTCACTAACTTAAATTATTCATGTGAAAAATAAAAAGAAACTAGTAACCGTTTCCACAATTCTCTTGTCTGCTTATCAACAATATAACTTTTGAGAATTAAACATTCAGTGGAAAACATTACTAGAAAATATGATTAAGGGTTATTCATTTAAGACATTGTTTGGTAAACAATTATAAATAGCTTTTTAAGAAATCTAACTTAGTATAACCGCAATAAGACTGTTACGAAACAATAAAGTTAAGTCATTTCAAGTTTATAAATATGGAGTCGCAATACATTTTAACTTTTCACGGAATTGTTCAGGATGAAATGAGCAATATAGTCCAATGGATTTACATGCCAACCTTAATCCTTATACTAAAACATTTAAGTCATTTAGCATGTAAAACCTTTGCACTTCATTAAAATAATGCATAATAATATTTAAAACTCTTCATCAAGTTACCAAGAGATAAATATAAGTCTAATTCTGTTCCTTTATTCTTTTACTGAATAATAGTTAGGTTTGATATATATTTTGTTTTAGCTATCCTGCTAACTTCTGAGCTTAATGCTTTATTTTTGCTAATCTACCTACTGATTACATATGCTTTTATGTTAAAGAAATGATAGTAAGTTAATTTAACATGCTTGCATGTTTACGCCTAACACAAACAGCAGAACAGAATATTTATTTTCTGATTGATGAGAAACAGATGCTTCCAATTTGAATGGAATGAAAAATTTAAAAAAATGCGCTCGTTTGAAGTCTTTTTAACACTTATCCGTAGTAGAAATAATTAGCTGTGTTTAATTACTTTTTTTCCAATTTCTACTTTGTTTAACTACTGTTCACAATAACATAAAAAAGGAGAAAAAACGTAAAGAAGCTGAAGAAGCCTCGAAGAAACAACGTAAACCTGGTCAGAAGCGTAAAGGTTTAGGTGGTTTGTCGAAAGAGAAGAAACGACTGTTGAAAGTGAGTTAATCATACCAATCTTTCGAATCTGACGTTTTTTTAAAAAAAATGTAAGGAATAAAGTGGCCTGGTTTTTACAATGTGGTTAATCATATGTATCAATGTAATATGTACCTGATTTATGATACTCAGTAATCGCATCCATAACAAACTGCTTCAAATTTATTTATATATTAAGTACTACATCTATTTAACAATTGCTCAAGCTTCATCTAGATAATTAATTGATGGAAACGCTTAGTAGTTTAGAATACCATAAATAATGATTTCTGAGGAAAGTAGTGTCTAAGTTGCAATAGTTGACAAATAGAGTGGAGCGCTTTATTCCATTAAAAGTACAGAGTTGGTAAAACACTTAAAGTTCATTTTGGATTGTAGAAAACATCGAAAGATGAAAATGGACAATTGAAAGCTATGCAAATGTATTACGTAATAACCGTTTAACTTCTTGTAATCAGTATATATATTTGCATACATACTTACGTGATTTAAGTTTGTTGTCGCTGCCAGGCAGGGGGCAGTTATGCAAATGACATTGCGGGTCCAAGAAGTAGGCATTGCTTCCATTGGTCTGATTAGGACAGGAGAGGTCCAATGAGGTGGTTTAGCGAGACGGCGTTGGGTGTATCGGTCTCCGTCAATGATAGGGAAACGTGGGGCATCGTGGTTGTTTGACGGACCTTGAATTAAGATAGCTCAGCTGGTCGATAGAGCTTCGTAAATCAGCGCTCCTGCAAGCTCAATATTCGAGTCTAGTACTTATTGTAGTACCTCCATCTTATTCATCTTTTGTTTTGTAAAATATTACTAAACACCTAGAAATATAGTGTTCTACATCTCGAAATTATTCATGATGTTCATATTAGCTGTTAACTATCTTTTTCTCTCTCCATTGATTCAACAAAAATTATCAATAATTTAAGTTAATTCTTTTAACCATTTCATTTTTATCATAGTTTTTCTATACAATGAACAATTTAAGATTATCCTTATATCACACATCCATAATTCAGCTATATCCAACATAGAACGATCATAGAAAGAATAGATTTATAGTAACAATTGTTATGAATTTCCTTAATTCGAATAGAAAATGGGCGAATGTATTTGCTTATCAACTGATTTCACATGATAATACGATTAATTTACTTTAAACAACTTTAAACTGTTTTGTTGTTGATCGTCTTTGGTTAGTTTATTTAGAACTATTAAATGAAAATTTTAAGGATAGTCAACATTAAACTATTCCATCTATTAAAATAGAACTATGAGTTGATAAATGTTAGTGTGGAAAATATATAAAAATCAGTTCTGATTTTAATAATAGGCATAAACATAATTTACAAAATGTAACTACAGTTAGTCAAACCGGGAAAGTTTCTAACTTGACTAGAGTAGAATACAATCAGAATACTAAGTTTTGTTTATACTTTTTTTTAAAATTTCATGAGTGAAATTATAATTTATGAACGACCTTACAATTACTCTAAAGTAAACTTGACAATGTCCACCACCTTGCTAGAGCTAAATAAATGTTATAAGCCAGTGTAAATAAGAATAAAGATTATGATTTACAGTTGATGGTTAGGATTTAGATTTAGGATTTTTATCACGAACTGACATTGACTGAAATCCATAAACGCTATTTAGACAAATGAATGAATGAAATTATTTTGATTCCAAATTCAACACATGTTATACTAAATCTGATTGCTTCGTCCATAAATTATAGTTTCATCGAAATTATTTGAGTTAACAGATTTACTAAAGTTACGTGTACTGAAAGTTTATTCGAATAATTGTCCTTTAGAGTATAATTCAAGTTACACATTTCATGTGCATCAACAGTAGCAAATTAAAATTGATGAGCCGCATCAGGACTCTGGTCTTTAAGTCATCTTAAGTCGTTACGTATTCCAAATACTATAGTTATTAACTAATCTGTTACCTCGTCATGACGGCAGATATAGTAAAGTAGTTTACTGAAAAATATCATTATAAAACTCTGGACAGTTTAAAATCAAATGGTCAAGCACACTAATGTTTTCAATAATACCATCTATTTCAGCAACTGATTATGCAAAAAGCTGCTGATGAAATGAAAGCTGAGATGAAACGCCGACAGGAAGAACGTGAGAACTTTTTACGTGGAAAAGTAGAGCCATTGAAACTTGATGGTCTTGGTGAAAGTAAGTAGATCGAAAAATGTTATCTTTTTTTGTACATGGTAAACATAGTATTTTTCTAGCTACTTTTCTGCCAGTTAAATAACTATTTATCGGTTAAAAGTATAGTCGAGATGTCTGCACTGATTGGTCAAGTGGTTGCAGCCACTGTTATATGAAGTTATCCTTAGCGCTAATCTACTTTCTTAGCAGGTTGATCTAGTTGTTCAACTCGTCTACGAACATTGATGTCTTATATAAAAGAATTGTCAACTAACTTCTAACCATCAATCAATTATTCTAGCTATTTTGCATTGCTAATTGTTATCTGCTTTTTGTTCATTACATAACATCGATTCCATATCTGTTTACATATTATCGTAAAACAATTTACAATGATTGTTTCATTCTATATGTACTTTCCACGTACGCGCGTCAATTAGCGACTTGCCACTTAAATGTATCTAATATTCGTTGAAAATCTATATGTTATTTTAGGTACTTAGATCTTATCAGCTTATTTTAATGCTTTAAATAAAAAGAAAAGAATATATGTAATCTTTGTAAATTATAACAATTACATACCATATTAATAATAATTATTAAGCATTATATTAACATTTGTATAACTTTTAAATTCAATCTCTTTCTTTAACAGACGATTTAAATGCTAAAGTGAAACAGTTATACGAACGTGTTCGACAACTCGAAGGTGATAAATACGATTGGGAAGAAAAGTTAAGACGTCAAGATTTTGAGGTGACTTTTATTTTCAGTTAAATTATTCCAATATATTTCGGTAATATTAACATAATGTCATACTTTACATTAACAATTGACTATGAGATAATCATTGGAAATTAGAGGAAATATTGAATAGTAATTTCGTCCTAGTATGGTGTTTGATGTTGATGTTGACAGATAGAAGTAGTACGTATAAACAATCGAAAGTGAAATGCCTGGAGACAGAAGGTTAAGAAGATTAAAGAAAAGAGAACGAGAACAAAAAATGATTGATGTGAAAACGAAAGAACAACAAAGTTTGAGACGATTGACTAATATTCGCAAAAGGAACAGTCAAGTTTGAGACAATTGATTGACATTATGCAAATGAAGTATTTACTGTATGGTTCTCAGATTTTAGTAAGATAATCTATAATAATGTGTTCAAATATACTTGATTGTCTTCACTTGTGTTCTTGTTCATCACACTAGTATATAACTCCCCAGCTGTTCATTTGATATTTCAAGCATGAAACTTAAAAGTTTCGTATGATATCTACTAATAAATAATATAAATAACTGATTACAACCCATATCCCAATACTTTTAACGAAATGATAAATATCTCACTTATTCAAAGTTGAATTCCGTATGAAGAAGCTAATAGTTTACATTGAAAGTTTAAATCTTTTTGATCTGTTATAAGTGATTCGAATACTACGTTTCAATAAAAAAGAAAGGAGTGGTGTAGTTTCAAATTAATATTTGATACAAATGAATGTCTAGTGTTTAATTATCATATATGTTGTAAGTTATTAGTTCCTGTTAGAAGTCACCAATTAACGTGTAATGGAACTCTTCGACAGTGTGCATCCACAATTCCACACGTGGGACTCCAACTTAAAACCTTAAGTTTCACGGGCAAACGTTTAACCTCAATTTCGGTCCAGCTTGAATCGACTCATGATCTCAACTATTGAAATATATATATATCACTCGTATGTAGATATGTGCTAATTTACCTACTTTTCAAATAAAATATAAAAATCCCGAAAGCGGTTGCTATGACAACATTGAAAACATTTCCTTTATTTTCGAATTATAATGTTGGTTGTTGCTTTTCAATTGAATTCTAATCAAAATAAGTTTCTTCACCTATTAATCAAAACTTTGCTATCAATAATTTATCTTTTTATTTGTTCATTTATAATCAGATCAATGAATTAACAATCAAGGTTAATGATGTAAAAGGCAAATTGTAAGTTTATTATTCCTTATTTTAGTTAAATATTCGGTTACCTGATTATCGATTTGTTGAAATATAAACTAGAATCATCCAACAACTATCCTGTTTAATATCAGGTTTTATGGGCACATGAATTAATGTCAGTTTTATAAAGGAGTAGACATGACTTTCATTAATATATTTGTCAATTATCTGGTTTAAGGTTAAGTTAAGCAATAAAATCGAAACCCTTGTGATGTGATTTCGTAAATGTACTACTGTACTAATACAGTTGTAATGTTGTCACTGACGATGACCAGTTTAAAAATGAAACATGTGTCCAAATCTCTACAAGTTCGGAAATTCAATAAATTAAACAATGGATTTTCAACTTTCACATCCTATTTTAGGTATTATTAGTACTACTAAATTGAAATAATTGAGAAAATGGAAGTTTGTAAATCATTCGCTATTGCTATTAGAGTATCAGTCGAGGTAGGAGGAATAATAGGAAATGAAGAGGGAAACTGATTATAAATACAGTGTTGTTGAGTGCTAATAGAATTATAAGGTTGGTCATCACTTCTTGGTTGCCCATATCGTGGAAGGAATCTTCTAGAGGTACCTGGATAAGAAATTGGGTTAGAGTTGGTCCTATTGACCTGAGCGTGTGACCATGGTGCCCAGGTGACAACTACTTAAAGCCGGTCACACACGACGTTTTTGTGTAGCTCTGTACTTGTTGGGACCTTACCGCCAGAGACGGAAATCCATGGGATAATACGAGTTGTGCATTTTTGGGGCCAACCTTTTCCAACAACTTACTGCCGTCACAACTCTGTACAGTCAGCGGCACGGCTTCGTCCTCGTACTTTAGGATTGCTGCTTGTAGTCTTACCACTCTTTGCCCAACCTCTCTGGCATGATAGAACCTTGAGGAACGAATGTTCAAGCTGGTGTAGCCCGATTATTTCGTCACGATAGGCATGGCCGACCACCACGTCAAAGTTGCAGCAACAGCCGTGTCATTAAAGTGATGACTGAGATTCTCTATGTTATCTACAAGACCTTTAATTTATACAGTAATATGACAATTATAATGAATTGCCAATATGTTATAACAATTAAAAATTATTCTTTTTATTATTGAGGAAAAATTTATGACTTCCCACAGTATTTTATAGTGTAGTATTATGATTTTCATCATCTATCAATTCAAAACTATTTTCTATAAACTTTATGATTGAATAATTTACAAAGAAATTTTTTTTATATTCATGTTTACAAGTTATAATGTTCTAATGAATAAGCTACTAATATGAATCAATAGTTTATTTGTCTTTAAATAAAATGTTAGCTGCTTTTGAGATGGTGGAGAAGATCTGTAGCTCAGGTGGATGATTTTGATGGATTTTTGTTCTCTGAGCTGAATGGTTTAGTCGTGGAGCTGTCAACAAGAACCAATCAACATCGAGGTCTACAGGACAAGCTGTGAACCACATATGGAGAAATTCGAACTCTTCACTTCTATCTGAAGTTTGTGTTGATGATGTTATTCGGAAGAACTATGAAAGCTCCACGACCAAACCATCCAGCTCAGAGAATAAAACTCCATCAAAAGTTAGCTGCTTTTAATTAAACTTAATCATTTGTCATTTTTATTCTTCTGAATATAATCTTTATAAAATAGAAAAATTACCCCAGTAACAATGATCGCTCAAAACAGTTATTTAAATTTTTTTAAAAAAAACAACCTTGTATACTTTCACTAAAATTGTTTATAAGAGAACACTTAAAATATGGTATTTATTGAGTAGGTTCTGTTGTACATTATATTTTGTAGTAATTTTAGGGTTTATTAATAGATTAGAATAGATGTCTTGATTAAGTTTATTCTATAGTTAGATATAAGGAATTTAGATAGATTGTATAATGAACAATTCATTTTACAAAATAATAAATATTTATATATGTTACTTTCATTAAATTTGTATAGCGTTAAACCAGTTTTAAAGAAGGTATCCAAAACTGAAAGTCATATGGCACGATTTGAGAAGAAGGAAGGTGGACATTCACTTTCTTCTTTCCGTAGTCAACTTAAGTCAACCGGTCATAGTAAGTACGCTTTGGAGGAAAAGGATGAAGTCGTGGTAAGTTCTATAAAATACTATTAAGATGATTAACGCATACCGATAAGTCAGCTGTAACTTAGACGTATGAAATTATGAATTTTATTTGTTTCTAAGTCAGAAGAACTAGTAATCTTTAAGTAAAACCTTACTTCAGGATATTAAGATAAATCAACTCCCTTATGTATAGAGAGTGAATGTTTTCATTGTGTTATATATATATATATATATATATATATATATATATATATATATATATATATATATATATATATAATCATAATCTCTGAAATTCAAGGACTTGAACAAAATATCCGATAAGACATTTAACTAGATTTCTAGCAAAATTTTCATAATATTACAAAGTATAATATTTAAAACAATATATTTTCAACGAAAGAGTGAACACTTGGTAAGTAAATATAGGTTGATTTTTTAAACCCTGTACTCTAAATTTAATCATACTGAGATCTTACTATGATTATTTACTTATCTGACTCCAATGACTAATTTTGAGTTATTAAATTTCCCTTTGAATAATATAAGGAATCTTCTAATGATAGTAATTACTGTTTTTGAAATACTTCTAATTTTATTAGAGTATCATCAACTGAATTACACTGATTTTTTTTCGATTTTCGATGGCTAAGTGAACATTTGTTTTTCACATCAATAAAACTATAAAATTAAATTTCAATACCTGTTTAAATCATAAGAAAATATAACGTTTAATAAGAGTATGGAATGGCCATGTTGACTAGTGCAAGTCATCATAAATTTATGCCTGGAGCCTCCTATGAAGTACCTCCAACGAACAAAGAAAGAATGATTAGTCATATCTAGATGTTATTTGTTAGAAATATATGTTATCGGAACAGATTGATACGTCATTTCTTTTCCGATTACTAGTTATCTAAAATCATTTGGAGACATAATGTACTTTATTATAACTGTAATACTTATTGAGAAATAATTTTCTATTTGTTGAAGTTGTACATCAGTTCTCCTATATGTAAACCGATTTACAACATTGAATATTTAATGATACATTGAAAAATAACAGCCTTTCCAGTTAAGAAATATTTCTTTTAATATGGCTCATATATGACTTACTTTAGGAGAGTATTTAAATGACTGCTTGATTTTTCAATGATAATTCTGATTTAATATAACAACCAGGAAAGTTCTATGATCTCTAAGAATAAACAACGTATGGGATCACTTCTGACTTCTATTAAAACACTGATTATTTCAAATCAACTCGATTCACACAATCTACTCATAATTGCCTTTAACATAAAATGACTTCCTCTTTAAATGATACTTCATTCTGCTCCTATTAGTTTGTATTTTATTCAGTTATACTTAATTGGATTTTGGAATTTAACACTGAGTCAGCATGAGATTTTACTAGAGCTTTCCATTTTGAAGTAGTTTTAAAATATAGGTTGACTTATTATTTTACTGATTACAAATGGACTAGATTTATTATGCAGGTAAATACATTTTACTAACCTAACTTGGCGACTTTTGGATCTCACATTTTTATCAATGCATTATCTGAGCTCTGTACTTAGGATAAAACATCAAGCAACATGAACTGTTAAAGTGTGAAAGATAACACTAATATCTATGCTCCGTCGTAATTATAAGGGTCTTCTGAAACAAAACCAAATGCAGTTATTCAATCCTTTTCAAAAATCTATCAGTGATTTGTATTAAGTAACTAAATAATTTGAGAGTGAGAATTCCGTTCAAAACTTCAACTAACCATGAAAAGGTAAATTAAACTAAAGATTTCTTACATTCACAATTGATTGATCACTGGGTGGTGATCAGTGTCATGCGTCTAGTCCTTATTAGTGCAGATCGAATGCTATCAACCAAGTTGCAATGTGGCCACCAGTCTAGGTGAATCGACATTGCGTGCACTATGTTAAGATTAGATGGTGGTTGGATGTAGTCAACAGGAAACCCTGGACCCGGGTTTCGTGCTACTTGGCACTCGTCAGTAAGGTGTACCTATAATCTTAAAGGAACTGGTGCTCCCTGACAGATTCGATCCCGTGTCAGCCAGCTTCACAGTCAGCGACGTTACCACTGAGCTATCCGGGCCGCGACCGACCTCCTGAAACCCGGGTCCAGGGTTTCCTGTCGACTACCCCTAACCACCATCTGATTTCTTACATCCTTTACATTAACCGTCATCAATACTATTGGTAACATGAAAGCAATTTGAATAATAAAATTTGTAATATTCACTTATTTATCCTAAGTTTAAGTAACATAGATTCAATATCATTCATATTACCATTCATATTCTCCATATTCAAAGCATCTACTTAGGATAAACAAGGAATCCAAAATATTTATTCAACTTGATTATTAATTTAAACTAGAATTATAATTGAAGTATATTCATGAATAAAAACAGACCATATAAACTGTAGAAGAGTTTTACATCTAATTATGTTTATTAATATAATTTATAGATTAATTTGCATGGTATTAGTTTGAATTTAATTTTTCTAGATTTGATTTTACGTTCATTGAATAGTTTGTTTATGAATTTAAATGATTGTATTTTCTCTTTGTTTATTTTGTGTTTTCTCTTTTTTTCCGCTTGTTTCATCGTATCTAACCATACATTTATTTGGATCTTCATATTATATCTATCCTTTTATATCATTCACTTATCATATAAATAAATAATCAATAAACTACAGAATACACCTAAATAATAGTTTACCCTATCATTTACCCGAATATCAATAATAAATTAACAGTCAGTATATCTTTCAAAAAAAAAAAAAAATAAACTTTTTATTATCGTAAAAACAATAAACAAACAAGAAAACAATCAAATTAATTGATAGTCATTGAAATTAATTTATCAAGTGAACAAGAAATAATACAGTGAGTTTAGTCAAAAAAAATTATATTATTACTATCTGTCACCAGATGCTTATCTTTTATGTATTAATTATAATCATATATAGACTATAATTTAGTCCCTATTTACAATTATTCTTTTCTCCACAATTTTTTTTGTTTTTTCTTTCTTTTTATTAATGCTCGCTTTTTTCTGTTTACGATAAATTAACTTCATATGAATGTGTAGAAAGAAGATTGGCGTGATCAATTAAAATCCAAAGAATAAATACAAATTATGTTTTATTTGTCAACAAAGTTTGTACTGAAAATGATATTCATGTTAAATATCAAAAGAATGTTTTCTTTCTTTTTCATACAGAGTATTGTTCTATGAAAAATGTAGATCAATGATTCGATGTGTTTCTTTTTCATTCCCTATCTTCTTTTATCCATATCTTTCTTTGTTAAATTTCCACTCTCTTATTTTAAATCTTGATCTTTTTTTAGGTGTAATTGTATAGTTATCCCTAAGTTTTTATTTGTTAGTTGACTTGGAATGATAATTAACAGTAAAGCATACACCATATTGATTAATTTATCTTATTACTATGATATTATAAGTGTCATGAAATTCTTTAATGTTGTTTATTACATTTTTCATTTGTCTTTTCTTCTATGAATCTTCATATTATCATTCCTTATTTCATTTTGTAATTTTACATGCTATTTTTTGTTGTTACATTTACGAGTATATCGTGGTGCTTTATTTAGATTTTAATTATTATCTTCTGGTTTCGGTCTTTTTTAACTTATCCACTCTCCAACTCAATATCGGATCATTGTAGAATTGTGTAGATCATTATTTGAATAAAAATTTCATTTCCCCTTACTTCTGTCATGGTTATTACGTTTATTGAATAATATCATTGTTAAATTATCAGTTTATCCTATCTTAACTTGGCAAATTAATACAAACCTGCTTAAGCACTACAAAAATTTAATTAGTTATTGCACCTCGATCTATATTCCTCTGACTATTGTTTTTTTTCACTCTCTCTCTATCTATGTGTGTGTATCAGTTTTTGTTTACTTCTCTCATAATACTTATTTCAAACACTGCGTTGCTACTTGATGTTTATTATTTAATTCCCTGTTATGAAAGTAAGTATAATGAATAATCGAAATAAAATACCCAATACTTTCTTGTTATGTCTTTTGTTCTCATTATTTTGACGTATATAAATTACTAATATATAATGCCAGGTAACGAATCATTCTACTTGATAACTATTGTTAATCCAAGATTTTCACGCTTTGTTAAACGATCTTGTAAACTCTCAAGATAAATCCATAATTATTTAATTTAAACCATTCTGGTTGTCTCGGATCAGACGTCAAAGTATTGCTGAGGCTAATATCTCATACACTATTTTAGTTAAAGTGATTCTTCTGTGATCCTCACAAGAGGATTTTTGTCATTTCTAATAAACTGGAATAATCAGCGATCGAGACTATTCAGATGGGATCTTAGTTAATCCAACTGCTAATAGTAGACCACTATCCTTAAACGTCTTGAGGTTAATTCATCAAGCCCTGCCGCCCTCTCTCACTTTAGATTACTTATAGCTCTTTCAACTTCACTAAGAGTTGGATGACTCACATCAATTTGCCATTAAGGTTGCTTGAAGATATTAGGTAACTGAAGTGTGACTGAAGGCCAGTTGAAGTGTTCCATAAAGTGTTCTGCCCATAGATCTGATCTCCTGGACTGAGAGTGAATAACAGTCCTATTCTTTTCCGACAGTTCCACCAACAGCCGGACAATTATGAACACTTGTCTACTGTTACATAACACTGCTACCTTTTCCATCTCTTCTGCTTTCTATAAGCGCCACTGCTCATAATAATTGTGTAGGTTATATGTCAGTCTATGTCTAGGCAGCCTTCCCTCCTGATCATGTTCGGAGCTAGATGGGCTGAGTTCGCACATCTTTCAGTTCTGTAGACACCGTTCAAATCTACTGATTTCGCTCAGTCGATCACTTGGTAGGAGTACAGATAGAGATAGCGAAAAGGCAACGGCGCGTGTCTCTATCTTTCCAAGTCTTACTGTCCCGTTTAGTCGGATAGCGCACAAGCGAGTGTCTATTGGAAGCCATTCTAACAGAGCCTGTTATGCTTTCGAAATTTATACTATACCTATACTAACGAGGCCACGGGAAGTAGCAGTGTGGTCTCCAGATAATCAAACGATAAATCGTGCTGGTTCTTAATACTGACAAGGTGAGGTTAATTGAATGACTGTATTTGGATCCTGATTGAGTTTTTCTTAGACACAGCATAAATAGATGGTGCGAGATTCGAGAGTCCTAGCTAAAGAAACTTGTTGTTCTATCTGACGTGAGATTCGAGAATTAAAATCTCCAACATGTAGTTTGAAGCGTGGTTTCGGGAGACTAGGTATAACATTCCGTGGACTCAGATCATAGGCATTGGTGACGCGTTATAATAAAGAGATACGAGAAGGTGTGAGGGTGATTTTCAATTCCCGGTTGCCCACAATGTGGAGGAATATTTTTTTGAGGGACCTGATAAAAAAGCCGAATTGATGATGGTCTTAACAACTTAGAAGCGTGAGAGCAGAGCCCAAGGGACAAGTGCTTGATGCTGATCGCGCACAGGCCTTTCATTGGAAGTTTTTGATATGTTGGCTCCGCGCTTCAAAAGATTTTATCGCTGGAGACGTAAATCCATAATGTAAAGTGGGGTGTGACATTTTGAGGTCGACCTTTTCTAATCCCTTTCTTCAGTTGTGAGAATACGAGATTGCTGAAGTTGTTATTTGTCTGAGAGGAACACTTTACTAACTTCACACCTCTTTACGGTCAGCAGTATAACGTCGCTCTCGAACCTTAAGTTGCTGCTTTTATTTTTATCATTCTCCAACCAAACTACCTGGCGTGCTAGAACCTACAGAAACATGTGATTCATCGGGAGAGGAAAGCCTGATCACCATTCAAGGTAGCAACTGTTCTTGGGTTTTTAATCTATCACCACATCGTCAACCGTTTTAATGGGAATCTAAGCGATTAATACATCAGCTCTAGCGCTCAGTGTGATACCAACTCCGTCAGAACCAGACGAAGATGCCACAGGGTCCCCTGATAAACACACACGAAACATTCATTTCAAATCGGTAAGTGGATAGCTAGTGTATAGTACTTTGCTAGAGGCTTTTTAAAGTCGTAACTAAATTTGTCTGTTGTCCGATGTGCATCTGTGTGTAAACGTTGAAGGAGGCCAGTTTAAATGGGACAGGTAGTTTTAGAAAGGCTGGCTCAAAATGATCGAGTATATGTTAACACGCCATTCAATCCATCAAAATCCTGAAGCACATGTGAACAATGGGTTTGTGATAAAGGTCTTCCAACTTCACTAGGTGGATCTTTCTTATACACAAGCTCAGTTTGAGTGTTCACTATTCACTTTTCGTCCTCTCAACTCTGTAAATAACACCGCTGTGAGAAGGGAGTGAGTAGAACTTCTCTATCAATGACTATATTTGTGTGGTTTTATAAGGCCACTCCGAGAAGGGAAGCGGAATTTCCCAACTTATAAACACATTGAAGGACACTAGGCGCATTATACCAACATATCCTTTTATATATTTACATTTTGATAGTTCATTACAATCCATTCTAAATTTGTAATTATTTCATTAAAAAAACATTATGAATGTCTATATAAATTGTTGAAGACAGAAATAGGGTTTAAAATTTTTTGTTGACCTAACAATATTTATTCAAGTTCACAAAATATTAGATCCTCGATTGCAACCTTAAAAAAGAATGTCAGAGATGGGAGATTTCATAAGGCATTCACCACACAAATTCATTGCGTCTTTATTGATGCACATCCAAACAAGGCAAAACGTTAAAAAGCTCTTCAACTCTTCAAACCATAACTATGGATGAAAATTACTTTTAATTCTTGCTATATTCAACAAGTTATTAAAATTATTGATCTTAATGGTTTTTATGTTTGAAGGTAATGTTTTTCACACTCTGTTTAAGAATGGTGGTTATGTTTTAAAACTTCCGTAAAATTCACATGTATTTGCGAGATCTATCCTTTAGCTCTACTAGATGATTTACAGCATCTAAGTGATATCTAGATCTTAATTTTAAATTAGCCATCATAGTATATCCTAGAGAAATAGAATGTTGATTTAGTATGATATTTGTATTTCCCCTGATCCAAAATTCATATAATTGATGATTTTAAGAAATATGAGATCTACTTAGCGTAAAGTTTTACCAATAGAATGAGATAATAAACTGTAGTTTTGTAGTATAAATCTTAAGTATTCTTAAACCTCAGCTAATGTTCTTCGTGGTTGTAATGGTAAAAACATGTAAGGAGAATCAATCAGCTCATTTACAGCGAAGATATAAATTCGGTTACAAAATTGCTTATTCACAATATTTTTCATGACAGAAGCATTCTGATAGTAATCAATATGAAAATATGATTTTTTTTATTATGTAGTAACGTTTAATTACTACTTAAGCAGCAATTGATCGCATAATAGGTATATCTATATATATCTTAAAGAAAACGTGTTCATCTGCATAAATAAATACTTATCAGTATAAATAATTGAGGATTATTTTTCAACACGATTTAGTCAAATGGCATAACAATTAGTTCATGCTAACATAACCATCTTATTGATAGTAAACGTGCTTGAAATGATGTAATTAGAACAAAAGGTTATAAATCTATTATATCTTTTGTCTAAATATAGATAAGTCTTCAATATCCTGCCTGCTACATTTGGTGATTCATTGTGAAAAGTCTACAATACATATAGAACATTCTTTAATTTACGTTCGTACTGGTGATGATAATGCTGTTTAATAAAGATTTCCTGTATAACTGCACGTTTTTAGAGATATCTGAGTACTTCAACCTGGTTTTACATTGTTTCATTTTAAATAAGAAATTTTTCACGACGAGAAATTTTTCGATTGATAAAGAAAATCAACGTATACTTATATTTATCATGTGACCACTAGCGACCAGCTTCGAGAAGTAACTCTCGGCATTCTAGTGAGCAGCATTGACCAATGGAGTTCGACCGTGTCGGGTGTGATGCAGTTATCCACCGGACACTATGGAAGATGGTCGCGCAATATCGTGAATTGGTTGAAGTTGGACAGTGACACCGTTTGGTGGCGGCTCAATGGTCTAGAGGTTGAGCGTTCACACGAGACCAAAGGTTCTGGGTTCGAGTGCTGCATGTTGGATTATGGATGTGCACGAAATGGCCGACCACTGTTTCCATGTTTTCATTTGTGGCCTTACACTTTTCGTTTCATGGTCTAATGGAAACCAACACTCTGTTGACCTTCGCTAAGCAAACTCGATTAAGATTGCTGTAACATTATGAAAATTAATGCATGGCGTTATAACTAGTAATAAATTCTGATACATGAGGCTCCTCACGAAAATAAGTACAATCGCGAATGAAAACAGACACCTAAAAATAATAGAGGAATGTTATAAATGCTAAATATTTTTAATGAAACGTCTCGGGAATAGTAAGGGGCTTACCACTTTTACAAGAGAGGTTTGATAGTTTTCAAGTAATATTATTATAATATTATTATTATTTACTGGAGAGTTATTTGAAATTCTCCTTAAATTTCTCAACAGGTATCAGAACGATCCAGAAATATTTTAAGTATGTATTTTGTAAAGAATTCGCAGGCATAAGAATAAGGATAATGGGTGGGTATATTAAGAAATTCGTAAATCAACTGAATAATTAATGATCTACACATAAAATTTCATAACTCCGCATGTAGCACTTCTAGGACTACTGCCGATCTCAAGCCCAAGTAAAAGAGGAGGGTTGGGCATGGGGTTGACAACCCCATCCCGTAGAAAAAAAGTCACTAAAAAACCACTAACCAGAATAAACGAATTAAACCGTTTGAAATCTGACTTCGGAGTTGGAGGAAGAATTATCGCGCCTCATGGTGAAAACCGAGATTCTTCAGAAGTCATGAGGCCCCATCTAACAACCGAAGCAACAATTTTTACAGGTACATGAATTTTACGGACAATGTTGGAGATCGAGAGGACCGAACAAATAGGTGCAGAAATGAGGAGATACAACTTAGCGGTGCTGAGAGTCACTGAAACCCATTGAACGCAATTTGAACGGAAAAGGATAAATTTGGGAGAGATGCTATTGTATTTTGGCCATAAAAAAGTAAATTCTTCTCAGGTAGTTGCTTTGATGCTGTTCAAAGAAGCACGAAAAGCACTTATAGGATGACAATCTCATGGATACAAAATCATCAAAGCATCATCATACACGTTCTATTTAGAAAGATTTCGGAGGACTGGAAAGAAGGATATCTCATCAAGATACCAAAGAAAGAAAATTTGAGCAAATATGAGAACTGCAGATGCATCACTCTGCTGTCAGTACCAGGAAACATTTTCAACAGTGTTGCCAAACCGGATGAAAGACTCAGTAGACACCCGACTTCAAGATCAACAAGCTGGATTTCGTGAAAATTGGTCGTGCACAGACCGAATCACGACACTACGGATCATCGTTGGACACCCAATTGAATGGAACGTGTCACTATACATCAACTTCCTTGATTATGAGAAAGTATTTGACAGTGTGGATAGGAGAACATTATGGAAACTTCTTCGACACTGTAGAGTACTTGAAAAAATCATCAACATCATTATGAATTCATACGATGGACTACCCAGCAAATTGGTGCATGGAGCGCAGCTGACAGACGCATTCCAAATAATGACCGGAAACAGACAAGACTACCTACTCTCTCCCTTTCTTTTTCTTCTGATGGTTGACTACATTATAAAAACCTCGACATCTGAGGAGAAGCATGGAATAAAACGGACATGTTGTATGCAAATAGACGATTTGGACTTCACAGATGACCTAGCTCTTCTATCCCATACATACGAACAGATGCAGATGAAGACAAATAGTGTATCAGCAGCCTCTGAATCAGTAGGCCTCAACACACACGAGGCAAAAAGCAAGATCCTAAAGCACAACACGGAGAACACCAACCCAGTCACACTTGATGGAGAAACTCCGTGAGATGTGGAAAGTTCCACACATCTGGGTAGCATCATCGATGAACGTTAAGAATACGATGCAGGCGTAAATGTGAGGATTTGTAAAGCAAGGACAACATTCCTACCGTTGAAGAACGTATGAAAATCAAAACAACTGTTAACCAATATGAAAGTCAGAATCTTCAATATGAATGTCAAGACAGTTTTACTGTACAGAGCTGAAACTTAAGAGAAATACTACAACCATTATCAAAAAAGCATGAATACCCGTTATTATATACATACCAACGGTGTTTGAAAATCAGAAGGCAATAAGAAGCTGTGACTACATTTTATTAGCGAATAGTACGGATAAAAAACTGTAAGTACATCAAGAGGATTTGAAGCACAGAGGCGAATGTGTTTATGCGAGCAAATACAGAGGCACATTTATAGTCAAATAGAATCAATGCACAGATATGAAAGGCAAAGGCTAACAATAGGATTCGAGTACAATTATATATGGAGAAGAGAATGATTGGTGGATCGATATTTAAGCTGTCAACATTTAAGCTAGAGAGAGATATGCGTAGGCTGTCATGTGATAAATAATACAAGTTTATACAGACAAGATAGTGATCATAATAATACAAAGTAGACGAGCTGCTACTGCTGGAATAACATTGTCTGTTAAGTAAGTTAATAAAAGGGCTTAACAAAAACTAACCACAATCAATATTGATTGTAGGAGAGTTGCTATAAGCACATGTATTTGTAAACAATTGTCTACGCAAGATACTGAATATCTGTTGTCCGGATAGCGCCAGTAATAGCATGTGTTAGAGAAAAAACCATGTTCCAGGTGAAGAGTAAGTTAGGAAAAGACGATGGAGGTTAATAGGATATACAATGCAGAAATCACCAAGCTGCATTACGAGGCAAGCGCTAACTTAGAATCCTGAAAGGAAACGGAAAAAAAGAAGACCAAAGATCACACTGAGTCGTGAATTGAAAGCAGACATGCAAAGGAAGAATAGCAACTGGAAAGAACTGGAAAGGATTGCTCAGGCCAGAGTTTGATGGAGAATGCTGATGGTTGGCCTATGCTCCTCCACGAGGGGTAACAGGAAGAATTAAAGTGAGTAAGTAAATACATAACATTTCATGAAAAGTTAACAGACAATATATAACTTCTAATCATGTGTTACGTCATTACCATAATAGTAAGGGAATTGAGAAAAGTAGCAACCGATTGTTCAGTATTTTCGACCATCATTTAATCTGAAACTATTGATTAATCAAAGTTAATAGCTTAAGTTACATACGCATGTATAATTTGACAAAATTGTATAACTTCGGAACATTACTCTATAAGGATTCAGTTTGTCATTTTTATGGAAAAACTGTCATTTACAACTAATAAAACAATAATTCATACAACTATTTACAATTTGATACCCAACTGATCAAATAAATAACTATATGCTGTAATGTATTTAACCTTTATGGTCTGACAGCTATTCACACTATAAATTATGTTTTGAAATTTCAATGTTCAGTTTTGAACTTTATGTATATATTAACCTAGGTCATCAATAATCAGTTTTCAATACAAGAGTCCAATAAGTTTACCATAATTACAGCAGGATTTTGACATTATCTAATGTAGTTCATTTATATATATATTAATAATACCTAATTATCTACCGGTTAGTATTTGACATTTTTATCAATTTTATACAATTTAAAAATTGATACAGATTGAAAAAAAAATTCAGTTAAACAACTATGTAATTAGTACCATTATCGGCAACCACTTTAATCAATTTGTATGGTAAACAAGTATAGATATAAAAATTTAGATTGTTCAATGTAGTTGATTGATGATATATGTAATATAAAACGAATTACGATAGAATAAGCTAAAAACTAACTAATCGCTTAAGAAAAATTGGAAACTTGTTTTATACCATCCAACAGCACAGAGTTAAGATTATTTAAATTATGTATATGGGAAACATGGAATATTTATGTTTTGGTGTATACCTTTCATTTATAACTATATATGATAATTAGGAGTATTTGAATTATAGTACTAACTAAGAATCCCAGAAATAATGCAGTTGAATCAAGGAGTACTAGACAAGCACTAACGAATGTACTGTATTTGAAATTCGATATCAAGCAATCAACAGGTACAAAGGGATCATTAGTTCATTCAAACACCACACTATATTATCTCATTCATAAGACTTCTTGTAAAATGCTAAAATCCTACGGAATTAATTTAGTCATATAACTAATTTGTTTGAGATTACAAAATGGTCATCAGTTTATAGTTAACAGTCAATGTATAGCCAAAATATTTTTACGTCCAATGAGAAACTCATTGTATGAATATACCAATCTATTTGTTCTTTACTTAATCTTCACTCACAATATTTATTTATAACTATCCATCTGCAAATAACAGATATGTTATAAATTTAAGAATCATAGATTTTTGATATTTAACAGTGAGACGCGAGTTTTGTCCTACTTGGGACTCGTCAGATGGATGTACCTATATCCCAGAGTTGATGTTCACTCTAGACAGATACAAGTAAAACACCAAGTGAATATAAAATACACTATTTCACCCATATAATTAAACTTGAATAAAGAGATACGATTGTAAATGAGTGATTTGTGTCGTTTTTTCTTGAGAATTTCTTTTCTTCTAATTTAGAGACTGAACTTTCAAGTTTTCTTGCTTGCCTGAATGTATTGTTATTTACTATGATTTCTTTGGTATACTATCCAATTATATAACAGAATAACTTAACGAGAAGGCTGTTGAATGAAGTAGGCACTGAAGATTTTATCCAGGATAATAATAAAGGTCAGTGAAATTGTCTAGGTTAGAGAGAACAAAGCCACCAAGAGATCACTAATCATCAATTTCTTTTTTCTTTCAGAAAGCAGATGATGTACATTTTGACTATGAAGAATATCACAACTAGCTCAAAGTGAAACTAACAAGTTAGAATTATTTTGCGACAAAGATAATATAAACCGATATCTATATAACGTGGATATAGAAATCAAAACATTATCCTTTCGATTAAACTGCTCTCAAAACTATCTAATTATATTTATTCTCATGAATAGATTTTCTTGAAATAAAACTTAGACCAGGTTGCCAGGCGAAACGTTGGATTTACTTCAAATTAATTCACTGAGATTTTACAAATACATTCTTCCTCTTTAACGATTCACATTAACTCGGCGCCCAAATACTGTAAAGCTGTTCGATCAAATTTAAACGAAAGTTCTTATTTATTAAAACTTTACAAAATTGGTCTGTGATCAAAATAAGGTGGATAAGCAAAAAATAAATCTAACATGATACCAGTGAGCATTGGTTTCAGCTGCCTCGACGCTACTTGTATCAATTTCACCCCATAGCTTATTCTCTTCTCTGAAAATCTAGTGATAGTCCGTAAATAATAAGGAAATAGTCAAAGAAGGCATTAAGTAAAAAGTGGAGATATGCTGTTTGTGACACCAAAGACAGATGTATTTAATGGCTCACACATCACCGCTCTTTGGATACAATATATACTATGCAGACTAGTGACTTGGAACATTATTAGATGCACCCAGAATTAATATTAAACGATATTATATTACAGTATCCCTATAAAAAACCACTAAGATGTTTTCACCAGAGTAATGAAATCTGCTTGACACTAATACTTGGACTGTATTTTTCTTTATTTTCACTTGTTTACTCTTTCTTCTTTTAAAACCCTAAAAAACTATAATTCTTCTGAATGTATGACATATTTAATGGTCAACTTCTTCAGATGTATTTTTTAATAAGTTAAATATATAATAGATGACCTATAAATAAACAACCATATACAAAGGCATTAAATCGTTCAAGTTATAGTTCATCACATGCTTGTAACTAATTGAATATCAAAACACCAACTTCATGAAATTTTACTATTAATACGACCAGTGAGCTTATAGTGTCATATTAAATTAAATCAGCGGAAATGAGTGATTTTTGTCACGATAAAGAGTTTATCAGATTAAAAAAATACTCATTTCTAACATGATTTGCCTTTTTGCAAGTATTGATAAATTGACAGATTACAAAACTTATCTTTAATGTTATCTAGATCATGTTATTAAAACAGATAAACATTTGATATATTATCCTTTTTCGATAATAACAATAATAATTTGAGAGCATAATGTGAAGGATCGAGTTTTTTTGTCTATAAAATTTTCCGAATGTAAAACGATGGGTTTAATCAGTAATTAAGCGAGAATAATAAAACAATTAGACGAGAATATTGACAAACCGTACTGAGGTTGCCATTGAAAATTAAACTATGATTGATGGGATCAGAATAGTTAGCAAGTGATATGTACTTTTGAGCAATATAAATACAGTGAAAGAAATCGTTTTATTCATCACAGGCTGGCGATACAACTCAGACCAAAGTAAGCGGAGCGAGAACTGAACCTGTGACCTAGTGGTTCAGAGTCGAAAGCCTCGACTACTTAGCCACTGTTTCACAAGTAATGAGTTCTTCTTCTTCGAAAGACCCTAAACATTTCTTATTTGAACATTGAGCTTTGTGATGAATTCCTAGATATTAAAGATGATAGAACTACTAGGGTGGCTTGTATGAAACATTATTTGAGGTATATATAATATCTATTATTGAAAGATCAAGGTTTTTGTTCAGTTTACAATATACCAATCCTGAGTAAAGTACAAAATAAATAGAAAACGTCCAGTTTTCTACATTTGACATAACACACTATCAAACTATTTCAACGTCGACATTACATAAAAAATAAACGTATTTCTAACTTTATTCTGACATCCGTATTTCAATTTTGTTAGCTTCAGCTTACAATACGACTAACGTTTCACGTACTGACTCGTCGTGTGTTATAATCGTTATAGTAAATATTTCCGTATTCAGGAATCACTATTTCTTTAAAGTCTAACTGTAAAATTTCTCATTTAATTATGCTTGCTAACTAGTCAATGTAGTATTAGAAACTAATTTACATAAAACAGTTAATTACTTTCCCCTACTAAAATTACTACTCATAACACTTTCAGTTAATTAAAAATTGAATAAGCATTGTAAAATGAATGAAATTCATGTTTTCTATCATTCTAAATCTTATTGAGATATGTGAAATGAGATCAGAAATTCTGACTTTACAAAATGTCAAAATGATATTCATTGATGAACTTTGGAAAATTAGTACAGTGTAAACTATTATCAATAGAGGATGATAACAATAACATTATTATAAGATTGATAAAATATGCACATTAAAACAAAGATCTAAATGAATTAAAAATGAACAAAAAGAAATGAAATAAATGGTAAGTAATGAAAACAGAAGAAATAAAGAAAGAAAATAAACTAGGCACATTCTAAGTTTGTACTTCAATATTGATGAGATATTATTTTTTTTGCTTTAGTACTTCAACCAGGTACAGCATCATTGATTTCTATTGCACCAAGACCTAGTTCTAATCGTTCTGTGTCATCATCAACTTCATCATCATCTAAATGTGATGTAGGACTGCTACGATTTGAACTATTTGCACCGGCACTTCGCAATGGTGTTGATTGTCCAGATAATGATGGAGAGACAGGTGCTGAATATGGTCGACTAAGATGAAAACTATGAGTCGATAATGCATCATCATTGTTGTTAGATGTGAATAGTTCTGGAGAGAATTTCTTTAAAGCCATTAATCTGGCACGTTGATAGTACTAGATAGAAAAAAATATATATGAAACGTACTAATAATTAACAATGTATATGAATCATAACACACTTCATATGTGGCAATATTTTATAGGACGCTAACTTTCTTAATGACAATCAAATGATAAGACTGATTCATAGATTTGTTATGATAAGGATAATAAAAATTCTGTTTTTAAAGTCAACATCACGTTGACAAATTAAAAAAGAACAACTGAAACACATGAACAAATATCCATGTCTTTTTATCCAAAAAGAAGTATCCATGATATAAATGTACTGTTAATTAATACTAAACGAATTCATTAATAAAAACGATATATTACATCGGAAAATATTAAAATTAATTCTACCCTGTCTTTCTTATGACCAGTCGTGTTACGTTCAAAGACTTGAAAAAATACTATGGGATGGCGTCTAGAATTGGTCAATGAATTGGACAGGAGAGTCATACACACTACCTTCTCGTGGCGGGGGTGTTGTTAACGAAATTGGGAGGACGAGAAGCGAATTTCCGGCTCTTTACCCGATTTGGTGGATATGGAGGATCCACCTAAAGGAGTTAGAAAACCCTTATTCCAAATCAATAATGCACATGGGCTCCAGGATCCTGAAAGGAACAAATGGCATATGAACCAATAGTTGGTTACCGGCTACCACGGGACTGCATCGCCTGACATTGCTCCACTGCCTTGTGGGTCAGACTTTTAGGTCGAAGGCCCCGGGTGTGACCTCCTAAGAAAACCACCTGCTTCGATCTGAGCATCCGGGCAGTATTAAAGCCCACACATAAATCAAGTGACTTGTGTGGCGCATATGTTATTTGGTGCCATTTGTACCAATACTTATGTGTTCAAATAAATAAATAAGAAATGAAATGAAATTAATGGATATAATTAATTATTCATAAATTCATATTAACCAACAATTAGTGACATTAAAATGTTCAAAGAAATATAAGTCCGATACACCATTGATTTCTAACCACGAATTTTTCAACCTAAAATAATTGGTTAAAATATAACGCTCAATAAAGAAAATCCCGATCAGTTGTTACGTAAAACTATCTATTACAACAGCATTTTATTAAATTACAAACTATTATAGTTGATTATTGTTGATGGTTTTGTTTAGAAATGACAAGATTACCCCTTTATTTTATTATAATATCAAAATTTAAGTAAATAACTTAACTAGAAATACAATTGAAAAGATCAAGTAAATGAAATAGTCAGAAACAAACTTCTTTACGTTGAAATGTCTTTACTTCTTCTTCTTCAATGACACAGTGGGTTTCTTTAGTTAAATTAATTTTATATCAGTTTATTGGAAATGTTTTAACTTAGTCGGGGGAAAGACTGTACTTTTTTCAACAAACTGAACTAGAAGATGGCTGTCGAGATTCAAATATGAGTATTAGAGAGTGAATGTATCTATATCATGGTGGCAAACATTGAATTATATTATCTAATAAGATAGGGCTTGATCTCGCACATTTACGAAACATAATTTTTCCAAATTCTAAATAAATATTATATTCCTCAAAGATCTGTTTATGATTACAAAGTTATTGTTCGCAAACTCTTAAACCGAATCATTTATACACCAATAGGTGTAGCATATTTTGATGAGAAACGGTACAGTATGTATGAAAATATCATCTAGTCATCAAATTATATGAAGATTAACTACTCGATCAGTCGAATTACACTTGGGGTCTAAAATTCATAAATCAACCTAAGCATTAGGAAATAAAAGAATCCATAATAATCATGTTACTGTAGATAAGTACATTAAAATAAGAAGTGATATTTATCATTTGAAATATCCTTTGATTTAAATACAACATTGAAGAACTTTAACACTTACACAAGAAAGATTTTTCCAATCCAACAGTTCACTTAAACGCTCAGTACGATTTCTTAAAACAATACGTTGGCGACGAGAATATTGACAGAACTCAACCAAATACTACAGAGAAATTAGAAATAAGGTATAAAATGAAAAAAAGATTTGAAGAAAAAACTACACTTATTGTATATGTTTATATTCATGTACTTTACAATAAAAAAACAACCAAGCGATCTGATGGACCACAGCCAACTCCTTCTAAAACTAAACTATTCATTTTAAATTTAAAAAAAGTTCCTATATATGCATACCATTAGGAAATCATGTACTTATCACGAATGATGATTGAAGACACAACATGACTACAGTTGTTTAGTCTTAGACGCTTGAAAGGACGCAGTTTTAAAAACCAAAGTAAAAAAAACATTCGACAAAATATATTTGACTTCAATATTTTTTTTCTCAAAGTAAGATAGGTCCAAATAACCTTGAAAGTTATTACAGAGTGCTATGTAGATTGTTAAATTTGAAGTTCTCACATCATAGGTTAACTTGGGCTAGACAATTATGAAAAGCCAGTCAGCACTGAATAACTCTGAACACGTCTGAAAGTGATGTTTTACCTTAAATATTACTATTTGCAGAAATGCTTTGTATTGAATATATTTTTAGTTTAATCTTGATTTATCAACAGAAAATGACCTATAATTGGACGCACAGCACTCAATCGTTATCCTATCGTCTTATTCTATAGGATACATAAAGATAAAGAAATATTTTCTACTTTAAATTGTGTCATATTTGTCAAGTGAGACGACACTAAAGACTGAATCTTATATGTGATCATAAAATGAGTTCATAAAGGGATTATGGAAGAGTGAGATATAGCCAACTGAAGGTGTAGGTTAATTCCAATTTTGATAGTTTTGATCGTAGAGATATACCTTGGTTAACTGTTGAACACTGTCTTCACAGCCTTGAAAACGACGATCAACAATGTATATGCCATACGATTTGGGATCTTCTACATGCTCTTCTATGAAGCAGCCAAATCCAGAAAGATTTGTTGTTACTGATGGAATACCCATTACGGTGCATTCAGCTTAAATGAAACAAAATAAAAGCAATATACAAGAATGCTGAATAATTACTATACAAAAATGTACTAAATCATGTCATTTTCAAGTATCATAATAACGAATGAAACTTTCGTCACTATAGCTCATTAAACACACCATATGTGTTCTAAATAGGATGAAACGTGCTTCCTGGATTCCACTGTTAATCACCATTCAACTCAACTTACTATACTTATAACTTAATAGCAATATCGATGCAATTCGTAAGGGACAAACATATGCCAAAAGAGACTGATCAATTCCAATCTTAAACATCAATGGAAAGGTGAAAACAACCAATAAAATGGAATAATTATTTGAGCTTTTAGCTTAGCTGAAACATGAGGTTAATGCTATTTGCTGTACTCAATTCAATCCCATGAATTTAAGACATTAACATATTGTAACGTTTGTATTCAAGAAATATATACTGCAACTTTTCATACAATGAACAGTTCACGCTGACAATATTGGTTTTTCATAACTATTTCGCTACTAGGCTGGTAGACATTTTCTAATGAAAGAAAGAATAATAACTAATTGATTAATTCTAGTTATACTAAACAAATTATAGGAAATAACTAGCTGTTAAACTAAGATTTGTTAGTGAAATCCAGGCATCAGACAAATAAAATCAAACACAAATCTTACCTGGTGTATAGCCCCATGGTTCATAATAAGATGGAAAAACACCTAAATGACAGCCTCGCACAAATTCTTCATAATCCATTGGTAATAGTGGATTGGTAGAACTTAAGAACTCAGGATGAAAAATAACCTATCAGTTGGAAAAACAAAACACAAAAATTGAAATTATAGATATGCACATTATACAAAACAGAATACAGAAATAACACAGTTATGATCCGTGATTTCTTTAATATTTTGTAACATCTTATAAACAGGTAAGTCACATGACAATGCTTTACCTCATATAGAACAAAATAAAAATGTATTCATTCGATGTAATAGTTGGGAAAGCCTAAATAATTTTAAAGTATCAAGAAATACAAGCTTACTGTAGCTAACAATGGGATGGTTTATTTCTGAGTAGTTTCCTCTGGAAGTAATAATCAGGAATTTAATGATGGCTTTCAATGTTCGTGATTTGTCACCAAATACATATGAACGTATTCAAGAGTACATATTTGGTCTTTCAAAACATCTAACCATTGTAATCAAAATGGAAAGAGCTGTGGATATTTCATTAGGCGTAACTATATATGAAAAAACTGTACCATTTATAAAGTACCTCAAGATTATTTTCAGTCAATTGACTTTCAATATCTTGAAAATTAAAATATAGAGTTCAAAAATAAAGGCACAATATCAAATGGTTTACTTTAACTCGATCATGACGGTCATTAAATAACTGACAGCGGCGTAAGTTACACAAAACTAGGTCGATATTATCTTGAACAACATTGTGTGTACAAATAGGGGGCAAATTATTTCGTTGTGTTGCATATATACAACGTTTAAGACGAAATACATCACCCTGAAAAACAAATATAAGATGATCAGATAGTTACATACAAACCTAAATGTATACTACAAAATTGCAGGAACATTTAGAACCATACCTGAGTAAGTAAATCAGATCCTTGAGGAATAAGTCCTCGAAGACACACTTCAAATAACCTATGTCCCATTTCACATTGGATCGAATTCACTGTTTCACGCAGTTGTTTTACAATAGCTTGTGCACGAAACGAATCCACGTTAAAACTATTCGTATGAGCTGGAAAAATGAGGAATGCTACGACAGTGACATCAGTTTGTGCTTGCTGAGACAAAACAGAAATAAGTTAAGAGAACTTCTAGTATGATATTCAATTATAAAGCTCTTAAACAAATTACCTTTACAAAATGAAAAAGAAATGTTTCATGAATCTTACTGCACATTTTATTAAAATAGTCGGTCGCTTCCAATCAAATAAGCGTCGTGAAAAACCGTAAATTCTTAAGTCATAATGTGATGTTCTAGATATAGTAAAGTTTTGACAGTTCGACGATTGTACAAGCAGACGTCAAGTTTTAAATTCTCATCTACTCTTAATGTCAACTCACATATTTGTGCCTAAATAATCCCAGAAAAGAATGGAAAACTTCACCACATACTTAATACATTAATCGTAATACTATGAACAGTTTGGAACTGAATAGAAGAAATAGCTACTAGTAGGCTAATCAACAATAACTTCCGAGTCAGAATCAGAGACAAACTAATGACCCTTAACTTTAGAAGTTTACTTTGAGTTTACAGATATGAGCAAACATTGAGAAAAATTCTATTTAAAATTGACAACAAAGATCTGTATAATTATCAGTAAGTATCAAGAGAGAAGATACCTTAAGTGAAATTGTAATTAGTAATGACCTTCAAATACATGAATTTACGAAATATATAGGCTTTCGAACAGATTTTTGATTCCTCAAAGTTAATATGGCTCAGAATGTGCTATTTGTACCCGCCTCAAGTAATCCTGCCTAACTGTCATCACGATATCATTAATCTGTATTAGAACAAATGTCTCGACAATACATTTGTTTCTGAAAAATATAAACTTTAAGGCTAGGTACCAAAGCATTATAAATAGAATCCTAATGCTTTATATTAATGAAACAAAAATGTAAGTTGATCTTTTATTCTTGATCGAATAGCTTTGGATCACTCGTGACACCAACTTATTAGTTCCCCAAACACGGGGCAAATCAATCATGATATCATGTTTGCGTTCAGACGTTAAGTTCAAATTGTTGCACACCCTATGACTCATTAACTATTTGTCAAAAAGATGGTGAATTAAAACAAAAATCTTCATTATGGATAAAATGTATACTTAAATAACTTTAATATCAACAATACTAGCATACTTTTAAATGATGATTAAGACGAGCCAGTGATTCAATAAATATATCAGCTCCTTTATTCTGAAATTCGTAACGTCCAGCAATGAAAAAGTACAATGTTTTGTCCAAATCAAAATCATAATGCCTGGAAAACAAATATTATGATTTGGTAAAAAAAATCTTTAAAAATCAACAAAGCTTATTTATCAGTTATGAAGAACGTCAACTAACCCATAAAAATGTCCTTGAATAAATTGATTCAGCTTTTCTTTTGCCAACGCATGACGATTTTGAAATTCATGAAGTGCAGCAAATTTAATAACATTAAGACCATTTGGAGTGATGATGTCTGGTTCTCTTCGCAAAAGAAACTTACTTTCCAAGCCAGTAATTTTACTTACAGTTGTAAATACGTGTGCACAATGAACGGCTGCACGTTCAAGACAATAACGATGGTAAATATTTCGATCGCCAGCTTCCTTTAAGAATAAAAACAATTGATTATGAATGGTTTACAAAAATTTCTAATTTTCTGATTTTTGATAGTCAATTGAAAATCATCGGTCATCTTTTCTTATTCTATATCTTTCTTTACTTCCTCTATATATGCCTTTGGGAAGTGTGTCACTAAATAAAAACTATATTAAATACTTAATTCCATAGTTCCATTAATATTAGCTGTTTAGAAAAAGGATACACTACGCTGACGGACTAAAACACCACACTACAATCTGTCTACAATAATACAAGTCGTCACCTCAAAGTTTACGATGGACTGAAATATCGATTGGAAATACAAAACAAAGCGCGTCAACAATGTTTTTATTTGATATTTCTATAAATATTTTCTTAGAAATAGCTTTTTCTTCAAGTGGTTTTTCAGGGATCGCTTTCATACTTGAAGACTCGCAAATTCTCGAAATAGGAAGATAATACAGTTCTGTCTGATGAAAATCCTCCTAAAATTCAATGTTCTAAAGGCCTTGAATGACAAAGTATGAGAAAAGTCTCTCAAATTAAATGTAGAGTAACACTTTACAACCAAATAGTTAAGATGTCTAATTACTAGCTATGTTCGAAATCGTAATATTTATATCAAACGTATGGATAAAAAAATTTGCAGCTAAAAAAAGAACAGATGATATAAATGTTTGGTTTTTAAAGCCCAAGTTCTCTGAGAAATATTTTACTCTATATTTGCTTATAAAAAATCGAAATGTGGTCTTCAGAAGTAGCGTACAGGATAAATTGAAAATATTTGGAACACATATAGCCTTGACAAATTGCTTGGATACGAGTAGCAAACTTCTGGTTGGATGTGGCAAGTTTTTAGAAAAGCTTATGACTTGTATAATACATCTCAACGATTTTTTGTTATGCTTAACTTTGCTAGCTGGGATAGAAGAGAAATATAGAAATACACAACGTACGTCAGAAGTCTATGAAGTTGTTGGTTAATGATCTGAGTTCAGTAAGGACACGTTCACTTTTTAAGGTCCATGAAGCACTAAAGAGATATAGCTCTAAATTATTTGGAGGTGTTCATATGTACCAATCTATTATGTTTCCCCAAAGTTATGAATATTACATCACTATATACCTTTCATTCTTCAATTTCATTGGTTAATTAATTTATTTTTTCCCTCAAAAGTTATTCACTATTCTCGATATTATTATTTTTAGTAATTTGTTTCTTTTCGCTGGCTTATTTCATCTAGACATATGGATATAACGTGTAGTAACTTGGATCGATTAACACTTGTAAGAGGTTGTTTATGTCCGTCTATCCGATTTATACTGATTTTAATGGTATTTTACGGACAGTTTGACCTTGAGGGAGGTTGAAAAGGTGATGGTCAAAGAATTTAAATTAGATTTAAAATACTAGGAAATTCGTAAAGACAATTTCATTTCGCCAGCTTGGAAACGTAATCTTAAAAAGATCTGGATAGCAAGTAATTTGATGAAAAATTTGGTTATTAGCCCCTGGCACCATAATACTCAACACAACATACTGTTTCATCGTAGAAACAGTGCTGAAGTATAACAAAGGATCAGTATAACAACGAAAGAAGCAGAAATCCATAGCTTTTTTGTATTTAAGAAAATTAAAGAAACATCATATGATTTTGAAAATTACTTTAGCTAAGTTTTCTTAAATGATGACTTAGGAAAATGTATGATGGTTCGCAAACACCACTTTTTCCGTATGTTTGATGGCGGAGTTGTATTATCAGTTTCTTTTGTAAAAACGTTCTACTTTGGTAAGTATGATCTAAAATTACGAAACGCTTTTGTTGATCTGGAAGAATTTAAGATTGAAGTTACTATAAATCATACAGAACTACAACAAGTTGGTTCCATTTTTCAAACCGAGAGATAGATAATTTATTGTAGCTATTCACATAATTTTAAATTATGGTACTAGAATTTATATGCCTAAATTTGAATCACCAACTTGTATAATTAGTTGACTTTTTTCTAGAATATGTATATGTATAATTATCTTGTGAGGTGTAGTGTCTGTTATTATGTTAAGTCCATATACCTTATTCCAGCTTTCGGACAGCTCAATCTATCCAGTCATATTTTGACCTTGTTAATTATTCGCTCATCAATCTTGACTGTTTTTATATGAGCGCGTAGGCGTGTGTTCACTCCTTATCCCATTACTCATCACATGTCTGTAACTTATTTTTGTGTGCTTATAAATATTGATTGACGTTTGGTTAAAGGGGCGTTGGCTTACCAGCCTCTTCGCCGCGCGTCATTTTTGCTTCGCTTTCTTTTCTTCGCGTCGTTTCTCCGTTCGTTTGTCTGATCAACGATTATACAAAATATATGTATCCAAAAGACCATTCTCGTTATTTGACTTATTTAATTCTGTTATTGACTAACGCGATTTAAGTCAATGATTATATACGAGGATAGGCGATAGCGATCTATTCATACGATCTACTTGGAGTCAGATCTCGGGCAACTAAAGTGGAGAGCCCTTCGACAACATCGTCCAATCTATATGACAACAAACCAAAGGACCTCCACTAAAGAGGTACTTCAGTCACCGAGCATGATTCATAGTTTTACAGTATCCGCCAAACAGTATCTTATTCGTTCAACCGCTCAGTTGTGGGATAATATGCTCAATGTAACCGTGATATTCATAAACATACTGGAACAATAGTCCCACATCCCAAACGTGATATAATTACTATTTTAAATTCTTTGCCTTCAGTTCCTAAAAATATGTTACACTCAACTGCTAGATCCTCATATCCCTAACAAACAATAACAGTTTGACAACATATAAATCGAAGTGTTAGTCTGACTCTCTTTCAGTTGCTTTAAGTTATTCCTCCTATGGAGAAAAGAAAACAGCAGAAAATCATGAAATTGCACGACATTAATTTTTAACGATGAAAATGAACATTAGAATGGACCATTTAGAGGTGAAACAATATGCGAAAAACAAGAACAAACCTTATCTAGATCAAAATCCGAAAGATGGTTATATAAATCAACAGAGGAAGCACACAAGTAACGACCCAAAAGTGTTGCATGTGTAGTGAACACAGTAGCAACAGGAAGGTGACGTGTACGCGTAAATACTAAACCAATGCTTGTAAGCCACTCATGAAAGTGTGCAATAATTGGTGGTTGAGGGTCAGTTTCTAGTTCTCTGACATTTTCAGCAAACTAAAAACATAAATAAAATCACAATTACTCAGAATTTATGACAAGCTTGATGAATTAGCTTTGCCACAATGCAAAACGAAGACAAATTCAATGGATTATATAAACAAGTCACCTTATACGTCTACAAACATCAGCCTAGTACTGTGTGAACAATGAGCTAACTCTAAACGTATGAATAAAGTGGCCAATGTGATAGATATTCGCCAACTCCCTTTTGCTGTATCATTGTCTGATGGACGAATGCTTAATCGACTAAATGATGATTTGGTAAAGCTGGTTTAAATTATCGTCACACGATTTTATTAGTTTTGTAAAACAAAACACAGGTTAGTTTGAGATTTTTCAAGCATCTCTATAAAATCAGATTGTGAAAAGTAGGCTATCACATGTCAACGTCGTTTATTAAGCTTAAAGAACCCAATCTACCATTAGGATTAGTGCATTACATTGTCCATATATACGTTAATTTTAGAATAGTAAATAAGAATTTCGTAAACTAATCAAAAAGCCTTAACAATAAACACCTTATAAAAAGAAACAAATACTGTTAAATCGTCTTCAGTATTTTATAAAGAACTCCTCATTAGCTTTGTACAATCCGTAAAAGTCATTACTTAAATTATTTCCATTTTTCACGATGCATAGTAGACCTGTGAAACAATGTTTATTTCTAACGTATTCAGATTTCCTTATGAGAAAGTTAGTTTCAAGATTCAAAACCTGAGACAGACTTTAGTGACATTTAGTCAACTAATATAATTTCAGAAATATGCATCTACGAGCATGTTAGGCAATAATATAAACCAAGCCATCGTACTTTGATCGATAGAAAGATGGAAAAACTTCAAAAAGCTTGGTAAGAATCATCAATTAATAAATCACTTTAAATTCTGTGAATAAGAGTATTGTTACCATTTCTATCACAGTCGGCCTGTGGTTATTTAAAAGTATCTCCTAAACGTTATCAGTCAGTCATTTGTAACGTACAACTTGGAATTTACATGAATCAGTCAAAGTTGGTATACTGAATCCGCACAAAGAGATGAAACCACCACGAAGAAAACCAAAATAAAATTTTTATCAGTCACAGTAAAACAACAACAGACAGAAATTTTAATCCGAGGAGAGTGAATAAATTCACTAAGTAAAAGGATATTGAGTAATTTTCGAACCTATAATCCAAAGGAAGGTAAAGAGTAAATATATTTACTTCACTGCGGCCGATTCTGAGCCATGCCACTAAACATCACAAATGACTGTCTACCATACATGTGCAGACCTCAACCGAATAATCTGCAATTTCCAACATATCTTAGTCAAGAAGTCAATGATTTCATGGACTGATGTTACGTTTGGTTTGGCCTTCCCTAGCTATCTTCCAACCCACTCCCCATCGCAATCACTATCGCTTAGTGACAAGACATTTTATACTAAATAAGCTTTATCTAGACCTAATTAGTAACATCAACTCGTTTGTGCAGAATCACACAGAGTACATGATCAAAATTTTCAAATTTCTTACCGATACAGTGAAAACAACCATATATAATGAACGTCAATCTAATACAAATTCACTAACTTCTTTCAGAAACCAGGCAACAAGTGCTCCAAAAATGACGGCATCATTGCACTCAGTATCATGAACCGGAATTCCAATATTACAAGATTCCCACAGTTCTTTTTTCCAAGAATCGATGCGCCAAGCTGATGATCCTATGTCAAACAGAACAACGTTGGGATAGCCCTCAATAAGCCATCGACCAAAAACTACCTGTAAACAATGGGTAAACATTGAATGGAAATATAGAAGAAATACAAGATTACTGCCATAATTATTGTCAAAATTGGTTTCCAAGTGTGGATGGAGTGGCTAATGCACCTAAAAAGTTATTCGTCTTAAAAAGGGACCCATTGACTCATAAAACCGTTTGAATATTTATGTAGACCACTATGGACGTTAACCCAAATAAGTAGTTTATCTATTTTACCAAAATCTGAATCACTCGAATACAGTAAGGATTTAAAAAACTAGTTTGTAAGAAGAACCCTTTTGACAAGATCTCAAGATCGCCAGAGTTCATAACTCTCTGACAGTTGATTTAACTGAACAAAATAATACATAGACACCTTACTATTAAAAATAACTGATAGCCTAAGATCTATAAATTATCTGAAGAATGAAATCGAAGCAGTTAAGTTAAATTACACAATTAGATATAAATAATCTTGAAGAAATTTAAAGGTTAAGACGAAGTAATTATAATTCTTCAAATTATCACCAGCTTTAACGGGACTATCAAACATATAATTCCTATGCTAAATAAATACTACAAGGCAAACCAGTTAATAAGGCCATAGTTATGAACAGAATGGTAACTGAGAGATAATCCATACATTCTTAGCTTAAATATTACTAGTTTGAATTGCCAATGTCGACGGGATACTTTTATAAAAACCAAAACCTCTTAAACCAAACAAAAAAGTGATAGAACTTAAGTTCCGAATTTAAAATGACACTATATCTATTCATTCAAGGAAAAAGGATAAGATCATACATACAGGTCCCTTTATAACCTTGAAAATCTCTCTACTAAAGATAAAAAAACGAATACAAAGACAATGTAACATCATAATGAATCAACAAATCAAAGTGTTTTGATAAAAAATATATAGATCTCAGTAATAGCACATAAATTCATGTCTAAAGGAAGAGAGAACGTTTGTTCAAAAAGTCTAGAGTAATGCAATGAAAGTTTCAACTGAAAGAAGAAAAGAGGAGTCCAAAACAATGTGTAGTAGCCATTATGCTTACATACTGGCAATCTAAACGAATCTCTAGAAATCAAGTTATTTGAGTAAGTTTAATACAAGAACGTTAATTTCTTTATGAAGAACTTCGAAAAATTAAGAGTAAGATTATCTACAAATCTTAGCGATATCAGATCAGCCCAGATGATAGAAGTTAGCTATACAGTGACATATTTACTGAAATCTAGCCACTCCATTACAACTTGCCACAACTTATAATTGATTTTTTGTGTTTATTCACAATAAACAACGCAAATCCGAATTCGATATGATGATCAACAGCCATTTTATGCTATTATTTTCTACCTGCTAACTGAAGTGAGGCGTTCAAGTTTGCATAGAAAATTTTTCTTTAAAGAGTCATCAGAAGAATAGTCTACCTTCACGTTTATTTAGTCATATAATAATTCAATGTCAAAATATTATGTCAATTTATTTTATTTGAAGCTCTTCCCATTTCAACAAAACCGTATATTCTATAAAATATTTCATTCAATGGGCTGGGGCATGATAAATAGTTTTGGATCTTGGAATCTGGAGTTAGGTTTTCAATAAGTCAACCTTGATCTTTAGATAGGTCATACAAAGTCAGGGTCACTCGTATAATGATTTCAGGGATCTTACAGTTTCGCGGTGTCAATAAAAGGAGTATGAATACCTTGAAATTTCGATATGTATAGTGATGAAAATTTCTTACGATGATCAGACATTCAGGAGCTTGAAATGAGAAAAATGAACAACAGAATTGAATTTGCCTAAAAGTGATTATCTCGACAGTCAGTTCTAAACATAATATGAAACAAGACTAATTCTCAGAGCAAACAAACTAATGGTTAATTACATATACTACATTTTAAGCATTATATAGCTTCACATTCCGATCGCATGATTAGAAATTATCTTACTTTTGCATCAAACAAGAGAATTATAAATGATCTATTATGAGTTCCATACTATGAACAAATTAAATTTGCGATAAATAAAGAAAACGGCTTTGTAAACCAGATAAGCAATACTAGACAATATTTAATAAATAGCAAATGAAGTATTACTATTTGTGGTAACAGCTTTGCGAAGAATAAAGAGTTTTCAACATACATGCAATCCTGCAAGATAAATTTAGGCGAGACTAATTTATGGACGAACCAATCAGATATAAGATAACGAGTCACGAATTTGGGCGCGAAACTCATCCATACATTTAGCCAAATAGAATTTCGACAAAAAAGCTGATGTCATTTCGTGGTGAAAACCCTAAATCTAATTTTAAACCCTAACCATCAACTGTAAATGAGAATACTAACATTTATAACCCTCACTTAGTCCTTATTAGTTGTTCACTCTTAAGGTCACTTCAGCGTCGCCGAAGGTCGTCCATAAATTGTAGTTTTACCAAAATTTAACTATACAGATGACCTCATAACCAAGCAGAAAGTCAGTACGGTTTAATAAAATACATTTTCAAGTGCCAAATTTGTTGAAACAATTTTCCATGAACACTAGATGAATACGTTTTCCGTAAACAAAACTTTTATGGTCAAAATAAACTTTCCACATAGCTAAATAGTTCCTCGTTGATCCAGCATATATACATACTTAACCGTATGTGGAGTTTGTGGCATTATTATGGTTTTATTATCTATCATTCTATTCATAAAATACCAACTACTTCAAAGCGATGTTCCCAAATACAAATGACTTGTGATAGGTTAAGAACTATTCAGATGAAATAAGGTATTTGTCTTCAAAACAGAACTGAGCGATAAGTATAGGGTTTCATTTTTAAATAAGTGTCCTTGGTGGGTGAACGTTTCAGCTAAGACTAAAATCTATAGACAAACCAATCAGATTTAAGATAACAGGTTTTGAATTTCGGCGCAAAATAAGTAATTAATTCATTTGGGTAGATAGAGTTTTGGCATTAAAGCCGATATCAGTTCGTAATAAAAACCATAAATCTAATTCTTAACCCTATCTATCAACTGTAGATATTAATCCTGATTCCTCATACTGGATTATAATCCTCATTTAGCCGTAGTATGTAGGTGCCCATACTCAAGGTTTTTTTAGCGTCTCTCAAAAGTCTATCAATTGTAGTCTCACCGCGTCTTATATTTAGAGAACCTTGGATAGTGATGAGCTTCGTACTTCTCTACGCGACACAACTAATACACGATTATAATGAACAGGATAACCGGCTGAATTGGCGTTAAACATGAAGTTATTTTAAATGTGCGGACTTCAGAATACAATAGCTAAGACTCATAGACACCAATTACATAGAGCTCAAGAGAACCAGTATAACCACCAAATAACTAAAACATAGTAAAAACTATGTCTCGAACAGCGGATAGATCACACTAAACTTTACTCACTTTAGTGCCATGTTCACGCATGGCTTTAACTGTGCGTTTCAATGCCTCATTTGTTGGCTCTGCAACATCTACTTCAGTCCTCATGCACACTTCATTAAGTGGGCCAAATAAAATATAACGGTCGCCCAACTCCTCTACAGCAGATGCAGCCTTAGTACGGATGACAGTATATATTCCACCAACTAGAAGAAATAAGTGATACCCAATGAAGTCATTTTGGTAAAGTTAGAAATAAAATGAAAAGACGTAATATTGACAAAACTCTCACCTTTATTGACCACCTCCCAAGCAACTTCGAAAACATATTTGCGTTGGTATAATTCAGGGTTTATTGATTGTATCAAGTCATCAGATATCAATGAGTCTCGATTATAACGAGCAACACTTGCTTTCCTTCCAAGAGTTGACATAATTCGCGCGATGCGTTCGTGACCCCCTGAATTAACTCTTTTAAGTTTATTAGTTTATTTAAACAAACTTATGCAAAAAGCTGCAAGTTAAAGCAACAAGAATTCGTTCACTTCGGGCTATTATTTATTTGTTTTCTTTGTTATCCGTGATTATATTTTCTTAATTTAACTGATGGTTGAGTACAATGAACTAGATTATTATCCGTTTTGTACGAATGGTTGTTGATGTGGTGAATAACAATATTTGTAGTAATTCAATTAAAGTCAAGTGTGGAGCTCTATTTCATAATATCGGGTTAAAGAGCGTTTAACTCTATAATCTCTTTGGACAAATCACTTTTGAAGCCATCAAGGTACGCTTCATAATGAGAATCAAGCATTTATTATCAATTAAAAGATTTAAGGGACTATATCAGTGTACTCCATTATACAGCGTACGGTTGGGGTTTCTGAAGTCATTTATTGTCCAACGTTTTTACTGTTCGCTGGTGATTTTGTTAGAGTCTGTTTGTTACTGTATACGTGGTAACAGGAGTAAATCTAACGTATGGGTTCCGTGGGATGGTGAAGATCTTCTCAGTAACTTTTTACTTTAGAAACAAATAACACCTCTGATACATGAAGAAGAGCTGCTACAGACATTTATGTGACTTTAACGTTACGTCATATAGATAGAACGGCCAAATAACGCCAAGCCAATTATGCTTTATTAGGTCTAGTAGTTAAGTGGAACTGGTAGATAATTAATATCAACCCTAATCACAAATCCTTCAAGAGCTACATTTTCGTCTTAGTGAGGTATCTCCCTGCCTACTCTGCCAATTCTTGTTTTTCCTCACCAAACGTCCTGATGAAAACATGTGACATCTTTGCAGTCTGACATTTAGTCCCCCAACAGGTAAGGTGTCTGTAGCTGAGGCTGAACACTTACCAAGTTATCTAATGGTATCGCCTCCTAATGTAAGTAGAGTGTTATCCATACGCACCTTTTTTTAAATTTAAACTGACAGATACAGGACAATGTCTATATTAAGAACCAGTAATTACGTTGATATTCAATTCAGGACACAAACAACTTTCACGAGGATATTTGTAGGATTATAGTCTACTATGATATTAGTACTGCTCTAATAATAGACCTAATCCTAAAATTGTAGATTTTTTATGATGTAACTGCCTAATCTATAAGATCTCACGTGCAAATCACATCATCTTCTACACCAACTCACTGCATCTTAACAATTACCAACAGATGAAGGAGAAGAATTTCAGGCTAGAGATGCAACAATATATTTCATATGAATAAAATATATAAGGTGATAGTGAGCAGGGACCACGCCTGCGTGGCCGAGCCATGCCATCCGATCAATTCCAATTTTTCTAATTCATTATTCTCGCCTTCTCCACTGTTGTGTATTTCCAAGCGTTAAATGCTGATTATCTATTTTCCATATTGTCTCGTGTTAGGGCCCAATCCCACTACATTACATTTCTACTTCAAGTGAAGAAATGGGGTGGAAAATGTAACTATTACAACTCCAAAGTAAGAAAAAATAAAACAAGCTGAATTTAAAGTCCATTTTGGTCTAGACATGGAGAGAGCCTATGATGTCTGAGTGGGGCGCAGATGTCTTCGTTCGTGCTAGACCAGTGAAAATGATGGATTGATCAAGCAGTCTTACAAACGCATGTATTTCATCTGCCATGCGTATTTCGGAGGGAAGACTGTTCCGTATTATTGCATACTTGATGAGGAAGAAGTTTTCACGAGTTTTGGATCTGTATTTCTCATCTTTGACCATAGATATTTTGTTTCGATGTTGATGTTTATGTGAATCTCTGGCAAGAACGATATTACATCTTGAGTAAGTAAGGTTTTTGAATAGTTTCAATTAAAGAACCAAATTAAACTTAAGTCTTTTTTTCCAAAGGGGTTCTATTCCTAAGATTCATCGGGAACTGTAGTCAGTGGCCGACTCAGTCTTAAGTATTCTGCGGGTGTAGTCTCGTTGTACTCCTTCCACCTTTGGTATGTCAGATAGGCGAAGGTTAAAAAACAAGAACGAGCAGTATTCAACGATAAGTCTTACACAATCTTTATAAAGAAGGATTTGAGATTTACTTTGATAGAAATTACGGAGTATGAAGCCAAGCATTTTCCGCATTTTAGATGCCTTGGCTGAGATGTGTGCGGAGAAATTAAGACTGTGTGAATAATGTACCCCTAGGTCAGTTACTGATGTTAGTCTGGGTAGTGTGTTGTTGGTAAGCGTTAGTTTTATTTTAAGAGACGTGTCTCCTATACATAACCAGCCGCATTTCTCTCTGTTGGGCTTTAAAGACTACCGTTTTTTAATGAATCTAATTCAGTTAAAGTAATCTCCAAGCAAATCGCCTATTCATTGAAGAAGTTTATCATCTCTACTTTCTGAGTACAGATACATAAAAGGCCACAGGTATTTTCCCTCATTGATTATGTATATTATTATTGTTTGTATTCAAAGGTTTTAACTTTTTTGTACCTTATGAAGTCGGATATTTTACTATTCTTGTTAAGCATAATAATACACAAACCTCTGATTTTTGTGTATATCACCTATCAAGCTCAGTTTTCGTTGTTTTTCTTCCTGTGAGATCATAAAACAATGTTATATCGCGAGTTGAACATATTTTGTTGCAGACCTGCATGCTATTTCACGGTCGATGATCGAATGCAACGTGACAACTGCAGTTAGTGGTATCACAATGTGCGCACCGGTCTCATGCCGACTGCATATAAATAGTGATGCAAGCCACTATCACGTTGGCTATACAAAGCAGGCCGATCTGCAAAGTCTCGGCTGAGTTTTTGGACAAATGAGCCGATAAACATAGCTGGAAAATTGCCCTCAGATAAACAGTAGTATTTGATGATGAAATACAGTTGATTGGATGATAGATTAAACCACAGGAGAGGTGAGATTATCTTCTGCACACAAGTACTTCAACCTATTGTGACGATGTAACATAATTCGGGGACATGTGAACTGGTACGTTACAGGTTGAAATGTAGATGGAAAGATATTAAATTAGTTGTAGTATACTGCAGTCGATAATGTGTAGTAGATGAATCCCTCCTGAGCAAACTTAAGTCCTGGTGTAATAGAGGTATCAGTCTTATAGTGGACGACTTCAATACACCGTATATAGATTGGTTAAACTTAGAATTAGGGTCATCGACAACGCCCTGCTTCGGTTTGTGCACCCGGGCAGTATCTCAGCTCACACACTAAAATCATGGTGAACTATCTGCTTATGGAAAATATTCGTTTCTCTCCGACCAACATTGAAATGATTGGTATTATTATTATTATTTACTACGTCATTTATTCACTATCTCCTATTTCTACTTTTTGTATCCGTTTCGACTCAGACAGCAGCTCGCCTATGGTAAAAAATTCAGCTTTATCTAAACGTTCTCGTGTCACTGCCTGGTTTAAAATTGTATGTTGCCACCGAATACGAGTACTGAAGCAGTTTTTCTGAAACCACATGCACCATTCAAACTGGCTGCCTTCAACGTTCGCACACTTATGCAGGTCGGACAACAGATAGGGCTGGCTATGTCTTTGGAAAGTCTTAATATTGATGTGTGTTGTCTATCCGAGACCCGTATTCAAGACTCTGGTGAAGTACTACAAGTTCGCTCTCCATCTGTCGCTTCAAAAAGCTTGTTTTACGTGCGTTTATCCGGGGACCCTGTGGCATCTTCGTCTGGTCTTGCTGGCGTTAGTGTCGCACTAAGCGCTAGAGCTGAGGCAGCACTAGTCGACTGGATCCCGATTAACAGTCGGTTATGTGCTGTTAGATTAGAAAGTACCATCAAAGTGAGAAGAAATTGGCGTGAGAAACGATGTCTTTTCGTCATTTCCGCCTATGCCCCGACAGATTGCAGCCCGGATGCAATCAACGATAAATTCTACCACCAGTTAACTGTTCTTCTCCAGAAAGTGCGTTCGACAGATATTGTAGTACTGGCTGGAGACTTGAATGCTTAGGTCGGGCGTCTAGGCACAGAAGAGAGTCGTTTAGGTGGCCGGTGAAGACGCGCTGGTCGCAGGACAGATAACGGGGTACGTCTACTGCAACTATGCACAGACCACAACCTGTTTCTGGCTAGCACTAACTTTCGGCACAGTCATCGCCGATGTGCCACCTGGCGTCCCCCTTCTGCATCTCAAGCCTGGACTCAGGTTGATCACATCGCGATCAGCTACCGCTGGCGTGGTTGTGTACAAGACTGCCACTCCTTTTGGAGTACCTATCTGGAATCTGATCATGCCCTGGTCTGCGCCAATCTTACCTTACTTTTCAGTGAACAACGAAGTGACCGCCACCAAAGGATTGATGTCAGCAAGCTGGTTGCAACTTCTGTTGCTAGTAAGTACCGAACCGAGCTAGCTTCTAGGCTAGCTACCATTCCACCGAAGAGTATAGATGAGCATTGGTTGCAATTGCATGACGCCATGAAAATGGCGGGTCAAGTCAGTTGTGGGTTTGCGAAACGTCCCGCTTACAAGCACTGGGTTTCTTCTGGTTCCTTACAACTGATTGAAGCCCGTCGGTCTACTCCGGGTGACCGTGAGTTTGACCACAAACGAAGCATGTTACGTAATGAAATCGGGCAAAGCTTGCGTAAGGACCGAGAAGCCTGGTGGTCGAAGCGTGCCAATTAGTTGGAAGCAGCAGCTGCATCTGGTAATTACCGGAAGCTCTTACGAGTCATCTGAACCACTGGCAGCAAGAAGTCTGGTGTGAGCGAAACAATCTGCGAGGATGACGGAACGCCAATCACTAACATCCATCGACGTCTTGGACGATGGGCAGAATTCTTTGAAGAACAGTTCAGTTCAACTGGCCTGCTGCTCCGGCAACATCGGTCAGACTGTCCTGCCCTCCATGGTCGGTGACGACTGATCCACCAAATGAGGCGAAAGTCCGCAAGGAACTCCAACTCTTGAAACGTTACAAATCACCGGGCCCAGAGGACTTACCTCCGTCTCTTTTTAACGATGGTGGTGACTTTCTGACTAAGGGACTGACGACGTTGTTTACAGAGATCTGGGAACTAGAGAGTGTACCAACGTCAAGGAATGAGTCGATAGTTGTCCCTATCTTTATGAAGGGTTCACGTTGTTCCTGTAACAACTATCGGGGGATAAGTCTACTTCCGATTGCGTCCAAGCTATTGGCTTCCGTCATACTTCGTAGGTTGTTCAGAACCCGAGAAAGATTGACTCGCGAGAAGCAGGCTGGGTTTCGTTCTGGTCGAGGATGTATTGATCATATCTTCACCCTCCGCCAAGTGTTAGAACACCGCCATAATTATCAAAGGCCAACAATCGTAGTGTTTCTTGATATTAGGGCTGCCTTCGATTCATTGGACAGAACTGTTCTCTGGGATTGTCTATTGAAGAAAGGTGTGCCTGACAAGTTTATTAACATCCTAAAGGCCCTATACACAAACACCCCAGGCGGAGTGAGGGCAGACAACCACCTTTCTCCACTATTCCATTCGAGCAGTGAGGTTAGGCAGGGTTGCTCAATATCACCATTCCTCTCCAACTTTTCCATCGATGACATTCTGGAAACAGCTCTGACGGATGTAAGTAATGGTGGTGTGGATCTGTTGCCTGGAGAAAGACTTCTCGACCTTGAGTATGCAGATGATATTGTCTTACTGTGAGAGAATGCCCAAGCTGTACAATCCGCACTTAATCAGTTGGCAATCAGTGTCCGTTGGAATTATAATATCTTTATGTTGATATTTTCGGGGTAAGTTTGAACTGGTACTGTGGTAGGCAACTGGAAGATCAGTACTGACTACATATTCGATCTTTACTACTGAATTCTGAAATACACATCGTAATGTTGCTGATTAGTAGTTGTGTCTAGTGTGAACCCGTAATTATCGTATGTAAGTTAGAACTATTTAATTAAATGTTTACGATGTACTATGCTAGGTCCATATACAGTTGTTTCACTCTGGAACACGTAAGAGTCAAAATGTCAGATGGACAGAAGCATACACACCGTAGGTACGGTATGTGCTTTATACTTTCGAAGTGCAAAGTACTTCTACAAGACTGGCAGGATTCTAACCATGTACTCACCCTGAATGATGAGCAGATAGAAGTAGTCGAGAAGTTCGTGTATCTAGGTAGCTGCATAAGTGCTGGTTGTGGCGTGAGTGATGAGATCAATGCACGTACAGTGTAAGCTAGAGCGGCTTATGCCAATCTGAGCCATCTTTGGCGCCTTCGTGATGTTAGTCTGGCTGTAAAAGGTCGGATCTACAACGCGTCGATGAGAGCAGTTCTGCTCTATGCTTGTGAAACCTGGCCTCTCCGAGTTGAGGATGTTAGACGACTCTCTGTGTTCGATCATCGTTGTCTCCGAAGGATTGCTGACATCCAGTGGCAACACTACGTTAGTAATGCAGAGGTTCGGCATCGTGTGTTCGGGCACAGAGACGATAATGCAATTGGTGTCACCATCTTGGAACACCGACTTTGGTGGCTTGGACATGTTCTACGAATGTCGTCCCAGAGAATTCCACGTCGTGCATTATTTGCCGACTCTGGGACTGGTTGAAAAAGCGGAGAGGTGGTCAGTATATGATATGGTGTTATGGTATGAAAGAAAGCTGCAAAGGGCTGGCTTGTGTTGGTCCTTTCCGACTCCCTGGCTGGGGTCTGAGAGATGGTGCAGCACAGTGGCTAGAGACTTTATCAGATATGGCTCAGAATAGAAGCCAGTGGCGATTTTACTTGGAGGGTGCGCTTCGTATTAGGTGTTACTGGCTAAAGCGTTGTCAAACTCCGAATACCTGTGGCATCTTCATTGGTGAGCCCGACGTGATCTGGTACACCATATTGTAAACTGTCTGTTCCTTTTTGTGATTTTATATATTATTGCCTTATTTTAATTTCCTTTTTTTAACATTGTAATATTTTTTCCCGTGTTCTTGGGTTTATATACATATTTGCCACTCGTTCACTTTTCGTACTTGATATATTACTATGACTGAACAGACCTCTAAAGTATTTAAGTTAAAGACTGTGTCCCCACCCTCTTTCCAACTTATGCCCTTCTGGCCAGACAACATCGAAGCCTGGTTTTGTTACGCAGAAGCCGACTTCTTCGAGCACGGTGTGAACGATGCGCGTGCACAATTCCTCGCAGAAGTCAAGGCACTACCGCGCGAACTTAACAGGTACGTAACACCTAGTATGTTTACTAGTGATGTTTCTGATCCATACCAAACACTGAAACAGGCCATCCTTAAACGCGGAGATCTAACCGATCGACAAATGTTAGACCAACTCCTCAACAACATCGACCTGCAACACGGTTCTGCCACAGACATGTTGCAAAGAATGCGAGAAGTCATTGGCCAAAGAACCTTCGATGACGGCCTATTCAAACAACTTTTCTTATCCAGACTTCCTCAACAGGTGCAAGCTGTTTTGGTCTCGTTCCAAAACAACGCCGTAGACGAGCTAGCTGCATCTGCCGACCGCATTCTCGAAATCACTAGATCTTCTGACGCCGAGGTTTTTTCAGTCAAAGAAAAGCCTCAAACGACCCAGAATGACATAACACAGTTATGTCATACACTTACGCGTTATCTCAAACTCTGTAACGACCGTAAACGATCACTTACCCCGCTGAGAAGCACATCACGTAGGCGATGTGTACCTAGAACTCGAGAGACGGATGATCCTGATTGGTGCTGGTACCATAACCAGTACGGAAAGTCTGCCAGAAATTGCAGAAAACCCTGCAATTTTTCCAACGCGAAATCGGTCGTCGCAAAGAACGTTTCGGGAAACTTCCAAGCCCGCACGCGTTAACGGAGACCGTAGCCGGCGAACATAGCCGTCTTTTATATGTCACAGATGTGATAACGAGAGTTCGCTACCTAGTCGATACTGGCGCAGAGGTTAGCGTTCTCTCAGCGAATTCAAACGACCGGCTACACAAGCCCGTTTTAAGGGGATCTGAAACGATACAAGACGATGAGGAAAATGCAGAGGCTATAGGAAATTATTTTTTGAAAGTTCTCACCCAGGTGCCTCTTCTAGACTAGAAAATGGACCCATATGCAAAGCCAACATCCATGTGCCTACCATGGACTTTGATCGAGACGCTGTAATCAAGATTCTTAGCACTTTAGACACGGAAAAGTCAACAAGACCGGATGAACTACACCCAAAAATCCTGAGATGAACTGCACAATATATTGCAGCTTCACTGACTGGATATTTAATATGTCACTTGGCGATTGTGTGTTATTCGCTAACCGGAAAGAAGCAATCGACACTCCAGATCGTAAAACGGAACTAAAAAAATTTCCATCAAACTACAGACCTGTTAACTTCACAAGTGCTATAGTCAAAATACTGGAAAAAATAGTTGGAACGACTATAATGACGTTCGTGGAAACCGACAATTTGCTAAACAGAGATCAATATGGTTTCAGAAAGGGTTTATCTTGCACAACATACCTCCATATAGCAAGAGAGCAATGGATATCGGCTCTAGACAACGGGAAATCGATGGATGTTGTCTACACAGTCTTCAGCAAAGCATCTGATAAGGTTCCAACGAATAGACTGTTATTGAAGTTCGAAGACCTTGGCATTGCCGGACCTCTCTTAAAATGGCTTCAGGATTTCCTAGTGGGGCGGAGACAATAAGTAAGAGTAAATTCGAGGTGCTCCATCTGGTGACAAGTACTTAGTGAAGTACCGCAAAGTTCTATCCTAGGTCCTTTACACTGTATGTAAATGATTTTATGGGTATAGTTGGGTCTACAATGTTACTATAGGCTGATGATGTCAAAATATGTCCTTACTACACAGATCTGAATCTGGAAATATTTTGTCGATTTCTTTTATTAGAAGCTCTTCCCATTTCAACAAAACCGTATAATGGTTCAAATGGTTCAAATGGTTGCGGACGGAATAGAAGAAGCTTTCGCTTAACAGGCTTCCGTGTCTAGTAGCAGGGGATCACCAATACCTCCAGGCAAGAACCTAGGTATATTAACGATAAAACAGAAAGAAAATGAATTGGTAAATCATAGTAGGATACTATCCTTAGTCCCTAAGAATAGATCAAGTCGCCTCTTAAAGGACTCCTGGGAAGTTGCTTGGACTAGCTCAGCTGGCAGCGAATTCCAGCATTTGACAACTCTTAAGGAGTAGAAATTGTGTCTGCAGTCCGTTCTACTATGTTGTATCTCCAGTTTTTGGGTGTTACCCCTTAGGTTAGTGTTGGGACTAAGCTTAAGCAGGTGTTTAGGAAGGTGTCCAGGTGTGTTAAGGATACTGTAAGCCATTAGAATGTCACTTCTAAGACGCCTGTACTGTAATGGGTAAAGGTCGAGTGATTGGAGGCGCTCATCGTAAGGTTTAAATTTCAGTCCCGAACTGATTTCGTGGCTCGCCGTTGGATACGCTCCAGAGTGTCCTTATCCTTTTGGAGTGTAGGAGGGAATACTATGTTCCCGTACTCTAAATGGGGACGAATGAAACTATTGAAGATTATGAGGAAAGTTCTCCCGTCAAACTGACCAAAAATGCGCTTCAATGTTACCAGTGCCAGGTTTGCTCGAAAGGCATTTCTGTCACAGTTGGCGTAAGACTTTAAGTCGTAGGGCACCAGAACTCCTAAATCTTTTTCGACTCGGGATACTACTAGAGAGGAGTTTCCTAAGTTGTAACTGTAATCTGCGACGTGTCGCAGATGGACTACTTTACACTTTGAAGTGTTAAAGGTAAGTCCGTTATCATCTGCCCAACTTTGAAGTCGAGTCAGATCCTCCTGAAGTGCCTGTATGTCCTCTTGGTTGCGTATCTCTCTCCAAAGTTTCACGTCATCGGCAAAGAGCAGTATGTCTGACGTTACCTGTTGAGGAAGATCATTTATATAAATCAGGAAGAGGAGAGGTCCTAGTACTGAGCCCTGGGGGACCCCACTAGAACATTCCATAGCGCGTGAGAAATTGAAGTTTACCCTGACCTTAAAATGTCGATTTGTGAGATATGAACTGAGCCAGTCAATTAAAGGTGGTTTGATTCCCAATTGTTTGAGCTTGTTAATAAGACATGTGTGGTTAACCCTATCAAAAGTATAGAGAAATCAAGGTAAATAATGTCTACCTTCCCCTTGCGATCAACGATGCTTGTCCATCTGTCCACCGCGGTCAGCAGGTTCGTCATACAGGAATAACCCTTCCTGAAACCATGCTGTGGGGTTAGAAGAAATTTAAGGACAGCAGATAGTCATGTATATCATCGTATACCAGGGACTCCATGATCTTTGAAGGTATAGAGAGAAGAGCGACCGGTCGGTAACTTGAAGGTTCGCTGTTTCGACCTCCTTTGAAGATCGGTATGATATGAGCCAGCTTCCAAATATCCGGTAGTTTGCCTCGACTTAGCGAGTGTGAGAAAATCACGCTAGGCAGTGTTGCCAGGATTGAAGCTGCTTCCCTCAGTATAGCAGAGTGGACCATATCTGGACCAGGAGACGTGTTTGTTCTTTGGTGTTGTAGTTTACGGAACACCAAATCAGCGCTCAGTTTCACTACGGAAAGTCCTGTGCAGTTGCAAATAGAGCCGTCATCAGTATAGTTGATGTGGGACGGTTGAAACGTCTGGGAGTATTGCTCAGCCAGAAGGTTAGCGGCGTCACCGTCATTATCGGTCTGGCCGTTAAAATCTATCAGTTGAGAAACTCCAGTTTTGGCTTGACGAAGAGAGGCTGCGTAACGGAATAAGCTTTTCGGATTGGAAATAAATTTATCTATAAGCTTTAACTGGTACTGAAGCCTGTCTTCTCTTATAGCCTTCGTACATATGTTCCTTATATGTTTGTATTGCCTGTACTCGCCATTGTTGTTGTTGGTTCGTTTGTATTCTGCCCAACAGTGCCTTTTACGGCTTAGCAAACGAAGAGTGCGTTTTTTGATGATTGTAGGTTGCATGTGGCTTTTGGGGACCGTTTGAGGAACTGACTGCTTAGTAGCACATGGGAGCGTGTGCAGTAAGGAGTCCTAATGAGCATCCACATCAAAATGAGGGTGAACATCCCAATCCACCTGTTGTAGATAGTCCTGTAGAGCTGACGCATTCAACCGTTTGAAGTTCCAGCGCCTGTTGTTGTCGGGATATCTTAGCTGACGAAACTGAAGGCTATAACGGCGTGATCGCTTTTCCCCAGGGGAGCCAGAATTGAGAGATTGTCGAGTAGAAATCCTTCGTTTGTAAAAACATGGTCTAAGCGCGACGGTGTCTGACTGTTCCTCCAATGAGTAACCAACTTCACATTTTCGTGTAGTCCCAAGTCCTCAATGAGGTTGAAGAACCGAGCTTCGATTGAATTTTCACCTCCAGTATACGTATGTTCCGCGAAGTTGACTCTAGGGAGATTGAAGTCCCCTAGGATCAGGATATGAGTGAAGCCGAGACGTGTAGAGCGGGATAGTCCCTCCAGCATGCGACTGTCATACTCGATGTCGGCAATGGGCTTCCTATATATGACTCCGACTAGGCACCTCGAAGTAGTGGACAATCTCATAGAGCACCATATGGATTCCTCAAGATTGTCAAACTCGTGGTTGTGGATTCGGTGTACCACCAGGTCAGATCTTATGTATAGGGCTACTCCACCCCCAATTCCTGTTTTTCTGTCATTGCGAAACAGAGACATCCCAGGTATTGCTAGCTCCTGGTCCGAATACTGAGGAGATATCCAAGTTTCAGATATTCCTATCAGATGAACTTTATTAGCGTTGCTAAGTTCACTTAGTTCATCCATTTTATTTGGTAGACTCGCGGCGTTCATGTATAAGCAGTTAATGCTTTCAATTTGAAACGCGTGAGCTTCTTCCTGTTTATCTGTGAGAGCCTTACGTGAGTGGACAGGTAACCCACCTATATAAGTTTTGTCGAATTGGTAGGCCCTGTCCTTTACACGTTTTTTTGTCTTGAAGACAGTCCACAAGTAGAATGGTCAGTTCCAGCTTGCCTTTGTGCTTGATCCTGGCGTCGTATGGCCTATCCGGGTGCATATGGATCCCAGTTGGCAACCGACGTCTGTTGACACGAAATGCTTCCAGAGTTGCAGCCGCCATACGGGAGGATGGAAAAGTTATCCTCATTAGTCGGGGTCTAGGATCGCCGTCCTTCTTGGCTAGTCTCATCACATGCTGAGACAGTATGTTTTTAAGCCTCAAGGACTGTTTGATGAATTTCCATTCCCGAATGTCAGAGTTTGCTTGAGTAGGGTCCATGTTTTCCGGTACACCTTGCACGATGATATTTCTTCGCGGAAAAACTTCTCTCGAGAATCTTTAGGGACGTTTCGGATGAGATTGCGGTCAGAATATGGTATGTCAGTCAGTATTCTGACGTTCCCATCGGATTTCAGTAGATGACTGGCTAGCAGGACATCCTCTACTTCGGTAGCATTCTTGAGTGTTACACGGAGTAGTCTCGGGTGATTTTGATGTTTAGAATCCTTTCCCCGAGTGAGCCGTGTGACCGTCAAAGGCTCTATTCTAGGGAGTTCGAGCTTTTTGTTCAGTTCACCCCAAAGCATCCTGTCATTTTTGTCCTGTAAACTGCGAGGAAGGTCAGGATTGTCTATGAGGTTCATGATTATGAGAGAGCCGTCACGGACCGTTGTTGTTTTCCCAGCTCTTCCAGTGCGTTCAGGTTCAGTACGTTGTTGTTTGGAGGTCGAAGCAGGTTTTTGAATCGTAGGCTTTTTAATAACCGGGCGGACGGTTTTGGGGGTAGACTGAGCGATCAAAGCACCAGTTGATGTCCGTACAACACTTGGGATGTCAACCTTGGACGGTGACACCTGGTCCTTATTAGCTCTGTTGGCGTGGGTACAATCACCTGCAGAGTTTTTAGGAACCACTGTTGCGTTTAAGGACCCTGAACTGGGAGATCCAATTTTAGTGAGGGAATCAATTATTGTCGACGTAATGATGGTGCTGAGTTTCAACATGTCATCATTAGTGCTAATGCGCGTTCCATCGATGGTTGACTTGTCAACATCCCTGTTCTTATTTTCGTTACGCGCCCTCGTTTGCCTACCTATTTTATGGCTATCCGTTTCCAAGTTTACTGACAATTTATTCCGCAGACCTGTCAGTAGAACAATAATATTGCTCAGCAGCACTACAGCGTCCGTGTTGCACGTAACGCACACCCACTTACGGTCCGATTTGCTGAGTCTCTTGTAAGCCGTTGCTGTCAGATCTGTGCACGTTTCGTGAAACCAACCTTTGCAGTTGTCACACTGCATGCCAGATGTAACAGCGAAACGGCATCCAGGTCTTTTACATGAATTTTTCATGGCTGTATTTACGTAAACTGTGCTAGAGATAGTATCAAAGCTTAAGACCGTTAAAAATACACTAAAAACCACACTAAAACGGGAAAAATGTATAAAAACGGGTGAGATAAAATGAAATAGCCTTTACGTGAAAAACTGAAAATAAACCGAATAGTAAGCTGAGGCAAAACCGCAGTTAACTATTAAATTGGGTGAAACTAAAAAAAAGTAATCTACCGAACTTATAGCTCAGAATAGATTGTTTAGATCAGAAATGGTACTTTTGTTGCGTAAGAACACAGCAAAAGTTTGAGAAATGCAAACCACGTTAGGACTAAACTTCCCGTTCGAAAAGCGCGGTAAATAATATTCTATAAAATATTTTATTCAATGGGCTGGGGCGTGATAAATAGTTTTGGATCTTGGAATCTGGAGTTAGGTTTTCAATAAGTTGTGTTTATCAAGTCTTCAGCCTTGATCTTTAGGTAGGTCATACAAAGTCAGGGTCACTCTTATAATGATGATTTCCGGGATCTTGTAGTTTAGCAGTGTTTTGAGTTATTTACTGTAGACGTACTGGATTTATTTGTCATATTTAAGAATAAATACTTAATGGCTGTTTCGAAACTGGTATTTCTGATTCACAATGACTAGTAATCATAAGCCTTCTGGTGATAATTATATGGATTCCATGTGTATAGGAATTTCAAAAATATTGCATCAGAGTCATGCTGAAGAGAATCCTTCATCTGTTGAAGTTTCACGTCCTTCAGTTTCTAACGATATCGATAGTGACCCATATTTCCAAATTCACGAGGCTTCACGCAGTACTGGAATGTTAGACATTAACCCGAAATGTATGGTGAAGGATTCTAAACATGGAATTCGTCTTAGTAGTCGAAGACGCGGTTCAGATATCAGTAAAAAAGCCGTCTTTGTCCAACCTCATGATGGGAAGCTGTTCAAAGTTGTGTCAAAACACAGTATGAAGAAAGCAAAACCTCCCGTAAGTTCTGCATAATTTTTTCTGACCCTTTGTTTTCTCAGCCCATGTAGACGACATTTTAAACAATGTGAAAGTTATCGTTTTTACTTAGATTTTTTCTCGATGAAATGTTGATATCGACCAATACTTCTTTTAGGGTTGGTAACTTTTACCAACGGCTTTTGCGGAGAGACTAATTTATGGACGAACCAATTTAATTAACGACAACGGGTCTTCAACACGAAATTCTTTATCCATTTGGCTAAATAGTAACTCGGCATTTTAGCTAATGTCAGCTGGTCATTAAAACCCTAAGTCTAATCTCGATCCCTAATCATTAACTGTAAATCGCAATCCTTGTATTTCACACAGACTTATTTAGCCCTAATCAGTAGGTAGACATTCGCAAGGCCAGTTAAGAGTCGCTCGAAAATCTTCCATAAACTATAGTCTCATCGCTTTTGTTTGCACTTACAAGGTCGTCTGTTTATTTTGACAGCTTTGATGGAAAGATTCAAATACTACATCTAATATATGTTAGACTACATATGTAATATAGGGATCAAATATTTAGGAAATTCCGGAACAGGTTTGAAAAGTAGGAATTAAAATGGGAGAGGCTCATCATTGTTATTTCTATAAGGAGAAACCAAAATGTTGGAGTCTCCAGAGATTGAAATGGGCCTTCATTAAATTCATGTGCAGAAGCAGGAATTATTATATCTTTATGTTGATATTTTCGGGGTAAGTTTGAACTGGTACTGTGGTAGGCAACTGGAAGATCAGTACTGACTACATATTCGATCTTTACTACTGAATTCTGAAATACACATCGTAATGTTGCTGATTAGTAGTTGTGTCTAGTGTGAACCCGTAATTATCGTATGTAAGTTAGAACTATTTAATTAAATGTTTACGATGTACTATGCTAGGTCCATATACAGTTGTTTCACTCTGGAACACGTAAGAGTCAAAATGTCAGATGGACAGAAGCATACACACCGTAGGTACGGTATGTGCTTTATACTTTCGAAGTGCAAAGTACTTCTACAAGACTGGCAGGATTCTAACCATGTACTCACCCTGAATGATGAGCAGATAGAAGTAGTCGAGAAGTTCGTGTATCTAGGTAGCTGCATAAGTGTTGGTTGTGGCGTGAGTGATGAGATCAATGCACGTACAGTGTAAGCTAGAGCGGCTTATGCCAATCTGAGCCATCTTTGGCGCCTTCGTGATGTTAGTCTGGCTGTAAAAGGTCGGATCTACAACGCGTCGATGAGAGCAGTTCTGCTCTATGCTTGTGAAACCTGGCCTCTCCGAGTTGAGGATGTTAGACGACTCTCTGTGTTCGATCATCGTTGTCTCCGAAGGATTGCTGACATCCAGTGGCAACACCACGTTAGTAATGCAGAGGTTCGGCATCGTGTGTTCGGGCACAGAGACGATAATGCAATTGGTGTCACCATCTTGGAACACCGACTTTGGTGGCTTGGACATGTTCTACGAATGTCGTCCCAGAGAATTCCACGTCGTGCATTATTTGCCGACTCTGGGACTGGTTGAAAAAGCGGAGAGGTGGTCAGTATATGATATGGTGTTATGGTATGAAAGAAAGCTGCAAAGGGCTGGCTTGTGTTGGTCCTTTCCGACTCCCTGGCTGGGGTCTGAGAGATGGTGCAGCACAGTGGCTAGAGACTTTATCAGATATGGCTCAGAATAGAAGCCGGTGGCGATCTTGCTGCAACCTTCTTTTACTTTCTTCATAAAAATTGATTATATCTTACTTAGCTGAAATTCTTCTGATTGTACCTTTCCGTTTCCCTCATCATTATTATTGTTATTTCACTACCATGCACTAATCTGTGATCTCTATTGTCCTTTTTTCTAATACGTTCCTTACCTTCTTTTTCTCTTTTTATTCTCATTGTTTTGTGTGGCGCACATATATCTGGTGCCCTCTTGTACCAATATTTATGTGTTCAAATAAATAAAGAAATATACACACCCTATGACCTAGTAGAGTCGGTGTGCGTATTGCTGATGAGTCCTATATTCCGGCGAAAGTTCTGTGATCCCTGGCTTCCAGTGTTTGTCTACCCAAGATCAATCAATAATACAGACTATCTTCAGACACATATTTCCTCGCCTACGAATCTTATAACAGGCGGTGGTTGCGTTTCGTAGTTTCTGCTTTACTTTTTGCACCTAATGTTAACTATGTGCATATACTCTCGAGTTTTAAGAGAACGATGCATTGTGAAGGGAAAGTAGGATTAACCTTTTAGATTCTAAGTCTCGTATAGATGAAAAAGTAAAGCGCATCGCTACATCACACTACAATTAGACTTCTTAAATTAAGGAAGATATATTTGCACAATATTTCTATCATTACAGCTGTTATTTCGAAGTTATTTATACTTTTTGGCATCTCGTCTTTAGTGGCTTGGAACAGTGTTCTAGTTAGAGTTATTTCCAACAAAGTTTTATAGTCGGGTACCAAAACTCAGGAAACGTAAGGTGTCGTCAATTGTGTGGAATTGTTAAATTCTAGCGATTATTTCATAACATTTTGTCAAAGCATTTTATCTAAACATAATGCGGCCGTCAAGTTCAGTTTCAGCCTTTCAAAAGTATTGTATAGTATATTCTGAGTCGACGCTAATTTGTTTATCCATGTGACTATTTTTTCACCATGTTTTAGGCTTCAATGAGATGTTTGCAAAGTATCAATCTATTTCTGTTTCAGGATATTAGCAAAGAAGTTGCTCAATGTCGAGAGTCCCATAACGACTACCTTGACTTTTCTAATATGAATCTTCAACAGATTCCAAATGCGATTTTCAAAGATTTATCCTTTATAAAAGATTTATTTCTGTATGGTAACAAATTAACCACACTACCAAGCAGTATCAGTCATTTGACAAATCTAAAACGACTGCTATTGCAACAAAACTGGTTGACAGCATCTGGTATACCAAATGAAATAACGAAACTGACTAATCTGGAACAATTAGATCTCCGTTACAATCGTTTGGATGGTCCTCTTCCTACTTGTATATGTGGTTTGTATAACTTGGAACATTTACTTCTCACATACAACAAATTAACCCATATTGTAGACGAAATAAAATATTTAAAAGTAAGTTATTCGTTTCACTTACTTGTTTTTATCGAGTTTAGCCTAACAATTAGTTTGAAAACTAATATGGTTTACCCTGTGGGATTAATATATGAATCCAGACCCCATATTTTATCGGTTTCGGAATTTTGCTATTAAGCGATATAGGCAAATTTACACGTAAGGTTAGGTGTCTAAATATTCTGAGCCAAAGCGATGTCTGCCATATACAGGTTATATTATTATTTTTTTGTATTAAATATGTACATGTTGACGATTTATCCACTGCCCAAATATAAAACATTCGCAAATCTCACCCATTGGTATATATATAACTACTATATGTTCTTTAGTTTCTATTACATACCGCGTGGGAATTTTAAAACTACAAAATCCAAGCTCCGTGTCGTCAGTTTTATCATTTTTTGCTAATGTGTTCGTTTATTAGTTAGTTTCGCAGTATCTTTTCGCTCATTTAACTATCGTGTAACATTCATAATTTTACTATTAGTTTAATAAAGAAGGGCAGTACTGTTGATATTTGCTATCAACCAACACACACTCATTTTGAAGTTGGTACGTACCGTTAACTTTTATTTTATTGGGTTGGCTCAAACCTTAGTACATAAATCTGCATAGGACTTCTGGGTCTGGCGGTAAGATCCGTTACAAAATAAGCCAGAGTTTTAACGTTTTCGGTAGGTTGCCTTATAAACAACACTAAAAAGTTGTCATTTTCCGATATTTTTTTTGTTTCAGCGCTTATCTGTATTGGTTGTAAGCCGTAATTTGATTCGACAAGATTTGCCTAGTTCCATCGGTGAACTAACGAAATTGGTAAAATTGGATTTATCCTTTAATCATATCACCTTCTTACCTGACAGTAAGCAATATGTTTTGCTATAATGTTTTATTTATTCACTGACCAAACGTTTGACCTAAATACTCTGTCTATAGTGAGGTTTCGTTCTCTAAGCTGTATGGTTTGATTGTGGTACTTTCATTTTTCTGCTGAACTACGTCATCAACACAAAATTCGAGTAGTGTGCCATTCGAATTTATTCATATGTTATTAAGTTTATCCTGTTGACCTCGATCTTAGTTGGTTACTTTTAACTTTTATCCTGTCATTATATGTGCATTTATTTTGACTGTGTCACCCTATGGCTTGATTCTTGATCCTATATATTTACATGACTTTATACTTGCTTGATAAATGATTGATAAATTGGATCGATGTATTAATTGATTGCTGGCTAACCTGAGTCCCAAAATCCTAAATGTTCTTTGGTTTTCAACAAAATACTATCCAAAATGGAGAATGAGTCGGACAACAAGCCATCGTTCTTGGATTCGTTAATCGTTGGGACCGACAGGAAAACCGAAGACTCGGGTGTATCGAAAGCCCACTTACACAGATCAAACTGTCAATTAAAGTGTCAATAACCCTAGATTTAATGAAACCAACTACGTACGATCTCTAATCAAAAGAGCGAAAATACATGGCAGCCTACTTACAGCACGGAAAAATACCTAATGAGTGTTTTCAATCAAAAGTCAACAAAAACATGACAAAAACCCAATTTACCAAGCAAGTGTAAAGTCATGTAAATATATACGATCAGTCAGTCAGCTGCAACGTAGGACCAGGCACATCTATGCATCGGTCCAAGTTGCTATACCGCATTAGCACAACAAGATGAACACTGGATTCATAGAAGTAGTTAATTCAGTGGTGGTAATATATAGAAGAAAGAGTGTGTATAAGGAGATAGTACAGGAAGATAGAATTAGTTCCTAGAAAGAAAGATTTGAAGTGATTTTAATCTCTTAGTTTAAAGGAAGACAGAGAGTGTATACACCGACGCCATTGTGATCGATTCTGAGCAATGTCACCAAGAGTCTCCAACCATTGGTTACGATAGTCACGCGGACCCCAACCAGGTAGTCTGCATCTACCAACATGGCTCAGACCAGAAGTTAGTGACTTCAAGCACTGATGCCACGTTTTGGTTTGGTCGCCCCTAACTTTCTTCCAGTCATCCCTAACACCGGTTACCATTGCGCGTCGTGGTAATCGGTGTTCAGGCATACGCAGCACGTGGCCCAACCATCTCAGTCGATGAAGGTTCATAACCTCATCAACTGATTTACCATCATTTCCTAATACCCTGCGTCTAACCTCACTATTACTTACCCGGTGATCCCAGCAGATGCGAGCGATATTTTTAGGACATCTGTTGTCAAATACTAGTAACTTACGAATATCTTCTACTCTTAAAGGCCAAGTTTCGCAGCCGTATAGTAGAACGGAACGAACTGCCGCGCAGTATACTCGTCCCTTAATTGATAGACGAATATCTCGCCTTCGCCATAGATGACGTAAGTTGGCAAAGGCCAAGCAAGCTTTTCGAATCCGTGCTGAGATTTCGTCAGACACCAACCCATTAGGGCTGATCAGACTTCCAAGATAAGTGAAGTTGTCGACGCGTTCGACTAGTTCACTCCCTATCCTTAGTTCAGGTGTTGACGCAGACCAGTCCTGAGGCAACAACTTGCATTTAGAGGGAGAGAAGCGCATCCCAAACATTCTGGCATTGTTGCTCAGTGCTACCAAAAGACTCTGCATTTCATCAGCGTCCTCACCAAACAGGACTATGTCATCTGCGTATTCTAAGTCAATAAGTGGACCTCCTGGTAGGAGATCAATACCTGAGAATTCAGTCGATGAGAGCGTTATTTCCATCAGTAGATCTATGATGAAGTTGAACAAAAATGGAGAAAGTGGACAGCCTTGGCGGACGCCACTTGAGGTTGCGAAAGCAGATGACAGTTCGCCATAAGCTCTGACTCGACTAGTAGTGTTCGAGTAAAGAGCCTTCACAAGGTTTATGTACTTCTGAGGTACGCCTTTTAATGACAGACACTGCCACAGAACCTCTCGGTCAACAGAGTCAAACGCTGCTTTTAAATCAATGAAGACCACTATTGTCGGACGCCGATAAGTATGCCTGTGTTCTAGAACCTGACGAATGGTGAATATGTGGTCGATGCATCCACGACCAGGTCTGAAGCCAGCCTGATTTTCACGTGTTTGCAGCTCACGAGTCTTAGTTAGGCGTCCGATAATTATCGAGGCTAGTATTTTAGATACTATATTAGTTAAACTAATCCCTCTGTGGTTGTCACAGGATGATTTTGACCCTTTCTTAAATATTGGGACGATAAGTGATTGTGACCAGTTAGATGGGATAACGTCTAACTCCCAGATTTTAGCTAAAATATTAGTCAACCTAATCGCTAAAACTAGACCACCATCCTGAAAGACCTCTGGGGCCAATACGTCTGGATCAGCTGCCCTTCCTCGTTTCAGATTAGCTATAGCCTTTTGAACTTCAGCTAGAGTTGGGGGACCTACTTCAATGTTCCATTCACATTGTCTGGGAATAGAGGGTAGTTATAGAGTAGCTGAAGGCCAACTGAATCGCTCCTTAAAATGTTCCGCCCATCGTTCTAAACGTCTAGACTGGGAGCAGATGAGAGTGTCGTCTTTTTCCGAAATAGTCTAACAGCACTCAAGACCACTGTATAGGATCAAGAATCAAGCCATAGGGTGACACAGTCAAAATAAATGCACATATAATGACAGGATAAAAGTTAAAAGTAACCAACTAAGATCGAGGTCAACAGGATAAACTTAATAACATATGAATAAATTCGAATGGCACACTACTCGAATTTTGTGTTGATGACATAGTTCAGCAGAAAAATGAAAGTATCACGAATAAATCATACAGTTGATAGAATCCGACTCTAAAATCATCAGTACAGTGGCTACTTGTTATCTCGTGAATACTTTTGATTTACAGACTTTTTTCTACACATAAAATGATTTTTGATAATTTCTCTACTAGTCATAATAATATTAATGAGAAGTTGTAAATCAATTGACTAACGTTTCTACATTCTGAGATTTTCGCCAAGTTTTCTCAACCACGTAGTGTTAAAAGAACTAAACCTTCGTGTTAATTCATGTCACAAAACAAGTAATTGATCTTCCAACTAAATCTGAAATAAAGTTAAGGAGGTCAAATCAAAACATGTCGTCAGTCCATAAAGTCACTGACAATTAGACTTAGCCATGTTAATAGGTGAAGACTACCTGGTTGGGGTCTGCGTGACTATCGAAATAAGCGGTTAGAGACTTTGAATGATATGGCTCAGAATCGTTTGCAGTGGTGCATTCTTTGTCTTCCTCTAAATTCTACGATTCTGAATTCTTCATATGTTTTTGTGCTTTTATCTCACTATTTTATATTTTCTTGAATCGTATCTTCGATGTCTGGTCTTTTCACTCAACATTCATACTGTCACGACCTCTACTATTCTGGGATTTAGATCGATGGTTTGGTCTCTTTGTGCTAAAGGAGTACGGTTACTTGAACTGATATACATACGTACCAGGCTCCATGTTGTGACTGACTGACTAACTTCCAACTAAATACACCGAAAGTGCGTCTAAATTGCATATTTATTAAGTTAGAGTCCACCTTCCATTCACATCTAAAACGTTTGATATCCTTTTATAATTACAGACTTAGAAAATTCGTTGTGAATGCATAATAAAACTGTTTGCCTAAGTTAATTCGAATGCTGTTAGTTGGTCATAACCTATATGAAAATATTTTAAGAAATTTGGTTGATATATCAACCTGATCCGATATCGAGTTTTCCAAAATCACGTGGCATGCTTACGTTGTATGATGAGTCACCCCAAGTGTGGATGTGAAAATGAAAAAAGTATCAGACAAACCAATTATTCACCGATATAAAGGTCAACGCCCACTCTAATAGGATGTGGATAGTTTTATCCACTTATGGGTTATGTAGAAATAAGGTTTTCTACGCAGTTTACTCAGTTCGTTTTAGATTTACTAAACATGTACATTAGGAGCTGATTCAAGGGCTTATAGCGAATACTGACTCAAAAATACACAACATGAGTGTCATAAATGGTTTGTTTAAGCTTTCTACTAAAGAGGAGGCTGCATTAGTTTAAACAAAAACCAGTCACATTAGCCATTAATTTTATACCAATTAATACTTGTGTTATATTATACTTTCTTGTCAACTTTGTTAACACAGTTCGGTAATTTTTATCGTTACAAGGTAAATCAAGATTATAAGCTCCTTGTCATCCTAAGCAATTCTCTTGTGAAAATACTAATAACCCAAAATCTATATCTTGCACATTCACTCATTAACCATAATATTATGTCTAATCAACTCGTTCAGGTTTATATAGAGAAAACTCTTAGTATATAATAAATTTCATACACAATACGTAACTAGTAGTCTGGAGGTTGCAGCGAAAACTAATGTACTTGCAATGTTTTTTATTCACTTTCTGAAATGAGTTATATCAATATATTTAAGGTGAAGTAGGTCTTGGCTATCATCTGTTTTCATTTTTATCTATATTTCAAATTTAAGTACAAATTCATGTTCGCGTGCGTTAGGTTCTGTGATCTGCACTTATTTGGATGGAAGCTAATGCCTGACTACTTGGCTGGGTTGTTTGATTGCATTGGATTCAAGCTGCAGTATACTTACTTACCATTAATTCATATCATTATATACTGTGTGGAATAATGAATTGAATATAATCTAAACCTACAATTACCACATAAAAACGTAGAGTGGGGGGAGTAGCTTTAGTACTATGGTGTTTAATAGTTATGGGCGATTATTGTTGAATATGTTGTTCATAGAACTTGGCTTAGAAATCCAGAAAAGCTGAAATTTGAATCAAGAAAAAAACAACCGTCGTGATAGAATAATATGACTTCATCCATTTTGTGAATTCTCTTAATCTGTACAACCTTGAAATAATAGTATTAATTTTTCGAAAGCATATACATTTGTGGAAATTACTAAAACGGTTATGAATATAGAAGAATTATAACAGTTTCCGAACATATTATCTATATGTTTACTGATGTACGAATTCGAGAACAAAATCTTGAAACACATAGATACAAGTTTCTAAAAAACAAAACTACTGACAAAGTTACGTAGTAATAATGGTTAAAAGGAATAGGTTGAAAGCGTAAAAGGAATAAAGCCCAGAAAGGATGCAAGAATGAAGAAGAGTTTATCATTGAGAGAATAAGTTATTACCCAAAAAGATATTCGAAATATAATGCACTACTATTTTTGCTTGCAAGGAGCTGAAGATCGTCCGCGAAATAAATGAATTCACACTACTTCTTTGAGATCGTTTTTGGTTAATTCAAATTTATGTGTGTAAGGATTATAAAAAATCTGTCTCACGTTATCGCGTCTCTAACTAAATTCATTATGATTTTTTTATAAGCACCTAAATGTATTGAAACTTATTGTATTTCACTTTTTACTTTTATCTATAGTTATGTAATCACCAATTTTTAACGGTGTTTTTATATTTTAATAATTACTCAGGTATCGGAAAGTGTACATCTTTACGCGATCTAAATCTTCAACATAATCAACTGACAAAACTACCTGACAGCATAGGAAATCTGGTAAACTTATGTAGATTATCTATCAAGTGAGTGTTGTACACGAATTCTCCTTTCATTTTGTTATTCACTTAGCTTTCAGTCATTATATTTACTTGTTTAATAATGGATAACATATTGCTTAATACCAAGGTGGTATTAAAAAATAAACCTTAAAGTGAGTAAGAGTTTAGGAAAGAAGAAAGACGAGTAAACTTAAGAGAAATTAAGAGTATTAAAGAAAATAATTGAGTTAAGAGAATAAAGAGGATTCATTTTACTTTTTCTGAAAAAGCCTTGATGGTTACCAAAAATGTAGCAACAGTACATAAGTTTTTCTGTTGGTCCCTCTTATGAGCCATGTATATTAAGTCACTAGGATAAATTATCTATAGAGCCCAGTCTTGGGAGTCTTAATGTTAGGGAGACCCAATTACTTTTCATTTTGTAAAAACTTGTTATGTTTTTTCATTCAGTTTAATCACCGGAAATTGGTTCTTAGTATGGAATTTTCTGGGATTTCGTGTATAATATATATCGAAAGTTCTGAGACCTATGTTTACAAATGACTTCACTGATCAAAACTCTATCTTACTTACACGATGCTCTCATTAGATTCAGTCAATGATTCGGGGATGACAGTGATTGAATATAGGGAGTCGCCGAGCATTATTAGCTTACTGTGTCCATAGTTATATATTTTACTCAGAAAAGGCTTGCGAGAGCTACCCAGGATTTATTTGTAAGCATTACAAATTGTTTATCAGTTACTGATGTTCGTATATTTACTGGGGAACAACTCTCGTTGCTCACCTCAACGTAATTACCACTATATGTACTTTATATGTAAGAGGTCTTGCTCTCACCAAATAGGTTTTCTTTTAGTCTCTATGTGAGTGTCCCAGACACTTGATATCGGGTTTGTGAATATTTCCTTCCAACTTTAAGCAAAATTGTATCTCAGTATCGTCGCCTAAAGATTTAATGTAAATTACAGATTGCATTTGTTGCAACGAAAGCAGATGTTTGACTACTTATATCTATGGAAGGATTAGATAAGTAGCAGTACAAATTATCGAGATCTTCTTACGTAAAGTGTACAATATGATAACACGGAGTAATACTCATTGGCAGGTTTGAAGTATTTGTTGCATTTAGTCAACGACTTGACAGTGGATGATTGTCGTACCATAACACGGATTTATTAAGGTTGGAAATATGAACCATTGGTCTCATGTCTTAGTACTCGGGATATTTTACCATACAATAGTAGAGCGTCTAACCACTGGTTATGATAGTCGCGTGGACGCCAACCAAGTAGTCTGCATCTACTAACATGCCACATACCAGAAGTTAGTGATATTATGTACTGGTTCCACATTTTGGTTTGACCGTCTCTAACTTTCTTCTATCCGTCTCCAACACTAATCAGCATTGCACGCCGCAGTAGTCTACGGTTGGTCATGCGTAATACGTGGCCTAACCATCTCAGTCGATGAAGATTCAACACCTCATCAATTGATTTAACATCATTCCCTAATACCCTGCGTCTAACCTTAATATTACCTACCCAGTGATCCGAACAGATGCGAGCAACATTTCTAAGACATCTGTGATCAAATACTAGTAACTTTTGGGTATCTTCTACCCTGAATGGCCATGTTTCGCATCCGTAAAATAAAACAATGAACCGCTACTCAATATACTTATCCTTTAATTGACAGACGGATATCTCGTCTACGTCATAGATGACGTAAGTTGGCAAATATCAAACGAGCTTTTTGAATCCATGCTGAGATTTCGTCAGAAACCAACCCAGTAAAGCTGATCAGACTTTCAAGATAAGCAAAGCTGTCAATATGTTCGACTACTTCACTCCCTATCTATAGTTCAGGTGTTGACGCAGGCCAGTCCTGAAGCAACAATTTGCTTTAAGAGGGGAGAAACGCATCCCAAAAATCCTGACATTGTTGCTTAGTCCTAGCGAAAGGCTGCATTTTATCAGCGTCTTCACCAAACACGATTGTCATCTGCGTATTCTAAGTCAATAAATGGACCAGCTGGTATGAGATCAATTCCCGAAAATTCACACGACAAGAATGTTTATTTCATCAGTAGGTCTATGTTGAAATTAAGCAAAAACGGAACACAGCAATTAACAACAGCCGAACAAGAACAGAGAAAGCTAAGACACAAGCTGAATACGTAGAAGCAAACAAGCAAGTGAAGAATAACATTAGAGCCGACAAGCAGAAATACGTGGAAAAGCTGGCAACGACAGCGGAAAAAGTTGCAAGGGAAGGAAATATGAAACAACTATATGACACGACGAAGAATCTGACAGGAAAATATAATAAACCAGAGAGATCGGTCAAGAACAAAGAAGGTGAGCCAGTCACTGGAATTCAAGAACAGAGGAATAGATGGGTGGAATGCATCGAGGGTATCGAAGCTGCACCTACAGGTATCCCTATAGATGTTTCTCCACCAACAACTAAAGAAATTATGACAATCAGACAAATCAAAAGTTGGAAAGCAGCAGGATCTGACAATATACCAGCCGAAGCACTGGCGTCAGACCTAGAAGTAACTGCAAAGATGCTCCTAGTTCTATTTAGGAAGATTTGGTGGGTGAGACAAATGCCGACGAACGGGAAAGAAGGATACCTCATCAAGATACCAAAGAAAGGAGATCTGAGCGAATGTGAGAACTGCAGATGCATCACACTGCTGATGGTTGACTGGATTATGAAAACCGTGACATCTGAGGGGAAGCACGGGATAAAATGTACAGGTTGTATGCAAATAGACGATTTGAACTTCGCAGATGACCTAGCTCTTCTATGCCATACACACGAACAGATACAGATGAAGACAACTAGTGTATCAGTAGCGTCTGCATCAGTAGGCCTCAACACACACGAGGAAAAAAGCAAGATCCTAAAGCACAACACGGAGAACACCAACTTTGTGAGATGTGGAATGTTCCACATATCTGGGTAGCATCATCGATGAAGGTTAAGAATACGATGCAGGCGTAAATGTAAGGATTAGTAAAGCGAAGATAACATTCCTGAAGTTGAAGAACAAACCAGCTTCCAGTTGAAGAGGATATTTGGAAAAGGCGTTGAAAGTGGATAGTACACACATTGAGAAAATCGCCAGACTACATCTGGAGGCAGGCGCTAACTTGAAATCCTGAAGGAAAGCGGAAAAGAGGAAGACCAAATAACATACTGCGTCGAAAATCAGAAGCAGACATGAAAAGGATGAGTAGCATTAGAACTGGAATAGATCGCTCAGAACAGAGTTGAATGGAGAATGTTGTTGAATGGCCTATGCTCCTCAAGGAGGGATAACATGCGTAAGGAAAGTACTATATATATATATATATATATATATATATATATATATATATATATATATATATATATATATATATATATATATATATACAACAGATGGGTTTTTTCTTTTCTCTTAAAGGTATAATCAATTGGTGGAAATTCCGTCAAGTCTAGCTAACTGTGTGAAACTTGACGAATTTAATGTGGAAAATAATCAATTGTCTTCACTTCCCGTAAGTAAATGACATTTATTTTACTGTTTATATTTAAGAGTGTAATATACATCGCATCGTTATGTATGGTTTTCGCAAGTCATTTCATAAATACTATTCTCTGTTTCTGATATGTAATTTGTTCATGTTCTATTTGAAGCTTTTCATATTATCCCCGTTTATGTATTTTAAGATGATTATAATAATAACTGTTTGCTGTTAAAATTAGACTCCTATTTACGAATTTATACGATATTGTTTTATTTATCTCTCCAACAGAATAATTTGCTATCACGTTTACATAATCTACTAAATATCACCCTGTCAAGAAATTATTTTACAAACTTCCCCTCTGGTGATCCACAACAATTCCAGATGTGTTATGTAAGTTATATTTTATTATCACTACTGCTATTATTAGTAGTCCAAATGATGTGTGCTCTTACTCACTGATTTACTTACTACTGTACACCTGATGGAACATAGGCCATTGACTATGATTATCCAACCAACTCTGTCTTGGGCTTTCTAGTCGTCCGTAAGCTCTATTCATCCTTTTGATATTTCCCTCCAATTACCGGTGCAATGTGTTCCTTCGTCTGCCTCCCTGAGGATTCCAAGTTAGGGCTTGTCTGCTGATACAGTTTGGTGAATTCCGTAATGTGTGCTCTATCCACCTCCAACGTCTTTTCCTATTTTCTCCAGCTGGATGCTGGTTTGTTCTTTGCCACAATTGCTGATAGTGTGCGACTAACAAATCTGGAGTATTTTACGGGGACAACAGTTTATAAATACCTGTTTCTTTTTGATGATGGTTGTATTAGTGTACTGCCAAAACTAGCTAATTAGAAGAACTTTAGTATCCAAATGATTCACTGAAGATACGCTAATTTATCTTTTTTTATTTCAACGTTTTTCCCACTTTTTAGTTCTTTTTTCTATATGTTTAGTAGTGTTTAATTTTTTTCGTATAATCGTTGGCCTAAACAGGTATATAGAATCAACAGGATATTCGACTATTTATCATTTAGATGATGGTTTTCATCAATGAACTCAGTGTTAAAAACATGATTAGGTCAAATGTATGTTTTGAGTCCTGAAATATAATCCGTGATTCTATCTGTTGCACACAAGTTTTTACATCTTCAAATGGTCCTCTTTATTATTAAACTTTCTAAAAATATTTTATTAATCACAGTACTATCAATAAGATTATTGCAGTTTATATGTTAGAAAAGTATTCGTACACATTGTAATTGTATTTGTATCCTCTTTGGAAGTCGGTTAAGGAATTACACTAAGGTGAATATTTTTCACATTTCGTATCGTATTATTAATGTTTATATTGATAATTAACCCGTTAAAATGCATAATATTTAAATTATGCGACTAGCCGTGAAACTATTTGAAAATATGCCACAGTGTTTATGCATTTTTTAGGACTAACAGTTCAAAGATTTTCTGTTTAATTTATTACAACTCCATCCATTGCACTCTTTCAATGAGTTATTGAATGCATAATTTTTGTATTGTTTAACAATGATAGCTTAGTATTTATTGATGAATTAAGTGTACTGATTTTGTTTAAAACCTTTTATAGCAATTGCGATTAGTAATAATTAATCGTTGTACAATCAGGTTTTTGAGGAAATACTTGTTTTCAGTAGTTTATTAATAGGTTTTAAAAGTAGAATTAAAAATATTTATTCAGAATTATTTAGCCTTTGTAATTAGTAGAACTTAGAAAACTGGTATTATGGATTGTAATTTTAAAGTTTGATAAATACAAGCTACCAAGGATATGTATTTATTTAAAATTTGTTTTTCTAATTATCACAATCAGTCAGTCATGCAGAATAAGAGCCATGCTACTTTTAAGCCATCTATGATCGCAATAACAACGAAATATTATATATGTGTGACCTTGGAACTATCTGTTATTAAGGAACTTTCAGGTTGTCATTTAGTTGGTGGTGATAAGCAACGTGAAACCTGGTACAAATATGCATCAGTCCAATTTACTACATCACTGCTACAGAGAGATGAAATTATAAACACGAAAGTAGTAGTAAAATCAGTGGTAGATAAAATACGTAATGTGAGTTTGAGTTTGGTAATTTCAACTGACAAGCGTTCGGGTAATTCTTATATGCTAACTGGATGAACCGCATTATTAATACAATGTTATTTCTTCGCACGATGGAATAGAGGGAAGAAAAAATTTTTAAGGAATATTTATTGGTGAAGACCTTGAAATAATCGATTTACACTCAAGTTTATTCAATTATATATCGATCCTTCAGTGATTATTAATTACTAAATCTGTCAGACTGATCAATTGTCACTTGAGCACAAAATCAAAATGAGTTTTTCAATGCAATAAAAACGTCGAATAACTAATTTTGTATTGAATGAATTAATAGAACTGAAAATTCATTCATTTTTTATTGTTTGTTTAAATCTTCCCATTGACGTTCAGGACTGCAATTGATCAGTCTCTTATTGGTTTATCCTGTGCAAATTGCCTCGATATTGCCTTGAGTCACAAGCATTAGAAGCAAAGGTGGACGGTATCTAGCAATGGAATCCAGGACGTTTATTTCGTCCTATTTGGGATTCGTCAGCTGGATGTATCTTCATTCCAGAGTTGATGTTCACTCAACCATCCATCTTTGTTTCCGTTGTTGCTACCTTGACGTGGTGGTCGGGCTTGCCTATCGTGATGAAGCAACTAAGCTATACTGGCTGGAACAACCGTTCCTCAAGGTCCTACCATTCCAGACAGGTCGGTTGAAGAGCGGTATGACTGAAAGCAACAAAACCAAGATCCGAAGGCGTAGTCGTACTGCTGACTGTACAGAGGTGTGACAGCAGTAAGATGTTTCCTTCAGACAACCAGCTTAACAGCGATGCTGCCTTCCCACAAGGAGGGGTGGGGTTAGAAAAGGTCGACCCTAAAAATGCACACCTCGCCTTATCCCACGGATATCCGTCTCCGGCGGTAAGGTCTCAACAAGTACGGAGCTAACACAAAAATCACTCATAAAAAGGTCGTGTGTGACCGACCTCAAGCAGCTGTCCCTTGGGCACTGCGGTCACGCCCTCAGGTCACTATGACCACCTCTAATCCAATTTCCTTTTCAGGTACCTCCAGCAGAACCCTTCCACGGTGTGGGCAACCGGGAAGTGATAACCGCCCTCATACCTCTAACAGCACTCAAGACCACTGTATTCATAATCAACCTACCTCTTCAATTCCTATTATTCCTCTTACATCGACTTTCGAATCTAAACTCCCTCTTTCGGCTTCCTCCTCAAGTGTCACTATGGCCAACGATTCTAGTGCGCAAAACACTTTCCCAGGTCTACTGAAACCTCGCTCCAAACTATACATTGGAGCCTTCAACGTACGCACACTATGTCAAACCGGCCAGCAGGCTTCCTTGGCTAAAACCTTAGAATCTCGTACCGTTGATGTATGCTGTGTCTCCGAAACACGCATACAGGATCCTAGCGTAGTCATTCACTTGACCTCACCTCGGCAAAACGGAGTGCCGACGAGATACACCCTCCGTGTATCTGGCGACCCGATGGCTAGTTCTCGTGGACTTGCAGTATCACAGCCCTCACACAAATTAAATGAGATTTGTGTGGCACATGTATATTTGGTGCCCTCTTGTACCAATATTTGTGTTCAAATAAATAAATAAATAAATGCAGGTGTAGGCATAGCACTAAGCATGAGGGCGGAACAAGCGCTATTAGAGTGGATCCCCGTTAATAGTCGTCTATGCGCTGTTCGGCTAAACGGCTCCGTAAGAACTCGAAAGGATAGGGATACACGTCGTTTCTGCCTACGCTCCCACTGACTGCAGTTCGGATGAAGTGAAAGATGAATTTTACAGAAAGCTGTCTGAACTTCTTCAGAAAGCTAAACGTTCAGATATAGTACTCATAGCAGGCGACTTTAATGCCCAGGTAGGTAGCTTAAACAAAACAGAAAGACATTTACGTGGGTATTTTAGTATTCCGGCACAGCGAACAGATGATGGTGATCGTCTGCTGCAACTTTGCTCAGACAATCGTTTTTTTTAGAAAACACAAATTTTAAGCATAAGGAGAGACATCGTCTAACATGGCGACCCCCTGCACCAAACCAACGGTGGACTCAAATAGACCATATTGCCATCAGTCATCGTTGGAGAGGGTCGATAGAAGATTGTCGCTCATTCTGGAGTACCTGCTTGGACTCCGACCATGCCCTAGTACGAGCACGCATCTGCTTGCGCCTCACTGGACGCAAAACAGCCACACAAAAAAGACTCATTAGAACCGAATTGAGTAATGAGAAAACCAAAAATAGGTTTCAGGAACAACTGAGGTCACACTTAGGTAGTTCTGAAAACGAGGCTGACCCAGATGTTGATTGGAAAGACATACAAGCAGCTGTGGAAACATCAGTGACATCTACTAATGATTTAAACCACAGGGTTACAAAGAACCAATGGATTTCTTCAAGGTCTATTGCACTGATAGATTCTTGTAAACTCATCCCATCAGGTTCTGAACACGATGAAGAGCGTAAAAAAATCAGATCTAGGTTAAGCGAAAGTCTAAGGAATGATCGTGAGCAGTGGTGGGAAACGAAAGTAAAAGAGATGGAAAAGGCGGCGGCTATAGGGAACACAAGACAACTCTACAGACTAATAAAAGAAACTGGAATTAACAAATCAAGTGTAAGTCAGACTATTTCGGAAAAAGACGACACTCTTATCTGCTCCCAGTCCAGACGTTTAGAACGATGGGCGGAACATTTTAAGGAGCAATTCAGTTGGCCTTCAGCTACTCTATAACTACCCTCTATTCCCAGACAATGTGAATGGAACATTGAAGTAGGTCCTCCAACTCTAGCTGAAGTTCAAAAGGCTATAGTTAATCTAGAACGAGGAAGGGCAGCTGATCCAGACGTATTGGCCCCAGAGGTCTTTCAGGATGGTGGTCTAGTTTTAGCGATTAGGTTGACTAATATTTTAGCTAAAATCTGGGAGTTAGACGTTATCCCATCTAACTGGTCACAATCACTTATCGTCCCAATATTTAAGAAAGGGTCAAAATCATCCTGTGACAACCACAGAGGGATTAGTTTAACTAATATAGTATCTAAAATACTAGCCTCGATAATTATCGGACGCCTAACTAAGACTCGTGAGCTGCAAACACGTGAAAATCAGGCTGGCTTCAGACCTGGTCGTGGATGCATCGACCACATATTCACCATTCGTCAGGTTCTAGAACACAGGCATACTTATCGGCGTCCGACAATAGTGGTCTTCATTGATTTAAAAGCAGCGTTTGACTCTGTTGACCGAGAGGTTCTATGGCAGTGTCTGTCATTGAAAGGCGTACCTCAGAAGTACATAAACCTTGTGAAGGCTCTTTACTCGAACACTACTAGTCGAGTCAAAGCTTATGGCGAACTGTCATCTGCTTTCGCAACCTCAAGTGGCGTCCGCCAAGGCTGTCCACTTTCTCCATTTTTGTTCAACTTCATCATAGATCTACTGATGGGAATAACGCTCTCATCGACTGAATTCTCAGGTATTGATCTCCTACCAGGAGGTCCACTTATTGACTTAGAATACGCAGATGACATAGTCCTGTTTGGTGAGGACGCTGATGAAATGCAGAGTCTTTTGGTAGCACTGAGCAACAATGCCAGAATGTTTGGGATGCGCTTCTCTCCCTCTAAATGCAAGTTGTTGCCTCAGGACTGGTCTGCGTCAACACCTGAACTAAGGATAGGGAGTGAACTAGTCGAACGCGTCGACAACTTCACTTATCTTGGAAGTCTGATCAGCCCTAATGGGTTGGTGTCTGACGAAATCTCAGCACGGATTCGAAAAGCTTGCTTGGCCTTTGCCAACTTACGTCATCTATGGCGAAGGCGAGATATTCGTCTATCAATTAAGGGACGAGTATACTGCGCGGCAGTTCGTTCCGTTCTACTATACGGCTGCGAAACTTGGCCTTTAAGAGTAGAAGATATTCGTAAGTTACTAGTATTTGACCACAGGTGCCTTAGAAATATTACTGGTATCTGCTGGGATCACCGGGTAAGTAATAGTGAGGTTAGACGCAGGGTATTAGGGAATGATGGTAAATCAGTTGATGAGGTTATGAACCTTCATCGACTGAGATGGTTGGGCCACGTGCTGCGTATGCCTGAACACCGATTACCACGACGCGCAATGGTAACCGATGTTAGGGATGACTGGAAGAAAGTTAGGGGCGGCCAAACCAAAACGTGGCATCAGTGCTTGAAGTCACTAACTTCTGGTCTGAGCCATGTTGGTAGATGCGGACTACCTAGTTGGGGTCCGCGTGACTATCGTAACCAATGGTTGGAGACTCATTGTGACATGGCTCAGAATCGATCACAATGGCGTCGGTGTATACACTCTCTGTCTTCCTTTAAACTAAGAGATTAAAATCACTTCAAATCTTTCTTTCTAGGAACTAATTCTATCTTCCTGTACTATCTCCTTATACACACTCTTTCTTCTATATATTACCACCACTGAATTAACTACTCCTATGAATCCGGTGTTCATCTTGTTGTGCTAATGCGGTATGGCAACTTGGTCCGATGCATATACGTGCCTGTTCCTACGTTGCAGCTGACTGACTGATTGACTGACTGTTTCCAATGCTTGTGATTCAAGGCAATCCGGAAAGGATGCATGTATGCCAATAAGAGACTAATCAACTGAAATCCTAAACATCAATAAGAAGACTCAAAGAAACAATACAAAATGAATTTACTTTTCATCCCATCGCACAAGCTAATGGCTTTAAGAACTCAGTAAATAAGTGGGTAACGCGATGGCGTTTGAAGCGACTGGTAATGGATTTGAGTCCCGGAGTGGACATCAACTCTGGGATGCAGGTTTGTCCAGCTGACGAGTCTCAAATGGGATGAAACGCACGTCCTGGATTCCACTGCTAGCCACCATCTATCTGTGCTGAAAATTTATTGCCAGTCAAACAAAAATCAGTCAAGGTGAATCATTACTGAAAGTTGCCGAACAAATATTACTGTGAATTTTAAAACTGTATTCTTCCGAATGTTGTATTTGGGGGTTCAATGTCCCCAATAAAAGGTTAAAAACAGAAAATGTACTTCAAGAAGAATGGACGAACTTCCAAACTAAAAATATGAGATATTGAAATTCGGGGTCGAGGGATAAATTTAGAAAAGATCCGTGCCACTGTTATTGATCTTTAGTCTGCAACAATTAGTCAAATTATCGTTTGGACACCAACCAGATAGTCTGGTAAAATGGCTCAGACCAACAGCTAGTGACTAAGAATCAATAGCCGTTCTTGATTTGGCCGCTCCTAGATTTTTTACGACTTACTCCTATATCAAATAAGATTATACGTCATGGCAGATGGTGTCTGAGTTTAAGTTATGCATGTCCTACTCATTCTTCAATCTACAAACCATCACCTATTACTGTATGTTTAATCTCAACATCACTCGGTTGTTCTACAATAAATGAATCAAACTCTAAATCACCGCCAATTTCGAACATCGATACTAGATAACAACAATCAATATAACTCGTCAGTTTTTGAGATATCGTAACCCCACCAAGTAATGTACTATCTTTATCAGTAACTCTGTTCAGCGCAACAATTAGCTACTCAGTCAACGATTTTACAGTTTACGAGTAATTTGTTGAATTATGTAAAAAGACAATGTAATTTGATTCAAAAAACATCTCTTGTTTTGTAGAACTATTAACTGAGAAGTTAGTTCATCATCACAACGGGAATTATTGATTTTTTTGTAATGACATCCATCTCACATTTTCGTTTACTCCATCTCCTTCAGCGATTAACTCATTAAATATGTTAAATATGTGCAGTTCATCTTTTACAATATATTTAATAGCTGTTTATTGTCATCACTCTCTAAAATGGCGGAATAATATCTATGTTCCGTGGTGGAGTATACAACAGAATTGTCATGAATAGTCTAAATTATTCAAAGCTATTTAGTCTTCTGACATTCAAAAAAAAATAACTGAATTGTACTCAAAGGAATATAACGTTCTTTACAGTTTAAAAAAAATAGAAATTGATTGTTAACTTTAATGTTGTAAGTTTAATTACATCATTTAAATGATTTCTAATTATGAGTCACAGTTGGATTTAGTAAACTGATATTGAAAACATCCATATTTCTAGTTGGGTGAAGTTTTAACTAATGAATTCTACTTTCTACTATATATCATCATGTTAACATAATGAAAATGTCAATATCTTTAGCAAATTACAAATGACATTGATTATGATTGTGTAGTTGAAAAGTGATACTGATTGTGAAATTGTTTCTCCCAACAACAACAAAAACTTGGATGTCAACAATAAAAGAATGATAAAAATATTGTAAAGTGTATAGTCATTCATGACTAAGTCTACCATAGTCGTATTCTCCAAAATAATTTCTTTACTTTTTGACAAGATTTCGAAAGAATTTATTTCAATCATAGGTCTAGGACTGACTAGCTCGTTTAATACATCATAGTAATTGTTAAAAAACAAGGTTTTGATCTTACCTAAAATCTAGTGTTTAAGTAATAATATCATTTTTTCCCTCTATATGTACGATTTCTGGAAGCTCCAAATGCCCCAGTACGGCCGGGAGTGTGGAGAGTCCGCTCTCCCTCTCGAAATGCTCTCACACGGCCACGCGTATATAGCCTCTGCCAGGGAAGTCCTACTCACTGCCTTCTCGTGGCGGGGTGTTGTTTACGGAATTGAGCGGACGAGAAGCGGATGCTCGGCGCTTTAACCGGATCCCAAACCAATGGTGCACATGGGCTCCAGTATCCTGTGGGAACATATGGCGTATGAACCAATCGTTGGTCACCGGCTACCCTGAGACTGCATCTCCTCACGATGCTCCACTGCCTTGTGGGTTAGACATTTAGGTCAAAGGCTCGGGGTGGGGTTCCCTAAGAAAACCACATACTTCGGTTTGGGCACCCGGGCAGTATCACAGCCCTCACACATATCCAATGAGATCTGTGTGGCGCATATGTTTTTGGTGCCTCCTTGTACCAATATCTGTGTTAAAATAAATAAATAAAATTTATATACATACATATAATATACCAGACGATTTATCAAATTGTTCCACCTTTTTCCTTTTTGTTTAGACTATCAATATGGATCATAATGAAATTACAAACATTCCAAAATCTGTATTTAGTTTGGCTTCAAATTTGATTAAATTAAATTTACGTGATAATGCATTAGACAGTTTAATTGGTCCAGGTTAGTTATATACCGTCCCAGTTTCATTTTAAAGGGTCTAGATAAAATAATAATAATAAATAGTGGTTTTGTAGTAACTGTTTATTTTTCTATAAATTAGTAATAAGACCACCATTGCGTTTGCATTATCGTTTAGTTTTAAGTTAACGTTAATGATTTACTAAAGTATCGAAATTTTTTATAAGTTTCTCAATATATGTACACTGCTGAAGAGTTCAGCGCCAGGACTGAGAGGCTATTCGGTGCCTCGTAGTTTTCATTGGTCATTCAACTACGATCAGTCCTTGATGTGAACCATGAAAACTCAACAATCTCCACAAACCTTTGCTAAATATATATATATATATATATATATATATATATATATATATATACCTCTCGTTGACCAATCAACGAGGCTTCAGAAAAAAGGATGGTAAATTTTTTTACTCCGACTAGTATCTTTAGTTAGTAAAAACTATCAGGCTCATGCAATTTATTGTTATTTACACCTGTCACTTGAAGAAATCTCATTCTGTACTGTCGGTTGGTAAGCAGGATTTGAATCTATCACTGACAATGCAAAAACGTCTAGTTCCCAGGCTCCACTATCGCTGACTTTTTGATACGACCTAGATTACCATAAATCCTCTATGTCGTCACTTCACAACCGATAATTCCATAATGTGATATAAAAATTTGCATAATGTGAAATTTCCTGGATTTGACTGAAAGTTTACAAAGATCACATCTGCTGAATTTTTTTTGTGGATGGATGGATTTATTTAGATCTCCTATTCTTTCTACTCACTATCGGAAAAAAAGAGAATTTCCTTCTTTAGCAGTGACTCAATCACAGCTAATTAAGTGGCAGAATATTCTTCATATCATCCGAAGTTAGTTAATTGAGTGCATAATTACTTACTTACTTACTTACTTACTTACTTACTTACTTACTTACTTACTTACTTACTTACTTACTTACTTACTTACTTACTTACTTACTTACTTACTTACTTACTTACTTACTTACTTACTTACTTACTTACTTACTTACTTACTTACTTACTTACTTACTTACTTACTTACTTACTTACTTACTTACTTACTTACTTACTTACTTACTTACTTACTTACTTACTTACTTACTTACTTACTTACTTACTTACTTACTTACTTACTTACTTACTTACTTACTTACTTACTTACTTACTTACTTACTTACTTACTTACTTACTTACTTACTTACTTACTTACTTACTTACTTACTTACTTACTTACTTACTTACTTACTTACTTACTTACTTACTTACTTACTTACTTACTTACTTACTTACTTACTTACTTACTTACTTACTTACTTACTTACTTACTTACTTACTTACTTACTTACTTACTTACTTACTTACTTACTTACTTACTTACTTACTTACTTACTTACTTACTTACTTACTTACTTACTTACTTACTTACTTACTTACTTACTTACTTACTTACTTACTTACTTACTTACTTACTTACTTACTTACTTACTTACTTTACTTTACTTACTTACGCCTGTTACTCCTCGTGAAGAAGCATAGGCCGCTTACCAGCATTCTCCATCCAACCCTGTCCTGGGCAATCCTTTCCAGCTCTCAGTCAGTCAGCTGCAACGTAGGACCAGGCACGTATATGCATCGGTCCAAGTTGCCATACCGCATTAGCACAACAAGATGAACACCGGATTCATAGGAGTAGTTAATTCAGTGGTGGTAATATATAGAAGAAAGATTGTGTATAAGGAGATAGTAAAGGAAGAAAGAATTAGTTCGTAGACAGATATGAAGCGATTTTAATCTCTTAATTTAAGGAAGACAGAGAGTGTATACACCGACGCCATTGTGATCGATTCTGAGCCATGTGACCAAGAGTCTCCAACCATTGGTTACGATAGTCACGCGGACCCCAACCAGGCAGTCTGAATCTCCCAACATGGCTCAGACCAGAAGTTAGTGACTTCAAGCACTGATGCCACGTTTTGGTTTGGTCGCCCCTAACTTTCTTCCAATTATCCCCTGCACTAGTCAGCATTGCGCGTCGTGGTAATCGGTGTTCAGGCATACGCAGCACGTGGCCCAACCATCTCAGTCGATGAAGGTTCATAACCTCATCAACTGATTTACCATCATTCCCTAATACCCTGCGTCTAACCTCACTATTACTTACCCGGTGATCCCAGCAGATACCCGCAATATTTCTAAGGCACCTGTGGTCAAATACTAGTAACTTACGAATATCTTCTACTCTTAAAGGCCAAGTTTCGTAGCCGTATAGTAGAACGGAACGAACTGCCGCGCAGTATACTCGTCCCTTAATTGATGGACGAATATCTCGCCTTCGCCATAGATGACGTAAGTTGGCAAAGGCCAAGCAAGCTTTTCGAATCCGTGCTGAGATTTCGTCAGACACCAACCCATTAGGGCTGATCAGACTTCCAAGATAAGTGAAGTTGTCGACGCGTTCGACTAGTTCACTCCCTATCCTTAGTTCAGGTGTTGACGCAGACCAGTCCTGAGGCAACAACTTGCATTTAGAGGGAGAGAAGCGCATCCCAAACATTCTGGCATTGTTGCTCAGTGCTACCAAAAGACTCTGCATTTCATCAGCGTCCTCACCAAACAGGACTATGTCATCTGCGTATTCTAAGTCAATAAGTGGACCTCCTGGTAGGAGATCAATACCTGAGAATTCAGTCGATGAGAGCGTTATTTCCATCAGTAGATCTATGATGAAGTTGAACAAAAATGGAGAAAGTGGACAGCCTTGGCGGATGCCACTTGAGGTTGCGAAAGCAGATGACAGTTCGCCATAAGCTCTGACTCGACTAGTAGTGTTCGAGTAAAGAGCCTTCACAAGGTTTATGTACTTCTGAGGTACGCCTTTTAATGACAGACACTGCCACAGAACCTCTCGGTCAACAGAGTCAAACGCTGCTTTTAAATCAATGAAGACCACTATTGTCGGACGCCGATAAGTATGCCTGTGTTCTAGAACCTGACGAATGGTGAATATGTGGTCGATGCATCCACGACCAGGTCTGAAGCCAGCCTGATTTTCACGTGTTTGCAGCTCACGAGTCTTAGTTAGGCGTCCGATAATTATCGAGGCTAGTATTTTAGATACTATATTAGTTAAACTAATCCCTCTGTGGTTGTCACAGGATGATTTTGACCCTTTCTTAAATATTGGGACGATAAGTGATTGTGACCAGTTAGATGGGATAACGTCTAACTCCCAGATTTTAGCTAAAATATTAGTCAACCTAATCGCTAAAACTAGACCACCATCCTGAAAGACCTCTGGGGCCAATACGTCTGGATCAGCTGCCCTTCCTCGTTCTAGATTAACTATAGCCTTTTGAACTTCAGCTAGAGTTGGAGGACCTACTACCTACCATGTGACCGACCTCAAGCAGCTGTCCCTTGGGCACTGCAGTCACGCTCTCAGGTCACTATGACCACCTCTAATCCTATTTCCTTTTCAGGTACCTCCAGCAGAACCCTTCCACGGTGTGGGCAACCGGGAAGTGATAACCGCCCTCATACCTCTAACAGCACTCAAGACCTTTCAAGCTCTGTCCAGTTCTTATTCATCCCTTTCATATCCGCTTCTATTTCCCGACGTAATGTGTTCTTTGGCCTTCCACTTTTCCTCTTCCCTTTAGGATTCCAAGTTAGCGCTTGTCTCGTAATGCAGTTTGATGAATTCCTTAATGTATGTTCTATCCATTTCGATCGTCTTTTCCTAATTTCCGCTTCCGCTTGAAGCTGGTTGGTTCTCTCCCACAAATGGCTGTTGCTGATGGTATCCGACCAATGGATGTTGAGTATCTTGCGTAGACAACTATTGAGAAATACTTGTACCTTCTTGATGATGGTTGTTGTAGTTCTCCACATTTCAGCTTCGTACAGTAGAACTGCCTTGACGTTCGTATTGAAGATTCTGACTTTGATATTGGTTGAAAGTTGTTTTGAGTTCCATATGTTCTTTAATTGAAGGAATGCTATCCTTGCTTTGCCGATCCTCGCCTTTACGTTTGCAACTGAACCTCCTTGTTTGTCGACAATGCTTCCCAGGTATGTGAAGGACTCCAGATCTTTCAGAGTTTCGCCATCAAGAGTGATTGGATTGCTGTTCTCCGTGTTGTATTTGAGGACGTTGGTTTTGCCCTTGTGCACGTTGAGGCCTACTGATGCAGAGATTGCTGCTACGCTGGCTGTCTTTGTCTGCATTTGTTCGTGTGTATGTGATAGGAAGGCTAGGTCATCTGCGAAGTCTAAATCGTGTAAGTGGTTCTGAGCTGTCCATTGTATGCCGTGTTTTCCCTCAGATGTCGAGGTCCTCATAATCCAGTCGACCACCAGAAGAAAGAGGAAGAGAGAGAGTAGACAACCTTGTCTGACTCCGGTCCTTACTTGGAATGCGTCTGTCAGCTGTCCTCCATGCACTACTTTGCACTGTAGTTCGTCGTATGAGTTCCGGATAATATTGACAATCTTCTCAGGAACTCCGTAGTGTCGAAGAAGTTTCCATATCGTTCTCCTATCTACACTGTCGAATGCCTTCTCATAATCAATGAAGCTGATGTACAGTGACGAGTTCCACTCACCTGATTGTTCGACGATGGTCCGTAGTGTCGCAACTTGGTCTGTGCACGACTGGTCCTTACGGAATCCAGCTTGTTGATCTCGAAGTTGAGCGTCTACTGCGTCTTTCATCCTGTTCAGTAACACTCTGTTAAAGACTTTTCCTAGTATTGACAGTAGTGTAATGCCTCTGTAATTTTCACACTTGCTCAGATCTCCTTTCTTTGCAATCTTGATGAGGTGTCCTTCTTTCCAATCCATCGGCACTTGTTCCTCCTCCCAAATCTTCTTGAATAGAAGATGAAGCATGTTTGTAGTTACTTCGATGTCTGACTTCAGTGCTTCAGCTGGTATATTGTCGGGTCCTGCTGCTTTCCCGCTCTTGATTTGTCTGATGGCCATTCTGATTTCTTCTGTCGTTGGTGGATTGACATCTATAGGAAGATCTGTGTGTGCTGCTTCGATGTCCGGTGGATTAATTGGAGCCGGTCTGTTCAGGAGTTCCTCGAAGTACTCTGCTCATCTGTTCTGCTGTTGCTGAATCTCACTAATTGGTCTTCCTTCTTTGTCTTTGACTGGTCTCTCTTCTTTACTATATTTCCCTGCTAGTTTCTTCGTTGTATCGTAAAGCTGTTTCATATTTCCTTCTCTTGCAGCTTTCTCCGCCGTCGTTGCTATTTCTTCCACGTATTTGTGCTTGTCGGCTCTAATGCTCTTCTTCACTTGCTTGTTTGCTTCTATGTACTCAGTTTGTGCTTCGACTTTCTCTGCTCGTGTTCGACTATTGTTAATTGCTGTCTTCTTGTTCTTCCTTTCTTAGATCCTGTCCAGTGTTTCTATAGATATCCATTCCTTGTGATGATGTTTCTTGGGGCCGAGAACCTCTTGACACGTTGAAGTTAATGCTTCTTTGATACCTTTCCAGTTATCCTCCATAGTAGTTTCTTCTTCCTTCAGTAGATCCTGTAGGGCTTGGAACCTGTTGTTGAGGGCTATCTTGAATTTATTGAGTTTGTCAGTATTTCGAAGGAAGGCTGTATTGAACCTTTGCAGAGCTGTTTGTCCAGTTGTCCAGTTCTTCTTTAGCTTCAGTTTTAAGTTGGCCACAACCAGGTGGTGATCTGAAGCTATGTCCGCTCCTCTCCTGGTTCTCATATCTTCAATTGCTCTTCGGAACTTTTTATTGATGCAAATATGATCTATCTGATTCTCTGTGGTGTGGTCCGGTGAGATCCATGTAGCTTTGTGTATACGTTTGTGTGGAAATATTGTGCCGCCTATAACCAATTTGTTTAATGCACACAGATTTACAAATCTTTCCCCGTTTTCGTTCCTCTCTCTCAGTCCATGCAGCCCCATGATATCTTCATATCCGGTGTTGTCTATTCCGACTTTGGCGTTTAGATCTCCCATCAGAATGGTGAGGTCTTTTCTTGAGCACTTCTCTATGATTGATTGCAGCCTCTCATAGAATTGGTCTTTAACGTCGTCGTCGCTATCATTAGTGGGTGCATAACATTGAATAATGTTCATTGTGATACCCGCCTTCTTTGTTTTGAATGATGCTTTGATGATTTTGGATCCGTGAGATTCCCATCCCACAAGTGCATTTTGTGCTACTTTGGAAAGCATTAGAGCCACTCCTTGAGTGTGTGGGGCATTTTCCTCTTCGTGACTGGAGTATAGCAGCATCTCTCCGGTATTTAACCTTTACTGTCCAGCTTGGGTCCAATGGGTTTCGCTGATTCCGAGTACTGCCAAGTTGTATCTCCTCATTTCCGTTGCTATTTGACTGGTCTTCCCGATCTCCCACGTTGTCCGGACGTTCCATGTACCTATAAAAATTGTTGCTCTGATTGTTAGAAGGGGCATCAGCCTGGTGGCTTCCGAAGGAACTCGGCTTTCAACATGAGGCGTTATATTTCTTCTTAATGAAGATCTTCTAACTTCCAGGGCAGAGTTTAAGTGGTTTGAGTTATTTTTTCTGGTTAGCGTTTTTTTAGCGAGTTAGGTTTCTACGGGATGGGGACGCTAACCCCATGCCCAACCCTCCTCCTTTATCCGGGCTTGGGACCGGCAGTAACTCTAGGAGAGCTACAGGCGGAGTTAATTGAGTGCATAGTTCTTGCATAAATAATTATTTACAACGTTCTTGGAAGTGGGTGACGATATTTTTCTTTATACGTCGCATGTGATCTACTAACTGACTGAAGACTACAGTATATTACACTAAACAAACAATTTGAATATATGATAAAACCAAAGCACATAAGCGTAACACTGATAACTTTAAGCAAACAACAATGTTTAGATGGAAATAATTGTGAATCAAACCGATATAAACGGTTGAGGAGTTGTTGTTAGTCTGATGTTCATGAATTACATTATTTTTCTCTCCTTAGTTTCAATCAATTCTGCCCACAGTACATGTAATGATAAATAAATTAATCAATATATATTTTCTTATCAATTAGCTAACAGTAAATAATAATTGATCCGCTAAACTACTTGTTCATTTGTTATTTAAATATTCTCTTCATTAAATTTATTAACTTAGACTTGCATGAATTGAAAACCTTAGTTGAACTGGATTTGGGCTCCAATCATTTGACAGAACTACCTACGGAAATCAATAAACTTGTTGCTCTTGAAGTACTACGATTAAACTATAATCAGTTAACAGTGAGTTATTTTAACTGTATTTACCTTTTTTTTCAATTTCTACTTTCCGGTTTACACATGAAAATATTTAAATTTTAATATTATTTGTTCAAATAATAACGTATGGTAATGATTTTGTTCATCACTATTTCTTTTTCTTAATCTATATCCTATTACTTGGTGTGTATTATTGACAAAGTAGTTCAGCATTTTCACTAAGTTAATGAACACGATGTTAAGGTTTACATTCTAGCTTCTGATTCTGCTAGCTTTGATATAGGTTGTCAGCGTTTAGTGTTATATATATATATATATATATATATATATATATATATATATATATATATATATATATATATAAATCTGCGTCCCTCTTCACCATTTGATTTCTATGAGTGCTGTGATACTGCCCGAGCGCCCAAAATGAAAAAGGTGGTGTTCTTAGAGGGGCCACTCAACAACCCTTTAACGTAAACCTCCAATCCTCAACACATGGTTGGAACAACGTTTGGAGATGCAGTCCCATGGTAGTCGATGACCAACAATAGGTTCATACACCATTTATTCCGTCAGGATCCTCCAACCCACGTGTATCATTGGTTTAGAATTAAGGTTTTCCAACTCTCCTAGGTAGACCTTCCGTGTCCACTAACCGGTTAGAGCACCGGACATTCGCCTTGCGTTCTCTCAATTGCGTAAACAACACCTATGCGGCGAGACAACAGTGAGTAGGACCTCGCTGACAGTGGTTGTAGTATACGCGTGTCCATGTGAGGGTATTTCGAGAGGGGTGGCGATCATTACCAAGAATTGATTTGACATCAAGAAAAAACTAATGTTTTCGACAAACAAATTTAAAATATCTTTGTCGAATTATCAGATAAAAGTCATACTTCAAATAGATGACAAGGCAGAAACCACTAAGCCATTTATATATTTACCAACCAACCAACTTACGCCTGTTACTCCCAATTGAGCATAGGCCGCCGACCAGCATTCTTCAACCCATTCTGTCCTGGGCCTTCTTTTCTAGTTCCATCCAATTCTTTTTCATTTTTCTCATATCTGTCTCCATTTCTCGGCGTAATGTATTCTTTGGTCTTCCTCTCCTCCTTCGACCTTGAGGATTCCATATGAGGGCTTGTCTTGTGACGCAGTTCGGTGCTTTCCTCAATGTGTGTCCTATCCACTTCCAGCGCTTCTTCCTGATTTCTTCCTCCACTGGGATCTGATTTGTTCTCTCCCACAGTAGGTTGTTGCTTATAGTGTCCGGTCAGCGGATCTGAAGTATTTTGCGTAGACAACTGTTAATAAACACCTGTATCTTTTGGACGATGGATTTCGTAGTTTTCCAGGTTTCCTCCCCATACAGTAGAACTGTCTTGACATTTGTATTGAAAATTCTGACTTTGGTGTTGGTTGCCAATTGTTTTGAGTTCCAGATATTCTTCACTTGTTAATATGCTGCTCTTGCTTTGCCAATCCGTGCCTTCACATCTGCATCAGATCCACCGTGTTCATCGATGATACTGCCCAAATATGTAAAGGTTTTTACATCTTCCAAAGCTTCTCCGTCAATTGTGATTGGATTGGTGCATGCTGTGTTGTGTCGAAGAATCTTGCTTTTCCCTTTGTGTATATTGAGATATATTGCTGCTAAGGCTGCTGCTACACTGGTTGTCTTCTCCTGCATTTGTTGTTGCGTATGCGATAGAAGAGCTAGATCATCTGCGAAGTCTAGATCATCCAATTGCATCCTAGCTGTCCACTGTATCCCGTGCTTCCCTTCAGAAGTTGATGTCTTCATGATCCAGTCGATCACCAGGAGAAAGAGGAAGGGTGAAAGTAAGCAACCTTGCCTGACACCGGTCTTTACTTCGAATGACTTTGTCAACTGTCCTCCATGAACGATTTTGCAGTTTAATCTATCGTAGGAATTCTGTATGATATTGACTATCTTCTGAGGCACGCCGTAGTGTCGAAGAAGCTTCCATAGGGTTGTTCTGTCCACGCTATCAAATGCTTTTTCGTAGTCGATGAAGTTGATATAGAGTGATGAACTCCATTCAATTGATTGTTCCACAATGATCCGTAGAGTTGCGATTTGGTCTGTGCACGATCTATCCTTACGGAATCCTGCCTGTTGGTCTCGAAGTTGGGCGTCTACGGAGTCCTTCATCCTGTTTAACAATACCCTGTTGAAGACTTTTCCTGGTATTGAAAGAAGAGTGATTCCCCTGTAGTTGTCACACTTGCTGAGATCGCCTTTCTTTGGTATTTTGACTAGAAGTTCTTCTTTCCAGTCTTTTGGTACCTGTTCCTCATCCCAGATCTTTCTGAAGAGAATGTGGAGTATCCTTGCAGTTACCGCTACGTCTGCTTTCAGTGCCTCTGCTGGAATGCTGTCTAGTCCTGCTGCTTTGCCACTCTTGATTTGTCTGATAGCCATGCTGATTTCTTCAATTGTCGGTGCGCCAACATCAATTGGGAGGTCTGTGAGTGCTGCTTCGATGTTGGGTGGGTTCAGTGGGGCTGGTCGATTCAAGAGTTCTTTGAAGTGTTCTACTCACCTGTTTCATTGTTCTTCAATGTTGGTGATTATCTTGCCTTCCTTGCTTTTCACTGGTCGTTCTGGTTTACGGTGATTTCCAGAGAGTTTCTTTGTTGTTTCATACAGTTGTCTCATGTTTCCTTCTCTGGCAGCCTTTTCCGCCGTCAATGCCAAATCTTCCACGTATTTACGTTTGTCAGTTCTGATGCTCCTCTTCACTTGATTGTTTACTTCTGTATATTCAGCCTGTGCCTTGACATTTTCTGCTGTTGTTCGACTGGTATTGATTGCTACTTTCTTGTTCCTCCTTTTTTGAATCTTATCCAGTGTATCGACCGTGATCCAATCCTTGTGATGGTGCTTCTTTTGGCCCAGAACCTCATGACATGTTGAAGTGATTGCCTCTTTTATCTCTTTCCAGTTGCTCTCCATAGTAGTTCCTTCTCCATTGAGTAGATCATGAAAGGCTTGGAACTTATTGCTGAGGGTTATCTTGAATTTATTGAGTTTGTCATTATTCCGAAGAAGAGACGTATTAAATTTTTGTGATATTGTCCTCCCCGTTGTCCAGTGCCTCTTGAGTTTCAATTTCATCTTGGCGACCAGCAAGTGATGATCTGATGCGATATCAGCTCCTCTCTTTGTTCTCACGTCCTCCTGAACTTTTTGTTGATGCAGATATGGTCGATTTGGTTCTGTGTGGTGTGATCCGGTGAAGTCCATGTGGTTTTGTGTATGCGTTTATGTGGGAATATAATCCCGCCTATAACCAGTTTATTGAAGGCACGTAGATTTCCAAATCTCTCACCATTTTCGTTCCTTTCTCCCAGTCCGTGTCGTCCCATGATCTCTTCATATCCGGTGTTGTCAATTCCAACCTTGGCATTTAGGTCTCCCATCAGAATAGTCAGGTCTTTTGTTGGGCACTTCTCGACGATTGACTGCAGCCTATCGTAGAATTGATCTTTAGCGTCTTCATTGTAGTCATTGGTAGGCGCGTAGCATTGGATGACGTTCATTGTAATGCCCTCTTTCTTCGTTTTGAAGGAGGCTTTGATGATCCTTAGTCCATGCATTTTGTGCTTGTTTGGACAACATCAGCGCAAATCCTTGTGTATGTGGGGCATTTTCATCTTCATGTCTAGAGTATAACAGCAGCTCCCCTGAAGCTAGTTGTTTTTGTCCAACTTGCGTCCAATGTGTTTCACTGATCCCAAGCACCTCTAAATTGTATCTCCTCATTTCTGAAGCAATTTGGAAAACTCTCCCAGTCTCCCACATTGTGCGAGCATTCCATGTACCTAAATAAATGGTTGCTCTGGTTGTCAGAACGGGCATCGGCCTCGTGACTTCCGAAGAAACTCGGCTTTCATCATGAGGCGTCATAATTCTTCTAAACGAAGACTTTCTGACTCCCAGGGCAGAGTTTAAATGGTTTGAATAATTTTTCTGGTTAATGTTTTTTAGTGAGCTAGTTTTCTACGGGGTGAGGTCGCTAACCCCATGCCCAACCCTCCTCATTTATCCGGGCTTGGGACCGGCAGTAGCCCCCGGAAAGGGACTCCAGGCGGAGTTATATATATATATATATATATATATATATATATATATATATATATATATATAATTTCATAAATACAGCTGTATACGAAGAAGTTTTCATTTTTCATAATGCGAAACAAATGGTACCAACAAGCAGATTCCTCATTATTTAAGTCACATTTATATATATAGTTAAGAGTAGGAAAAAATAAATCATTGAAACAATCTAAAGCAAAATGAAGTGGTGTAGCTATGATAATTTTATAGACAATAATCATATGGAGGAGTCATATGACATTGTTTTTTGTTTAAATCAACTTATACAATAGCTAAAATTAAAATATGAAAATGTTTTCAGAAAATAAAAATCTATACCAAAAACATATATATATATATATATATATATATATATATATATATATATATATATATATATATACATGAAATTATTTTACTATCAGTAATTCCTTTTTAAAACACTTTCCTTTTATTAAAAATGGTTATTTTATTACAGAAGCCAATATAAAAACAGACGCTACACTATCAATGTATTATATATTCGGGTGACAAACTTTTATTGTTCACATATTTTCTCTGCATACTTTAATCGTTGATAAGTCAAATTAAAAATTATTATTCTTTTATTATTATTATCATCACAATGGTTCAGAGCACAGAATATTTGGTAAGAATTAACTACATTAAAAAGAAATTAATTTGTTGAGTAATTCTTTTAAATTTGGTTGAATGAATCAAGTTATTAATAGAATTAATCCTATTAGAAATCATACAAGTAAATGATGACATCATGAATTAATACACATGTAAATATGTGAATAGAAAAATATTATTACTTAAAGTAATAACTGAAGTGAAAGATTTTTAAATTACAATATTATTTAAATATTAAGAAATCGTTAATTTTAAAAGAATATTACAATTTAATATAACATCTAAAAATGTGTAAGTATACAAATTTAGAAAAAGAAAAAAAGATGCTTATAGTATAAAGTAAGGTAACTGATTTATTAATGCAAGAATTAAGTACACAACATATATGTAGAATCTATAATACTTTAAGGTTGTTAGTTGATGAATCCTGTGTTTAAGACAAGTTCACATTCTGATTTGCCTTCTTTAGCTTAGATAAATGATGAATAATACTCATTACGAAACATATCAAGTACGAATTGAAACTAGTTACTTAAGCTTAAAAATTATAAGACTAAGAAATAATAACACTCCATCTTACATCATATTAACGAATATTTGAATACACAAAATCTTCCTTTTATGAAGAATAGGTAAAAGTAACAGAATTAACTAAAGAAAAATTAATGATTAGAAAATATTTTTGGTTATATCGCAATAAGTAAAACCGAAAATATATTTATTATTAACGTTCTATTCAACTATCAAGTTCAACCATAGCGTTCATACTTACAAATACGTCAATAACGAATAGATAATAATAAGTGCAATAATTATTGTACAATAAAAAAAACATTTTCACAATAATGATATATATATATATATATATATATATATATATATATATATATATATATATATATATATATATATATATATATATATATGGCTTAGTGGTTTCTGCCTTGTCATCTATTTGAAGTATGACTTTTATCTGATAATTCGACAAAGATATTTTAAATTTGTTTGTCGAAAACTTTAGTTTTTTCTTGATGTCAAATCAATTCTTGGTAATGATCGCCACCCCTCTCGAAATACCCTCACATGGACACGCGTATACTACAACCACTGTCAGCGAGGTCCTACTCACTGTTGTCTCGCCGCATGGGTGTTGTTTACGCAATTGAGAGAACGCAAGGCGAATGTCCGGTGCTCTAACCGGTTAGTGGACACGGAAGGTCTACCTAGGAGAGTTGGAAAACCTTAATTCTAAACCAATGATACACGTGGGTTGGAGGATCCTGACGGAATAAATGGTGTATGAACCTATTGTTGGTCATCGACTACCATGGGACTGCATCTCCAAACGTTGTTCCAACCATGTGTTGAGGATTGGAGGTTTACGTTAAAGGGTTGTTGAGTGGCCCCTCTAAGAACACCACCTTTTTCGTTTTGGGCGCTCGGGCAGTATCACAGCACTCATAGGAATCGAACGGTGTAGTGTGACACATATATCTTTAGTGCCTCCTTGTACTAATGTTCATGTGTTTAAATAAATAATAATGCTCAATAAACATTAATTACTTTAGATCACATCGACTGGAATGTTTTGATCATAGTTGGAGATGAATGTATAACTTGATTGGTAAAATTCACCGTAATTATGTGTAGTTTATAAGAAATACTAATGTAGTTAATCAATTCTAGTTATCTATATGCGTTTTTCAGCTTTCTATTCTAGAATAACCTCAAAGTTAACCCTTAAATAACCGTTTGTTTGAATGATTCCTATCGTTTTTCCACATTTATTGCATTTCTACTGACTATATCTATGGCATATTTCGTTTGAAGATTAGTTGAAAAAGCATGCGAAAAGAAGCAGCGCTTTTTAATCATGTTTAGAAATCTTTCGATTGTATACATTTACGACTTTTCACGAGTTTGAATAGTCTCAAGTACTACACCATACAATCACTTTGTACGAATTCAATAACTTCTAAATTTAACTTTTGAAATGTTAAAATCATAATGTATTTGTTAGTTAACTGAACGACACAATACAACTAGTTATTAGTATTTCGTTTCAACGACACGTGTAAATATTTTCTTATTGATATCATCCTACTAAGGCATTGAGACTAAATTTATATTGCCTTTTTCGGAAAACTCATAGATTTACGGCGTCATTTAAAAAAAAAATAATTTTTTGTAAATTATACTTAATGCTATTTTATGATCAAATCCATTAAGCTGTTTGGTTGTCACTCTTGTCTAGGTAATCTTGTCTGATTTTATATATCGTGAATGGCCTTCTACTCTGAGCGCTTTACACACTTCCTAGTCAGTTGAAATGTTTAGTTCTTGGACCCCGAGTGTAAAACAGAATCTCTAAAATGTCAAAGGCATACTTCGAAGGTTGAATTATGTACAGAAAACAATAGAATTTCTGTGATTATAAATGTTCGTAAGATGCAAAACAGTTTCATTCTTTCAATAGATAACGTAATAACTTGTTCATATTGAATTATACGTCATTTTAAGTTAGCCACATTATTATATTCTAATCAGGTTCTACCTAGAATTCATATTTGTTTGCTAAAATGATATTTGTATCAGATTAATTCTCTATAAAATTCAGTTGTTTAACAATATGATCTACCACATCTTCGTTCAAAACTCGAAGGTTAAATTACATCTGTGTATAAAACAAAAGTAATCTGTATAGTTTAAGCACAAACAATTATGACATATTTTAGATACATATTAATCATAACCATTCTATGTGAATTCAAATTGATTCAATGTGATAAAAATCATGTATATTAAACCCATTGTTTATTTCTAAATACTTTCACATTGATATCATCAATGAATGGAGTTCATTATCTTAACACGTGACTGAAGCTCCATCTGTAGACGTTTTTAAAGAGACGTTGGATCAACAGAGAGACCATCATTTCCAGGACCAACACAGGCCACCCATCCTCCTATCCTTTCCAAACTGAAAATGATGTATTTTTTCCATTCATTCTGCTATTATTTTGTTTATCTTAAATTACTTCCAATATTTATCAATCGTAAAATTTGACTGCGAGTGAATCATTGTATTGAAACAATTAGTTTTTTCCATAATGTTAATCTTCTTTCGGCTGAGATCAATCAATAATACTGAAGGATCTTAGTAATTGTTGAGTTTTGTGTAAGGCTGGATTATTTCTTTTAGCTCAAGAAATAAATATTACTCCATCTATTTGATTACAGCAGAATGCGGTATACAACTATCGGCGCTCGAACGTGTAGAACCCCACAGTTGCAAATCAAAAAACTGGAAAATTAGGGGCAGTGACTATTGGGTTAGTCAAAAATGTACAGAAAAACAGGGTTATACATAATTGTTGGTACTGGCTATAACGTCATTATAATTCAGCCAACCTGGAAGTAGGAAAGCTATGCAATTGTTCAATCATAACATGCTACGTTAATATTCTGAAAGGTTCTATCAGTTTCCGATTGGACGGAATCCCTTCGGCTCCTTTAGAGTATCTGAAGGCTTCATCGTGCTGTTTGAATCTGTCCCAATAATAAAATCCACTTAGTATATTTGTTTCTACGGTTTTTCCGTCATTTATAGTTTTGACTCATCATGAAACACATTGAATCTTGATAATTCAATCATTTTTCTCATTTTATTATTTTTTTTTTTGAATAAATGATGTTGGACGTTTGCAGAATAAGCTGTTTTTTGTCGTTTAAAAAGAAACACATGAATAATTGAAATCTACTTTACAGAGGTTGTGGTGGTCGTTATTCAATATAATCCTTAAACTTCATATACAGTTCATTTTGATAACTGTCACTAGATAACGCCCCAACATTGTATTAATCAGAAGGCGAATACGAAGTGCTGATTAAAATAAACCAAAACTACAGGTACGCTAAGCAAATATGAAAGAGTAGTGCTGAAAAGCAAGCGAGTGAGCGTGCAAGTCGAATGAACGATTTAATGAACAGGATTATAATATACCTAGGGAAATGAATGAGTCATCGATTCAATCAAGTGACTAACATTAAAGCTAGCAGAATGAATATGTGCGTAGGCGGTAAGCAATCCTCAAGCATATATATATCCATACAAGCACAACAATAATGGAGATATAATAGTATAGATAAGTTGTTATTGTACGGATGACTCTGTCCGTTAAATAAGTTAACGAAAGGGCTTAACCAAGTTAAATATGAACAAACTCAATTGCACCTGACGTGAGCTGCTATAAGGTAAATTAAACAGTGTTTATTGTAGCAAATCCTAGTATTAGATTGAGATTTGTATATATTTTCAAATTCAACTTTACTATCAAGGGATATTCATCCATTGTCATTGTTTAGTTAATGATTTAATCATCCCTTAGTTGAATTAACAGGTTATGACCTGTTACCAGAACTTCAAAAATTTCATTTAAATACTAGTCACCTGTGTATAATGAACACGTGGTAATCGTGTTTTTTTAAATGATATGATTTTGTGATTATTGTGTATTTTTACAAGAGCATATAGAACAGTTTCATAATACTAATACAATCTATTCTTACGGGTATATTGTGTTTGTTCGTTTTGTTCTTCATAGATAAAATAATTCATTAGTTGTTCATTTTATTGATTGATTTTGCCTTTGTTTAATAGTTTTTGTTATATCCTTGCTAAGATTAAGTTATGGTTAGCTTCTGAAATCTATTAATGGACTAATATTATACATATATTCTTATTGCATAACTATTGAGCATCTAGATTATGTATATTTATATTCTTCTTATTATAGGCTTCCATTTGACCTATAGATTGTTGTTATACGGATTACGGTTATTAATTTATTCCTAATTTATTAGTTAAGGCCTCACACCTACAGCCGCTCTTGGCTTGATCTTGTATAATAATTACTTTTATGGTGTGATGCGGTCTGGTTTGTTTCTATATAAAGCCAGTATGTATAAAATTATTTGTACATTTGAAGCTCATATTGGCGTTCTGAACTCAATAGACAGGGTTAAGAAGAAAAAGGACTAATTAGGACACTGGGTTGTTCATATCGGTCAATACGCCATTATTGTGGCACAGTGTATATGTCGTATCCTGATTGGTGATCATATCACGTGATAATTAACCGGGCAGAAGTCACAACAGTTTCAGTGGAGATGAAAACTTCATGAATATTTTTTAGTTTGTTAGCTTTATAATAAATTAATCTATGTGTGTCTTTTAACCCGTAATATTTTTAAAGGCTTTCTCTTTTCTCATAATCTTATAAAATATTTTGTCTAAGTTATGCTGTAATGTACAAAATATATTTCATAGTGATTTGACCTATACATCAAACTATGAATGTATTCATAACTTATTGCTTAGTGTATGTAATACTTTGAAAAAATAAGAGAAATCACTTGATAAAAATTTGTGTAATCAATTTATCTTAAGGTTAGTTTTAACTGTATAAATAGAGATTAAATTATATATAAATTTATTAAGTAAACTGTATAGTCTTTATTCACTTTTTTTGACTGATTAGTTGTATGTGTATATGTATTTATGTGCTTGTGTGTGTCCGTGTCCATTCTCTTAAACTGCATTTATTTCACTGGTCTTTTTTTAATACAAGGCAATTAGAAGTAATGAACTGTTTGTTGTTTTCTTTTATTCGTCTGTATATATCACTCCAATCATTCAATTATTTATTTATACTATACCAAAAAGAAAGAAATAAGTTATTTATAGCACACCTACTTAAAATAAACGGATTGATTCTCTGTTTGTTTGTTTGCTTGTTTGTGTTTTGGTAACTGAACCTGATAGAAAATCAATTGGAAAATAAATTATATTAGGTAATTTAGTACAAATAAGAACCTTTCGTTATATATGCATATATTATAGTGTACTTATGTTCTATAACACAGCAACTTGGTTGTTAATTCAATCTCTCTATCTCTTTCAATGGTTTCTTTTTATTTACTATATATTTGTACATTTGAAGTCTTTACCTGACGAAATTACACATTTATCAAAATTACGTATTCTGGATTTGGAATCAAACTTATTGGAATCTTTACCAAATGATTTATCAGGTTTAACATCATTACAAGAATTAAATGTTCTATGTAATAGATTGAAAACATTTCCTGCAAGTATTGGGTAAGCTTGTGACATTAATTGTTATTTTTATTAAACATATATATATTCTTTTTAGTAGCGAAGGTAATGTTAGTAGTATTCATTTCATTTTAACGAAACTTTATACTTTCTCAATCGCTTATGCTCAAAATAATAGATCCTACACATTGAAATAAATTTCTTAATTAATGACCTCTATGCGCCAACTGTACAAAATTATTGAGCATTGCTCAAACACATCAGACATCGGATACAGATACATACATATGTGATCATGTGTCCATAAATGTTGATTTCCAATATTCAATATAAAATACACAGACAGTTTCCATTGAACTAATAAATGCTATACAGCGATTAACGATACATGAATATATAATACAAAAGGTGGAGATTGATGAATTTGTTATTAATTGTAATTTAATTGTATACAAAATGACTGATAAGTTATATATGTAAAAACTAATAATAATATCTTAAGTATATAGAATATTCATTATGTCCAGCCTAAAAACGAGCTTTCTAAAATAGTAAGCTGTAATCAGTGAATATAATACAAACTGAGAGGAATGTTATATCGAACTAAGTTTATTCCCTTTATTAATAATCCAACCTGAAAGTAGATTGAGACGGATCCTAAACCTAACCATATAAAACAGTTAGAAGGAAATAGCTATAATATGAAATTAAACTCATTAGTTTACTTAAGAGTGAATCGATCTTATATGACAAACAAAATAGTTGAATATAGTTTTTTCAATACGTAAATCGAATTTCTTGGCATTCGTTCATACAACGCCCATTATGCATAAATTATAAAACTTATGATCCTCAATAAAATGTTTCACCCTTTTAATACAATGTTCAATGTCAACCAGATGAGAATAAAAATGGCCTAATTTCATCGAGTTGATCGATCCTTTTTACTAGCCAATATGATAAACATTTATGAGCATACAAAAATAAAATCAACTGGTGACAGACAGTATTCTATAAGAGTAGTTTGACTGATGTACATATAATATTTATCCTTATCTCACTGTCGGTAATTTTTCCTCAAGTCGATTTATCATTACTGATCTGGTTAGAAATGATCAGACAGTTTACATGCATGGAGTCTACTATCAAATGATAACACATGTATACATATCTAAGCGATCATATTCACCTTATACTATCGATCATTACAAACCTTCAGCATCGTAGTATATACAGGCACTGAATCATGAATGACTGTCATTGTTTTTTAAATAAAAAATAGACATTCTGGTGTGGAATTTCACTTCTCTTTTAATAGGTCCAAGTCTATGCCATTCTTAAAGGTAATCATAATTTGTTAACTTCTAATTACTTACCATGTGTATAATATTAGTCCAATTTTGAAAGTGATGGTAAATTCAAAAACTGTTGTACCCAGTCTCGAGAAAAATTTTGTTTTCTTAGACTGGGACAATTTGAAAGTTCGGACAGTTTTATTAGTTTTTAAAAATAACTAATACTGGAACCCAGAGTTCACTTTAGTTTTCTACATAACGTTATAGTCAGTGATATAGTATTACTACAGTATTACTCTATAGTATTGTAGTCTGTTGAGTAATTCGACGCTTTAGAGATAGATGCTACTCACTCTCCTAATATTAGTCGTTATACAATAGATTTCAGTCAACCTGGGTATAAATACTTCATATGTAAGGTATAGAGCACATTCTCTACGCATTATTATCCGTCATGCTTTATAGCTTGCATTGGATGGCATGCAATTAGATTATATTACCACTCACTTTTTGACGAACACCAACTAGTATGACGCCTAAATTTTTAATATCCTGTCGATCACCGCCAACTGACTAACGCTAATTTACGCTTAACATAATAATAACAATTGATAATTATTAAACGTAATTCGAGTTTTAGAAAATTGGATAATGTACTAAGAAAATACCATTAATAGCTGATTTGAGCTATCGACAAAGCAATGTGTTAATAATAAAATATGAAATATACTTTTAAGGAATGGACTTACTAGCAAAATCAATTTTGGAATATTCTGAGAAGTTAAAGAACACTCGGAAACTTCAAGAATTAAGACTCAAACGAATTCGAACACGTACATTTACACATCGTCTTCTTTTTCTTGAACATTAAACGACTCAGATGACTAGATGTATATTTTTCCAAAGAATATCTATTAGATTTGAAATTGCCATTACAACATATATCTCTAATAACCTTTTATCTCCCCACTACTTATCTATCGTTTCTTTGTTTACTTCGCTTTACATCACCATAGACAACTTACCAAATTGAAAGTGATTATGGCCGGTGAAAATGACATTACTGATATACCTGTTGAAATAGGTAAGCAAAATAACTTTACACATATTGTTTTTTCATTCTGAATTCTTAGCTTAAATTAGTTTATTCACGTGACTGTGTTGTTAGTTCTCCAAAAAAATCTACAATGTATATGGTTGTTTTGCAACAGTTGATATGGCAAAAATGAATATTTCATAAAATTGAATCGATTACCATTATTATTATTATTATTATTACTATTATTATTATTATTATTATTATTATTATTATTACTATTATTATTATTATTATTATTATTATTATTATCACATGGCCTATCATGCATTTTCTTCAGTTATATCTTTCTAACTAAGAAACTTCATACTTGATGAGTTTTTGTGGCTTAAAATTGTTCATTGATTGATTTGTATCAATGGTAATTAATGTTTGATTTGTTAGTAAATACGTGTATATAAGCAGTAGAAGTTTGTACAATTGATTTTGACCCCATAATTTTTGTTTTAGTGAAGTAATTAGTGATACTAACCATTGTTATTTACCTTAGATAAAATAACTACAGTAGGATCCAAACCTCTACTACACAATAACAAAATCTAGGTTATCAAAACAAAATTGTATCCATCACTTTAACACCAATTTGAAAGACATCAATAGAAAAAGTTAAGCCGAAATTTGACATGTTTTACGATAATTCGTATAAAAAACTTCAAAATGATAGGCAACAAGAAAATCACTTGTGAGAACATGAGTCGTCAATTTAGAATGGCGTTAAAAATGATGCAATGTTCGGTATTTATTGAATGATAAATAATTAAATGTACTTGTTCCATTATGACACATTTTAAGCCATGTTGCGTAAATATTTAAAACCAGATTTATTATATTTTCTTATGAATATCTATTGTTTTTTGAACGACTCACATTATTTCAAATAGTAATCCATTTACCTTGTCTGATATATAGTAATCTTTTTCAAGAGCACGAAAAACAAAATTAGAACCAATGGTTTTATTGTCTGTAAGTTTTCAGATTTAATTACGAACATCATTTTATTGTGCTTCATTAATTGATTGATGTATAAACCTAAATCAGAACAAATTACATTTATGACTAGTTAAATAATACAAGGTAAACATATACACATACAAAGAGGCTCAAAGGTCTATCAAATAAAGCTAACATCTTTAATTTGTACAATTATGAAAAAGGTTAGGATTATCTTGCAAACATCAACATATGATAGGTGACATGTGACTGATGAAAAACTGAGCCAAATACAAGTCTAGTAAACACGACTTAAGATAATGATTCGATCAATATTTTCTGTTTTAACTGATCCCCATAATAATTATTATCGAATAAAATAATGCATCCGGCCAACTACCTAAATATAATTTTGTAGAAATGAAACTATTATTTACATACAAGACGTGATAACTAAAAGTATGTTCAATAAGACATAAGCAACATAGAATCTAGCGTATATGTGGATCATTTCAAGTTGTCATGTAACAGTTATATAAGTAATAACAGTTTTAGTGGTATTAGAAAAGATTAAGCATAGAAAATATGGATTTATGGAGTAGAAATTTCTTCGAGATATTTATGAAACTTAAGATCTAAGGGAACACAAAGAGTGAATGCACCTCCATCATTATGACCAATTGTGAGTCATGTCACTCAATGTTTCTAGTTATTAATGAAGATGGTCGTTCAAACCTCAAACAAATAGTCTGAACTTACTTAAACGTCTCACTCCATCAGTCAATAATTTCATGGACTGATACCACATTTTGGTTTGACACTCTTAGCTTTCTTACAACGTACTCCTGTACCAGCCATCATTGTCCATCGAGATAGGTGGTAGTTAAGCATACGTAATACATGTCTCATTCACTTCAGTCGATAAATATTCAATACTTCACTAATTGGCTTGTGATCCTTACCTAGTAACCGGTGTCTAACCCCAACATTACTTACTCGGTGGTCCCAATACACACGATCAATGCTTCAAAGATACCTATGATCGAATTCTTTCCATCTATTTTGCTCTCACTTCCCACTGCTTCTTACGATCAATGCGTAAATTGTTTTCACTCTATATTTAAGCTCTCTTTGCTTCTCATCATGTTCAAAACTTGATACGTTTGGAGTATTTTTTTTAGTTCAAAAGACTCCAGAAATTCACTGAATTCGCTTAAACTTTTGGTTTAATTTACTGGTCAAATATCACTGCTGTTTTGGCAGTTGTTTGAGCACCACACCAATCTATATCCGGTTGAACATCACTTAAAATTCACTGTTTTTTTAAAGTCGTTTATGAAGTATACTTTTGCACGTTTTTGTCGTTAAGCTGAATTTTGCAGGTTTCCTGCTGGACCTTTCCTGTTTACAGTTAGACTCAGATGAATCCTCACACTAGAACCCAACCACAGTCTCAACATGTGCTTCGAAATGAACGTTAGTTTTATACCGTACCTCCAACTATGAGTGATTTCGGTATGACCTATTTTTGGGGTCTCCATATCGTACGATATCCTTCCTTATGCTGAAATTTGGTGCTTGCTTAAAATAAACAGTCGTCTAAGCACAGTCTCAGAAGACGTTCAACGTTTTCCGTTCGCTTAAATGGAACATCTTAAGACCCACCTAAGTGTCCTTCGCTTTTTTAGACCACCCACTAGAAGATTAAAATCCCTCACTACAATTACGGTGTCTGTGTGTTTGACTTTTCAAAGTTGAACAAAAGGCTTTCTGTAAAATTGATCATTTACTTCATCTAGACTGCAGTCAGTGGAAGCATATCCAACAACGACCAAGAAGCAATTATATCTTTCCGAATTATTACTGCCCTGTTTAATCGAAGAGTATACAATCGACTATCTCTCATGATCCAGTTCAAAGGAGTCTATTCTCTTTTGTGACTTAATGCTGCACTTACACATCCGAGACCAAATGAAAAAGCACGGGTAGGTTACAAGCTACACCAGAATATATCGCGTCAGTTCTCCATATTGACGTCAAGAGAATGACATCACTTTAGTCATTTATTCCTGTTTCCGATAAATAGCATACATCAATAACACTAAATTCTAAGGACTTAGATAAGGAAGTCTGTTGTGTAATTTGAGTTAAGTTTCGAACATTGAATGCTCCAACATGTAATTCGGAAAGCTGTTTCAGGGGATCCACAATAGCACTTCATGAACTCAAATTGTTAGCGTTAGTGGCACATGGTATTAAGGTCATGGGAGAAGGGTAGATACTAAGGATGGGAAAAACACTTCAGAGTGACGAAGAGATTTAGTCGTGAACGAGGTAATCTCGAGTGTTGTTAGAGATATGGGAGAGGTCGTCCCCTCCGAGTTGACCAAACTGTAAAAGGATATTTTTCTTGAGAGATCTGTAAAGGAAACTGGGTCTCGATCGGTCTTAGCGACCTTTGAGCATGACCACAGAGCCCAAAGGACAACTGCTTATGGCTGGTCACGCGCGGTCTTTATGCGAAATCTTTTTCACTTGTCAGTCCCGTAATTTAAAGGACTTATCATTTGAGACAAAAGAACTATGGGGCTAAGTCAGGTGTGATATTTTTAGGACTGGCCTTTTCTTATCCCTTCCTTTCTTTGTGAACATCACCATTTCTGTGGATGCCAGTACAGCCAGATTGTTTTTTCAGACCTCAATGAACATTAAAATCTATGTACTTAATTTGGGATCACTTGTAAAAAGATATTTGGCTTTGGTTGATTACATTACATGGGTTCCTCGAAAATCTAAAATAATTATTATTATTGGAGTTGCTAAAAACTGTTCGGTTAATTTCTTATCTTTATAAACGATACACGGTCACCTCTTGCTGCTCATCACAAATAAGGTACGTTTGTGGTTAATATAATCCTACAGGTGTATACATTTTAACTGTACATTTATTGTATTTTCATTATAAAGGGTTGATGATATTCAGTATAGTCTATGTTAATAAAAGTACCTGTGGTTTAATTTCATCGCCCACGCCTTCTAGCTCATTTGTTAATTAGTCATGTGCTGTTATGAGTTTTTATGCGGAAAAAACGCCATAGAATGTGTTACACGTGAAAAATATGACCTTAAACAATCTATAGAAATTGATTCGTCAATTTATTATACGCATTCAGAAACAAATAAATATTGATGAACACTATGATCTATATAGAATTATTTGAAACTGTACCCTTTTTTCATTTCGCTAAAATGGGACATTTGAAGTATTTTACAAGCTGCCTTTCGTGATGCCTTTTGCTCTGAAATTGTATAGATTCTGTTTCACTAAAGAAAAAGACAGCATCACTTAGCGGATCAACATTAAAGCACTAATTACTGTGAAAGAGACCTTTTAGTGTATTGATTTTTCGTGCTACAAATCAAATTGAAATAGAATCAAAGGTGATGGTATTCTGATAGACTTGGGTTAGCTTAACAAGCTGCTACAAAAAATATTGGGGGAAGATGATCATTTATAGATGACTTCAAAGTGGAACTAGAATGACCTTAAGGAGCTCCAACCACTTTTGGGGTAAAGTGGGATTACAAATTATTGTGGGGAATTAGAACTAGGAGTCAGAGTTAAGAGCCAGGGTTAAGTTTTCCATCACTAACTGATATCAGTTATACTGCCAACATGTTATTGAACTACCTAGATGAATGCATTTCGCCCTAAGATTCATGAGTTGTTCTCTTCAATCTGATTAATTCATCTGTAAATCATAATCCTACCGATGGCGGTCTCATTTTCTGTATGTAATTGAATCATTGACCTTCTTTCTTTCCGTCTAACTTATCTAAAAATTTTATAGATTAAACCGGTTTTCTTGATACTTACTGACTTTATAACTTTAGTGTAAGATTTTAACTAGAGATCACAGAAATTTTTTTTCTGAGTCATGTTTTTTTTCGGAAAATATTACTACCAACTGAGTTAAAAGCAAAACTTATTAATGCCAGTTTTTTAACGTCTGCATAACCCTCTATCAATTGCACTGAACTCTACTTTGATACTCATTACTAAAAACGCTAAGTAGGTGATGACTTTCAGGTCTTCTGTTGACTAATATTGGGTCTATCAGTCATATCATATCCAACAGTTAACTAGTGCAAAGGATATTTTACACGTCATTACTAGGGTTGCTATCAAACACATATATGGATTATTGGATATTACTTATCATCTAACTTATACACGAGTATCTTCTTTTTGGGAAATCGTTTACTGGAGACTAACGTGTTTATTTGAAACACTTTTGAATGTTCTATCCTTGTTACAAATAACCTAGAAACAGATATCTTGGAAAAACTTTTAAAATATTTGTTGAGACGCGATAATGTATCAGTAAATGATTCAAAGTGATTATGTTTTATGGACAGCATAAAAATCCCACTCTTATTTCGTATTTATATCTTTTATGAACTGTACAAATTTTCTGTGATGGTTGATAATCATTTCTAAGGGTTTTCCTAATTATTAAGTCAACTTCATTTTTTACGTTATGCTAACTGAATTAGTCAACTGGACTATTGGCCACTTAAGTTGCACTGTATACAGAATCAACTTTGAACCAATTCGTACTAGAAATTACCCAACTACTGATTGTCATCTTCGTACGTGTGTGCGCTCGTAAACCACTTTAATCATATGCGATACTCAGACTGTTCTTTGAATTTATTTATACGTAACTAACAGGAGTTATGATTACGATTTCCTTATAAGTTGTTTGATTCGAATTCGACTTTGTAAATCTTGAAAAATCACTAATTAACATAAACATTTATTTACTGTCTTAAGAATTTTTATGTTTTTACAAAAACTGCAATATCGAATTTATTTAGATAATGTGGTTATACTCTGAAAAGTCAGTATACAATTATTGAATTCATTATCATTGAATTGTGGTGTTATATCACATGAGTTTTCCCTCAGTTTCAACATTATCTGTTACACATAAAAATAGTAAGGTAGCTTAATAGTTAATAGATTCATTCTAACTGATAGGTCCCAAACCGAAATCTCGTTCAGTATACTTTGATTTGGGGAACCGATGCATATCACTAACACATATAAACCGATAAGTTCAAACTTCAACATGTTTGTTACATCATAACAAATAAAAATCTAATAACGTAATAGTATTTTTAGTACGTAATATCTAACAGTAATTTTCAGCTATAACGTCGACAAAATTCGAAGGGTGCTGGACAGATATTTAGTCCCAATTGAAGATTTCAAATCATCCTCAGCTTTCAGATCTTAAAGTCTTGTTTTTGGTTATAGCTGCCCATTGTTGACTAATATGATAAAATGAAATAGAGTTATGCTTAGCTATTTAATTTTAAACCGTCCTCAGATTAACATCAATGTCTAGGATAAATAATTATCCAGTTCTACGGAATAACCATAAAATCCCTCAACCTGGAGCTTATAATTTCTCAATTCATAATTATTTCTAAATTCTTTTTCAAAATACATAGTTTTTACAATAAGTTTTTAGGCGGTATCTGTATTGGCTGATGTTACAATCTTGATTGAATAACTGTTTCTGTTTACCACTCAATAAACCTTCACAGTTAACTAGACTGTGAATATCGTTTGCTTGGTTGTTTTTTTCGTGAGACTATAAATTATGGACGGCCTTTGAACGTTGTTAAAATGACATTGAGAATGTCCATTTACTAACTAGGACTAAATCAGGGTTATAAAGTAGTGTGAGAAATTCGAATTATAATTTGCAGTTAATAATTAGGGTGATGAAATAAATTTAACATTTTCATGACAAACACACATCAGCTAAAATGCCAAAATACTATTTAACCAAATAGATGGATGAATTTCACACCAAAATGCAAGACTTGTTATTTTATCTTATCTGATTAGTTTGTCCATCAATTATAGTCTCTCTCTTTGTATTGTTTTGTTTGTTTTTCTTTTCAATTATCATCATTATACTTGTTTTAAATTATAATCAAAAAGTATCATACTCATTTATTTTGTCTTATAGAAATTACAATAAATTAATTCATTATAATATCAATATTATCTTCATGATTATTATTTTTTTATTTATTATTAGTTAATTCAATAATGAGTACAATTGAATATTGTTTAAATTTAATCAGAAATAACATTCAAATAAATTTAATCAGTCAAAATTATGTACATAGTTAACCCTTGTCCATGTTACATAATAATAATGATAATAATGTATTGTTTAAAAAGTTTACATAATACCATTATCATAGTTTAAATGTAATATGTCAATTTATCAGTAATAAATTTTATTTAAAAATACATTTTGAATTAGTAAGATAGATAAGTGATTGCAATTGTAATAATAATAATAATAATAATAGTGATATGCTGATTATATTTTTATTATATGTAATAGTAACATATTTAAGTATGATTTAAATTTATATTCGTTTACATTAATCTAATTAAGGTTAAATGGATATTATTATTGTTAAATGAAACATTAGTCAGTTGTTGTATTTTACCGAGTTATATTTTAACTTGAAATGTAATTTTCATTGCAAATGTCAATGAATTACATATTAACTAAGAGTCTTACTTTTTCTCCAGTTGATAGAACTTAGAAAATGTAGATATGGAATTTAATATAACGGTATATATACATCTAGATTTCCGTGCATTCCTAATCACAATCTCGTTTGTCGTTCGATATTCCATAAAATAATCGTACAGTTCAATTCTGGAAATTATACTGCTTCACTAAATCACTTATTTCTTTCGATTAGATCAAATGAAGTTTTATTTATGCTGGATTATTCATTTAAATCTGTAATAGTAACATATTTAAGTATGATTTAAATTTATATTCGTTTACATTATTCTAATTAAGGTTAAATGGATATTATATTTTTAAATGAAACCTAAGTCAGTTGTTGTATTTTACCGAGTTATATTTTAACTTGAAATGTAATTTTCATTGCAAATGTCAAGGAATTAGATATTAACTAAGAGTCTTACTTTTTCTCCAATTGATAGAACTTAAAAATATAGACCTGGAATTTAATACAATGGTTTAATTAGTATATGCTTGTAATGTAACCTAATGGTTATGTTCAGAGTTGTGTGTGATGTTGTGTACTTACTTCTAACGAGTCAGTAACTTGGATGATCTATCTCCTAAATACTCTCTGGTAATATTGTTTCTCCATGTCAATCTGTGATGATAAGTACTTTAATATTGTATATAAATGTTCACGAAATATGCCATATAATTTTTACAGTAATTTTGCGGAAAAAATGAACAGTATCAGCACAATATATCATTAAATTATATATACGTCTAGATTTCCGTACATTCCTAATCACAATCTCGTTTGTCGTTTGATATTCCATAAATTAACCGTACAGTTCAATTCTGGGAATTATACTGCTTCACTAAATCACTTATTTCTTTCGATTAGATCAAATCAAGTTTTATTTATGCTGGAGCATTCATTTAAATTTGAATACGATTAGTTTTTGTTTCCCTGAATATCGGTTAGATATACTCATGAATCAAGACAATGTTACGGCTTTTGTAAATTCTTAAACCACAAACCGATAAAGATGGATCAATATATTTTATTTTTGATCCTGTCTAGACTTTACTTTTAATCTTGGCTTAAATCGACTGGTGAATTCAGCCATTAACTTACTACGATCTCCACAAACTCCCATTCTCGATAATAATCCAATACTACATGTTACTACAGTGTACTGCTAGTTATCTGATGTAAACCGAATCCCATCAAGAAAGTAGGTTTTAAATCAATAAAAGACGAAATATAATTGAACGTCTTGTTTGATCAAGTGAAGTTTTACAAATTCGAACAGTTTACTTTAGCGCCTAAAACAGAATGGTCATGATGAAGATTTGAAGTCGTTATGGGCAATTTTGGTTTTATTTAGTCCTCTGAACTGGATGATTTAATTGTGACGTTTTGATTGACGTTCTTGACAATATTATCAGTATCTCTTTCCTATGGAATTTAAGAAATGAGCTCTGGTGTTTTTGACAACATCAGTGAGATCTCTATAATTAAACAAATTAGCTTACAGAACTCAACAACACTAAAAACAAGATTAATATTTGAGATGATGACCATGACGGTGGATTCATTCATATTTTTCAGAAATAATATTCTTTTGTGTGAGCTTCCTATTGTTGTTGTCTAAAACAAAATTATCCGTGTTATATCCCGAAGAGAATAATGAAAGCTAACTGTGGGATCTATTTATAGTCCAATACCCTACATATATTCCTATTGTTTAATCGTTAATTAACTAGATTATGTGTATTTATATTCCTCTTATTATAAACTTTATTTTGACCTATAGATTATCATTATATGATTTACTATTCTTAAGTCATGCCTAGTTTATTAATTACAGTCTCCCACAATCACATCCGCTTTTGGCTCGATCTTGTACAAATGTTATTTTTTATTTATGGTGTGATGTGGTCTGTTTGGTTTGTATATAAGCCCAGTATGTTTGAAATATATGGTTAATATCGCGGAGGCTGATATTAGTGTTCTGGATTTAACAGACGGGGAAAAAAGCCACTCGAAACTCTAGGCCGTTCGTTCAGGTGTATGCGTCATTTGTTGGTCGTATAAGTCAGCTTATCTAAATTTGGCAATCGTACTCGCGATAATCGCATAAGTTAAGGACATAACAATCCACAATTTTCTATCACTTGATAAAAGATTTGACTCTTTAAAATCGGTAGTTAAATGTTTAATTTTGATTAGGTTCAACATTCTCAAAGAAATTCATAATCTGATATATTTCTCAATAGATCTGTAAAATTAGATATTCAATTTAAGTAAATTGATTTGTATGCTCCATTGTTTATAGGGTAGATTTAGTAAAATCTAAATTATCAAAGTGTATAACAACTAGGATTAGAGTAAAAAAACTGTTCTAATCATATTTAAAATATCGACCCACAGTTTTTAATTTCTGACTCGATTAATCATCTTTGTATATAATTCAGCTGCTATAGTCATCTGTTTATGGTATAGTAATACGACCTACTTAGTGAAAAACTTGTAGATCATATAATCTATGTTAACTGGTGAGTAGATGAGTTCGATTTTATATGAACGTCATAGAACTTCAGCAATATTTTACCATATGGAATTAAGTTTGATAATCGTACTTAGTACTTTTGACGTGGATAATTAACAAGAACTCTCGTGATTAGCTTTAGTTAGGAAAATAATAATGAGGTGTATTCTCCAGAACATTTCAGAATGTTTATCAATTAGCTTACATTAAAAAGATGAAATTAGTCATATGATAAATAGTTTATTTTCTGAGATCACAACTGTTATCTGACTTTAGAAAAGTAGATGAACTACTTTTGGATCCGTTCAATGATGTGACTATCAAATCGAGCTGTATCATCTTTCAAAATATAGATTTCGATTTGCTGTAATGAAACTATTTCTTTCATCTTATAAACCCACTCTTGTAGTTTGAAATTACGAAAAATTAATTTCAGAATGTATATATGCAGTTGGTATACATCTTTCTAAAATTTCGCAGTGTAGCAATTTCAGCTATATACCTATTTTAATACTTTAAGCATAATAATCACTAATCATTTCAGATTAATAATAACAATAATTTTATCTGTATGGCATTTTCAATTTTGTTGTCTATTTTGTTAACATTATCGGTTGTTTTTTTCCAAGTACTTTTTGTCTGACCGTTTTTTTCTGTCTTTTTCGTTTAGGTAATATACCGACACTTCACGACCTACATTTGAATAATAATCCGAATTTGAATAGTTTACCTGCTGAACTCTCACTATGCGGAAAATTGATTATATTGAATTTAGAAAGTTGTCCATTACGTGCTTTACCTGAACCAATAGTTCAAGGTGGTTCTGCCATGATTATCTATGTAAGTTTTTTTAATAGGTAAACATTTTTATTATTTAAAATGGAATAATTAAATTATCTTGAAATTGGATAAATAGAAAAAACACTAATCTCTATTGTTTGTTGTCTTGTTCATTATGAAATAGGGTTTATTCTTTATTTTACTTTCAAATAACACTTGCCAAAAAATTTGTGATTGTTTCTTTTCTATTTCACTCGCTACTTTATTAACTGGTTCAGTATATGAGTGGGAATGAACAGTAATAAACTTCACTCACTCAATTTCTCTTTGGAAATTTAGTAGTGGTAATATCCGATCTTGAGTTATGGTTACGGTTAATAATTTAAACAACCAAATTGTTATACTTTATCAGTTTAGGGGTTGTAGAGATTGTCAAGTTTTTGATTGAGATCATGAACCGATTGATTTTAGACCACCATTGAGAACCTGGAAGCACTGGACGGCCGTTTTGTCCTATTGTTATACTTTATTTTAATTCATTTTATAATCTACTAACAATGCCATTATTCTCTTGTAATTTCTTTTGGCCCGACCGTTGCTGTTACCTTGACTTGTTGGTTGGGCTTGCCTAACACGATGAACCAATCGGGCTACACCTGCTTGAACATTCGTTCCTCAAGGTCCTACCATGTCAGGCAGGTCGATTGAAAAGTGGTAAGACTAAAATCAGCAAATTCAAGTTCTGAGGGCGAAATCGTACTGCTGACCGTACAAAGGTGTGGCAACAGTAAGGTGTTTCCCTCAGACAACTAGCATGATAGTGATGCTTCCTAACCCAATTTCCTATCCAGGTACCTCTAGAAGAACCCTTCCATGATGTGGGCAACCGGGAAGTGATGACCACCCTTATACTTCTAACAGTGCTGACTGACTGAATATCTTATGTAATTAGTTACTATTTTACAGAGAGAACATATTAGAAATATGAATTATCCTGTTGGTAGTACGTTCATTTTTGATTTTATGTTGTATAGTCGTGATAATTAGAAGTATTTGAATTATTGTAGGAACTAGGAATCCTAGAAATAGCACAGTCTAAGTAAACAGAGCTCGGTGAGCACAAACAAACGTTTTGTATCTCGAATTCGAATCCGGGCAGTTATCAAGTGAAAATGAAATCATTAATTCATACAAACGCCATAATAGTGCATACAATATCCGTGGTACTCATAGTAATGAACCCATTTTTAATAGTATGGGAAAATTATACCTTTAATAATTTTAGTATTTCGTTTTTCTTTAACTATGACGTTTCACTGACCAAGTATTTATTTCCAAGCGACTTTGGTTTATACATAAGCGGAAATGAATCGATTTTGATACAGTAGTTCAACTTACTGTCATGATTGATTATATTAACATTTAACTTGATGGGTTACATCGAGATTATTTTGAGATAAATTAAATTTGTTTGAATTTGAACATCTTGTTCATAATTATCCATTTTGGATCCAGTGAGTGAACTGGTTTCCATCTAATCACCACTACCGCTTTGTTCTATTTCAATACAGTACTTCTGATGTCTTTTCCAAATAGGTGACGTCCGTCACTATATCATCCTTTTTCTATCATTATTTTCTTATCTAAGAATGGAAGACGGTGAACCATAACCGTCCTCACTCCTGGTTAGTAGTTATACAGTTTTGTGGAAGCGATTATTCGATTTGTGCCATAAATAAATCCTTGATTTTACACTTTCTTAAATTAGATTGATCCTATGCTTTCTTACAAGACATCAATAAATACACATACAAGTATGGTCTCAAATTATTTCATTATATTTTTCTGGTGACCAGCTAAAGTCAGGCAGTTTGGTCGCATATTGAGTAATTTTTTGAACCACATCTTAACATTATGGTGTCACCTCATCCACCATGACTTTCAAGAAATGAGGGAAAATAAAATCAATTTTTATGATCTTCGGTTCCAAATGACACAGTAGTACGATATCTGTTGATAAAATTCCAGTTACATGTGCATTTTAAATCCCCAGTCCATCTTTTTTCTTAACCTCGTTATAACTTCTTTTCAATTATTTTTTATACTTAATTGCGGTAATATGATAGTTACCATCATTTTTATAGATTTTTATAAGCTACTTATTAACGACTTTCTATTAGCAACCTCTAGCAGTACATTAAGTTGGATCAGTGAATCTCGTCAATTTCAGAATTAGTGAATCATCAATAACTCATTCCAATAGTGTGTAGGCTTCAACAAGTAACAAAAGATGTCTAAATGTTGATTGACAAAATGCCTACCCAACAACCGTGACCAATTTTGGACAGTGTGTTCATTTCATATAAAAAACTATAAGAAAAGTAACTAGATAGTTTTTCCAAATCTATCATGATAACAAAACTATCACTAACAGGAAACTAATGACCTATGTTTGAACCCAACAAATATATTAATCAGTAGAACAGTGATAGACAGTCTAACTAATCTCCAGCTACTCTACACACCACAGTAGCAGTGTAAATGGTAAATAACTACTAAATTTCCAGTACTAATGAAGTCATGAAACCTGCATCTCCCTTGAAGTGTCAATTAGAAACAAGTACTAACATACTACTTCGGTAAGGGTTTAGATTGATCTGGAGAGCTAAATTTGAATGCTCCATATTAGTGAACTACCATATGAATTATCTACACCAAATGACCTTCATAAAAGCTACCAGCTTTACTTATCACTAACTAACCGTATCGTGATTATGCTGTCGAAAGTAGATTCATCTTTATCTGACTCTTACTTTCCTATTCGAATTTTGAAATATTTAGTGTTCAATGTTCGTTTTCCTTATGGGGCATATAGTAAGCTCGTTAGATGAATTAATCTTCCATTTCTGTTTCCTGGAAGCATTATTAACCTTGACGTACATTCCGTTTAGATATATTAGTTACCAAAGATTTTTCATTTCATAAAAATTTGCCTTCCAATCTAATGGACTGAGTAGTTATAGTAAACATTGAAAATTTTTTATGAATAAACTGGTTATCTAGATAGATTCTTAATTGTTTAGAATTAATAGCTAAACTTTCTAAGAGAATTTGGCATTGATTGCCCATAGTTTGTCTTTTAAAACTAGTTTTAATTTATTTTATTTTTAGTTCCTTCAACAAGTGCTACAGTTACGACGGCAACAAAATATCTTATAAATACTAACAAGTCAACCGATTACATCAAGTTATTTTGTATTCATGCTTTTACTTTGCACTTACACACATAAGTGCCTTATATCTTCCCAACTAACTGTAAGTCAATACAATCTGTATAATGTTATTTTAATTATGGAATATATATATTTCCGAAGTTTAGTTAATTTAGAGAAATATTGGATCAGATGTTACCTTTCGAAAGTGCTCTGCTGTTATTGACGTCTCGGTTTAATATTTTCACTAGTATCCAAACCAAAATCATAATCACTTCATTCACATCGTTATGGAGATGTTTCTAGCTCTCCCAAATGACAATTGACACTCTATTTTTCCACATTTAGTAGATGATTTCTTTGTTAACTCCTAACAATCAAGATGTATTTACCAATTCAGTTGTCGAAGACTTTTTGAACTTGTTCCATTTATGATTCTTCTGAAAGTTTTGCAACAGGTTTTTTTGTGATTTCTTCATAAGATATATATGCTCTTTAAGATAATATTACTTTATACCTCGTTTTCCAGTACTTTGCTAGTAAATCAAAAATAATTTAATCAATTAGACAAAAAAAACTAAAAGCTGATATCCTTTTATGTTTGAAAACTTCAGTCGTCAATAAAAAACACTAATTAGTATGCTTTATCTAAAACGGTGGACTATTTACAGTTTGATATTTTCTCACTGGAATACTTTCATTCTTTTCAAGAATCATATCGACAAGTTGACAGAAATAAGTACATGTTCTTTTGTCATATGTTTTAACTTTGATGAATTCTATTATAATAACTCGGTTCCTAAGATTCCTTTAATTTAATTCATCAATACATGGATTAAGTATAGCCTCTAACTCTTCTAGGGCTGTCTCCAGTCCCAAGCCCGGATAAAAGAGGAGAGTTGGGTGTAGGGTCGGCAACACCATTTCGTAGAAAACAACCTTGCTAAGAAACACTAACCGAAATAAACACTTTGAACCACTTAAACTCTGCTCTTCGAGTTCAAGGAAGAATTCTGACACCTCATGATGAAAACGGAGATTCTTCTGAAGTCACGAAGCCAATGCTTATTCTAACACCAGAGCAACAATTTTTATTAGTACATGGATTGTTCGAACAATGTTGGAGACCGGGAAAACCAGTCAAATAACAACAAAAATGAGGAGATACAACTTGGCAGTACTCGTAATCAGCGAAACCCATTGCACCCGAACTGAACAGATAAGGATCGATTTAGGAAAGATGATGTTATACTCTGGCCATGAAGAAGTAAATTCTCTGCACACTCAGAGAGTTGCTTTGATGCTATCCAAAGAAGCACGAAAGCACTTGAAGGGTGGAAATCTCACGGATCCAGGATCATCAAAGCATAGAAGCAAGTAAAGAAGAGCATTAGAGCCGATATACAGAAATACGTGGAAGAGCTAGTAGCAGAAGAAGTTGCAAGAGAAGCAAATATGAAACAACTATATGACACGATGAACAAACTGACAGGAAGATATAGTAAACCAGAGAGACCGGTCAAGAACAAAGAAGGTGAGCCAGTCACTGGAATTCAAGAACAGAGGAATAGATGGGTGGAATGCATCGAGGGTATCGAAGCTGCACCTACAGGTATTCCTATAGATGTTTCTCCACCAACAACTAAAGAAATTATGACAATCAGACAAATCAAAAGTTGGAAAGCAGCAGGATCTGACAATATACCAGCCGAAGCACTGGCGTCAGACCTAGAAGTAACTGCAAAGATGCTCCTAGTTCTATTTAGGAAGATTTGGTGGGTGAGACAAATGCCGACGAACGGGAAAGAAGGATACCTCATCAAGATACCAAAGAAAGGAGATCTGAGCGAATGTGAGAACTGCAGATGCATCACACTGCTGATGGTTGACTGGATTATGAAAACCGTGACATCTGAGGGGAAGCACGGGATAAAATGTACAGGTTGTATGCAAATAGACGATTTGAACTTCGCAGATGACCTAGCTCTTCTATGCCATACACACGAACAGATACAGATGAAGACAACTAGTGTATCAGTAGCGTCTGCATCAGTAGGCCTCAACACACACGAGGAAAAAAGCAAGATCCTAAAGCACAACACGGAGAACACCAACCCAGTCACACTTGATGGAGAAACTCCATGAGATGTGGAAAGTTCCACACATCTGGGTAGCATTATCGATGAAGGTTAAGAATACGATGCAGGCGTAAATGTGAGGATTTGTAAAGCGAGGACAACATTCCTACCCTTGAAGAACATATGAAAATCAAAACAACTGTTGACCAATATGAAAGTCAGAATCTTCAATATGAATGTCAAGACAGTTTTACTGTACAGAGCTGAAACTTAGGAGAACTACTACAATCATTACCGAAAAATCATGAATACCGTTATTATATATAAACCAACGGTGTTTGAAATCAGAAGTCAATAAGAAGCTGTGACTACATTTTATTAGGGAATAGCACGAATACTGAATATTTGTTGATCTGATACCATCAGCAACAACCTATTATTGTTGGAGAGAACAAACCAGCTTCCAGTTGAAGAGGATATTTGGAAAAGGCGTTGAAAGTGGATAGTACACACATTGAGAAAATCGCCAGACTACATCTGGAGGCAGGCGCTAACTTGAAATCCTGAAGGAAAGCGGAAAAGAGGAAGGCCAAATAACATATTGTGTCGAAAATCAGAAGCAGACATGAAAAGGATGAACGGCAACTGGAAAGGATTGCTCAGAACTGAGTTGAATGGATAATACTGATGAGTGGCCTATGCTCCTCGAATAGGGATAACAGTCGTAAGTAAGTATTTGAAGTGTATAATGTTGATCATATTTATCACTTCACTGTTTATCTATCGAAACTTTTCACATTTACATTATTATATTTGAGTTATGATATATTATGTATTTATTCAATTCTTCATTTATTGCTTATTTTTCACCTCTGAACGATATTGTGAATGCTACACAAGAATGCCTACTGATCTATTCCGCTAAACAGATTAATTTATCATCTGAATATTGGAGTACTCCAGATATATAGATATATATAACCTTGTTTGTATTTTGTCTCAGGCTGTTGTGAACATGTTAATCTTCAAAGATTTTTTAATTATAAGGAAACTAACCCGTGTAAAACATATATATATATATATATATATATATATATATATATATATATATATATATATATATATATATATATATATATATATATATAATTTCTGTTACAGTAACTTAGTTTGCGCATCGTCCTCTCACTACTGTATCTTCTAATTTCATGCACTCACATTCATTACTGACTTATTATTTTATGTATATACATATTTTCTGTGTAATAAGTAGCATATGATAATATGCATATTAACGTGTCGTAGCTCTACAGATTGTTTTACTCATTTCTATTGTCCTAGTTCTTCTTCTTCTTCGTATAATGTCGACTTTTGACTAGTGATAAAAACCATCGTTCTTTTATTATCGTTAATAAATGAACTGTTAATATTTACATTATTGTCTTTTCAGAGTGACATATTTCTTTCTCTTATTCTAGCTGTTATTCCACTGTGAAAGTATATCATACAGTAGTAATATATATATATATATATATATATATATATATATATATATATATATATATATATATATTGACAATTTAGTATCTACAACATGAGAACTGTATATATAAAATGATCCACTTTCGTCATTGTTATCAAATTGTTCAATTAATGCGTTGACTTAAATTTTACCAGTCATTTTCTTTTGTTTTTCTGTGACTATTTCATCAAGACTAGTATTACCTATTATTATTGTTATTATTATGACTATCACTATGTTTTTCCTTTGCATATAAACAATTTATTTGTTTTTACTTTGATGTGAATTCGATTACTTCAATTTGTTTGTTATATATATGATATATATAGCCATCAGGCTGTTTATATATCCGTAACCATTATTAGTTCATTATCTCCAGGATAACTCCCTAGAGTTTTAACAGTATGAATATAGTCTAGAAAAAAAGCAAAAGAACTTTGTTTTCACTATATTTGGTTTGTTTCATGTGATGGGACAAGAGTTCATTTAGAAAGATGTACAGTGTGTTTATTCTTTTGTTCATAAAATTGATTGCTTTTTACATTTTTCTATCACTGGAATGGTATAAAAATAACAACTGATTATGCTAATTTGTTCACACAGAGACATCGTAGTGGCTTCGAATACACAAAACATAATTGAATAATACTACGACAAGATATGTAATATACATAGTGGTTTTAATTCCAATAGCCTACTTAAGTCTTACGATTATCCATGTTTTTGTGGAACCTTCTAACTGACAGACTGCATTTATGTCGGTCATGCAAATTGTTTTGCTTCGCAGGTTTCTCCTTGATAATATAAATAATCAGTCCCAAAATATTCTTGTGAACAAAAAGTTTTACAAACACTGCGGATCTACCAGATGAGGACACTGTTGTCTACTTTGATTCAGAATTCCATAAACCTTAGAAAAAATGTCTTGGATGCATCAGAAGTGGTGAATAATAGAATGGTTTCGTGAATTAAAACGCCAACATTGATTTATTTGAAAGTTTCATGGCTACGTTGAAACAGGCAGCAGTGTTACATGTACGAAGCGGATATATAACCATAAATTGTTTCGAGAAGACGTCATACGTATTACAACACTGTAATGCATTGGTAGGGAATCATGCTTTATTTGTAGGGGGGAAGGAAATTCCGTTGTGTGTATAAGGTAACCTCCATTGTTTCTACGGAATAATCATCTACAACAAGAAAAACACAGAAACAAAGTAACAAATATTTCTGTGATAGGCTCGTCGTTATACAAAATCCTGATACACTTGTTTATAGACATGAAGAAGATACAGTGCGATAGTTTCGTGGGCTAACCACTCTAAGAAACCTAGATAGAACTTTGCAAATTATGGTGAATTTTATGTTTAGAAGATTATGACGTCTGACGGCATTGTAAGTCTATCTGAACTAAAAAAAAAGTCAGAAGACTGGCGAGGTGAACTTTGAAACTCTAAGGATGATTCTAGTTTGTGCCGCTACTTCACATCTGAACTCGACAATTTATTTTGTGTTTAATAAATTGAAATCGCAGTCGGCTCTTATATCTTCCTAGAAAAGGAATACAATGGGGAGTTACAACATAGGAATGTGCATGCACTGGCATCAAGCTAGTTAGTATTTTTTCTAATTGATAGTTACTTTGCCCCGTGACTAAGTTGAATTGTAAATATAATGCAATAATTTGGGCTCACCAAGTCTTGTCTATCTCGAATTGGACTATTTTTGCAACTATTATTTAGTAAATCAATTCGACTAATCCTAGTTACCATTGCTACTTAATGGATAAATAAGGGAAATCATGCGGAGCGGAACGACATATTTAGACAAAAATGAAAGTTAGCTGAATGGAAGTCTACTAAACCGATCATGGAGAGTAAAAAATACGTCTGACTTATGATTTTCTGAAACATAACTACGATGCTTGCGTGACCCCCTTCAGTAACTAGTATTTTTTCAGAAAGTAGGTTGAACATAACTGTTGGATGTGCGGAGACCTTCAGAATGGTAAAAGCTACTTAGAAGTCGTTGAGCAACTCTGCTTACTATAAAGTGACAGTAAACGATAGTAAAATCACGTTCATCACCATTCATACTTCAATAAAGAAATTCAAGTGTAAAGTCCTGATTTCTAAAGGAAATACTGATGGATCCAGGTTCTGGAGATATTTTATCAATTATTTGATGGCGAACTTGACTTAATATTTGTCACGTTTATCCCACACTGTATTAAGCAGTGAGTTTACCATGTTCTTGGTAATGTCAGAAACTAATTATGGATCTAGAGTGTACTTCATTCCTCATAATTATGTTGGAATACTCAGATAATAAGAGACTATTGATGTGTTTGGTATGTCCTCTAGTTGATTACTGCAGAATACGATATACATCTCGAACATGTAGAACCCCACAGACCTCAAATCAGAAGAGAGAGGAAACAGAGGGGCACTTATTGGGGAAAGAATCAAAAATGTATGGGAAGCATGGGTATTTATAGTTATTAGCGCTAGCTATGACATTATAGTTCAGCCAATCGACAAGGAGGAAAGTTATGCTATCACAATATGTCTTTCGGATATCATAGCTCCATCGGGTTCTGATTTGGTGGAAATTCTTCGGCTGCTTTAGGGAATCTGGAGGCTTTGTCGCACTTCTCTAAAGCCGTCCTAGTAGTGCTGCAGATTTTCCCATAGAACAATCAGTTCCTTTATGAATGATTTACAAACACTTTTTGGTGTTCTAAGCATTGTAGAGTTTGAGCTCCTAAGAGCTAATAGTATGACGGAGCGCGCGAATCTATGTATATGTATATCCGTATGCGGAGTGAAACGCAGAACTATAAACATATGTGTCAAAATATTAGTAATGAAGTTAAACAGTGTATGCTTGATCATACCAAAGTTAGGATTGAGCCACTTGACCATTCATCTTTGTCAAGTTGTTTGTCTGATGTCACAATTATTCTTATTTGGGTTGATGCGGGAAATATAATGCAACAGCCAGAAGCAGTAGTATTACCTGTTAACAACAACCACCCATAGAGATTTTTTATTTTTCATTGTTTAGTGGGTAATCGCACATCATGAATATTGATAATTAACTAAATATTATTTAGAGAAAGTAAATCCTTTGTCTATGCGGTAATCAGCCACGATTACAGCTTTTAACAAGGTTGTGCTGTTCGAAATGTTGGTTTCCGTGCACTCGTACCGAATTTAGTATCCTGAGAACCAATGCATAAGTTTAAATTAGTTGAAGCCAAGGGGCCAACAAGAGCATAGAAACTAATAATATCAGTGTTATTCATTATTGTCTTTAACTAGTAGACTTCTCTGTAATTTTTTGACTGAATTCAATGACTGTTCAGCACTAGTGGTTGTGGCTCGTGACAGTTGACATTGATTCATCGCTTCTTTCTTTCAGCACTTGGAGCATAGGCCTACAGAACGTCACTTTAAAACTAGTTATTGACCGTCCTTGTTCCATCTAACAACTTCCTGACTCTCTCATTACTCTCCCCAATCGTCCTTTTTTCAAAATTTACCAGCACGCACAAAAAGTAACAAGGTGACAACTATTCGCACGAGAAATCCTTTACTAAAGACTAGCATTCGTTATGAGAAACTAACGCCTCGAAAACTCTATTCTACTCAGTATTTATTCCGAGTTGTGAAATATAAACCTGTGAAACTTTTAGAAATATCGAATACTTGTAACGTACCATATTTGTTCTGTCCAAAGACATTCCTTAGAGTTCAATATATTGAGGGGTTAGATTATCAGTCTATTTCCTTAAGTTAAGTCAGTAGGTGTTTATGAGTATTTGAATAGGTGGCTAACAGGAATAGAATAAATGAGTGGGCTTGAAATCAATGGAAGCATTTCTAGATGGATCTCAAATGTAGATCCTACAAGTTACTACAAATCAGATACAGTGCAAAAGTACCGAGAAATAACAGAGATTTTGAAATCATTTTAACCAAAATACAACAGAAACCATGAAATACTATATCAGTTAAACGGCTCACCAGAAACCAAAAACTATTGAGACTACGCTGTCACAAGGACAGATAATAACGCTGTAGTGTTGAATAAATCCCCAAAATAAATAGCTCTGTAAGTTTTCCACATTGGATGCTGACCATATTAGTTTTGAAGGCCTCATTTAGCTGAAGGTGCTCAATCAAGCATCCGCACCAGATCACGTGTGGGAACGCCACGCTCAACATCTATTGCAATTGCTAGCCAGATCAGATCAAACGATCCTCGATATATTGATAGCCTATCAAATATATCTTCGAACCTTCTCGCTTCTGTCTCTTGGGTACGCTTCATATTAGAAGGTGTTACTGGCTAAAGCGTTGTCAAACTCCGAATACCTGAGACATCTTCATTGGTTAGCCCGACGTGATCTGGTATACCATATTGCAAACTGTGAGCTTGTTCCTTTTTGGGGTTTCATATATATAATTGCCTTATTCTAATTTTGTATACATTGTGATTTTTTCCCGTATTTTTGGATATAAAAGTTTCCCACTCGTTCATTCTCGTACTTGATATTTCAACATGACTGAACAGACACCCAAGGTACTTAAGTTAAAGACTATGTCCACACCTTCGTTTCAACTAATGCCATTCTGGCCAGACAACACTGACGCCTGGTTCTGCCACGCTGAAACCGACCTCTACGAGCACGGCGTGAGCGACACACGTGCACGATTCCTCGCAGTAGTCAGGGCACTACCGCGCGAATTCAACAGGTACATGACACCTAGTGCTGTTTCAGAACCCTACGAAACACTTAAACGCGGAGATCTAGCCGATCGACAAAGGTTAGACCAACTCCTTAATAACAACATGGCTCCGCCACAGACATGTTGTAAACAATGAGAGAGGTTATCGGTCAAAGAACCTTCGATGATGGCCTATTCAAACAACTTTTCTTATCAAAACTTACTCTCGAAATCACTAAACCTTCTAACGCCGGGGTTTTTTAGTCAAAAAGGCCTCAAGCGACCCAGAATGACATAACAGAGTTATGTCATACACTTACGCGTTATCTCAAACCTCATAGCGACCGTAAACGGTCACACATCCCTCAAAGGAGCACTTCACGTAGGCCATCTGTCTCTAGACCTCGAGAGACGGATAAACCGGACTGGTGTGGTATCATAGCCAGTATGGAAAGTCCGCCAGAAATTGCAGAAAACCCTGCAATTTTCCCAACTCACATCGATCGACACGAAAAACGATTCGGGAAACGTGCACGCCGGCACGCGTTAACGGCAACCGTAGCCGGCGAACACAGTCGTCTGTTATACGTCACAGATGTGATAACGAGAGTTTGCTACCTCGTCGATACTGGCGCGGAAGTTGGCGTTCTCCCAACGAATTATAATGACCGGCTTCAAGAATCAGTTTTAAATCTACAGGCGGCAAACGGAAAGCCTATCGCTACGTATGGCAAAAGGTACGTTTATCTCAACGTGGGTTTACGCAAACCCATTCGCTGGATCATTGTTGTTGTGGATGTTTCTATGCCAATCATTGGTATGGACCTTCTACAGCACCACAACTTAATTATCGATACGCGCAAATGGAGGCTAATAGACGAAAATACTAATTTATCTGTTTGCGTAACTTCCTTTTGTGGTTGCAGATTATCTCAGTCACAATTAAGCACACTATAGACCCCTCCTATCAACCACTACTCGATAAGTATTCTGGCATATACCAATTGCAACCGAAATTGCCGTGTGCAACCAGCAACGTTACACATCACATCGCGACTACAGAACCACCTGTATTCTCTAAAGCACGCCGACTGGCCCCCGAAAAGTTAAGGTTGGCGAAAAACGAATTTGACCACATGATAGACTTAGGAATCATACGACCGTCAAACAGCCCATGGACATCTCCGTTGCACATGGTCTCTAAAAGGGAGAGCAACGATTGGCGTCCAACTGGTGACTATCGGTGACTGAATGCAAAAACCATTCCCGATCGTTACCCGTTGCCCCACATTCACAATTTGACAGCTACCTTGAAAGGTGCAACTGTCTTTTCAAAAATCGACTTGGTAAAAGCTTATAACCAAATTCCTATGGCCACTGACGACATTCTAAAAACCGCTATTATAACGCCCTTCGGACTCCATGAATTTTTGCGAATGCCTTTCGGTCTGAGAAACGCGGCACAGACTTTCCATAGGTTCATTGACGACATTTTTCGAGGTCTCAACTTCGTATATGCGTATGTTGATGACTGCCTAGTAGCAAGTCCGGACAGAGATTCACATCTCCAGCATCTGGACCTTGTTTTCGACCGACTACAAAAACATGGCATTACTGTAAACATTCAGAAGTGCCAAATCAAAACCGGCTCCTTAGACTTCCTAGGACACACTATCGATGTGCAAGGTATCCGACCCCTTAGAACAAAAGTGGCGGCCATTCTGGATTACCCAGAACCGACCACCATCAAGCAATCGCGCACGTTTAACGGTCTGGTAAGTTTTTATAGACGGTTCATTCCCAAATGCGCCTTAATTATGAAACCTCTTACCAATCAACTTCGTGGAAATGCGAAATCCATCAATCTGGATGACACCGCAAGAAAAGCATTCTCCACGGTTAAGGAACTGATCGCTCGTGCAACCATACTTCCTCATCAGGACCCTGGAGCGCCCATTAGTATCGCAGTAGACGTATCCGACTCAGCAATCGGAGCAGTCTTACAACAATGTATAATCTCAGTAACTTCAAAAGTGTGGACAAGAACCTTTCCTTCAATTAAACTTAGTAATATACGAACCTAAACAACATCCATAATGAGGCTCAAAATTAATCCAGGATTGCAGATCTGACACATCCTCTCTGCATTAGACAGCTGGTTATAGTTAATCCGTGTCCTAACTTTATGCAAACAAAACTTGATGCAATCATCTCACGATTTCTCTGCCTCATTTTAAAACGTATACCAGGCCTAATCTTACAACGTTTTTCTACCATCCCTCTACAAAATGACATACATCTCTGAGTCCACATACCGAAACAGGCAGCGAAGTAGCTAATAGAGCCCAGAAACAAATTATACCATGATATACTCATATGTTTGGCGTTATTCCCTCTGAACTACGGAGGGATAGGAATTGTTCTGCTAATGACACACAACACATCAAGTGCACCACGTCATCATCACCGCTCCAAGTGAGACAACACCAGATAATCGCACATTAACAGGCGAAAAACTAGCTTTGTTTCCACTTTTATATTGGTAGTTGCTCCTGTTTGTAATGCTCTCACAGTCTACATGCCCATAGCCCTCTCAATGGGTAGCTTCAAGAGGAGACTCGAGAAATCCATACTTAAACATGTATTGCCATCGCCAGCTTTGGTATACTTTAACTTGTGTATATCTCTGTCATCATCATTGTCGCACATGATCAAATTATTCTTATCTTTCTTCTCATCATACCCCTCTCTCCCAATCTTCGGTTTCCTTGCACTGTCTGCACTCGTTGTTGATAAATATATATTTGCTCTTTAGGACAGTCGTGTTCTCTTAGCATTCCACTTTTCTCTTTATTATTTTTCGTTATAACAACTTAACTGCCTGTCTAATAATGTAATGGCTTCCGGTTTCATAAACCCCGCTTCTCTGAGACAAACACACTCAGGTTACAGAAAATACAAATCCACAAACAGCTAACTGACTGGGATGGGTGCTGTGATGTGGCCAAAATACCACCCACTGGACAGTGCTAAAGACGCGAAACAGCTCCAAAATAATAGGAAACTAGTATAAAGAAGTTAATCAGTTTATAAAATGTCGTCACTGAGACATTGTATATACTTGACACTGGGTAAACCCTAACAACAGATTATTGACCTAGAGCAGGTAGGTAGATATTACAATTCATCTCCTCGTATCCATTGGATTCAAGATGTCATCGCGACATTTGTTAAAAACGTTAGAACTAGGCAGCTGCATTGATCCGCCTCCCCAAAAAACCCTTGTTTTTCACAACTCAAATGACTGTTAAAACCCTTTTTATGGCACATTACTAAACTAGATAATGCAGTGGCATATTATCACTGAGGTGATTTCTTGTTGGATAACAAGTGGAATCTAGTTTTTGTGTGTAAGTTAAGGGTTTTAGAAGTAACAATAACCAAGTTTATCACCGCGTTGAGATGCAATAGTAATACTATAAACCATAGGTAGGAAAAACTAAAACAATTCTGGAGTTTCATCTAGCCAAAAGATATAAAACAAAGAACAATAAGTGAATCGATCCGTCAATAAGAATGTTTTGAAAATTATCCGATCGTCACAGACGTACATTTACTAGAAAAACAGATCATCATAGGGCCACCTCGTGTTATTTAGAAATAGAATGCCCACTATAATTTCAAACTTTTAGAATCATGTAAACGAAATGGCGTTAGTTTCGAACAGGAGTTCACCTTGCTTTTATCCCGAACAAATGGAGGTAGATGAAAAGTCAGATCCGGAATTTCGGAGTATATGTTTTTTGAGGTATTCTTAGGAGTCTTATTTCAGAGGTCTGTGGCGAAGTCGGCAAACTTACGTTAAGTTTGGTTAAGTATATGCTTGATATCCACAGTTTGTCACAACAAATTTAATAATTTTCTCTCAACTTTTACTTCTACAAAACATTTTTATAGCATTTTTCAGGTTAGTTAACACATCAAACGGATAGAAACAAAATGTTATTCGGGGTTATTTGTGTGTAATGTTAGACTTTTAAGGTTGTTGCTCTGAGGCACTAGATAACTCCTCAACATGAGGTATGGTGACAATGGATAGTGCTGCCTACTGCTTCTTTACCAGATGCGAACGAATAGATTTTCGAGTTAAATTATCTTCATACGATATATTCCTATCCCGTAGACATCTTCCAGAAATGATACTCAATAATCCTAGACTCATGTGTTTCGACAGCACATCTATTGTATTTCATTTGAACTGTTTATTCACAGACTGTAGGTTTTTCCGATTATAGATTAAGCGTTTTTTCCTGACAGTATCTGTATTCATCTGAATGTTTTCAGTTGCGTCGTTAATGGGCCGTTCAAATGTTGTTTCCCCATTAAAGAGAAATGTTACCGACAGACCGAACCTTTAACGATCTATGGTTTTGTTGCTCACATTTTCTATAACAAGTCCAAATAGCAGAAAGTAGATATATCATCACTGTGTATTACAGAATAAACATTATTGCCTGCTACCAGGCAGTTAATATAAAGTACCTATTGTATGTTATCATGTCACTTGTATGATCAAATACAACATGAAGTTCAGCCTTTATTCATAACTCCATTGAAAGCTCCATCCGCACGAGTGAGAGCACTGACGGATAGCTTCTGCAAAGTACTAACTTAACAGAATATGTAATTTCCAAATACCATGCAATGAAAAGCTTCTTTAGTAGCATACTACGTCGTAAAGAAATCTAGTAAGGGTTTTACAGTATAATAAAGAAAGAACGATGCTACTTTAAGTATATTACGGCCATTTCTTTGAAATATATGGTATTTACAGCTTCTGAAAGATGTTGTTGACACGGATGAGTGTGGTTATTCCAGCAACGCTTCTTGAACGTCACGAGCTTCTTATAAGAAGCGGCTGGAATAATGGATATAGTGAGGAAACATATTCTCAAACGTAACCTCAATGATTTCTTCGACAAGAAAACAAAATAAATGTTTGCACTAAAAGGAAAGAGAACACACCTTAAATGGTTTTTACTAAAACTTTGGGTTTTAAGACTTAATTATGCGAAAACTACCAACTAAGACGGAATGGTGCCATGAAAGTTTCGATTAATTGCCAAGCATAATCAAATATCAATATATATTAGTCATATATACGTAGTGAGGACAAAATAAATATGAAAAAAAGATTTAAGTGTTCATCTCCACTGGTTTAGAACAGTAAAGATTCAGTTATTTTAAGACTGAGAATGCGTTGATAAGTAAGATTGGACAGTTATATGAAAAACATTTGGTTAGGGATTGTAAACATAGTCCGAAACGGTTATTCTCGCATATGAAGAGACGAACTCAGTGAAGTGATGGAGTCCTATCACTTTTGGTACAAGAAAATCCGTTGATATTGGCGAGAGATGACGCCGAAAAGGCTGAAGCCTTATTGGAATATTTTTGTGAAGTATTTCCTATCAGCATTAAGGAACGACCAACGATTAATTGTGATTGAGGTGGCTTGTCGATGGATCCTGTAGTTATTGAAAATGGGTAGTGTCCTGACCATGTTTGTCCTAGGATTGTAAACATCCTGTCGGATGTGATTGCCGAACTATGATAATTAGAAGTATTTGAATTATAGTATGAACTAATAATCCCAGGGATAACGCAATTGAATCAAGAAGTACTACACAAGCACTAACGAATATACTGTATTTAGAATTCGAAATCAAACATTCAACAAGTACAAAGGAGTCATTAGTTCATTCAAACACCACACGAACCCATGGCCATACTGTTCTATATGTCCCTACTGCAATCCAGACTGCCAAGAGACTGGAAAGACGTAGTGATGAAGACATGAGAGAAGATTCAGTAACTGTCATCCCGTTAGTCTAACCAGTGCAGTCGTCGTAATAATGTAGAAGCTTTTTCGGCTAAATATTATCAAATACATGGAAGGGTATAATGTTTTATCCAGAGAATAACATGATTTTTGGAAAGGCCTGTCATGGCTGACAGTCTGCTAATTGTAAGAGAAGATTGGGCTTCAGCAAAAGATCGAAATATTGCTGTTGGTATAATTTTCATAGATCTAAGTAAAGTCTTTGACAAGGTCTCCCATTTGGGTCTTAAGTTAAAACTGGAAAGTTTTGGGATCCATCATAAGGTCATAGACTGTATAAGTGACTTTCTCACTGATAGGAGACAGCGAGTGAAGGTAAATGGAGCTCTGTCAACGTGGGAACCTGTAAAATGTGGGGTTCCGTAAGCAACAATTCTCGGTCCTTTTTTTTGTTATGTAACTGAATTACCAACTGTACCAGTTATCCGTTCTACTCTTTGCCGATGACAAAAAGATTTGGAGACACATAGATAGTACGTCGAATAGAATACTATCACAAGTTTATCTCGATCTATTGGTTGCATGGATGGGCGAGTTATTATTATTATTATTCACAAACATCTTATGGGTACATAAGTGTTGTGAAGAAACCATTTAGGGTTTCTTCAAAAATGCGATAATACACAAGTTTCAATAATGTTAGCATTACATTTGCCATATTTGAGAAAAGAGAGTAGTAATAATGGAATAATAATGATAAATCAGGTTCTATGTAATTGAGAAGAATATTGAATTGAGTTTAAAGAAGGAAAGGAAGAAAATAAGGGAATAGAAATAAATGAGACGTGAGATATGCAAATAGTTTTATGAGCGTGTTTATGAACACAGAACAACAATAAACGACTATGTATGTATCGTCAAATTAGTAACAAAAATAAAATAGAAAATAATTAAGGAAAAAATAACTTGTTAATGCAGTAAGATATGACGCTAGAATAAATGTTTGTGCAGTTATAGTTTGGAGTGATGCTATGAGAGTCTCAATTAAGTGAAAAACTAACGAGATATCAATATGTATGAGTCATATATGCATAGTGAAGATAAAGTGAGTCTGAGAAGTTAATTTAAGTGTAATACAAGTTATTATTTTAATTACAAACTTCGTAATCTTAAAAATAATATTTATTAAGAAAGGAAAAAGAGAGAACAGAAATGAACACCTAGTGATAGGGTTCAATCATGATAACAATAGTAATTGTGTAATAAATATCGACCTCTAAAGTAAACCAACAATTTAGAAAAATGAAATGAAAATTTAAAAAAAACTTTGGTGCACTAGAATAAATACATGTAGATTTATGCGATAGTATATAGAGTGACACCGGATATTAATATAAACATTTGTGCAATTATAATTAAGAATGATGTTGTAAAAATCACGATTAATTGCAAAAGATAAACTTAAAATTCTATGGTCACTAGAACAGACTTCTACCAAGAGTGTGAGGATGCGATTCAATAAATATGATCATTCATATCACCAATCAATATGTGGAGTTGTTTCACCTAAAACAGTGAACTATGAAGATTTAGGAGTCATAATAAACAGCAACCTCGAAACAGCTAGAAATCACAAGGCTGCTGCCAAAGCCTTTAGGGTATTATAAGTTATTCGTGGGTCTTTTCAGTGTGTAGATCACCAGCGTGGATGATCTATGTCGAAATGATTAGAGGCTTACTCGAGTTAGACGTGAGTGGTGTGACAAACTAGCTGACGTCGAAGTCACACTTCGCGGTCTGCACCTTACATAGATTACCCCATTGACGTATCGAGGTACTATAGATGCGATGAAGACTGTACAACACAGAGGACGTTATTACAGAAATATATTAGTTAAAGTAGATACAAGCGAAGGTAAGACCACTGCCGCATGGGCCAGTCCATGGCGTACGATTAACTGATGCGCGATGGTTGTCCTTGACATTGACGAGGATTGATGATTTTATTCGATATTCAATGGCTAGGGCTTAGTAGAATTTCACTGGCCCTACAATCTGACCAGTGTCTCGTAATCTATACGATTGGTTATCTTTATAGCAACGTCATATACTAACTAGATGTATAAACCACAATACAAAAGCCTCTGCTGTTTGATTTGCTTGTAACGGGGGAGTGGAATTTCACTGGCCCTACAAGTGCTTGGACGAAGGAAAGTTTAGGGTGTCAGACCCGACTTTCGTCCAACCGCGTTTGGAACACGGGATTCGGACAGTGAGTCCTTGTTTCGAGTATGAGGGGACGAAGGATTAAAATGTTTCTCTGGCATATCATATGAAGACAAGCTGAGATACCTTAACTTATTCCCGTTATTTTAGCGTTGATCAAGGGATGACCTAATGTTGGCTACTGAATGATGATCTTGGTATTAATGTCTTGTCCTTTCCTTCCGTCTAGGAATGGTCACTTGATAGAACATTCTAAGAAAGTTAAAAATCCCAGTTCAATTCGTCTACGTTTAGAGTTTCATTTCTCAGACCAGGAGCTAGCAATACATGGCATGTCTTTGTTTCGCAACGACAGAATAAAGGAATTGGGGGGTGGAGAAGCCTTGTACTCACGATACTGTTTGGAGGTACATCAAGTACACAACCAAGAGTTTGTCAATCATGATGAATCCGTATAGTGCTCAGTGAGATTGTCTACCACCTCGAAGTGTCTAGTTGGAATCATCTACAGGAAACTCTCAGCTGACAACGAGTACGACAATCGTATGCCGGAATATACCGGTAATTGAGATGAAAACTCAACTGAAGCTCGGTTCTTTAACCTCATTGAGGATGTGGGGTTGTTCGAAAATGTGAAGTCGGTAACCCAGAGAGATCGTCAGACACCGTCGCGCTTAGACTGAGTATTTACAAACAAAGAGTCCTTAGTTGATAACTTCTCAATCCTGGCCCTCCTAAGGAGAAGCGATCATACAGTCATAGCCTTTGGTTTCAACATCAAAACTGAGCTAATACATCCAATCAACAACAAATGCCGGAATTTCAAACGGTTGAATGTATCAGCTTTACAGGACAATCTACGACAGGTGGATTGAAAAACTCACCCTCAACTCGATATGAATGCTCATTTGGATTTCTTACTGCACATGATCTTATGTGCTACAAGCAGTCTGTTTTTCAAATGTTCCACAAAATTTTCAGTAGTGAAGATCCTCACTATTCGTTTGCTAAGCCGCAAAAGGCACTTTTGGGCTGAATACAAACGATATGATAACAACGGCGAGTACAGGCAATAAAAACATATAAGGAACTCTTGCACAAAGGCAATAAGAGAAGACAGGCTTCAGTACCAAATAAAGCTTATCGATAAATTCTTGTCCAATCCGAAAAGCTTATTACGTTATGCAGCGTATCTTCGACAAGCAAAGACTGGAGTCTCTTGATTGCTAGATTCTAATGGCCCGATCAATAACGATGGTGACTCCGCTAACCTTCTGGCTGAACAGTACTCTCGAACATTTCAACCGACCCACATTGACTATATTGACGAATGCATCATCTGCAACTGCACAGGACTTTCCGAAGTGTACCAGAAACTGCGGAACATCCTGGTTTGGATATGGTTCATTCTGCTATACTGAGGGAAGCAGCTTCAATCCTGGTAACACCGCTTAGCGTTATGTTCTTACACTCTCTAAATGGAGACGCATTATCGGAAACTTGCGAGCTGACTCACATCACACCAATTTTCAAAGGAGGTCGACGCAGCGAACATTCAAGTTACCGACAAGTGGCTCTTCTCTCTACACCTTAAAAACTTATGGACGACATATACGACTATTTACTATCCTTAAAATTCTTTTCACCCCAACAGCAGGGTTTCAGGAGAGATCATTCTCATGCAATCAACCTGTTGACGTCGGTGGACAGATGAACAACCATTCATGATCTCTAGAGGAAGGTTGAAGTCACTTACCTTGACTTCTCAAAAGCTTTCAATAGGGCCAACCATAAACGTTTTATCAATAAGCTCAAAATATTGGGTGTCAGATCACCTTTAATTGATTGACTCACTTCATATCTAAGGTCAGCGTTAACTTCACTTTCTCTCAGGCTATGGAATGTCCTAGTGGGGTCCTCCGGGGTTGAGTGCTAGGACCGCTTCTTTTCTTGATTTACATAAACGATATTCTACAACAGGTGTCGTCAGACCTATTACTTTTTGCTGATTACGTGGAACTTTGGACAGAGATACGCAGCCAAGAGGAAGATCTGATTCGACTTCAAAGTTGGGCAGATGACAATGAATTTACCATTAACACCTTAAAGTGTAAAGTAGTCCATCTGAAACATGTTGCAGACTACAGTTACAACTTATAAAACTCCTCTCCAGAAGTATCCCAAGTTGAAAAATATTTAGAAGTGCTGGTATCCTACGATTTAAAGTCTTACGCTCACTGTGACAATTCTTGCACTGGCAACATTGAAGCTCATTACTGGCCACTTTAACGTAAGAACTTTTGACATAATCTTCAACAGTCTAATTCGTCTCCATTTAAAGTACAGAAACATAGCAATTTCTCCCTCACTCCAAAAGGATAAGGACAATCCGGAATGTATCTATTGGCGAGCCGCGAAATCAGTTCGAGGACTCAAATTCAAGCCTTATGAAGAGCACCTCCAATCATACATACGTACATACGTCTTAGAGGTGACTTCTTAATGGCTTACAGCATCCTCAACACTTCTGGACACCCCCTTAAACACTTACTTCAGTTTAGCTCCAGTAAAAACCTAGGGGTTAAAACCCAGAAACTGGAGACACGACACAGCAGAACGGACTGTAGAAACAACTCCTACTTCTTATTAGTTGTCAAATGCTGGAATTCGCTGCCGGCTGAGCTAGTCCAAGCGACTTTTCAGTCGTACTTTAGAAGGAAACTTGACCTATTCTTAAGGACTATGTATAATATCTTAATATGATTTACCAATTTCTTTTATCGTTAATATACCTAGGTTCCTGCCTGGAGGTATTGGTGACCCACTGCTACTAGATACGGAAGCTTGTTAAGCGAAATCTTCTATTCTGTCTGCAACAATTTGAACCATTTTATTAAATTACTGGAATTTTCTACCAGAACACGTAATGTCAGCACGTTCCGTTGATATATTCAAAACGAGATTGGACCTCCACAGTGTTGCAAACTGCAAATATTAATATAGGTCGTTAGACCTCCTATCCGTATTACTGAAGACTGAAGAGTGCCCGCCTTGGATGAAACCAATTAAGGTCGTGTAAACAAAAATGAGGTGAATTTGAACAGTACTTGACATTTCATCCATCTCAACTCATGTTTGCTTTCAAGAAGATTCCGCGTAAGGGATCTCAGAATCTTCACGATGACACTGACGCAACTAGTAATCAGAATAAGCAAAAGCTTTTTGTCACCATGTTTAAATCCAAACGAGCTCAGATAATTGTATACTTGTCAAGTAGACGTTTATGTTCTTGCTTCATTTTACTTGGTTGTGATACACACCTCGCAGTTTTTGGTAAAGCGAGATTTACTCACTTATGTGGACCAATGATCACTATATGGGGAGGAAATATAGGACCAAATCCTTCCAGTTCATTTGATCTTTATTCACCCACTTCACACACTCCATTATCTATTACTCAATGTCCACACGACAAATCAGAATGTGTACATAAAGATGCAGCTCAGGGACTTCAATCTTCCGAAATCAAAGTTGCTCTAGAGAGTTTGTGTGATCCAAGTGATGTTCAAATTTTGACGGAACGTCTTGACAAAGAAATGAGTGTCTTTCGGGACCATGTGACCGTTTTACATTTCAGTCCTCATCAGAGTCGAGTCTTGGACTCACTTTCTGAGATTAAGCGGTTTCGTTTTTTATTTCATTTGCCATCAGAAGGCACTGTACCAAATGCCTCTTTAGCTAAGTTACTTGGATTTACTTTTCTCGAGCATGATGGAAGCCTTGGATATCAGGTTGCACCAGAAGTTTCAAATATTTCACTGAGACTCAGCTCCATCCCTGTGGTTGGTCCTCGTGATGGTTATGTAAGAAAATTGTTAATTTGTGGTCCGAAGGGTGTTGGGAAGTCATCTCTACTGCGTTTTTTATCAAACATTATCCTAACAGATGTGGAATATCGTCTTAAAGAAAAGTGTGTTGCAGTTCTTGATTGTGATATTGGGCAACCTGAATTTACTCCGAATGGAATTATAAGTTTGTGTCTAGTCAAACTGCCATTGTTTGGTCCTCCGTATACCCATACTTTATCCACTAATGTAAATATTCTTCGGTAAGTTCTCGATATAACACTGAGACTGCAATTATTGATATTTTAACCACGATAATCTACACTTAAGACATGAATGCTGCCAAACTAAAGTGCATTTATACTAATGTATTCCCCATTATCCCTTATTTGTAGCCACCTGTCGTCGATGAATTTTTTTGTAATTAGTTCATAACTAATGGTGATTTTAACGCGTCACACTTGCTTAGGCATAAATTTAGATCAGTACCAAATAAATGTTAATCCGAAAATTTTCTCTCACAAACTTTATAAAGTGATAACGTTTACTGGTTAAGTGCTAAGCTGACACTTCATAAAATGATTGTCGTTCACACCTTGGTTTTTATTTCATCAGGTGACTTTACATTCCGAGATTATATTTGCATCTAATTCCGGGGTCATACACATATACTTCCTGTTTTTGAAAAGACAGGTTCTTTCTATTTGAGGGCAAAAATAATTTACAGACCCTCTATACAGTTTTGATTTTGTCTGTCATTATTTGATGCTTTTATCTAGTTGGTAGGATTATCATACATTTGTGAAACATAATTGGCTCTTCGTAATATGCTGTAATGCCCAAATACATAAAGATACGATTCCCTGAAATTAAGCCGTGGTATGTTGTAATAAAAGATACCACGCTTCATAATGTTCCAACCGACCAAGTCTCAATAAGACAGTTTATATCATTTATGCTTGGGATCAAAATTATATCACCTGAACGATACAATCGTGCTTCCAGTTCCGAAAAACCTTTGCATCGTTTGTCTTTAGGTTCACTTCAGTTCGGTGTTCAAGTAATTTTCCCAAATGCCCTGGTACGGCCGAGAGTGGAGAGAGTCCGCTCTCCCTCTCGAAATGCTCTCACATGGCCACGCGTATACAGCCCCTGCCAGGGAAGTCCTACTTACTGCCTTCTCGTGGCGGGATGTTGTTTACGAAAATGAGAGGACGAAAAGCGAATGTCTGGCGCTTTAACCGGATCCCAAACCAATGGTGTACATGGGCTCCAGTATCCTGCGGGAACATATGGCGTATGAACCAATCGTTGGTCACAGGCTACCATGGGACTGCATCTCCTCACGATGCTCCACTGCCTTGTGGATCAGATCTTCAGGTCAAAGGCTCGGGGTGTGGCCACCTAAGAAAACCACCTGCTTCGGTTTGGACACCCGGGCAGTATCACAGCCCTCACACATATCCAATGAGATCTGTGTGGCGCATATGTATTTGGTGCCTTCTTGTACCGATATCCATGTGTTAAAATAAATAATGATTTCCAAATCAAGTAGTTGCTGTCTATCATCGTTGGTCTCTGCTAGTTGTTTTATACAATATTTTACGTTGTATGTGAAAGTAATTATTCTGATTGTCTTGTACCTAGTCTACGCATTATGATATCCTGTCCCCCGTGTTCTTTGTTTTGATGTTTCTAAATCATCCATCCTCATCATCTCTCTGAATCCATGTAAATCTCTGGTTATCTGTTATATTCTAGTCAGTGTTTTGTCGGTTGCATTACACCCTCTGATGATCCCAGTTTCTACTTGAAGTGCCTCAACTTTGTATATGATGCCTACGTTAATTTACCTGAACCAAAGCCGCGTTTACTAGTCAATACAATGGGCTGGATGCAAGGTATGTTTTCAGTCACCGTTAATCAAAAACTTGTTTTCGTATGTATCGCGATACCTATGTCTAAATAAATTTTTCTCCGAAATACTTTATTGGACCATGTCAGTTACTCTTCAGAAATTTTAAGTATAATTACACGACCCACCGCGAAACAAAATGCAAATCTTTTCGCTTGTGCATTTTGATTAGGAAAATCTGTTGTTTCTTCGTAGCCTGACCATCGTCATCTAAGTAAACCGTTTTCTTTTCAATCGGTACGTTTGACATTTGCAGGCTGTTTTTATCTATATTTATAACACTTTACTGTCACTTATGGCACAATCCATTACCTAAGACCCCAGATATACCACACAAAATCTTCCGAATTCCCTGGTACTGCCGAGGGACGGGAGCGTCCGCTCTTCCTCTCAAAATGCTCTCACATAGCCACGCGTATATAGCCACTGCCAGGGAAGTCCTACTCACTGCCTTCTCGTGGCGGGATGTTGTTTACGAAGTGGGGAGGAGGGTAAGCGAATGTCCGGAGCTTTAACCGGATTAGTGGATATGGAGGATCCACCTAGAGGAGTTAGAAAACCCTGATTCCAAACCAGTGGTGCACACGGGCTCCAGGATTCTGAGGAAACAAATGGCATATGAACCGATTGTTGGTCACTGGCTATCATGGGACTGCATCTCTTGACGTTGCTCCACTACCTTTTGAGTCAGATCTTTAGTTCAAAGGCTCCAAGTGTGGTCTCACTAAGAAAACCACCTGCTTCGGTCTGGACACCCAGGAAGTATCACAGTCCACACACAGATCATATGACTTGTGTGGCGCATATGTATTCGGTGCCTGTTGTACCAATATTTATGTTTAAATAAATAATAATAAATAAAGTACAAATGTCTGCTAAACGATGGATCAGTCAATGTTTCAAAGAAGATCCGCTTAGTTTATAATGTTTCATAATCCAAAAAACGAACTTCGACATAATTATTCCAGATTTTACCCTGCTGATCCCTACTAACTACTGGAAATTAAATCATTTAGATCAGTAAGTTATTTAATCGCTATATGAGGCTCCAGTCTCGACATAGAATTCAATTTATATCGTTTTTGCGAAGTACCTTGACACTCGAGTACGTAAAAGTTTTCAGAAAGGGTTTCATTTCCGGTATTCAATTTCAATACAAACTAAGACTTGTCATCCATTCGGTTTGGGCACCCGGGCAGTATCACAGCCCTCATACATGTCAAATGAGATTTGTGTGGCGCATATGTATTTGGTGTCTCCTTGTACCAATATCTGTGTTAAAATAAATAAATAATAAATAAAAGACTTGTCATCAGTCCGTGAAGTCGCCGAATAATGGTATATACCTTTTTGCTAGATTATCTGGTTAGGACTGGGCGATAATCGTGATCAGTGGTTGCAGATTTTGAGCGACGTGGTTCAAAGTCGATGACCGTAATACAAATGGATCGTTTCTTTGTCCACACTTAAATCCCGAGTTTCGGTATTATCTCATATTTTCTCTCTCCGATTACATCTATTTCCAACCTTTAGTTGCCACTACAAATTTCATCATCTTTGTATTTGTGTTTATAATTTCATCTCTGTGCCAGTGTGATATAGTAAATCGGACTGATGCCTATATGTACCAGGTTTCACGTTGTTTATCACCACCAACTAAATGACAGCAATCTGAAAGCTCCTCAATTATACCTTTCTACAGAGTAATTATCAATTGTTTTAGCACTTTTGAGAAACACCGGAATTAGTTGGATTCTTTATAGTTTTCGTAACATATTTGTGATAAAGTTAGAACATTGTGGACACACAATCATCCCAAATATGCATGCGAAGATTTCTTTTGATCAACGGGATTTTATATTACTCTCCATAATTATTTCTATTTGAGCCATATCTACCAGCTTTTAACATATTACAAATAAGATAATTCTTCTGAGTATTGTACTGATACAATGTTTTTCAATCATTTATTTTGCTGATAAGACATTTTAAAACCCAGGTGCAGTATAGTTTCGTGTCATGGTTACTAGGATCAGACGATCTGCCCCCGGATCATTTTAAGGATGATGGTGAATTGACCTACTGGTGGCCATTTTATGACATGTCATTGTGGAGTGAAAGAAAGCTTTATAGTATTAGGATCTGTCAATCTATCATAACCCCCTTGTTAGGGTCGAAGAAATAGTGCTGTTTAGTGATTTAGGACGTTAAATGATATGACTCAACAAAACTAGTGGGGCTCCTGCTGTAGTCTTTATATATTTATAGAGAATGAAAGGAACTCCCTTAATTGAAAGGGCTGTTACTCGGTTTTATTACTGTCTCAGCTGTATCTCCCATTATATACTGTCTTAAGCTACTTATTTCTTTTTGACTTCATTTCCTTCACCCTGTTATTTCTGTAAATGTGTAACCCATATCAATTTTCTTGCTAGTTGTACCAGGTTTAATGTATTTATTTATCTAATCACATAAACATTGGTACAAGGGGGCACCAAATAGATATGCGCTACATAAATCATTTGATTTGTTTGAGGGCTGGGATACTGCCCGGGTGCCCAAGCCGAAGCAGATAAGTTTAGTGTATTGAATAAATAAAAGTGATGTCAGGTGTAATGTTCAAAATAAGTTTGTTCATGTGCTATGTACGTAAAAAAATCATTATTGTTGTACTCCCAGGGCTTGGATTAACATTGCTGTTAGAACAAATATTGTTAGTTAAACCAGACCTGATCGTTCAGCTTCGTCCAACGGGATCTTCAAATAATCGCACAAACTCTCCAGATCTAAATAGCAGTTCACTAAAAACTATGGACACCTGGAATTCACGGGTATGTTGTCTTTTAATTAGATACACATGATTCGTACATTGAATTTGTGATTAAATAATTTGAGCTCAGTTTACTAAATGATTCTGGATTTCTGCCCTATGATAGTCACCTTAATCTTATAAACTGACATCTATTTCATCTAAATACCCGCAATCAACTCCGATATATATATATATATATATATATATATATATATATATATATATATATATGCTTCACAACTGATGTGACAGACACCCGATTTTTTCTGTCGGCTTTTCAAGGTAATCATTGGTCTTATCGATTTCCATGTACTTCTTTGTCATTAAGTTGTCAGTTCCATTTTCTTAATAGTATGTAGGGATGTCATTATACGTGAAAATTATATTTGAAATAATCTCAGCGATTGAAATTTAAATAATTCCGACGTTTCGTCCAGCTAACTTGTCTGGAATTCTTCAGGGTAATCGAAATAATCAAAGAAGTGTATGACGTTTTAACAATCAAATCAGATCGAATCTATACTGTGTTGACCCAGTCATATTTGGATGTTGATTTTTTAGTAAATAAGATAACACGAGTCAGCTAAATGCGAAATATGTGAAAATAAATTTATTTATTATTTATTTATTTGAGCACATAAATATTGGTACAAGGGGGCACCAGATATATATGCGCCACATAAAACAATCAGAATGGGGGGAGAAACAAGAAGGTAAGATGCGTATAAGAAAAAAAGAAAAGAACAATGGCGACCACAGATTAGTATCAGTCAGTCAGTCAGTAACAACGTGGAACTCCGTACGTATGTACATCAGTTCCAGTTGCTATACCACATTAGCGCAGAGATGCAGCTATCGATTCAAATCCCGTAGTGGTAGAGGTGGTAAGAGTATAAGCAGTAATCGGAAAGATTAGTGTTTAAAGATGTTATTTAAGGAAAAATTAGTGTGAGGTAGTGTTATAATAATAATGGGAGGAACGGAAAGGTACAACCAGAAGAATTTCAGCTAAGTAAGATATAATCAATTTTTATGAAGAAAGTAAAAGAAGGTTACAGCAAGATCGCCACCGGCTTCTATTCTGAGCCATATCTGACAACGTCTCTAGCCACTGTGTTACACCGTCTCTCAGACCCCAGCCAGGGAGTCGTGAAGGACCAATACAAGCCAGCCCTTTGCAGCTTTCTTTCATACCATAACACCATGTCATACACTGACCACCTTTCCACGTTTTATAAACAGTCCCAGCGTCGGCAAATAATGCACGACGTGGAATTCTCTGGGACGACATTCGTAGAACATGTCCAAGCCACCGAAGTCGGTTTTTCAAGATGGTGACACCAATTGGATTGTCGTCTCTGTGCCCGAACACACGATGCCGAACCTCTGCATTACTAACATGGTGTTGCCACTGGATGTCAGCAATCCTTCGGAGACAACGATGATCGAACACAGAGAGTCGTCTAACATCCTCAACTCGGAGAGGCCAGGTTTCACAAGCATAGAGCAGAACTGCTCTCATCGATGCGTTGTAGATCCGACCCTTTACAGCCAGACTAGCATCATGAAGGCGCCAAAGATGGCCCAGATTGGCATAAGCCGCTCTGGCTTTCATTGTACGTGAATCGATCTCATCACTCACGCCACCACCAGCACTTATGCAGCTACCCAGATACACGAACTTCTCGACTACTTCTATCTGCTCATCATTCAGGGTGAGTACATGGTTAGAATCCTGTCAGTCTTGTAGAAGTACTTTGCACTTCGAAAGTGTAAAGCACATACCGTGCCTACGGACATTAATCGCTAACTGATTAAGTGCGGATTGCATTGTTTGGGCATTGTCGCACAGTAAGACAATATCACCCGCATACTCAAGGTCGAGAAGTCTTTCTTCAGGCAACAGATCCACACCACCATTACTTACATCCATCAGAGCTGTTTCCAGAATTTCATCGATGGGAAAGTTGGAGAGGAATGGTGAGATTGGGCAACCCTGCCTAACTCCACTGCTTGAATGGAACAATGGAGAAAGGCGGTTGTATGCCCTCAGTCCACCTCATTTGGTGGATCAGTCGTCACCGACCATGGAGGGCAGGAAAGTCTGACCGATGTTTGCCGGAGCAGCAGGCCAGTTGAACTGCCCTTCGAAGAATTCTGCCCATCGTCCTAGACGTCGATGGACGTTGGTGATCGGCATCCCGTCATCCTCACAGATTGTTTCGCTCACACCAGACTTCTTGCTGCCAGTGGCTCGGATGAGTTGGAAGAGCTTCCGGTAATTACCAGATGCAGCTGCTGCTCCCAACTCATTAGCACGCTTCGACCACCAGGCTTCTCGGTCCTTACGCAAGCTTTGTCCAATTTCATTGCGTAACATGCTTCGTTTGTGGTCAAACTCACGGTCACCCGGAGTAGACGACGGGCTTCAATGAGTTGTAAGGAGCCTGAAGAAACCTAGTGCTTATAAGCGGGATGTTTCGCAAAGCCGCAAGCAGCTTTACTCGCCATTTTCATGGCGTCATGCAATTGCAACCAATGCTCATCTATATTTTTCGGTGGAATGGTAGCTAGCCTAGAAGCTAGCTCGGTCCGATACTTCGTTGCAACAAAAGTTGCAACCAATTTACTGACGTCAATTCTTCGGTGATGATCACCTCGTTGGCCACTGAAAAGTGAGGTAAGATTGGCTCAGACCAGGGCATGGTCAGTTTCCAGATAGGTACTCCAAAAGGAGTGGCAGTCTTGTACACAACTACGCCAGCGATAGCTGATGGCGATGTGATGAATCTGAGTCCAGGCGTGAGATACAGAGGGAGGACGCCAGGCGGCACACTGGCGATGACTGTGCCGAAAGTTATTGCTAGCCAGAAACAGGTTGTAGTCTGTGCACAGTTGCAGTAGACGGTCTGCGTTATCTGTCCTGTGTAAGATTGAGTTATTAATGAATGATATTTGGTGTTAATATATTTTTATATGAAGGAAAAATAAAAATGCAAGTAGAAGGTTGAAAAAATTGTTTTTGAGTCATTGAAGTGCAAAGAAAAATGCGAATCATCAAATACATAATTGTATTTCCGAAAATAACTTACATTAATTTCAGTCAAAATAATGATGCAAGTGAAGTAAACAGGTTGAATAAAGAAATGGATCCAATTACTTGTTAGCGAATATTTGACAAGTAATTGTTAGCTGAATACCATCCTCTCTGTTTAGGCTGTTCTTATTCGCCCATATATACAGCGCTTCTGCTATCATTCTTTCTTTATGAGTGTTTAAGCCTTACTGAAGTATCTTGATCCCTTCGAAACTAATCTTGTGTCCTGTTTCCAACGCAAGGCTCCCAAATGCCTTGGTACGGCCGAGAGTGGAGAGAGTCCGCTCTCCCTCTCGAAATGCTCTCACATGGCCACGCGTCAGTCAGTCAGTTGCAACGTAGGACCAGGCACATCTATGCATCGGTCCAAGTTGCCATACCGCATTAGCACAACAAGATGAACACCGGATTCATAGAAGTAGTTAATTAAGTGGTGGTAATATATAGAAGAAAGAGTGTGTATAAGGAGATAGTACAGGAAGATAGAATTAGTTCCTAGAAAGAAAGATTTGAAGTGATTTTAATCTCTTAGTTTAAAGGAAGACGGAGAGTGTATACACCGACGCCATTGTGATCGATTCTGAGCCATGTCACCAAGAGTCTCCAACCATTGGTTACGATAGTCACGCGGACCCCAACCAGGTAGTCTGCATCTACCAACATGGCTCAGACCAGAAGTTAGTGACTTCAAGCACTGATGCCACGTTTTGGTTTGGCCGCCCCTAACTTTCTTCCAGTCATCCCTAACACCGGTTACCATTGCGCGTCGTGGTAATCGGTGTTCAGGCATACGCAGCACGTGGCCCAACCATCTCAGTCGATGAAGGTTCATAACCTCATCAACTGATTTACCATCATTTCCTAATACCCTGCGTCTAACCTCACTATTACTTACCCGGTGATCCCAGCAGATACCAGCAATATTTCTAAGGCATCTATGGTCAAATACTAGTAACTTACGAATATCTTCTACTCTTAAAGGCCAAGTTTCGCAGCCGTATATTAGAACGGAACGAACTGCCGCGCAGTATACTCGTCCCTTAATTGATAGACGAATATCTCGCCTTCGCCATAGATGACGTAAGTTGGCAAAGGCCAAGCAAGCTTTTCGAATCCGTGCTGAGATTTCGTCAGACACCAACCCATTAGGGCTGATCAGACTTCCAAGATAAGTGAAGTTGTCGACGCGTTCGACTACTTCACTCCCTATCCTTAGTTCAGGTGTTGACGCAGACCAGTCCTGAAGCAACAACTTGCATTTAGAGGGAGAGAAGCGCATCCCAAACATTCTGGCATTGTTGCTCAGTGCTACCAAAAGACTGCATTTCATCAGCGTCCTCACCAAACAGGACTATGTCATCTGCGTATTCTAAGTCAATAAGTGGACCTCCTGGTAGGAGATCAATACCTGAGAATTCAGTCGATGAGAGCGTTATTTCCATCAGTAGATCTATGATGAAGTTGAACAAAAATGGAGAAAGTGGACAGCCTTGGCGGACGCCACTTGAGGTTGCGAAAGCAGATGACAGTTCGCCATAAGCTCTGACTCGACTAGTAGTGTTCGAGTAAAGAGCTTTCACAAGGTTTATGTACTTCTGAGGTACGCCTTTCAATGACAGACACTGCCACAGAACCTCTCGGTCAACAGAGTCAAACGCTGCTTTTAAATCAATGAAGACCACTATTGTCGGACGCCGATAAGTATGCCTGTGTTCTAGAACCTGACGAATGGTGAATATGTGGTCGATGCATCCACGACCAGGTCTGAAGCCAGCCTGATTTTCACGTGTTTGCAGCTCACAAGTCTTAGTTAGGCGTCCGATAATTATCGAGGCTAGTATTTTAGATACTATATTAGTTAAACTAATCCCTCTATGGTTGTCACAGGGGCTCCAGTATCCTGCGGGAACATATGGCGTATGAACCAATCGTTGGTCACAGGCTACCATGGGACTGCATCTCCTCACGATGCTCCACTGCCTTGTGGATCAGATCTTCAGGTCAAAGGCTCGGAGTGTGGCCCCCTAAGAAAACCCCCTACTTCGGTTTGGGCACCCGGGCAGTATCACAGCCCTCACACATATCCAATGAGATCTGTGTGGCGCATATGTATTTGGTGCCTCCTTGTACCAATATCTATGTGTTAAAATAAAATAAATAAATCACAGACTTATTCACAAGTTTTAATAAGTCAACCGAGGATTTGGGAAAATTTTCCAAACACTGTTTGTATTCCTTCAACCTTAAATTCAATTGTCTGGATGTTTCACTTACATAAGCTGCATTACAATCATAACAGTTGATCTCATAAACAATATTTTGTTGTTCTTCCTTTGAGAACTTATCTTTAACTTTTACGAATACCGATCTTATGGTGTTGCTCTGAAATACACTCTTACATCACACTTGTTTAGAATCCGCCTGATTTCTCCCGATGTTTCACTACAGTATGGAATGACCATGGTGGACTTCCAATCTTTCAGTATACATTCTAGTTTAATTTTTCTTTCATTTCTAAAAGTCTTTAAAAACTTTTCCGGGTAGTTATTATCCTTAAGTGTAGACAAAACTATTCGATTCAACTTGTTGGTCTTCCTTATCTGTAACGAGCTTGGTGCTTCTGTTAAATAAATTTTTTACAACAGTGACTTTCGTACACAGCGCATGAGCCGAACCAAAATCTAAGTATCTTTCAGAATGTGTTGACTTCCTGAATACATTTATTTTCAACTTATTATTATTATATCTTCGTTCAACCTAACAATCAAGAAACTCTAGTTTGTGGTCAACGGATTCTATTTCCTTCGTTAGCTTAATGCTCTCTGAAATATTGTTTACATTTTCAAACAGTTCTTCTAAACCATCCCGTTTAATGATAATAAAAATTTCGTCTACGTACTGTAACCGAGATTGCACTGGTTTCTAGGGAATTCATGAATAGATTTGCTACAATCGGATTTGAATTTAAGATGCCCATTAGATTCGTCTGAGGTTACCAAATTCTTGGAATTACGTTCAAGATCCACCTTATTAATATTTTGAGGAGACCTTTACAGACAAAAAGAAGGTATACCAATGGGTTCACCAGTTTCTTCGATCGTTCCAAGCATTCATGAATATAAATAAGGTGGATCTTCAAACTATGCTTATTGTGTTAGAGTCGGTATGATATATACTCCTACCAAACCCTGATTAATGGAATAGAGTTCAAAACCGCGACCAATAGATTAACTCTCAAGTCCCTATAGATTGGTCAACCGCAACTTCTACTTCTCCAATAAAACATCAAGACAGTAGACTACACTCCTATGGAAACAAAAAGAGCTCTTTATCGGCAACATATTCTTAAACAACAATAGAAATTCAATCATAAATCAGCGCACTAATATATTTTCACATCTCCGTTCCGTCGCATCTAGTATTCGAACTGTGTAATCAGTAGAGGCATGTGTCTAGCTACACTTCTTTTCTGTGGACTGCTGAAAATAATTGAAGTATTTGTTTATTTGAGTAAATGTGTGATTGCTAATGATGGAGAGACAGGTGAGGTCAACTTATATATAGTGGAAACCAAAGGAAGTTATCCCAGTCTTTGTCATTTTGGTGGCGTCTTGATGTTGGTCTAGTCGTGAAATGTCGGGTTTACAGTTTCGTAGTATGATTTTGGAACCTGGTTCACCCGATCTAAGAATGTCTGGGGGGCTCCAGTATTCGCTTACCATTTTCTTCAAACGATTTCTGACCTCATGTAGCAACACTGCTTTATTAATGCTGTGATCCAGTAATGTGTGTTCATCGAGCATTGTTGACAGCTCAATTAGTGTCATCATCTTGGAACATCAGCTTCGGTTGCTTGAATATGTTTCACGAATGTCATGACAGTGACTTCCATACCGTACATTATCTAGTGACTCTGGGATTTAGTGGTAAAGGTGAACGGGTAGTCAGTTTATGAAATGTCACTCTTTTTGTTTAGATCAGAGAGATGGGTGCGACTTAGTGATTTAGTGTTATATGACATGGTTCACAATAGAAGTGAATATCAATCTTCCTGTAGTTTACTATCATGCTCCTCATAAAAGTGCGTTGAGCCTTAACTGATGTAAGTGTTTATTGAATGTGTTTTTAATGAAACCACATCTTTATCGATTTGATTACTGTTTCTCTTTTATATTCTGACGAAAATATTTTATTTGTTTGGTGCCCTATTGCACCCGGATTTGTGTTGTTAAATGAATAAGTATGGTCCGATATCGTTATTGCGTCTAACTGGTTTCATCTATTATGCTTCTTAATGTTCTCTATCCTCTATGTGATGTAGTGTCTTACAATATATCATTTCAGGTTACTGTTCACTGCTAAATAATAGTAATAATTTAATTTTAAATTTTATCAGTATATTACCTGTTATTCGTAATGTTAACTTAGCTATTTTCTTTTTTCTACAGGACATTTCCAACGAAACGTTTAATCATGATGTGATTCTTATAGAATCTAATGTCAAATTGTATGTTATATTTATTAATGATTGATTGGTATTTAAGGTTATCTGTTTATGTATAAAACCTAGGTTAAACTTCAATAAATGTATTTGTGACATATCATTCATTGTATAAAAGTGTTTCATTTTAAGTAATGATTGTTTATCAATGATTGATCTCGTTCTCATTGTTAAATTTTTTAAAAATAATTGTCAGTTTCCTATCAGTAATATTACTGTCCAGATTACTTAAATTGGGTTAAAGTAATATATTTTTTAGTTTATCGCTACGATAGAACAAACGTATTTTGGAAAATAATTTAAAATATACACAATTAGTTATTAAACTATTAGATTAAATTTATATCAATATGCTGAAATGATTAATTTTCGGTCTATAATGACACTGAAAAAATTATCTTTGTAACGATATCAAACGATTTTTGGACCAGATAGATAAATTGTGTGGATTATATATTTTTTTGAAATTTATTAATTAATATTAATGTGCAAAAATATACCTTCGTTATTCAATTTTCATTTTAAATAGACTGTCAATAATAATATTTTAGCTAGTTTACTACTGATAGCTAGTGATGTTTTTTAGTCTTAGACATTGAAAGTATTCAGTATATACATCCGCCTTCTATGTTCTTCTTATCAGGTTGTTTTTATTGCTAAACATCTTGACCTTTTACAGTCATTACTCTGTGTTGAGTGTAATTTTCTAGGAGTACTCCACTTGGTTATTTTATTTACTTGAATGTTGATCCTCAGATTCATATATGAGTTTTTTTTCCTAGGATTGACTTAATAAATGCAAAGTTGTATGGTTATTGTCTACTTGTTACTTTTGAGTACAATATATGATTAGTTACTAACTGAATCCATTATTCAATAAACTAAGAGTTTGACCATAAAGCACTGAGTTGTAGTATGGCACCTTGTCATCTATTATGGTCTGGGCATCTGAATACTACCAGGTTAAGATTATGGCGTAAAGTTAAGTGCACGGTTCTTTAACTGGTTAGTAAGTACCATTAAAGTAAGTAGCGCGAATCGTAAATTAATCACATGGATGCTTCATTTGTCGATGTTATTCAAGGACTCCAGCTATAATTATAAAAATTGGTTAATTCTAATTTTGTTGTCTAAGATATTGTTTTAGGGCTGATCTTCGCCAACGCCTAAACTAACGAAAGGCAGTAAATTATTTGAACGTGTCGACGATTTCACTTCCAGATCACATCAGCCCTTGTGGGTTGATATCTGATAAAATCTCAGCACGGGATTGGAAAACACGACTAGCCGTTGTCAACATGTGGTGTTGGCGAGACTTCTACCTCCAAATCAAAGAACGACTACACTGAACAGAAGTTCCTTCTATCATACTTTAAGGCTGGAAAATATAGCCTTTAAAAGAGGAGATATCCGTAGTGTATTAGTATCTGATCATGGATACTTTCAAAGGATTGCTCGTGTGTATTGGGACCACCGAGTAAGTAATGTTGGGGTTAGACACCGGTTACTAGGTAAGGATCACAAGCCAATTAGTGAAGTATTGAATATTTATCGACTGAAGTGAATGAGACATGTATTACGTATGCTTAACTACCACCTATCTCGATGGACAATGATGGCTGGTACAGGAGTACGTTGTAAGAAAGCTAAGAGTGTCAAACCAAAATGTGGTATCAGTCCATGAAATTATTGACTGATGGAGTGAGACGTTTAAGTAAGTTCAGACTATTTGTTTGAGGTTTGAACGACCATCTTCATTAATAACTAGAAACATTGAGTGACATGACTCACAATTGGTCATAATGATGGAGGTGCATTCACTCTTTGTGTTCCCTTAGATCTTAAGTTTCATAAATATCTCGAAGAAATTTCTACTCCATAAATCCATATTTTCTATGCTTAATCTTTTCTAATACCACTAAAACTGTTATTACTTATATAACTGTTACATGACAACTTGAAATGATCCACATATACGCTAGATTCTATGTTGCTTATAACTAACTAACCGTTCTTAGACATTGGATAATCATTTTTGTCAATTCGTTAGTATGATGTTTTAAATATCATCATTAACTATCTTTTCTACCATAAGTTAATTTGTTGGTCGTTTGTCTGTTGTTAACTAAACTCTCCTGCTTCACTGCATAACAGCTCATTTTCAAGCATAGCAACAATCAGAATAGGAAATTAGTTATTAGTTTGTTCAACTTGTTATTACTCAATTCACTAGTTCTGAAGACTTATATAAAAAGTTGGTAGTTTTATAGGAATAGACTACAGAATCTTTATTGCTCTTGAGGAAATATGTTTAGTAATATTGGCAATAATGTTACTTTTTGTAAATCTCAATCTAGTTAATCCCACTGGAAAAAACTTACAAATGATCATCAAATGACGATAGTTATTTTGTTGTTCAAAGCACACGGTTATTGCTTTTAGAGATATAAGTGTTGTTTAAATTGATATTTAAGTGTAACCTAAGATGAAATGTATCGATCTAAACGTCCGTTGTCCTATAATCCATAAATATGTTGTATTATTCATGATTTAAATGTACGACGCATATTTATTCTTTTAAGAGAGATAAATAATTATATTTCATGTACGTCCATAGATATCTTGGTGAGACTATAATTTATGAACGGCCTTTGAGCGACACTGAAGTGGCTTTCAGAATGTCCACCTACTGATTAGAGCTAAATGAAAGTTTTAAACCTGTGTGAAGGATAAGGATTGTGGTTTACAGTTGATGGTTAAGGATGGAGATTAGATTTAGGGTTTTCATCACGAACTGACATCAGCTAAAATGCCAAGATGCTATTTAACCAAACGGATAAAGAATTTCGCGTCGAAATCAAGACCCGTTATCGTAAATCTGATTGGTTTGTCCATAAATTATAGTCTCGTCTATATGTTTTTCGTATACCATTTTATAAACTTCCGAATCTCCCTTATATTAATTATTCCCAGTTTTAAATAACATCGGTAACAAAAATCTTTTGCTTGATTAGTCAGCCAGTTTTTGATCATATTTTCGGCAACAAGATTATAGTACTGTTTATTTTCACGGTGTCAGTCATAAAAAAAATTTCCATTTTTCTAAAGTACACATCACAGTAATACAGTGGTGAAATAGCTAATATAAACTCTCGAGTGAGAAATAAAGTTTCCATGTTTGAAACAATCAATGTAGCTAGATTATTGCTTTTAGCACAAATCTGTTTGTATAAATTTGGTAAGAAAAAATTCTGTTTGAAGTTATATCACCCGTGTAAACTCTATAGATTATGCACTAATTTTTTTCAGATCAATAACCTATTCACTTTTAATTTTTTGGTAATAGTCCTTTTCAGTTCCTCCTCTTACTTTAAGTTCTTACATTGATATGACGTGTTGCTTACAATAAGTTTTTTTTGATGAATCACTGGTGCACTATTGTTAATGCAAAAAGTAATGTCTATGTTGATATACACTATATTCGGGTTATAACTATTTCCAGCTTTCATTTTCTGTACATATTGTTTTAGATACAAGGATAATACAATAGATGACCCACGATACAATCTTGGCCCCCCTGATCATCGCGATTTAATGATGCTGACTTATTTTATGTCCACTTTGGCTTGTGCATATACTAGCTTACCTTCTAGACTAAAAGATGAACCTCTTGGACATCCAGTAGCACATTTGCTGGATTGTATCCCTTACCAAGTTCCAGTTACTGTTCTATCTAAACAACAAGATACATGTGAAAACGTAAATGAACAAAAAAATGTAATACCCAGTAGCTGTGTTGCTATGTCTGATGTTCAGCACGATATATTGAAAATTGATTCATTATATACTAATAAGAATGATTCAAATCATTTGGCCTTTCGGATAATGCGCCCAGATTCTAATCTATTTGTGGAAAATTCTGCTTTTCCATCAAGTGTCGATAATTTATTAGCTTGTTTAAATGCTACCCTAGTTGCCCTTTGCGTTGTACCACAACATAATGTAAGTTCTGCATGTATAAACACATCCGTAATATATAATATTATATATTCATGCTTTAACTATTAATGGTTGTTTGCTTTCCAGTGATTTATAATCCCCTCTTGTGTATGTGTAAGTTTAAATTTTAAAATCGTTTTATTTATCATATTGGCTTTATCGTTTTATTGTTCAAACTGGTTGAAATCACAAACTTACCTCATCTAGTCAATCATTCCTGTCATTAAAATGTAATTAAAAAAGTGAATAAATTAGTTTGCTTTACATTTTGTATATACAACTGTTTATACTTGCTATAACGCTCAGTTTTACTTCGTTTAATGTTATAACGGTTGGGTTTACACGTTTACACATATGAGACGTTAATTTACCTGAATATCTACACTAGATTCCCTCCCAGTGTCTATTCTACAGGATATCAACACAACTCAGATCAAGAACACGTGATTAGCCTGACCACAACGTAAATATATTTCCAAACCGAGACCCGACACAATCCAACAAAAATAAACTATCAATAATAAGTGAATGAGTAATAATAAGGATAAGGAAATATATAATTCATCTGACACCTGTCAGACTATCTACATGTCTGACTGAGCAGACAACCAATCATTATCATTCTTCCCCACACATCAATACTTTAAATTATCGTTCGTGGAAAGTTGCTTTAAATTTCCTTATCATATAAAAATCAAGTTCGATTGAATAAATCCTAAACTAGTTTTTTTTCTGTCATATCCTAACGAAGTATAAATGAATGGTAACGGCCGGAAATTATTTGTGGACTATTATACATATATTCTTATTGTATAACTTAAGTATCTATATTACATGTGTATTTATATGCCTTTTATTATAAGCTACTATGTGACTTTATAACTACTACTACACTCCATTATTCCTGATTTATTAGTTACAGCCTCTCACACTCACAGCCACTTTTTAGCTTGATATTCCATAATTGTTATTTTCTATTTTACGGTATAATGTGGCCTGGTTTGTTTGTAAATAAACCCAGTATGTGTGAAATATATGATTCATACAGTGGGAGCTGGGATTTGTGTTCTGAACTCAAATGGACAGGGCTGGAAGAGAAGGACCAATAAGGATTCAGACTTCATTCTAGGCTGCTCGTACCGGTCAACACGTCATTGGTTTGACACTGCTAAGATTGTATAAGTCGTATTCTGATTGGCAATCTTAATATGTGATATTTAACTGGGCAAAAAATATAACATTTTCCTTGTTTTGTTAATATTTAATATAATCACTTAAGATGTGATATTTCCTATGATTCCTTTACCATATTTTAAATTAATCATGTGCTATGTGGTAACAGTTTTTCATTATAAGGTCTAGTGATTTAATTTTTCGTAACTATAAAACCTAGTGAGAGGAATTAACCAAAATATTTGTTTGAATTATACTTTCCATTTTAACATTTATTGCGAATGAATTTCTGGATATTCGTCCATGTCTCAGATACACGGTACAATCCCTCATCTGACAGATTCAAATTGAGAATCCTCTTTTTTTGCTGTTGATTAATCAAGAGAATTATGGTACTAAACAACAATCAACTCTTGAAAAAATTAATTATATCATCTCATTTTATTATAAATAGTCAAGTCCCTATTATTTGATCCCTATCTAGTTGTCTAACCATGACGTTATTCCCATAATATCTAAACGTTGTAAGCCTTTGAAGTACAGAGAAAATGTGATTAACATCTATTTCATTTACTGAAAACAAAATTTGTATATATAACTTTACATTTTATGAGACTTATCATTTAATATGCACATCTATTGTCATCTAATATTCTACCAAAGTTTAATAAAAAAATAATATTAGTAGAAAAATAAAATGTTTTGTTAGCTAAAGACAGTTTATTTAAGTCGATGTACAGGTCAACTGATCACACATGTAATGTCCTATCAATGAAAGCAGTGAATATCAGGCAACTGTCATTTTTATTTTATAGGTTACACGTATTGAATATCATCTTATTAGTAGTGTGGCAAATTAAATGTGTACTACTTGCTAGGAATAGCTCCTCTCCTACGCTTAAGTTTGTTAACGTTTAATTTTTAAATTTCTTCAATTAACTTATCTAACAGACAGTGTTATTCTAACAGTAGTACTTTATATATCTTGGTATTATTATCATGCTTGTATGAACATGTATGCTTGATTCGCCTCTGCACTCGTTCACTCGCTTGCATTAGTGTTTCTGCCCTATTTCTTTTGGTGTGCTTATGCCTTAGTGACCTGTACCGCTCAATAATAGACTTAAGTCGGCATTTCTTGCTGCATGCTGATTTTGTAAATAGTTTGGATTTATTTAATAACGGTTACCAGGGCAATTAATATACGAAGCCTAAAGATTTATCTCAAATATAATCCACTACATAGGTTATGCGTTGCGTTTGACTGACTATTGGTGATTTGATGGGTATTGATTTCATCTAATTCGTCAGCCAGGTTCATTTTCGTTCGATTTCATGCTTTTGTGGTTCAATATTTTACCTTATTTTTTAGATAACCGAACCAGATTCTACTTGCATGTATCGTTGGATATCATCTAATCCAGTTTGTGAGTGTGTAGGTCTAGGTGAGTTGTGAATTTGTATATACATCAAGTTTACGGTGTAACATGAAAATGATACTGATGGACATAATTATTCTTTGTCAGTTTTCATGATAAGTAATGTAAAGTATCCTAATTACAGTTCCTCATGAAATTTATCGGTGTTTTAACAGCTAATATCAATTCAATGGTATATAATTTTAAAAATCTGTTCTTACGTTTTGTCAATTCGATTTATGAAAGTGGAATACATTTCTGAATATTTAGTCACATTATTTCTTTCATCATAAGTCACATTTGTGATTACATTCTCAATATTATTAGGTGGTCGGAGGTAATCTACAGGATGTACTTGACATAGGTTTCGTGCTACTTAACACTCGTCAACATGGCATGTCTATAGTCTTGATTGAACTAATGTCCCATAAGTAATTTGAATCTGCTTCACCCAACTTTACAATCTACTACTTGACCACTGAGCTATTCCGGTCTCGACTGTCCTGTAGGGCTGAAGTATTTATAATTGACCACTTATCACTGATCATCGTGATGTTTGTCTAGTCCTTAAGATTACAGCCATATCTTGTTGACGAATCCCAACTGACATGAAATCTAGGTATAGTATTTCCTATCGACCGCGTTCAACCATCTGACATCTTGAATTCATTCACACAATATCGAATCACTTGGACTTATGTTACATTGATTATGGCATTTAGTAATAATTATTGTGAAAGAAGAGATTTTAAGTAAAAGTGCTTCCAGGTGGACCCTAGTGTGAAGTATTTAGATCAATTAGGACTTTATATCTTAGCTCGTGCTTATTGTTTCTGTTCCTGTCTCATGACTTTTTCTAATTCTTTTTCTATTCACTTATAAGTGGAACGTCTATACTGTGCTCACGAGAACCGCTTTGCTTTAAAAATGTTCTGAAACATTTTAATATGATTCGAAATAGCAACACATTAAACTTGGATTTACTCTGTTTAAAACTGAAGTGTCTAGGTTTTATACTTTGTTAGTCTTCTTTAAGTGCGAAACTCGTTTTATCTAGTTATCTCAAACTGGTTAGACCTACTATTACGACCTGTATATGATAAAATTAGCTAACAAGTTATTATGTGCAATAATGTTCTCCCTTTTTCACCATATTGTTTTGTGTTTTTAGTACGTCTACAGTCAAAGTAGACTAATGAGGTCAAAAAAATTCTACAGTCTAAGTCCATTTAATTCAATTGTGATAATGTTTTAGATTCATCTGTCAGATTATAAATAACTCTAACAGCGATTATTTAAATATCTGAATCACTTGTCTATGGGTTTGCCGTTAATACTTTTTGCACCGTAATGATACTCACTGCTGTTTAAAGAACCAAGACTTGTGTTATTTTCTCATTTATTACAAATATTTTTTAGCCATTTGTCGCGCTGTTGATCCTACCGCTGGTGTAATTTATTTAACGACTGGTGTTTCGGAGGATGATTTGTTAAAAGTGACAGGAATTCTACGTGGTAATGTCAACTTACCAAATTGTTTTTTCCTAGATCAGGTATAAATGTACAAATGTTTTGCATCCTATAATTCCCCTTTTTTAAAAAGACTTATTCTCATAACTTTAAAACGTATTCAGTAGCTTACTTGCATGATTGCTTAACCAAATAGAAAGCTTATGGGGTATCCTCTTGCAAACCTAATAATCAGTCTATAAAAATATGTTGTTCCTTCGTCTCGTGATTCCACGTTGTATCTAGTGTCCTCAACTGCGACATTCATTATCAGTACATTGTGTTAAGTATTAAGCAGGTAGTTCACACTCACTTCTGGTAATATTTCGAAAGTGAAATATTCAGGAATATGTCCATCGTTAGATTTCTCTAGTCTCTACTAATTTTATTCGAGTAGTTCCACTCATAAAAAATTATCTTTTGATCTCCACATTAATAAATGTGCTTTTGGGCTTAAAAACTAATTTATCTTCTAACACACTCGTTTACCAGGATTATTACTTCGATTATTTTTTCCTAGTTTTAAATGATATCGTATGTATCAGCCATCATAAATTTCAACTTGTTGACCTGATGTTAATTGGGTGGAGGTAGTCAGTAGTAGAAATGTCTACAGTTCGTTTTGTTATTCTTACATTTCTCATTCACCACCTGGGTTGTTATTTCATATTTATGAAACAGGTTTGATTCATAATACCATGGAGTCATTCCCTACCGCTTACCTTTGATTTTTCTATTCAAAGAGTGTAAATACTTACGCGACATAAAATGATTCCTAGGATATTAGACTTGCTAAATACTCATTAATGTGTAAACAGTACCTTTGGAAATACTGTGTTATATGTTATGCATCATGCTTTTTCCTTCCCGAATGGTATTTATATCTTTTGGTTCTATTGTTTATAGTTTAGGTAACAGGTCGCACATAAAATTTGGTGATAGTCTATGAGTATTATTTTTTTAGCAAGATAAAATATTCTCTGTTAGTATTAATTCTCTACATATTTCAAATTAATAGTTTGCGTTTTTTGTGTCTTGGATGTTTTATCTCATGTCATCGTGCCACATGATACTGTTATCAAACGAATCACCACATCCTCTCATGTTCCATTTCTAGCCTTTCTTTCGGACTCAAGTTTATGAAGAAACCCCATCCTTCCTCCCCTACTTGGGTCCAGTCAGTACACAGGGAAAAGGACGTGCAGGTTTACCATCCAGGCGTTCTTACCCTAAAACGATGCATCACGTCACCCATCGCATGGGCACTTCAGATATCATGGACTAACTTTGGATTTATGCACTCAAATTAATCCTGCGAAACCTCTTTATGTAAAGATTTCACGTGTGTTTTTTCACCCGAATAGCTTCAACCTGTTGTTGGTTTCTCTTTGACTACTTTTTATACCGAATACAATTTCATTAATATTTCTATACCTCTCCACGTATAAAGAGTTACTTGACCACTTAGACGTGCTACCACCTGTCATTGGCCAAAAGCTACCGATCAGTAATCTTTAATAAGCTCCACTGCGGACTCTCATTTTAATTTGTTCCCAAGTAATATTCATAGTCTGTATACCTTCTGCCAATTTCCAGGGTGATATGTTTCTGGGTCTTGTCTCTGTTCCTTTGCTTTGAGAATTCCGAGTTGGGGCTTCCCTTTTGATGATGTGTATCGTAAAGTTTGTTCCGTCCACCACCATAATCACTCCCTAATTTCTTCCTCAACCGGCTTGCTCTCTCAGCATTGGTTACTGTTGGTCTCGCCAATGAGTTCGGAGTATCTTACATAGACAGTTGTATATGAATACCTAATTATTTTTAATGTTGAGGAACGATAACGAATTGTTAACACACAAAAACATACCAAAACGGTCTTACACCTTTTCTCTATTTTCTCAGCAAAGCGATACTAAAGCTGTGTTTCAAGGTCGATTAATTCGTTTTACGCTTCCATTGAAAGCATTATTGCATTGCTTTTTTGTCTAGATTGCGTCCAGTCACTTTCACTTAGTTCCTATTATATCCACTCTCATTCAAGTCACTGAAACCCACGTCCGTACAATTCACGTGCCAACACTTACTCGCTTTTGTCGTTAGGCTTGTGGTTTGCTAAGAGTCTCGCTCAGTGCCATAAAAGTCATAACTCAACTAGTGGAAGACCCTTCAATTTTCGCAAAAAAATTTTAGTGGTTCTTTCTGGCTAGTTTTCTCATAGCTAGGTTTTGCAAAGTGAAGTTTCTGAACTGGCTCCCAAACTTAATCCTTCAGTTGGAATTGACAGAGGCAGAAACTTTCGAAAGGTTTCAGAAACGTATAGGCAGTAGTATCCATATATTACGTACATCGAAGTATATCGAGATTCGCGTAATGTCTTCGGGCAGAATTCTTTTTTATGCGTATAACTAAATTAAAGCAACAAATGTAAGTGGATTGTCACGATATTTGTTAGAGTTGAGGCAATAAACACTTCTGCTTGTTTATTAAATCTTACCCTAATTTTTAGGTCGAAAAGTCAACTAAAGTTCAGGGTAAATTTTAGTTTGTGAACGTGAAATTCATAATAACCTTTTAGTTATAGTTGGTATTCGGTGGGTAGTTGTTAGGTAATATCAGCTTATTAAGATAATAATGACCATAAATATAAGTCACTAATCTTATTGCGAGTACACGGGCACTTACATTCTGTTCTTTAAAGTGAAAAAGATCTATATTGTTCCTTTTAGTGAACAAGAATGGTTGAGTGCAGAGCACTGGGGTTCACCTGATCTCCGTTTCAATTTTGCAATCAGAGCTCACGTGTGTAGGCTGTGTGTACGATGCAAGTAAAAATGTATGAATGTTTAAAAGGTCACGCGGGACTGTTACAATACCACCTGGGTCGAGCATCGCGTTAAGCTTTGTCCCTCTTGAGGTGGTATACATTCACAAGAGAGTCTCTCCTGTCGTAGCATTTTCCTAGAATGGTATTCGAATTGTAGACAACATTTGGTACGTGTACGGAAAATAATTGTGACTGGAATGTTCAGTTACATTAAGAATTGCGTCCTAATTGAGGTTAAAACCTGATTGTCCAGCTACCTAAAACACTAATGTGGTGAATGCTCACAAAACTGACTAATCTTAGTAACCTAGTTGGGTCTCCTCTTATGATTATCGTCTTTTCTACTGATTTCTGATGTTTGTTAATGAATTGTTCTTAGACATACCACTGTCATATTCCAACTCGGTGATCCAGAGGTTGTGTTCGCGCGCGACACGAGGTTTGAATTCAATTTCCGGGTGCATGAATAAACGTTAGTGACGAGCTTTTCTAGTACGAGATGATCATCTAGTCCTTCCATATCTCAGTTGTTATTCAAACTATAGTTTGCTCGTGATTTGAACTGTGGATGTTTGTTTTTATCCAAGATTTAGATCTAGTCTGTTATCATGACGGTTTTTGTCATTCCTTGAAAGCCTAAAAATTCCGGTTGTCGCAAAAGTGTACTTCTGTGTTGTGACTGTTACACTACTAAAACTTGTAACAGGTGTCACCCCAAACATTGATTCTAATAGTTGTAGGAAAGCACCTACCGGCGCGTCACTGAAGGAGAGGGGAACAATATTTTCACCTTGACGCTTATCACAGTTTGGAGGACGATAGCTATTCGGTTGACTTCGCAACTGCTACTGACAAAGAGGCCCTTAGTTTTTTGGAGGGTTTTGCATATACTGGTAGTCTTTTCGATTCAGCAAACCAAAGTGGTCACTTCAGTTCATTTTCATGGGGAAGACAATTTTCCAACAAGTTAGTTCGTTCTCCGAGTTAGGCCACCATACATTTCATACTACAAGTTCGAACACATACTTCCAAACGCCATTCCATCAATCAGCTGAATACTTAGATTAGTGATTGCTTGGGTGTTGGTAAAAATGACCGTAAACTACGAAAAAATTAAGCAGATTTGCTACTGCTTTTTTTAGCCAGCTGAGGACTGCTTTATATATAATGTTAGTCACGGTCTTAGTCATATTGTTTTGACACAACGTGATGTGTCGGTATCGTAGTAGTAGTCTTTTTTGTAATTAATTTTGGCAGTTTTGCATTTTCCATCAATTCTTGCAATATGTACAATCACCGTTATTATTTGTAAAATTGCCGTTCAAAAAACGTGACCTTTTACCTTTTCGATTTGTGAACACACAAAACATGACCCATTGGTTATCGTTCGCATATACACTGCTGTACACATATGCTATTCTACTCTCTTAACAGACCAACATATTCTCAAGCCACATTTTAATCTTCCCCTTGGCTTATTTACCCTATTTTTATATGACCGTATGTGGGTTAATTACTTACACTATTCATTATGTCTGTAACGGACTTTTGTTTCTGCATTTATGTCGAGTTGGCTCGCTTGTATTTTTCGATCTACTTCCCTCTTTGTTTCGTCTCCTTGATTCTTTGTTCAAACCAATGAGTACATGAAATATACATATTTACAATCCATTCTCATATTTCGCTTATTTGTTTTCGCTATTCGCTAGCATTTATTAAGTTGTGGTGGTCGGTGTTCGATATATTCCTTAAACTCCGTATACAGTTCGTCTCAGTAACCGTCACCAAATAATGCTCCAACGGTATGTTAATCAGAAGGCGAATACGAAGCGTTAATTACGTTTATTAAGGGACCACACACAGATATCCAATATTACAGATGCGTTAAGCAAGCATGAAATAGTTGTGCCGAAAGGCAAACAGGCAAGCGAGAGAGAGCAAGGGCAAGAGCGAGCGAGTAATGAATATGAATAACATGGACATATATATACATAGTGAAATGAATGAATCATCGAGTCAATTAAGCGGTTAATAGTAAAGCTAGTAGCGTGAATAAATGCGTAGGCAGTAAGGCTTGCCGAGCATACATATTCATACAAGGATAACAATAATAAAGGTACATACATTCGCAACAGTAATAAGGATACAATAAGTTATTATAGTGCAGGTGACTTCGTCCGTTTAATAAGTTAATAAAAGGGCTTAACAGAATTAGGTGAGAGCAAACTCAATTGAATGTGAGTTGCTATAAAGTCGATGATTACCAGGATAGCCGACACGTGTATTTCGATGACAAACATCCATACAATCCAAATGAAAACAGATTTAGGGCCACAAAACTCTTAATTCACTTGGACAAATAAACAACTCAAAAAAACTTTTAAATTGTATTTGAGTATCAAATCCTGTTTATCTTGTGATCAGGTGCATCTCCGTTGTTTGCGCACAGCACAGAAATATTGAAAAGCTGCGTTTTGGGGGGGGTTTATGACAAATAGAAGTCGTTTACCACCAAAACACTTAATGATGGCGGGTTAGGACTATCTTATTTGGACAGGAAAACTGGGTAATTCTCGTTAACTACTGACTTCAACAGTACATCAAGTTTAGTGAGCAAACTAATCACTAACACAGTCAGTGTTCATTCATTTATTATTAACAATGAAAGAACGGGTTCTTGATTAAATGGCGTTATTTCTGGAATTCCTAATTCGTACTATAATTCAAATACTCCTCTTCATCACAAGTTAATATTATGTCAAGGAAAGAGAAGGGTGGTTTTGTGGACAATGCTTTCTGAGTTAGTAAGTGCGCCCCATCTATGCTTGAGTGAAAAGGTCTTAAATTGCCTGACGCTAGCAATTTTTGGCAAAATAATTCTTCTGGTGTTATCTCGATTTAAATGTTGATGGTGAAATTCTCGAAAACAAGGGAAAGTATGAAATCCCATCCATACAGTGAGAAAAAAGCTCGAAATGTATAGGCTGTGAAGAAGTCTCGATGAGCTATTTGAAGGAGTAGTAATCCTGTAGTGGAATGACGACATTATTGATAACGTTGTCGATATATATATATATATATATATCGAAGGGTGGCGTACTCCCCGTATGTTTAGACCGAAGCGGGTGGTTTCCTTAGAAGGGTCTTTCACAGCAACGCTGCAGGGATATCGCGACACGTTTTAGCGCTACTTTCTCATATCTCCTTTGTGCACAGCCAAAATTCGAAATTAATTATAAACAAATTTGGAAGTTCATTTTCCGTTTTCACAAATAAATGGCACAGGAAAAACGTTAGAGCCGTCCGAAGCTGCCCGCGCTTTCGTTTCAACGACCTTGAACGGCAAGACAAGAGGCGGTCATTCCGTATTTCAATTGCCGTAGGTTTGTTGGTTTGCATGATTATCAAGTCTTTTAATATTTAAGTCATGTTTTGCTGCATAAAAAAGCACATAATAACTGCCAAAGGCATTAATTTAGCGTTCTCCGTCTTGTAGTGTACACGTTGGCTCTGTTGTTGCTCCGTAATTTGATCTGTGGTCCCGATTGCTGTAGTAAACCTCTACAAAATGTCAATAAGGCGTTGAATCTTAAGTATTTGTTGTACTTCCTTGAGTTATTATTGTTTCAAGGAATTATTTTTTATAAATAATGATTTCTGTTTGTAGTGCTTTATGCTCAAATGACATTTCAGTTGACCTTAGCGATGCCTTTCAAAGTACGATATTTAACAAGCGTTTTGCATGCTGGAATGACTTTGATAGCGCACTAAGAGTTCCAAAAAGTATAGAAGAGTAATTTTATCACTTCTCAGACTACCTACACTCATTACATTCACACATAAAGCAATTTTCTGATGGATGTCAGGTTCAAATACCTGTTTGTTACTTTTCACTGTACATTTGGTCATAAGCGGAAATCGGAAGGTTTGAAAGTGAATCAAAAATCGTGAGAACTTTAGCTAATATGTGACGTTTAAGGTCTAAATTCCTTAATTGCCAATCAAAGTTCCGTGTAAGACTAGAGGCGCAAGGATATGTCATCAAATCCTACAAGATGCTCCACAATCATCCATGTAGTAGTTCATGGATGGTTTGTGGTCCATGGACATTTGATATTATTATATAAATTAGTAAGCACCATTTGGATATTACTCGACAATATGCATTATAACTTTGTTCGTAATTTGGTCAGTGATGGCGAATTCTGTTTACAGAAACTTATTCGTGAACTCTATAAAAGACATCATAAATCATTATTAACTACGAGATGGTTTTGTCACCATGCTCAAACGAAACAAACATCGTTTCACTTATGGAGACTTTGTGACTACTTAATGTGGCACTTCCAGTGGTGTTATGTACTGTTCCTGTATACGTTCAGAAAGCGGACAGAAATAACTATCAACGTCAATTGTTACTCATATAATTCTTCTCAAATACGTTACATAATAATATGTCACTTCAGTACAAAACGATGATACTTATAAAGAGGATAACTGTTTATGGCTAAATATTAACAAGTTATATAATATTCATAAATGGATTAACGCTGAACTGTTTGTACCTACATTTTATAAACAACTACCAACATCCATGTTCATCATCACCATATTCAAGGAGGTGAACCATATGTAATAAGTTTTAGAGATTATTTCCTTGAAAACTTAATCTGTGACCTATTTTATAACTTGAAAAATGGTGAATCTTACTTGCTTGAGTTTGTATTGTTGCAAATAACCTAATTAGGCTAACTAAACAGTCACTTAGCTGGTAAGCAAATAATACGTCAAACTGCAAATAAATTGGAATAAAAACTATGTAGCAACCATAAACAATACAAAAAGGTACGTGAGATGGAAAAAAACCTGTTAATAGTTGATAAATAACGACACAAAAAATCCACGAGAATATGTTACACGTGCGCGAAAACCCATAACCTTACGGTCGTACTGTGCCCAAATGAGTGGAAGGGGGTTTTTCCATTTCGCGGTACATAGTGTCGACAAGTCCTTGAAAATTCATTATTCAAGTTCTGCTATAATAGTTTTTTCGTATTTGCATCACAGACTAGTAATTATTTCCACCTAACTATATAGTGAGGGTAGACAAATAATTTATTTTTATATGAAATAACATGATCGAAGCATATAACTTCATAAAAGTTGTATTGTCTTCAAGGCTCTCAAATCTGCGCTACAAGTAACGATTTCATGCTAGGATTTATCGTTTATCCTTTCTTTATTACAACTTTGGCTAATTTTCAATATTTAGTTCGACTTTCATGGCAGAAATCGGTTAATAGTGAAAATATTAGCTGTCCTGAGGGTTGTGAATGTTATGTATCTGCTATAGATGATTATAATATATACCAAGATGTTAATATCACCTTCTACAATTAGATATATAAGCCGAAAAATCATCATATTGCAGGAAATATACCAGACTCGTGTGCAGGAGGTATAATCATGTGAAGATTTTACCAGAGACTAAACTTACATAGCTTTATTATCTCTTGTACAGTTCCAATGTTTAGGTTGCCAGTATTCTTGCAAAGATAGCTAATAGCAGAAATAAGTACTATTATAAAGCGGTTGTGGTGGACCAGACAATATAATAACCCAGAAGATAATAACAGAGTTTTTAATAACAAACAATAATATTTATATGTATAAGTCAAATGTTATAAGCACAATAGAAATAAAGAACGTGCGTGTTCCAAATCGATCTGGTATTAAATATCCACAATTATAGATGGTTAATAATTCCAGTAAGTTTGATGGATTCCCCAATGATATGATCCAGCGATATATATGGTATATTCTAATTACAGTCTGTAAAGGTAAATGGTATTTGATTCGGACTTCGGTTAACACAAATGCGAGTGAATGTAGAACGAAAGGTATGTGCGAAGTAGTGTATTTGGTAACAACCACAATAATGTCACGCTATGTTAGAATCACAACGGAAGAAGTGTTCAAGGTCATACACTTAAACAGCAGGAACAATCATTTATTGATAAATGTACATGCAGTGGGAAATTAACAGAATAAATACAAATAACATTAAAAACTATTTACAAAATAAACTTGTCAGACAAATCTCCACACGGTTACGAGAAAGCATTGAAATGTACAATTTAATAATGAAGATATCTTAATCTCAGTTGACCGAATTGTCTGAGATCGTATGTGATGATCCTCGAAAATCAATCAAGGCCTGTCTAGCCCACGTGCTAATCCTGGAAGTGACAACTACTTATAACTTACGTGGGACTAAAATAAAATAAGCATCAGTAATTACAGAATACACTGTACAATTCAAAGTAAGTTCACAGTAGTCTCTATATTTGTTTATTGTCTAAGTTTCCGATGTGCAACCTGTCCAAAGAACTAAATAACACAAGCCATGTATGTTGCGACCCAGGCATTCTCTAAGCAACGCACGAGATAAAGCAAATAAGCGTGATTGACTATCCGAAGAAAGGGTGTGCTAAATGCACTTTCGATCTGTATTTGAATACCGGTTTCTGTTTTTACATTAATTTCTGGTAAACATTTATACTGAAATAATTATTTCGTGTCTATCTTATTTTCAACTGGCTTCGTAAGTGTTCACAGACCTGATTGGAACAATTCTTAAGAATTGGAAGTTACTTTTTAATGGACCATTTGTGCTGGAAATATATTCTTCTGTGCAAAGATGGTTGTGCAAGGTCATAGTAGAGGTGATTTTCAGCTCACCATTCACTGCACGAACCCAAAACCCAGATTGAGTATGGCAATATTTCGACCTGAAGAATAAATTCCTTTGAATTAAAACGTATTTAGATGACCGATGTCGTCTTCTTTGTCTAGATTGTGGGGGTGAGTTAGAAGTTGTATGCTCTTCGGAAGACTGATGATCACTATCATCATCTACATTTTGAACGCAAGAATCTGACTCTGACAAACTGCGTTTACGTCTACATGTACGGACATATCTCACGGAAAAATACATTAGAGTGGGTCATAACGTACTTAGTATGCGTACACTACAGAAATAATTATTAACCACAGACTTCAGATTACCTTATGTACTTCTTTCAAACAAATCTTAAAATTGTCCTAACTTGTAAATCTTCGAGATAACATGATATTATTGGAGATTCTTCCTATATCATGCATCATCACGATGGCATCGTCTTCGTTACCTGAAGGATGGACGTTATCGCACATGGTGTGGCTGAACTCAATTCAAATCTAAAAATGTTTTGATTTCACCGCTTGTGGAAAACTTCACGGATCGTCTATGTGACGTGAAGATGCCACGGGTATTCGGAGTTTGACAACGCTTTAACCCATAACACCCTCTAATATGAAGCATACCCACCCAGTGTAATCAAAGAGAGAAGCGAGGAGATCGGAGATATATTTGATAAGCTATCAATATATCGAGAATCCTTCGAACTAATCTGGCTAGCGATTGCAGTAAATGTTGAGCACGGCGTTCCCTTACGTGATCTGGTGCGGATGCTTGACCGAGAGCCTTCAGCTAGATGAATCCACTGAAACTGTGGTCAGTATTTAATGTGGAAAACTTACAGAGCTATTTATTTTGGGGATTCATTTACCGCTACAGACGCACCAGTCATCTTGCGACAGTTTGAACCTCAGGTGCTCGCAAACTCTATTAGTGGACGATAACCCAGCAGCGTTGCCGGCCGCTCACCGACCCTTTGACACAAAGGTTCAATCCTCAACACATGGTTGAACTAACGTTAGGAGATGCAGTTCCATGGTAGCCGGTGACTGACAATTGGTTCATACGCCATTTGTTCCTTCAGGATACTGGGGCTCATGTGCACCACCGGTTCGGAATCAGGGTTTTCCAACTCTCATAAGTGAACCCTCCGTGTCCACCAACTCGGTTAAAGCGCCGGACATTCGCTTTGCGTCCTCTCAACTTCGTAAACAACACCACTGCAGCTAGAAGGCAGTGGGTAGGACTCTCATAACAGTTGCTGTATACTCACACGCATCCTTAAACACTCAGGACTACAAAATATGTAATTTTCAAGGTCAAATAAGGACTTAAAAATTACAAATAAATCGGTCGTTCCAGAACAGAGAATGACTTATGTGAGCTTGAGATAGTAACAGGCACTACAAACTAACCTAGACTATTCGCCCATTCTACTTTCGTTGTGACTTTGTTAACGGCTGACGGGTAAAAAACTGGAAATTTTGATGACTGTCACCTGACGATTAGTATTTTTTCCCCGCAAATCTTTAAATCGCTTGAAAAAAATATATATATAACGTTATTTATAAAAGGTAATACTGTCTCTTATGGCTTCGTGATGTTGGTGTCTAACAAACGGCTTCGGTTTAACACAAAAGAGATGTCGCTAGAGTATTATATCATTTTATTACTTTTTATGCCTTCACCTGTGTTGAGCAGAAAAATGAATAAGAGTAAGCTACTTAAGGATTTTGACCCTGTTAAAGTCGACAATCAAGATATGGAATGGCGATGTATATCTCAACTTTTGTAGGTACATACCTAAGGCTGCAACAAAAGAAATAAGACGAGCCAACAGAAAATGGTTTTTGGTCAAATTTGAATAATGGACAAAATCGGAAACTCTTAGCATTTACACAACATGGATTTAGGATTAAATATTAGTAGAAAAAGAATTTCGGACGAGGTACTACTTTGTGCAGTTAACCCTAAGTTACGGACAGTCAAAATAACACAATTTTTAAAGTAATCTCAATTCTGTACATAATTAACTTCTTATAAGTTTGGTTATGGATTTTAAGAATCTTTACACGGACAAAATTGTCAGGACTTGAATAGTGAAAGACAAATTTTAATAACTCACTGAAACCTTAGAATTCACTATACCATCTTTTTGTAAGTACAATTATATTCACTCGCTATGGTCTTAGATGATTCGCAAAATGTTTGTTTATGATATTTCATTCGATTGGCGGATATCCAAATTTGTTTTTAATCATCGTCCTGATTGGCGTTCTTACCATCGTGTATGTCTTGCATCGTACAGACGGCGTACGCGAATGGCCAAACATTTAAAAGTGTTCATAAAACTGAAAAATTTGCTGCTGAGTACAGGATTGAAACGGAGATCGGAAGGTGAGTATTGTCTCTATAAGGAATTACATTTGTACTGTTTATAGAGGAAGGTTCGCCAAAGTTTCCTTAGTTAGACATTGTAAAAGTGGAGAAGTATCTGCAGCAAAAATAATTAGGAGATGGCGCTGTGGAAAAGATACATTGACAGGCATAATGCAAGAGATAGATTTGGTGAAAATTGGTCATCAGAACTCTCATATTGTAAAAATGAAGCATTATTATGTTGGTGACAAAGAAGTCGTACTACTCCTGGAGAAGTATGTTGTAGGTGGTAATTTTAGTTCGCGTTTTGCTTTCTTTTCCTAAAAATAATATTGGTATATCTGTCCGGTTTAAGTTGTGTTTATCTTAGCATTTTGGTTCACTTACCGAAACAATATGGATGTTTGTTATCACACACAATGTAAGCATTAACGAAATTATTGTTTAACATACGAAGAATGTGAGAGGTGTACTATCATCCTTGTGTAATGAAAAATAGTTGATATTGGTTGAAGATTTTGGTGATTTTAGTGCCTCTAATATTTGTAAGCAGTCATTTTTGATATTTATATATGTCACATGCAATTTTTTAAGTCGGGCTGCATTTGCCTTTGATTAAGTAGTCCACAATTCAGGCTTTAATGTTTTACTGACCCTTTCATGGTCAAAGCGATTAGTTAATTCCACTGTCTAGTTTTTGGGTATTGTTATATGGTCGTTTTTATAAATCCTTTGAATCTGGTGATCTATTGGTCTTGGTAGTAACGTTAAGTGTGGCTCTAGTCAAAGAATGGGATATTGATTTGCCTAGGCTTTTGTTAGCACTAGACAATCGTAATTTATAAATATAAACCAACTTTCCTCGTCTCCACAAAAGCTACCAATCATGGTCGTAAGCTATCTCAACAAATGAATCTGTCTCCAAGAGTATGAACAATTTTGAATCAGAATCTAAATTTAACACTAGGTGACAGATCATATCGTACTGTATTCACAATTCAGTAAAATCGATCCGTGTAAGTTGTGTATTTATAGACAGTATTATGCTTTCCTACTTTTGAAGGATTAGGAAAGTTGCAAGTGTGTCCTATTCATCCAAATAGTGCACTATTTATTCAGCTAGTGGAGACTAAGTTATTTCTGTTACCTCTGGAAGGTTAACTACAGTTTCAAGTTATTTAAATTACTGAACTGTCAATCTATTCAGCGAATTTTCGGAGCGTATTGATAATCATGGTTCTCTATGTTCTGTATTTGATAATCAACAATAACTTCACTGAAACATTAACTCTCCACTTTTTAAAACTTATTTTCGTATTGGTTATTTGAATCTTTAAGCTGATGTTTAGGACTGCAACTGATCAGACTCTTGTTGACGTATGTGCCTCCTATACGGATTGTCCCGATATTTCCTTATGTCATATGCATTGTAAGCAGAGATGGATGATGGCTAGAAGTGGAACCCAGGACTCGTAAACTGGATTGCATCCCAGATTTGATGTTGGCTCTGGGACTCGAACCCAATACAATTCGCTTCAAGCTCTATTGCGTGTTCATCGTGTTGTGCTAATGAGGTGTGTCAACTTGGACTGATGCCTGTGTGCCTGGTCCTACGTTGTAGTTAACTGACTGACTAACCGTCAAGGAAGTTCTACTCGTATGTGGTAGAAGTGTTTCCTCCAATAGTAAGGATACTATACTATATAATCGAACTTATTCTATTAAAATTTTTACCCTTGAAAATTTAATATCATACTCTAACTTACGGTCCAACATTTTTACAACTATTTTTTAGTTGCTCGCATGGAGATCTCTATCATTATGTCCACTACAGTGAAGAGTTGCTTCCTGAAAATATAGTTATTGAAATACTTCGGCAACTTCTCAAAGCAGTTTCTTTCTTACATTCGAAATCGATCGTTCATTTGGATATCAAGGTAAGTTGCTTCATCGACTTACGTAATGATGACTTAAAACAATAACTCCTCAAAAGATGCTGTGTGACAGGCGATTGTTTTTCCTCACTGCAATCCGTAAACGACACAGTAATATTTGTATCGTTTCAATCTCTTTGACGTAATCTACTATCTAGTATGTATGTGGTTTACTAAAAGTTTGTAAACGAGGCATCATGTTCATTGTTGAACTTTAACGTTCCGATAAAACTGGACATCCTGGTAATAAAACACGTCGTTTGCCAAAATATATTTAAAACTAATACCGTTCTAGTTTGTAGTTGATTGACAATTCTTTGTAACTGAAATGAGTAAGTAACTCTGTTCTGATGTCAGTCATGCTCTTATAATCAGTGTCCCAAGGGAAATGAGTTTACTATTCTTAACCGTTACTGGGAAACTTCAAGGCTTATCGATGTACTAAAACGTTAATACTTCGTGGATTTGACGTATACATTTCAACGAGATAGCGATGTTTGATTTCTAGGAATTGTATGCTGGTGCAGTCTCTTGTATAATCGTGAGTATAAATTAAAAATTTTCGAACATTTCATAAGTACTCTTGTAATTTTATTTTGATTCAGTTACTTGTATTTCAAATACTTATTTTACAAACTCAGACTTTTAACATTGACCTCTTATTAAGCCTGAAAACATTCTTCTCCGACTTCCGCTTCCTCAATGTGACATCGCGTTGTGTGATTTTGGACTAGCCAAGCATTTGCGGACAAACGAAGTTATCAGAGACCTTGTAGGTACACCAGATTATGCTGGTAAGTTTTCTTACGTATATTTCATCCACACACGTACATCTTTATTATGAGCTTTACTTTGTTCCTTTACCTGGAAATCTTGTCATATGAATTTCATGTTTGGTATTCATTCTTTTCATCTTGACTAATTTAGCTGGTAGATGCTATAAAATATTAGCTGGAGAAAACTCTGTTCGAAGTTTCTTTTTATTGTACGCAACAAATATATTTTTTAATTTGGTAGTGACTTCAATTCACATAGTTGACTGTACACTTCATCGACACACGAGCCAAGTGATCCACCGCTCAAAGTTGTACGCCAATAATCCCATACATTGGTTTCCCAAATGCATAGAACTAGTGGTTAACGCTGCAGCCTAGGATATTTACCGCTAAGCCAGCGTACATGCAGTCCAGCACGAAGCCAGGTGCATGCCAGGCAGCAAACCCGTGAATGGCAAGCCAAACCGGATCGCTTCAACAGTGTAAAAGGTTTGAAATAGGAACAATAACGCCCAAATAAATAAATAGTGACTTCAATTAGGAAGATTAAGCATTTGGATTCAGTGACTTTTCAGAAGGGTGATCTACTAGCTAGGAGTGCCGACTCGACCATAATAATTTAATTCGAACCTTAAGTGTATTGTTGTGTATTACTGTATACGAACATAATATACAGACCAAACTAGATTGTATTTTAGTAGGCTATTTTTTGCTAATTTAAGAACTACTCATAACTTTGAAAAAAGTTACCAAAGCTGGATTAAGTTTATTGGTGACCGACCCGCCTTCACTAGCTAATCGGGTGTTTTAACTTAATTATTATTCTAATTAGCTGTTAATGAAAGTAACTAGTCTCAAACTTCAACATTTTCTGTTTTATTGTGGTATTTTATCTTCTACAACTTGCGTTCAGCGTATCTAAAAAATTATATGACAGTATATTTTATCATTAAAAAAAATAGAACTAACAAGTCACGGCAATTTTTCTTCAGAAATAGTTCTTTATAAATTCTGACTACTGAATGATAAAGCTGTCAGCTAAATGCCACATAAGTTCAGTAAGCGTTTCTCTCGTAGATCTGTGGCAGATAATAATAAGGTTAAAAAGATTTAATGTAATCATTAAGTCAGTATTTCTGTTATCAAGAGGTACTGCATTTCTATATTGGTTCATTACTTTTATACCAAAATACAAATAGTTGACTCGGTGGTCCAGGAATTTAAGTTTGTGTTAATTAGCTGTCAGTTCAAACTCATCTGTCTACGCAGTAGTATCGAGCAATAAGTGTACCTCAAAGCTTAGTTCGCGAATATATCTTTATGGTCTGAGTTAGACTATTTATGCCCAATTTCAGGCTTATTATTGAGAGTTCTTAGGATAATTTGCTGTGTACACCTTTAGTGAGCTGTCTCTAACCCAAGTTCCCGATAGAGGTAATCATGTAGTGTTAAAGTCTTCATCTCTTAGTTGTTTAGTTATCTTGGTTTAGTACTATAATTCTACTGATTACTGAGTTATGTTATATTATTGATTTACAAACGCTAGCACACCGATCCATATAAATTCATTAATGTATATGGTAATGCTAGGTAAACTAATTAAACGTCAAACTGAGTTTGTTATTATACAAATCGTTCATAGTTATCTGACTGGTTATTTCCTTTTTACAGCTCCAGAAGTTTTGAACTATGATCCTATTCATCTCACAACAGATATTTGGTAAGTATCATTTATATTATTTGTTTATTATATTTTGTTATCTTGAAGATGATTGATAGAATGGCTTGAAATTAATGACTAGAATTCGAATACATTCAATTTTTGTCTTTAAATGATATGTATCCGCTTTATTCTCTTTTTTAAATTAGGGTCGGCTTGCTGGTTTTCTCTCATGATTCTCATAAATATAATATGCTTCGATTCATATTCGAGGCACAAAAATATTTTCTGTTAATTATTTCATAACAACATTATTAGACTACCAAATAAATAATGCAAAAGTGATGAAAACTACCTATGAAAAGAAAGTAATCTATTCAGAGGTTACCTTTCTACAATTTTTGTGTATAAGATAAATAAATATTGATAAGATTTACTGAGTCGATGAAAGATTATTGGTTTTCGATTCAGGTTTCTACCAAGATAGATCAATGCTTTTTCGCGGCCAATCAGATCAACTTGGAGTGTTTTAAAAACCTAGTCTTTCTATGATAATCTCAGTAAATCTTGTTTTCAGGAGGTGGCGGTGATGGTTTAGCGATAAGGCACCTAGCATTCAACTAGCAGGTCTAGGTTCAAGTCTCACTTCCTACTAATTTTTTAGCGGGCCATTAATATTACTAGCCCTCATACAAGAAGTGTTGTTGTTCAAAACTAAGTACATAAACCTTTACTTGATAAATAAATCAAATTAGTACTTGGTATTTTCTTTCTAGGAGTGTTGGCGTTGTTGTTTATTATTTGTTAACTGGTGAAAGCCCATTCTGGAACGAGAGTAAAGAACATACGTTTCTAAACGTTTGTCAGTTAAATATCTCTTATCCTGACCACTTATTCCAAGATATTTCTATGGAAGCAATTGCCTTTATGAAGCGTTTAATCCAAAAGAATCCAAGGTTTGGAAATTTCTTATTTTACTCGCATGATCAATGCTAAAAATTTACATGACCTTAGCTAATTGCGTTAAACTTATGTTATCTCCTTTCTTAAGCACTAATAACAACCAGCAGCTTTAAACATTATTGCTATTATTCACTTATTTAAAAGATTTCCTCAATGAATCATAGGCCAAATAATAACCTATATGAATGTGTTCCCTCTTTGTATGCGAGAGCGCCCTGGATAGCCCCCAAATGCCCTGGTACAGTCGAGGCCGGGGAGAGTTCGCTCTTTCTGAAATGCTTTCACATGGCCACGCGTATACAACCACTGCCAAGAGAGTCCTACCCACTGCCTTCTAGCTGCAGTGGTGTTGTTTACGAAGTTGAGAGGACGCAAAGCGAATGTCCGGCGCTTTAACCGAGTTGGTGGACACGGAGGGTTCACTTATGAGAGTTGGAAAACCCTGATTCCGAACCGGTGGTGCACATGAGCCCCAGTATCCTGAAGGAACAAATGGCGTATGAACCAATTGTCAGTCACCGGCTACCATGGAACTGCATCTCCTAACGTTAGTTCAACCATGTGTTGAGGATTGAACCTTTGTGTCAAAGGTCGGTGAGTGGCCCCTCTATGAAAACCGCTTGCTTCGGTTTAGACATGCGGGCAGTATCCCAGCCCTCGCAAAGATCGAATGATTTATGTGGTGTATATATATTTGGTGCTTCATTGTACCAGTGTTTATGTGTTTCAATAAATAATAATAATTAAGACAGTTTAACAGTCATTAGCGATTTAGATCAGTAATGCATATCTGAGAACTGATGATTCTGCTTCTCATACTGATTTATAACTAATAACTGTAGTAAACGTGATAAGACGCAGTAGTTCTCATTTTATTATACAATGGGAATTCGGAACATAACTAATCAGCAATCATCTCCATTGATTCCTTCAATATTATAATTTTCCAAAATTTGAAAAGGCTATTCTAAATTAAATCAACTTCTATCCATCAAGTTGGGGTCTTCATCCGTCGCAGTTATTTGACATGCGACCATTGAAAACACATGGTTTCTCGTTTAATCCATTTATTTCGATATTGTGTGTCATTTCTATTGAGATATGATAATGTCATTTAGATAAGATTCAACGTGAAGTTGGTTCTTCGTAATATAAAATTACTGTCTTACAGTTCTCTCCTCACCATCCCGTAATAAAACCTTAAGATAATCATTTTTTGAAATTATGTATTAATTTCCATCATCTTTTGCTCTTCAGAGATCGCCCATCAGCTGTTGATTGCTTTAACGATCCGTGGCTTAGTTCTTCAACGTTCACTGATACACTCAATACAGATAGCTCTAACCAAAGTGAACTAGTTTCCGTATCACAGGATTTCAACAAATAAGATGACTAGAGTCATGTAAAAGAATATTAACACTAAATTCTCATCAACTGTGTATAAACGTTACTCTAAAGATTATTCATTTATTTCCTTACTTTTCATAAAAGAAATTTAGATGTGCACTACATGCATAAATATTCACAAGTATATTGCGTAGTTTATTTTTTATATTATGTTTCGTCGTTTCTGTTCGTTTCATTTGACTTGTACACTCGCTTGTCCATTAAGCGGCGTTTTGTCTTCAATTGAAATAAAAATTCATGTTTATGGATATTTCTTACTTGATACAATGCAATAATAAGCTGTTTTCCAATGAATAATTCTGCATCAGATTATAGGGATTTCTTTTTCGATGTGATTTACAAATAGCCTGGTAAAGACACATTTTGTTGTAATCAGAGTTGGATTACTTGGGGTTAAATTAAATCGTCAAGCTATCCAAATGGAGTTAAATAACAAGGATCAAAACGTTCAATCTGTCGGGAGTGCATGAGTCATTTGTTGCTTTCCAAATATAGATTTCTAACTGATACAAGTTGGATTACGTTAACACTATCAATAGTTTTCAGATGATTAAGATGAACAGTACCAAAGTATTTCATCGCTTACTGCTTTTTGCTCACCATCAAAAGATAGCATTGTAACAGTTGAATTCATGAGTCAATGTAAGTTAGACCACCACTGAAAACCCGAAAGCACTGGATGGTTGTTTCGTCCTAGTATGGGACTCAGCAGTGCTCATCCACGATCCCGCACCAAAAGGACTCGAACCCTTAGGACCTTAGGTCTCGCGCGCAACCATTTATCCACTTTCTGGGTTAGATATCTATCTTTAGAGGTTAGATGTTCGCGCGTGAGACCTAAGGTCCTGGGTTCAAGCCCGCTTGGTGTAGGGTCTTGGATGCGCACTACTGAGGAGGTCCATACTAGGATGGAGAATCCACTCAGTGCTTCTACGTTTTCAATAGTTGTCTGGCTTACATTGACTCATGAATTTAACTATTACAACTATCACAAACCCCATTCTGATCAAAAAGATAGCATTGTTTGCATTTATTAGTGTCCTTACAAATTAAGTTCAATAATCGGTATGATAAAATTTGCATTTTAAGAGTGACATTTTCATTCCTAGTCACCTTAGTTACTTCCTAGGGTCAAAGGTTATGGAACTAGACTACGTAAAGAATCAAATCTTAAATATTTGAGTTCACTCTGGGGACCGTTATCGATTTTAGGTTGCGTAATTACAATTTTCAGTCAATAAATCCAGAGACACTTTTTTATAACTAATACGCATTGTAAACTGATTCTACTCACCCAAAATTCTGTTAACCACTCACAGTTGTCGCTTTCTCTGATACCCTTACATTTTTACGTTTATGTCAGTAAGAATTGCTACGAAAACCGGGTTTTCATATTGGATTAAAAATAACTCGGAGATCCCTTATTTCAGTGCAGTCAGTTACCTCGAATATATCTTATTTATTTATCATACAAAATACTTGTTAGCGTAAATGACTTCAATTCACACTTTAAGTTTGACGGCTAATGGCAAAACCTGATGGTGCAAATCAAAGTATGTGAAACGAGGCCGGAATATGCGACCTAGTGGCTGAGTTTCTAATGCTTTAACTACTAAGCTATCCCTCAGTAGATTTATTTCTTTGTTAGAGTCTGTTCTTGATAACTAGAACAATTCACTTTTTGTTCCTACTAGCTCTCTATTATTTCCAAGCGAAGTTATTATTCTAGAAATTGTGGTTGATTATAGGAAAGTAATATCTTGATGATTCCATGATTTATAAGATAGTGCATATTTAAACGAACTAACTGAATTATAAAACTAATAGAGAAAACTTGTTAGAAAATCCCGGTATGTTATCCGAGTTTGTTCAGAATTGATACAAACACTTGATATATCAATACAATATACAACAATTTCTCAACAAGTCAAGTGTACTTTTTTATGCCATTGGATTTATTTTTTCTATTTTAATGATTTATTTTCATACTATCTGTCAATATATTACTAAGAAAGTACTAATTAAGGAACATATGAGTATTAGGTTAGATAAAACAGCTCTAATCGTCTACAAAACTATCACGAGTTCAAATATATTATCACATATTACATAGTTTAAGTTGAAAATCTACTATTATTTATATAACATTAATTGTTTACAAAGTAGAGACCAAAGTCATATTGCCTAGTTTTTAGTACTGACCGATGTCAGATCACTACATTAACTGGTTGGTATAATCATTTCAGTTCTATAAAAAGTGAATTATGATCCAGTTGGCTCAGCAGTGAAGTTGGGAAACATCTGTTTCTACTAGATTGAAGACATGTTTTTCTAATCAGGTACAAAGAGCACATAATTTGGGTACAAGTCTTTTTTTTATAAATTGCTTCTTCACATATAACATATAAGCCGGTGATACATTGTTATAAAAATATTCTGAAACACGAAGAGTGAGCAATAACTAGAGTACATACTCATCAAAAATAAAACATTGCCTAAGTATGAAAACATGTTATTTACAAGGTACCTGGAAGATACCATTTCTTGAATATTTAAACTAAAACTAATCTCTTCATATTCATCTACCCTATTTAATGCGATGTTCCTTATCCGTCGTATCCGCCTGTACACCAAGTGTTTATTATTGGAAAGAGACGAATGTACATGAAATGAACAGAGAATAAACGTGGACGGAACGAGCTTCTGCTGTCTAGGGAGTTAGATACTATGAAATCTCGGTAAATCTGAACAAATTGTATAACCAACCTGAGGTTAAGTGAGATGATTGGAACCGATAAAATGGTCAATAATGGGACTTCTAACCCGTTTCATCACACCTGTGTAGAACCACATTGGGATATGTTCTAGTACCTGAGTTGAAAGCTAACTCTGGCTACGGCCTATATACCTTGCTCTATGAGAGTAGGTAAACTGGTAGGTGTACATTGGGAGATTGTGCTTAATGGATGTAGAAAAGAAGTTTATACAAGTGAACGTTAGTCCCAGCTTTGTGGCATAGAACTATCTTTTTATCGCTGCCGTTAATCGATTTTTAACTACATCAAAAGCTTGGTCACCCTTAAATTCCAGATTCATTAAAAGATGTTTCCCTAAAACAGAATTAACTCACTCTTTGTTCCGACTTTTTTTTCATCTTCTCTATAAAGCTACTTGGATAGCCGATTTCAGCCGAAGTTTTTATAAACTAGTTGAACCAAAACACAACATGTCTCTGAAAAGTCATACGTTATATAAATTGTCGTTAGATGGACGTAAACAGTTTGATGATTTTATTTTTAGTCGCTGAAAAATAATCACAAAGCTAAACTTTAATACTTGTGAACACTGAAACACGTAGACGTAAAGAAGAAGTTTCCTAGATATGTCGAAAAATATATATTTATTAACTCTGCTATCAGACTTTCATGAACCCAAATTCAGATCTTATTATCGGGTCCCCAATTCTGTAGTAGTAACTATAAAATCAACAGAATTCATATACAAACACAAATCGAAAATCTAGTAAATCAAATTCACGATCTCGTTCCAATATTTCCACAACGATTCCAGCATTTCATGTCAACAGTGTTTGAGTGCTGTCGTGGATACATTAACCTACAGTTTTGTCATAATAACTTACACAATAAAAGCCATATAGGTCAGCTAATTCTCCTGAAAATAAATAAGCATTTAATCCCAAGAAAACCTGTCAATGCTGATACGGTACTCCTCGACCTTCAATATTGTATGGACAAAGTGCTGTTAGTCCTGGAAGATGATACTAAATGTTCTAAACCTATGGGAGGGGTAGAATCAAAACATCACAAATCGAAAAACAACTAACTGGTCTTAAAAATCTGAAGAATGCAGAGATAATAACCCCATACTTAAATGATTACATAAATAAACCTAAATTACCGTTACGACCTATTCTGGGTATGGCCAATTTACCTTACCACCGAACCGCCCAAGGAGCAGGTGAAAAAATCGAACCAGTCAGAAGATAAAATTCCAACTATTCTGTTCATAATGTCTTTCAATTTATTAATAGTATTAAAAATGCTAACACTTCCGGAAAACTCATGTTCTCGTTTGACATTAGTTCTCCATTCATATGTATACATTTGATCGAAACTATATGCTACATATGTAATTGAATTGATTCTGACATGATAGATGTAAGCTTACCGACTAATCACTTGAAAGAGCAGTTTTTACGTTGTGCCTTTAAAGTTTAGTTCAGTTTCAATAATGAGAAATGTAGACAAACTGATAGGATCTCTGTTGGACTCAATCTTAGCAGACTTTCATGTTTAATTTGAAAAAAACTTAGTTCAGTCATCAATCAATTTGATCCATACAAAAGATATATGGACGAAGTTTATCATCTTACATTTTGCGTTTTTTCGATGCATACAATCCTTTCATAGATTTCACGTTATAAAATGAGGTAGGTTTATATGCTCATATATCCTGTCAAATTAATTCAACAAAGAACTCTGTAATAGATTTGGTTGTTCATTAAATAAGTGATATATGTTTGTTATACTGAACATAATGATTTAATTTGAAAATTCAAGTACAGCAATGTTACCTAGTGACTTTCGAAATTATAAATCTTCTTCTATCGAATGGAAGGGGATGTTTCATGTTACAACTGAAAGTCACTTTCAATGTTCCCTTTGATAACTGCTATGACAAGAATGCCTTAAAATAAATGATATAGATATATGTTAATTATGTTGAAAATTCATTTGTAATTTGATTAGAGAAAGTCATATTGTTACCAGACAAAAATATGTCAATTATACATGAAGTTGTTGACTGTTATTGTGAAACTTAAACAGAAAATCTAGTCATTTTAGACGTAGAAAACATGGGTTATAAGTTATAAACAACTTGAATGAGATATATTTTAATGGTATTAATTAAATTTTTTATCTGCCTCTATGTCTGTTATGACTGACTAACTAACTAAACAGCTTATAGCATCTCATAATTTGGTGAATCATTTAAAGCCAACGCACTTTCTCAAATCCACTTGACATTAGAATGAACAACTAAAATAATCTTTCGATTGAGATCATGAACTGATTGATGTTAAACCACCATTGAAAACCTGGAAGCACTGGCTACCATGGGACTGCATCTCCTCGGGTTGCTCCACTACCTTGTGGTTCAAACCTTTAGGTTTAAGGCTCCGGTTGTGGACCCCTAAGAAAACCACCTGCTTCGGTTTGGGAACCCGGACAGTATCACAGCCCTCATACAAATCAAATGATATTTGTGTGGCGCATATGCATTTGGTGCCCCTTTGTACCAATATTTATGTGTTCAAATAAATACATAAATAATGAGCTTTATTCACGTAATTTTGTAATTGAAGAACCAGATGATCAGAATTATGCAAATCCCCTTCAACCGTGCTTGTAACCTTCTGCTCTAAGGAGATGCTTAAGAAGAATATCGCAGTTACTGAAATCTGTTTACAGAAAATATATATTTACTGAAATTCATTAATAAGTAGTGGAAAACTAAAAATGAAAATGTTAAACATGATAAATTTTAAAAATATTTTACACCGACTATAGAAGTGATAAAGCCACAGAATAAATATAAGATTAGATTTTCAGGCTTTTTTTAAGTAGTGAGCTATTCTTGAACAAAATCGAAAAGTTTTCTTTTCTTTTTTATCTCCAATTACAAATGCCAATTCATACATACATCCCAGAGCAGAAACATTGATAACAAAGTTCACATTTCCAGGCGTAAATAAAAAAACCCTGTAACTTAAAGGTGACTTGCTTCGATAAGTACAGTAGATTGATGTTTGACTGTTAATAGTCATGCTGAAGGTTTTTAATTTGTCGATTACTTTCACCTAACACTCTCATAATGAAATACTTATCATGCAATAACAGAATTGAAATTATGACAGCACCACTTTTAACTTATTTACTGTTTTTTTACGTATTTACTTGTTGCTTCATTTACTTTTAAAATGTGATCGCTTTCATTGCGCAACATTTTTTTTCACCTGATTTTTTTAAATTGTGTTAACTCTAGAAAATTGTTTTGACTGTTATACACCCTATCCAGTTTTTTCAGTTTTAGATAACTACTGTTCCAATTCATCCTTTTTACTGTTTAATAATATGTTATCTCCTCAATTAATGAATATGCTTAAAGAGTTAGCAGTTTAAAGAATTCACCAAATATATCATATTATTCCACTAAAATTGTTCATTTTAGTTTATTCAAATCCATAAAGGGGATTTACTTTCTGATGAACAGGTTGAATATTTGATTAAAAATTAACTGGTTGGTATCTGTGAATTAAACTGACACTTATATCTAAGTAGCTGCAAAGAAAATCAGATCTAATTAGTAGTCATAGGAGACCGATTAAGATGATATCTCGTGAATAAGAATAAAATTATAAGACTTTTATTGTTGTACTAACACGTTCCAAGTAGCAGGTAAACTAACTAAAGACCGATAACCATACACTTTACCTATTCTTTCTGTCGTATTTTCACCACATTTAAGGAAAGATGGTAACTAGCTCGCTGACATCATTTTTTAAACTATATTTTCCCTTATTATATGACTTTTGACTTCCTAACTACAATGTCATATTCACTAGCCTTACCAAATTTTAACAAATCAATGTCCAAAGAAACAAATTTGAAGGACTTCCTCCAAAGACATAACAACTCCAAAGGTAATTTATTTTCTTTAACTGGAAACCCTTGATATAAATAGATCAATTCAATTTCTGATAAACATCTGGAAAGAATTTCACTAGGTACTTATTATGATCATTAAAAACGACGAAAATCCGAATGGAAACTTATTGAACATGAAATTGTTTCAAGTAAAAAACCTTCGAAATGATAGTTTACCAAAAGTTACTTTTAAATAAAGAAACGTAACACCCAAATCTAGTTCTCTCAATTAATAATTCTGAAAGGATTTAGTATAGTTACATAACATTTTTATTTGGAAATCATACTACCTTTTCAGAAAAGCAAATCAGTTCATCCTAATTTATTTTAAATTTGTTCCTAATCTTTATAATACTTTCCTATCCTGTTGAAGTTATTGTATTTCACTTGATACGGCTTATGAATAACAGACAACATAAGTAAAACTTTCCTTGGATTTTGAGCTTGGCGTATCATGACAAATATAAAACCTTTATTCAGCTGTTTCTATTTTCCCTGTTTTTTTACTTTGCTTGACTATTTGCTGATTATTTACTCCCTCAATCTTTTATAAATATAGAAGTGTTACCTGAACCACTTTTGTTACGCCATAGGCTTAATAAATTTGACCTGTATATGTTAGAATATTCAATTGTTTTTGGAAGTGATATATTTAACAATAATTTATTAAACTACTTATAAGTAGTTGGATTTTATTTCTAAAGTTTATCCCAAGTATATCGAAATGAAGTATGAGGTCATTTGACTGAAATATGAATAGTTGGAATAGTTATTGAGAATAATTCAGTTTGAGACCATGTTTTTTTACCATAGACTGAGATTATATGGCGAACTACCGAAAACTCAGTGGCAGTAAACAACTGTCCCATTATTTTGTGGGATGAGTAAGCAGTGGGTATACAAGACTTGATTCAGAATTAAGCTCAGTTCCTCCAAGTTTGGATTATCGTGTTTGCTGAGTATTTAAATTTGTCTTGCGTAATATGGTTATTTTGTATTTTTCAAAAAAACTAAAAACTATAATGAACAATCTCTCAAGTGATTCAGAATTCTCATTAACAATCTATGATAAAGCGATCATCATACAAAAATAAATTAGATATTTTTGCTAGAATAAATTAAATCTGGTTCAACTCAAGTTGCATATTGACTTCCACCTGATTATGTCTTAGTAAATAATATATAGTCTTTAACAGACAAACGAAAAACTTTGAAAAATATATGAACAGTTTTACAACGAAAAGCAGATCCCTTCAGTTTTTTGACAGTATAAGCATCTTGGTTATAATGTATCACTTGACCATGGAAAATTATTTTATATGTTAAAAGCATATAATGGGGTACATCCGCTTAATTGATTTATTTGCTGAGATTTTCAAGTTGAAAATCTAATATTCCGAAAATTTAGGTCAGTCACACAGAATCTTGTAAAAGCAAATATTTTTAAAGTCGGTAGACTTGACCGTGTTCTTATTTAATATTACTCACCTAAGTTTTTATTATTAATTTCGTCAAACCATCATTTTTATCATCTGCACTTTTAGATATCTAGTAAAAGACCAACCAGATCTTTATTCAATAGTGACGTCAATTTATTTTTTTTAATAAAATCAAGATTGTCTTCTGATATTTTTGGCCCTGTTATCATCAATAAACTCTAACAATTAGGCATGGAGCCCCCATAGGTTACTGCGTTCATCTAACTCGAGTAAAAGAAAGTTTTGAATTTAGGTTAGGGACTCAACCTCGTCAAATCAACTATGCTACGGAAACTCTAACTATAAAAATCATTTAAATTATCTAAGCTATGACACGAAAGTTAAAGAGCATTTATATTAGGAGAATTATGAAACTTTAAAGTGAAAACTCAGATTATTCGAAAACCATGAGGCAAATTCCTGTCATGATAGCCAGGGTAACAATTAATATAGGTACATGAATAGCTATGGAAATTTCGGAGATACAACTTTACTTCCCTTGGAATGAGTAAAATTTATTTGACGTGATCTGGACAGAAAAGAATAACTTTCATGTGAACCATTGCTCTATTCTGGCTACTAAAGAAAAAATACCGTATATACACCAGATGTGGCACAAATTCTTTCCAAAGAATCGCAAAAAACAGTTATGAAATGGAAACCTCACCAATTCATGATCATCAAAGAACCCACTAATGATATTAGTGATGATAAAAATTACCTTCATGAAAGGCTCCAGTCCATCCGAGAATAATGCTCTGGAAAAGACCCAAGCGTTCTAGTGAGAGACCTGAATACCAATATCCGGATGAACTACACCATTTATGGACGCATATTGAGGTGACATAGGGTGGCAGAAGGCAATGAGAGTGATAAGAGACTGTCAGACCTACATGCTCTCAACATACGACCATAAGAGATAGTACTTTACTTCACATACCCACACGAAAAGCACATTACAGAAAAATAGACTGATTACACCTGGGTCAATAAATATTTGAGAAGGTCTATGGAAGACATAAAAACAAAGAGAATAGATGATATAGCTACAGATCATCACCTGATGGTGGCAGAAAATGAACTGGACAGTTAAAGAAGCATTGCAGAAGTTTAATAGTCTTTTTCGAGATCCTGGCAAGCTGAACGAGTTCAGCATAACTCACAGCGACAAATTCCAAATCTTACGAAATCTCCTAAGAGAAGAAACCATTATTAAGGACGACAAGAAAGTTAGTGAAGTGAAAACGACTTGATCACATGAAGCACCATTATAAAGAGTGAATCTCTGTAGAGAGTATGGGGAAGATTCAAGAAAGGAGAAACAAGACGATTTAGTAAACAATTGCCGGAATAAAGCAGAGAAAGCCAAACCACACGCTGAGTATCTAGAAACTTACAAACCAGTGAAAAAGGGCCTTAGAGCTGACAAGTGCAAATATGTGGAAGAGCTAGCAATCATAGAGAAGAAAGCTTCAAGAGAATAAAATACGAAACAAATATATGATACATTGAAGGAGCTCACAGGAAAACATGATAAACAAGGGCTAAGATTCGCTAAGATTAACCAGAAAGGGGACAGGTGGATAGAACACATGGAATGGCTTCATAAAGGCCACCTCCAGTGAACCCACTGGAAATCGAAGTAGCATACACAGACATTCTTATAAATGTTGCCACGCTAACAACGGAAGAAAGTAGCGTGATCATCAGATAAATTAAGAATGCAAGACAGTATGACTGAGAAATATACCAGCTGAGACACTGAATTCAGATATAAAAGCAATTGCAAAGATGTTCCATACTCGCTTAAGAAAGATCTCAGAGGAAGAACACAAGGCTTCAGAATGAAAAGAGAGATACCTCATCAAGATAATAAAGAAAGAACGTATTAGTAAGTATGAGAACATCACACATTACACATAACGCATACCAGTTAAAGTGTTCGACAGAGTGTTACTGAATCGAATGAACGATTCAGTAGACACGCAATTTTGAGATCAACAAGCTGGATTTCATAAGGACAGATTATGCATATATCAAATCACGACACTACGGATCATTACTGAACAACCAACTGAATTTCACTCATCACTATTGATTAACTTCCTTGATTATAGGAAACCGATTGACAGAGCTCATTGGAAAACCTTAAGAAACATGCTTTAACATTACGATTTACCTGAGAAAATGGTCATTATCATATGGAACTTTTACAAGGAACTGAATCTCAAAGCCGCTTATAGAGGACGTTCACTGGTCCATTTTAAGTAAAGATTGATATCAAAGAAGGTAGACTACTCTCGCCTCTTCTCATTCTGCTGGCTGCTGAGTGGACCGTTTAAACTTCCATAAGTCATAAAAATGATGGAATGCCAAGGAAACCCTGGACAATGCTTGATTACTTGGATTTCGCAGATGAGTTAACACTTTCGTTGAACACACAACTAAACGTGCAAGCAAAGACAGATAGTGTAACAGTGGCTTCTATAGAGAAACGTCTCAACATTCACAAGCATAAGATCAAGATCCAGAGGCACAACGAAGCGGGCGTCAACCAAATCACACTTGATAGTGAAGATCAACAATAATTGGAAGCCTTCACATAAGTCGATGCTACCACTAGTAAACAAGAAGGACTTCATGTTAATGTCAAGAGAAGAATTGACAAAACACTGCCAACATTCATACAACTGAAGAACAAAACAACTATCAACCAACACCAAAGTCATAATTTTTAACACAACCAGCAAAATAGTTCTACTGCACATAACTGAACCTAAAATAACTCACAGTACTAACACCTAAAATCCACATGTATTTATAAACAGCTGTCTATGCAATATACTCCATATCCATCCTCAAGAGGCCTGCAATGACCAATTGCGTTAGAGAATGAACCAGCTACTTCCTGTAGAGAGAATTAGAAAACGATTGTGGAGGTGGACAGAACACATTTTACGCGAACCATTAAACTTCATCATAGGAGAAGCCCTAACTTGGAATGCTTAAATGGAAAGGAAAAGAGAAAGATCGAAGAATACATTGGCCCGGGAACTGGAGGTAGATATCCAAAGGATAACCAACACTCGAGAACGACTGGGAATGAGAAATCATGATAGATTTTGTTGGAAATTCCCGGCTGGTAGCCTATGTCCTAAGACAGACAGCAGATTTAATTCAGTAACTAGAGTGTCAGTTGTATATATTGTTACTGTGTGCAATAAACTATAACTAGCCACATAATATTTTGCTTATACTAACGAAGTAAAGTAATTTATGATTTAAATTGTGCTATTAAAGTGACTTATAATCTTGAAAACGTACAAGAATATTTCAGAATGTTTTTATAATGTACAATGTGTTGGAGAAAGAGGTACACGATTTGAACTTTCTTACAACATAACAATAATTGTCTCTTATGTGATTATTAGCCCTGAAATGTTAATCCAAAATATTCTGTAAAACCATGTTTTGAAGTTTAGATTATTGTTTATTCAATCAGTTTAAGCTATCATATGGAACTTCTACAAGAAACTGAATCTCAAAGCCGCTTATAGAAGACGTTCACTGGTCCATTTTAAGTAAAGATAGATATCAAAGAAAGTAGACTACTCTCGCCTCTTTTCACTCACATGCCAGGAACGGTCTTCTGCTTTTCATGAAACTCAATGAAACATAGGATAATAGAATTAGTAATCATGCTTATTATTTATTACTGAATTTATTAACTAGATCTAACCATTGTTTATTCATGTAAACACTAACTCATTTACTCATCATTTAATGAATATATGAAATTAAAAGGTAAACAGTTTGATACAGGGTTTTATATCATAACACCGTACCAATATTACTTCGTATTACTTAGTTTAATCTGTGGAGTTCAGTTTGCTAGATCACTTTGATTTCTATAAAAAAAAGATCCTATATAGTTTTGATTTCATGAAAGAAACATTCAACTATTAGTATTTCAAATAATTGGTAGGAATCATTTAACAGTATTGTGTTTTTTTTTTCAATTAGTCACATTCTACTCACATGATAAATTATACCATTCTAAAGTGATATGAGACAAAAACAATCATGAATTCATTTTTATTAACAGTAGAAACATACTGTGTTAATTAATTTCCCTGATTTATATTAAAATTTCAATTAACAACAACAACAACAACAATAATAATAATAAAGGGGTTTGTATTAACGCTTAATATTCAATGTCAATATCACAATTTGATTGAATCAATAAAGAAAAAGTTAATGCAATAATGCAATTTCGCATACTTTCGATACTAAAATAATAAAACAGTGAAATATTATGTAAAAGGAATGCGATTAATGTAATAGAAGAGAAAAAAACCGATACATGAGTCTAACAGAAAAGTATGATGAAATGTCAATTACTTAGGGTATAATAAATTATAAACAACACCTAATATAAAATACATACAACCTACTGTTTCTAATCTCTATTTTACTTATTATATGATTCTTATTTTGCGGGTAAATATTTTTTTTGCAAACTATTTAAAACAATAACTATTCTTTTCAATTTAAATTACTTTTTTTCAGGTGAGCATTATACAATAACTTCTATTTTTAGTTTAATTGTATAAAATAAGATGATGTGACTAGATACATACAATATGACCCGGAGTGACTAACAACTCTGGGATACAAGTTCATCCAGCCGACGAGTTTCAAATAGGACGAAACGCGCATCCTGGATTCTACTGCTAGGCATCATCCATCTTTGCTTATATTATGCTTAAAAGTTGAAGAAAATTTATAACGATAAAATTGTTCTAATAAGAATTAATATCAATGTTTGAGATCATGAGTCAGTTGAATCTAGACAACCATGAAAAACCTGGAAGCACTGAACGAACATTTCGTCCTATTGTCGGACTCCTCAGCAGTGCTCATCCACAATCTATTGCCTCGCGAGATTCCAACTGACTCATGATCTCAACCTTTGAAATTATTATAATATCCACAAAACATCTTCTGATGTTAATCAACATATGCTCACTAGTGACTGGCTTCAAGAGGTATATCCTGGAGTTCTAGTGAAAAGCAGTATCCAGTGGAGTTCAACCAGGTCTGTTATGAGATAGTAACTCACTGATGACAATGGTGGATGTGTCGCTCAATTTCGTGGATTAGTTGAAGTTAGATATTAACAACGCTGAATGCTTGCCAGCTCAGTAGTCTACTGGTTAGGCGCTCGCGCACGAGACTGATAGGCCCTGGGTTCAAATCTCGCGGGGTGCGAGACTGTGAATGCGCACTGATGAGGAGTCCCACAATAAGAAGAAACTGCCATCCACTACTTCCAGTTTTTCTATGGTGGTCTAGCTTCAACTGACTCATGATTTCAACTATTGGAATTACTATAATATCCACAAAACCCCTTCTGATACTAAAAATTAATTTGTCAGACTATCGACCATTTCATTTCATTTCACGTTTTGATACAAGATAGTTGAAACAGTTTTACTTACTTGTTGGGTAAATCAAAGTCAGTTATTTACTACAACTCAATGAGAACTACACCAATATTACCAGATAATTTCTTTTAATTATAAGTTGGATATCATCTTTCTGTTGTTTATGTGGAAGAATGGGACACGTAAAAATCGAAGGAAGATATTAAATATAATTGGTTCTAGTTTATCACTATTTGAATAGTAGCTCTTTTATTCGTTTTAAACTTTACTACATACTAACTAAAACATTACATGTAGTCTTATCATTATTACTTATAAAAACAAGTTCTTAGCATTTGGGGTTAAAGGTCTGTAGTGTTTTTATGTTCGTTTACGTTAACTGAGTGATCTATGACATTTACAAACTTATTATCTATGCAGACAATTATTTCCTCAATCACATGACTTCTTTGTTTTCATTCCCTGGATTCATGTGTATTGGTGTCTTACACGTGATTATCAATTAAATCTTGATAAATGGTATGTACTTTTACGATGTGAATTTTACATTTGATATTGAAAAAAACCAATAGGTGTATACTGTTGAATCGTCTAATGGTAATGAATACATCGATGATTTTTTTGAATGGAATAGTCTACATGCATTGTATTTCAATAGAATGTGCACGATAAAGAATTGCAATTTAATTCAAATTTTATTCTATGAATTACTTATGGAAACTCTTTTGATGTTTATTATTTTTATTTACAATTTGACCTAGTTATGTAGCAAGTCTTTGTTCACCGGTGTAGATATGGCTTACTTTGCTGTATACTTACTTACGTCCTTCTTGTTCAACTGAATATACTTCTAGATTAGTTGACATTTTTATCTTTTCATAATTTCATACAACTGTAGTGAACGAATACTCAGATGGGGAAGACCAATTTATTGTTTAATACAAAATTACAGAGTACTTTAGCAAAATATGAAAACCATCAGTTGTCCCTTACATGATTCTTTCAATTCTGTTGTTATTACAATTACTTTCTGTTTCCCATTCTGTTCTCTTCAATTGAATCTTTTCAATCTTCTCCTGGCATGCATCCCACTTTCGATTGGTGCTACATACTGCCATAAGTACGCTACAAAACAACTTGACTTGATGAACCATTGTACAGCATTTAAATATTGATGTGTCTCTCGTTCAAAACAGTTATCTAATCAAGCGATATACCTCACTTTTTTTTAAAAAAAACGTTGAATAGCAGAACTATGTCAGTTTTAATGTTGAAAACGAGATATATTGGCTATAACTATGTTGTATAACGAATATCATAGCTACATGAAAAGTAGTGACATTGTCATTTATTTTATGTCATGTTAAAATATTAAACACCTTAATTACTATCGAACTTAAAGTTTCACTAAATGTGACAGATATTCTACAGTGAATAGTATCCAAACATTACCAACTCTCTCTTTCTGACATGAGAAAATCTACTTAGATACGAATAGAGATTATGTTATGTGAACTGATAACATTAATTTTGCACGTAAAGTACAACTTATCAATAAATAATTAAGTATGATAGTAAGTTTATGGAAATGTATATTTATATGAATGTTTTGTTAAACGAAACAACAAATAAATATTTATGTATGTCTTTATGGAAATAATAAATAAGATTTAAAAACAAGCCCTTTCTACTTCCTGATATAATAAAAACAAAAAAATAAATCTTGCAACAACAGAAACAGAAGAAAAAAATAAGTTGAATAAATAAACAAATAAATCAATAAATAAATAGAAACAGACTTCAATAGTAAACTGGCGCAAAAAAGTCTCTTTACAGTATTTCTTTATTGTTGTTGTTGTTTTTTTGGCCGATCACAGTTTGATGTAACTATGGTTGAATTATATATGTATTGACATGCTTAAGCTCATATGAAAATATATAATTTATTAAATGAGTTTTTTTTGTTTAAAAAAAGGGTTAACAAGTCCCATATAAACCGGAAATAAAATTAAGACGGATTCATAAAAACAAACACGATATTAAAAAAGAAAAATAACTAGAAAATTATCATATTTTCATAAGATTATAAATAGAAGTTAAGAATTCTTTTGAAATTTTGTTTGAGATGATCAAATAAATAAACAAACAAATAAATAAATAAACAACAATGAATGCTAATCATTTGAAAAGAATGAATTGCACATAATATGAGTAAATGCATGTGTTTTTTGTTTAACTTCTTTTGTTATTAGATGAAAATGAGGATAAATACAGACTGTTTTTCTTTGTTTTTTTAAAAAAACAAACAAACAAATGAAAAACTAGATTATTGTTCTAAAAAATTTTTTTTATGACTGAAGTAAATAAACTTGAAGGCACTCGAACATTTTAATGTATGAATTATACTATTAGATTTGGAAGAGCGCAATAAATTCATTTGGAGTAAGAAGACGGATACGTTGTTCTTTATCAGGATAATGGCAAGGATGTCCAAATATCTATAATAATTCAAAGATAAAATTACTATTTTTCTTAGAAAAAATGTATGATTTATGTAATCAAGATGAAAGATAGAACTTTTTTCTAATAAAATATTCAGTGATTATTAAATATAAAGAAAATTTTGTGTATAGATTTTGAAGTGTTATTCAAGCTGATATGTTAATTCAATTGAAAGTATATTTTTTCTTTATGAATCAAAGATAAACTAGAATATACTGAATAAATGTTACTTTTAGATTATATATTCTTAGTGATTTTGTTTTTAAGGGGCTTTCAAAATCAAATAAAAAACCTACATTTTACATTTATCCTATTATTACTTAATGATTAAAGAAATTAATAACGTATTATAAGTTAACTTATATATGATTGTTGCACAAATCTTCAAATAGTATCAAGTCAATAAACATATTCCTCAGTTATATCTGGAGATAGGAGGATAGACTGTCATTTAAACAATGACATCTTGGTCGATAGCATTCAATCTGCACTAATAAGGACTTGACACACATGACATTGATCACCACCCTGTGATCAAACAATTGTGATTATATCTCACTCTTACAGGAGGTCGGTCGCGACCCGGATAGCTCAGTGATAACATCTCTGACTGTGAAGCTAGGTGACACGGGATTGAACCCGTCAGGGAGCACTAGTTCCCTCAAGATTGCAGGTACACCTTGCTGATGAGTGCCAAAGAGCAAGATTCCCGGGGTCCAGGGTTTCCTGTTGACTACATCCAACTACCATTCTATCTCAACATAGTGCACGCAATGTCGAGTCACCTAGACTGGTGGCCACATTGCAACTTGGTCGATAGCATTCGATCTGCACTGATAAGGACTTGACAAATGACAATGATCACCACCCGGTGATCAATCAATTGTGATTACTATCTTCAATATATGTATTAGAATCTGATTTGAAAATATTATTCATTGTAATAACAACAGAATTTTCAATTGATCATGATCAAAATACAGTTCATCAGTTCAAATTCAAATGTACAATACAAGTGACCTTTTAAAGAAATTAAAATGGTTTATTTTTTAAAAAGGATTATTGAGAAATAAATTATACATTGAAAACGTCCTACCTAAACGTTATAAGCAAAGCCTCTGTTTATAAATCTCTTTAGAGAAACAGAAAATCTTAAAATACATTGAGTATTGTGACAAAGCTGTAAAATAAACACATACTACTTCAAAAATCTCTAATAAATTGATTCAGTACAATATTGCGCATGAATAAAGCATATTTTGTTCACTCAAAGAAAAACTCGTAACTATTTTTATCAAGCTCATACTAATGACTAGTAATTGAGTCAAAGGATTTTACGCAGCATGTTGGAAGCCAACGAAAATAAACGTTTTGCACTTTCAAAATCTTAGGTTTAGTTTGTTTCATTCAACGCCTTATTGGGTGGCATCCCCATATACTTTTTGTAGCTTGCAGTAGTTAAACATTAAAAAGAATCGTGTTTCACAGTTGTCCTGGAGATTATATGTAAGTATCTACATCCTTTATAACTTATTCTACACTGATTTACTTTTTAGATTTTACTAACTCAAAACTCACAATATAATTTAAATATCCACCAAATAATATTAGGACTAATATTCCATTACTTTATTTAACTATAAGTAATTAGGCGTTACATGTGATGACAACTTTCTAACGTCAATATTTAATTTTTTGAACAAAATAGATCAATAGATTCCTGAAGTATGAATCTTTTCACAAATAAAAATGTATTTTCAGTTTCGTGAAATTTCGAATGATAGTTAAATTCCCTGTCTTTGAGAAGGGATCTTTATTGCCATAAATCCGTCACAATTGTGGAGACTTAGTTGATGTAATAGACGTCATTCCTTATGACTCTGCTGAATATATTATGAAGGTATTGGAAAACGGTGAACAAAATGGGGGCAAGGTCAGTTTATGGCATAGCACCATGGTATGGAAGATAACTGTATACGACTTGTATTTTCCAGCCCACTGTAAATCCTTATTTAAAGTTCCAACGGCCATGTAACTCAGAGGCTTGCGATGTTATCAGGTATGGCTCAGGACAGAAGTTATCGGTGATTCTGCAGCAGTTTTTTGTTGCAATTAATAAAATTGATATTAGTTTCATAAACTCAAAGAAATCTTTTTCAGCTATATTTCTATCAAATATTATTTCCGTTCACTTGTTTATCGATTGTACTACCATACTCTTCATTTATGTGGGCCATTTTCGTCCCCCTATATATACACGGATGCATGTGATTAGGTAAAAATAGGTAAACAAAACTAGTGAAACAGGTTGTGTTTTTTTCAGAATCAGTGACAAGGCAGTTGGAGTATCAATGAGCATTGAAAAGGTGGGGGAAAAAGAATAGTTATTAGAACTAAATGGAAATACGGCATGTATATATATATATATATATATATATATATATATATATAAGAAATTAAGTATGTGACTCACCGGCCAAAACAAACAGAAGCAAACTTCACAGACGGCTAGCTTGGCTGGATAAATATGATTGTCTCCGTATATTTTGAGCAGTCTGACATAGGCTCGTTTCCAATCACAATCATCAATTGATGCCGGCGATCGAGTATGCCACCCAGGGAGACCATAATTAACGGTTGGTATCTGACTTATATCAAAGTGTGCTAGTGTTAAAGTTTTCCAAAAGTATTTGTCTGCAACTACACTGGCTAGTGCACTTGAAGCCAAAGATGCCGTTTCAAGATCCTGAGGAGAGTTTATATAGGTCAGGACATGAGTCAAGCATTCAGATGGAAGTCTTTCAAGTTTTATGCCTTCTTCTGAAGAGTTTTCACGTACACTCAAGGACCTGAGCTTGTAATGCGGACAGGTTGTAAATGATTGGATTTTCTTTGAGGCAAAGATAAAATTTAGAATTAACACAGTAAGATGAATGTTATAATATAAACAAGATTAAAAAAATTGCTACAAGTTGATGGGTCTCCCCATAAAAAACCACAATTAGCAAAAGGCAACTGAATAGTACTTATGGAACTCCTCTACAAATACAAAAATTAACAATTATGTATGCGCTTATTTTGATTACTGGCAGACATAAGACAATTAGTTAGGATGACAAGTCGAACGGAGTGGGCATCAATTAAATCCAAACAATAAGAAATAATTAACCATTTTACAACCCTTGAAAACAAAGAATAACTGGAAAGTTGTAGCAACAAGATGCTAAAGTCATATTTCGCTATTTGTTTACCTGAAAACAAATTACACAACGCTTTGGTTGTACTGTTTTCAGTGACAGAGTTTTACTATTTCGAAGCCTTATAAGCTTTAGTTATTTGCGGGACTCAAAACAGTTAGTGATATTTATACTCCATCTTTCTGAAATCAAAAGGACAGAACTGCTGGACAGTTAATATAAAATACGGTAGTTAATACTCCAATACTAATATAACTTTAGAATTCTCCTTTAATGACATCTGATAATCCAATTTTTATTGCGTTACATTAGACATACAATTTGTTGGCAAGATGATGGAGATCTGTAACTTAGGAGGAAGCTATTCTAGGTATGGTGTTTCTCACCTCAGAGAGAACAACCGATCCAAAAAAGTGTATTGTTGGATCTGAAGTAAAAATCTTTTTGCTACGAGTTCGAATAGGTCGTAAAAGATAATGAAATCTTACCAACACATCAAGACAACGGTTATTGACCGGGCAACTAGGTTTTATATACGCATTATTTACATAGCCCTCTATCCTTAATCTCCAGTAAAATTTCTTCCTAGAAGATAGCTGACACTAACACAGAGGCAACATGTGTTACAAATTAGTCTATCAAAATGTTTATTCTATTTAGGCCTATTAGAAGATCGAGCCAAACACTCACACAATGAAGATAATTACATAGCTATTTATATTACTGAAAGCATTGACGTACAGCTGCAACATAGTATAGCTTTTTCATTGATGTATGAATTGGAATTTTCAAATATATCGAAAGGAATTTAGTCTGGACAGACATTAAGCTGTATTCTCCTCCTCACCTTAAATTCTAATAGAGTTAAACAGCAAGTAGACTGCTGAGCCTAAATGGTTTTTGAAATACTAAATTTAGGGATGATTCTCACCTAGAAGAAGAGCATTTATGCAGTAGCAATGAACTTTTAGACTTGGGATTTTAAAGGAAATATATACAGAAAAATAATTTAACTGCAAATATCCTATAAAGAAACAATAATCATTTGAAAAGTTGAGTTTGGATGGCTCATTTCCAAGTAAGCGATTTTAAAAGAATGTTTTGGTTTAGTAATGAAGGCATTAAATGAGACTATCTTCCAAAACATACTGACCGATTTCACAGACTGAATGGATATGTGTATCAAAAGTAGACGTTGATCACCTTTCGAAGCTAGAATACTATGTCATAGCCCAGTACGCTTGGAGTTTTATCTAGCAATATTATGTTAGCTTATTACTTTAAGTGACCTCATACGAAAAAAAAACAGAAAACGTAAGGCTAAGTAGATTACATAAATACTTCGAGACTCATACAAAGCAGAGAAACCTACTTTTTCAATATCAAATTCATCAATACGAATATACATCTCGTCTAGGGCCTTTTTATGATTCTGCCAAAGTAAGGCACTTCCAATATGATCATATTCATTTTTCTCTAGATTTTCTCTTAATGCATCCAAAAGCTTTCGAAAACGTTCTGTCTGGTTGCAACTAGCTTGAACTAAATTATATAGGAATTAGAAAACACAAGAACCTTGTTTGAGCACCTCTTTCAGAAGTTCAACTAGGAAGAGTTGTAACCTTCCGGCTAACCTGTGAAAGTGCTCTGAAATAAGAAGCTCAATTATCTAAAATATGAAAACGATGAGAAAAATACTTTGCAGATATAATCGAATCTTCTTATATCTCTTAAAGCAGCTTTGGTATCGAGCTTTAGGAGAGCCTCACTAATAGTTGTTGTTGTAGCGATCTATATCCAAATTATGGGTGGTTATAACAACAAACCTCTCGAGTAGTCCCTGCTTGAAGGTGTATGTATGGTTGGTAAAAAACAGCTTTAAGGTATTCACTAACATACGGTGTTGACTTCATTTCGTCTTCTAGTGTTTGCCGACACAGTCTAATATCACGAATAATTTAAAAAAATTAATTACAAACCGCTTTACAACATTCTCATTAATGGTTTCAAACATTCTGAGTCGATAAATTTTGGCATTTTCCCACATGCTGCCACTTTCAGTTGTCTTAAGCCACTGATCTCCAGGACATCTCCAGTCTGGACTAAGAAAAGGCATCTTAATACTTAAACGACTACAACAGTAACAGCTGATTATAGACCTTCATAGCTCGCTGGTAGAGTCAAACAAATGAACATCAGTGTAATGTTCAATGGTGCATCGGTGGGTTTCATATGACCATAATTAGTGTAGAAAGAAATTTGACTCAGTAATCTACCATCTCAGTAAATGATGAATCACCAAAACCCTATAAGTGAGCACGACGTATTCACATATATTTTGTAAACAAAATAAACTTTATTTACAAGGGGAAGTGCCTTTTTATCATTACATTAATCTCAAGAAATTTGTTGCCTATCACCTAGCACAGACCTTCACATTACTACAATAATTAGCGTGTCCAGACTACCCTGTCCGTTATACCTCATGACCATCAAGTCTTCGTGTCTGACGGCTGTGAACTGCAGAAACAGGGAAGACTTAAATGAAGTCCTTCAGGCCCAACATGGCTGGAAAATTGACATCACATCAGATGTTGTGAAAGCCGATCTGAATCAGTCAGATGACAGTATAAAAGCCCAATAAAGCCAGATGATAGTGGTCGATAACCCACTGTTCAAAAAATAGATACCGAGGTCTCGGTAATGGAACACGTCATACAGGCCAAACCCTACGGCGGTAATTCACACGAAACTGGCCAAAACACTCAAAACAGTAATTTGCTTAAAAAGCAGAAGACATTCTGCTGTAGGGCAGCACCAGGCAATAAGACAAATCGTCCAGCGCCTCTAAAGCAACCTAAGAGGACTAAGGTGTAAACCAGATAGAATTAGAAATACGAGCCTTCAGTTTGGCCTTAAGATCATAGTCTTCATCGAAAAATGGTCATCGCCGAACATCACACATGAATAAGTATGCTTGTAAGAGACAACGATTTCCCTATAGGACTGGGTATGTAAAAACGGAGATGAAGTGTTGTTATACAATAATAGTCACTTTAAATGTGAAACATCGTACGTCACCAAATTAAACGAGATGATGGGATCGTTCTGGTATTGCTTCAATGAGAACAGCACGAATTAATTGATTAGAGGAACATACTGACCTTCAATATGTTTTAACACTGAAAAGGATGAGATAATACAAACAACACTCAGGGTGGTCCCATAGGCGACTTACGCGAGCTACTGAAAGTTCAGCATCTAATTTGAAAGTGGTAACATTTTTTCACGTGGTTCAGAAATTTTTCGACTTGTTCTTCTGTAGGTTGTATTGTACTGGGTACATTTTACCCCAGGAAACTTACGAGTTAATACATACCTATCACAGACTCCATTTTCTATGTATCTTACATAAGCCTCCAGCGGTTGACATTGACGCGTTTTTATCTTTGGAATATACTAATTGAAATATAAATATTCAGTTGATCTTTACTTTCTTACGATATAGCTGAACACCCTACATCTGAAATATATTATATACCCATGGTCCTAGATCTTAATATTAGCCTGGTTAATACTTATGAATAATTATGTACTCGGATATTCTATTGTGTTAAACGAGCTCTTTATTCACCCAGCTTCAAATAAAGATCAGTAACTCCAGTAAAAGAGAAATCTCACCAACTCCTATGCCGATAAAAGGCAAAAATCTATGACCCCTATGTCTGACGATTAAGTACCTGATAATGTCAAACCTTCATCTTCTGAACCTTGTGCGTCATATCCACAAATATTACTATCACTGCCTGATTCCCCATGTAACAACCCCTCTATTTTTTCACTTAGTATACCAACGGGAAGACTAGTTGACATAAAAGACACAATGCCTACGTGCATCAAAAGTCAACACAGTCTGCCAGCAGCAAGTTTTACTAAGGCCTAAAACTGAAATTTCGAAAACCAAATAGTCTAATAGTTTGTCTCACACGTTTGAAATTACTAATCGATATAGCTACAGCTACAGAACTCTCTAGTCGAAATTAACAGTGGAATTGATCAATGGCACCCCTCATTCATATACGGAGCCCAAATGCTAATAAAAATCATGAACAACTCACTAGGGCTGAGTGTAATTCAGAGTTTATGGTTGAAGAGGTGACGAACAGAGTGTCATCCTACAATTCAGTTGCGTATAATCTCTTCGACCACACACTCAAACAAGTTGAGGGATGCATGCCTTAAAATATGTGGTATGCTGAACATCAACTGTCAGGTCATCCGCTTAAAAAAATGTCGGATAAATCGACATGCCCTTTCTTGTTTAAGTTTAGCTGTTGTAACGATTCTAAACAATTTATCAATTCGAACAAAAATATTAGCTCATTAGTTCTGTACATATGCATAAAAGTCACTCCAGACCTATCGCCCTGTCAACGTCCTGTAAGAAGGCGTTGAGCGATAGAATTGCATGATTATGTTACAGCGAAAATCCAGCTAGTGACAGTTTGCAACACAGTAATTTGTTTAGAGCACATGAACAATAAGTATGATGTCACTCCATAAACGTCGGATCACTCTGTAGATCTAGATGAGTTTGAAAATCAGAAACATTTGAATACGATACATATTCCAATTCTTACCAAAAACATAACGACATTTCCTGTCCCTTCTGTTCGCGCAGTAAAGTACTAAAATATAAGCCATATGACGACACAAATTTAAATAAACCTATTAACTTGAAAAAAGTCCTTCTAAAAGTGCTCCACAAGATGACTGGTGGTCGGATTTAGAGTAACAAATCTTTTTACGCGCAGACTATCAAAATCTATCGGAGTACCAATCACTTCACTCAACCCGTAAAGCCTAGAACCATTAATGATTATGTCAATAATAGGTTTCTCACCCCACACCATATCTTCGTTCCTCAGGATTCCAATTGTACTTACTCTCAAAAAGGAAACTTTCCACATCTTTCGGCATCAACCCACTACACAAAAATAGCTCTTTTGTATAATAACAGTCATAATTACTGTAACGGAAAGAGAACGATGAAAATCCCTCCACAGCTTTTTTGTTTGACAGTATTTTCATTTATTTGTTTCTTCTCCCTGTCATATATTTTAACCTTTGTTCATATCTCATTTCAGCTTTTATTATGTGATTTTGATTAAAAAATTATCTTTTTGCTACCTAATTTTTTATTGCATGTTGCCGGACTATTGACAGTGAGGTCGTGGTTGACTAAGCTCAAGATCACGGCGTAGTCAGTGTGACTGTTGACCTTTTGACTGTCTGCTTGGGAGGGTTTCTGGAATCCCTGCAGATAGATATTTGATCCCGTTTGTTGGGAACATAATTGTTGATTCTCAGGCATCAAATCCCTTGATATTGATTGTTTCTTTTATTGTTTACCGCACTACTTTGCGTTAGAGAAACTTCTGACTGTATAGCACAGGCTGTAGCGTTTGAGGTATTTTTTGATATAATTTGTACTATTTCTTAAATTAGAACCGTATAAATTGAGCACAGTGATTGTGTTTTGATATAATTTAATAGGAGTGTCTCAAAAACGCTTGGCGAGCTATACAGAAGATCGTAGTCTGACCTGTTCGAATACGTTTTGGTTCGTCAGTCCTGCGTTCAGCCCGAATACTGGTAGTTCGGTCGTTACATTTATTTCCATTTACATGCAGCAGGTCCCTCCCACGTTCACACTAACCAACATAGCTATGACCAAAGATATGAACTTAACTGTAAAGACTATGTTGCAAGTAACCCTACGCTTCACAGTCAAACTATAACAGATTTTTTGGAATACGGCCCCTAACGGCAAATCTACCGAAGCATATATCTCAAGTCATCTCAAACCACATGAGGAACATAAACTTGTTTTCCTCGTACAGCTTCGATCAGAGAGTGTTTCCACCGTTTCCTCTCGAGCAAACTCTCCAAGTCATTTCACAAGTTCACTTGATATATCCTCCTCTAACTATCTATCAAAATAAAGAGCTAGTGAAGAGCAACCAATCTCTTATTTTAAACCTATTTTACACCCTTGAGGGTTATGGACTGACAATATTACTTCCAACCCAAGTATATCTCTTGATATCTATTTCCTATGCAGAAGTGATAGGTTGAAATTATGAGGCAGAGGACGCATTATTCACACTTACTTTAGCTTAAACTCACAATTATGTGATATGCATGAACCAAACAAACTTCAGAATTCTGTGTGGATTGTTTTAAAGCTTTCGAATTACATTTCCTCACTGTTCGGCTGTATCTACTGTCAACCTAACGCATCAATGGGTGAAATAGAGATATTATCAGGGGTATTTGTAGTGGCGTTAAACCATAACCACACAACCCTCAAAGCTGAACGCGAGACTACTCGGAAAATAGGTATTCAATATTTAACGCGTCATAATCCTGCCTGAAATTTCATAAGCAGTCCTAACTTTAAAATTATTTTTCTGGTCATGTTCATTTTTTAAAAATTGTTATAAACGTCAAGAACCTGCATGTTAGTCTGGCTTGTACATGCGTTGCATTATATCTTTATGTCTTTTAAATCTAAAAATAATCTAAATCGCCCTTAATGTTTATTAATAAACCCATCATGGTCGTTGTTGCTGTACGTATATGGGTTTATGAATCGGTTTATCATATTAGCAGCCTAAAATACAAACATAGTTTAGATAACAAATTTACAAATTTAGGTACTATCGACTGCACTAGTATGATAATTAAACTCACAGGTAGTTGTTGGCCAGACAAATATTTAAGATTAAATCTCCGGAGCCTACTACTAAAATTAACACTATGTAAACGGATGTTTTTAAATTGCGATTTATAATATAATTAGGCATCTCGGATTCTTTAACAGTACAAAATTTGCTATTTCAGAGGCACATAAAACAACAATACCTATTTTCAACTGGTTACTCCTCAATCTACACTATAACTAGTTAAACATAATGGTGTCAGGATAACGTCATTAAGCATTTTCATGACTTGACGATCACGTAAAATGAGTGATAAAATTGGAAACTAATAACAAAATCGGTCGACAAACTGACTTGTAATTATCATTAGATAGTGTTGTTTTCTCGGTACCTTCATCCCTCACAGATGATTTCAGTATGTTTCTCTATCGGTTGCTCATTCAGTAAATATCTCAAAACCTTGTCAATATAATTGAAGGTTTAGCGACACAATCATGTATGCAAATAATCAGTATAAGCAGTAAAGCGAATCTCCTGCAAACTGAAAACATCAATGTCGAATTTACCCCAACACTGATTAAGGTTCAAGCCATTATCATAGACATGAGTTGGGAGTGTACTCCCCTTGGTTACAACTTATGTTCTCCCTGGTAATCACATGAGTATCACTCACTGTTAATTATCTTGTAAAAACTTATATAGCCGAAGACATCTTGCGGCACCACATTACCTATAAATGTGGCACATAGGGTTGACTGATTTTAATAACTTATAATCACTGTATCTCAATTAAATCGTATTCCGTTTTATACTAAACTGTATACTTCCAACTAACTTGTATGCAACATCAGTCTGTAGTTATAAATATAAATAAATAGTCTATGGAAAATCAGAACATTGAATCTAGAGCATGTCTTGCGAATACACTCACGTTTAACGAATTGCTCTTATCTATCTGTCCACAATTCACATAATTATCACTTTTCACATATTAAAAAATCTTTTTCATAACCATTCATATGTATTAGTAGTATTACTTAGTTTTATCACGGCCAAGTAAAAATGAGGTCGAGAAAATCTTCCCGTAACTAAATAAACTGTATCAAACTAACTGGAACACTAGTTGGAATTTTTCTCCACGGCAACACTTTTGTTCTTTCAGTTAGCTTATTAATACAGATGCAATAGAGGGCCAACTCATATGGATAGCTTACTTGCATAGACGTTATTTGATTTCATAATTTAAAGCAAAACTAAAACCAATATTAACATTTCCACAATATTGATTGTTTTTAATATATCTAAACAGGAAGTGTTATTAACCTATGGCTATTACTACGTATCTTACGGCAAATTATTAAAATATCCCTATACGGAGTCGTTTCATTATTATTATAATCCCGCTTTGTTTAGCTCAAATAATCTCCGCCCAAATTTTCATTTTAGGCGTGTTAAGCATTAAACCAGACATTTTAAAATTATTACATGTGTTTCTCGACCAGATGCTGCCACCTTTTTTATTTATCTTTCAGCTTATCAATACCCGGAGGATTTGTAGCGGCATTCGATCATGACCACACAATCCTCAAAGGTGAACACGAGACTACTCGGAAAATAGATATTCAATATTTAACGCGGAGAAATACCTAACAATGGAAAAGGCGGGGATAAGGAATTGAATAAATTAGAGTTAATCTTATGTCATGGCTCAACCATGCGGACGTGGTCCCTCCTGCTAAATGTTACGTTATGTCTTTTATTCATATTAAATATATTGTTCTATCTCTAGCCTAAGATTGTTCTATATCATGTAATGGTAATTGTTACGACGCAGTGAGTTAGTGTAGATGATGATGTGACGTCCACGTAAGATCTTATAGATTAGGCAGTTATATCGTAACAAATCTACAATTTAAGGATTAGGTTTATTATAAGACCAATGCTAATATCATAGTAGACCATAATCCTACAGATTCTTATTATTCTTGGTAACCTCCGGCGCGCGACAATTCCATCCAATTTGGTATCGAACCAACATCACGTTGATTCTGGTGGAAGAGTAGTGTAGTGGCATTGGACCATAACCGCACAATCCTCAAAGCTGAACACGAGACAATCGGGGAAGCAGATATACAACATTTGACGTGGGGGATAAATCAACGATGGAGAAGGCGGGAACAGTGAATTGAATTAATTCGAGTTGATTGGGTGACATGGCTTGGCCATGCAGGCGTGGTTCCTGCTAAATGCTACCCTATATCTTCTATTCATATTAAATATATTGTTCTATCTCTAGCCTAAGATTGTTCTCCATTACATGTTGGTAATTGTTACGATACGATGAATCAGTGTAGACGGTGATGTGACTTCCGCGTAAGATCTCATAGATTAAGGAGTTACATCATAACAAATCTACAATTTTAGGATTAGGTCTATTATTGGACCAGTACTAATATTGTAGTAGACCATAATTCTACATATTCACACTAGTATCATCCCTTTCACTCACGGAAAAGCCTATTTATAGTGACTTCAATGTGTCCGCAATCTCTTGATCTGCAGTTAAGACGCCGAAACGTTATTAACCATTTTCTGAATGTCTAGAGCTTTGATAGTGGAGTCAGTATGTCAGTAGTATTACCAGAAATCAAAATATCTTAGACTTGGTCTTCACCAACGGCCACACCCCCAATGTTATGTACATTGGTAAAAGATTTCCGCGTAGCTACCGCAACATTGTCATGTGTAGCCTTATATAAAAATTACAACCGGTGGACGTAAAACTATAGCTCTCCGTAGGAACTATCACAAGGTCGACCGGAAAAACTTTCGAAATTACCTAAGAAGCACTGATTGGGGAACCTTCTTTACTGTAAACAATACTGACATACTAACTAACATATTCTATCACAACATCAGAAAATTTTTTAACGAAATCTCACATTTGGATTACTGGAAACCCAAGTTTTCTGAAGATTTGTGTACGCCGGTCTATACGCGAATACCTCTACAAAGACATTTTACTCGATTCCACAACCATTATGACTTGTCCTCATTATTTACGATGACATATATATTTGTCGAGACAGAGCAGTAGCGCAGGAAAAACATGCTATCGAAATTAATAATGACTCTTCTGCACTTATCAAGCTCTTTTAAAACAAATTTCAGTTTACTAAATCAAAAGGAGTAAACGCACTCAGTACCTTCCTGTGAATTTACTAATGTAGACTTTAATGTACAGAATATTTCTAAGGCAATTAGCACACCGAAACACTCCTACACGGATTGACCAGATGGTATTCCGGCTAGCATGCAAAAACGTGGAGGTGCTGATCTGTGTTGCATAGCGTGTTACCGTACTACCTGGAAAACTACACATATCACTCCCTAAACTGATAGAGGACCTGAAGCAGATGTTGAAAATTACCAGCCCATAAATATAACTTCAGTGGTATTGTAGATTGATGGTCTACTACAATATTAGTACTGGTCCAATAATAGACCTAATCCTAAAATTGTAGATTTGTTATGATGTAACTCCTTAATCTATGAGATCTTACGCGGAAGTCACATCACCGTCTACACTGATTCATCGTATCGTAACAATTACCAACATGTAATGGAGAACAATCTTAGGCTAGAGATAGAACAATATATTTAATATGAATAGAAGATATAGGGTAGCATTTAGCAGGAACCACGCCTGCATGGCCAAGCCATGTCACCCAATCAACTCGAATTAATTCAATTCACTGTTCCCGCCTTCTCCATCGTTGATTTATCCCCCACGTCAAATGTTGTATATCTGCTTCCCCAATTGTCTCGTGGTTAAGACCCAATGCCATCACAGTATCTAGAGTGATGGAAGAACTAGTTTAGGAGGCAGTAGTTCAACATCTACTTAACGATGGTCTCATCTCGACCTCCCGGCTTGGGATTCTTAGCTCCAGATCATGCGATACATGCCCGGTAGACTACCTGAATGATATGACCCTAGAACGAAACAATGGACTCCTTGTATAAGTCCAATTATTAGACTTTAAGATAGCTTTTGACAATAATAATAATAATTTATTCTCAAATAACATTTTGTTACATGAGGCATGCCAGTTTACAGGCAAGATCAAATTGTTACAAATGATACAAATTCCAACTGTAGTAAATTACTCAGCTGGGTCGGTAATTTATAAGATATGAATGTAGAATGGTTTCAGTCAGTATCACAGTTGGCGCGCTTCGTGAAAGTTGCGTTGCGACGTGCAACTGAGGGTCGATAATAGATTCATGTGCAGTTGAGAGCTTCTAGAAATCGCAATCTTATATCCCTTTGGAATATTTGAGGCTTTAATGATGGTGCAGGACGAAGTCACCTGTCCCGTATTTCAAGGGGGCCGAAAAATGGTGCGAGAAAAAAAGAAAACAAAAAAGCAGAGCAGACAATGTTCATGAAAAAATAAGTAAAGTACGACTACTCAGTCTGATTCTCTTTTATTAAAGTATTTAATGAGTAGGAACATCCTAATAAGTTAAAGAAAATAATTGTAAACAAGGTGTGAGTGGATAAACAACTGATAAATGGAGGTGGTTCAGAAAGAAACTGAGAGTATGAGAATACGTAGTTATAAAATATAGTGCTAAAAACAGTGTTATGATACATAAGTGGCTGTCTCCCTTTTTTGTCAACGCTATTGGAGCCTTTTTTACATTTTACAGGGTCTTTAGTAGGCTTCACTTTTTAGTGCATTATCTAGTTTGCTTGTAATAGGAATACCGGGTAGGAAGTTAAACCAATTTAACATTCTAAACACGATTTAAAGAGGTATTTTGCATGATAAATTATCATCAATACCACTAGTTCGTGACATTCCACTAGACCATAAGGAGCCGTAATTTAACAAAATGTTCTGCCCTACAGACATGGGTGGATTGAAGTTATCTCCCCGCCATCATGTTTGCTGGTCAGTAACGCCACCCTCCCTCCTTTTGTGATGTTAGGCTCTCTTACGTTTGTGGTAAGTATGCATACTGCTTTAATCAAAGCACATGTTTGGAAAACACTGTCTCTACTAGTTCCATGTTACAAGCAAATCTGATAGTTAAAGCGTTTATATTATGGGTTAGATGTCTATTTAGTATATTACACTGCTATGAAGATAACTATTCGTGAAAGATAGAAAAAACAAGTTAGAATATATGTGGTTGAAAGATAGTAGGACTAGTAGCAAATCAAATGATATGAAAGAGTATAAAATTGTAGAATGTTTAGGGTAAGAAATATAAAACATTGAACAACTCACAAGACTTTATGATCAATTTTGAGCTTCGTATGATCGGCCTTAGTATATCAGAATCCATAAGATTACTGAGTTATTTGTCTACTTGCAATAGAAAAAAGACATGACTTAGGAAGAATAATGTATATTTAACCAGTAGAGAGATTTGGGAACTGAAAGTGAGGGTTAGGAGCATTAGACCTTGATTAATGGACACTGAATAATAGGAAACGGCAAACCATATGACCTGTAATTTAGTTGTATTCATATTAGTAATAAACGGGCTCGTTATATTCTTGTTCAGTCTAGATATTAGGTGGTCTATAATAAAGTGCTTCATTGAAGGGCGGGAGTTCAAGGAAAGATTGTAGCTCTTTAGTGTCTAGAGACAGGGTTATTAGCATTTTGAATCTGGTAAATATGTCACAGTTACGGATAGGCAATGGAAACCTGTTCCACAATAAACCATACCATACCGTAAAAAACTTACAACGCATTTGTTTTTGGTGTTTTACGGTAAGTAGTGTATATGCTTTGTTTCTTAGTATATAGGCTGGTTCGTGAATCATAGTTGGACAGGAGGTTAGAAATGAGAGTCCATACATCGCTTCAAAGAGAAATATTAAATTATTCTTTAGCCTACGGTGCCATAAAGGTTCTAAAGAGAGGTGCTTACATCTATCTGTGTAGTCGGCATTCGAGTTATTTCCTAGCAGTTGGCGTATGAAGCATTTTTGAACGTCTTCTACTCTTATCTTATCGGTGGTATTCATATTAGAGAAGAAAATAGAGCAGTATTCCAGAAAAGGTCGTACACATATTTTATAGAGAGTAAGCTTAGCCTCTGTTGTGAAGAAATTTCTCATTATGAAACCTGTTTGCCATCTACACTTAGAAATAATAGATGAGGCATGTTCTTCAAAGTTCAGACATCTTGTTTACTTAATTTCTAGATCGTGTAATGATTTGAGTGTCTGGACTCAAAGGGACACAAAAGGCTTCTCGTTAAATCAAAGTCCTTCGGAATCAACAACCCACTCTACTCATGGTTCGCTTCATTCTTAACAGATCGTAAACTAATAGTAAAGCGCATAGACTCTCGCTCATCACCTAGGCCAATAACTAGTGGAGTCATCCAGTGGAGTGTATTGGGTCCACTCTTGTTTCTTCTGTATAGAAACGATATATTCAACACCATAATATTTGGGAGACCATACTTATATGCTGATGACCTTAAAGTAGCACACAGCTTTAGGCCTGAAGGTTCAAGTGAAAGCGTATCCCAGATTCAAAGTGGCCTCAATAACCTAAATATTTAGAGCAAAATATGATAATTACCATTTAACCTCAATAAGTGTGGAATCATCCATCTAGGAAAATATCCCTAGGAGCTAAAACTTTTCTCAGGTAAAAGTAGATTTCAAACATTCAAATCAGTGCACGATCTAGGAATTAATTACACAGGAAGCCTAAAGTTTGAAGAACATGCCTCCCTTATTCTTTCTAAATTGGTTTCATAATGGAAATTTTCTTCACAACAGAGTCTAAGCTTACCCTTTACAAAATATGTATACGACCCTCCCTAGAATATTGCTTCTTTATCTTAAACATGAGTACCACAGACAACATACGAATAGATGTTCAAAGACGCTTCACACACCGCATGCTAGGATATGACTCTATTACACAGATATATGGAAGCACTCCTCCTTAGAATCTTCATGGCACCATCGGCCAAGGAACAATTTAATATTTCACCACAAATTAATGTATGGACTTTCATCTCTAGCCTCCTGCGCAGTCTATAGACTGAGAAACAGCTCACATACACCGTTTGCTGTAACACACAGAAAACCAATGCGTTGTAAGTTTTTTACAGCGCTATGTAGTTTACTGTGAAATAGGTTGCCAATACCTATCCGTAACTGTGAGAAGAAGGGTTATTTCCCATAATTCTATGACCGGTGTACCATATAAATTATCAGTTTAGTTGAGTGATCCACTACAATGAAGACTGTGTCTTCTGTGACAATTTGATCTTGCCTGTAAACTGGTATGTCATATGGAACAGACTGTTATTTAAAAATAAATTATCATTGCTATTAACATGTGGGTGTCGTACAAGATAGAACAGGGACCGAAAACCCTCAATCTTAGACTGTTTACGGAAAAATAATCAGCTTGTAGTTGAAGACATCCATGTTCACTCACGAAAGTGAAAGTGATGACCATTTTTTACGTGATACTTGGGAGTGTTGTGAACGCTTTCTGTCTTAGCTATATTAAGGTAGAATACACGACCATGGGGGAAGAGTTCCAATGCTCTCTGTAACCACTAGGTTTGCGGAAGCTAACAGTGTATGACCACCTGTAGATAGTAAGAGACATAATTAAAAATGACATCCAAAACAATGCGTCTTAGGGCAAGTACACACCTGGAAAGCAAAAACCGTGAACTGAAAGAAGCACGGAACGCTCACTACAGGCCGGACGAATATCCACGTAAAAGTGGAAGGTCTCCTTGAGGGGAACTGATCTCAGCTATAACTCGGCTTTGAGAAATATACGCAGTACCAATGTTCGAAGCCATAGCTGTTCTTTAGAACAACCTGGCAGCATAAATGCAAGCTGACTACAAATATCTCTACAGATTCGTGACCAGGAGAAGGCCCACAAACCAATGGATCTACAGACTTAGAATTACTTTGGTCACATGAATAAAACAACATCTTCAATAAAGCCGAACGCGGATCCAGTAAAGGCAGTTCATGTGCACCCAATATCTTCAGAGCATGGGGAAAGTGAATGACACAATGGAAACACAAGGTACCGGTTCCTGCAATATTCTTCGATTTCTGAAAAGCGTTTCACACAGTACGTCATGTACTTCTCGTAGAGAAGGTTGCAAATATGGATTGCATCGGCAAACTTTTATCCTTCCTGCGGAACCACCGAAAAATAGAATGTTTCGTACCAAGTTATATAAAGTGTATGCGAGTTGGGAGGTCTCTACATCAAGTTTCAGAAAGAACAATAGTACGTCTATCGGTGTACCTGATATCTAATAATAACCACTTAGATAGCGTTAGCTCGTAAGCACTGACCTATACAGACAACACAAAGATCTGGAGGTCAACAAAAAGCGAAGAGTATTCGTTTGTGCTTCAAAACGACCTTACAACAATAAATGAATACATGGTGGACAATGGTTCAAAATTCATACTGTCAAAATGTCTGTCCCATTTAACTCAAAGAACTTACACCTTCCATGGAAATGCACTCTTGATTGTCTTCTCATAGCGTGATATCAGGCATGTAACCGTGGAGAGCTTAGACACCAGCTCATATTACACGAGAAATTAGGCCATGGCAAACACGATATTCCACTTTATGCCAAGACAGGTTGGCATACACACGACTCCTATTTTGAAGTTCACAATATATTTGCTCCCCTAACTTCGAAAGGGATATAAATCTCTCAGACCAAATACAGAGACGGGCAACCAAAAGGCTGATAGGGCCAGGACATAAATATGGGGCATTATTCTCGTTGATATACAAGAGAATAAGAGGTGATATAATGATGGCACACAACATATTTAGTACGCCACGTTACCCTCACTCGAGCATATTACCGGAACATCATCATCACGCTTTTCGATACAACCCCTAGCAGTTATCACATAGAAGAATAGACATTCAGGTGCACTCTCACCTTCTGCCACTAGGATTTGTTCCCATTTAAAACGCTCTCCTAACTAAAGTGTCCACAGATCCTCCATAAATAGATTTAAGAGGAGACTTTGCAAACACACATAGCTTACCATCCCCCTCTTGTACCAGTTGTATCTGATGCATGTCTCATAAATTACGACACAACCAATAACTACTTTCTATCTCTCTGATTATCATCTCCGTTTCCCTCTTATTCTTCCAATTCTGTATTATACATTATCAATTAAGTAGATTCTTGGAACAATCGTTTTCTCATTGCACTCGGACCATTAGTTTATTATTTTCTCATTGCGATCAACCAATTTCATGCCTGGCAATGAGATCGCTACTGGTATCCAGAAGCCCTAGTGACCTGAAAGAAACACTGCAAGATATGCAAACCGGCAAATTACTACTAAACTGACCAGTATATGTGTAGTTGAGTGGCTAGACTACCAGCGGTCGAACATAACCGAATATCTGAAATCGTATCGAAGCAACAATAAGCGAGCGCATAGAAATCAATTGGTATACGCAAGCTCGAGAGAGAGATATTGGATATTGCATATCCGCGAACAATGAAACAAGGTCAGACTAAAGACAAACAGGGTACTGTCCATGAGAGGTAGTTACATCTTATTGAAGTATTTTTTCCAGTTTACAGCATAATAGTAAAAAAAGAAAAGGACAAAATACCAAAAAAGCCAAGTTTCATGAGCTGATAGCTCGACAAAAGCAAATAAAAAACGTTAGTTCTATCGTTTTAGGTATTTTAATTGATAGATAAAACTTGAAAAGAAAAAGGCGATAGAGAAAAAACGAGAAAAACGTCTTCAAAACCGTAAAGAACGTAACATCTCAATGCAAAAATTGACAAGAAAAGGACAGCCTGTCATGAAACACCGCATTAAACTACTCCTTAAACAGCTGTGTCCTGGAGATACATAAATAAATTTTGTTGATACCATTTAGTCTCTTTTATCTGTGATGTCTAATTTTCGGTTGCCGATAGGTTAATGAAATGGCCGTGTGTCTTATTAGGTAAGGATTGATTCTTCACAAACATACTGAAACGCAACGAAATTTGCTTTGCGATAGGTTAAAAGTAATTATGTTTACTGACAGATGAACACAACTAAGTTATCTTTAAGCCCTTAGGTAACTTTTTTGCACTTCCCACTAGATTCCAATCTGTAAGGTTTCAGTTATTCTTGGTCAAGAAGATGGTCATTTGTGTATTTTATCATGAGACGCAGCAGATTACGTAAAAATCAAAAAGTTAAAAACTGCGGAATGTTAATTTTGATAGAAATATGGATGAAAAAGGATGTCTTTCGGTTTATGATACTCATCTCGATTCTATGAAGTGTAATAAGATCTGCTGCAGAATCACCGGCAGTTCTGAAGAAATAACTATGTCCGAAGATTAAGTCTCCAAACATCCTTAATACAGACATTAAACTGAACTGCTTTCACTTATGTGCTGTGAGCTCGACTTTTTGCAGCCGGACCAACACCACGACGGCGTCAAAAACGGCTCAACTTGGCATAATGCCCCTAGGTTTTCTAAAAACAGATTGATCTCATTTGTCGCATCACGATCAAGGATTCAGATAAGTGAACCTTTCGACTTCCTGACGATTCATCATAAGTGAGTACTAGCATTGATTCTCACTAGCCTTATGAAGGTACTTCCAATTTGAATAGCACAGAACACGTTCCATATTTACGGACAATGTCAACTGATCAGTTGCGACTCGAACAGCTTTTTAATTATTATTTAAAAACAAAATGTCAACTGGAATTTGAAAATGTTCCTCTGTCTGGTCATTCTTTCTGTTTTTATGCCTCGATTTAACCAACTAGAAGTCTTAGTCAATCAGGACAGATATCAACCTATGGTTTTCTCTTACCCATCTATCCTATCGGTGTTGTAATAAGATTCGAGAATATCAGCCAGTCAGCTACAACGTAGGACTAGGCACGTATATGCATCGGTTCAAGTTGCCACACCGCATTAGCACATGATGAACACTGGATTCACGGACGTAGTTACTTCAATAGTGGTAATATATAGAAGAAAGATTGCATATAAAAGTAAAGTACAGGAAGAAAGAATTATTTCGTAGAATGAAAGATATGAAGTGAATTTAATCTCTTAGTTTAAGGGAAGACAGAGTGTATAAACCGACTCCATTGTGATCGGTTCTGAGCCATGCCACGAAGAATCTCCAACCATTGGTTACGATAGTCACGCGGACCCCAACCAAGTAGTCTACATCTACCAACATGGCTCAGACTAGAAGTTAGTGTCTTCAAGCACCGATGCCACGTTTAAGTTTGGCCGCTCCTAACTTTATTCCAACCATTCCCAACACCTGTTATCATTGCACGTTGTGGTAATCGATGTTCAGGCACACGCAACTCGTGGCTCAACCATCTAAGTCGATGAAGATTCACAACCTCATCAACTGATTCGCCATCATTCCCTTAGATTCGAGAATATAGTTGGTAATTACCTGAAAATTTGGGAATTACTAAACTAATCGTATCAAGTATCTGTTCGTAGCTTTTTCCCTGCAATTTTCAAACCACAAGGAAAATTTTGTTTGTGTTACACTCAATATGGACTTTAGCCCTATCTTATGTAAATAGTATCCCCTCTTTAAAAACTTTTTAACTCAGATCTCTTCTGCTTTCAATCCCTGTTAACGAATATAATTATAGGGTATACAGTCTCCTGGTTACTATCAATAAGTGGCCTTGTGTTAATATTCAGATCACTGCAAGCCAAAAAATATCTTTATAATATCATCGTTGTGGATGAATATGTCCACAAATTGTTGCCTACATTATTTCATAATGAAAGATTGAGAGATGAATTCCACTATTTCGCTTATGTATAGCAAATCACTTAAGTAAAAGATCTTATTCATGAAACGTGTCATTCGAGCATAAGAAAAAGTACCAATGATAGTTTACTATAAGTCTTCTCTAGTAGTACACCTTTCTAAAGTATATTTGAGAACGCTGATCATTGAGACCACTCATTCTTACCATATCTCACTACTAATAAGTGGGAATAATGGTATTGGTGTGGTTGAAAATACTGACTATTGACAGCAGAGTGATTGTATCCCTTTTTGTTGTACTTATTCCTCAGTCTCCATAACAATCACAGTCTTAACATATTCCATCATCTGACATTTTTGACCCAGATCTAGTCGAGATTTAAAGTGAATTTAAACTTGTACTGTATGCTTTACTCTCATCGTCTATTAGAATACATTGTTTTGAGAAGACTTTTTGTAGTCATAACTTGGGGATTTATTTGATTTATCTCCAAATGTTTGAATGTGAAGAGCATCAAACTTTGACTGTGATTAGAATATACAAAGAACCAATGTTCAGTGATTATCTTGTCATTTTGCATTTCATTTAAGCCTCACTCTCGGTCTGTGATATAAGCTTCGGAAAAATAGGAAAAGTACACTTCCGTATCAAGGCGATTCACGCTATGTTTACGGTCTTAAAGTTATTGAAACATTTTGTTTATTATTTTTAAAATATTTGAGTTTTATATGAAAAAAAAACAAAACCTTTTTATAAAAGCTAGATACAGACTGATGTATTTTGGGGAGAAATAATAACTTCATGTGTATCAATTTATTAGTCATACAAAGTCGTAAAACTATTAGGTTGTAATTATATATTACTAATAGCTTTTAAGTTTTCCCTTTCTATTTAACTTGCTTACCTCCATCTTGTTTTTTCAACTCACAGACTAGAAAAAGAAATCCAAACATATTCCTTGGTTCTCACAAGAACAGATGGCTATAAATGAATTATTTTAACAAGCGTTAAAAAGCGAACTGTAACATCATAGTCTCTCTCTCCATATATATATATATATATATATATATATATATATATATATATATATATATATATATATATATATATATATATAATTTTTCATCTCACCCCCGCTTAAAATGCTTGCATGTTAAAGAGACACAAGATAGTAACAGACCATAAAACTAAATGTTGTTACATTTATCCATCAAATATGCAACAAACAACTAATAATAATAATAAATCATCCAGGTAAATTGTTTCTGTTTTTGCGATCTTTGTGTTCCTTTTCGTTATGTTTTTACTCTCTAAAAAACGTTATTTATCACGATTGTCGTTCTTACTGTTATTGTCGTTGTCATTGCTATCACTATCATCTTAAATAAGATTGGACAAAATCTGATCATTATTCAGTGGGAAAATGTCTGCTTTTTTCCATTTAACGATAATGAGGCAATTAAACTCATCTTCTGTCTTGTACGGAGTTTTAATTTCATTTTAGTTTTGTTGTTGAACTTTTTCTCCCATGCCTTACTAGAAAACAGTTTGTTTTATATATATATATATATATATATATATATATATATATATATATATATATATATATATATATATATATATATATATATATATATGAGAAGAATAAATAATTTTATTCATCTGGAAGTATGTTGAAAAATTTCCCATGGCATTAAAATTGTAACATAGTTTAATAACTTGTTTATTCCATCATATCATGCTATTAGTACTACTACTATTACTATTACTATTAATTACAAGAGTAGTAGCAATAGTTTAAAAAAACTAATAATTCTATTAATAATGATAGTAATGACAGATTATGATGAACGAACATATTTAATTTGTCTCAAAGAGATTTATTAAATGAATTTATCACAGGACCACAATTATTTAAATAAAAATAATAAATAGTGATCATAAAATATCCTACATTGATGATTGGAATACCAACCATGTACATGAAAACACAAATATTCTATTATATATATATATATATATATATATATATATATATATATATATATATATATATATATATATATATATATATATATAATTATTCATAATATGCGAAAATCTATTTATTTTAAGGGACATACGTTTCTCTTGAAGTTTTGATATATGGAAGAGTACGCGATGTGTATGTCATAAACACTATGACGGAAATGTTGTTAGAGAAAACTTTTCAACTCAGTTGGGTTAGTTTCTCAATGTTGCTTTCTTTTAGATAAATAGTTCGAACTAGTTATTTAGCTAATTGTGCAATTAGGTTCTTGAAAATAGTTTTAGTTAGTAAGGATTTTTAAAAAAATCAATCTGAATAACTCCATAGAATTAAACATGAACGATTATCATTGAGGAATCTTATATGTGAAAATTAAGTTCAACTAGATGAAATGTTCAACAAAGTTGATAATTGATTTTATTTACTTTATTTGATCAATGTTTATTGAGTTTTCTTCAACTGGAAACTATCGAATAATCTACCGATATTTATTGACAAATACAAATGTTATTTAAGTCTGTTTTATGTGCATTACATAATTGATTTCATCAACTTATTTTATGTCTTAAAATCACTGGTGGGTTTGATCGATAATTGTTAGCTATATAAGAATATATTTATGTAAAAGATCGTAGAATATACATATCAATTCATAGGGATGATCAAATTGATAAAAGTTTGTTTTTCAAAATTTATAAACTATCTCTGACAAAACTAAAACTTATTAGAATTAAGGGCAAATAAGAAGTATCAGATATTCAAATTAAATTGGGTTATAGTAACTAACTGTCATCCTTTGCATCGATAATTGCAAAAATTTCACAATGAATTAATCACACTGTTTTTAGATGGAATGCACTAGACAACAAGTGACTTTCAAGTTTTTGAGATGACGAAGAATATGTGAAAATGAGGAGGAGAAATTTGTAGTTGTATTCTCTGAATTTAATGCATTATTCAACAAGTGTTTATTGTCATTTTAGACAAAATTATCAACACACAATTCAAAGCTAATTGACCTATTCGAATTTCTAACCAAGTGATCAGCAGTGTGTTTTGTTACCAGGGCGACTGGTTGGTTATTATCCATAGTTCTGCTGTTACTCTTAACATACTTATTTTAACCGTTTTCTCCTATAACCTGATCTATGATCTTGTAGTTGCTTATCATTTTTCAATTATCTGATAGATTGAGTCGGTTTTGATATTTTTTTCTGATTACATGAGTATTAGTCGGTTGTTAAGCATCACGACATATTTTCGCTTTTAGTAGTGGTAGTAATAAACCAAATGGGAACAACCTGGACAGCTGAGCGGGAGGATTTTTAGGGGCTCAACAATGAGATCAATCATTAGTCAGTAGTATTTCTATGATAATCCTTATAATGAAGCTTATTACATGGTTCTGAAAAACTAAACACTACTTTTAGACATGCACTATAATTTTTCTCAAACTGACTGGGTAGGAATGCTAAAGATGTATTTCAAAAGAATCTAAGGTGACATCAATGACTACTATTAAGAACCATAGGGAAAGTCACTAATGATCAATGTTTTTTCAAAAGATATGTGTTAGCAACTCATCCAAAACCCTGTTTAAGTGTGTCACAGTCGGAGTTTTATCAAGCTAGACATTTACTTTAATTACCTATCTACCCACCATCCGGAATAAATAGTTTTTGATAATATATAACCGGTCAATTATCCACCAAGGACAATTGAATATGGTTTTACAATGTCTCGACTTAATTGATCTAAATGTTGAACTCTTGCCGCGAGACATGGTGATCCTGAGTTCGGTTTTCGCCAGGGTTGCTGATATGCACTGTTGAAACTCCCATACTAGGGCAAAAAAGATGTCCAGGGGTTCCTGGTCTTCGATAGTTATCTACGTTAAGTCGGTTCGTGATCTCAATGATAGTAAATAACTTCCGCAAACCCCCATACTCACATTTAATTATCATTTACGCAAACAGTCGCTTTCCATGACTAATAATTTGTGTCTTCTGTTTTTATTTTCTCTGTGAGGTCAAATGTTCCTTGTGGCTATTTATCTTTTTTAACAACAAAGCATTCTTAATTATGCAGCGAAAGATCATTCTACTTGTAGATCCGTAAGTATGGTGAGGCTTTTTGAATTGCCTACATATGGTTCGCTTTATTTACAAATACAGTGTTGCAAAATCCTAAATTCAGTAATCAGAAATACTAACAATTTTAATAGAACACGTAAGATCACACGATGAATTTTCAATTTACATGAGGACTAAATCGATAATTAAACTGTAAACTATACTTTAATGTAAAATCTAGATACGATCGTACCTATCAGCTTTCTTGAGCCATCTAATATGTTTTCTATTTTAGTCTATTTTGTAACAAGAAAAAGAAATGCAACTGTAAATTATTGGGAAAAATCTATAGATAGCTGGACAATAGTTTAATTGTAGTCTAAATTGACTTATGAGATCTATACATTTTCCTGTATGTTATTAGACAAAGGAGTTCGTCTTATTATTTTAAGGTAACCTGTAATGTAACTCTGTATAAAGCAAAATACATCGTATCTTATTTGAAGAACATGTGAAGTGATCAGTTTTGATATTTCTAAACTTTCGTCAATAAATTAGCTTTCATTTTCCATGTTCATAAATAAGTTTATTCAATCTTCTGGGAACAAATATAGCTCATTATAAAAGTTTGGGCTTTACTGTAAACGCTTCGTTACAGAATAACTTCACTAAAACAGGTGTTCAATACTGAGGAGTCTCAGACTAGAGCGAAACAGTTGTTCAGTACTCTGGGATTTTCGGTGATTAATCAAATAATTTTAATCAGCAGCGAAAGCTATCTCAATATCAAAAGTTACTCTTCGTTTCTTACCTTATTACAGGTAAATTAATTTAGCATTGCTTATTGGCTAATACTAAGTAGAATTCACGAAACGGAGAGAGAGAAAATAATAAATTCCTCTATCCAATGATATTAGTATTTGAATTTCCTTTAATATACGAAAGACAAAAATATGAAAATTCTTGTTTTACCCTAGTGATACAAATCTTAGCTTTATTAACATTTTATAGGAGCAAAGAGGTGGGTGTTTAGATTAGTTGAAAAGATCGGTAAATCATGGAACATATTGAATGAAGAAGTAGGTAAGTGTGATTAGGAAGTTACAATTATAAAAAATCAACTTAAAATAAATCTTATGTGAATTTTAATTCTGCATTACGTGAATTCTCATTAAGTATTTACAATTGGATTTTGTTGTCAAGAGAATAATGATTTTTTGAGGTATGTCAAATTTACTTTGAGAAAATTCAACATTAACTGTGAATAATTTCTTTTTATTTATTTATCTAGATAAATTATAATGTGAATAAAATATTTACCTTTAATTATTAGCCTGTCAGTGAAATGTTTGACATATTGCTTTTATCATAATAAAAAATTATCTTATAAGTATATTTTATGATCTGACGAGAACCGGTGCTTTCAACGTGGTATGGTCACCGGCTATTGATTGAGATCTTGAACTGATTGATGTTAGACCACCATTGAAAGCCTGGAAGCACTGGACGACCATTTCGTCCTTTTGTGGGACCCCCCAGCAGTGCGCATCCATGATCCCGCTCGTGGGGTCCGAACCCAGGGCCAGGACGCATAACCTACTTGACCTGAAATAGGAACAATAACGGGGCGGATTTGCATGCATGTAGCATACAATTTGTGATGGGAACCAAAGATGAGTGGATGACTCTTTTGTTCTAATCTAAGTTTCCCCACAGTGTATATCTATGATCCAGAACAGAATGAAATTTAGAACATACAGGTTTGTAATTTGTTATTATCATAGAATCTCAGCTGTTTTTCAGTAGTTAATTCTTGATGATGGAAACTACCTTAAATACAGTACCATTTCTTACCAAAATTACCAAAGCAAGTAAATCTAATTTGTTTGATTAAGTTACTATGACTTAGTATTTTTAACAAACATCGTATATTTAAGGCAATCACAGCTTTGATTAAGTCATTTTAATCATATAATTAAAAGGAACTGAATGAACTAAGCTTCGAACAATTCTTTTTAATGGAATTTAATTTATTAGAAACCTGGTAAAGCTACGATCTTCAGCTTTCAAGGAATTTTACTAATATATATATATATATATATATATATATATATATATATATATATAACCTTTATTTGATCTAAGATAAATATGATCAAACCATTTAATGTTCGTTTCCACTTTCCTTCCAAATATAATAGCTTACTTTAATCAAATGACATAAAATGTAGAGTTACACCCTTGAAAGTTGTTATCAGATAAATAACTCATTATTATATGTTGGCTGGCTACTTCGATATAAATGACAGTTATATTCTATTTTAAATATTCTTAGTTTTATTTCTTCTATAGTTAATTTAACTTTTATTATTCGTTCAGTTGAAATCTAAAGCAAAATAATTATTCAGTCAAATTAAGTAATATATAATGGATTCATAGAAATATTTTATCAGGCGGTTGTTTTATCATTATAATGGACACCATTCAAAAAAATACTTTCTATCAACTAATCTTGAATGATTTTGCAGTAAATATAATCTGAAAAAAGCCCTACTAGAATACAGAGAATCACTTTTTACATTGTTAAGTTGAAAAATTTTATTCTGTTCTCTTTCTGTATGTCAATTTGAAAAGAACTAAACGATGAGTCTGAATTTATCACTGTGTATTTCTAAAATAAAAAGATCGAAGTACTTTACAAAACGATTCACATTAGTCAGTAAAGTAAGAAAGTAGATCTCACTTTAGCTATGTAGTAAAACACCCTATGAATATTGATCCTCATGGGAAATTGCTTAAACTATCTTGCATCAGCTATGATCAAGATGACTCTAAAAAAGTACAGAAAAATTATTTCTTAAATGATAAAGCATCAAAAGTTCATTATCTTAAACATCAAGTTCCTACAAAGAAGTTAAAGATTGTCCCTGTTTTTTTACTCCTGGCATCAACACCAAATGTAGTGAAAGACAACACAGGTGAGGACAACCTAAAAATATTTAGCATCAGATTACAGAGTTATTTGGTAAAATAGAAAAAAAAACCATACTATAATACTTAATTTGCAAAATATCCAATAATTGTCTCGGACTTCATTGTTCTTGCATTTCCATACTAGTTGCTTTCTATTCCCGTTCTTCCTTTCATGATCTCCCCCATCTTCTGCTGCCAGACATTTCATTCCTGACTCGCGTCATATACTACTTATATCAGTATAAGTAGCACGCACCACACTTTGACTGTTTATTTCACATTTTTACGCGTCTTCTTAATCTCATTTATTGTTTTGTTAATGAGGTCAACGATCATAGAACATATGAAATTTTCTATAAATTTTCATCCTCAAGAGTAACTTAACCCCTTATAAGAGCTATGGTATACTAAATCCAGATAGTATTCATCATTTGCATTTGTTTGTTGATTTTCTAAATTTTTACTAACCGTGACCTTAGTTATTTTCTCTGGTTATTATATTTAAAAATTACAAACTGGAATTATTTGAGTAGTAACTATTTCTATATCATACTAAAAATAATAAAGACTGACCAGTTTTTGGTTGTTTCTCCCTGGTCTATGTGCTTGGATACAATGAAAGCTTTGCTAACGACTGGTTACTAATCTTGACATAGACAATATCGAAAGAACTAATTACTGGTTTACTACTTAAGGAATAAAAATGTTTATTTGTATGTCAAACAATGTTGTAAAGAAGGACTTATTACTAGCTTTTCTCATACTAGCAATAGTGGAACAAAACAAATTACTGACTTATCAATAAGTTTAAGATAAATATTCGGATTAATTTCCCGATAAATAAGATCCCCGGATAGTTTTAACTTCTAATATATTACCTAATTATCATCCTGCTATATGCCGATTTGTAGGAGATCATACAGTAGATCATCCTACATGAAAGATTCTGAAAATGGTTGTTAATAATTAAACTAAACATAACTACTTAAAATTAAATGTTATCGGTGAATAAGGCATGTTTCATTGAGATCAAGAACCTAAGTTATATAACCGTTGAAAACCCGTCAGAACCAGATGACCATTTTGTCATATAACTAAACTTCTCACTAGTACGTGTCCATCACTAAACGAATGGAAGTCAAATCCAGGACCTTTAATCTCGTACTCAAATGCTTAACCTCCAAACCACTGAGCCGGGATTCAATTGTGTCCGAGTCTTAATTCAATCAGTCCGCGATATGATCTTGTCTTTTTTCTTCTATTTCTGCAGTTTTTATTTCACCAATCGGTATTTAAGGTTGGTTTTATGATAACTACAGTATTATCTTTTACATTTTATAACTAATAGAGTGGATTATACCTACTGAAATATAGAAAACGCTAGGTTATGTTAACAAACTTCTCTTTAGATTTTAACTACATTTTTACTCGTGAATTTTAACTACTTATTATAATTATTCAAGTAGTTAAATAATCATAAATAATAAACTGAAGACTTGTTCTGAGAAACCAATCTGTTCAATAAAATTGGTTATTCCAAATAACTTATAGGTTATAAAACTTCAAGTAGGACTGCTTAATTATACCAACTGGGTGAAATTGCCCAAGATGATGCATGTTTAATTCATGACGACTGTTTGAATTCGAGAAAAAATTTCAGTAATTGTATAAGTCAAATCACTGCCGCTCATTCTTACACATAATGATATAGTCAGCTGTTAACCTATTAAATTACTTTGGAAGGAATAAATTCAACCTAGATCAGATTACTATATCAATTCTAAGTTCATGAAAACTGTATATATATACACCCTAGTTGATTTATTTTATTACCAAGTAATGATTATATATATGAATAATTAGCTGAAATCATGAGTCAATTGAAGCTAGACCACCATAGGAAACGTGGAAGCACTGGACGGCCGTTTCGTCCTGGTATGGAACTCATCAGCAGTGAGCACCCATGATTGAGCCCCCCGCGAGATTCGAGCCCAGGACCATGTCTGTTGTGAGATATCAGCTTACTAAAGACAATGGTGTACGGTGGCGCAACTTGGTGGATTGGTTGAAGTTAGACATTAACACCGTTGGATGCCGGCTCAGCAGTCTAATGGTTAGGCGCTGGCGCGCGAGACTGACAGTTCCTGGGTTCGAATCTCGTGGGGGACGGGATCGTAGATGCGCACTGCCGAGGACTCCCATACTAGGGCGAAATGGCCGTCCAGTGCTTCCAGTCTTTCCATGGTGATTTGGCTTCAATTGGCTCATGATTTCAACTAGTGAAGTTTCTAAAATCTCCACAAAACCCCTTCTCATATGAATAATTGTTTGTAAAATGGTCTGATGATTTGAAACCACCATCGAACGCCCATGAAACTTAGTAAATCTATTTGAATGAATTTAAAGTTCACTCCTCTGAATAAATAACTATCGTCTACAAATTAAAATAGTACAAAAAAACATCGAGTTCATATTGTTAGTGTTTTGAATAATGATTACATCTACCTTTATTATTTATGAACGTTCTTATTCAGATTTCCATGACGGGGTAAATTTTGTCTTTATTTTTATCTTCACTAAAAAATGTAAAGCACAAACATTATTTTTAAATTATGGAGTACGTTGAACAGTTCAACGATAATCTGTGCTATTAGCACTTACAACCTCTTTCACTTACTGTGACCCAAGATAAGAATAATATTAAGTATCATTAATTCACTCCATTATACTTTCTCATTATAGATTCACTGAATCATGAGAAAATGATAAAAATGACCAACAGTATATATATTTATGTATATAATATAATTAAATACTAATTGAATACAGGTACTTACTGACTTATTTATACATGTTACTCCTCTTGCAGCATAGGGCCACCGACCAGGAATCTCCATCCAAATATACCCCGAATTCTCATTTCCAGTTGTTCTCAAGCGCTGTTCAGCCTTCAGATGTCTACCTCTAGTTTCCGGACCGATATGTTCTTTAGTTTTCCTTTTTCCCTTTTCCGTTAAGGATTACAAGTTAGGGCTTCTCCTATGATGAAGTTTAATGGTTCCCGTAAAATGTGTTCTGTCCACCTCCACAATCGTTTTCTAATTCTCTCTACAGGAAGTAGCCGGTTCATTCTCTAACGCAATTGGTCATTGCTGGCCTCTTGAGGATGGATATGGAGTATATTGCATAGACAGCTGTTTATAAATACATGTGGATTTTAGGTGTTAGTACTGTGAGTTATTTTAGGTTCAGTTGTGTGCAGTAGAACTATTTTGCTGGTTGTGTTGAAAATGATGACTTTGGTGTTGGTTGGTAGTTGTTTTGTTCTTCAGTTGTATGAATGTTGGCAGTGTTTTGTCAATTCTTCTCTTGACATTAGCATGAAGTCCTTCTTGTTTACTAGTGGTAGCATCGACTTATGTGAAGGCTTCCAATTATTGTTGATCTTCACTATCAAGTGTGATTTGGTTGACGCTCGCTTCGTTGTGCCTCTGGATCTTGATCTTATGCTTGTGAATGTTGAGACGTTTCTCTGTAGAAGTCACTGTTACACTATTTGTCTTCATCTGCATTTTTCCGCAAATGCCATTTAAATTCCATGTATCTATATTGCAATAGCTGTCAGAAGTAACATCAAACTTGAGACTGTCGAAAGAGTTTCAGCTTTCACCAATAGGAGTCATAACTTTTCTAAATAAAGATCTTTCAACTTCCAGAGCAGAATTTAAATGATTAAATAATTTTTATGGTTAGTCCTTTAGGAGGTTTTTTTCTATAGGACGCGGTTGCTAACCCTATGCCTAACTCTCCTTTGATATTTGTGTTTGGGACTGACTGTAGCCCTAGAAGGTCTCCAAGTTTAGTTGGTTGAGTGGAGGTATGATTTGGAAAATGACAACACTCTCGTGAACTTGCATACATATACCAGATTGTGTTACATATTACTGAATCTAAGACAGAAAACTAAGGCTGCTTGTCCACCGTTAGTAACGATAGTATCTTTGATCCTAGTTTTAAACACTGTCAATTCGAGTAAATGAGTGTCCACTGTTAGAGAGAGTCAATATGAAAATAACGAGTACTGAAATACTTTCAGTTTTCCTAAAAATACATTTAACAATTTCCATAGGTTAAATCTTATATTTTTCTTATTTAAGCAATCATTGAAAATTCGGATGTACTGGATGGTTATTTCATTTAACTAAAAAGATTTTAGAGCCGTACGTACCAATAACACAACCACTGAGGATTGAACTCAAAACTTTCGGGTCTCGAGGTGAGAGCTTTAGACCACTAATGTGACATCCAATGGTGTACATTTTTAAACGAGTTTAGTACTATACACTCTTCTACAATTTAGCTTATTACTATATTTCAACTAGTACTCAAAATCAACTAACATCTATATTCGAGTAGTTATTCATACAATCTATGGTTTACTCCTAAAAATCATCATATAAAGTTTTCCGGTACATTGATCACCACTCAGTGACCAATCAATTGTGAATGCATCTCAGTCCAACAGGAGGTTAATCGCGGTTGGATAACCCAGTAGTAACGTCTCTGTGATGCTGGGTGACACGAAATCGAATGAATCAGGGAGCACTAGTTCCCTCAAGACTACAGGTACACCTTGCTGATGAGTGCCAAAGAGCACGAAGTCTGTGTCCAGGGTTTCCTGTTGACTACATCCAACCACCATTCTATCTCAACATAGTGCACGCAATGTCGAGTCACCTAGACTGGTGGCCACATTGCAACTTGGTCGATAGCATTCGAACTGCACTAATAAGGACTTGACACACATGAAATTGATCACCACCCAGTGATCAATCACTTGTGAATATATATCATTTACAGTAATTAAATATAGGCGTTCATTACCAACATACAAACATGATTATGTCATACAGTTTATAATGTAAAGCTAATTATTTTCCTTTATAGATGTCTAATAAATTTATGATTACTGAAATTCTTCAAGATTCTATTGAAAAATCATCAATTACAATAAATAGCTCTTCAATTGATGTAAGTTATGTTTATTCTATATTTATAAAAAATTAATCATTATTTCTAGTCTACTCCTTTACTTACATATTTTATCAGTTCTGTATCAAATCAAAATCCACAATATACAGTTTCTACAATAAATAATTTCACATCAAATAACTTGAATTTATCCAACAGTATTCAACATACTATTTCATTCATAGATCATGATCATGTTGGTAAGCATAAAAACTATGAAATACAAATAGGATTATGTTCCAAGTCATTAAATTTATTGAATTCAAAGGTTTACACAAAGTATCTATTAAATTTATTTAAATCTGAATTGAATAATCACTTATTTAATCAATCAACACAAAATGAGACTGATAATCAAATTAGATTAAGTAACAATAATAACTATTTAACAGATTATCATTATCATTCTATTAATGATAAACAATTTAGAGAAGAATTTTTAAAACTTTTCAATCTAATAATTTCCAAACAAACTAATGAAGGTAATTTTTCACAAACTAAACTATCTGAATGTAAAGATGGTAATGATAACAATTTGTTATTAATAAATGATACTGAGGAAAATTCTTCACATAATTATCAAAGTAAGTGAATTAATAAATATTGAATTGAAGAATTCCTCAAATTAAATCCATCATTTAATGTGAATATGTTTGTAATTTATTGTGTCATCTAAGTAAGAAAATTTGAAGGAAAAGTGATAATAGGTGAAGTTAGAAATATTAAGCGAGAGGTTGTATAGTTGATTAAGATCTTGAACTGATTGATGTTAGGCCACCATTGAAAACCTGAAAGCACTGGACGGCCATTTCGTCCTATTGTGGGACTCTTCAGCAGTGCTCATCCATGATCCCGCTCGTGAGATTCAAACCCAGGGCCTTCAGTATCACGCACGAACGCTTAACCTACTTGATCACTGAGCCGTGTGAAACTGAAGGCCCCGGGTTTGAATCCCGCGAGCTGGATCGTGGATGCTCACTGCTGAGGAGTCCCACAATAGGACGAAATGGCCGTCCAGTGCTTACAGGTTTTCAATGGTGGTCTAACATCAATCAGTTCAAGATCTCAATCAATAACTTGATAATCTCCACAACCTTATACTGGTTGTATAATTACCTGAATTTATGCTTACCTAAATATTGGTATCAGCTAAATCTGTCATCTTCAGTATGATGCACTTTTTTAGCTGAAAAATCATTGTAGAAAAAACTATTAGAATAGTCAAATAACTATGGTGTTTGAGGTTGAACTCAGTTATCCAAAATTTCAAAGTACTTTATATACTATTACTGAATTGAAAATTTATTCATTCAAGTCTTGAAAATCAAAATGGAGTTTATAGGGTTCTTTTGTAGTTGTAATCTTAAGAAAGATAATCTTCAAGTTGAACAAGGAAATTTTGGTTCCTTTTAAAATAATTCTAGTAGCAATAAAAGACTGGAGCTGATAGACTATTGTTAAAAGTTCATGGTCCTAAGGTTCACACATTTTGCTATCGTTACTACGACGTTCGATTAGGTAGGTACATTTCCTAACCGACGAAATGAAAGGCAAGAGTGAAGAATGATTATCAGGTTTTAACTACAAAACCGAACCATAATACAAACAGATCGCAGATACATATACATTCGTCTCTTTGAACCTGGTGAGATGGGAAAAGATTCTTTGAGTTGTTTTGTCACTCATGTGATCGTATCATAGTACAGGAAAATAGTTGTATTGATCTGGTCTGAGCACTGATTAATTCACTAAAACTGCCTGTCTAGTAGCAAGGTCCTTTTGTTAACCAATGATAGCACGAAAATAGTGAGAAAACGGCAGTAACCAATAATTAATGACTATTGGTTCAGAACATAGTTTTCAACGCTCGCTCGACTAGTAGACTGAATAAAACACAGTACAATGAGTTAAAACCTTTATTTAGACAAATTAAAATTATGAATCGTCATATAATAATATTGAGTGAAACCATGAAAACACATCAACATAGTTAAGAAGTTACAACATGAGCATACCAAGTCGTACGTGAGGAGGAACTGACTAGCAGTCTCGTAATAAATTAACAGTAACTTATTGGTAGTACAAAGTACAACATGGTTTATAAATCACATAAAAGTTTACAAGCAGACAAATACAAAAACATAAGAATTTAAGAGCGTCATTTTTATACAGATTATCACAGCCTATCAGTACTGAAAATCTTCAATCAGCTGCAAATGCATCCAGCTGTCGAGTTCCAAAATAGGACTAAACGCACGTCCTGGACTTTACTGCTATCCACTATCCATCTTTTCTTAAAAAGCTTGTGATTTAAGGCTATATCGAGGCAATCTGCATAGGATGCGCATATGCCAACAAGAGACTGACCAATTGCAGTTTTAATTAACAATGTGAAGATACAACTAAAACAACACCAAATGAATGTTAAGAATATTATTTTTATTTTATTAACTATAGTTAACGTTTTCATCATAAAAAAATAAATGTAACAAATTGTATCACATAAATATATATTTTTATAACAGAAAACCAATGTCTACTGGTTGCTAACTTAATTTTAGAAGTTCTAGATCTATCATCTTCGAAAATTAACCAAACTAATCGATCCAAACATCAACGTAACTTATGGCCTTTAATATTCAAAGAATTGGAATTCAATTGTAAGCCAATGATTGCAACTGAGGATTATCATCAACGTAGCAGTAGTGGTAGTAGTAGTAATCAATTTTCCAAATCAAATTATCTATTCGGTTGTGAATCTTCTGACAGTTATGCAAGTATGCGTGATATGGTTAAATCAGATGACGATCTATCACAAAGATGGTGTTTCAAATCTGATGCAAATACAAAAACAAGTAATTACAATGAAAAACGGTTAGTAAAAAGAAAATTTCGTAAAAGCTTCCTACCTAAAACTAATCAAACATCTGAATTCGAACGTAAACATAGACAAGCTTATACAACAGATCAACTTGAACGTTTAGAAACAGAATTTGAAGTACGTTGTAACTTAATTCTTTAAAGTAAATAAGTCATAATTTTACTTACAAACGGCTTCACAAATTTCAATATCTTATTTAACCTCTCTATGGTTATTTTCTATTCAAAGGCTATATGTTTACAAAATGATTTAGACTGGTTAAATTGAATTCATTTCTAGTAGGCTCCAAAGGTAAACAACATAGAGCATTCTTACTATTTAGTTGTAGTAACTTAATGACAACACACACCACAATTGTAGTATTGAGTTGTAAAAATTCACTTCTCTAAGGAACCATTTAGCTATCTGAAGTGATCATGAATGTAGCTTTCTGATGAGAGTAAGAATTTACTACTCAAATTTCACCATGAAGAAAAACTCACTGAAATTAATATATTTCATTTTCCTTGAAAATTATTTATCTGTTAGCTAACAACTTATTATCAAATGTATTGTTTTATTAACAATCATGCTAAATTTCAAGAATAAAAGACCAGGAAACAAAAGACGGCTGTTTTGTTTTAGTGTATAGCTCATCCACGAACTAGTCGCGGGGGATTGAACCTGGAACTTTAAGTCTTGGGGGAAGAAGTAACTGTCCACCCAAAGTAGTGGGAGATGGACTAATTGAAATTACATTTGTACATCATGTTCTTATGAGGAACTGGTATTTCTGAGTTCGAGCTCTGGTAACGATGTTGTGGACAACCACTACTGCTGGGACGAATCGGCCGTCCATTGCTTCCATATTTCCAAAGGTTGTTCAGCTTAGACAAGTTGATAATTTCGATATGGTTCAACAATTTCCACAACCCGTCCTCCTGCAAATAATTATGGGCTGTTTTATTTTTAATTTAGATCTTTTTAGCCCTATCAACCCTCAAATCATCATAATATCATGCAATGTACCTTTGTTTCTTTTAGTGAAGACATTATATGTAGATAACTGGGTCAGAATCCAGTAATCTATACTCATAACTTCCGCTAATCCTCAATATAACGCAACTATCATTCTCTGATCTAGTTGAATCCATATATTACTAAAACTTACGGATGATGATGCTCGATGGTGTTCGGTAGCTAAAGGCAATCAGAAGGAATCGTTAGATTGAGGCTTTGAACGAGTAAACATTTATCACTGACGTATACTTAAAATTTTGAGGTAATCAATACTTTACGTAGCACTCAGGCTTGCTTAACCCAGTTTCTCAGTGAGAGAAGTCACCACCAAGTTATCTGGGCCACAGCTCACCTTGTAGTGCATGCTACTTATGTTGACACATATGTGTTATGTAACACCAATCAGAAGTGGAATGCTTTGCAGCAAAATACTGATAAGATCGAACTGAAGAGAACGGAAAGGGGAACATAGGGGAATCGGAATAAAAACAGAATTGGAAAAATCATAAAGTGTGTAGAGGACAACTGATAGAATGTGTTTAAATGATATATTTAATTAATGGTTTTTATATTCTACCAAGGCACTATGATTTTGCATTAAACAATAAATTAATTATCTCCACTACATTTTCATTCACTACAATCTTATATAGGAATGATATATTAACAATGACTGGTTAACAAGCATTAACCCCTGTTCTGTTTGTCTAGTCATTAAGTGTTAACCAAATTTAATCGATCAAGTGATAAAGTGGTCATTTCATAAACATCATATTGTTTACTAGTCAATAATCAATCAATGTGATCTCTAAAATTGAATACAAAACTATATCTCATTAGTAGTTCTTGTCCAATTTTTCATCATGCAATTCATATTTTGCGTTGTATATTGAATCAATAATTTTAATATTTTAAACATATAAATTCTAAATAAAATTTTCATTTTAAACTACGCACGAAAATGTACATTTATTTACATAAATAAAAGTTATGCAATCAATAAATTGTAAATAAGTCTCATTGAAATTATATAAAAATTGAAATAAACATAAAAAAACGCAAACAAACAAACAACAATGAACATAATTATAATTGATGACTTAAAACTTCACTAATATGATATTACTGAATATTATTATTATCATTCATATATATAACAATGGGAAGATACAAGTAAAACAACACCAAGTGAATTTAAACTTCACTCCATTGCACAAGCAGGTGGCTATCAGGACTCAGTAGCTAAGTGGATAACTCAATGGTGTCTAAGGCGAACTCAATATATTCGAATTTTCTAATTGTAGTTTTAAGTTTATAATTCTGATGAGTTCAGTGAAAGAAAATTTGGATTCATGCTCTTTTGAAGTTATATAGTAATCATAAAAATTTTCAACAAGTTATTAGGTTTTTCAAATAATTTAAGAGAACAGTAGATAAGATAGAATGTAAATCATCAGTCTTTTGATTACCATAAGGAATATAAATCAGTTTATTTAGAAATGTCGCTGAGAATCAGTTTGTCTTGTCGATATTTCATCGCATTAGCTGATCGAAATACAAATTGTTTCGAGTCCATATCATATTAGTCGAATTAGCCAATACTTATTAAGCATAGAGAAATGATTGTTTAGCTACTTTTATAAACATTCATTATATTTCAAATGGTGTACATGCCTCTGAAATAATAGTTTATGAAATAGCAATAGTGTGATCTCATTTTAAAGGTCTAAAATCTTCTTAGCTCGTTTGTTTTGGCATTAATATTTTCATCCAGGTTACTTCGCCCCTAAATGCCCTGGTACGGTCGAGAGTGGGGAGAGTCAGCTCTCTTTTTCGAAATGCTCTCACATAGCCACGTGCATTCAACCACTGCCAGGGAAGTCCTATTCACTGCCTTCTCATTGTTGAGGAAGCAAAGCGAATGTCCGGCCATTTAACCGGGTTGGTGGACACGAAGGGTTTACCCAAGGGAGTTGGCAAACCCTGATTCCATACCGATGGTGCACATGGGCTCCAGGATCCTGAAAGAACGAATGGCGTATGAACCAATTGTTGGTCATCGGCTGCCATGGGACTGCATCTCCTGACGTTGCTTCGCTGCGTCGTGGATCAGATGTTTAGGTCAAAGGCTCGGGGAGTGGCCACCTAAGAAAGCCACTCAGGCAGTATCCCAGCCCTCACACACATCGAATGATTTACGTGGCGCATATATATTTGGTGACTCCTTGTACCCATGTTTACGTGTTTAAATAAAGCGTAGTTAAAAAAATTAATAACTGATCGATCATTTATTCTCGCTTCAGTTTCATTTGTTAATATTTAACAAAAATATCTTTACTGTATGAGTTAAATTTACACATCCATCCTTTCAGTATTTACAAATCTATTTGAAAGTGATAAACATAATAAAAAGAATTATTTACATTTTTCATAATAATTGACATTAAAAACATGATTTCAGAGAAAGGATTTCTTTTCACCAAATTTATTATCAAGCTATATATATTTCGTTACTAACTTGTTGAAAAGAGATCCCTTCACTGAACTTCGTGTTTCTAATGTTTAAATGAGAATTATCTGTTAATTGCTATTAGTCATCTAAACATATCTGGATGGTAATTTTATTAGTTGAGATCATGAGTCAATTGTAGTTAGACCACTATGGAAAACCTGGAAGCACTGAAGGGACGTCTCATCCTATTGTCAGACTCTTCAGTAGTGCTCATCCACGATCCCGCCTCACGAGATTCTAACTCAGAACCTAGAGATTCAGAGTTCGTGCGCAAGACCGTCCAGTACTTTCAAGTTTTCCATGGTGGTCTAGCTTTAATTGACTCATGATCTCAACTATTAAAATTACTATAATATCCATAAAACCCTATCTGATAAAACATTCTTATTTAATAAAACTGTTTGCCTATTTTTGAAATTAAATTTTAGAAAGATAAGTATTTAAAACTTAACAGACGGATAGAATTATCAAATGAATTAAATCTAACTGAGACACAAATTAAAACATGGTTTCAAAATCGTAGGTAAGTGTCAATTAAAGTGTAGTTTATTGTTAATTGAAAAAAAGAAAGAATGCAGTAAATTTGTATTAACAGTTTAATAACAAATTTCTAGTATGAATTTTATACACATCATTTTACTGTATATCATAATAGAAGCTATGATATTTAATGGTTAAACATTTAGGAAGCAGAGTCATTATAATTCATTTTATTTGTTTTGAAATACTTCTTCTTCATCATCATTTTAAAAATCACTTGGATTATAGTCAAGATAAATAAAATTTTGTTTATGAATGGAATTCATCACTCTACATTAACTTCAATGACTACGAGAAAGTATTTGATAGCATGGACAGGACAACACTATTGAGGCTTCTTCGACACTACAGCGTACCTGAGAAAATAGTCAACATCATACGGAATTCTTATTATAGATTAAACTGCAAAATCATTCCTGGAAGACAGCTCACAGATTCGTTCTAAGTAAAGACTGGTGTCAGGTAAGGTTACTTACTCTCACCTTTTCTTTTTCTTCTGGTGATCGACTGGATCATGAAGACGTTAACATCTGGGGGAGGGCATGGGATACAGTGGACAGCTAGGATGCAGCTGAACAACCTAGACTTCGTTGAGGATCTGGCTGTTCTATCGCAAACGCAACAACAAATGCTGCTGCTACTGAAGATGTTTTAATGATAAAGATTTTGTTTTTGATGATAGCATTTTCTTAAGCTATACAATCATATTAATGTGTAATTATTTATATATATTAGTCTATAGTAAAACATAAGAGAGTTACGAAATCACCAAAGGTGGTAGACTTTATTCGTGTTGATTGTGTAGTCCCAACTTTTAATGAAGTAATCAAAGAATATTAAAAGAATTTAAGTAGTGAATATAATGGTCCATAAACAGAAGGGTGTCACTAGAAAGTAAGTAAAATTATCGAAAGTTTATGTATTCGATAAAATGGGTGCTAGATACGTTACCACTAAGCTAACTGAACCGTGGTTTACTTAGAACTGAGATATTTTCAGTGACTGGTCAGAGGTGTTTCTTCTCACCATGGCATATAATGACAATGGTTAAAATCATACATGAAATATCAGCACCCTTGAGATTACAGATACAGAGTGGTGACGAATGATAACTAACATACATTTTCAAATCTAAGTTTTCCCACAGATTCCCTACAACCCTATTAGCATCAAACAAAGTTAGCTGTGACCGTATTGTAATTTGATTAGTGGAATCTGATCCGTATTGAGAACTAGATGATGTAACCTTAGTTATTACCAACTGAATAAACAGTGCAAACAAATTTTCGTCTACACAACTATTTTCAATTATGTTATTAATTGTAGTTTTGACTGAAGTTCCTGGGTTCGGGTCCCACATGCAGGAACGTGCATACGCACTTCTGAGGAGTCCCATACTATGACTAAACGACCGTTTAGTGCTCCTAGGTTTTCAATGATGGTCTAGCTTAAATTGACTCATGAATTTAGCTAATAAAACATTCATATTTGTTAGAAATGAATGATTAAAACATTCATATTTCGTATCTATTTCTTTTTAATTAATTTATCAGAACTAAATGGAAAAAGAAATTATACTGGTTGAATTCTGCAAGCCGATTATCAGTAAATTCTGTTAAACACGAAAATAGTTCATGGTCAATATGTAATAAATCTACTACGAACAGTGAACAACGGTCTGTAGTAAATAATTATTATAAAAGTTTTATATCTCCTCAACTTCATTGATGGTAAACCGATCACAAGCTGTACTAATCCTCAATTTGTATTTTATCTATTGCCTTTATGAAATAAACACATATATCAGAATTTTAATTGTCTTTCTAAATAACTGTGCCATGTAGGCGAAACTATAATTTATGGACCATTTAATCAGATATAAAAAACAGGTCTTGGATTTTGGCGCGAAATTCATTCATTCATCTGGTTAAATAACATTTCGGCATTTTAGCTGATGTCAGTTTGTGATGAAAACCAAAAATCTAGGTCCCAACCCTAACTGCAAGCAATAATTCTAAATTCTCACACTGCGTTTTAACCCTCATTTGGTCTTAGTTAGTAGGTGGACATCCTCAAGGTCAGTTTAGCATCTCTCAAAGGTCATCCATGAATTATGGTTTCACCGTTTTGTCCTATGGCCCGTTAAATGTCATGTGACAAGACCGCCAATCAGAATGTCGACTTGTATGACCTTGTCCTTGCGATAAATCGATGATACGTTAATAAGAACTAGCAGCCTTAAGTCAACTGTTAGTCCTTATTGATCCTCTGTGTATATGGCTTCTCGTCTACCTTATCACCTTGAATTCAGAGCACAAATATCAGCCTACGCCTCATAAGCCGTACATTTCAGGCATACGTGGTTTATATACCAGTAAACCAGGCCGTATCACACCGTAAAATGAAAGATAATGATCACACAAGATGAAGCCTAAAGTGGCTGTGAGTACAGGAGACTGTAACTACTAGATTGAGAATAAGTCTAGAGCGGTAAATTGTATGACAGTAGCCAATAGGTCAAACGAAAGCTTATCATAAAAGGAAGATGATTACATGTACAATTCAGTTACTTAATAAATATCCAATAAGAATATATTTAATAATAGTCCATAAATAATTCCTAGCAGTTGCCATTCATTTATGCTTCATTCAGATGCAACAAACCCATTTTTGAATATGATAGTAGAAAATAAATTTGGTTTACTCCAGGATCTTGAGTAGAGTTTGACCATATTTCTCTAACACAAAGTTATCAAGTCCGGAAAAATAGCCAAGTTAATTCTCTCTCTAACTTCCAGTGGTATTTCTCTTGAAATTATTTTAGTATAGCGATTACAGTGGGATGAAATAAATGTCCGAAATCACGTTTTTCTTATTCATTTTATCATTATTGATTAAAAAATGACCAAGTCATAATCATTGTATCTGTGACATTGTCATAGAATAGTCTGTGTAATCAACTGTCATAAAATCTTATGAAAAAATTAGATGGCAAAGTAACGGAGATTCAGATATCCTTTAATCGTTTACCTAATATCAAATCTATGGAGATCATATGTTTAACCAATTTACTAAAATTAAACCTGAAAATATTGGTCTTTAATAGTTAAACTCTAAAATTCTCCAGAGGTGTGTATGGAAAGATCAACAAGTTATCGCAGAAACTTTACCATGAGGTCATATGTGGCTTGAGACAAGTGTTGAAAACGAAAATGTTATTAACGAACTCTACCAGAGACTTTTTATATTCGATTTTCTACATGTGAGATTTATAGTTAGGGAAATCTATGAATAGTCTTTTTATAGTTTGCCACTTGTCATGACTATGATCAGATTGACTTGAAGTTGCAAGCAGTAAAAAGTTAAGGATATTACTTAAAATATAATATCGTTAAAATTATTAGACTTCGTAGGCTGCTAGATTAGAGAAAGTAAAAATATCCACATCAAATTGGTACTACAAATGAATAGTTCTAAGTTTTCTATAAGAAAAGGATTCTTCTCTTAGGTAATGGAAATATTTATTTATAATCTCTTAAAGTATTAGGTCAGTAATTGTTGAGTTAATAACTTGCTAAGGCCGGTGAATGTAACAGAACACAACATATTTATTGTCATGAATGTTCTTAATATCATTTCTTCAGTAAAAGTCTGATGTAAGTTTGTTGGTCTTAATATTTTGTTATAGGATTTAACTATTATTTGATAAAGAACCAGGATCAAATATAAATCGATTCATTTTTTTAAAGAGTTTGGAGGTTAGGTTTACCTTAGTCATACTGCTCTCAATAAATATTCGTTTTCGAGTTTAGCATTAATGTGATAGGCTTCAGTAAGTATGAAGAAGTGTTACTCATACAGCATCGTCTCATTACATAAGAAAGAAAAAGACCAACGTAAGCAGGAAAGTTTGTTATGAATTATTAGGCTTTTTGACCAACTTCTCAATTTTCCTAAAATACTAAAGTAATAGCTTAGGTCGCAAGCCTATATCTTGATAGAAAACTAATAATTACACAGTAAACGTCTATATGTATTTTATTTCGTAATTTACTTATATATCACAAAGCAAAAACTTGTGATTGCGACTGCTAAACGTATTCTGTTTACCATTTATTATGGGGATAGTCAATTGTCCCAGACAACTCGTACTTTATCTTTTCATAAATTTAAACTAGTTTTTCCTCACCAAATGTTACGATGAAATAACCTCTTATTTTTTATTTTCTGGTTGTGTCAAACATCACTTCTATTACTGGTTTGTTTATTCTTTACCACGCTACTCTATCAGCCTGATTTCAAGGAAATTGTGAATTTGATTATGCAGATTATTTGTATGCTTAATAGATTGCTTTCATCGCCAGATATAACCTCTCGTATTTAACACTGTTTAACGAACACTGGATCATCAGTGTAAGGGTAATTAAGCATTGGGAAGACATTTCAGACAAGTACATTTTTGAAGTTAGACTGTGCTAAATATAACAATAGCTTTTAAGCCAATAGTAGAGAGGAAGGCATGTTTATAGAAATTTCTTATTTGCTGAAAACGTAATTTTTCATCCACATAACTCGAGCATAGTGAAAACCATCTTTGAATCCAGCAAGTATTATTTACAGTGTTCTAGGAAATTGTTTGATGTAGATGTACAACTAATAGTTTTTAAGCTATGTGGAATAAATTTCCATAATTTTGTCTTTACAAAAACACAATCGACAGTTGTCCTTCTATAAAAAAATAGGACATTCTATTATGGTCATAGAGTCGCTTGGTAACTAAAATAATGCAATTACTTAACTTCATTTTACAAATTTTAATGTTTTAAGAAAAGCGGTTGTTTACATCAAGTGTAACAAAGTAAAAAAAATTCAAAGACACTATTCAATCAAGTTTTTTTCTTAAAAAAATCGATTAATCTAACAAATTCAAACATACAAAGTGTTCTCAGATTACAAGTGTACACTGAAACTTGAAAATTACACCACTACACATTATAATTTCACAATGTTCACGTTATACATCTAAATTAATCATATGTTGTGAAACATATCTTGTCCTTTACCAAGCTCACTTCTGAATCATGTGATTATTATCTATCATTCTATTAATAATAATTAGATCAATTCTAAATGCTGCATTATATATCTTTATGCTTGTATGTAGTACCATTGTTGTTTGTGACAAAAATCAAAGTGATATTATTATATACTGAGATGTATAGTGGCTAGCAGTGGAATCCAGGATGCGCGTTTCATCCTATTCGGTACTCGTCAGCTGGATGTACCTGAATCCCGGAGTTCATCTTCACTTTGGGACTCGAGTTCAGTATCGTTCGCCTCAAACACCATCGCGTTGTCCACTTAGCTACTGAGTCCTGATAACCACCTGCTTGTACAATGGGGCGAAGTCTAAATCCACTTGGTATGATAATAATAGTAAACATAAAATCAATTACCACAAACTCCTAATCAATTAAAATAACGCTGAATATATACCACTGTCAATAGTTATAAACAGTGCCACTATTTAGGAGGGCTCTAAACAAGTAATGGAACGCAAATCAGTCGGTATTAGAGGATAACAAAATATGCAAGCGTATGTTTAAGTTATTTTTTGCTTATACATTAACTGTAAAATTCACAATCACTTGCTTTAAGATAACTATGAGAAAGGTTAAATTTTTAATATTAAAGTCATCAAAAGAAATATAATTTCATGAATTAATATTTCATGGTGCTGACTGAATTCTTTTGGTCATCATAGAAAGGACGGTTAGTCGTCTACGCGATTGTTTAAATCGTATTATGTAACAAATATGAATATATTGTATGAAAAGAAACTAAATACTTAGGCTATGGAAATTATGTTCTGCTTCTTTTGAACTGGTCTTTGTTCATAATGAATTCATATTAATTCAGGAAGAAACAGATGGATGTCAGTCTTGAAACGTTAATTGTTCCTGGGATTGATATATATATGATCAAAACGTAGTCTTTCCAGTTGGCATCATATAGAATTTTTTACATCTATTTCACAGACTAAAATTAAAAGGTAATGATTATATATCTTGGATTCAATATTACTGAACAATGCTGTGATGACAGTATTGACAGTGAAATTTCGTACAAACAATAGTTAGAAAATTTTCGAGTACAACACGAAAGCATAGGAAAAGACTCCATTCGGTCATAGGGTAGTTGAACTTAGTTGATAAAAGGATATATGAAGCGGAAGCTTATTGAGTATTAGCCCTCCGCCCCAAGTCCTCATTACTTATAAGAGGATTTCCTGTCTACTAAGATCAGATAAAAAGCATGGATTTTAGGGAAGCTGTTCAGTGTATGAAAGATTGAGAGGTCCAGACTATTTGCGTGTCTGCTCATGTTTGTGCAAACCGATAAAAGTATGATAAACTTAGTAACCGTCTCAAACAAACGAACTAGTTGACAAATTGAATGTTCCATCGTACAGAAGAGCAATTTAGGCAGTCAACAGATAATAATGACTGTACTAGACGTTCGTATAGTATTTTAATGAGTAGCAATCTAGAACCTTAATAAGTAAACTGGGAACCTCTTCCCAACAACATCCAGAACTATAATAATCTCCCCATAGATAAATCGGCCACTACCTATTTATGATATTGCTCGATCGAAGCAAATAAGTATTTTATTAGCCTACATCATTGCCGCAAATGGACCAATATTGGAGAGCTGTTTGCCCGGAGCGGTGTAACTTTATATCAATATATATATATATATATATATATATATATATATATTCATGACTGTCAATGCAGTGAAAACCGCATATAAAATCTCCTTAAAAATATCAAGCCAGTGATGAGATTCACTAAGTAGATGGACTATTAACTAAAAGGATCGAGTGGAGCTTTAAAGTCATATTACTAGTCGAATACAAAGCGCAATTAGACTGAGTCATTTAGAAAGGCAAGTTACGGGTATCCTTGGAATTCTGTCCCAAAAAACTGATAATTGTTAGTCCTTATCCGATAAATGCTTATTTCCAGTTAGAAACCAATATCAATCCAGAGACAGCTCACAGATCACACTATGACCCAAACTTCGATTATGAAGTAATAGGAGTCCTCAAGTGTTTACATTAGGGTCAGAATAATGACCTCATCAAGTGTGTACTCAGGTAAATATTAATGAGGTATGAGAACGACTAGTAAGTGTTGTTGTTTGATGATGGACAAGATTATATAAACAACTCCTTAAACATAGTCTTACAGAAAGATGATGATAAATTTTTCGACTAGCCTCTGACAATTCCTTAGGATTTATATATATATATATCCTTATTTTATAACCATTAAGTAACCAGATTATGTATATTTATGTTCCTTTTATCATGAGCTTTTATTTGACCTATTGAATGCTATTATACGACTTACTATTCTCAAGTTGTTTCCAATTTATTTGTTGCAGTCTTCACAATCACAGCCGCTTTTGGCTTGATCTTGTATAATTGTTATGTTTAATTTTATGGTATGATGAGATTATGTTCTGGACTCAACAGACAGGGTTAAACGAGGACCAATAGACTATAGGCTGCTCGTACTGGTCAACACGTCATTGGTTTGGCATAGTGCTAGGATTGTATAAGTCGTGTTCTGATTAGCGATCTTATCAAGTGATATTTAACAGGTCACAAGTCATAACATATTATACTGAGTAATAACCTATTCCATGCTACCTTAAAGTTGTAAGAGATGGTCTTCGGTGAAGGATACACATAAATGTGCTTAACACACTGATCCCGCTTATTTGAACGAGATGAACAAAAGTGAAGTCGAGTGAAAAATAATGCAAGGTATATGCACTTCACATAACTCGCATCTGTAAAATATGCATTACGGATAGACTAGTTTTGATCAGTGCTGTATAACCTTTAAGTACGGAATGTTGAGTACAGAGTTCTAAGTTAGGAGAGTAAAACAGCCAATTACGTAAGGAACTCATACTGACTGATTGAAATACAGTTAAGAAGGGTTAGAATATAAATATAACATCACCTCATGTAACCACTATTCTTTAATCTAAGTCACATAGACTTTCCATGTAAAAAGAGAAATAAGTGATCATAAACTAGAAACTATACATTAGTGTAGATACTTTCACTTTTATTATATTTCACAATCATCAACATACATAACCATTCATAAATTACACTACAACTAAATGATATGAAATCGAATCAATTAAGAATAGTCAATTATTTGACTAGTTTTTATTCTATAATTTATTTAGTATTTTGTTTTTCTTTTAGAAAAAATAATTAAAGTAGGAAAGTAGAATCAAAGGTGAATTTACAAAACAAAAATATTAACATACAATACAATACAATAAATAGTTTACTAAATTATAGATTCCATTTATTTACACAATATGAGAACTATAATAAATAACTATTTACTATTAAAATCAAATAAATAAATAGATGAATAAAAAAAATCTAGTAGACAAAAGAAACATTATAAAACATTGAACAATTAATTTTGTTTGTTTTTTTTTAAAAAAAATAATAACTTGTAAATTTATATTTTCTTATAATTACATAACTGGATGTAGATTACAAAAGTTATGATTACAAACGTCATGTTATGTTAGAATAGAAATATCAGATGGAATTGCTACTGATCGACGGGCACTTGTATTACGAATAGAATTTGATTTACTTTTAGGGATATTAATATTATCAGAGAAAGCTTCAGAACCCCAAATTTCTATAACATTTAAGAGAAACAGGAAAAAGAAAGAAATTTACTGCAAGGCCATATATATATATATATATATATATATATATATATATATATATAACGTGTGTTCCGACACAGTAACAATACATTAATTGGTATCACCATCTGAGAACACTGGTGGCTTGGATATGTACTACGAATTTCACGTTGTGCATTATTTATCGACACTGGGAGAGGTTCAGAAAAGTGAAGAGTTGGTCAGTGTATGACATAATGTCGTGGTATGAAAGAATGTTATACAGGACTGGCTTGTGTTGAACGTTCACAAATCCCTGGTTGAGGTTCTAGAGATGGTACAACGCAGTGGTTTCAGATGTAATCGGAAATGGTTCAGAATAGAAGCTAGTAGTGATCCTACTGTAATTAACTTTTATTTTCCCGAACTGTAATACCTATTCTATTATTATTATTTCTTTCTTATGAACTAACTTCTGTTTATTGTTGCTGTTTTTTCATTACACTCACTTTCCATTCTCTATCTCTTTACAATCTTATTTTTATTGTATGGTGCATTTATATTTTGGTGCCGTCTTGTACCAATGTTTGCGTTCAAACAAACAAATAAATAGATCCTAAACTTAAGTTTTATACGTTTATTAGTTTTCCATATCAATGGAACTTGAACTCCTTTGATTTGAACACAGGCTATCAATCAAAAGAGCAAAAAATAATCACTGCTGAGTCGATATATTTCACTGATGGAACGAAATTTTAAAATGATTTTTTTTAGCTTACTACTTCAATATGAAATAGGTTTAAGAAACACTATATCGATATGCTGAAATATGCAAAAACCTAAAATAAGCAATTGTGCAATATAATGGGAAGAAAATGAACTCCGATAAAACTGCTTTGACGATCCGAAAATTTCAAACAATAACACAGATTTTGAAATGAAAAAAATCCCAATTAATCACTACATATGTACAACCCCAAAGGTTTATTACATAAAACAATAGGGCTCAAATGAAGTCTGTTTGTTAGCTAATGATTAAAATCCATTTATACTTCCTTTCTTCCCTCTGAATAACTGAACTAATTAACAAAATTGGTTTGAAATAAGCGTTTCGCGATCTCTGTACGTAAACTCTTCGCATCCATGAGACCGATTTATGCAACGAATGTTCACCTTCACTGTTATGAAAACCCCCCAGCCAAATGGAAGTAGTGAAAAGGAATTACCTGAAAGAGGGTATAAATCTGCGGTTGTAGGAAAGCACTTCGACAAGGAAAGAGAACTTTACCACTCATAGCCTTACCACAGTGTTTGGTGGTTGCAATATAAGGTTCTGAAACTCAGAGATTATCTATTTTCATCTTACATAATATTCAGTATCTTTTCCTTAAAAGAAGCAATTATTGTTTGAAGATATTTACAGAGGGTGAGGAAAAAAAGTAGAATAGCACAATTCAGTATTGAAAAAACAAGTCATTAACTGAACTTTTTGAATATTATTTAACAAATATACCTTGTTCCTGTACATGCTTTTTCATAATAGAAAACCAAGCGATGGTTTCTTCTTCATCACTTTTAAATATTGTGCTTGATTCATTTAACTGATCTAGATCATTTTCCATCATTTGTGTTGCTGTGAATTCAAATACTTCAACAGAGGAACCGTTTTGTCGTAGTTCTGATAAAGGGTGTCTAGTTGAGGATACATTTCTATCTAAATGACAAGTAGCAATACGAAATGTAAGTAGCTGAGATGAAAACACACATGGTTGATGACAGTCAATTTTGTTATCTTTGTTAGAATCGTTAACTGAAATAAATGAAGAAGCTTTAGACGAATGTGGTGTTAAATATTGCAGTTCTCCAAGTTTAGTTAAATCAAATAAGCTGCTTGTATCTATTTTGTGAACAGTTGTTACTTTAGGAAAAACCCTGCGCACAGGTTCTACAGAACGAGAGACTCTATTATATCTCTTCCTAGAGTCCACGGGGCTAAGTAAGGGTTTGTTAAAATGTTTTCTTATTGGAGACAATGAGCTTTTAGAAGTAGACATAAACTTTTCCACACTTGGAGATAAACCATCAGACTTTGTAATGGATGCTGCTTCTGAATGATCTCCTAGGTTGTTTGACTGTGATTCTAAGATATTTGTTTCGCCACGGAAATGTACATTTTCAGTTTTCGAAAGATCCAAAATGTTATCAACAGACTGATAATTCAATAATCCAGGTTTATTTGCAGAAAAGAAAGATTGTGTGGCATATGAATGATCATTAGATCTTGAGCTGTCAGATAAACATGATACATCTATTGCTGAAAATGCTCGTTTCTTATCTAAAGAGACATAATTTACATCTGGATGATGGCACTTGACGTCGGAATTCGGTCCATCATCCTTAGGTGAAGAAATACTACATTCATTTGATTTATTGAAGTCATTTCCAGAGATGTTTGACGTTTCATTGGTTCTTTGAGATACACTTAGCTCAGTTTGTCTTAGGACGAGCTGTGAATCAAGAAAGTCCGTTTCCTAATGGCAGACAATAATCACAAAAAGAAAACAAAATTCGGTATCATGGACATCATTCAAACGGGCGAAATATGAAAAACGTTCTTTTACGGATACTGAAACAGTCTTTCTGAAACCACATAAACCATTTCAACGTTCGCATACTAATGCAGATCGGATAACAGATAGGGTTGGCTGTATCTTCAGAAAGTCTTAATATCGATGTCTGATGTCTATCAGAGAACTGTATTCGAGACTCCAGTGAAGTACCACAAGTTCACTCTCCAAATGTCGCTTCGAAAAGTTTGCTTAACGTGCTTTTGTCCGGGGATCCTGTGGCTCTGCATCTCAAACCTGAACCCAGACTGGTCACATCGTGATTAACTATCACTGCGGTGGTTTGTGTGCAAGACTGCCGCTCCTTTTGGAGTACCTATCTGGACTCTGATCATGCCCTTGTTTGCGCTAATCTTACCTTACGTTTCAGTAGCCAAAAAATTCGTTGTTATAAACGGACCGATGTAACCAAATTGGTTGCAGCTTCTGTTGCAACTAAATATCAAACCAAGCTAGGTTCAAGGCTAGCTACTGTTCCACCAAAAAGTATAAATGGGAATCAGCTGCAACTGTATGACACCATGAAAATGGTGAGCGAAGTTGCTTGCGGCTTCGCGACACGTCCCGCTTATTAGCACTGGGTTTCTTTAGGCTTTTTACAACCCATTGAAGCTCGTTGGTCTACTCCGGGCGACCGCGAGTTTGACCACAAACGAAGACTGTTACGTAATGAAATTGTGCAAAGCTTGTGTAAGGACCGAGAAGCCTGATGCTCGGAGAGTGCCTATGAAAAACAACTAATCAATAAACAAATTTAACTGGTAAGCAAAATAACCCACCGGTCCACTTTGAAAAGTCACTTCTGACATAAATAAAAGCATAACAAAAGGCCTGCTAGAACTTCATTGTAACATTAAACATAGAGATCGGTGATAAAATATTCTTATTTAAAATATTTCAGTATTATTTAAAAGTTATTATACGGTGTTGTGTAAATTGTTTAATTTTAAGTGTCACATTACGAAACGGTTTAATCTTAACAATCATTGAAAACTAAGAAACACTAAGGAGTTATTTTACTTTAGTATGGGACTCCTCAACAGTCCATACTCACAACCTCACCGAGGATTGAAACCAGGAGACTTAAGTATATACAGCAAGGCTCCAACCGTCAGAATACTGTGTTAACATCCAACGATTTGCATCCACAAATTTGAAAGCGTTGACTAGATTGCAAATATATTTACAAATATACAACTTTCTAAAATATACACCAGTCAAATAGCTTGATATAAGTTGAATGCAAGTGATAACTTATACATTATTAAAGTTTTAATTTTTCGACATTTTGATTATTAACTCAACAACAGATACTTACTGTATGAATAGGTATAATTAGATCAGCATAACAATTATATGATGACAGTAAATTACGATTTATTCCAGAACCCAATGAACCATTAATTGAAGTATGGTCAAATTGATTTTGTGCAGACAAATTGTTTCTTGATAAATCAATACTTTGAAAGGAAGATGTTATTCGATTTTTCAAAAAATTATTTTCATGAAAATGTTCTTTAGGAGCAATGAATATTTTATGATTTTGGATAGAATTTTCAGAATTCGCACCAGTTGGGTTAGAACAAGAACCAGTTTCAAGGTTATTGCACTTTGACACTTGATTATTCTGCTTGTCCAAAAAAATTGGTAAATTCTTTGTAACAAAACTTAATAATAAAAAAAACGTATAGAATAAATATACAAACACCCAAATGCCCTGGTACATCAGAGGGTCGAGAGAGTTCACTCTCTCTCTCGAAATGCTCTTACATAACCACGAGTATACGGCCACTGCTATGGAAGTCCTACTCACCAAATGCTTCAGTTCGGGCGCGCGGAAAGTATTCCAGACCTTATATATATCGGAAGATTTGTGTGGCGCATATGTATTTAATACCTTCGTATAACGATGTTTGTGTATAAATAAAATACAAGCATACTGACGAATAAAGTATTTGAATATAGGTTAAACGTCTTTTAGTTGAGATTAAACCGACAAATAAATTAGCAGTTCATAAGTAATGTATGAAATGTGAATAAAATATTCGGAAATGTTGATATATTTTATCATACACAAATGACATCTACACTATAAAAGCTATATTAGTTGGAAACTCTATTACTAGACGTTAAGTATATGTTGTAAGACAGAGGAAAGTAATAATTACTTCGACTATACTTTCGAAGTTAACTGCGAACCTTAACGTAATACTAATTGGACGAAAGTATCCGAATAATTAACGGTATTAGTTTAAATCACTCGTAACAATGTACTTCTTCTTGTAAAAAACAGAATAAATGTATTCAGTTGAGATCACTGTGTGTTCTGATCAAGAGATTTCAGGAGGACAGTTTAGGATACAAGTTAAATGTTGTTGAACAGCCATCGCATATAACCTGTTGGTAGCACTCTTACATTATTTTGAAACTCTTAAGCGATACGTACCAATAACCCTTTATCAAACTAAATTAGGTAACTTCAAGTTCACTGGAAAGCAGACCAAGATATCAAGAATGACACATGACTGTCAAAGGTTGACAACGTATTTGCTAAGACATGGAGAAAAACCAACCTTTAAGGTACACAACAAACAGAAGGGAAACCACAATACTGGTTAATGACAAGTTACGGTACGATGTTACGCCTAGTGAACATATGTTTACGTTTGCTGAGAAAATTATACTTAGGCGAACACAGCGAATGGAAGGCTGATATATTTAGTAAAATCAGTACTAAAATGTGTTGAAGGTTTTCGCCGAAATGAGACCGAATTTGATGAAAACAGAGACGCCATGATCGCAGTAGCTGGTTATTTATATTTTTGAGAGCTACAAAATACATAAACATATCCGTCACTTCAGACAGAATGAAGTAGTGTTATTGAAACCAATTGCGCTTTCTATAAATAATGGTCTTGTGACAAAAAATGGAATGTTGCAACAAAGGAAGCTTTTAGCCACATAATAATGGAACGCTCTGGAACCATTTGTGAGAACAATCGATTGTCACCTATCAGTAAGATCCATATATTTATACTTTATATTATGAAATGCTTAACAATATATTGTTATATGTAGAATAAATTAAAAATATGATGAGAGGAATATACAGTGAGATATTAAGAGTCATGGAAAGTAGGCGAAGTAGATACAATGAAACTTGTTTGAGATTTAGAGCCGAATTAAGAAATTCGAAAACTTTAAAGTAAATAAATAACAGTGCAAAGGTTCATTTAACAGAAAGAGATCCAAAGTGACTTAACAGCTACCTAAACATATGGTAGGTGTTGAAGGTTATCAACTCGTAAATTAATGGATGAAAGTGGGTTAGTGATTTACTAATGAAATTTGTCAAGGTTAACACGATTTGAGATATATTTTCGAAACTTTATCACACTTTTGCATGTTTACGCATAGATTATGGAGGAAACTAGTACTTACTGAAATTCAGGATTAGTTCAACAATTTTGGGATGATGGCAAAATAATAAATTAAGTAAACTTTCAAAAGAAAACGCTGCTACTTTCAAGAAACTTTAACAAGTTACAACTTACACGATCAGATGAAGAAAATTTATGTGAACTACTTTCATTATGACTTGTATTAATGAACGTAGCCCAAAGGTAACGATCTCGAAGTTCACAACGATAAAGCATCATAGGCGTCTGGGTAGGTGAAGGGGTTAATTTCTGATAATTGAATTTGGTAAAAGAAGATTTTTTTAAATAGTTATTAATTGTTGAGGGTAAAAATGTGTCACAACGAAAATGAGAAAAGTGAGATAATTATCTGAACAATATAGTTGCTGGGCGTATAACAATTACGAGAGCCTCAAATGAATAGATATTTTAAATTCTTTCAATGGCAAAAAGGTGAAATATTCAGTAACAAAATCAACAAGATAAATATTATAAAATATCCTGTTAAGATGTTTGAAACCTAGTTTTATATTAATGAAATGCACAGTAAAAGTCTTTTTATTAGTAATGTCATGTAACTTTAAAATGATATATGAACGCCCTAGTGTTAATCAAACTTCATCTGTTCGAATAATTTGTAAGATCTTTTCAAAGTTTTGGCATTGTATTTACAAATCTTGATTCAATGTAAATGACTCCTAAAGTTATATAGTGTTAAACATAAGTTCTAAAACACTTATCAGATATGAAATCAATCTATTTAATTAGTAAAGTAACACACAGGCAACTAACAAAGTGAACAAAATGTATTGATGATTAGATCAGTACTTAACTTATACTGTAAATATAATTGATTTTTTTATTAACGTTAATGAGTCAAGTGACTGTATCGACTGATTGAGTTGTTCGTATGATAAGCATTTCACTACACGAACTCTTATATTATCGTTAAACGTTTTATTTTAGAAGTTTTTGGTCAAAGTCATGACAAATTGGTAAAGGACTTATCTAGTGAGTCATTTTAACAAACCAACATACATGATGCCAGTAAATGTAGTTGTTTTATCAAATATAGTGGGCAGAAAAAATTCATACAAAACAAAGCTTAAAATGTGTTTTGCTTTTATATATGTGAATGAGCTGACAATACGCTGTCTAAAACACTGTTAAAATTTAAATGTAGGTAAACTATCAAATTATTTATTTCAGCGATTCTAAACAAATAATTAAACTGGGAATTGTTAATATCCTGAAGTTGAATGGCTAGTCAACGTAGATGTGGGCGCATAAATTGAGATGAAGGGAAACAAGATAAACTATCGATTGAAATAAAAACCAACAGTATTTTGGTTAATAGGTTTGCCTACAAAAAATGATTCAACTTTAAGTGTTGAATAATGGAACAACTTACACATGACCTTTTTATTTAGAACAGAAAAGTCATGTCATCTAGTACAATAGGATGAAATATTTCAATAATTAGTCTCAATCCATTTTGGGGATGAGCTTCAGACTGTTCAGCTTTTAAGTTAGACGTACATTCATTGTAGTGCTTAATTTTCTAGTGGGAACGATCTAAACCACGAGAGTAAGTTATATTTGAACAATATGCATATTGTATTATTTAAAGTCTTCTGGTTAGCATATTTAAATGGTCTATAAAATTCCGACGCAATTCAGAAATGTAAGCTGTAGGGAATGGATTTTGAATGAGAGAAAATCGCTAGTAGAATACTAAAACGTTCACCAAACAGAAAAAATCTGTGTATTGACATCTGATATAATTTATTAGACTGTTACTGTAGAAGTTATTTACATGAAACTGGTGCGTACGTGTAAGACAAAAATTATCCGAGTCACTTATGATTATCAAATACTGAAAGATTTCGATTTTTAGTTATCTAGGCTCCATTCTTCTATTTTTGACAATGCAACAATGAAAACATAACAGCCAGCATTTTTTAATGCAAAACTCGTTAATAACAGTGCATTCTCATTATATATAACTTTAATAAATAAGAATATGTGAAATGCGGTGGCATATAATATCACGTAGCGACACATCATTATATACCGAATACCTATTCGTTTGAAAACAATCCTGTTATCTAGAGTGAACCATATTATCATAACATTGTGACATTTTTATAAAAAACATTGAGACAAACCAATTTCAGAATGACAGCGAAAATACTTTAACGATATACTAAGAATTACAGTAAATCAGTTAATATATACCATGTTTAATATCACGTTAAATAGATATTGTCAGAATAAAATATTTTGTACTTATGTAAATAAAATGTTACATGAATAATTTTATATATGTTATAACTGAACGATTTTGAAGGTATTTTGTTGACCATGGTACCTGATTTCAATTTCATAGGTGAACGAGTAGTTTCCAAAAACACACAATTATTTAATGCTTTCTCGGTTTTTGAAACAGTTTCCCGATTAACGAAGTCAGTTTGTGATGAAAACCACAGAATGTCATGTGCGAATATCAGACAATTCTAGAGTACAATTAGAAAATCTTAAGTTGATTTTTTCGTTTATAGAAATATCTAATTTTAATTAAAGAAATTAAAATAATTGCGTAAATTATTATTGATACAGTAAAAGTAGGAGAAAAGAAATGATACATTAAATACTGAATGGTTTAACTGTACAAATATTGATACTTACACGAATCCACAGATATCCAGACTTTAATGGTGATTTAGCTGAATGAGGTTGTGCAATAAGTCGATAACAAATATTACCAAATAATGGTAAATCACATATTTCTGATGTTTCATTCGATTGGTCGTTAAATACAGAATTTCTATGTATTGTTGTAGAATTAGAAACAGGTGATGATGAATTTTTACATTCACGTGAATAAACAAGTTGATTACCCATTTCTAATGTATGTGAAGAAACTTTATTTTGTACATCTTTTAAAGTGGCAACACAACGTCCAATTAAATCAAAATATTGAGATCTAAAATGTACGAATATGAATGAGAAATTAATACGTTTAGAATAGAATAAAAAATCTAACCTATTCAACTTTATTATTTTCATTTGTAAGGCAAAATCATTCCTATGATTCCGTGGGAGATATCACAAAAACCATCTTACTTTAAGGGCTTTGCGAATAAGACACTACATTAGTTTATCATTTGGATGTAAATATCCGTAAATTGATCATTGCACAAACAGTTAAAATTATTTATCATCAAGCCCAAGTATTTTCAAATGACATAAATACAAATTACTTTATGAAACCTTTCTTAATGTACGAGAATTAGATATAACATACAATATTTGAATAGATTTTACAGAAACTTTCTTTGTTACGTTTATCCGCGTATCAGAGGAAAGTTAAACTAACTGGATTACAAACAAAATTCTAATCAATTAATGAACAGTAACCAATGTCATACTATCTATATATTAATGTTCACTGAATCTTACCAATCATGATCAGAAAACTTTCTAACAATCCAGTTTGACGACAAATAAACTACCGATCATTTCACTTAATTTCATAAACGATATCATATGTATTAGCACAATTATACTTATAACGCTTAGTAAGATTTAATTAGTAATTTTGTATTGTTGCTTAAAATAATTTAAACAAAACAAAACTTACGAATTTTGATTGATGGATGAGTCGGAATTCACAACATGCTAGAGAAAAATAAATCAAAGATAACCATTTTACTACTTAAAATAGAATATATGGTTAGATGATCGAAATAATTTGTTAGGTAAGTTAAAATTTCTATTAGTTTGTTTATGAAATCATATTTGATCAATGACATAACCAGTGCAATGAAAACAACTTATTGGACATGAGACAAAAAAGGACATAGTGTATTTAGGAAGGTTGATGCCAGTAATATTAGAATGTAAATGAAATAAAAATAAGTTGAAACTATCTCACTAATATGATATAACATAAAGCTTACTTCAGTTAATCTCCTAAATATTAATTTATTAACCTTAATCATAATTACTAAACTTCTGTAATATGTTTTTAAATCAAATTAAACATAACGATAATATTTTTTTATTCGATAACAGATTCAGCAACCATCAAGTGAATTCGCATTCAAATTTTCATATAGTAATCCAAAATATATGTAATTTAACGGAAAGATTTTAAAGTGTCTAGCAGGTAAAGAAAGTCCGAAAGAGGTCAGTAAACGGAAATGAAGAATAAGACGAAATATGAAAATATCAAAAGAAACAATGGATAAGCTATGTGTACAGAAAAATATATATGTGATCTAGTGTCAATTAAAAGTTAAGACATGTAAACAAATAGTTCAAGAGATGAATTTTTAATCAGACGTAAGCACTAATTTCAGATAATGTGCAGTTCAAACAAATGGCTGTAATAAAATTATAAAGGCTTTTTTTTAAAAAAAATGGTTGGAAGAAAGACATAAGCATAAATGAACTCACTTGATCTGATGATCTTCTTACTCCCTCATAGATTGGTAAAACTCGACGTTTAGAAAATAAAGAATTGCTTTTAGAACCTCCCTTTGGAAAAGCATAGATTTCAATTACACATTCGAATTCCGATGTCACATCATCACTTAACGAATCAATCGAAAAGAAAAACCGATCAGTCAGTTTTATGCCATGAAACAGAATTATGTATCTACTCTAATAAGTCCTTTATTTACGCAGTGATAATTTTAACCAATGACAATGTAGATCAACTATTATTTCAAGCTTTCAAAGAATTCAGTAAATTACGAGTTATGAAACGATTAAAAGTACAGAGTAAAAGAGGTAATATAATTCGATTAAAATAGCAGTGAGTCTGAGTACAAAGATATCATCGGTAGATAAATGTGTTCACTAAACTACGATGTCAGCCTGTCATAATAGGTTAGATTAATAAAAATTGCGACATTAAATGATCCTAATAAATAGCCACCCTTACATCGTTGGGATCAGAAGTTGAATCTCCAAAACAGTTAAGCGGACCTAGGTGTTAGCTTCGCATGACGGCTGGTTGCCAATACAGGCTTAAACATGGTATCGCTGTAGAAATTCACACGTATTACTGGTTAAGAATCAGGGTTTTCTAACTTCACACGGTATATATTTTGTGTTCATTGTTTGACAACTGATTTTACATACTCATATTCTAATTGTTAGTTGTGAATAATACTAAAGCGACAGGATATACATAATACACATTCATATGAGATTTCTAGAGGGAATTGTCACATGAAAACAAAACACTAACAATCCATAGTAAGGATATAAGTAATGAGTCAACAATCCCTGACTCGTATAAATTCAAGTAAACACCAACTCACACATCGACGTATATTCAGGGTAACTGTGTACGAAAAATGTAGTACAGAAGCAAATGTGATCCTTTACGAACCTGAGTCGCTCTTTCTAAATTATTAGAAAGCTACAGAAATAGATTCAGGTGAGAGAATATGAATATTAATCAATAAACCTGAGACACGTATTTCCATAGGCAGTAAAACTTGAGTATGAAATAAACAACCAAGTCAATAATCTAACTATAACAATAATTAATCAATAAGCAAATTATTTAGGTAACTTACAACGTCCATTTATCATTAAATTCAATATCTGCGGTACCAGGCTTGATATCAAAGATTAGCCGAGTATCTCGAATTATATGACCAACTTGGATTGTACAAAACAAACTATAACCATCACATTGTTCACCACTATCTGAATGGTCTGTATTATCTCCAGAAGCATTAACGACAGCAGGTAGTAAACCGCTAACAATGCTAGACGTTGGAAATAACTGTTGCATAGTCAAATGCATGTTAGTCCCCGGGGCTATATTACGCCAGATCAATGGTATACGAATATCTATAAACGCGAAATCCATACAGAATAATTATGAATAATAAGAAACAACCAACTAATGTAACAAACAAATAAGTAAAATATATGTGTATATAACACAAAAGTACCATTTGAAAATAACATCCACGACTAAACTGTTATGAAAATAAAACAATTATTAGGAGTACTGTATTATTATCATTCTATCAGAAACAGAGACAGGATACTAGGAATACATAGTAAATCAATTGATAAGGTTGTGTATATTCATTGACTGAAGTAGCTGGGAGATGTATTACTTATTCTCAACCACTGTCGCGTGACGTTATCTGACTAGGTTGTAAGAAAGTTAGGGGTGGTCAAATTAAGATGTAGAATCGGTCAGTGAAATCAATAACTTTGATCCATATCGATATATGCAGACTACATAGATAGCGTCGGTGCGGTAACGGTAGATACTGAATGAAGACTTTGGGTATTATGGGTCGAAATCGGTGAAAGAGGAGTAAACTTATTCACTCTCATATCCATAATACACCATTAGCTTCAGTTTCCCTCCATAAATATCTTTTATCACCAATATTATCATACTGTATTAGTTCTAATCTATTTTGCTAATTTCATCTTGTGGTGATTTGGTGTGATAAACTGTGTAAACCGACATTTATGTCAGGCTCTACGTTGATCATTGCAGGCTGACTCATATTTAAATCATCAATTTATTTATTTTAACACATAGGTATTGGTACAGGGAGGCACCAAATACATATGCGCCACACAAATCTCAATTGATTTGTGTGAGGGCTGTGATACTGACCGGGTGCCCAAACCGAAGCAGGTGGTTTTCTTAGGGGGCCACACCCCAAGCCTTCGACCTGAACGTCTGACCCACAAGGCAGTGGAGCATCGTAAGGAGATGCAGTCCCATGGTAGCCGGTGACCAACGATTGGTTCATAAGCCATTTGTTCCTTCAGGATCCGGTTAAAGCGCCGGACATTCGCTTTTCGTCCTCTCATTTTCGTAAACAACACCCCCGCCACGAGGAGGCAGTGAGTAGGACTTCCCTGGCAGAGGCTATATAGGCATGGCCATGTGAGAGCATTTCGAGAGGGAGAGCGGACCCTCCCCACTCTCGGCCGTACCAGGGCATTTGGGGGCTAAATCACCAAAATGTAAACAGATAGACCATTTGCTGGTTTGGTGATCTGCTTGCATCTGACAATGATATATGTTGACTTAAAACTCATTTGCACTCCTTACACGACATTAAACTTCCTAAGTTTATCACAAAGATCTTACCTACTACTTTAAAAACTGCTATTTTGAGCGAACAAAAACGTCAAAATTAACGCGGCTGGTAACGTACAAGTAAGTTGAGTTCGAAAATTAATCCACAGATTTAGAAATTAAATAAAACGAAATTACTTCACTAACAAATATGTAGATAAAGATGTTGAAAGTTAAAAGGTAAAGAAATTGAAGTTCAGTCAGTAATTTTACCACATGACATCATTCATTTAAATCACATTCGAGTCTCCAATTAAACACCCTAAAATATGAATCTGAGTCACAGTTTAATGAGCTTAATTTGGGGAATCCCAACTGCAGCCAGATAAATCAGAAGGACAATTTACGGAGTGTGAAGTCGCTAGGGGGTCATATATTATTAGTTGCCTGAAGTTAAAAAGACTTAAAGTCCTCCCTAGTATTAAAATGTGAAAATATTCAGCTTAACAGTCGAGGGAAAGCTCGTGAACACGAAAGATATTAGAAACTAAACATAATCACTCAGTACAATCTAGCTTTCAGTATGCCTGTCAATATGCAAATCAACCATACTTGAGAAAGAGGATCACAAATTATTCACATATCTTGAAACACATATATCGATATTATTTATTATTTGAGAATATTAAGACAAAAGAGGCATATTCACTGCAACGTTTAGAATAACATTTTAGATCCTATCGCTGAGAAATTCTTCAATATACATAAAAAACAAAGCAACACTGTCACTCAGTAGTTTAGAATATATCGCTCTGACATTTCAACAGTAACAATTAGTGGATAGTTTAGGTCTTAATAGAAAAGCGAAACCGGTTCCGTATTAAGTAGGTGGGCTATGACTAGTGTAATATCGTATATTTACATGTCGCTGTAAAGTCTAATCTAAGGCAGATTCCGATAAGTTAGTTAGTAAGTATCTCATGAAATAATACCAGATTAATGAATATTCATGGACGCAGAATGAAACACAGAAGCTAGACTCAAGCTTGATCTTAGTCACTTTTCTTTAAACAAAATGAAAGCATCAAATTAGGTACGAATACCTGATAAGCACAATTGAGCGTAGCCTGGCTTTGCGAAACATGATTTTCGTAAAATAGTCCCATTAAGGATTGAAGCTTCTCTTAGTAGTGTGTCGGAAAGCGTTCCGTTCGCATGTTTGGCATCTTCAACCTTTTCACGTTGGATTAATCGCATACAACTCAGTAGTTGTGCATGACTGACAAGTAGTGTTTTAGCTGCATCAAGACGTTGTAGCGGATTCTGAGCGATCGATAAAATTCGACAGGCAGCAGCTCGTATCTTATAATAACGTTCCAAATCCTGTTGTAATTTTGGGTCCTTAAGAATATAACAATTATAAAGACAGTGAAATGGAGTGACAGAAGCTTTTAAAAAAATTACAACGCTAGCGGTGCAATTTATGAAATGAGAGATCTTATCTAAAAATAGGAAAATAATGACAAGTCCGAAAGGTATATAAGTACACTTTAGGAAGGAACAAATGAATACTCAATTATTTTTCTGGACTTGTACATAAGCTTCAATTATTTACAAATTGGGTTGTGAACAAGGAAATGTTCAAAATGTTTGGACACGTATATGTATACATACGTTTTACTTAAATTTAATTATTTATTTATGTTTATTTATTTATTTTAACACATAAGTATAGGTACAGGGAGGCACCAAATACATATGCGCCACACAAATCTCAATTGATTTGTGTGAGGGCTGTGATACTGACCGGGTGCCCAAACCGAAGCAGGTGGTTTTCTTAGGGGGCCACACCCCAAGCCTTCGACCTGAACGTCTGACCCACAAGGCAGTGGAGCATCGTAAGGAGATGCAGTCCCATGGTAGCCGGTGACCAACGATTGGTTCATAAGCCATTTGTTCCTTCAGGATCCGGTTAAAGCGCCGGACATTCGCTTTTCGTCCTCTCATTTTCGTAAACAACACCCCCGCCACGAGGAGGCAGTGAGTAGGACTTCCCTGGCAGAGGCTATATAGGCATGGCCATGTGAGAGCATTTCGAGAGGGAGAGCGGACCCTCCCCACTCTCGGCCGTACCAGGGCATTTGGGGGCACTTAAATTTAATTGCTGAACATCACCTTTGGAATGTAATAGACTGAGCAAAAATAGAGTGCATATTGAGTTTTGCAACCAGCTTCAGTTTGTTTGGAATAAATGGAGTGAACATCACCCAGTTCGGTAACCCAGTGAGTTTTGTACCGGGCTTTCCAACGAAACTGACTATATTACCTTGAAGCACTCAATACAGTTCCAAGATTAGAACAATTCTGTAAAAACTAACGATGTATCACACGAAAAGTCACTTAAGAGGACGGTACTCAAACAAGTATGAAATCACTAGTGCAGTATTGAGTGCTGTTAGAGGTATGTGGGCGGTTATCACTTTCCAGTTGCCCACACCGTGGAAGAGTTCATCTAGAGGTACCTGGATAGGAAATTGAATTAGAGTTCGTCTTATTGACCTGACAGTGTAACCGCAGTGCCCAAGCGACAACTTCTTGAGGCCAGTTGCACACGGCCTTTTGTGGGTAATTTTTGTGTTAGCCCCGTATTTGTCTAGACCTTACCACCGGAGATGGATAAGGCGAGGTGTGCATTTTCAAGGTAGACCGTTTCTAATCCCACCCTTCTATTGTGGATAGGCAGCGTCGCTGTCATGCTGGTTGTCTGAGGGAAACACCTTACTGCCGTCACATCTCTGTACAGTTAACAGTAGGATTTCGCCCTCAGATCTTGGGTTTGTTGCATTGGTCGTACCACTCTTCAACCGACTTGCCTGACATGGTAGGACCTTGAGGAACGAATGTCCAGGCCGGTGTGGCCCGATTGGTTCATCACAGTAGGCAAGCCCGATCACTATGTTAAGGTGGCAGCAACGGTCGGGACAAAAACACTAATGTTGTCAGGTAATGTAATCCATCTGCTTGAAATCACATAATCGGAAAGACTATGTGGTGTGTACTTGTCAACCGAGTCTATCAGTGACAGTGGGAAGCTAGAATGGTCTAACAATTTAGCTCTTTGAGATGCCATTAAAATGATTTACAAATTCACGTCACAATTTGTTCATCCATACATGATGCCGAAATTAGACGAGCTGACAGACGAGAAAGCTGGTAACCATATGCACATCAAACAACCAAATAACAGAATGTGGATCAACGAAGTAGTTCGTGTAATGAATAACTAGACTTGAGATATCCATACGTATATTAAAAAATTTTCAGGGGCTTATGTTACGTTTCAGTTCCCTACAATTTTACAAAAATGACTTACTGAACTTTTGATTTTCGACGGTGGCAATGGTGGCAAGGTTGGATCGGATAGTTTTGGTTTAGGAACTTTGAAATACTTTCGATTTAAATTCCAATATAAATGGGACATGGAAGTTGGAAGTTTGCCTTCTGTGATTTAAGTTTTAAATTAATATGTAGTGATAAGTTTCTTATCTGTGCTTTAGTGCGATCTACCAATCAATTTTGCGAATTGATATTGTGTGACATGGAATAATACCAAATGATTATTCTTTATACCACTTAATACTTAATTATATCAGCACGTGATTAGAAAATTTTGTGAAACTATGAGTATAGTATTTTTCGTAGAGTAAATGAGAAAGAGATTCGCACATAATTTGAAAACATCACTAAACAATTTTTAAGGAAGCCTATTGGAATAGCGATTCTACATATGTCTACTGGCTTTTGACTGACAATCCAAATAAAAGTTCACAACCTATAAAGTATAAACTACCAATTATGGGATTAACACTCGCCAACAAATAGCGTTGTGAACTACAATCTAGGTTTTCTTTTCCTTAGAATCATCTTAATAACGTACACTGGTACGACAGAATGCAACTGCTTGTATCAATAATTTGTTTTGCATATTATTCCGGTCTTGATAATACTGTGGTTATATAATATGATGGGTGATATCATTGAACTTTAGCAGAATTATCGAAGTATTGGTACTTAGTAGACCGATTATCGTATTTATTCGTACCAAATACTTCATTTCAAGATAACACCTAAGAATATCTAATCATTTCCTATTATGGCAACTAGCAGAAAATTTTGAAGGGTCATCGGGGAGGATGCAAAACCAGCTACAAGCAGAAATATAGTGAATCCGAAATCGTAAACAAAGAGCAGGCACGAATTGTACAAGGCCTAATTAAAAGTCAGGTTTCTAAGACACGGGCGAATTTCTATAATGTAACGGATAATGCATGGCTAAACTAACAGTATGGAATAACTAAAACGAGAAGCCGAACTGGTGAGACTAATTTAAGGACAACCTTTGAACGACGCTAAAATGACATTGAGTCTCCACCTAAGAACTAAGACTAAATGAAGGTTATACACCAGTGTGAGGAATTAGAATTACGATTTACAGTTGATGGTTAAGAATTTGATGTAAAGTTTTCATCACGAACTGGAATCAGCTATAATGTCAAAACTTTATTTAGCTAAATGGATGAGTGAGTTTTGCTCCAGAACTAGAGACCTGTTATACTTGATCACAGTTTCGCCGCGAAAGTAACGATAGTCCTACTTTTTACAATATTTTGTCAAAGAAAAAGTTGACAAGGATAGAATGAGGAATAACGACCATCGAAACAAAAATATTAAATGCCAAAATCGAAGAGTTTAAGGTTACCTTGGAAATTGTCCCTTTCCTAAACAAGCTTGCCATGATGACTACAAGCTAGCGGTCGAATGACCGCTAATCATGACCTTCAAACTGGAAAATTCGGATTGGCCATAAAGCTGTATGCCTAGACGGATCGATAACTAAATAGACAGATTCTATTGGACAAAATATGTATTTCAGATTTGATTCAAGCAATCAGAACAACGTTGTACCTCACCCAATGGCTATACTTACTGTAAACATGATGTGACATGCTTTCAGTTTTGACTAGGGTATTAATTACATTGAGAGCGATTCTAATTATTTTGCTGATTTAGTGGGGTTTTTTTTTACGTTTTTTAGTTGTTTGTTTGATCACGGTTATAAAAATCCAAGATTTAAAAGTGGAAATTCATCACGCAAATTGGCGTGATTTTGTATTTAATAGCGGGAAATAAAAAATATGCTCAGGAAAACGTGATATTCATAAATTAGAGGGAATTATCTTCGACAAATGCATATTTGACAACAATAGTGTACTGAAAATTACTGCAACAAACTCTTTACATTTACATATAATGTTGAGGTTTTAGCGTATCAGGCTGTTTTCGACCCATGAATCTTTGAACTTATTTAGTTGTCACAGTTATTTGTAGAATCAGCTTGTAGACTTATGCATCATGAAATGTGATTGATGTTTACGCTTTAATCAATATTTACCTCCTTACTAAATGGTTAGTACAAATAGCAGTCTCGGTAGCCATAAACCTCTTTGAGTTTAATTACTAAGTGATTACATAGAGACCCGATGAGTGATGGTATTTTAGGATTTTAGTCGGCTTAATGGTGTGTTGGTATGTAACTATTCCTGGAAAATCAACTAGACTATCAACATATGAATGTTTTTAACATACTCAGACAGTGAATACTTCGAACAAATACAAAAATACTGAAAATAAGACTGCGAAATTGTAAGTGTTACTTATAATCAAACACTAAATAAACTACAGTAGCTTTGGCAACTGTGTAGTATGGACACACCACATTCTTCCTTAACAAACCTATATTGACTAGGAGATCACTAGTGTCAATCATCACACTTGAATATATTTTGATATGGTATAAATCTGAAATAAGGTAGTCTAAAAAAGTCAAAATAATACCATTTGGATTTTGTCTGTTAATGTTGGAAGTCGAACTATCATAAAAAGTAAGAATCATACATAACTGTTTATTTTACCAAAAATGCCATGAATGTATCCTATTGAGAACCAACGTAATGATCCAAAAAAATTATAACATCTTACAGTAATCTTTACATAAATCAGATTTCATTCTTTACTAATAGCCCCTTGAAGATGTTTTTTTGCTATCACTGTTGACGAATTACTAGAACAAGTGGACGTACATTAAATCCCACGATTTCTAAATAAAAGGCATTTAATTGTTACTGCACAACTTCGAGAAATTAGAAAAACCTGGGCGTAATCTTTTAGCCGAAATACTTAACATGTGAAGTTGAGACATGGATTATCATTTGATCTCTTAATTCTATTGGTAGAAAGCTAAGCTGATGATCTATAGGCTATTTTGAGTATTATGACACCCAAGCATCTGAAAATGAGTGTTGAAGAATTTCTCTAATTATATTAATATTCTAAAAGATATTCTACCGACTATTAATAAGTTAATTTCTAAGAACATATTATATTTCTTCTCATATGACCACCTCAAAACCATACAACTTCACTTTATTTAAATGTGGTTAATATATATGTATCAATAGCTATTTCGATTACTTGGTGATAAAACTAAAACAAGACTTTCATCAATAGTTGAGTTTCAAAGGAGGTATTTTGTGACATCAACGAGTGGATAGCTTATGGAATTACCGAAAAGATTGCACTTGACAAACTTGTAAGACAACAAATTCGGTTTTTTTCCAATAACTCACGTTTTAATACATCATAGGAATAACAAAAAATATCTAATTTGTAACAACAAATTGTATTGCTTAGAAGAAATACACATCCACATATACACTCTTCATCAAATCAAACTTATAATCAAAAAATGATTGCATGATTCAGGCTCATGGGTTAAGCCACATAGAAAACTATCAGATTTAGTGATTCATATCAAAATCTACCTTATCGACCAAAAGCCTACAATGCTGATATCCATTTGAGTCACCCCTTTTTATTATTATTCATAACACAAAAGTCATAATATATTGTTGTCATAGATATTATAGAATTAGAGAACTATTTGTGTTGATTGGGGACAAACCAAGACTAACTACCTATTGGACATTATCTATCAAAAAAGTTTCTGTATGCTATATTCTAATCTTTATGTATACGTTTGTAGATATTTGTACCATTGAAATAACCAATTATATTTACCTTTTCCAGAAACTCAGTGCATTCGTTGTCAATGGATTAAATTCGATTTAATCTATAAACGTTTATATGCTATGTCTCGCAATATGGTTACTGACCTTAGATTCAGTGTGAAAAATGAGTCTAAAGAAAATTATACCTAATTTTGATTAGAATGCTAAAACATGTATCATAAGAATAATCCATCATGTTTCTTTTTTGATCAAGTTAAACCAGTAAAGCGGGAAATTAATGAATATAAAAAATCTCTGATGTATAACACTAATAATATTCAATTACATTCAGAGAATGCCGAATTAATAAATAATAGTACAAATGACCAGTTATCAAATGATACAAAGTATAATTGTAGTTCCACAAAGAATACTAGTCGTCCTATAATATTAGCATCTACAGGAGAAAAAACAACAAATCCAAAAGAACAATTAATAAATAAAAAATCAATATTAAAACAGTTTGATTATTATTCTTGGGTTGAAATGAGTGAACAAATTATAAAAGATCTTTTAATTTTTCTACATCAAGAAAATGTCAAAGAAATTAAACATCCTAGAATATTAGATTATCGTTTGGATGAAACATGGGATGAATTGATTTCTATGGTGGATTCCAATTCAAGAGATTGGCAATTACCTGCAATAAAAAACGCATACAAGATATGGATTCAAGTAAGCAATGCAATAACATGGTGTGAGCATACATCTAAGAAGTTTTGTTTCAATAAGTTAGTCTGAGGTTAGAACTCTAATTTTTCAAACTAAAATATATGAAAAAGACTTTGACTAAATAACTAAAACGTATCTGGTAAACAGGAATTTCTAATCAGAATATTGGTGAGTATAACGTACTTGATGATATGGAATCCATGTCTGTGAATTTTTAGTAAATCCATTTTTAAATGTCTAATATATGTGGGATGTCGAGCATTGTCAGGGATCTTTCTGTTTATTTAGTGAGTAGATGCTGTATGTAAAGGCGTAATATTCATTAGGGATTTTATTTTAAACTCTAATTTTCATTTTATTTACTTTTTAATTAAGTAAGTTGGTATGCGCTACAGTGGCGTAGATAGATAGATAGATAGATAGATAGATAGATAGATAGATAGATAGATAGATAGATAGATAGATAGATAGATGAGTGGATAGATAGATAGATAGATAGATAGATAGATAGATAGATAGATAGATAGATAGATAGATAGATAGATAGATAGATAGATAGATAGATAGATAGATAGATAGATAGATAGATAGATAGATGAGTGGATAGATAGATAGATAGATAGATAGATGAGTGGATAGATAGATAGATAGATAGATAGATAGATAGATGAGTGGATAGATAGATAGATAGATTTGGATGACTGAAATGAAAGCCCCCAGTGAAAATCACGTTCCTATATGCCACATCTACCTAATAAATAATTAACTGACTATAATCTATGGATGGCACAAGGTATATCAACATAGTTATTGTGTTAAATGCAAGCTGACAGTTAGATATGTGTAAGATATCCTAAATCAATTAGTTCTTATATTAACAAACACATCAGAAATATATGTAATGAATAGTTGGAGAAAATTTCTTAGTTTTTCTATTTTTCTTTATCTACCCATTTCTAACAAAAACCTCGATTTCAAATCAGTGTAAAAAGATACATGAATAGATAAATGACTAACCCGACCACAACGTACAATAATTAGAAAAACACAATGATTTCAATAGTTGAAATCATGAGTCAATTGAAGCTAGACCACCATGGAAAACTTGAAAGCACTAGACTAATGAAATTACTAAAGTCTCCACAAAACCCCTCCTGATAAATTCATTTATGTCCAAAAGTGAGGATTAGAGTAGAAATAGAGTACAAAATAATACGTTTAAATTACAATAGCTTTGGAACAAAAACGGCTATGGTAGTGAATCATACATCAAACGAAAGCTTATGATTTGTAAAATAGACTAGGGACAATAATAGATGTTGGTGTTTTACAGGTTTTGATTAAACTGAAATAACGTTCATAAAAATAGCTTCCGAAGTTTGCCAAGGCTTCTTGTTTGTCTGTTCACATCAAAGCCTATCAGGTTTTGTAATTACAAGATAATTTCAAAAAGTTCTTTTAGTTTCTATAGAACGTCTCATTCGTCGTGTAGTGGTACAACCTTAAAAACTCTAGAATTACTATCATCACCATTCGTCGTTGACTAAGTGGGAATATTGCATTTTTTCACAAAATTCAATTTAGTTATGAAACGGTCATATCTAATGCTGTAAGTTGAAAATGATTAACCGGATATAACTAAATACAAAAACCAATATCCTTGAAATAACAAAAAGAAGATACTCAGATAATTATTACGATAGAATCGTCTGAAAAAAACAGCCAGATAAATCACTATGCTAGTTAATGTGTACGTAGTGAGAAATGCATATTTTCATGATTAATTATCGAATAGTCATGGTGCTTGAGCAAGAACGTGTGTAGATAAGGGAGCTATTTTAAACTAACTCTACCTGAGATGTTTGAGAATTTGTGTGTAACTTTTATACTTGTATTCAGGATATATTTTGGTTGCAATTGATGCTGATGATTTGTCCAAACTTGTGGCATAATGGCCCATGTCAGTTTTCGTTGACTCGTTGTTGACAGTTAGTTTAGCCATGTAATTGCATTACTGAGGCCTTAACCATACTATTAGATTATACATGTACATGAAGCATACAAAGTAACTTACCTCATATTGATTGTATTCTTGTTGTCTATCTGCTGAATCAGAGGTAAATTGATCTGGATGGTTTATAATGCAAACATAATCTCGGCTATTTCATAAACATTAAAACCATAGGCTAGTCTTTTCTAGTGAAAACTTATTGGACGTCTGTCATTTTATTCCCAAACTGTACTTATAAGAGTAATGCAGAGTATAAATATGGTACTACGATCATTGAAATCTTTTCATGTGAATGTCACATCTTTAACAAAGGTGCTTTAGTTAACATTGTATTACGCAACCATTTAAAATAAAAAATTTCTTAGTTCATAAGATAGGATATTGTATGAGACACTTCTATGACATTATGTTTTGAATTAAGGAAAATCCTCCTGAGGTTGATGCATATGGAATGAAATATGAATCAGTGAAAAAAACAAACTCATCATATGGTCTTGAAATTGCTGGTGCTTATACACCTACACCACGAAGCTCAGTATTTCGAAAACAATCAAGTAAGCCAAGCCTTACAAATAATGAGAGCATGGATATTCATATGAAAACACCAATTGAAAGAAATCCAAATGGTAATTTTCATTTTGATACCTTTTTATTCTTTTTGACAGAAAATATTTTGGTACACAATAATTAATTCTTTAGATTGATTACAGTTCATATGAATATTGAAGGAAAATTTTTAGAAGAGATTTTTTGTATGAGATACTAGTATCTGGTTCATTAAACAGCCTAATGATAGTCTTAAGACTCAATAAGTAAATGTAAATGATACCTAGCGATGGTAATCACACTGAAACTTATACTCAATATTACTTGTAGAAATTTGCATTTTTTATTGTTAAGAATTAGAATTGAACTCGAAAGTGCTCTGACTTTTGAAGCAATGAGTACCGCGTCCTTATGTTATTGTGAGCATCAACTCCATGATTAAGAAACATTCGGATGAAACATGTATCTTGAACTAGAACTAGGAAGTGTAGATAGTTTTAAGCATCTTTTCAAAAATTCTATTTGCAAAGACGGATTGATGTTATAAAATTAGTCATAATTACTACGTATATTAATAACACTTTCATGTTCGAAATTTGAACTAAAAGTAAAGTGCTCGCCGGGAAATCTAAAGATCATGGTATCGATCACTACCTGGAGTTACGGTGGGAGAGTCCCATTCTAAGACGAAATAACTACTTAATCTCTTTGGTTTTCAGTGGTTTCTGCTTGGTTTCTAAACTTAGCTCAATAAACCTCTATAATGAATTATCAAATAATTCAGCAAAAGATCAAGCCCCCCCCAAAAATGATAACAAAGCTTCAGTTGGAATAATTAGATCTAACATAGAAGTTATGATCATAGGAAATCGTGTGATGAAATATGTTTTCGTTAAATATACACTTATTCGGAACATAAAAAGTTAACTATTTCATTTCATACGTGTTAGTGGTAATGACGGGCAAACAAAATTACGGAAGGCATTTCCCACTGTTTCTTTCAGATATGCAACATACTTCAGAGCGAGCTTCTAATGTAAAAAAGATCAATAGAGATAATTCCCCACCAAAAATTTTAGTGAATAATACTCCTTCAGAATCTTCAAGATCAACACAAAAATTAGATAGTCAGAAAGATTCTCTGAAACATTCCTTACCTTTATCTCCCGATAAAGAAAATGAATCAAGTTCAGCAACGGAGAAAGAATCGAAAATTTCTATTCTTCCCACGAATCGTTTACATATTTCCAGTAAACATATCCTGTCTACAGGTAAGTGATATTATTATATAATGCTTCTTCACAAACATATTATCGGTGTCATCGGATAAAATAGAGCAATTACTATTCCTTAAATATTCGACATTGAGAAGAGAAATGTTCTAGAACTATATTTATGACTACTAAAAATTATCCAACTACATTTAGTGTAGACGGTAGTCACTTTTGACGGACAGCTATGCATCTAATAATACTAGCTATCTTCTTTAGCACTGCAACAAAATTTTTATGATGATAGTTTTGGTCAGTTTTTGTATATGATATCCAAACAAACAACAGTTCGAATAGGGATTTCTAGACACCATAGACATAAGAAATCGAATAACTATACACTGCTTTGTAATATGCATTCAATACTGTTGCTAAGTGTTGTGATCTAAGGAAAATGTACCCTATCACAATACATTTTAATAAAATCCAAAGTAAACACAACGATATTAACTTATTGTGTGAAGAAAGTGGTGAAGTATGTCAGTGTTTTGTAATGAGCATCACTGATCACAAGACTAGAACTTCATTTTGTAAACGTTTACTAGGTGAGGTTGTTAAGACGTAAGCTGAAGATGTTCAACGCTTAAAATTCATAAGAAGTTACAAATTCATTTTGAATCGTTATCATGACAACAGCAAAATGTGTTCACTACTTGATAAAATCATATGAAAAACGTTAAAAATTGTTTTATTTTTTAAAATCATTCTTTGTGCAGAAGCTATTTAGCTTATATTTACGATGCTGTATATTTTAACAAATGCTTCCTAGCTGAATGGAAACTACAAGACAATCTCCAAACAACTCTGAAAGCTTGAATGTTAAAAAGTAATCGTATGAGAAAGCGATGTTTGTAGTAAAGCGTAATGGGAAGATGGTGCACAAATTAGTACCTGTGATATGTACAGTTTAGTGTACACTCGATTTACGATCAGTTCATTTTATGAAGTAGCAACCTGAACTTACATATGCATGAATTAGAGTGTAAATGGCTTTAGCTATTTCTGCTTCCTAATTTCAAAGATACTTTTGTTTTCGTCCTAATTACGCTTTCTACTCCTTGTGAAAGGGCATAGACCGCCCACTATGTCTGGACAATCCTTTCCAGTTGTTTCCAAATGCTATCCATTCTCATATCTGACTCCAATTTCCGATACAAAGTGTTCATTAATCTGCCCAATTTTCCTTTCCTTTCAGGATTCCAAGTTAGGGCCTGTTTCGTGATGTAGTTTCTTGATTTCCGTAATGTATGTCCTATCCACCTCCGTCTTTTCCTAATTTCCTCTTCAACTGGAAGCTGTTTTTTCCTCTCACACAGTAAACTATTGCTGATGTTTTCCGGCCAACGGACACTGAGTATCATACGTAGACAATTGTTTATAAATACTTGCGCATTTTTGATGATGGTTGTAGCAGTTCTCCGAGTTTCGGTTCTTTATATTCATTCAACTGACTAGTATAGCTATTTATATTCCAATATAAATCATTTTTAACATCCCAAAAGCAAGAAATTATTATCTTCTGCCAATCATCATACTGAACTATGTTATCGGTTTATGAATAGTCTGTATTCTAGAATAAAATTAATGAATCTTCAAAACTCAATAGATAGTTTGACGAATAATATGATAAAGATTATTCTTCGTTCATCAACTAAACTAGGGAAATATCTAGTATGAAATGTTATTACAATTCATTACTCATCTCATTAATCCTTTCTTAAAACCAACTACAGCTTTTGAGTTATTGAACATTAACATAGTTTTTATTCAATGTAATTTAATTCTATAACATGAATAAATAGGTGTAGACCGAAGAATTGAAAGTAGGAACAATGGATCATTTACTTTACAATTTATTATGAGTTCACCAGAAAGTGTACAAAAGGGTAGGTTTAACATTTAATTTATTCCTTGTTTTAGCTCGATAATGTTATGTAATCATAACTTGCTAAAATGAAGCAGATAGATGTATGAAAGCTGTTAAATGTAACCCAATCAAAAAACAGTATTTATAGACACCACCTTTTTATTCTCAGGTTAAGAAAATACGATAAACACAGAAAAAAACTAAAAAAGATATAGTTCATAACTACGTTAGAAATAATCAATAATGAATGCAAAACTAATTAAATCTCCTACTTACCAAATAGTTTAAGTGAAAAAAGTACAAGGTCAACTACGTGTCTATGAAAACTAAGCTCATCTTGTACAATGATACTAATTGAATATCTGATTTTTTTAAAATAATTTAGCTTGAAAGAACACTGAAAAGTGTTAGTTTACATGTGTAGGCTTCTTTAACAGCAAATATGAACGAGTGCTAATAAATAGTTTACATTCTTATCCACACATGAAAAACATGGTATGGAATTTTTGAAGTGAGTTTAAAAACTAGATAAAGATACAGAATCTAAATCTAAATGAGAAATATACCTATTTCTAGAAACACTAGATGTTAATAGCTGAAATTTTTGTGTTTAAACTATTAGTAAATCGTACTGTGATATGGGTTACTTATATCCACACAAGTAGTATATAACGGTGGCTCGGCATAGGATGTATTTCAATAGAAGGTCGATGACGAAAGAACGAAAACGGAATGCAATTGGTATGAAAACATGTGAACAGTGAAATTTGGAATAATGGATTGATATTTGCAACAGGAACAGTCAAGTTTGATATGATGGATTATTATTTTACAAATTAACAATTTACTATATGGTTCTCAGATTTTATTGAGATGCTCTGTAACTTCATGCTCACTTACATTCAACTGTCCGCACTCGTGTTGCTTTTCGCTACAAACTGGTGTTCATTTAAAGTTTTGTAAACCTTTATTTTGGTCGAATTGATTGGAGTGAGAAAGATACTTTACGCACATAAAATTGTAGGGAAATATGTTCATGGAAACAAACTATGGATTAGGCGGGAAATATTTCTACAAATTTAAATCTTAATACATCAACTTCTCAATATTTTCTTTTCTCTGTCATTTTATCGAAATCGGAACATTATTTAGTAAACGTTTGTAAGGAAAGGACAACAAATCTTTTTTTCAAGAACAATAATCATCATATTTTCCTATGCTCTGAATTTTCTTCATGCACATCATTTTTACAAATAAGCTATAGCATTACACAGTCTGTAAAAAATATGTAAATCACCAAGATAGTGCTAAGGGAACCACAATATGTTTTTGTGCCTGTAATTTGAGGTTAAGTTGATAAATACCCAACCTACCAATATTCGTTATATTGAGCACTCACAATGACGTCTTTCGTTCTACAAAATAACCAGTTTTAATATAACTTTCAATTATTTCACTGAAAAACACTCTAGGGTCAATAACTAGTTTCTTTCGTACCCTCTTCCTCCTTCCAACACGCACAAAAACAGCAGACACAGATGGACAGCTAAACAAGACTAAACATAACTATAGAAACCTCTTAACTGTGCTTATCGATAAATCAAACTAAATTCCTTAGGTGTGAATAAACAGAAAATAAGAAAGTTCAATTCGTTGTTGATATTGTTATTTTATTAAGGAAACATCAAGACAAAATTGCCTACTGGATACATTTAGTACGAAGACCATTAAACTAAATCAGATTAAATTATTCAAACAATCATTAAGCTTATTCCATATAGTCAATCAACTGAACTAAAAGCTTGAACTATTATTAATATAAGTAATAGTAATACTGTCTAATTTAAACTTTTTATTTAATAGGATGGATAAATGAAAATATACTAATTAATTTTATGAACACAATAGAATGGGTGTGTTCACGATTGACAATCGCTTTAAAGAAAAAGTAAGTAACTTTTTATTTGTAGGTGCTAGTAATACAACAGAAAATTTACTATTATTACTGAAATTCAAAATTCTTTTTAAGTTTATTTTTCTGGTAAATTTGTTTTAATTTGTTGTCAGGATCTCGGAAATCGGTTTAACAATATAATTTGAATTTCTGAACTTTACAAGGTCAAACTTAGGATAATAATTGTAGTAAAGTCGCAGTGATTGACTACGGAGTAATAACCGATGTCATGTTTAAAGCGCTGGTCAAATTTATCCATCAAGTTGGATTGTAAATAATCTAAATGACTTGATGAAAATTTCGTTGATATTAGGTATTTGAAAGTGATTGGTAAGAAACCGTGAATCTGGGTTTCTCTTAGTTAGAACCTGATAATAAAGCACACCACTAATCCGTGTGGAATTGATGCTCCCTGTGGGAGTCAAGCTCGTACAATCTGAGATATAATTATTGAGTTATTCGGGTAGTGATCGACTTGATGTAGGACTGAGATATTAGCACCAATTGATCAATAAGTAGTAACCAATATCATACATACCTAGTCTTTAGTCCCAATCGCGTTTCAGAGATCAAAAGGTATATATATACATATATATATTGTTTGGCTGATTAATAAATGATTTAAAGATATTTGTTTACAAATGATTGATCTTCGTAATGTACCAGTCACGAAACCTTAAATTGATTGGGCTTGATTTTCATTTTAAACCCATTTTTCTTTCTTTCCTTCTTTCTTTCTCTCTCTCTCTATCTCTCTCTCTCTCTCTCTCTCTCTCTCTCTATATATATATATATATATATATATATATATATATATATATATATATATTAGTTCAATATATTTTTCATTAACTACTATCATGAAATTGTGATAAAACTGATTTAATTGTCTAGTATCTGGTTTTTGATCCCGAACATCACACAGGAATGTGAAAAACATAAAAACTTTATAAATAGTATCCACCCGTTCCAAATTACTAAAAATCAATACAAAAATGACCGAATATCGGTTTTTTTACTCAGAATTCTAATTATGTATACATGTTTGCTTAATTCCATTTGTTTTTTTAAATATTCTAGTGAAATATCTTATAATTATGAAAAATTACAATTTCCTTATTATTGTGAACCACAATACATTCTTTATTCAAGTTTATCAAACTTTAAAGAATTTAATTTTTTGACAAAATATTCTTTACTTAATCATAAAATAAATTCCTATATACAAATCAATTCCCATAATAATGATATCATTCAAGATACTACTAACAATCATATGTTAGTAGATAAAAAAGTTACTCATAATAATAATAATAATAATAGTAATATCATTCTTTTATTTAAAGTTGGTTTTAATAGAATTAATGAAATTCGAATACCAATTATAAAATTATATCAAATCACATCAATGAATTCAATACCAAGTTCTTCTTTAATACAATTCTATAAAAATAATTTATTTAATATAATTGAATATGATTTAATGGATAATATCTTATTATCCACAATTATAAATGTATATAGTATCAAACAAATACAATCAGTCTTATCAAAAATTGATCTATTACAAAATAATAATGAAAAAATCAATAAATCATCTAATATTTTATTAAAATTATATCTAAAAAATTTGGCAAATGTTTTACAATCACAAAAGAAAAATAATCAATATGTTAAACATGTACAATCGTATCCATGGGTTTCATATTCTACAGATGGTACATTAATAATTCGGTAAGTTATAGTGACATTTATTTAAGTAAAATAAAGTTTAATAAACGTATCCAATCATACTCTGAAGAGGTTATGTATGATGAATAGTAATATATACAGGATCTTTCAATCAAATTTTCCGATCCATACCTGGAAACACAAATTGTCAGGAAGTAGTCCAGTATGTTAGTGACCATTATTTATCTGGAACAAATTAGGATCCTAGTTTTCAATGAGTTGTTTAAATAATAACAGAGTCAAGTATATAGAAATGATCGAAAAAGTTTCAGATCAAATTTTTCTCAAACAAATACTTAAGATTTAACAATTATTTAATCAGTTACGTATCAAATTTATGTTGCTATGTTTAATTTTTTTTCATGTGAATAATTTAATCTAACTAATTTAAAAAATGTCTGAATTAATCTGTGTTATGTAATCAACATCAATATGTTTTGCAAAACTGACAAAAGGTATTAGATAAAGCACAAAAACTCTGTTTTCAGTAATTTTGAAGTTAAACTTAATATTCGTTGACAGTTTACAGTAATGATTGTTTATAATCCTAGGAAATACACGAAAGCTCAAAAGTGAATGACTTGTTCGTTCCTTTTTACATCAGGAGATTTCATTCACGAGTCCCTCGGTCTATTAAAACACGGAGACATAGTTCCATTTTCGAGGTTCATTACACATATACTGAACCATTGCAACCATTTGACATACGTGTGAGTACTTCCGTATTTATGGAAATATTCAGGCGGCCAAGTTATTTATTTCAGACCATCCAAAAGGTAATGCATGTCAATGTTATGAATCTACCTGATCGTATGTTAGTACTATCGGGACAGGTATAAAGACTGGCCCAATAACAACTTGAGTACTTAAAATACATATACGAATGTGCATTTGATTGAAACATATTTATCCTAGTGGTAAAAAGTAGTCCTTTATTTGAAATCCTATAACTCTGCTTAGTTACATATGTTTTGTTTTCGTTGTTGCTTATTACAATAACTTTTAATCGGCTTGATATTCTTCTTTCTTTGTACTTTTGCACAATTTAACAATTAATGCCTATGAATATTTGTATAGAGGTTTCGATGGTTTCATATGCCTGACTTTTTGAAACGTCAATTAGCTGCTTATCAAACATAAGGCTTTACTGCTCCTCTACTGAGTAGTTATTATTGAAAGAAACTTTATTTAAGAAGGAAAAAATTTTGAATATTTACCATTGTGCACAAATAAACTAGACCATCATATCTATTTGGTTGATCATGTTCATGAATATCTCGTAAATATCTTTCTACTTATTATTTGTACGATCATACAGGTATCCTTGTGGTTCACCAGCTATTATATGGTCGTCAAGTCCCCTAATTTATCACAAACCATGTGAAAATTTTGATAATTCCGATTCATCTTCAGTAAATAAAGGGAAAGTAAATAAAGCAAGTAAACCTAAACAATTTCCTCATAGCTCATCTGCACCTTTACAAAAATCAACCATAAACATTACTATTACTACTACTTCCACTACAACCAATAGTAATAGTAGTATACCAATGTCAGGAATGCAGAATGTTCAACATCGAACAGGATTTTATTTATCGATTTTTGATATTCCTCGAGTGTTATCGTATAAGTCAGAAGCGGATACGGCCATTGATAAAATTGATAACAAATATAACTCACACTTTTCTAAATCATCATCAGCAACAGTTAATGAAATATCGATAAACAATGGGAAAGATAATAGTTTTAGTACCGAATTAATTCAGAAATCTAAAAATACTGTTAGAAAACTAGATTCTGTTAGAGAAAATTTATCTAGTAGTTGTAGTATGAATAGTGGCAGTAATTTTTCGGAATTTTATCCTGAACAAACTAAATTCAATGACAGTTTACAAAATGAAAACGTTGATGATAAAAAGTTTAATATAGGTCCATTGATTGCACATTTTACACCGTCTGGAGATGGTGTTATATATTATCCTCATAATATTAATAATAATAAAACAACAATATTTGATGGCACTGACCACATAAATAACCTTCAGCCAGCCAATATTCACGCTATCTTTACAAAAGAATACTGTTATGTGTTTAAGAATTCTAATGGAGAATTAGAATATGAATTTCCAACTTTCACAGAAAAAAGTCTACATGATCCAACAATAAGATATCCAGTTTCATTGGATATAAATTTTAACCATTACATTAGATTAGTTCGTACGAACTCTCATGATATGACAATAATATTTAAGACAGAAGAGGATGTGCTACTTACTATTGATTGTTTTCAAAACCTTTACTCAAATGATAATCGTGAATGTGATACGTATGATCACCCAATGAATTTTGAGGATGAATCAAAACAATCCGAACAGGTAAATGATCTTATTATGAGTTTTTATTTATGGAACAAAACTTCGGAACTAGTATTGTTCAATTTAAAGCAGAACTGTGTAGTAGTTTTTGTCACTGTCAATATAATTGTTGGTTGAAATGGGTGAATGCTATCTCCTGGCTCTTTGGTTATTGAGTTTATATGAGGTTGAACAAATTCAAAATATTTGACATCATTTACAGGAATTAGAAGCTACTGCAATTTAATTTATGAGTACCTCGTTGCGCAAACCAATTATCCTATACCAGATCCAACTGAAAGGTTTCGCGTTTCTTAATGGCTGTGTTATCACTCCGTTATTAGACAAGATTTCCAACTTAATTTGAGTGGTGGTGTTATATATTCAACATTAATTACTTTCAGTGAATATCAATCGTGCTATTTCGCAAATTATCTGAAAAGATCGTGGTGTACTGTCAAATATCTACTCGATTACCGAACATCACTTAACTGCCTGGTTCAGTCTGCTACTGATAGCCACCTCGTGTAATAAATAGATGAGCTGGCATCCTATTCATTCTTTCCTGCATGTCTATGTGCCAAATACATGCTTATTATCAATCCTTACTTTATAAAGACGTTAATCCTGATACATAAAATTAATTATACTGTTAAGGGTTTTATATTATAAACATGAAAAGATAGCAGCTAGAAAAAAGGTTAAACATTCGAATTAGAATTGAGAAAAGACAAAATATCCTGATTATTCATCAGGGATCGAACCACGAAATTCCAAGTACATCAAAAAATAATTCCAACTCCCGTACCATGAAGTCTTAGAATAAAGTTTCGACTTAATATATATACGCTTGTATTGACTCATAGAGATGCATTTTTTGTTTGCTAGAGACGTGAGTAGTTTGGTATCACTAAGAGTTATGTAATATGATTGAATGATACACAGTACAAACTGAATTTATAAACAAATGAAATTTTACCTCTAAAACTCGAATGAAATTCATCTATGTATGTTCTTTATTAAGTCCCAAAATGAATCATAGAAATATAACTCTAATTTTCAGTGATCTTTGATAATGAAAAACAAGTAACTAGATGAAAGGTACAAATTAGTACTTCTCTTCTTCTAATGAAGATGTTTCAACTGATATTGTGGGTTGGATATGCATTAAATCTTTTCTGAATTGATGAAATTGGGGACAGAAATAAGGCTGTGAACTAGATTTTCACTTCAGATAACAATAACATGTCTACATATTTTATCACTGCTTAAATTTCGTTTTCCACTGAAATTAAGTTAATACTAAGGACTATGAGAAGTGTAGACTTTCCGAAGGTTGTAAAAATTACTAAGATGAAATGCATTTAGATAAATGTTTACTGTGGACAATTCTTAGCTACATCGGTGTTACCGGATCAATTGATGATAGGTTTAGCTCTCCATACTACTTGCTAGTTGTAGATAGTAAGTTTGAAATATACAAATAAACAATATTGTGCAAAAGAGTAATCAATAAATAACGAAACTAATTTTATGGAAGAATGACGACTTTCGATGAAAGAAAGTATCAACGAAAACGGAACTAAAGCTAGCACACTCCAGGTAATTGGCTCACCTGTTCAGCGGCGGAATCTAGTTCCCTATAAGATATTGACATCACCTTAGTCAAAAAAATGTTTCTAAATAGGGAAACTGTGTAAAATTGTTTATTTTATCAAATTTTTAAGTTTAACGATTACCCACTATTACCATTCAGAATGGTGACTCGTCAGTCACTAGCGAATGTTTTTCTAGAGTAACTCTGGAAATATTTATGTTGTCTGTAGGAACTACCGATATATTGTTAAAGTATATTAAAACTTAGGGTAGAATTTATGATACGAAAACTTATGTTGATTATTTAATTAGAAATTTCGGTGGTACATACACATCATTAACAGAAGTGTGGTTTCATTCACCCTTTTCTTACCTTAGATCCTGAGTCGTGAAATCTGTTTATACGTTTTATTCTTTCTATATCTAAACTTGTCTTCTACTATTACTACTGACATTGTTACTACAGTAAAACTCTTGGATTAGTCTCCAGAATTTTATTGCTCTCCTTTAATGTATAGTGCCAGGTTCCATGTTGTATATAACTGACAGTTGGTGATGAAATTTATATCTTATTATATACACTGCATTTATATTTTGCTATTTTTTAAGTAAACATAAATTTACCTTGTTTTTTTCTTCCTTTTTATCTATTTTTAAATCATCACTATTTTATAATAGCAGTTCGTTTTATCTAAACTACCATTTTTGAGTTCAGTTGTCAATAACACAAATCAAAACAAACAATTATTATTAAGCAGAAAACGGAAAGAAGTAAGTAACTATTCAATAACAAATTTAAAAAATATAATTGAATATACACCTTTTAAAAGAAATGCTAACTAAATTAATATCCTTTTTAACTATGTTTATGAACATGAATTATTTTCATATCATTAAATTAAGACACATTATTGATCATGGTAGGCTTAGGATAGAGTGGGTTGGAGAATGCTGGTCGGTGGCCTATGCTCCATTGGGAGTAACAGGAGTAAGTAAGTAAGTAAAATTGATCACGGTATTTATAATGAATTTAGACCATTGGAATTAAAGTTCTTGAAGTTTATCCAGCCGATATTAGTTCACATTGTAAATCTATTTCAAATTGAACAATATTTACAAATTTTTTATTAATCACTATGCAAAATTGATTTGGTTAATACGAAATTATATACACTTGAACAATGATTGTTATCCTGTGATTGATTACTTTACTGTATCTATTCATACTAGTTAATCACAACACAAATCGATCAGTAGGTAACATTTCTGATTACCCTGTTGAATTAAGTGTGAGTAAATCTCTCTGCCTGTGGTCTTACTTGGGTTAATACCGGTTCGAAACCCGGGTGAACGAGGAAGGTTGGGCTGCGGAAATGAGAAGAAACAACTTGGCAGTGCTCGGAATAAGTGAGACTCATTAGATTCAAACTGAAAAGAAAACGTTAGCTTCAGTAGAGGTGAAGTTGTACTTTGGTTATGAAGAAGAAAACGCCTCCCACATACAAGGAGTTCCACTGAAAACACCTATAGGATAGGAATCTCATGGGTCTATGATAATCAAAGCATTATCCAAAACAGATAAGGAGGGAATTACAATAAATGTTACCCAGTGTTATGCACCCACCAATGATAGCAGTGAAGACGGTAAGGACCAGTTTTATGAGAGGCTGCAATCGATCGTAGAGAGGTTCATGGAAAATGACCTGACTATCATCATAAGAGACCTAAACGCCAAAGTTGGAAATGGACAACACCGGACTTGAAAATATCATGGGATGGCGTGGAGTGACTGGGAGAAAGAAACAAAAATGGTGAGAGATTTTCAAATGGATGTGCATTCAACAAATTGTTTATAGGCGGTACAAAATTTCCACACAAACGCATACACAAATCTACATGAATCTCACCGGATCACACCATAAAGAACTAGATAGATCATATTTACATCAGTGAAAATTTCACAAGGTCAATGGAAGGCTTGAAAACCGGAAGATGAGCTGACATATCTTCAAATCACCGCCTGGGTGTTGCCAGAATGAAACTGAAGCTGAAAAAGCACTTGGTAGCTGGGGAAACAGTATTACAAAGGTTCAACACAGCCTTCCTTCGAGATACTGACAAACTTAGAAGAGCATTAGAGCTGATAAACAGAAATATGCGGAAGACCTAGCAGTGACAACGGAAAAGCCTCAAGGGAAGGAAATATCGGACAACTATATGATTCAACGAAGAACCTAGCAGGGTAATGTTGTAAACCAGAGAGAACGATCAAAGGAAATAAAATAAGCCGATTACTGAAATTCAAGAAAAGAGGAACAGAGGAGCAGGACATTTTGAGGAACTCTTGAATAGACCAGCTCCGTTGAATCTCCTGAACACCGAAGCAGCATCTACAGACCTTCCTAAAGATGTCACTCCACCCACAATCGATGAAATCAGGATGGCCATGAAACAACTCAAGAGTGGGAAAGCACCAGGAACTGACAACATACCAGCCGAAGTACTAGAGTTAGACGCGGAAGCAACTGCAAAAGTGCTCCACATTCTATTCAGGAAGATTTGGGATCAGGAACTTCGTAGACGACCTAGCTCTCCTGTCCTATACACAGCAACATACCCAGGTGAAGACAGTCTGTGCAGAAGTAGGCCTCAACATATGAAAGGGAAAAAGCGAGATCCTCAAATACAACACAGAGAACACTAACCCAATCACATTTGATGAAGAAGCTCTGGAAGATGTAGAACCTTTCACGTATCTGGGCAACATCGTTAATGAACTAGGGGGATTTTTTGTAGATGTAAAGGCATGGATTGGGAAAGCAATGTTAGCATTTTTACAAGTGAAGATTATATGGAACTCAAAACATCAGTTAGCCAACACCACAGTCAGAATCTTCAACACGAACGACAAGACAGTTCTAATGTTTTGAGTTGAAACATGAAGTGGCTGGTCACCTCTAACTAAATTAAGATAAACATAACAAACTGAATAAAATGTATATAAATTCACATGAATAAGCCACTTGTTGTCTTCTTATAAGTAGTCGGTTGCTAGCTGACATAAATAGTAATGTAGCTTCCCTATTTGTTTTCAAGTCATATCATGATCATCGGTTAAGCATTAAGGAGTCTAAAGAACACTATCTGTACTACTTATTTTGAAACTCTTCATCTTTATTTATGAAAAGCCACCTAAAATATACTTATATGAGTCTATTGCTAACGAGCTATATTGATTTTGAGTTCAATTTAAACATATTTAAGTTTTTATCAATTTATCACTACAAATTAACCGTAAATATTTTGGAACATAATAGTTTTCGATTAAGCGCTAATCAATAATAATCATCGCAATACTAATAATAACCGATAATCAGCCTAAGTTGTGTTAAATCACTTTCCTCAGGTGGATAAAATTTATGCACGAAGTAAATGACCTATTTTCAGATCTCGTTTTCCAGCATAATAATATTGGAGTATCATCTTTTGGTTAATAAATCCGAGATTCTTATCGAGATTTCTCAACAGCTGACAATGTTGGATAGGTATAATAAAAATGGATACCTTCCGAAAATGTCAATAGTGTTTTTTCTTTCAGATGATAACTCATTATAGGTATCCAAATATCCATATGAATTCGAGTGAAGACACCTGATCAACATGGTATGATTTTCCCGTTTCCTTGTAATCTGGAAACGTTAATTAATATAGTTTGGAATTTTTTGAATCAAGCTTTCAAGACCTATTGCTTGAGGTTGTGTAAAATATACACCAGCTTTGGCTAGCATCTGAGAATCTTTTAAATGTTTCCCTTAGAATGTGATTGGATGACGAGCGAATGATGTTTAAGAGGAACCCAGTTGAACTGCTCAATGGATTATTCAGTTCCTAATTTAACTATGACGTCAGAGTTAATCAGTTATCACATGATTTCTGAGAGGTAATATAAGTAGTACTGTAAATCCCCCCGAAAATGTTCGTAAATCCTTACCTAACATCAAATATCACTTTTAAACGATAAAACATGCATAAATGTTTATGTTTAAGCGAATAAACAACATTTAGTTTAATATAGCATAGATGTCTACGCAGTGTGGCTTAAACTGTCGATGATAATCATTTTTTGTAGAATTAGGAAATTTATACAGATTCTGTGCATATAGCAAACTTTGCATATATAAAATCCTCTTAATACGGAATATAACTTAGTGAAAACCATTCAGTTATATCAGGACCTTGATTTAATTTTTAGTCCAACTGGTAGCCATAAAGCATCAAAATATAATTAACCATAATACTGAATGTTTAAATAATGCATAGTAAAAATATATCTATCAACCACAATTATTTGTTTGATCATTGATTCTTATTGCACACATATAACTAACCATGTAAGCACCAATATTGATCAATTTTTGTGTGAGTGATTATCATATGATGCTATATGATCATAGCATGCATCCAAGGAAATAAGCACAAAGCTCTATTTTTAGTAAATGAAATGGAAATAAATCCATGAAGTTATTAGTTCAAAGATCAATTCAAAAGATAAAGATAGTTTTGATTTTTGATTGGGATTAATTAGTTTGAAATTTGTTGACAAACAAGGTTCGCTTGGAGAATATTTTTCATTTGTTTGAAGTGTCTCATTAATGCTTACTTATAACCTAAAAGGAACTTTCAGGTTTCTCGAATAGATTGACACTAATCAACCATTTATTTTTAAATTTAATGTTTTTTTATTTCATAACTGCAATCGACTCAAGATATATTGGTACTATCAACTAATTTAGTCGGTAGTTCCCAATAGATTCTAAGGCTGGGTTGTGCGGGTTAAAGAGAGGTTAAGAGGGGTCGTTTTGTGCCAACTATGGACACTAAAAAGTCAGGGTATATTCACGATATTAGAATTATAATAGTTTGACTACAGGTTATGGGATTTCACCATGCTACCGAGGTATAGGATATATTGTGTCCACGAAACACCTTGGTAGAATGCTTCCATATCCAGGTAGACAGATATCATGCTAGAACTATTTTAACTGCTGTATCGTGGCCATTAATTAATTATACGAAATCTATACCTGAGTCATACTTTGGCTTCCATGAAATGATCACATGTACGCTTATTAATCTTCGTCTTGACTGGAGGGCCTAATTTTTGTCACTTACTGGTTTTCCTTACGACTCCAGGTGAATGGGTCTTCGTGTGATAAGATTTTCAAGAGTAATTGGAACAGCACCTGTGTGTCGTTTAGCATTAATTATCAGTGATTGTCAACATATTCTAAGGTTTATTTCAGTTTGCAATGTAAATGATCAAACTGAATACAATTCTATAAAAACCACAACTAAGCAGTCTAGAGTGGTTTTATGGAAGATAAACTTAGATAATCATAAACAAATTGGTTCGCATACACTAGTTGCAGAGTACTTTAGATCAACTCATTCTAAACTATACCGTATCAGTTGGTGACTTCCAATTTAAAGTGTAAAATCTATTAATCAAATCAGAAATGGATGTACACGTTATTTTTAGCAACCATCATATCGATTTATTCGAATTTATCAAGTCAAATCTCGATGCTGATAATTGTAGCAATAATAGTTTTTCTATAGAGATTTAAAACCTTTCTTGGGGTTCATTCACACAGTCGTACTACAGATTTATCTATCAGCAGTTTTCTATAAGTCGATCATAGTCTGCTTTAATTCCCAAAATAAGGTTTATATGATAGTACCTAATTTAAGGTGTGCGATAATATCTTATTCATTACTGTTAATAAGTATTGAATACTAAGTCTACTTTCCTTCATTAATTTACGAAATTCAAAGAAGTTAACATTTATTTAAATAATAAACATACAACCATGAAAACATGGATGATTTATTCTCATATTCTGAAGAACGTATTCAATTATGATGAACTAAAGTGTAAAGCACATGTAAAAATTACTTCAGAAATGACCTGATTTTGCTAATACTTTATGGATAGAATATGAAGCCAATGAACTATTCATCTAAAAAAATAATAGTTTTTGTAGCTATAATAGTGATACAAATATTTGTTGATTATTAATAATGGTTTTCTTGTAGGTGTAAACGGTTTATTGAAAATAAGTGCATATTAAATAAGTGTTTGATAGTTCAAGGAATTATAATACTCAAGAAATGAATGGTCAAATCGAAAACTTAATCAATGACCATTTAAAACTAGACAAAATAACTTCTTCACCTTCACAGTTTTTGAGTATGGTAGACGAATATTTGATTTAGACTTAGAATTAATAGAAAAAACATTTAGGCTTAATCCTATCATTAAAATTGTGTTAATGAGGTTATTAAAGAGAAATTATTTTCAATGTGTATCTAAGCTTTTTATGAAATTTAAACAAACTGTAAATACTTGATTATATTAATCACTATACTTTATTTGTTAGGAAAGTTTACAAAAGTTATTTAAAAATATTCCACCAAATGATGATTTACAATCACTTTCAAGGCATCTCACTGAGTCGATGAAACAAATAAGGTTAGTCTATTTACTGTAATTATATTTTTTTTTAGAAATTCAGTGTAAGAAGGGGTTTTGTGGAGATTGCAGTAATTTCAACAGTTGAGATCATGAGCTAGTTGAAGCTAGACCACCATGGATAACCTGGAAGCACTAGACGGCCGTTTCGTCCGATTGTGGGACTCACTGATGACAATGGTGGATTTGTCGCTCAATTTCCTCAATTAGTTGAAGTTAGACATTAACATAGTTGGATGCCGGTCAGCTCAGTGGTCTAGTGATTAAGCGCTGATAGATCCTGGGTTCGAATCTTGCGGGGCGCGATCATGAACACGCACTACTGAAGGGTCCAACACTAGGATGAAGCGGCCGTCCAGTGCTTCCAGGTTTTCCATGGTGATCTAGTTCCAATTAACTCATGAACTCAGCTATTAAATCAAGTTATTGATGTTTGGTATCATTCCAAATACATGAGTAAATGTACGTATGCACATCTGTTTATGTATTTTTCTTGTAAACTTCAAATTTTGTGATTCCTTAAATCACTTGACAAATATATCTATATATTGCTGTAGTGTGCTAATGGTTTTATATTAAGTATTCCGTTAATAAAACTGAATTATTACGGGATACGTTTACCGATATACAAATATTACTAACAAAAATTAGATAAAAATGTTAAATGAGAGCAAGAGTTTACTAAGCGTATACCTTGAATAGTTTAGTTCACAAAATGTGCTTGTTCAAACTAGCTCAAACTAACTACGTCATCAATGTATTTCTAAATTCTACAAACTATGAATTTAAGAATGATAGTAATTGTATTGGAGTAATATGTGAATTTACCAGTTTATTCCTTCTATCTATTCACAGCTTTCTTTGTAACCGATGGCTAGAAATAATGCGCCACTGCCTAGGTCTTCAGAGACAACGTATTTCATCACCACAAAGTGCACACCAGTTAATTCGATACAGAGTATGTTTATGATAAATATATCACTCATTTGACAACTCATTATATTTCTTGTATTGAAGCGAAGTGGATTTCATGGTAGTAGCTTGATTTATATTTGATAACTTAGTTATAAAAATTACACTCATTAATTCAGTAGTTTGATATTTTCATGTTTAAAAAGAATCTTTGTTTATAATGAAGTATTAAGACAGATGGATATACCAAGTACCATTTAGTATTGAACGATATCCAGTAGAAATTCATTTAAAAAGAATTAAAATGTATGAAAATGTTCATTGCATATTATAACTTAATCAAAGTAAACCAGATAACATAACTAGAAGACACGTAAACTAAACTCATTTTACACAACCTTTCACTAGTTACATTCAATCACTAAATTTACTTCATTAAAAAATGTGTTGACCCATTTAAGTTATTGATCAGATCAGAAAGTCGATTGACAAAATCTGTTCAGCTTTCAAGACTTGACAACACTGACGTTTTACTGAATAAGTCCAAAATAACTAGCGTATTTACCCTCATAAAAACTGACTGGAAACTAAACAATCTTCAGGAATCTCTTACTTTGATGATAATTAAGTTTTGATTGGTGACTAGCTTCAAGAATTTTTAGTGTAAAACTGTGACTGAAATAGTTCATCTATGTCAGAAATGATCTCGTTGTTTCATGAAACCAATAAAGTTAGAAATGTTGACCATTGTTTGTCAATTCAGAGGTATGTGGCTTCAATTTTCACCACGATATCTAAAGTTCCTAGGTTTGATCCACAGAGCAATTATCTATTCCCACTATCACGAAGACCTAAACTAAAAAGCAACACATTACCAATGTACTTTAGTCCTCATTCATCGTTCAACTAAAGTTAGCTCACGATGAAAACAAACTTCTATAGATTATTCTTAAACTTAGATATTTAAAGTTCAAAAAATTTGATAATCTCATAAAAAATGGTTAATCGCTGCAAAATACGTTTTTCAGAGTCTGGACTATCTGACAAAACGATATGGAACATTTACAAGTGTATCATCTACTAACCGAGCAAGTGATTATAGTTTATTGATTCACTCTGATAAACTTATTCGTAACTCATTCGGACAGAAATCGACAAGATTATCGAAGTTCTATTCAGCAAGGAATATCAACAAAATACATTTTAAAAAAGAATATCCGGATACACTCCTTACAAATGACAAGAATAAAGAGTAAGTGTCACTGAAATAAATTTGTGTTTAAATGATATGTTTGTAAGTAAAAAAAGAAATCAGTGGCAATTTGTTATATAACTTACTGGTTTTCTGTACTGTAAATACTTCTCAAGTATTTTACTCATTTCATTTATACATTTAAACTATAAAAATTAGAGGGCAGAATTTATTGTTAAAAGACGGTGACAACTGCATTTTATCAGTTGGTTAACTAATCACTAAGCTGGCCTTTAATTAGAGGTAATAGTTAATGCTTGGGATTCTGTTTGTACTTTCTTAACATTTTTTCAACTGGATTACTTTATCACTACCAAAACGTTAGCATCAATTGGTCGATACCAATTGAACTGAACATTTCTGCCGTTTCAGAACTAACTGTAAATCAAATGGTGTATACATGGACTGGTGAAAACAATTGTTTGAGGCTACGCGTTGGCAAAACATAAATATGAAAGAACAGTGACATTAAGATGAGCTATAGAGTAGTGAAAATTTTCAGCTCAAAATAATTTTTGTAGTGTTTCATTATCTGTGCTGGATGATTTCATAGTGAAGCTTTCATCATTTTTCTGAACAACGTTAGCACAAAATTCAGGTAGAAGTGGGGTAACCTTGGTAATTCTACTTTTCAGTAGTACAAAATTATTACACTGTTATCGCAAACAAAATATTTCTTTTCATAGTTATGCTAAGTGTTTATTCGGTAGTTAAAGTGCCTTTAATTGACCATTCTCAGGTCCGAACCCTGATTCATTTACCCTGGTTTCTAGCAACCGGATAACTATCATTAACACCAAATGCATTTACTATTAGACTATCATAATTAGCCATTATCGAGCATTTTTCATAGAATTATGCTCTTAAAATTTTTTATATATGCATGAATGGTCACTGTGATAAGAAGTAACTTGACAATTGATTCTTTTTTGTCGAATTTCTAGGATTCTGCTATAAAGTAATAAGATCGATTAAATAATTAAGTACAGGCTTTCTGGAGGACAATAAGCCATATTTATTACGTGAGTACTGGAGGTAATATCTGACAGTTAAAAACGGAGTAGATGAAATAAAGTTGTAAATTAATATTTTACACCAAAATCATGGTTAAGGCATTTTTGAGCAAATTACATGGTTATTATTTGTAATTTTTCGCACTTAAAGGGAATAATGACGATGCATACAATTCATTTATAGACCACTGATCGTAAGAAATGACAAATCGTCTGAAGCAATACTTATGAATGAAAACTTTACAAGATCATTAAGTACTGAAAACAATCAAAAAATGATGAAAAAACATTATTCAATTGTAAATGCATCAGATATTTTTCCGGTTGCATGCCCATTGTTACTTCGATCGTGGTTGAATGAAATAAAACAATACAAATATTTTAAACATCTAAACAAACTTAGACAACTAGATGAGACTACATTCGAACACAGTGTTGAACTAAACGATGATGAAAATAAATCATTAGAAAAAGCCTTTATGGATATTTTGATTAATCCATCGAAATTTGACAATCAGCTTTTGTCAGCTTTAAGTACGATATCAAATAAAGGCTGTCGATGCAGTCGTCATATGCCACCGGCTATCACTGACTTAGAATTTGATATATTCTTGAATAAATTGATAAAATCATATCAGGCTGCAGTAATAATCGTTTGCGATTCCAGGTAAGACATATTTTCGTAAAAAAGTATTTCAATAAAACTCTGATTCAATTTGTATCCGGTATTTACGTTGTATATTTGTAACAATCAATGAAAATTTATCAGATTGAATTAGCCTTCAATTGCATTATTATTAAAGCCCAACTTATAATCCGGTGCTCTAACTCCATAATGAACGAATGAGCCATGAACATAAATTACTAGTTTATTTTCGTATGCTCTACTTAGACTAATGCCATTTGAGCGATAGCAGTAATGAAAAGCCAAACACGAATTTATTTCATGTATTCGTTTACTCAGATACACATTAAGATGAGAGTTGGAGAGAACCGATGCCTCAATTCAATCTAACTAAAACGTGATCTAACATTTACAATTACGAAAGATATAAGCAAGCATATAGACACATCTTACTATCAAACGTACATACTCGTGATCATATACACAAATGATAAAATGACTGAGAAGGTCTATATAATTCATCAGTCTAAAGGTAAGGGTAAATGATGTAGTCAACAATCTGATTAAATAAAATATTGAGATTACTAAAATAACCAAATTGATTGAATCAATACGTGGAAGCTTAATCAGACAGAATTACTATTCAATTAATTGAAGATGAATATTTTACGAGAAATTTATAGTATTATGTGTAAAATATTTAACCTGACTAGTAGAACTGTGAACTATTTACAAGTTGATGGATTATTGGTGAACGTAAAAAAACATAATCATTGTAACAAAACACCTAGTGACTATTTACTTCTACCCATTATAGTACATATGAACAATAGTTTAATGAAATGTTTAAACTCTTGTTTATTTAAAAAACATCCATGTGATTTTTATAAAGAAAGAATAATAAAATTTACAACAGAAAGATAAATGATACTATTTTTTATATTCACATTTTCCATATTTCTCAATACACTCTAGTGAGTATCCGTTAATCTTTAAACATTCATGGCTTCCTCTTCTAGTGTATGGGTAGTACATATTCTTTCTGTTCTGTGAAATATTTAATTATCAGAATGGATTTTGTGGAGATTTTAGTAATTTCAATGGTTGAAATCATAAGTCAGTCGAAGCTAGACCACCATGGAAAACCTGGAAGCACTGGACTATTGAAATTACTAAAATTCCCACAAAACCCATTCTGATAATAATCATCTGCTCACTAGTGATTGACTTCAAGAGACACTCCTGAAGTTCTAAAGAGAAGCCGCGACCAGTGGAATTCAACCAGGTCTGTTTTGAGATATCAACTCACTGAAGACAATGGTGCACGGTGGCGGAACTTCGTGGATTGGTTGAAGTTAGACATTAACACTGTTGGATGGTGGCTCAGTGGTCTAGTGGTTAAGCGCTCGCGCGCGAGACTGATAGGTCCAGGGTTCAAATCTCGTTGGGGGGATCGTGGACGCGCACTGCTGAGGAGTCCCACACCAGGACGAAACGGCCATCCAGTGCTTCCAGGGTTCCCATGGTGGTCTAGCTTCAATTGGCTCGTTATTTTATTTATTGAAATATTTAATTTGTTACAATAATAGACAAGATGAAAATAATTGATTTGGTATTTCAATATAGAACAGATTACTGGTTTTACTTGCTAACAGCGATGACATTTATTGTCAGACGACATATTATTTGAGTAAATATGAATAAATTTGCATTTATGAAAATGAAATTTAACACATACAAGAATCAGTGAAATAATAAAACAAATTTTGCCTTGATAAACCACAACAAGATAAAGGAAACGTGTTAGTATATTCAACGTTATATCTTTTTTTGAATTGCTATGATATTATAAATATTATTATTTGTAATTATAATGATTTATTTACATTTAGGTTACCAGATGGGATTCATATTGGTATATATGATCTTCTTTGTCAGTTATATATAAAACAACAAAATACATTACCAACAAGTAGTCGTACTGTGGATGATAAGATTCATATTGTGGATTCAAGTGATCATTTCTCAGAAAGATTATACGATAAATACAAAATTGCAGGTACTGGAGCATGTGCATCAATATCTACGAGAATGGCAGACTATCGATTCTTGATTTATGACATAGCGCAAAATATAAATGATAATGAAAATAATTCTCAGGAATGCCCATTATTATTAAAAAGGTATAATGGACGACCAAAACCGGGTGACTGTTTAATTTTTATTCAGGGAAAACTATGTTTTATCGGGTCATCTTTCACAGGCTATGAAGAGTTACCATGGTCAAAAGAACAGTTGGATAAAAAGGTGGCCCAGTGCAGAAACCAATTGATTAAACAAGGGTTTTCAATACCTACTGATTTTCAATTTGTTTAATAAGGGATTTTCTTTATAATTTTAATTTCAATTAAATGATAATAAGACTTCTGAAAAATAGGTTTAATTGTAGTTTCATTCAGTTTATAGACCATTAGAGTTGTGAGACAGACACATCATCATAGCCTAACCACACTACTACTAAAGCAAATAATATAGAATTTATATGAAGATAATCAGTGAAAAAAAGTCAGGAATATGTACTTTCACTATACTATAGTATTTCAACGTCACTAGAAAAGGCTTGATAGGTAGGAACTAACATGTTGTGTACACAACATATTATTGAGAATCAGGTGTATCAATAACTTATTATATAGGCTATATTCAATTAACTTGGAATGTCATATCAAATAAACAAATTTTACTTTCCAATTTAATAATAACGCGATATGCTTAAACAAACTATAAAAGCCACATGTTACACTGTTAAATTAAACTAACATACCAATTCTTTGCAAATCTTCTGAAAAAGGAATAGATAATCTGAACATGACAACTTTTACAGTTTTAATGCAACCAGACAGGTTCATATTACCCCCTAATAGCATAATTATAAGTTGAACAATAAGTGAAATAGGATGGTTTATATTTTGTATATATGGTGTTCAGTACTTAACGAAGAAAAAAAATGAATATTTCCATATCACTGATTACTTTTTCCGATAATGTGTCATATATAACGGATACTAACAAACGGTTCAAATACAGTGTTTGTGGCACGTTAATATTTGACCACTAAACACTGTACTACCCAAGGTTTCAATTATCATCCTCATCACTACAATTATGTCAAATTGTCTTTTGCTATCAGCCCACTTTTGAGGGTGATGTATATTGTTATTGATTAATGTAGTAATCTTGAAGTGTTATCTAACATTTGAGAAATCCAAAGCATGTATTAAACATTTTTAGTTGGCTTAATACATATGTTCATAAAACAAACAATATCATTTCGGTCTAAATAAGATATATCACATCTGTATACTTAAACTAAATTGGTTGATTCACACAAAAACAAGACGGGAAATGAATAGCATCGTCTAATACTCATTAGATCAAGTTTAATAGGAATACTGAAGGTAAGCATTTCTAAAAAACACCATAATTTGTATGTTAACTAAGAAAGCAGCTCTACTTTAGCTTTTTCATTCTTTTTCTTTAAATATTGCAAAAAAAGAGAAGTAACCATATACTTTAAATGAAAAGAATTGTACAAATTGAAATCGTAGAATTTATAAAACATAACGGTTAATTCGGGAGATATGAAAGTAGAAATAAATAAAATTAAAAATCAAAAAATAATAAAACATTGGTGATAAAAAAATCTTAATTAGATGTTTTATCGTTTGGCCATGTTTTATAGTTTATTGATACAACATCCTGTATATATGTTGGGTAAGTGGTTGCAAAAAAGTCAATAAGTGTGATGTTAATACCATCTGGTCCAGCTAACTGATCTGGTTTATTTAACCATCGTTGATAATACTTTCCAGCTATTTTAGCTAAACGATGAACTGAACCAAATGGATGCAGTAAAATGAATGATAAAGTTGGAGTAAGAACACCTTGGTGCACAGAGAAAATATTATCAGGTCTATGAAGATGTGGTCTAAAAAATGGAACAATCAGAAAAAATGAAGACAGCAGTTAGACATTTCCATAGAAATTAAATAAGGTATTTTAGGGGCGAACAAATTAGCGAACAATATCTCTAACTTATAGCTGATAAACAGATTCATAGCCCTCGTTGACTTTTATTTCTATTTTTTTGTAGTCAATCTGATTATTCGCTTAACAGCTGTTTATGAACTTCGTGCATTGTACGCTTGGATATTAAATAGAACATCAAGTCTGTTGGACAAGTGAAGTGAAACATTCAGTTTTGTATATTAAAATTCACTTGAAAATGTCTGAAAAAATCCCCAGAACCATTCGATATCAGTGGTAATTAGAGTATTCATTAGTAAAAGTTAAATAACCAATTGTAGTATATTTTGGTTCAAGTCGTAGAATCTCAGAAACATTTGATTAACAACCACATATCTTCTCGATCTGTAGTGAACGAGAACACAGGCTGTGACAACTAAATGTATTTGAATGCAACATTGCAGAATATCTTGGTAAAATCTGAGAACCATACAGTAAATGCTTCATTTGCAAAATGTCAATCAGTTGTCTCAGACTTCATTGTTCCTTCGTTTCCACACCAACCATTCTCTGTTCTCGTTCTCTTCTCTTAGATCAACTTAACCTTCTGCCGCCAGGTATTTCACTTTCGATGGGTGATACTTACTACTTATATCTTTCGACATCAGTAGCACACACTACAGATCTACTTTGATTAAAATGAGCAGGTAATGTAATTCCTACGCTACATATAACAGGCTTATTTTATAGTTTAGTACTTGACGATCCTCCATGTTGATGTTTTTTTAACAAGCAACATTACCAACTTTAACAGTGATAACTTAATACAGTATCTTATTACCCTACATAGGTGTTAATCTTAAGATAATTACATTTTCTTGTATGACGGTATGTCCTCAAAACTTACCAACTTGCATAAACACCAAAAACAAACTACAAGAAAATAAAGACAGTAATTTTTCTTGTTGCCAAGTCAGGAAAACTGCAAAGTTTAGGATACATATAAAAAAGCCGATCTTCGTTCTCCTAATTTTTTCGCGGTAGGAAATAAGAAAACAATCGATCGTAAATAGTAATTATTATTCATAGTCACTTTTCAATTAAGAGTAGCAAAGAACATAAACCAATAAATCTGAACCTAATACAGACATTAGAACAAAAAACTAATAACAAGATATTTGTCAATAAAATAGAAAATTACAAACGAGTGAATAAGACAACAGCAGTAAAAGATGAATAAACCTTACTTAATATGGCTATTTAGGAATGAAATCATAGCCCGTGGACCAACAGTTTCCGGCCAAAATGATTTTATGCTACTAGAAGGCCAGAATTTCGGATGGATCTTCTCGGGGGATTTTCGATGGCAGGATATAAATATAACTTGTTGCCTAGCACTCCAAAGTTCTTCTAATGTTGGAATAATTTTTTGGTAAGGGAACATAATAGAATCTAAAATCTGGAATAAAAGAGTGAAAGGAAACACATTATGGCAATAAGAAAATGAATGGTGGTAATACAGTTGACTAAACAATTACATATTTACGGAATGGAGCTTCAATCAAAGCGTGTAAAAATCGAAGATTTATACGTTCAAGTTAGTAAACTACTGAGGCGAATTTTCACTATAAGACCGTAATCCTTGGCAATACCTTTAGTATATAAAGCCTGAAATTGTTGATTGCCAGAAGATTACCCGTAATAAGTGTTTGACATCTCAACATCTGCCTGTTGTAAGGGTAACTATGACTCCGACTTATAGACTGAAAACAGCAGCTAACTAGAGCTGAGTTACATTTGAGCACGAGAGTACTCACTATTTACACACTGTGCCAAAAAGAGGAACATGTTTACACAAATTAAACTCAACTATCCCCAATTTTATTCATCTCTCGGAAACAATTATTCAAGACTCACACAAACAATATGGCAAAACTTAAATCATCAAGAAATCGATGCTCAACACAGTCAAATTGATCCCCGTAAGTTACAAATCTATGACATTATTTCCTGTTGTTTTTTTGAAAAAAAGCGATTCAAAGTAAAATAACAAACTGTAGACAGACAAATTCAATAAATTCAGAATTAAGTCATTGTTTAAATGGGAAGTTAACTACATGAAACAGAAACGGTAATGACCGAAAAGAGAATTTCAGTGGTGTACTACTATAAGTTCTCAAGTTCTTTTTCAGATTTATTAACCACATTGGCTGAGGTAGTAGTTATGTAAATTATATCTACGATTATCTTGGTTGATGATTGTTCCATTAAAAAAGTAATGAACTACCCATTTTTAAAACAAAGTAAGTTTATAATCGATATCACATGCTTAGGATTTATGAACACTGAAAGCATAACCAGTAATTCATAAAGGGTTATGAGATTTTATATGTGTTTGATAGATTATTGGACCGATATCCAATCGCCACTCAGACGCTGATGACGACACAACCGCACTCTAAAAAAGAGAGTTTGGCTTTCAGCTGAGCACTAAACAAGTATATCATTTTGTTGAATATTCGATATTATAAAATTTTATGAGGATGAGAGGCCTTGTGGAAAACTGATTAGTTAATGCAACATACGTTATGAATGTGCTATCGAAAAAGGCTTTTGTTTTTATTTTTAATGTAAAACCGGCTTAGTCAACTTTATATGGAAATAAATATGGTCCTACGACATAAAGACGCAGTAAATATGACATTGTGAACAATCACCATTAAATCTACAAAATATGATGACCGGAAAAACTCAACTGGGTAGCTTTTATCTTACAACCAGATTTAATCTGTTTCATAAACTTTGGTACATAGTAGTGGGATATAATATGTGTATAATTGAATCGTTTTAGAAAAACAAGCATGTATTGCACTAAATTGTTATCCGATTCATGTTCAATACTACATATTTCGTAGTTTCATTGACGGTTGTATCGATGAGTGATCTGCTGGAAGTTTTGGCCAGTTGAAATTAATTTGCAGCATAAAAGAGTCGTGCGTACACGGTTTACTCGTGTAAGTTTATTTACTGATTAGTTCAAATTCATTTAACAACTTGATAGAAGGGTTTGTGTTTGATCGATATGTTGTATATTACTCTATTATACTACCAAACTACTTATTCCTACCTTTAAAACAGTTGATTCAAAACAATTTTTCTGTTCATCAGTTTCAAAATGATAACAATGATTACAATCTACAATGAGAACTTCTCTAGGATTGGCTTTGAGGAAACCAAGAATGCTCTGAAGTTCTGTAGATAACATGTTCGCGTACAGTCCGTGTACCAAATAAAATTCAGATTCATCATTTTTACATTTGTTCAAACATTTTTGTCGTGCACAAATACGAAAGTCAAAATATCGAATTCCAGCTTCCAGCTGATCAACTAAACTTAGTGATTGTGTTACACTCCAAGGATACAATATTCGGCTTAAAAATGAACGAGGTAAACATGTATCCAAACGACAAATAGAACCATCAGGAGAAGGAGGACTATGTTGAGTAATCGAATACGTAAATGAATTATGACTACCTAGGGACACAAGATAAACAAGGAAATTTAAATTTCATAGACAGGAATCAATATGAGTTCTGGTACCAAAGAATACCAAAAAGACATCACAATAAACCTCCATAAGGAAATCAAGTGTATTAAATCAAACTATAAACAATGTTACTTTTAAAAAGTAATTTATTCTGAATTTTAATAGGATATTCTGTCACTAGGTACTTTTAAATAATTGTCTTAGCTAAACGACAATTTCAAAATTATTCTAGAGTGCATAGTCCGTTACTTAAGTGCTGCTATGTTATTGCCAAATTTTCCAGTAATCTCGTTTCGATTTAACAAAATTGAAAAATCTCCAACATTCAGGAATACGTTATGTAAAGAAATTCATGGTACGGATATTGATTAGTATCCGGGCAAAATGACCTATAAACACGGCTGATTTCATTTGATGCAAAAAGGTCAGTCAAAACAGTTAAATTTTGATACCTTATGTAGACAGATTTATCTCTCACCTAATAATTCGGTCATTAACTTTCAAATGATCAGAAGGAATGGCATTTAAAGATAATGATTAAAAGATAACTTCGCCACCAAGATCGAATGGTTTCTGAAGAAGTAGGTGATAATACTCTGGTCATGCCCCTATTTGCACGAATTTTACCTTGCGTCTCAGTGGCCAACAAATTTGTTGTTATAAACGGACCGATGTCACCAAATTGGTTGCAGCTTCTGTTGCAATTGAGTATCAAACCGAGCTAGGTTCAAGGCTAGCTACTGTTCCACCGAAAAGTATAAATGAGAATCAGCCGCAACTGTATGACGCCATGAAAATGGTGAGCGAAGTTGCTTGAGGATTCGCGACACTTCCTGCTTATTAGCACTGGGTTTCTTTAGGCTCTTTACAAGTTATTGAAGTTCTACGGTCTACTCCGGGCGACCGCGAGTTTGACCACAAACGAAGACTGTTACGTAATGAAATTGTACAAAGCTTGTGTTCAGACCGAGAATATGCTAACGAGTTGGAAGTAGCAGCTGTATCTGGTAACTGCTGAAAGCTCTTTCAACTCATCCCACTCACTGACAGCAAGAAGTCTGGTGTGAGTGAAACAATCTGTGAAGATAACGAGATACCAATCACTAACATCTACCGACGTTTTGGACGATGGGCAAAGTTTTTCGAGGAACAGTTCAACTGGTCTGCTGCCCCGGTGGCATCGATCAGACTGTCCTGTACTCCATGGCTCTTGACGGCGGAAGTCCGCAAGTAACTCCAACTTTTGAAGCACGACGATTGCCAGGTCCAGATGACTTACCTCCGGAGGTTTTTAAAGATGGTAGCGACTTTCTGGCTATGGAACTGACTGAGTTGTTTACAAATGTCTGGCAATTACAGTGTTTCAACATCGTGGAATGAGTCGATAGTTTTCCTATCTTTAAAAAGGGTTCACGTCATCTAGCAAAAACTATCGGGAGATATGTCTACTTCCTGTTGCATCCGAACTATAGGTTTTCATCATACTTCGTAGATTTCGTGAAAAAGTAGGCTGGTTTCCATTCTGGGCAACAATATACCAATCATACCTTCACCCTCTGACAAATGTATAAACACTTCCAAACTTATCGCTGGCCAACAATCGTAGTGTTTCTTGACATAAGGGCCGCCTTCGATTCGTTGGACAGAACTGTTCTCTCCTTCGTGGTGTTAATCTGAGAGTGGATGGTCGGATTTACAACGCGTTGGTGAGAGCAGTTTTGCTCTGTGCTTGTGAAACCTGGCCTCTCCGAGATGAGGATGCTAGACGATTCTCTGTGTTTGATCATCGTTGTCTCCGAAGGACTGCTGACATCCAGTGGCTACACCATGTTAGTAATGCAGAGGTTCGGCATCTTGTGTTCGGGCTCAGAGACGATAATTCCATTGATGTCACCATCTTGAAACATCGACTTCGCTGGCTTTGACATGTTCTACGAATGCCGTCCCAGAGAATTCTTCGTCGTGCATTATTTTCCGATGCTGGGACTGGTTGGAAAAAGCGAAGAGGTGATAAGTGTATCACATGGTGTCGTGGTATGAAAGAAAGCTGCACAGGACTGGCTTTTGTTGGTCCTTCACGACTCCCTGGTTGGGGTCCGAGAGATGGTGCAACATAGTGGTTAGTGACGTTATCAGATATGGCACAGAATAGAAGCCAGTAGCAATCCCGCCGTAACTTCCCTTTACTTTCTTCATAAAAGAGAGAGTAACTTCTTTAACGGAATGAAAGACCTGAGCTTTCAAGTCTTCAGCTAGTATCATAGTATCTCTCGAACGCACTTACTGTAGAACAGTTAACTGGTCGTAAAAACCATCCTTGATAGCATCTGGGCTGCAATCTGTCGAGGCGTATGCGATAATGAAACGACATCGTCTCACACCGATTTCTTCTTACTTTGATGGAACTTTCTAATCTAACAGCACATAACCTACTGTTAATGGGGATCCAATCGATCAGCGCTGCCTCAACTCTCGCGCTTAGTGCATCATCAAAGCCAGTAAAACCGAATGAAGATGCTATAGGGTCCCCGGATAAACGCACGTGAAACAAGCTTTTCGAAGCTACAGAAGGAAAGCAAAATTGTAGTACTTCATTAGTCCTGAATACGGGTCTCGGATAAACAACAGACATCGATATTAAGACTTTCTGAAGACATAGCCAACCCTATCTGTTGTCCGATCTGGATTAGTGTGCGAATACTGAAGGAGACCAATTTGGATGGTATTCGTGGTTTCAGAAAGACTGTTTTAGTGTTCGTAGTCGGTGGTAGTATTCAACTTTTGGTCAGTCAGTGACGTGAGATCGTGTAGATAATACAGGGTTTCTATCACAGGCGAACTGCTGTGTGAATTGAAAAATAAAATACCCAAAACGAGAATAAAGAGAAATACATAAGTGACGTAGTATAAAAGAAATAATAGCAAATTTTATCATATGATTGTGAATAAGATTTGTCTGAGTGGGCGTTGAAGCAAGAGAAATTTTTCCAGTAGTAGTTATCACTGGTTTGTGTGAGGCCGTGATAATTTTCGGGCGCTCAAACTAAAACAAGAGATTTTCTCGGGGGAGCCATACCCCGAGACTTTGTTCTAGAGGTCCAATCAACAAGGCAATGGAGCAAAGTTAGAAGATTCAGTCCCATGGTATCCGGTGATCAACAATAGGTTCATACGCCATTTATCGTCCATGTACACAATTGGTTTGAAATCAGGAATTTCCAACTCCCCCAGGTGGATCCTCCGTATCCACCATCCTAGTCAAAGCGCTAGACATTCGCTTTTCGTTCTCTCAATGTCGTAAAAAACACCCCTGCCGCTAGAATGCAGTAAATAGGACTTCCTGTGGCAGTGATTGTATACACGTGGCCATTCGAGAGCATTTCGAGATAGTAACGAGGTTGAGAGCCAATATGAAATCAGTGGCTTTGGATTTACGTTGTCCTTTATGAATCAAATGTTAATATCGCTTTCGACAATTTTGTTTTTTTATAAGATCATTTTTTACCTTGTCAGTGAGTTGAACAAGCTTTGGTCCTCAGTTATTTGTACTAAACAACTTAGTACAGTTTGTTGAATTAACATATTATAGATGAGTTTTATAATACTCTTAATTTTATGGCTGACCGTAATGTATGCCTTCAGTTTACAATAAAAGGCAATTAAAACAAATAACAGTGAAAGCAGTTTATAACAATAATATCTTAGGGAACCTCCGGAATGTGTTAAAAAGTCACTTTCAAAACACTGAACTGCATATAAATTCGTAAACTATTGAAATAAAAACCACACCCAAATTTACAAAATTGAGACCTAACTTAATGAAAATGAAATTTATGTACTCAACTGAGTGAAACTACAATTTGATAGGTTAGCGTATTTAATTTGAACCACTAAATCATAGGTTTGATCCCCATTACAACTTTGCATAAAAAGTATCATACAAGAACCTTTATATGATAGCTAAGACTATATTATGAGGGAAATGGAGGTCTATTTAGGTCACCTAACAGATCGCTATAATTCACTGATCAAGGGTGCTTTAAAGTATACTATTAGTACAGATCGCTTAATCACATTTGGGAAATTTACTTGAAACACTGGGCTATGGGCCAATCATTATTTTTGATTTTCACCCTGTTTCCATAAGACTAGTGTTTTTGGTACTTTATAAGAGAACAAATGAAAAGATTCAATTTAAATGCAAGCGACAATAATGCAGAACAGTACAACAAACGTTTAAAGCATTAATTGACGTGGTAAGATACATCAACTGATAGGTAGTCACTTGGACCTTTCTGTAAGTTATTAGAGTGGGATTCGATGACGTAAGAAAATAATGTAAAATATACAGTGACAAACCTGGAATGCTTATTAGATTAAGGGCCTTCTGCGATATATGACAGGGAAGGTCAGACATCCACGAACGTGGGTTAATCATCATTCCTCTACATATATGCAAATCACTATTAGTAACTAGTAATATCTTACCGTTTGTTAGTTGGTATTACATCAACGTATATGTGATCTGAAACGTGAAAACAATTACGTTAAGGGAAGGCATTAAGTTGAATAATCCAGTAGAGATCCTGCGGTGTGAAAACTCAATATATTCAAAATTCTAGTGAATACTATTTTTGAGAGAAACATATTATACAAACAATGATACAGTGTTTGCATAGTTTTAACTTCAAACTTTAGACATTGTGAGGAACATTTCCCTTAAACTGCCCCAGAAAACCATATAAAAGTGTTAAGCTAATAAAAACTGTCAAAAAGCATTCACCGGCTTCACTGAAAACATTCACTAACGAACATATTCCTACAAAACTTACACTGATCAAACCAATACAAGCAGTGCGATAATAGTGAAAAGAGTTAAGTTTTACATTTAAAAGGATCATAACATAGGACAAACAACAAAAATGATACCAAAAGGGCCAAAAACAGCCAGAGGAGAGTTATTTGTGAAAAAAGCAAGTCGACATTTAAATAAGAACAGTAGCAAAGTTTATTAAGCCACTGAGGACGGCACATGACACTTAAACACTTTAAAATTTTATTTCAAGTCACTTTGTAATGGAAAAATAATCATCTCTCGGTGTGGTGGGAAAGATTCGAAGCTCAAAGGAGGATTTCAGTGGTGTTGCGTTTTCTTAGTTGTACATGAAACTAGTATTCACTTTCCATATAACATTGGTACAAGTTTCAAGAACTTGTCAAAAGCATTTCTCCGCATACGGCTAAGAAATAGATCTTTGAACAAGAAAACACCAAAAACATGCTTAAATCACTGATTGAGAGGTCACAACAGAAAAACACAACACCTCCAGTTTAAATTGGGATGCTACAATGAGATAATCTTCATTTTTTTACTCCGACCACTGATACTTTGAAAGTAATTTCACTCATCAAAAGGCTTTTTGGTTGTGTTCAACACCTCGCGTTTGACTAGGTATAAGCCAATTGGGTTTTCGAGAAGCGAAACGAGGTTTTGCAAAAACGTTCGAGATTGGGACACTAACAGTTTATCTTGGTATAACTCATATGTAAGTAGAGGCTTTGATTCAACCATACTTAATGCAGTATAAGCTGACACGTTAGCTGTTTACTTCTACATGTAAGATAGACGGATACTAACAATCTACTTCTGTACGGCAGCACTTTCCTATCTCGTTCAGTAACGTAGTTACAACTCAAACGCGATGAAAACTATGAGGAACAAAATAGTATGGGAAGTGGTACAGCCATAGGTGTGTTACATGTATGTATAGAATGCACGTCAAATATATACGCTTAATAGAACACACGTAAGCATAGATTTTTCCGCTAGCATTTATACGTTACATGCATATATACAATCCATAGACCGAAGCTTACATATATTTTAGTATACACATACGTATAGGTGCGATTCATTCCAGGTCGTGGACCAGTGGCAGCGAACAGTGAATAAATAACAAGGATTTAAATCATTTGGGTTGTAAGTCATCCACTGAAGATATGCTCCTTCATGCTCATATCACAGACGAGTAAAGTGTCAACCCTTGTGTACTGGTTACAGCAGTTTATGAACATTCGCTCTGGTTTGTACTAGACTTAATAAACCTTCCTCAAGATAATCCAGCCAGGTACCAAGGATGAAATTCTTTCGCCAATTTTGTATTTCATCTATACAGTACACTCCTTTCTGAGAATCCTTCTTTGCGACAGAAAAAGGGATTACTCCGATCTCTCCGTAGCCGCTCACGTTATTTCATCAAAAAGGGTTCTACTATCTTCAAGGATCCACGGAGATAGTGTTAGTCGAACTTGATCTGTTTTCAAAAGGTAGTCCATAAGAAGCCTAAACACCATGGAGACTACGTTGATTATCATCATGATACTTCACACTGACTAACACGAAATGGGCTACGGTTCAAGAGAAACCTTAAAGATTGTTTGTATTAAAAAATTAAGGTGATTTAGAAGACGTGAAAGCATGGGGAATTATGAACGAATAATACCAGAGAACCATATAACTAAAGGCCCTTGTTATATCCTGACAATTATCAATCAATATACTCTGTATGTAGCAACATTACAGAAAACTAAAAGCGCCATAACGACGGCTAGCTTACTGTCACTAAACTTTATGTATAACAATCGGAAGTTCCCATAATGTAGATTTCCGTTAAGTGATATAACAGTTCAAATATATGCACTAGATTTGAAAAATTATGAAGTAATGCCGATTTAATCCTAGTCACAATTAAGGCACTTAAAGCATTGTCGTAGTGTTTTGTCATGAGGTGTAGCTGTGTAGCGAACTAAAATATCTGATTCTGATTTCAAGATTGTTTTAATCTGCGGCTTGTGTTATTACTGAATGACTACTGCTTCTCTTGATAAGTATAAGTGCATTTAGCGCACCTGTTGGGTCATCAAATAACATTTCTCTTTGTTTTTCTCTTTTTAGACTTCACTCATGCTACTTTGCGTGTCCCTCCTAGTACACAAAGTACCTTTTGACCAAACACGAACTGCTAAAAATTATTCAAGTCAATTAACTTGTTTCAAATGCCGGATCATCTTATATTCGCAAATTATTTACATTTTACTTTTCCAGTTGCTAACTTTATTAACTGTAAGCAAATCTTGTGAGCTTAGTAAATTGTTAGCTGTTTTGATTTTACTCTTTTCTATTTATCATTCATATTACTCTGCACCTTCTCCCTATATACAATATATCTTCACTCCAGATTGAAGCCTACCTAAATATATCACAGCCCCAATGTATAGTTTTATTTGAATACTTCAGAACAAATGTGTGACGCCCTATTAAGATAAATTATGATTGGTCGGTTGTATCTTCTTGTTATATAACAAGAAGATATTTCGCCCAATGATACAAATGAATAAACACCCGTCCACATATTTGTTCAATTAGTTTCTGAGGAAAAAAAATATCTTGTGTCCTTTTTCGTTTTTCAGAAGTATATAAGAACAAAATCGATTTATTTACATATAACATGAGGTTTATTATTAATACCCTGACGTAGTCATGCCACTGTCGAATTTGGAGTTGATATTTTAGGGTCAGCGATCTACAAAAATTGGGGAAATTCTAAAGAATTTTCCCGAAAATTTCATGATAATTAAAAGTCTTCCACAATTGCGGAAGACTTTAAAGTCTGGGGAAATATTGGGGAAAACCAAAATTCCCTCCAAACGTTATGGGGTTTTCGAAAGTAACTCGGAATTTTGTGGATAAGCCTCATACGAGTAAAAACTCGGAAGTTTTTGTCGCACTTTCTAAAAATTTTATATTGCAGCTTTCCCAAAATACCAAATTAGGTATTTTGACTATTAAACTTATATATGATTGTATTATACCAGGTCCAATTTGATTTTTAAAGAGTGAGCGGAGCTTCCTCATCAATAACAAAAGCACTTCGGCATAAATTGCTATTAAAATCTAGTATCTGACCATACCTAATAAACTCCTTCCAACGTTTCAAAAGGGTACCTGTTTATCATGTGCTTATTGGCTAACACGTAAAGACTTAAGGTCATTCAAAGTACAACAGAAGTAGCCAATCGAAGTGTCTACGACTAGGTAGTTGGAGTGTATTTCTAGTTACCTAGAAGTGTGGTTTTGTTTTCTCTCCTGCAGAAGTTGGGGAACATGACAATAGCATTGACTGGTGAGTAGCGCTTACCGAAATACTCCGGCAGGAGTTTACATAAAAGTCAAGACTCTTGTTAGCACCGTTTCGAAAGAGAATTACCCGGCTAAACCGTACAGTGACGAGATTGTCAGTTAGATGATTTATGATGATTCCCAGCTGGGATCTTACTTTAGTATGAATATGTTCCTGCTTTCCATGTCCTGTTACAGGTCAGGGTTAATGTGTATAAATTGTAGTAATCAGACCAAGCATCAATTTGCGTGGTGAAATAGAACTTTGCCGTTGATTCGATACTCGGGATAGACATAGATGACATATACTCTCAGATGAACATTACTGCATTTTTTGTCCGTTGTGGCAGTAAATAAACCACCCACAAACAAACGGGATGGTAGAACGCTTTCACCGATAGTTCAAAGCTTCCCTATCAGCTGCAAACGTTTCACAGTAGACCGAGACTTTCCACTCGTTTGACTCGATATTCTCTATGTAAAGAAAGCTGACACTGGATATACTGCAGCACGGCTCGTTTACGGAACGACACTTCGACTTCCAGGAGAATTCGTAGATCTTTCATATTTGTCAAAGAATATGGATCTAAACTCCTAAACGAGCAGACCTACAAACGCAAAAATTTTGAATAAACCTGTTCCCACCTGACCGCAGTTAACTGATGATTTCGATCAACCTGACGTGCAATATAGTACACACGTCTTTGTACATCGAAACTCACATGAAGAACCTCTTGAATCAACATACGGAAAACCCTCCAAATTTCTTCGACGCGAACGTCAGCACTATATAATCGATAAGAACAAAGCTAACGATAGCATCAGCGTCGACCGCACCAAAGCAGCACATCTGGAAAGAATCCTTAATCGGGCCAATTGTCCTTCGGTATAAATGAAAGACACGACTCATAAACATATGACACACCATCCGATAGCCAACACTCACGATGATACTTTGGCAGTATCTAAAAATAAACTCAAAACAAAGCGTTCTAGAAGAAGAATAAAATTTTTGAAACATTTAAACGATTATTGAACGTGAGGCACCAATTAACATTTTGTATCGTCTCGATTTTTCTTTGTATTAGGTATAATAGACAAACCAATTTTAATTTGCTTATATTTATGTATTTATCCCCAAAAAACAAAGTTCTTGCTAATACGCTCTCTAATATGTGTATACTTGATTTTTTTTTTTGAAAAAACTCCCAACATAATATTCTGTTGAAATCTCACTTAAGCTATCGCGTATGTATGAGTTTCTTTTCCTTTTTTTCGCCTGCTCTGTGTTTTACGCACGTACGAGTGTGATTCGACATGTACTTACATATCCTATTTTTCTTTTCCAGAACAGCTCGAAAATAAGAAAAAAGAACGAAGTTTACGATGAACCGAAATCTTCATTGTGTCTGTTTCTTTATTACTATATTGTAACACATGTTCTCTTATAATAAGGAAAGACGACCAGACACTGCTGAACATGAAAAGCTGTCAGAAGAGTGTTTACCGACGAAAAACTTGTTGGGTTTGAACCTCTGGCTGGTCACGTCTTAGGGTCACCATTACCCCACAATGTGGGAGTGATCTGCAGCGGTAAATAAATCCCTAAAATCAATGGCCTGTCAAATGTATCTTTGAACCTCCTTGCTTCTATCCTTTGATTTCACCACGTGAGCACGATTCATGGAAGAAGGTGTTACTAGTTAAAGCGTTGGTAAACTAAAAATACCTGTGGCATCTTCAGTGAGATAAATTATTACAACAAAATATGGTCTAGCTAAGGCATTCATAAACCGAGTTATCATTGGCAGCAACATTCTATGTGATAAGCAGATGGGTGTTACGTATTACGGAGCTTATGTACTGCAGGTAGGTCCTCGAGGCAATGCGTTATTCAAATCCTGTTAGCTTTGCTTGTAGGCAATGTGACTGATTTCTCCGGTTAGCTTTAACATACATTGTCAGCTTGTCACATCTGGCATTTCACAAACTTGTTGTAAGCATCTATGCCCTTAAGCAATAACAATCTACTTTCCCATACTGCTGAGATTTAGGATTATTGAATGATTTATTAAGGCATTGTAAGTACAAGAAGTATATTCTATTGCATGTCATTCTGAAATGTGTAGGTACAATTCAGCCTCCCAAAAATTCGTCTGAGTATTTGTAAAAATAAGGGAAACATACATTTTTCTTGTAACAACACTAACCCGTACAAACGTATTATCTTAGAGTCGTCAGCTGCACGACATTGTTACAAAGGTAGATAGCAAAAATATGTCTAATTTGTACGTAGACGTCCTAAGTACATATCATCTGCAATTATCCGAATTATTACTTTTCTACACACTAGAGAACTTTTCTAATTCATCTAATGACAAGAACATTGTCTGCCGAAAGACGTCGAATAGGTAGTCGAAATACTTTTAGAAGCATGTCACACAGTATAATAACAAAACTATGCTAATCATAAAGGGATCAAATATATAAACTCACATACTACAAGCCATAGGTCAACAGTTCATTGGTTCAAGATGGAAAATTTCTTAAGCTGTGTGGCGGAAAAAGACGTATTTTACACGTGGTTATGTCATTCGTCATTTTCTGAAACACACAGATCTCCTGAAGGCACACGAAGTTGAGCTAGCTTATAAATAAAACACCGACCAGAGGCACATCAAAAGCGGTAATCTCAAATCCAAGCTAGCTTCCATAATGTATCAATCTTTTTCGATGATTGGGAGCCTACTGGACATGAACAAAAGTGTTGTGGCGTCCGAGTATCAAGGCGACTCGAATCCACGGGAGCACGAGAGTCTAAATCTTAAAACAGTGCTCGAAGGGCGTCAGTATACCAATACGTTATCTGTTCAGTCACCCAATAGAATCTCAGAAACGTCTAAAAGAATGTGAATCGACCACTCTCTGTCCAAGCTTATGATTATTTTATAAAAAAGACTAAATCTGCTGCCGACAGGTTCCACTACTACCAATCAAGTCGAAAGTAATAGAAGGCCTGGCCAATGATTAAGGGAAAGAGTCGGTGGACAAATGTATCCTATATTAAGCTCAAAACAAGAATAAAAATCACAGGCAAGTAATATCCGTCATTCTTGTAGCGACAAACAACTGAATGACCTTCTGTGACCAAAGGGTACCGCCTCATGCAATTTTACTCTACGTTTGAAAGTAGTTTGATACTGTACTGCAAGTATTACTGATATTAAGGATCCAGAAATCACATTTATTCGGCCAATATTTACACGCGAGGAATAAACGCAATATCGAGGGGTAGAGCTTAAGCGAATTCGGCTCTTTGATTTGCACAGAGGATGCTTGATGTAGTTATCAGAGTTATTTTTGATACTCTTTAAACTGGACATACAGGATCAACATGAAATGCACTACTGTGATCTAAAGTACAGCGAGATTTATCGTTTATATTGATACTGAAAACTAGACTGTGCATCTTCATTGAAACGATATTATTCAAAGTCTTAACATATGGAATATTCTTGCTTGTTCTAGTACTTCAAAACTAGCAACGCGACCTTGAACGTTTTTAAAAGTATATTTACCTACGCAACACGGCTGTGGTATTTCCTATGGGTTTGGAATGTTACACAGTGTTGGAATGTATAGGAGAAGGCTCTTTCGGACGTGTTTTCCGTGGAAGAAGAAAGGAAACTGGACAGGTTGGATCAAAATGTTATCAGTGAATGTGTGTATTCTTAAAGATTGTAGCCATGAAGTTTATACCGAAAGTTGGGAAGAGCGAAAATGCTCTTAAAAATCTCAAACTTGAAATTGAGATTATGCGATCAATGCATCACACTAACATAATAGAAATGCAAGACTCATTTGAGACAGAAAGAGAGGTTACTTAGTCCCTAAATTCCTAATATCGTTGCCACCAATCTACATTTTAGGTTGTTGCAATTACTGATTATGCCGAGGGAGATCTTTTTCAAATAATTGAAGATGATGGCCGACTTTCCGAAGAAACGGTAGTTTTATTGGTATTTTAGTATATACTTCTCAGGTTAGATCCGTGGCTTGTCAGTTGGTATCTGCACTTTATTATCTTCATGCCAACCGTATTTTGCACAGAGATATGAAGCCACAAAATATTTTACTGGGTCAAGATGGTGTTGTCAAGCTTTGTGATTTCGGGTTTGCGCGAGTCATGGGCTGGAATACTTTAGTTCTGACATCTATAAAGGTTCTTATTTTTTTCGTTTACCAATACTCATCTTTTATAGGGAACTCCTTTATATATGGCTCCGGAGATTATTGAAGAAAAACCTTATGATCATACAGCTGACTTATGGTAAGTAGTTTAGTTTCTTAATCACATATATTAAGGGCATTGGGTTGCATATTATACGAACTGTTCGTTGGTACTCCTCCGTTTTACACAAACAGTATCTTTCAACTAGTCAAGATGATTACAAAAACTTCTATTCAATGGCCTCCAGATATGTCTTCTGTTTTCAAGGATTTTTTGGCCAGGTTGTTGCAAAAAGATGTACGACAACGTTTGCAGTGGCCAGACCTTTTGGATCATCCATTTGTCTGCGATAAGATTGAAAGTAACGTAATGCAGGCTAATTTTTGTTGAGCATGCATTTTTATTTCTATGAGAGTTTGTCAATCAAACTCACTAGTTTAGAGTGTATAACTAATCATCTGTTCACGTATAGTTGTAAAAGTCACTTCCTAATCATACCGATAGTTTTCATATCTTAAATGGTTTTCTTTCTGAAGTCACTGACTCATTGAGACACATCTCAACCTGCTTATTTGTGTCCTGTTAGCAAATACTTTGCAACATGCAGTCGTGGGTTTTAGGTATTACACAGTCGTTTTGAAAAGGGTCTATCAGCTATTGGGTTCTGCAATGATATTAATCGACATTTGTCAGATGTCAAAAGGAAAATCAACTGGATTCCTTTCTAGTCATTTTAGATGAAATATAATTTTCTAATATGTATAAAGTTTTATTCGCTAAACTGAACTTATCAAATAAAAACAATAAACAAACAGCGTTCGTTCCAGTGTGTTGCGGTTTATCATAAGTTTACAACATATTTAGTTTATAAGTAAGCTCTCTTAATTCGAACGTTTTTAACAGTTTTATATTTACTGTGGGAGAATATGTACAGGGAAAGGGAAATGTGTGGGTAAAATGCGTGTTTTGTGGCTTTGTTTCAGTGTATTCATAGGTTTATCCAAAGTTTTAAACTGATCATTCCTGTTGTTTTACAAATCCTCAAGTATATGATGTTGGTGTCTGTAATGTTTGGGTTTGAGTAGACATTTCCCAACAGCTCACAAATTGCATATGTATTCAATTTTAAAGACTGCTCTGGATTTTCAAAGTAATATTGGGCTTACTGCTACTCAATATATTCGTCATCTGACAGACAGGTGGACGTGATATCTACTCTATCAATAGTTAAATTTAATTCAAGTCGAACAGGATTCTAATATTTGCACATTACATCGATGTAAGCTGAGCACTTGATTTCTTTTTCAGCAACAACTTACATGTTTAGTATCTGTCCAGTCATTGAGTAGTTTATTATCCTTCAAAGTAATCACGAGGATTTTTATGTCACTTAGTCGTAAAAATGGTATCTTGGTCGCGTTTCTGAAAATAACACTTGATTAATGAATGACATGAAACCGGCATAGGTAGCCCTTTTATTAAATCTAGTGATTGTATCAAGTATCCAAATACTCACCTTTAAAATTTCCATTTTTAATTTTTCTTGCAGTTTCTCCGGGTGTTCGTCTTCTTTCTAGTCCATTAACTCAGCCACTAACTCCAAGTCAGCTAGCAGAAAAAGAAAGACAAAGATTGCTGATGCTGAGACCAAATGGTTCAAGAGTACTAAGACGAGCTGGTGGTGACCAATTTAGCAAACTCAAGCAGGTAAAAGAAGAAGATAAGACTGACGACTCTCTAGACCGACGCCGTGGAAAGTCTGTTGTCAGAGAAGTACAAGAATCAGATCAAAAAGGGAACGTCGTTGATAAAAGGCATTCGAAACACATTCCAGATAAACCCCCGTTTTCGAAATATGGTGATAAAGAAAAAGTGAAAAGACCCAGAACACATACAAAGGCTGTTGAGGAGCAGGAGGAACTTGTTAAAAGACCTAATTCAGCAGATACTAACGTGGTAAGGGACATCAAAAAGTTGACTGTCTGCATTGTTTAATTTAACACAAAACGCTAGGAAAATTTTTATATAAACTCATGTTCCTTAATCCAAATGGTTTACCTATTAACATTTTGTCATTCTGGAGTATATTTCATCGATCAAGATCCCAAAAATTTGCTCATACTGTTGAGGCCTAGAAAACTACGTAGTGTTATTATCAGTTTAACAATATTTATAGCCCATTGAGAAGTGCATAAACTTGTATGTGATAGTTCTGCTGCATTTGAGTTTCGTATTTTGGGGGTGTTAAATATTAATTTTCATTGTTCCTGTACAAACGAAATACCTTTGTGTCTTATCAACGTAAAGTGGAATGATTTCCATTAAAGCTTTGTATTTTGTGTCTCTATCAGTTAGTTTCTTCATTTGGGAACTGAAGTGACCACCAAAATACTAACCAATCGTGAATTGTTTTAGGACCATTTGTATGGTAAGATCTTGATGGAGACAGTTATTATGATTACAACATATGCAAAATAATAAACTGGTTAGTTTGATGCTTAAAACATAGTTTAGTAACTGGATAATGTATGTAAAGTTAACAAAATCAACTGCGAATACGTTTTTACACTTGATAAGGAATTGTTTGTTTTCCTGAGGAAAAATCTGACTAACTTTTTGCAAAATGTGCATCAAGTTTCTATAACCATACTAAGTTTGGTGTGAGCAAGTCAATATTCAGGTAGAAAATATTTTATTCACATTATGAAAATAGTCGAAACTTAGCATACAGATCTTCAGATCTCGAAGGTTTTGAGGGCGTGACTTTAGTTTATGGACGAACTGACATCAGCTATAATGCCAGAAATCTATTTAGCCAAATGGATGAAAGTCTTCTGCGTTAAAATCTGAGATCTGCTACCTTATACCTGATTGATTCGTCCACAAATTGTAGTCTCGCCATTTTATTTGTTATAGCCGCTCAATTATCACGTTTTTACAAAATTCCCTGTGAACCGACCGTACGTTAACATTAAGCCGTAACCGTGAAATCTGTAAGACACTTCCGATTGGCTCGTCCATAAATTAGAGTCTCGCTATCTAAAGAATAGTTGAGTATATCCATATAGTGTAAAATTCTGATGAACACCGCTTGCAATAATCATGGTGGATCTTTGATATTATTTGCAGAGCGGAAAATTGCCACTAATCCCTCTGAATAAGTGTTGATTAAAGTAATAATCTACTAATGCTCTCCAAGAAGCTTGAAATATTCACCTTATATTTTTTTGATAGGTTTCGATTTTTATTAAAACCTAAGAGTTTAGAAGCTGATAAAAAAGTTTACGTTTAAGCTAACACATATATTTCTGGTCAGGTAAAACATTTTCCATGGGTATTTAATTTTCGGTTTACAAGGATGCTTTTATTATTTATGGTCTATAGAAAATCAGGATAATTCAAAAATACTACGTTGTTATTTAACAGATTTTAAACTGCTTCTCTATTATTTCTGGGAGTTTGCTCAACATATGCTAAAGAAGTTTAAATCATTTTGTTAGCTATTCATCTATCCATCTTTTAAATTATATTGAACCAAGATTGCGATAAGTTATTTGCTGTTCAAGCATGATAGCTTGGTATGCAAGGTTCTAACAGGCCATCAAACCATCTAGAATAATCATCTTAATTACTGATGGGCCATTTCAATATGGAATCATTAATTTTTCCGAATTCGGTTTTCACTTGGCTGTGTACCGGTGCACTGAGGGAATAACTAAGTTAATTATATGCGCTACTAATTTTTTTTATTTTTATATATGATTATAATGCATGAAGACTTCACTTACCAATCTTATGTTGCCTACTGCTTTTTCCAAATTGCTTCGTATTCAAAGGGCGGGAACGAATCGTCTACCCAAAGTTGTCCTACCAGACGACCTCAAAGTTGTGATGCTTTAGAATCCAAAAAGGTATATTATATCTTCTCTTTGGTATTTAATTATTCTTAAACTAATGAATATATATGTAAATTTGTAAATTTCTGTAACTTCAGAACATTAATGAGAAGTAACTCCAGTATTGATTTGTCACTGGATTTTAGTAAAATTGCCATTCTTTGTAAGGAAATATCTCACTGCTTTAGGCACTCAAATGGATTTGGTTTTTTGAATTACTTGATCGATAATTCTACCTGATAATTATAGTCATTATTTTTAGTTGATTATTAACATCTGCAAATTCCTTTATATGCCGACGTTCTGATTATGAAATAATGACACGAAAAGTGAGATACCTTATCGACCAATCAGTTTTCAATTATTTCGACAAGTTATTTAAATATCAGTCATACAGAACAGATTAAAAATGTTTCTACACATTCGGCATTTGGTATGCAGCTGATTTACCCTTCTCTCTGTTAGCAGTGCAGCAATTAATATTTATATTCTTACTAATTGATAAAGAAACTAGATTGGTGGTACTACGTTGCTATAAACGGAAAGGAACGTCTGCTGAAGGTCATTCATACTTAATTGTCTGAAATATTAGGTTTTGTGGAATGTCAGCCCCCAAATGCCCTGGTACGGCCGAGAGTGGGGAGAGTCCGCTCTCCCTCTCGAAATGCTCTCACATGGTCATGCGTATATAGCCTCTGCCAGGGAAGTCCTACTCACTGCCTTCTCGTGGCGGGGGTGTTGTTTACAAAAATGAGAGGACGAAAAGCGAATGTCCGGCGCTTTAACCGGATCCCAAACCAATGGTGCACATGGGCTCCAGTATCCTGCGGGAACAAATGGCGTATGAACCAATCGTTGGTCACCGGCTACCATGGGACTGCATCTCCTTACGATGCTCCACTGCCTTGTGGGTCAGACGTTCAGGTCAAAGGCTCGGGGTGTGGCCCCCTAAGAAAACCACGTGGTTCGGTTTGGGCACCCGGTCAGTATCACAGCCCTCACACAAATCAATTGAGATTTGTGTGGCGCATATGTATTTGGTGCCTCCCTGTACCTATACTTATGTGTTAAAATAAATATAATAAATAAATAAATTTGACTGAGAAAAATCGACTAAACTATTTTCGTCAGATAAAGAACAAATATACGTCCATGATGTTTGAAGTGATTTTATAGTCCACTTTATAATCGGATCCCATCTTATTCACAAAAAGATCACCAGAATGGTTTCTGATTTAAATCAGATAACAATGTAATTCTTTTTTTAGTTTCATTCATCATCATTAACTTGTGTTCAGCTAGAAAATTTATTATTGATTTTCTTTTTAATTGCCAAATATTAGAAAAATATAAAATATATTGATTTATTATAGTTGTCAGTGATGTTGTACTTGCGGATATATGAAGCTATGGATCAGCATAACAGTTTCAGCAACTGTCACGGATTAGAATGTATTTCTAGTGATAATAGTTTTATTATTTGAGTATAGCAATGTTAACCTTTTATCGTGAATAAATCTAGAAATGACTAGTGAACATCCTATGTGGGGTTCTAAGCACTTTAACGTATTAGGTCTGGCACTATAATGGACATTTTAACGATCTTCATCCACCGATCAGTAGATTCTCGGTGTTTACTTGCGTGGAGTTCGCGATAACATATATAAGACGTACTCACTATTCTTTTTGTATAAATATTTAGAAAACCTCAGAATGGTCTCACCTTGAAGATATTCCTGTTGAGCCTCCAACTCCAAGAGAAAATCGAATATCTGCCGATTACGACCGCGAAAATGCAGTTCGAGAGTATCTGCAACTAAGTAATCAGGCACATTGTAACACAAATCCCAAACAACATTCTGTAGAAAAAGACGATACCTTGGTAAGTAGAAAATAAAGAATAAAACTTATTTAGGTTGTTATGAATACAGAATATTCTGATGTGTAGTATCGAATGATATTCTGCTCTTATATATTTGTTCAGACATAATACCGTAAGCAAGTCAGGGTTAGTACAGATTCTTGACTAGTCAAACTGAGGTAGGTAGGGCACTTTCAACCCTGATTAACTGGTCAGATCATTACATCTAGTTGGATTAATGCATATTTTCTGTTTTCAATCCATACTTTTTGTCATTCAACTTAATCTCCCGATGGTCGCCTTAGATTATATTTCTGTTAAAACTGATGATTGTTACATTTCATCCAACAGATAAATAGTTAACGCATCAGAATTTTGTTAGACTAGTTTGGTGCATAATTAACGATCAATCTAATTGAGAATAATCAAGATACAGACTCTTTGGTTTCTCGCAGCATGTTCGACTGCTATGAATTTCACAAAGTTTTATCAACTGATAAACTCAGACGAAAGAAGAACAATAAAATGTTCAGAATAACATGAATTTGGCTATAGATAACCTAAAGTTACAAATGGTAATGTGATTAGAAACAAAGGTTTAACATATCTCAGCCGGTGAGGTTGATGTAGGATCCGAATATCGTAATACACATAAATGCGAAACAAGATACGCTATTAAACGTTTTTAAAATTGATTTTTACTTCTATGTTGAAAGAAAACGCGTAAATAACTAATCATGTAAAGTATGTCGAAATTTTGTTTCTAATCAAATAAGTCTACTTAGCTTTAGGCGGCGAAGCTGATAAGTGGCATCAAAATATAATGAAATCATTTTGTACTGGAAATCTTAGTATCGTGAAATTAATGGTAGTTACCATCACATACTGTTATAGGTTTGGATTTTGAGATCCAGTGAAAGATCTTCGGAGTGTTGGAATGAATAGGCAAAACATTGATTGTTAGATGTGATACTCTGTACCCGAGTGTTGGCTGGTTACAGAAACTATTAACAATTCAAATGCCTGAATAAACTGATATCAAATATAAAACGACTGTCCAGAAGAATACTTTTTCTTTAGTTAAATTATATGCTTATAAATTGTTATGACTGGATGGGTAGTTGTTAGATTACATGTACTTCAGTAAGATCAGAACCACCACGCTAGGCTATCGTAGTGTCGCGCTGCAGATTCATTAGACGTTGATATTAATTTGCAATATCATTGAAAGTGAGCTTGGGGTCTTGGTCCAATCGACTAAACAACTGTGTTCTGATGTCACTGAATCTCTGCGATTGGTGACTGTAGATGAGCATAAGGGCTTTGAATTGATCTTCAATCAGCGACTTCAACTGGAAGCGTTCTCATTTGCGGTTGACGATAATCATATGCATGAGAAAATCAGCGTATTCGTTCATAGTCAGCTTCAAACAGCAAATTTGGCAACGTGGATCGGATGTTGCAAACATGGATCCTTCAAAAGTAAAATTATTGCTTGAGCAGCAGCTGAAACTGATATAGATGTTAGAAAATGCAAAACTTACATCTAACTCTCAACCAAGTACTTCCGATCCTACTGCTATTGCACCATCAGGTGATGGTGTCGCGGACAGTATCTCTGAGTTTTAATACGATCCTGAACCCAATATCACATATGAAGACTTATTCAAATTTGATTTCGCTATTCAGGACAACGCTTGGAAAGTCCGCTTGCTGCTTCAGAAGCTGAGTCTTAGTGAACTAGATAGATATTGTAACTTAGTTCTTCCTCCAAACCCACGTGACCGCTCATTATTGGACACCGTCCAGTCATTGAGCCAACAGTTCGGAGATGATTCCTCACTGTTCAACGCGCGCTATCGATGTTTGAAGCTGACTATGAACGAATACGCTGATTTTCTCATGCATATGATTATCGTCAACCGCAAATGAGAACGCTTCCAGTTGAAGTCGCTGATTGAAGATCAATTCAAAGCCCTTATGCTCATCTACAGTCACCAATCGCAGAGATTCAGTGACATCAGAACACAGTTGTTTAGTCGATTGGACCAAGACCCCAAGCTCACTTTCAATGATATTGCAAATTAATATCAACGTCTAATGAATCTGCAGCGCGACACTACGATAGCCTAGCGTGGTGGTTCTGATCTTACTGAAGTACATGTAATCAAACAACCACCCATTGTGGTTATTAAAAAGGCTGATATCACAACTCGAATGTGCGCATATTTTTCAATAGGTCTTAAGACAGCTCTCGAATAGCATCATTACCCACTGACATTCCCTGCAGATCTGTTCACAATGATAAATTGTGGAAAGTTCTTTGCAAAGTTGTATCTAGCTGATGCCTATTTACAAGTGGAAGTGGCTGCAGAATCTAGATAGCTACTTACTATCAATACTCATCATGGCTTGCTTCAGTATAATCGCCTACCGTTTGGAGTTAAGACCACCTCATTTATTTTTCAGCAACTAATGGATACCATCCTATCGGGTATCCCGGAGGTTGCAACTTATCTCGATGACATCCTAATTGTTGTCACACCTTTAGAACATCTACGAGAACGCACGACAGCTGTACTACAACGCACCAGTGATAACGGATTCAGGATCCAGAAGAATGCCAGTTTTTCTTGAAGTCAGTAAAACATTTGAGATTCATCTTTGATGCTGCAGGTCGTAGACCAGACCCTGAAAACATCCGAGCCATAAAAGTGATGCCCACTCCTACCAACGTCTTTGCTCTCCGATCATATCTGGGATTAGTCAGTTACTAATCAGCTTTCGTTCCGTTGATGCATGACATACGCGCATCACAAAATTATCTTCTGAATAAGAATACTAGCTTGAACTGAACGAAAGAGTGTGAAGCTGCCTTTTGCAAGCTGAAAGCAATCATTAGCTCTGAAGTATTATTGACTCATCACTATCCATCCATGCCAATCATTGTGGCTGCAGACGCTTCAGCTTTTGAATTTGGTGCAGTTATCTCACACCAGTTCCTGAACGCGACAGAGAAAGCTATTATGCATTCATCTCCCACATTAACTCCAGCAGAAAGGAAGTACAGCCAAATAGAGAAAGGGGCTCCCGCTCTTGTGTTTGCAGTACGCCGTTTCCACAAAATCTTGTACAGTCGAAGATTTACTCTTCTCACTGATCACAAGCTGCTCACAATTTTTCGGCTCGAAATCTGGTGTTCCAGCCCACTATACAAACCGTCTCCAGCGATGGGCTTTGATACTTTTGGGTTCTGATTTTGACATTCAGTATCGGTGCACCCAACGGTTCGGTCAGGCAGACGCCCTGTCATGACTTATCAGCGGTGTCGTTATTGCCTCCCTTATGACAGAACATTACGCGCATTGTTACCTGGCAACTAATGTTCGTGCCTTTCCAGTCTCAGCATCTGAGATACGAAATGCCTCCAGAAACGCTCTATCAGTAAAAGAACGATGAACTACGTCACCAATGGCTGGCCATCAGCTGGACTTGATGGTGACATCAGCAGCTTTGCCACCGTCGAGACTCATTATTTATCGTGAATGAATGCTTGATGTTTAGAGATAGAGTGGTGGTGCCAGAATCCCTACGATCAAGGGTGCTAAAGCAGTTCCACACTGGCCATTCTGGTATAAAACGAATGAAATCCATTGCATTATTTTGTGACATCAACCACAATTTTTTCTAACTGTTATAATACTTTGTTTGTGTACAAGTTTATTGTACCATAACCTTATTAAATTGGATTTTATGAATTCACTAATCACTTGTATTCACATCCTAAGAACAATAAAGAAATATCTCATTATCCGTTATCATAGTCAAACAAATTCCTATCGGATTATCTAAACGATTAATCTTGGTAACTAAATAATGCTTGTTTTTCTCAATTAGAAATTTTCTAAGATGAATGTATTTTTTACATTTATGGTAAAACATGTTAAGTACTAAATATTTTGATTGTCATTGAATGATCAGGAAAAAATACCATTTTTCTTCAAATTTTCAAAAAAGACTACAATGCTTATTCAGTGAACCCCGGTTTACTGTTTTAATTTAAATTTTTGGTCATTTTTCAATTGTTTGAGGTAATGATGTTCAGTTTTTAAGTCACAGAATTTCATACTAATTTAACTTTTTTCAGGTTGATAATACACCGAAAGATCAATCAGTAGAAAAAAATTATACAGAACATTTTCATTTAACGGTTAAAAAACAAAATTCGCTTGATACATTTGATTCAGTGTCAAAATCAAGTCATTCAGTAAAGTATACTGGTTGGTGGTTAAGAGCTAGTGCAGAAGCCTGGGAACGTTTAGCTGATGCTACAGATATTGAGTTTCCCCATCCACCTGGTTGTGAGACAGAAAATCCTCGACATTCTATAGAAATCAGACAACCGAAGCGAAGAACAGCATTAAGTTTACTTTGTGACAGTGAATTTGGTCAACGGCTGTCATTGAGATTGGCATCGGCTTCAGTTATTGATGAAAGGGCTGCATGGGAGTCTATTCACTCGTGGGCGTCAGCTTTAGCTGAAAATCCTTCTCCGAAAGATCATATCCGTCCAGTTTCTGCTGGAACAGCTGTATCGAAAGAGTCATCAGGTGATGTAGTATCCGGACTCGAAGCAGCTGCTTATTTAAGGACTTTACTTCGCCTAGTTACAAATCTAATTACTGTCAAATGGTGAGTACAATAAGGCTTTTATTCTATTTTCTTGAATGAAACTGTAGATGTGACATCTATTCTATTGAACCAAGCTTTTCACCTTGCATTATACTATGCCTCACTTTTTGTTGTGTAGAAGCTCTCATTTTGTCTTTTGACCATCCCATATACATGCATATAGTTTAAATACTTAAAGTTACAACCCAGAGAGATCTTATAAAACATTCTAGAGGTTTGGCCTTTAAATTAATCTTCAGTTTGTAACCCTCCCCTAGAGACTAATCACACAGTGAATATAATTTGGGCCTCAGATTGTTGCGAATGAAAACAAAATTCATATATTTAAGCAATGAAAGCATAGTCACTGAAAGCAGACAACAACCTTCAAGATTTTTTAATCGAAGTGTCAAGTCATTTAAGAGGGAGTTTACGGAAGCCACTTTGTTTTTCAATTCTTTCCAATAAACATATGTTCTCTGTTTATATTTACCACAGCCTTTTCATTTGGCTAAGTATAAACAATTCATCTTACATTGACATCGAATTCCCTAATGTGAAAATATCTCAGTTTGCTCTATGAAAACATCCCAAGAATAACTATTCTACACTAGGGAACTTTAGGAGATCTAATAACCTCTCATTTCTAAGCTTTTTCGATGGCATGAATAATATGGTCAATCAAAAAACTACTTATTTAGTAAAATACGGCTTTCAGAGTAAATCTTTAGTATTTAGTTTTCATTATCAAATTATTGTTTGTAGTAAACCTAATTACCATGATTGTACGACTCACTAGTTTGACTTTGTTATTGATCTGATAAAATTTGATGATCACACTGACCCCGGAAAATAATTCCATGATTAAAATCTCTCAATATATTTACCTACTAGTAAATTGTCTATAATCTCAGATTGTCACTTCGTTATTTATAATGTCCAAAATTATGTTTGTCAACTTTTCCACATCACACAATAAATAATGAATTGATGTGTAATGATGATGTAACACTTGGTGATTTTTAAGCAAATTTAAAGAATAGTTTAATAGTTATATTATAATGCAATAAGAAGACGAAAATTATCAGAACTATGTGATATATTAACACAATACATTTCGAACAATCTGATTACACATATACTAGAAATGAATGGTAAGAGGAGACTAGTCTAGTTGATCTTTTATTTTCATATATAAATGTTCTTAACAAGTATATATGTGATCAGATTGTTTGAAATATATTGCTCTAATATATCACATAGTTCTGATAATCTTCGTCTTCTTATTACATTATCGAAATTTATCAAAGGGACTAATTGCTTTAAATTATATTATAACAACACATATACATTCAACAGAACATACTTACTGTTTAACTATTTTCTATCTTTATGCTTTATTATGCATAGAAAAAAACATATAAAGAAACTAACTTATCACTAATAAGTTTACACATATTTGTGTTCGTATTTAGGTAGGTGTATGAATAAATAAATCAGTATGATATAAAGTGATTATATCATGAATTTGAAAATCAATAAAATTTTATCGATTTTTATGTTTAATAAAAACTGATTAATAATCAATATACACTAAATAAATCACTTAAAATTTAAAATGTTACGCGAAAATAAAACAAAAAAATTCATTTATTCATATTATATTGAAAACAAGATTTTGTTGTTTGTTTTGTTTAAAATGAGATATTTTGTTTAAATAAGCTAATACATGAGAATCATGTAAATTAATTCATATGTAATACTTTAAAAATAAAAAGTAAGTAATCAACTTAAGTCACACATTGTTGGCATCAACAATAGGATACAAGTATATTATGTTATATTCTAATGAAGATTAAATTACGGGTAACGTCTGACAGATAATAATAGACTTATATTATAAATATATTCTTATTTAGTAACTAGATTATGTATATCTATATTCCTCTTATTATAAGCTGCATTTTGGCCTATAGATTATTATTAAACGATTTATTGTTCTTAAGTTATGTTTAGTTTATTGATTACAGCCTCTCACGTTCACAGCCACTTTTTGGTTTGAACTTGTATAAATGTTATTTCCTATTTAAAGGTTTGATGCGATCTGTTTGGCTGGTATATAAAATGTATGTTTGAAATAAATGATTCGTATAGTGGAAACTTATTGGTGTTCTGGACTCAACTGAAAGGGCTAAGAGAACAAAGGATCAATAAGGACGTTAGGCTACCCATACGAGTCGGACGTCATTGGTTTGGCACAGTACTAAGATTGTATAAGTCGCATTTTGACTGGCAAATAAATTACGTGATAATTAGCCGGGCTTAAAGACAAAAGATATTCATCTACCAATTTCTTAATGGGACAAGGTGTTCGTTTTGAATTTCACTGCTAACTACTACTCAAAATGTAATCATAATGCAAATATGAAACATTCATTCAGGTATTCCATATATTAATTAAGACTAATCTTGAGTTTAGAAACAGATAACTACAAAATGTTGAAGTTAAAAATAGGGTGAAAAACTCATTTGAATGATAAATGGGAGATTATCAGTTATATCTCGAAGTAAAAATGACAGAATATGATTATAAGATATTGATTGGTTTTTGGATAGTTGTGTTTCTTACATAATCATTGAAAATTGGCATTTTTTAGTTATCCTATCATTCTTTTCATTCTACCACATTATTCAAAGTTTCTTGCATTGGTCCAAGTTGCCATACCGCATTAGCACAACAAGATGAACACCGGATTCATAGAAGTAGTTAATTAAGTGGTGGTAATATATAGAAGAAAGATTGCATATAAGGAGATAGTACAGGAAGAAAGAATTAGTTCCTAGAAAGAAAGATATGAAGCGATTTTATTCTCTTAGTTTAAAGGAAGACAGAGAGTGTATACACCTAAGCCATTGTGATCGATTCTGAGCCATGTCACCAAGAGTCTCCAACCATTGGTTACGATAGTCACGCGGACCCCAACCAGGTAGTCTGCATCTACCAACATGGCTCAGTCCAGAAGTTATTGACTTCAAGCACTGATGCCACGTTTTGGTTTGGCTGACTCTAACTTTCTTTCAATTATCCCTAACACCAGTGAGCATTGCGCGTCGTGGTAATCGGTGTTCAGGCATACGCAATACGTGGCCCAACCATCTCAGTCGATGAAGATTCATAACCTCATCAATTGATTTACCATCATTCCCTAATACCCTGTGTCTAACCACACTATTACTAACCCGGTGATCCCAGCAGATACCCGCAATATTTCTAAGGCATCTGTGGTCAAATACTAGTAACTTACGAGTATCTTCTACTCTTAATGGCCAAGTTTCGCAGCCGTATGGTAGAACGGAACGAACTGGACTCTTAATTGATAGACGAATATCTGGCCTTCGCCATAGGTGACGTAAGTTGGCAAAAGCCAAACGAGCTCTTCGAATCCGTGCTGAGATTTCGTCAGACACCAATACATTAGGGCAGATCAGACTTCCAAGATAAGGGAAGTTGTCAACACGTTCGACTACTTCACTTCCTATCCTTAGTTCAGATGTTGACGCAGACCAGTCCTGAAGCAACAACTTGCATTTAGAGGGAGAGAAGCGCATCCCAAACATCCTGGCATTGTTGCTCAGTGCTACCAAAAGACTCTGCATTTTATCAGCGTCTTCACCAAACAGGACTATATCATCTGCGTATTCTAAGTCGATAATTGGACCTCCTGGTGGGAGATCGATGCCCGAAAATTCAGTAAACGTGAGCGTTATTTCCATCAGTAGGTTTATGATGAAGTTAAACAAAAATGGAGAAAGTGAACAGCCTTGACGTACACCACTTGAGGTTGCAAAAGCAGATGACAGTTCGCTATTAGCTCTGACTCAACTAGTAGTGTTCGAGTAAAGAGCCTTCACAGGGTTTATGTACTTCTGAGGTACGCCTTTCAATGGCAAACACTGCCATAAAACCTCTCGGTCTACAGAGTCAAATGCTGCTTCTAAGTCAAGAAATACCACCATTGTCGGACGCCGATAAGTATGCCTGTGTTCTAGAACCTGACGAATGGTGAATATGTGGTCGATGCATCCACGACGAGGTCTGAAGCCAGCTTGATTCTCTCGTGTTTACAGTTCACGAGTCTTAGTTAGGCGTCCTATAATTATCGAGGCTAGTATTTTAGATACTATATTAGTTAAACTAATCCCTTTATGGTTGTCACAGGATGATTTTGACCCTTTCTTAAATATTGGGACGATAAGTGATTGTGACCAGTCAGAGGGAATTATGTCCAACTCCCAGATTTTAACTAAAATATTAGTCACCCTAGTCGCTAAAATTGGACCACCATCCTTAAAGACCTCTGGAGCCAATCCATCTGGACCAGCTGCCCTTCCTCCTTCTAGATTAACTATAGCCTTTTGAACTTCAGCTAGAGTTGGAGGACCTACTTCAATGTTCTATTCACATTGTCTGGGAATGGTGGGTAGTTGTAGAGTAGCTGAATGCCAGGTGAACTGTTCTCTAAAATGTCCCGCCCATCGTTCTAAACGTCTGAACTGGGAGCAGATGAGAGTGTCTTTTTTTTCCGGGATAGTCTCACTTACACTTGACTTATTCATTCCAGTTTCTTTTATTAGTCTGTAGACTTGTCTTGTGTTCCCCATAGCCGCCGCCTTTTCCATCTCTTTTGCTTTCGTTACCCACCACTGCTCACGGTCGTTCCTTAGACTTTTGCTTAACCTTGATCTGATTTGTTTCAGCTCTTCATCATGTTCAGAGCCTGATGGGATGAGTTTACGAAAATCCATCAGTGCAATAGACCCTGAAGAAATCAATTAGTTCTTTGTAACCCTGTGGTTTGAATTACTAATAGATGTCACTGCTGTTTCCAAAGCTGATTGTATATCTTTCCAAGCAACATCTGGGTCAGCCTCGTTTTCAGAACTACCTAAGTGTGACCTCAGTTGTTCTTGGAACCTACTTTTGGTTTTCTCGTTACTCAGTTCAGTTCTAATGGGTCTTTTTAGTGTGGCTTTTTTGCGTCCAGTGAGGCGCAGGCAGATGCGTGCTCGTATTAGGGCATGGTCGGAGTCTAAACAGGTACTCCAGAATGAGCGACAATCTTCTATCGACCCTCTCCAACGATGACTGATGGCAATATGGTCTATTTGAGTCCATCGTTGATTCGGTGCAGGGGGTCGCCATGTTAGACGATGTCTCTCCTTATGCTTAAAATTTGTGTTTGCTAAAAATAAACGATCGTCTGAGCAAAGTTGCAGCAGACGATCACCATCATCTGTTCTCTCTGCCGGAATACTAAAATACCCACCTAAATGTCTTTCTGTTTCGTTTAAGCTACCTACCTGGGCATTAAAGTCGCCTGCTACGAGTACTATATCTGAACGTTTAGCTTTCTGAAGAAGTTCAGAGAGTTTTCTGTAAAATTCATCTTTCACTTCATCCGAACTGCAGTCAGTGGGAGCGTAGGCAGAAACGACGAAAAGGCAACGACGTGTGTCCCTATCCTTTCGAGTTCTTACGGAGCCGTTTAGCCGAACAGCGCATAGACGACTATTAACGGGGATCCACTCTAATAGCGCTTGTTCCGCCCTCATGCTTAGTGCTATGCCTACACCTGCCAGTCCACGAGAACTAGCCGTCGGGTCGCCAGATACACGGAGGGTGTATCGCGTCGGCTCTTTTTTTGACCGAGGTGTGGTCAAGTGAATGACCACGCTAGGATCCTGTATGTGTGTTTCGGAGACACAGCATACATCAATCGTACGAGATTCCAAGGTTTTAGCCAAGGAAGCCTGCTGACCGATTTGGCATAGTGTGCGTACGTTGAAGGCTCCAATGTGTAGTTTGGAGCGAGGTTTCAGTAGACCTGGGACAGTGTTTTGCGCACTAGAATCGTTGGCTATGGTGACACTTGAGGAGGAAACCAAAAGAGGAAGCTTAGATTTGAAAGTCGATGTAGGAGGAATAATAGGAATTGAAGAGGGAGGTTGATTATGAATACAGTGGTCTTGAGTGCTGTTAGAGGTATGAGGGCGGTTATCACTTCCCAGCTGCCCACACCATTGAAGGGTTCTTCTGGAGGTACCTGAAAAGGAAATTGGGTTAGAGGTGGTCATAGTGACCTGAGAGCGTGACCACAGTGCTCAAGGGACAGCTGCTTGAGGTCGGTCACACACGACCTTTTTATGAGTAGTTTTTGTGTTAGCTCCGTACTTGTTGAGACCTTACCGCCGGAGACGGATATCCGTGGGATAAGGCGAGGTGTGCATTTTTAAGGTCGACTTTTTCTAACCCCACCCCTCATTGTGGGAAGGCAACATCGCTGTTATGCTGGTTGCCTGAAGGAAACACCTTGCTGCCGTCACACCTCTGTACAGTCAGCAGTACGACTTCGCCTTCGGACCTTGGATTTGTTGCTTTTAGTCTTACCGCTCTTCAACCGACCTGTCTGGCATGGTAGGACCTTGAGGAATGGTTGTTCCAGCCAGTATAGTTCGGTTGCTTCATCACGATAGGCAAGCCCGACCACAACGTCAAGGTAGCAACAACGGTCGGGGAAATGTTAGTATATTTATAGTTTTTACATAAGAAGATTCTAAAGCCTTCTCCAAGTATACCCTAGCGCTGATTATATAAGAAATAGCCAATCAGCGTACCCTAAAATAATCCTGCACGGAACGTACTTTAGTCCAATCTATATTCCGCTAACACTTATATTGTTCGTGTCATTTTAATAGTTTATTAATGAAGCGTTCATCAGCTGCGATGCATAAGTTTGATGTACATGATAAGCATTCTTAACATTTATGCAATTCGCCATTGAATGGTGAAAGTGTTCAAATTTACGTCATTCAGGTTTAATACTGAATATGTTTGCTTATTATTCTCATAAATTGTATGTTTATCATCTTGTTCATAGTATCTAATTATTTTTTTGTAGAAAAGAAAATAATTCTTTGAATCTGTTTTCTGTATTATATACCTTCTCATTTCAGCGATGTTTCGATTATTGTACGGTTTTGTGAAGTGACCGAGTTACCGGTGCAATTGATTAAACTAATGCAATCATTTCTAAATTTTACGAAATTACATGAGGTAAGACATTAATAACATATTTTTTTCAAGGATGAACTATACATTACTGTTATTTTTATCAGGTGGTTTTGACTGAAAGACTAATTAAAGTGTACTAGACACGTGATTTGTATATGAGTTGCATGTATTAAATGGCATGGTGTTTTTCTGGTTATTCAGTGTCCATAAGCTTGAATTTTCAGTGTGATATAATTTTTCTGTTTTGACTTGTTAGTTGAATGGGGACAGTCATTCACCAGCTAGTTTCAATATTGAGTTCTCTGTGTCTTAACCATAGAACAGTGATTACGAACCAATCAGTCACTTATGATTTAATGCATAGACCAATTCACGCGATTTTATATGGTTACTTATTAGGATCGTTTACGGCTCTCAGCGTTAATATTATTTACTGTAAGACACAACCTAATTGGTTTAGATTATTCATTTCATCATTTTATCCTTCTTTTCATTACTGGTTTCCAATGTTCAAACACATTCTTCCCGTAACCCGAGTGAATTCATGGCATGATGCCATATTTATATGCGAATATTTTCGGACTTGTTTCTCGTCATACCTCTAGTGCGTTTGTGTGACAAGTAAATCAGACTATATCAAATCTTGCAGTTACAGTTCAGAATTTCTATCTATCTTATTCAACTATCTTTTAAATTAAAAAAACACTTGGGAAAAATGACTATAACACATATTTCTTACATAGTCATCTGTTCCAGAAAATACCTAATCCCGTATTCATCTGACTTGTTTAACTTTCATGTCTATATAGGTTAGATTCTTACCAATAAACATGTACTATAAAGTAAAACTAGTTTCATGGATTGAAAAAATTAATCGCTTATTTCAAGCCAGTGGTCATCCACCATCTTTAGCTGTAAACATTTGGATAAGGAAATTTATACCCACTAATGTTAGCGAATCCATTTTAGCAAATCACTGGAAGTTATTAAAAATTGTGTTGTTCACGAGTAGTACTCTGGTTACTAGGATTTCAACAGTCTTATTTACGTCACTCAAATCTATTCAGTATGTTATTGTCTACTGAAAAACAAGGTTATTTATATGATAAGTATTTATTAAGATGAGATAGAAGTTTGAATTTTGTAATGGAACCCTTTCCATCACTGGAACTGTCTCCAACCTCATATTTCTCATAAATCACTGGGATTCCATTGTCCTGACAGTGATTGGTTAACAATATTTTACATTTTTAAATATTTTGTACATATTTGTCGATCAACCGTTCATTTATGCTGTTTCTGTCGGTTTTGTGAACGCGACACATGGATATGATTCATAACATAAAATAAAGGGAACCTGGGATGCATTAAATACTGTTATTCGTCTATCCGTTTCAATTTCGAAAAGTCCACACCCTCCAGTTGTATATAAGTTTTTATTGTTGTTGTGTTAAACATTATTTTAAAGATCCAGGACAAGTAGTTATGATTTTTTACATTTTTTCACTTCAAAATTGTTCATCTTTCTTTTATTTCATCTTTAAAAACAGTTAGTTTAAACTGAAAGTTCCTCAGTGATTGCTGAACTAGAATTTATTCGGTTTTTTCAAGATATATCGAACTAAATTAGGCAGTAACTAGTATTGAAGAAGATTTGTAGGTCAGGTGGATGCTTTTGGTTGTATTGTTTCCTTTCAGATGGATGGTTCAGTTGCGGAATTTTCGTTCATTCTGGAAAACATTATCAGGGATCTCTTTACATGAAGTATGACACACGACAAACGATAGATGTAACTAGTAACACATTTGTTGGATTTATAGATAACCTTTTATTGTCTGGAATTTCTTGCTTTATTTTAAATTAGAAAATGTGGTATGAACAAATTCTTCTCGATATAATTATTGCAATGAACGCCTATTTTGTGAGTGAAATTGGTCAAAGACAAAATATTCCACATTCAGTGTAAGTTGAAGTAAAATTGTGTTTTATTGAAGTCATTTTTTTACCAGACTTTATCATAAACTGGGAAATCATTGAAAAGCAAAGTGCAATGGATAATTGTTTCATCCTAGCCTTCAGGATTTCTCTGTACTATGCACCCATAACTCCAGAGATCGAGCCCAGAGCCTTTACATTACTGAGTCTGGCTTAAGTCTGTTTACAATGTGCCTTGATTATCCCGCCCCGTGGGATTCGAACCCAGGATTTATCGGTCTCGCTCACGAACACTTAACCTCTAGACCACTGAGCTGGCCGGCATCCAACGGTGTTAATGACTAACTTCAACTAATCCACAAAATTGAGCGACGCATTCACCATTGTCATCAGTGAGTTACTATCTCACAACAGATTCGGTTGAAATCCATTAGTCACGGCTTCTCACTAGAACCCCAGAAAATACCTCTTGAAGCCGGTCACTATTGAACACATGATGATTATTATCAGAAAGTAGTCTCGCGAAATGGCAGTGATTTAATAGTTGAATTCATGAGTCGTTTGAAGGTAGACCGACATGGAAAACCTGGGTGCGAATCCCGCATGCAGGATCGTGGATGCGCATTGCTGAGGAGTCCCATACTAAGACGAAACGGTCATCCAGTTCTTACAGGCTTCCCATGGTGGTTTAGCTTTTATTGACTCATGAATTCAACTATTCAATTACCGAAATCTCCACAATACCCTCTTCTTAATTTATTCGCTTACAGGTGTTGGTAGTTCAGATTGTTTGCATATGTCGAATATAATTGTGGAATCCACAACATTTCGTTTTGGATACAGCTTCTCTATTATATTTCTAAAATGTAAACGACTTTGAGTCTCAACGGCGGCATTTTTTAGAAAAATCATGTGTTCCTTACATTAATCGATCCAAAACACAGTGATCTTCTAGAATAGATAGTTAATTTTGTGAAATAAATAAGAAACTAATCAAAAATTGTAAACAAATTATTTTGTTTATGAAGAAGTATATTTGATTTTGTAAATTTCTTTAAAAAAGGATGCACGCACTAGTACATACACACTCATGTACATTACTAGACGTTCATTATAAGTACGTTAACATAGTATTTAAATCTTGTGACTAAAAATTTATTGATTTGTCTTAACCGCGTTATACATTAAGATAATCACACAGCTTAACCAGGTTTATTATTGATTGGTTTATCGTCCTAGTCAAAAATTTATTGCAAATCTTTATATTGGCAACATTCTCATTCTCAGTGTTATAAGAATTTATGTTGAATGATTCCATGATGGTTAACCCTAAAGTTGAGTGCAACATAGTGATTGATCAACTAATAGTAACCAGTTCCATATAGCATATCTCAGTCCTAAATTATGCCATACGCGTCATGAATAGCTTAACTGTATTGACTTTTACTATGATATCAAACAACTTACGTTCGAATATTGTCTTGTAAGATCTCAAATATGCCTTGATGACGATTGTCAGCAGGCCTAAAGACTGGACCCAGTGTTTCTCTCCATTAGTTTTCAAAAAAAACGTTTTCACAAAAGATCGTTTTTATAAGTACTGCCTTGTATTAATTGGTCAAAGACGTTGGTCTTATGCTTTCTACTCTTAGATATCTGTTATTAGTGCTTAAATAGATTTCAGAACAGTGTTGAACTTCTCAACTCATCAATGTCAACGCATATTTGATCATCAGAGTGTGATTAAAAGTGAACATCAAACATTCAATATATATATGAATATATGGGTAACGTACACAATAATCTTCACCTTTTTTGTGCATAATCACATCGAATATTCGTAAACTGTTTTAATTAAGTTAAATTTATTTTAGTCTTTACTGTTTCGCTGGTTTCCATCAGTGGCTTATTACTATTACTAATATTATTATAGTTAATTTGTAAAGTGTTTGATTATTTATAGCTTACAAAGTTACACAGAACATGCCCTTTGTTTTATTGAGCTTGTACCGAGATTAGTGAATCAGGATTGTGACAAAGAATTGCACTTACGTGATCAAACTCTACTAGTGAGTTATTATTGTTGATTAGAAAAATGATAATTTATTTTTCTGTGAAAACAAAAGGGCGAAACTGGTTTTTCAATGTGTACTGTTTTGATCAGTTGTCAATCAGTCTTAGTGTATGTTTTGAATGATTTAGCAATTATTTTTCCAGTTAATTTCAACATTATAATCTGACATTGTATATTCTTTTTCTTGAACAGAACATTTTCTGCATTATTTTGACGAACGTCTTAGTTAGGAATATTGATTGCTTTAAGTTAAAACTTTGTTAATAATTCAATTTTGTCTATAAGATGAAAATAACCCATCTCTTACAGTTAAAGCTATTCGTGTATTGTCTTATACAAGTTTATGTAATTTTCTTTGATTTACCTACTTTTTATCTATCAGGGCCATAAGATACTATATCGTCTATTGGGTTCAAGTTGGATTCAACTTACCACTATAACTGACTTACTAATCTCTACCCTGATCCACTTATCTGAAATGACACAGAAACTAAGTAATTGATTTGTTATGAATTTTTATTTAAAATTCGAGATTCTAGACAAATTTTTATCCTGTTTATCGTATTTCACTGTATTAATGACAAAATAAACCTTGAGCTAAGGTACTGTTGTTATATCAAGCTCTATTTTAAATACAGTCAGACAAACTGATCAAAATGTTAGCTTATTTTCGAAAGCTCAATTTTATATCTCTTTAAGAATAAATAGTATCGTTTATATTATTGATAGTTTATTATATTAAATTTTTGTGAAATATTTCTATTATATCTTTTACCATTTATTTAGTGTATTCGTTATTTAATTGAACGTATGGTTGAGAGGCCATCTGCAGTTGTTGAGGAATTTTTCAGTGAATTAAAGAAACATCATCTTCAAACTATAAAAACACTAGTATTGATGCCATCCGTCAGTCGGTATAGTATAGTTGGTAAGTTTATCCATCGATTTATGTACATTTCAGTCAGTCGTTCAGTCAGCCAAACATGTGAAACGTAAAGTGTGGTATATATGTCAATCACTTCAAGTTTCCATACCATATTAGCTCACAAATTTCAGAGTAGTATGAGTATTAACAGTATTAGTTGTAGTACAAAGGAATAGGCATAAAAGATGTGATTCTAGAAAAAAAAGATTTATGGAATAAAATTTTTTTGAGACAGTTAAGAAGTTCAAGATCTAGGCGAAGACAAAAAGTAAAACATCTGCCTGATTACGAACGATTTTAACTTATGTTATCCAAAGGTTCCAACCATTTCTTACGATTAGCGATTTGACCTCAACCAGGTGTTTTACGCCTAACTACACTGATATTTTGTATCCATTTACATGTAATTAAATAATTCTAAATATATTGTGAGACAGAACATTTGCTTTTAAATAGACAACACTATGCAATTGAGACAATATTCACGAAGTCCAGCGGTCAACGAGAATGATATCACGTTTGTCTAGTACTTATTGCTGATCAAACCCTACCGATCACGTTTCAGTATGGTCACTAGTCCAAGTTACTTGATATTACATGAACTATACATTGTTATTATGTGTGTTAATGATTACTAATTAGCGTGTATATCTGAGTCCTAAAGGAAGTCGGTTTTTGTTCAAAAGCTAGTGATAACGTCACTGACTGTTACACCAAGTGATTGTGGTCCGAATCACACAAATATCAATTCTCTTTAGATTGCAGATACTGCCTACTGACGAGTCCCATCTAGCACAGAACGAAGATTTAGGGCTTTCTTCTGTTAGTTTCCAGCCACCAAATAACACTAAGAGATTGTTTTCGATTTATAACTAATCTCTATAAAACCACATAGGAAAATAATAATCTTAGGCTTTGTAATGGTAAGCTTCGAAATAGATCTCCTAAAGCTCTAATTATCTCGAAATGAAACCAAGTCAGAGGCGACGAAGTTATCGGATTGATCGATAGTCACGTAACTGTACATCATGAAACTCACTTTGATAAGTCATCTAATGTTAGATACTGTTTACATTTTGAATTAACTTACTATTAAATGTGACAATTAAAAACGATTCTTTTTTATCTAAAATATGATTCAAGTGAATATACTGATACGTTCATGGTAGTAAACGCTTCAGTGAATAATAATCAGCGATAAAAATGTCTTTAATGTATTTCATACCATCGGAACCATAATTATCTAACATATTTCCATTTACAGATTTGTAATATTATGTTACTTTCACGTGAATTAACAAAAATGAGTTTTAGCGTCTTTTAATGTATAACTTACATAATTGTTCTACAATTAACAAAAACCAGTTTAAATTACGAACCTTCATTCAGTGTTATAAAGTCAACAATATATTGTCAAAATTAAGTTCTAACATTGTATAAAATGAATAATTTTATATGCCTGATTGAATAATATGTATATCAATCAAAACAAATTATAGTGAACATTTAATTAACCAATGAAATTAGGGCCATGAAATTGTTCTGTATAATATTTGTTACTCATAAACTTACATACATTCCACCAATTTCACAATCTAAATGTTTTTCTGTAATATGTCAGTCAGTGACCATATTGGTCTCGTGTGCTGTTAGGGGTATGAGGGCTGATATCACTTCCCGGCTGCCCAAATTGTTGAAGGGTGTTTCTTGACGAACCTGAAAAAGAAGTTAGATTAATGTTGGTCTTAACGACCTAGGAGCGTGATTTCAAAGCCCAGGGGATAACTGCTTGAGGCCGGTTTCGCACGGCCTTTATGTGGGAGGTTTCAAACGTGTTAGCTCCGTTCTTCAAAGGGCCTTACCGCCTGAGACGGAAATACATGAGGTAAGGTGAGGCGTGACCTTTTTTGTGGCCGACCTTTATTAACCCCTTCCTTCCTTGTGAGAAGGCGGCATCGCCGCAGATGCTGGTTGCCTAAGGGAAACACCTTACTGCTGTCACACCCCTCTACAGTCAGCAGTACGACTTTGCCCTCAGATGTTGGGTTGTTACTTTTAGTCTTACCGTTCTCTAATCGACCTGCCTGGCGTGGTAGAACATGCAGGAGCATATGTTCCAGCCAATATTGCTCGGTTTGGGTCATCACGATAGGCAATCCCGTCCACCACGTCAAGATAGCAGCTACGGTTAGGTACTTGCATTTTGTATAGATATGTTGAAATAGTGTTAATTAATTCAATGGAATTTTAATAACAGTAATTTAAGTTTAACACAGTCAACTGTATCAAAGCAAATTTCTTTAACCATTGAATAAGTTTCTGAATATCAAAACAAATATTTCATATTTTTTCGATTGAAAAAAAATTTCATCGATTTAAAAGAATTGATTATTGTTAACCATTGGTTTGAAATGGGTACAGCTCATCGTTGTAAATTAATAGTCGTTATTATTGATTAGTTTGTCGAAATTGTTTCTTATCCCTATTACATTAGTTAATAAACTCAAAATTATGCTAATGTTAAAATAAGATTTTGCTAAAGTTGGATAGTGAGCTAGGAATGAAATCCAGAATGTGCGATTTATCTTATTTAAAAGATTCATGAGATAGATATACACACTGAGACTAAAACCCAGTACCGTTCTCCTTAAATGACAACGCGTTCTCTTAATAGGACGTAACGTATATCCTTGTACCTACTATTAGCCAATGTCTAAATTTTATCATAATTTGTAACTAAATGACAATATCAGGGTGGATATATACCAATATAGACTGATCAATTACAGTCCTGAGTTATAAACGCGTAAATATCAGTCTTTACAAGATAAACTTCAATGCTTTTTCAAATTTTAATCATCTTAGATGCTGATATTAATCGCTTAGACGATATTCGTGAACACGCTATGGCAGCATTGACTGCTTTCACATGTCCTCTGTCCACGGTGTTTATATCAAACAAACATTTCAAGGATAATAATAACAATTCTGTTGGGGGGACAAAACCAGGGAACTACTCTATTCGAACACATGATGTGAGTTTCGTTTATTTTTATTATTTCCTGTGGGTTAACCTGTTTCTGTATTGCAGAAATGTTTCTACGCGTTCACCTATGAGGTGTACAAAATACATTGTTACTTTTTATAGTCGTTTAGTAATTGATAATAATCAATTTGTCATAAAGGTTCCATCAAATTTTCCATGAATATCTTTGTTTTTTGTGTAAATGTCTTTCTAAGACGTAATTTCGAGTCATAATTAACTAGCATTAATATATGTGAACCATTTCAACCCGAAACAGTGATTACTGAATGTTAGTGTGCTAGTTACAAGACTTGGAAATCCTTGTGATCAAACCCTATACGAAGTTCAGTGTGTATAATGTTGATTTGTTCTAAAATAGTATATATAAACTGTCTAGTGATTTATTATGCTATGTTAGTAAAGAAAGCATTTCATTTGTGTTCGTAATAATTATCTATTTCCTACTCTACGGAAATCGAACATTTACTGTTTCCAATGTTTTGCTCTTTTCTATAAAACACAGTTACGTCACTATACAGCATTATGTAGGCAGTTTAATGAATTACGGAAATAAATTTATTATTTCCGACAACCTGGTTATTTTTTTACAAATTAAAAATAATCGTGAATTCAAATAAATGAAAATCTAGTTATAGTTAAGGACTTATAGTTTAAATTGCCAGCATTAATTACATATCAGTTGGGCTATATTGGCTGGAAAATATGCTCCTTTAAATCCTATCATGCCAGGCAGGTTGTGTGGAGAACGGTAAAGTTAAGGCAGAAAATTCGAGAATGTATTCGTACTACTGACCGTAAGGGGGGTTTAGCAGCGGTAAGCTGTTTCTCTCAGACAACCAGCATCTGCAGCGATGCTGCTTTTTCATAACGGAAGAAAGGTGTTAAAAAGGGTCGCTTCCAAAAATATTACATTTCGCCTTACCACATGGATTTCCATCTCCGATGTACATACCTACCTGGTTCTACTTTGTAACCGAAAGTAATGTACACTGTATTTATTAATTTCTTTATTTTCAGTAGCAGAAGTTTTAATATAAAGGACGTATTTTCTATATATAGATCGGATCCTGAGATGCCTGATTGTTTGAGGCTGATAACTGATACACAGATATGTAAATACAGTGATTCAGGTTTATCTTGTAGCTGTAAATTTATCTGTTTGTCAACCAATGTCAATGAATATGATTGTGTGAGATTCTATCAAATTGGATGTTATTCAACCTCTTTTTCATATTAGAAAGTATATCTTGGTTACAAAGGTTATTCACATGAATTCTTCGAGGGATCAAGAATGTCTGCACTCCATTTAGTTTACCAAACAGTTCTTCATTCTGTCTCACTTATTTCTCCCCCTATTCTAATTTTAGTAACTGTGATGTATATTGAATAATGAATCTTTTATTTATTTTAACACATAGGTATTGGTACAAGGAGGCACCAAGTACATATGCGCCACACGAATCTCAATTGATTTGTGTGAGGGCTGTGATACTGCTCGGGTGTCCAAACCGAACCACGTGGTTTTCTTAAGGGGCCACACCCCGAGCCTTCGACCTGAACGTCTGACCCACAAGGCAGTGGAGCATCGTAAGGAGATGCAGTCCATGGTAGCCGGTGACCAACGATTGGTTCATAAGCCATTTGTTCCTTCAGGATACTAGAGCCCATGTGCACCATTGTTTTGGGATCCGGTTAAAGCGCCGGAAATTCGCTTTTCGTCCTCTCATTTTCGTAAACAACACCCCCGCCACGAGGAGGCAGTGAGTAGGACTTCCCTGGCAGGGGCTATGTACGCGTGGCCATGTGAGAGCATTTCGAGAGGGAGAGCGGACTCTCCCCACTCTCGGCCGTACCAGGGCATTTGGGGGCGGATAATGAATCAGGTGTGAGAGATCTTATTATGTTTCAGAAAATTTCAGTTTACCTCTATCTGAATATAAGTATATACCTGCCATATTGTTATTTATTTTCCGATCATTCAAATGATGACATTTTATGTCAAACTAACGTAACGAAATTTACCGTAACGGTACATGTGATTGATTCTAAATAAACTGTATGCCTACTGTTCTTTTATTTAGTAGTATAATTTCACGTTATGAAATTTTGTTAGTTGAATATAAAATTATTTTCTTGTACTTGAAATTGCATCATTTTATATATGTTTTATTAGACACTGTTTATGTAGGGATTTTTCATGAATTCGTTTATTTTTCCTATGGGTAAAGTGAAATCTATTAACCTATAATTAGTAGATTTTAAAATGACACTGACCAATTACTAAACATTATGTTGGGCTGATATACAAATATCATTCTCACTGTTTATTCAGCTAATTACCGATCAAAGTCAAATTATATGCTCAAGATTGTTCACTGTAAGCTACAAATTGTTATTACTTTAGGTAATTTTTAAAAAGTTAAACATCCCCGTTCCGAGAGGATCGGTTTATGCGTATAGATAGCTTTATTGTCTCTGTAATACCATACTTTGTTGATATTGCTTACAAAAAGACAAGAATTCAAAAGAAATACACACAAAATCAGTTCGCAAACTCTGATGCAGCTAGATGTAAATAGGGTTTAATTTCTCATACTTTCTAGTAATTAATGGTTAAAGTTATTTCTACAATGACCATTTTCAGGTAGCCCGATTTTGATTATCTTTCCAGGTCAAGTACATCAAATGATAACATTATATTCTACCAATTCTCCTGTTAGTTTTTGCTTTGTTTATCCATATAAATTGATAGAGTTTGCGCATGACATCTATGATAACTCACTTATCAAGAATTCATCATTTCATATGTTATATTTATATAAAATTCGAAATATTTCATCCGTGTTTTGGCGTTGACGGGTCTATTTTTTCAAAACTCAGACCGTGTTTGGAGTGCTTCATCCTTTTAAACGTCGTTTGAATCAATGTTCCATTTTTTGTTTTGAGGTTTAAGGATACAAATCAGTGCTTATTTTTACGGAATTCTACGTCTTGTTTCTACAATCCCCATGAACATCATAACTGGCCAACATTCATTTCTTATAATAAATGTTTTTGTAATTAGCATACCATTGGTTTAGTTAAAATCCATTTTCTATCGCGTCAGTATAGTCGTTGGTTTTTTTTATATATTGTGAAAATGCTAACAGAATATATACTGATTTACAACCAAGTTTTATTTGATATAATATAAGATATGATACAAAAAAAATAACTTACGTAAACATGCGGGATTCATGAATCATGTTAACTGAGTATTCCTGATCAGCGTAAAACGTAAAATATATGCAAAGTACAATATAAAGGGTGATATAATTTCAAAGAATATTGACGGGATAGATGCTGTTGCAATCCTGAACCATGTAAACATAAAGATTGTTTTATCATTAATGAAGAAAAACGGACATTTATTATAAAAAATTTCATAAAATACACTAAGAAGTTATTATAACTACAAAAACCATTAAAGTTTTATGATGATAAATGACATATATTTTACCATAGAAAGGATATTTAGTTTAACTGATTCTCATTGATATCATTATTCAATGAATTATACAAAATAAGTGAATTTAATCCATTATAAATAAATAGCATAGAGTACCAATTGTATGATATAAATAATCAATATCCGATTTCATATATTTATATATATAGTCATTAGAATCTAGTGTTGTATAGTCTGAAATTATGTTATAATATATGTTTATTGCTTTATCAATTATTATTAGTTTTCTGATTCAATTCTTTATTAAAAATTGATTTAATCCACTTAAATAAATCATTCATATATAACTATAAATTATTTTAATTATGTAATTTCTATCAAATTCTTAACATTATTTGATCTAAATTAAGTTTTGTTTTTCGGTAATTACCGTAATTAATTAATTGTCTTTTATTTTCACAATAATAATAATATATTTTAATATTTTATAGGAATTATTATAATTTATGATAATAAATTACATTAATATGATTTGTATTTGTACTTATGTGTATATTTGTGTATGTATATGTGTGTGTGCATGTATGGAAATAGTGTAATTCTTTTGTAACACGTTAAATGTAATTCGACAATGGCAAACCGAAAGCTGTAAATAACTTAACCAACTAAAATAATAGTAATAATAACAATAATAATGTCAATGTAATTAATTCACTTATGAATTAAAAAGGTATGATGCACCATTTATCCCTGGAACTCAAGTAATCAAAGTTATTTGTTTATTGAACTATAATTTGGATTATAAAAAATTTCCAATTAATAGTTCACTGTTTATTAAGAAATGAATTTAAAGCTTCATTATGTGTTAATATATACAACATTTTTTTCAAGTGGTACTTTCTAAACTTCCATATTGTATCATGTTTGATTGTATAGTGATAAATTTAACTTAGTTGTATAACTAAATCAAGAAAACAAAGTGTTTTAAAATAACTTGTAGAGGTTATTTTATACATTTTCTTGCTTAGAGCTACATTTTGAACTGACTCCTGTAGAGATAACCATTGAAAATAAATGAGGTCAGGTCAGTTTTTTCTTCTCAGTTTGGAATTTTTCCAATGTAAACATTCATACTTTATTAAAAAAATCAAGTTAAGGACTTTTAAGTCTTGTGGCGTTTATTAATGAATCATATGTTTAAAGCGATTTTGTTTACGAGGTTTATTCATCTGACGTCAGTTTGTTACCTAAAAAATCTTCTGTTTTCTCTTTATCCAATTAACTTATTAAAAGGAATTCCATTTTTGCACTAATGCAACTAATTGCTTGAAAAATGAATAGTGATTATTTTACATTGTTTTAAGCATTTGTCATTGTCGTTCTTACCACATAAAATATTGTAGAGTTGTAATACTTATTCTGATTCATGTTGTATTTTTGTTTAGACATTTTAAAACCATTACTATTATTATCATTAGTGATGTGTTCCAAGATGACTGTAAAGAAATCAGTTGATTTCACTTTTGAACACAAATTCTACTGTTAAATATTTAGAATCGATGAAGCAACTATGAAATATGTACACATAAGGATCAGGTTAACGGATGAATTGATTTACTAGTCTTTTTGAAGATATATTTACAATAAAGTCATGGGCTTTCATAGCATTTATTTTTGTCAGTTTTTTAATGTGACAGATATACATGTTTTGTAAATGGAATTGTTTTATTTTCATCTTTGGTTTAGTAATGAGAACTGAAGTAAACTTAATACTTTCACTAATGCCTATATTCCTAAATGTTTTCTCAGATTATTATTACTATTGTGTATTGTAATCCTATCTCTCTTTTTATCTGGGATTACTACAGGAATCATTTGCTTTGTAAACTTTAAATTTATCTTCTGATCAAAACAGTTTGTCTGATAGATCAACTTGTCAGTTTACGGGATTTGTGGAGATTATAGTATATTCAAAGTTGAATTTACGAGTCAAAGTAAACTAGGTCGCCATCGAAAACCTGAAAGCACTGAACTGTCGTTTCCTCCCAGTATGGGACTCTCTAGCAGTGCGCATCGACATTCCAGTGCTTTCAGGTCTTGGTCTGGCTCAGAATAACTCGTGAGTTCAACTTTGAAAAGATCAATTTGTTGCAACGTTTATGTGCGTGACACCTATTGCAGAATTGTCTTTATCCAATTTTACTAAAAAATGCCTATGTGTGATAAAATTTGAGATCTGGTTTATTTTATTATCATTTCCTTTTGTATTATTTCAATATAGTCCATTTATAAGATTATGCCACTAATAACTATCAACGTTTGTAAATCGTTTAAGACAACACACAAATGCTTCTTACTTTACGTATAGATCGTGTTATAACTAACATTGATATTTTCAGGCATTCACAGTATTTGTCTGATGAGTACAATTTATATTTTCAATTAGGATTTCTATAATTTGACCAAATTGCACGGAATAATAGGAAATTTATATTACAACAACCATAATTTGTGCTTAATTCAGCTTCTTAAGCGGAATTCATTGTATGAAAAAAAGAATCAAAAACATGGTTAATTTTGAAGCTTTATTGATTTGTTACTTAAGTTCTATTGTTTATTATATTTTTCAGGTTTCTTTTCTGTTTTTCAGATTGCTATGTACATCGCGAACCAACTTTGTCAACCGGAATTGGAGACTCATTTACGTGTGTATATTTCCTATCTATGGGTTAGCCGTCTGTGTATACACACAGCAAAAGTTAGTTTCCATTTTATTTACGAATTGAGTTCCTAGTAGATTGTGTGTTCATATTTATTCAAGATAAAAACCTAACTGTTTGTTGAATCGTAATATGTTAGTCAGTCATCATTAACGTAGAGCTTGGCAAACATATTCAAGTTCTTAAAACATGATGAGAGGAAATCAAGAGAGTGAAATGCAAAGGAGTTCTAAATATCATAATAGCAATGATAATCAGAACGACTGAACATTTTGAATATTGTTTGAAAAGACAGAATGGAGGGGTATTCAAGAAAGAATATTGTGATTCCAAATAAACAGGGAGATAATGTGTAATTACATCTGGGTCATAGTGAATAATTCTAAGCTATTTCACTTGAAGTTATTCTGCAAATCCCAAGTAGGTGTCACCCTAGAGCTGAATGTACAGAAATTTATTTTGGCTGCTGATTCGCAATTCAACTATTGTTTAGAAAAGTACAACTATGTTTTCGGGAATTTTCGGTTAATTCAAGAAAATTAGAAAATGAAATTTTCATTTTTTCACGTATTCTATTGTATATCAACATGATTGATATATGTAATGGTTTACAAAAATGAATTATTGAGGTATATAAATGATTAAAACGAATGTATTGAATAACATGTCAAATTTCATTTTGTAATGAATCAATGCTATGTATAATTGAAATCAATACAAAACGTTTCCATGAATGTCTTAAAAATAACATTATAACTATCCATTGATCAAAAAATCTATTTATTATTGATTAATATGAGTAAATTATAATAATATAAGTCCAACTATAACGTTGTTGAAACATAAGTTGAACAGTAGTAGTATTTTAATTATAAGGAGATATAACGGTTATATTTTTATTTATTTTCTCAGGGCTTTTTTAAGTCTACAAGATTCAGATTCAGGATTTTATTTTTACTGACGATTAGTTCAGTTGGTGATAATTCTACATTGAATATTCATCATATTTGACAAGTAGTATCTCTAATATTTATTTGATATCTTTAAGTTAAGCATGATTGGTTTTTTCTCAAATTAAAAAACAAAAAAAAAAAGAAAAGAAAAACTTTTACGCTCAAGTGAAAGAAAACTTTTCATTTACTAGTGTGAATTCTACTGATTTTTGTCATTTTCACTAAATTCCTATGTGGAACCTTAAACTATCTATCATAAGTTAAACGTAAATGTATTTGGGTGTTTGTTTAAAATCATACCATATGTTACATTATGTCATTATTAAGAATTCTTTTCGATCTTATCAAACTTATATGGAAGAACTTTGAATGTTACTATTATAAATTCTAAGTTTTATCAAATTCTCTCTCTCTCTGTTTTTCAGTGTGTAGGCATGTTGGTTGGGGTTTTACCATCAGTTATTCAGATAATTAGTCCTATTTATTAAATGTCTTTTCTTTTTATAATCTCGATGAATTTAACCTGTGCCATTTCCATTCACCTCTTGTGGTTATTTAAGTCGTAATTCTTGGTTAAATAACTTTTTTATTTTTCTCTCTTCATTTTACTTTTAATACATACGCCGTAATCACATACAGAAGTGTAGATATATCACAATAGAATATGCAGCTAAGTGAATTTTAGTTGTGATTGTAGATATTGCTGAAAAGTATTGTGTATCTTTTGAAGTGAATGAAGAATCGTAAGTTTTACTCTACCAATGTGGATAGAATTCACTATGATAGTGACGATGATGATGATGTCAATGGTGATAATAATGACGTCGTTGTTAACACTAATTTACTTGTTGAGTTTTTTTACTTCTAATTCGCTAAAATATCTTTTTGCACTATTCACATATAAATAAACGTTAGCAAGCTATGTCAAAAACTGAACTTTTTTTTTCTCCAATCTAAGTTAAGCATTCAGATGAGTTTATTATGGTGGTCAAACTACAGTATGTGTCTATCTAAATTGATGGGTTGTATTTTTATTTTTGGATAGTAGTCCACTTGACTATTGATACTAATCATCAACAATACTATTACTTGCTATTGTCAGTATTCATGAACGAGGCAAATTTAATACGTATAGTCCTGTTTATGTAAATCCTTAATTTTCTATCAAATTCGTACACCATTCTTTAATTATGATCTATTTTAAATATATCTTATTTTTTCAAAATTAATGATGGTGTAGAAGAACATAATTAATTTGTTTATCTAATTCCAACTAAACTACATAAAAGTATATTTTATCAGTATGAAGATTTGTGGAGATTGTAGTATTTTTTTACAGTTGATTTCATGAGTTGATCTAAGTTAGACCACCATTGAAAAACTGAAAGAATTGGACGGCCGTCTCGTTCTAGATTGATTCGTGAATTCAGCTCTCAAAATACTATAATCTTCACAAATCCTTATGTTGATGATAATCATATGCTTACTAGTGAATAGCTTCCAGTTGGCTTTCCTAGATCTATACCGAGAAGTCGTGATCGGTAAAGTCCAATCCTTGTCGGGTGGAGACAGTCGTCCACCTCAAACAATGAATGAAGGGTTGCAGAAGATCATGGATTGATTGATGTTAGAATTTAACACCGTTGGATGTAGGCTGAGTGGTCTATATATTAAGCGTTCGTACGTGAAACCCAGTGTCCTGGGTTCCAGTAGTGTGTGAGCACCACTGGGGAGTCCCACACTAAGACAAAATGTCCGTCCGCTGCTTCTGAGTTTCAGCTGTGGTCTAGCGTGATCGGCTCGTGAATTCGACTGTGTAAGTATATTTAGATGAATTTTTTGGGTAGACCATTACTATAAGGCTAGTTCTTGATGTTATCTAATTAGACTGGTCATTTACTAGTATGAACGCCAATCATTTTGTTTTATAGTATTCACTACTTTTGGGAGTTTAATGAGAAGGATAATTTAATGAATTTAACTTAATTTTATCAAGTTTATTAGTAGATTCTGTTACTACATAGCTATTCACATAGTGTTATTGAGGGAAAGTGTATACCAAGTACTCTTATTAGCTAAAACAGTAATACAGAATGTATTTCCTTCAAATCATGAGCTCACTTCTTTCATATTCTTACAATTAATTCAGTGTATTTTAGAAACATCTAATTTGATTCCAAGTAACTGATGATCTTCATAATGATAGGATGACCATCTTTTTATAATAAAATATTATGTGGGGTGAGAAGGAAAATTCCATGTTTTAATTAAACATCGGGTTATTGATATGGATCGTATGTCCCTTCCCATTGATCACGTACATACAATGTTATCGTCTGTTTTACGAGAAGTTAATTATATTTTAGATATGAAACGTAACTACTGAATATGTTTTAAGTAGCCATGTAAATATTTTGTAGAAACGTTTTTTCATGTGATATATATTATGTTGATAGTTAAATTAATAATGTGAAAATCTCTTTCTGTGTGTGTTATTTAAGAAGTAAATTATACTAATTATATTTGTTGTGAATGGAATTTAAAATCTGGAAATCCATACAAAATCAACATTAATTGAACAGTACCCAATTTTGGAATTCTGGCACATTGGGGAGCAAATTAAAAAATTCACTAATTGACCCATGCTAAGAATAAAATCAAAGAATTTAAAGTTTTCATGAAGCCATTGCGTTTAAAATTAAAGTTTATCGGTACCACTGTCTATGAAATTGTAACATATTGTATAATTAAAATCTCTGCAGCAGATGTCTTATGCAATTGTTGGGTACATTATATTTTTCAACTGTTTCATCTTGATAGCTAGAAATAAAGCAATATTGTCATAAATCATATCCTCCATGTACAATAGCCAGTTTGTATACATTACCTTATAAAATTCATGTCTATAGTATACCATCAGTATTTGAAACTTTATAATTATGATCTAAATATTATTTCTAAACTATGAGAAACGGATATTTTTGTTGTATCACGCTTTTAAACAATATGTATTATCCTAAAAGTATAAACAATATATTAATTTCTGAAGATTTATTGACAGAAATCTTGAAATGATAAAGAATATATTAATAAGTGTATCATATTGAAATGTTTCGGAGAAACAAACATCATTGTATTATGTGAAAATAGTTTAATTGAATTCTTTTTAATAAATAGTCATTAATATTGTTTATTTTCTCCAAATAAATGGTATAACTTTTTTAAATTCTCAATTAAGTTAGATCAACCTGTATTTAGAGATGTTTAGAGTTTTACAAGTTTCGGTTTTGAAGTAAAACATGTAATTTACTTTACTGAATACATGTTTGTGTACTTAGCTTTTAGTCTTAATTGAGTTACTGAGACTAGCCTTATTACTCATTTGTCATAAAAGTGAAAGAAGTAGGATTGGAACTTCTAATCTATTGATTGAAAGTTATGTCCTTTCCCTAATGTTCTAATACACCTTATCTATTGTAGACACATGTTTAATTAGTCACTACAGTGGGTTTGTGTAGATTGTTGGATTTTATGGTTTACATCATGAGCTGATCTTAATTAAACAACCAGAAAAAAAACACTAGACAGAAAGTTCGTACTAGATTGTTTTGACTATGAAAATTGATAAACTTAATAATCATTATACTCAATAACCAAATCTATATGGTCAATTCATTGAAAGGAGGTAAATATTAGATTGTTCATTGACTTACATTGTGAAAGGGGTAGTTCCAGAACAACCAGACTAGTTATTATAAATCGAAGAGTTAACAAACATTAAATGATTATGTAATGGAGTAACTGGAAACAGATTTATAGTAACAATTATGCATTTTTAAAAATGACGATGATGTAATCAATGCTTCGAAAATAGTTTAGATAACTCTATTAGAATCTTCGCTATATCACGATGTACATATTCATTTTTAATCACCTTCCTATATATAAGTGTGTCAATATCTGTAATGAAATGTTATAGGTTGTAAGGAACTGATGAAAGCCTAACGATTTGAAATAAAATAAATTCATATTACTCTGCATCAAGTTTTGTTTTTGCTTTATTTAAGACAATAAATGTATGTTAAAGTAAATTCTTTCCTTGTATTTTAGGTTTTTTATGATTGCGTACAAGCTGATACTTTATTTGCTCACTATTGTATGAAAAAGTTTCCGGTATATTTGGAAGCCTTGCTAGACTTGTTACGAGGAAGTGTGAGTAATTATTATTAATGTCATTGTTCTATTCATCCATTAACCATAAAAGTAGTTGCGTTTGGTCGTGTTATATGATTGGAGAAAATCGATCTTGTAGATGATATAACATTGATCAGTTAATAATTTCAACCAAAACTAAATGGATTCTACATGATAGGGCGATTTCAAAAATTTACAAGTTGTTGTTGGCATTTAATCTGAAGTCCTGAAACTGGGTTTGTTGCTAATTGGGACTCATCAATAAAGCCTAGTTTCAGTCTTGACGGAGCTGACGCTCTATATTAAGTTCAGATCTGGGTAACCTATATCATTGTTATATCTGGAGACTAGATTCTTGTTGTACAGCGTACTATTTGATCACTCAAACGGTAGAACCCTCCAAGTTGCAAGTGAGAAATCAGAAGACGAGTGAGAAGGAATGTTATTCTAAACAGTGTCATCTATGGTGCAAAACTCTCAGGTATTTATAGTTTTTAGTAAAACCGAAATCCTCATAACAGTCATCCAATCCACATACAGTGCTTTTGAGCATTTGTCAAATAGGGAAGCTACACGTCGAGATTATTGAATGTCCTTCCAAAAGATGATTGGATGGGATATCTCCGTCTCTTTCTGAGCTTCTTATAGCTTTCTTGAGTTTATCTGAGGGCCGTACTCACAATCATGCTTGTCTAGTTCTTAATGTTGACAGAATTTTGTCGATCAATAGCAATATGTCATAAGTTACTGGACTTGAATACATAGGCCAAGTAACTGTTGGTACAACTTTCCATACCTCATATTGTGACTTGGAAAGGGAATCAAATTGTATGTAAACGGATTAGTAAAGTTGATATCAATAATACAAGCGTTTACAAGGAGCTTAAATTGTCTACAAGAATAAGAACAGTGCATGAAATATATAGTAAATTTCAACTTCGTGTTTTTGATGAAGACGATAGGATAATTAATGTTTTTTACTCTAATTAATTTTGAATGCTATAACTCCTCAATCTTAAACTGTTTATTACTACAACCTCACATGCCTCAATGAGAAAGCCAGCTCTTTTGTGTTTAACAAGTAATACATCTTCGTTTAAGGACTTCAAGTTTTACTTCATCATTATCCGTTGAAGTGATCATTCTAACGTGACATTCCACAAAAAATGTATATTTTAAGCTTTAGAGATGGATTGATAGTAAAAATGTTTAAAGAAGGTCATTAAAATTCTTAATTTACTTTCGGATTTGAAAAAGATCTATGGTAATAACATCATTTTGTTGTGTTCTGGAATTAAAGAATTCTGTGTTATCATTACATGTTCATCTTTTGGTAGTATTAATTATTTTTGTAATTTACTTTGAATTGATATAATTTTCCTTAGTTCAATATTAATATCTTAAGATATGTATTGTTGACATCCAATTTACAGGTTTCCGTATCAAAATCTGATCGTGTAACTTTAGTTGAATTAGTGATGCATTCATTAACTGCATTTATTATTCAATTGGGTCATGTACCAGAAATGTAAGTTTTGTATTCAGCTTTATTTTCAGTACAGGCTTTAAATATTCAGATAATATTATTTCAATAACCGGTCAATACTGAGAGTATTGGTTTCTTTTGAATGTTTAATGTTCGCCAAAATATTTTATACTTGAAAAAAACCATCTACCGTCATTTTCGTCAAAATGAAATCATGCTAAAATTTAGTAACACTTGATTGTCACCGATTAGATAATTGTTCCGATCAAGTTGGACATTCTTCAGTTGTGTTCATTCATAATCCCGCTTAGAATTGAGCTCATGAACTTTTTATCTTGTCAGAAGTATGATATTATGAAACTACTGAGTCAGAAATAAGATGTTCGCATTTTATCAACATCTATTCACTTATTACTTATTTATTTATGACTAGATTAACTCCATACATCTTAGTTTCTCATTCAAATTTATACAAGTCTATCTGAAAGTTGATCCACTGTTGATCAGTTGGTTATAATTTTAATAGCTTGTTTTTTGACCATTCATACAGTTAAAAGATAATATTTCACATAATATGATATGTTAATATTATGATTCACATTCATAAAATTTATAATCTTAAAAATGAATACGTTTATAAATCCATAGTATGGAAGTTGCACCGGGATTTATATTTTTTGTAGATAGTTAAAATGATTAGTTTCCTTCTAGACAGCATATGTTCTGGGAAAACAATTGAATGTTTTTGACATTTGAATCTAGTAGAAATATAGCAACGACTATTTTTTTATCAAGTGGCTTTCACAAGAAATGTTACTATATTGATATGTATGAATTTCGAGATAAAATGCAATTCATGAATAATATTTCTGGTCGTACAATAATATATATATATATATATATATATATATATATATATATATATATATATATATATATATATATATATTAGAAATACTTTTTTTATAACAACAGTTTAACCTTTTCATTTAGTAAGTTGATTTTAGTAAATAGTTCAGGCAATAATAACGTTTTATTTCGCGTAGTTTTACCATTGGTTAATATGTTGCTTGTTTAGATGCTGATATTCTGCATATCTTTGAGTTGATAAATGTAACGTGATCATTTCTGATGGTCTAAGGATTAAAATGTGAATGTAGGTATCTAATTAATCAGATGATCTTAATAAGATTTGTAGGGAGAAACGTCTTGTCAAATTGTTTCAATCCATATTTCTAAAGATTTATTTGACTGATAAGGTTGAAAATAGAACGCAGTGTTACAAGTATGTTCTAGAAGGTGTTGCCATTTTTGCCTATTTCATGTTGAACAGTAGCTAGACTACTTATTTGGGGATCTCAAAATGAGATCATACTGTCGAGAAACTATGGTTCAAGGTTATATATATATATATATATATATATATATATATATATATATATATATATATATATATATATGTTTCATTATTATGGAAAATGGGTCATTACTGATTAGCTATTTAAAAATAGTATGTATTTTCCTTTATTGAAAGCCAGTTGTATGATCTCAATTCTCTTCAACTGACTTCAGTACCCATGAGTATGTTCATGCACTAAAGTCTGACTGATAACATTTGATTCAAGTTTAGTTGTAATAATCGGCTTTCAAACCTGGTAATCACTGTATGAAATTACAGCATATCTATATTTTATTCATCAAAACATTAACTAATCCAGTTAATTCAGTAGTAATACTTGCTCTCTCCTTTAGAATATTACAGAACAAAGCACAATTTTGTAAAATGCTTGTTGAATCACATCTTCCAAGTCATGCAGTAAGTCTACTATATAATCATTAAAGTTTATGCTAATTTGTTCAGTTAGAAGTTTATTTTATTCATAGTCTATCTGCTTGTCACATAGTATTCCATAAACTAGAAAATAGTAATTTATTAAATAGTTAAAACTGTCAACACGATAAAGTTTTGACATATACAAATAACAGTATTAATCATAGCAACACTAATTAACAGTTCAACGCTGAATTTATTCAACCGTTTAAATAAATAACTAAGACATTGGTTTGACTTTTCCATACATGTCTAATGAAACTAGGTAGTTCGAAATAGCATGTTTCTTGTTTCGGAAGAAAGAAACATTTTAAATATCCTTAATATGTTATTCGAGTTATATTTTAAAGTTAATTATTGTTCAGTGTCATCCTGCTCATGTTTTTTCATGATCTATTGGTGTCAATGCTCTTCTATACTGCGTGGAATTTTAAAAGTTGTCAGTATGGTCAGTGATAAGTTTTTCGTAGTTTGTTTTTAACTTCACATCATATTTGATATTACTTCTCTTTCTTCGCTTCTCATGAAAGTCATTCACTTCCGTTTGCTGATACGAAGGTTTACGAACTTGAATGGATAAATATTCCTTGAAAAGTATAAGTCACCGTTGATAACTGACTAACTGTTATCAAGTTGTACATCAAAGTAAATTATACCGTAGCAAGTGTGAATAGTATCCGATACAAATATTTTACAAATGAATTAGAGTAATGACTTACATAATACATTATTTATACTCGACTATCTTTGGTTCCAACTCATATATTTTATACCCTGAATTCCAATGTTAGTCATTATCCACTGTCTATCTCTGCTTACAAGGTAATAATTGTCAATAAAGGGAGAAAATTAACATAGTTTAGGAAAAATAGGTAGTTGTTACATTACCCCAGACCATAAAGTGGTCTAAAGACCACTAGGGTGAATTCAGAGATTCGACAAATTGTTTCTGTACACATAAGGAGGGGTGTTCGAAGTCATGAACAGTCAAGGCTTCTATAAACCTACAAATTCGTCGTTTTGAAAGCCTTGTTGATGTCTATTATAAGCCTCATTTCAATTATGTGCTTCGCATCTCGACTTCCGTTGTTCATCTGTGCATTATAAAATACTATGGCATTTCCAGAATAACCAAGTCTTCTCTTTATTCTATCTAAATTTATAAAAGGGACTAATTGCTTTAAATCTTTATTGAATAAAATAATTTTAGATTTTCATCATAAACATGAATTTATTCACGCTTAGTTTACTTTTGAAATAGGCTGCTTCAGCTCTACTTTTATCTCAAATCTATGAACTACAAGAGTACAATATTCCAGCTAAACCAAATGATATAGTTCAAGCAATGTCATTAATTCTGGTTTCTCCAATAGCTCAAAGTCAATCTGCACGTAGTCGATTACTAGCTGCTTTAAACGAATCTACACCAAGAGGTGCAATCAGTTTAAAAGAGAATATAAATGATTCACATAGTGAAATAGATCTGTCAATGACTTTCGGTTTACCACAAATTTTATGGCCTGGTAATCATGGTTGGCTTGATGGTTTATTTAATTTAGCTCAAATTATCTGTACACAGGTTAGCTAATTTTCTCATATAATTTAATGAATAATTCTTATATTTCGTTCTGTTTAATGTGATAATTTAATGTTTATATATTTCTTAATTAAGTAAATGAGCATAAGGAATACAGTGGTAGGTGTCAGCTGGCACCTTTAATCCAATAGGATGACTCAAGGACATGCACATAGTTTTCTTCTACCCATAAACGTTTACAGTTCAGACTTTGATAAATGTTTTAATTAACGATTTTGATTCCTTTTTTAATTGCTGCTTTTGCAAGTGAACTCGATTTATATTTTGAATATTGGTCATTAAAAATATTCAATTTCATACTATTGAACCTTTACTGTTGATTGAATTCTACTGATCAAATTGATTGAATTAGATGAAAATCGTTTTATTGTTCAATAATCTGTAGTCGACTAGTTGAACTGTTGAGAAAAAAATTTTAATTTACCGTTTAAATTATACAAATTAGTTTGGATTAAAAAAGTGCTGGAAATTTTCTTAATTTTGTAATTGATATGATTGATTCAAGTTTAGCTTAATGACAAGTACATTAACAGCATCAATCTTCCTTTGAGATACTACTTTTTTAAAAATTATACTTGGAAAATTAAGCTACTGACTGTACTATTTTAAATGACATACTCATAAAATGTATTCAAAACTACAATCAGAAAGTTGAATTGCATGTATTTAACTATATGCATTCAGTTAAGTAAAATGCCTTTGCCTGAATATAACCTTTTTTTAAATAAAAGTTTTGAGTACTTTGAAATTATTGCATTCATGAACGAATTTGTATCCGTCTATTGATGAGTAATTTTAACTTCCTTCTATCAATTGTGATTACGGACTTATGTAGAAACCCAGTAAAGCAGTTATTCTCTTTATAGTAACATAATTATTGTTAATGATCAGCGTGACATTGAAACTTCCACCAACTTTGAATAGAATTAACTAAATACGGAATCAAAGAATATATATATATATATATATATATATATATATATATATATATATTAGCATGTATGTTCATTTGTTAGATTATATTTTCATTGTATGAAGTCGAATGCAATATTGCAATAATTATAAAAATACGCTTGTAATTTCAAACATTATTTTGTTCAAATTTTATATTCTAAAGTCTGACAACTACGTTAATTGGCATAATAATAACTAAATAATATTTTTATTCCAGAACATCAGTTTCTCATTAGGTAAAAGATAATTTTTTAACCGATGATACATTATCAGTTTAAAAAGAGACCGTATGAAAGTATATTTTTAGTATTCCTTAGGAATTGATTACAGATAATAAAGGGTAATCAATATTCATTATATGTGAAAATTATATTTGAAATAATCTCAGCGATTGAAATTCAAGTAATTCCAACGTTTCGTCCAGCTAACTTGTCTGGACTTCTTCAGGGTAATATTCAAAATCAAAATTATCAAAGAAATATATAACTTTTAACAATCAAAACTATACTGTGTTAAACCAATCATATTTAGATGTTGATTTTGTAAAATAGGATAACATGAGTCAGTTTACACGGTAATCATGTGAAAAGTTCACGATGTGTAAATAATTAACTGAAAACGAATTGTATGTATGTGTTAGATTAAGCTATTAATTATTTATATTCGGTGTTATTATGTTACATATGAAGGAATCAATAAGTAACTAACTAAAAGCGAAAGTTCAAGGTTGAAAAAATTGTTTCTGGATCATCGATGTGCATGTCGATTTGAGGATCATCAAATACACATTTGTAATTGCTAAAAAACTCATATTAGTTTCAGTCAAAATAACGATGCATGTGAAATATACAAGTTGAATAAAGAAAGGGTCCAAATTACGTGTCAATGAACATTTGCCAGGTAGTCGCTAGTTGAATACCATCCTTTCGGTTCGGACTGTTCTTATTATCCTGAAGAAGTCCAGACAAGTTAGCTGGATGAAACTTTGGAATTATTTAAATTTCAATCGCTGAGATTATTTCAAATATAATTTTCACATATAATGACTTCTTTATACTCGGCGCCCAATTTCTATCAAACTATTCGTTCTAATCTTGACGAATATTCGTATAGTAATCGATATTTACCTACAAAATTAATTATTTAATAAAATTGCAAATCTGAATTTCTTGATAAATACTAATTTATATGACGAATACAATGAAATGAAAGTATTCACAATATAGTCGAGAATATTAGATCTTCAAAATCATTTAAATGTTAGATTTAATGAAATCATTCTTCTTCAAACATATATAAAGTATAAATTTTTATTCAATCGATTGTGTTATATTACTTATCTATGATATTTTATAGGCAGGAAACACAATTTGGCAGTCATTTCTGGAATTTCGTATATCTGAAAGAATTTGGCAGTGTTTAGAACAAATATTCGATCTGCATAAATCAACTAATTCATCGTCGGATTCTGATCACGGTATTGATCTAGTCATGTTATCACCTAGAGGAATATTATCAGCTTTGAATTTGGCTGCTACAATTTTCAGCAAGGTATAGTTTAGCTGATTAACCTTAAAAACGCTCTTTACTCAAACCATACTTGCGGAATTAGAGCTTTTAGCGAACTGTCGTCAGGATTGATATTTTCTACATTTTCCAATCCTACTAAACTGTTTTTGGTGACATTCTTTTAGAGATGATGATCTAGTCGTATAAATGTACAAGAACTCACCTCCTACAAGGTAATTGCACTTGTAAACTTAGAATACAAATATGGTGTGATTATGTTTGATGAATGCGCCTGAACTCAGTATATAGAGAGCGATGTTGAGAACATCGACCATTTTACTCATTTTGAAAGTTTTATCAGTTCTGGTAGATTTCTATCTCACGGGTGCAAAGAACCCAGTAAACGTTTGTCAACTCGTGTTATTTCACTACACAGTGCTTTCTGGTATAAAAGTTGATCGAAAAAAAGTAGAATAATCAAAAACAAGATGTGATATCAGTTTATAAATTCATTAATTTTAAACTGTACCGTGTTTAGGTCGATGCGATTATCATAATTAATGATTAAAAACGTCTGTTGACGCGACCAGATATACCACACGTGTCTCCATAGAATAATAAATTTTACGCATCAATCCATTTTATCATGTTTTTATTATAATTCAATACCTACTGTTTATATATATGCATATCAGATTTATGTCCAAGCAAGATAACTTTCGTCATTATATAGAAGTGAAAATTTATGTTAATATTATTTTCCTTAGGAAAAATGCTAAATGAATAACGTTTTACCTTTGCAGTATAGATCTATAATAAATAGATTTGTTGAATTAATTTATTCTTTTTTTTAGGACATTTAATCATGTATTTTCCTTCCTTTCATTGTTTTTATAAATGAAGAAAAGTGTTATATATTGTTTTGTATATAATGATTGATGTAATGTTTGATTATATGTATGACGTCATAGTAAAAACAAAAAAAATATTTTATAAATAAATATGACTGTCGTTTTATTTGTCTTATTCATTTGTTTATGTATGTCAATGAATATTATCGGTATAATTAATAAAATGATCAGATAACGTTCTTTTTAATGGTTGGATACATGTATCTAAGTGTGTATATTTGTCTCTAGATGGAGATAATTTATACGGTGTATCAAAGAAATCTATGTTGTAATACAAGTGGATACATATACTTAGATATTTTTTATTAAATTGAATATCACAGCTTAGACGTTGAATTGGATGACGTCACTAGCTATTATTTTTTTTTACTTAAATCTTTTTCTATCTATTGAGAATTCATAGGTATCATTACCAAGGTTTGATTTGATAGTTTCGAATAAATTGAGCAATGGGTTGATTGTTATAAATAAATAATATATTTGTAATATCCCAATGAGTAGAAAATTAGATTTTCTGACGTTTCATGACTTAGTGTAAGTCACTTCTTCAGAGAATAAATAACCAAATTAAAATTAATCCAAGTTTAAATAGTACAACGGAACAATGCAAGAGTAATATTTGATCAATCAAAAACAGGTCTGAACAAGTTGATGTCACATTAACCTGGAAGCACTGGATGGTCGTTTTGTCTTACTGTGGTACTCTTCATTAGTATGCATTCACTATCTCACGCATGGGGCTCGAATCCAATCTTTTCATCAACTGTTTTAATCCTTAGGGTGCGATTGTTACGAAAGAGCTGATTTTTGAGTTATTAAACATTTTGTTGTTATATGCTGTTGTGAGCTTTGTCACTTTTTCAATGCTTATTTTACCAAGTGAACTCATCAGTATATTTTAGTATTTACGTAGGGTCTTTATTGAAGAAGACCTTGATTTTGCTTTTATCCAAATTGCAATTTTACCACATCATAATTGAAAATATTGTTGTAATTTTTATCTGGTTAGCGTTTTTTAGCGAGTTAGTTTTCTACGGGATGAAGTCGCTAAACCCATGCCCAACCCTCCTCCTTTATCCAGGCTCGGGACCGGCTGTAGCCCACGGAGGGACTCCAGGTGGAGTTGTAATGTTTATCAATATGTTTATTTTACTACTAATAACGTGAATCTCACCCATAGTTTCGAATTTTATTGTTTACTTATATTCAGAAGCCAAAATTGTGCATTGAAACGTTATTATGTAATCAAAGTCAAATGTTATCTGTTCTAAAGCATTTTTTTACAACAAAATGCATTGAAGAACTACGTCAAAGGTGAGTTTTTTTCGAGAATTTGGATCTATTGCAATTCACTATTTAAGGGTCGATGAAAAAGTTATTTTATGTTCATATTATACACTAGATATTGCTAACTGTTTATGTTGGGTGGTTGTCCGAATTCGGTACATACATATATGCTTCGTATGCGCTACCACAACTATGTTCCTGAGTCAGAAAACCGGTAATGAGTATGAAGCTTTTATTGACTAACCATGATCAAGAAACATCGCTAAACTTATCCGCTAATATGTACTTCAGAAAATTAAGCCATATTTCCAGCCATAAGCGTACGGTAGTCTCTCTTAGCTAATTGAGCCATATCTTAACTAGTAGCATGCACCTTTTTATATTTCTCACTTATCATCTGGTTTCGAACTGAAATTTCTGACTTAACTAGCTTATCAATGTTTTCAGTACAGGTTCTTGTTAGAAAGCATGTTTTATCACTTCAAGTTTACATGTACATGAAACCCAGATATAGGGCTTGCGTTGTACGGTAATATTAGTGTCTCACGTTGTAACTATTTATAACACCGAAGTTTGTGAAGTGGTTTTAACGGCCGATGATTTAACGATTTAAAATACTGGATTTACCTACATCCCAGAGGTGATGCTAACTCCAGGACTCAAACTCAGTACCATTCGCTTAAAACGCCATCTTGTTATCCATTTAGCTTCTGGCTTGTGCAATTGAGTGAAGTTTTAATTCATTTTTAGTTTGTTTTTTTGAATTGTACTGCGAGTCACCATCCATCTCTGCTTATAATACTTGTGACTCAAGGCAACATCAAGGCAGTCCGAATAAAATGCACATATACTAATAAGAAACTGATCAATTGCAGTCACAAACATCAATATGAAGACTCAAACAATCAATAAAAAATGAATTAAAACTTCACTCCATTGCACAAACTAGTGGATTTGGACTCAGTAGCTAAGTGTATAATGAGATGCCGTTTAAAGCGAACGGTACTGAGTTTGAGTCCCGGCATAAACATCATCTCTGGGATGCAGATATATCCAGCCGACGAGTTCTGTTGACAAAATATCACTTATCAAATGTTTTGAATGGGATTGAAGTTAAACATGTAAATCAATGATTATCGATTCAATTGTCAATTAGTTAAGTGTTCATCTTGATGAAATATAAAATTCCTAATATCGATCTTCAATATTATCATTTTCTCTATTTGGATGGTTGTAGTGCAGTGTTGAAATAAACCGAAGATAATGTCGATACATTATGATTCAAATTTAATGGTAGGCGGTCACCTGAACTTTTAAGTTAAACTTCAAAACTTTGTAATGAGTAATTTAATTTATAACATTGATATATTTCATAAAACTGTTTACTATCTGTTTTTTTCGCCTCCATGGCACTTGGACATTGTAATAATTTCTTCAGAGGCGCTGATTACATCCTTATTCACATTCATTGCTAATTTTTATATATTAAGCAATCTTTATTAAAGTTATTTAAGGCCTAAAATACGTTTGCTACTGTTTCTCTGTAAATGAGTAATGTGATTTAATTTTGAGATCAATTTTTAACAACAAACATAAAATCTCAGTTCAGTGTCTCTTTTTTCTCAATTTCATTTCTTTCTCTTAATTTTAATGGTTCAAAACCATAACGAAATTCTTTGTAATATCTTCTTGTTTCTTCTCTATTCTAATCGTTATTATCTAGTTTCTTGTTAATTAACATAATTCAAATTTATACAGGATTAATAAGTTCTAATTGTTTTTGTCAAAGTAAAACGTATGTATAATGTGAATGAGTTCACAAGGTCAAATAGTTCAATAATTTATTTTAACTAAGTATAATTGAAGTTTGTACTTTACAGATTACTGATTCTTAATTTTATTCCCGATTAAGGAAAAAATCACTTTGTAATATATTTCACTTCTTGTATCATTTCTCAAATTCACAGATGGTTGTTTGCCAACCCTCATACGTTTACTTTCAAGATTTATATATATATATATATATATATATATATATATATATATACTGGTTGATTTGAAAACATGATTATTGAACTATGTACACATAAAATCGATGTATCATGACATGTCAATTGTTTATAAGAAAGTCATATGTAGAAAAAGAGATTTGAGATGAGTTGAATGAAGCAACAACAATCTAATAACTTAAATTTGGTACCAGAAAGGGTTTTGTGGATATTATAGTAATTTCAATGGTTGAGATCATGAGTTAGTTGAAGGTAGAGCACCATTGAAAACCCGGAAGCACTGGACGGCCGTTTCGTCCTATTTTTGGCCTCAGCAATGCGCATCCACGATCTCGCCTCACAAGATCCGAACCCAGGACATATCAGTCTCGCGCGCGAACTCTTAACCACTAGACCACTGATCTGGCCAACATCCCATGATGTTAATTTCCAATTTTGAACGGCCATCCCCTTCTGATATTAATCAACATATGCTCACTAGGGACTGGTTTCAAGGAGTATATCATGAAGTCCTAGTGAGGATCAGTGACCAGTGGAGTTCAGCCAGGTCTGTTATGCGATAGTAACTCACTGAAGACAATAGTGGATGTGTTTTTGAATTCGTGGATTGGTCGAAGTTAGACATTGACATCATTGGATGTCGGCCAAATCAGTGTTCTAGTGGTTAAGCTCTGATGCGCAAGACTGATATGTCCTTAGTTCTAATCTCGCGGAGGCGCACTGCTGAGGAGGCCAAAAAATAGGACGAAACGGCCGTCCAGTGCTTCCAGGTTTTCCATGGTGATCTAGCTTCAATTAACTTATGATCTCAACCATTGAAATTACTTATATTTTTTTGATAAACCCAATATCATAAATGGAATTGGAGAACATAAAATAAATAAGTATTGAGTAAATATTTACTTGTTTTTTTTAAAAGAACATACAATATGTTTTACTTACTTAGTTATTCGTATAAAACTCAATTTTTTGGTAAACTTTTTTATGGGTTTAATCAATAAGAAACAAATTACATATTTAATTTTACTTGATTTAAGTAATTAGTTTTATATAAAACTGATTAAATAACTTCATTAGCAAATTATAAAGATTCTCAGTGATTGATATTGCTGATGTTACTATCAGTTAATGAATATTCAGAAGAATAAATTTTATCAAAGATTATTTATTTTATATCGACTGTTTATTTTATACATATAAAGATATTTCACTAGCTCTGTGTACCATCTGTATGAATGAACTTATGTACATATGTCATATGCTGCTAGAAATACTGAAATTATAAATGGAAAATGAAATTGTATATGTGCATGAAAATCAGTTTAATGTTAAAAAAAGTAACCTTACACCGTTCATAAATAAAATTAAGCGTTCTCTATATGGATTATTGTTTCTGATTAAACTATTGGAGTGAGGAAATTTGATGTTAGTGTTGAATTGGTGTTATGTTTTGTTACTTAACTTTAATTCAGTAGAACTAAATATGTTATAAAGTTCATATCACTTATTTTAATTTTTGGGTAGAACTATCTTGTAACTGCACTGTACTTACTTCCACCTGTTACCCCAAGGAGAGGAGCATAGGCTGCCCCCCAGCATTCTCCATTGAACTTTATCCTGGCAATCTTCCTCATTTGCTATTCATCCTATTCATGTGTGCTTCCAATCCTCGGCGCATTGTGTTATTTGACCTTCCTCTTTTCCGTTTCGCTTCAGGATTCAAACTTAGTGCTTGCTTCGTGATGCAGTTTCATGATTTTTGTAATGTATGTCTTATCCACTTCTATCGCCTTTTCTTAATTATTTCTTTAATTGGAAGATGGTTTGTTATCTTCAACCGTACGCTGTAACTACCTGTACTCCAATTATTTATTTCTTATAAAGGGATACCTACTAGAGAACTGTTAAAAATTATGGGACTTTGAACAGGTCTTGGTTCGTAGTTTGTAACTTTGTAGGTATGCTCAAACTGCTTGAATGTAAAATTTGATCTATCACATTTGATTCAATGCTTTTAAATAGTATTGTATTCGTTACGAAGCATGAACGTTTCGAGCGTGAATTCGCGTGATTAATGAACCACCACCATGTACAGTATACGCACAATACTGGAAATAAATGACTTTTCACTGGTTTTTAATTTTTACCAGTTTTATGATGTTTGGTTCTCTCAATAGGATGACCTAACTGGGAAACCTTCATCGTTTTTCACGACAAAATCATTAAAACACAATAAAACGATGGATGAGTTAGCGAAACTTACCTCCAATCAATTAGTAGATTGTTCTGTTATCATAGAATCTCGTCAGTTATTGTCTAAAGGTTTGTGCATATTGTTTGCATGTTTGTTTAAATCTCTGACATCGGAGTTGTTCATCCTTTTCGTCACTGCTTAATAGGTTGAATTTTTTTCGACATATCTGTTGATTTATATGTAATCAAAGTCTTGGGAGCTAATCTTCGTGGTTGTTCGCAAACATTGATGTAAGTAAAGCTATGTCATGTCGCTTAACCGCAAACTGTTGTTCGCCTAGACGGAGCTGGTATCTACCTTATCATACATAATCTTTCTCATAATTGCTACAATTTATCTCGCAAATGACTTTCAGTTCGTTTTCGTTTATGGTTATTTCCTTTGGCTTAGACACTAATGATTGCAAAGATTTTATGAGTTTTTGTTCTACACATATTCTTAGCAGCTTCAATAACGTCTTTGTAATTTTAAAGATGCTTCAGAGGTCGAAACAACTTCAAAATTTTGATTTTGAACTAAAAATATTTTCCTGTCTTCTATCGGTTTAACAACGGTTAGTAATTTGTGATAAAATCTTACCAATCATACAAAGGCATTACAAAAATAAAAGTAGGATTTAGTAGTAAACTATTACATTTTGTTTTAATCCTGTTATTAGTTTTATCTCAACTTTTTTTACATAAAAAAAGGTGTCGATTTCCATATTTGATAAGTTTTACACCTTAAGTGCCTAATGGAGTAACTAAAGCGCTTTTTTTCTAAAAAAAAAGGGAGATAGACAAACCTCTATCTTTTCGGCACTTTGAATTGTTTTCTTCCACAATTGTTTGCTTATTAAGTATTGCTTCTAATCTACTTTTTCCTCTTTATGAAGATAATTATAGTAAATTAATTTAAGCTTCTATATTATCTTTCTATATTTTATAAAATTCAAAGCATTCAGTTTTGTTTAGAATAAGGATAATACAATAGGGAAGAAAGAAAAAAGATTATAACAATAAAATTTAATCATACTGGCCTACTATTCACATTCAGTGAGTTTTTGTTTTTATCCAAAAGAAAATCTATATTAGATATTATACCTATAATTGTCCTTTTTTTCATATCGGTGTAAAACTTTACTACTGGTTAAGATTTTGAAAACTGTACTAATGGGCTAATTTTTTTAACCCATTATGACTACTTTTTTTTGTTGTTTGCGTTAGTTTATATTTGGACAACAAAAAATAATTTTTTTTTTGATTTATCAAGATAATTTTTAAAGAAGCTTGAAATGAATTATGCATAAATACTTTCAAGTCATTTATATAGAATGAAATTTTTCTCTTGAAATAGCATTTAACACTAATTATGGTAATGTGAATCCTATATTTAAAAGTAGTCGTGTAGTGAACAAGAACACGAATGGGACTAATCGAATGTATTTGAGCAAAAAAATTACGGAACATCTCACTAAAATCTGAGAACTATATAGTAATAGTTAATTTGCAAAATATCAATCCATCGTCTCAAACTTGACTGTTCCCTTTGCGAATATCAGTTCATTTTCTCAGATTTCATCGCTGATGCATTTTCATACCACTTGCGTACCGTTTCCGTTCTTTCCTTATCGATCTTCTGCTTAAATTCATTCTATGCCTGACCACCGTTATATACTATTTATGTGGATGTAACTAACCCACACCACAGTCGTACTTGAGAAGAATGTACTTTGTAGATATTCAAAGCTTCATCTTCTAATGTTTCAGTTGAAAATACTACATTTTTAGATGTTCAAACATTAAATATATTCCATTTTTACTCTTGGGTATTATTCCATATGGATTAACATCATTTTAGTGTTGTTTTTAAAACTAAGGGTAATTGGAAAAATGTTCTATTTAATATGAGACTTCTTAGTTTTGTAATCAATGACACTAAATAATTGTTTCTATATGTCATAGACTGATAAGAGTTAGAAATGTTAACAGTTCAATTCAGTTTCAGTGTTTCAACTATTTTGAAAAACGATCATTAAGGCTAAATGTCTCAAGGTTAATCCGTTACAACCATCAACTGTAATCGAACTAGTTTCAATTTAAATGCAAATTGTCTTTTAATGGACAAAATAAACAAATTCACAATCTCATCAACTGATATTCATGCATATGTGAATACATTAATAGGAAAGAGTAATCGTATAGATACACATAAATTGGGGGTAGAGACGAAGAAATTTTTGATAATTTTATAAAAGTAGATGGTAATTGCTATTTCCTCTTCATTATCAACCATATAATTGAAGCGAGTGACGAAATAATTTTCATAGTATCTAATATGGATATAAATTAGGCTCATACGAAAATCCAACACGTTCTTATTATTTCAATTCAGTTTCTACTCACAATAAACTTCTTTTGATAATTTAATTGTTATTGTTCTTTAGTATTAATGTGTCCAGTATAATTGTTTGTGTGGTAGTTACATTTTTCACTGGTAACATATTTCCAACATATCCATTATAAAAGCAATGTTCAATACTCAGTCTATTTTATCTATCGAAATTTTGTTATTTTAATGAACATTTAATTTACGATTATGTGGTCAACTGGTTATTTTTTATAAAATGTATTAATTCCTTGAGTACATGTATTAGTACATGTACATGTAATGTATCAACAAATTAAGTCTAGATGAAATATATATTTATTTAAAGGGAACACAGGTTTTTCAAGAAATATATACATTTAGCTTTCAATCTTTCATTTGCATATATTATGTATTCTGCAGTCCAAACTGGTTGTAGACTTTCTTCCATATCTTCTCTTCTGGTTTCATTAATATTCTGAACTCGTCGTACTTTTGGCTTCTTGAAACTCCTGTCTTCAACTGTCAGCTGCAGCAACTCCTATGCAACGTTCCGCTGCATACTACTTATGAGCAATCTCGTGAGTGGTATCCACTACACTAGTATTTCAAAAGAAAAATGTCGATAGAAAAAATTGTTTCATCAAAATTTTGTTATCTTTTTAAGTTTACTTTGAAAATGACACCATATATGGTGTTCAATTGAATATAAAATGTTTTTATAAATCAGACTATAAAAATATTTTTTCATATTAGTCTTTAACACTAATGCCATTTTCAATAACTTAAATTTTATTTCTAGCATACAGTTGATGTTCGATTTAACATTTTATTCATTTAAATGTCATAGTACTATAAATCATTATACGTTTTCATTCCGAACGTGAAAATTATAAAAACAATTGACAATTGTGTTATCTTATTCTAATTCTGTTGAACATAATGAGTCGATGATGTTTCTACATGAGATCAAGCACTAAACGTTCAGACTTAACTTACGTCATACAAGACATGCAAATGAATTGAATAACTAATGTTTCAGTCTTAATTTCATTAATTTACAACCCCCATTTCATTGAAAATTTGACAAATGTATCTTAATATTCTCTAATGTTTACTGGTTTGCATCGTTTTTCCAATAAGAGGAGCAGTTGTTTTCTAGTATTATTCTTGAAATAATCCACCATTGCCTGAGGTGAACAACTGTCTCACGCTGAATTTTGTCGAACTATAATCATCGTAGTTTCTAACAAGAACTCAAGGAACTGCATTTTGGGGCTAGTCACTAGTGAGCATATTATAAATATCAGTATAGGGTTTAGTGAAGTTTGTAGAATTTGCGTTGTTGAAACCACTGGCTGATCTTATTTAGATCATCATTGAATAAAACCTCGGAAGCTTCTGTCTTGCATACGAACGCTAAAACTCTAAATTAGGGAGAAAAAGTTCGACAATTCTAATGTCATCCATTTTCTATGGTAGGCAGAAGGTACTGAGTTTGATTATTGGATGCTTACTGTTTGAGAGTCCGATGCTAGGACTAAACGTCCGTTCAATTCTTCCATTTATTTAATAATGGTTTAACTAAGATCGATTTACTACTCGAACTATGAAGATTCCACATTCTCTGCAAAACCCTATACTGATATTTAGAAAACTATTTATCACTGAAATAATATTAGCCTAACAATAATTTTTTTTGGTTTCTCACTGTCACACTAGTGCAGCTGAACCTAAAGTATATTATTATTTTGAAACATTGATTTAGATTATTAGGAATGTCTTGATATAAAAATATAGTTGCTATTATGATTAAAGGATTGATTTGGTAAAATACGGGTTTAAAATGGGATTTAAAATGCAAATTACTCAGTCAAACAATATATTATTTCTATGTTTAAAATGAAGGGAACAACGTTACTAATGAAGCTGTCAAACAAATTCATTGATCATCGATCCCACCAAGAGTTCGCTTTCATTGTAGACAGCACTCAAAAGGTTACTTAAGTCTCTTTTAAATAATTAATGTTTTATATAATGAATAATTTTTAAATAATTTTCGTCTATTCATTTTTTTTTCTTTTGTTATAGTTCATGGGCGGCATTACATCCAACCGATTTAGTATTAGATATACTTAGTTCTTGTGCTCACTTATTATATTTTCCGTATAAAAATGCTGAAGAAGAGTATCAAATTGCATTGACTAAGTAGGTACTATACTTAACCTGTATTATGTTGCCTTATATATCTGTTTATTCTATAACTAGATTTATCATTTCTTTCAATTCATTTTTTGATTGCTTGTTTGAATCTTCTCATTGATGTTTGGGACTGCAATTGATCAGACTCTGAGTTTGAGTCTTGTACTGAACGTCGAGTCTGTGATGCAGGCATATCATATATAATGTACCTACAGTTAGTCATTTAAATACTTGATTGAAAGATTTTACTTACTAACTAAAAGTACCATTTGTACGTCAAAAAAATAAAAATAATGAATTTGATATTGAGAATAGGTGTATTACTGATTGTTATCAATGTTAAAATAACATTTTCTGAATGTTTGATTTTTTCGGCGAAATTAGTACAAAAACATAATCCATTTTATACTATCACAGTGATCTATGAATAATTTATGAAATTTTCTAATAATCCTTAATCATGTTATCAATACCATCTTTTGATGGTTTCTTAACTTTTTAATGATATTTATACGAAAACTCAAGATTGTCTATTATTTAATCCATCAGTAATGTCATAGTTTAATTAAACATAAGAAATGATTTTTTATTGAGTTTTTTTATATAGAACTTGAATCATCGATAATTAGATTTCATGTAATTATCTCTCGCGATTTATTCTTGACAACATACAATAAATTTGTTAATTACCATTCTCAAGCTAAGGAAATTTTATACAATGCTCTTTCTTTTTGTATAACAAACCTATAAACACTAGATAGCTGTTTCGTCCTAGTTCTAAGTCTCTTCTTCTTATTTCTTATATCGACTATGTTTCAATTCAATTGTTTAATCATATTTTTTAAATTTTTTATTTACTAATTATTACATAATATAGGGTCTATGTAGAAAACCATATGTTAACTCATTTTATTCATTCATTATGTAATATCTATAATTTAACAAATTCACATACGTCATATAAGAAAAACTCAAATGGTACCTATTTAAATAACACTATTATCAATAATAAATGTAAAAATATAATTACATTAAAATCATTAGACAATGATCCTGTATTACTTGCACATACTCAATCTATCCTACTGATTGCATTTAAACTATGCTGTAATCCAATTAGTTTACATGGTACAGAAAATTCTGATGATATATCAAATCTATATGGCCTATATGAAACACTTAGTGAAGAAGAAGGATTAGTTTATCAAAAAACTTTGGGTAAACAATTGATTAATTTACTATTTGGGTCCGATCTAGATGATTATGAACCGGAAGTAAAAGCGGTAGGTTTATTAATTAATTGTTTTGCTCTGTTTTATAAATTAATACTTGTTTTTCTGTCATCGAAGTGATGAAATAACTTTAGTTAGACAACTGTTCAAAACCTAGGATATACTGGATAATCTTTTCGTCTTAGGATGAGGCTACTTAACAGTACGCATCCAGCACCCCACAAACAATATAATTTATAGCTTTATGTTAAAGATGATTATACAAATATCATTAAGGTGTTCTAGTGTGGTTTACACTACTTATACGAACAGATATAAGTTGTGGAATGCTTGCCAGTTGGAGATTGAATGAAGAGAGCAGGAATTAAGACGGAGAGTAATCAAAATAATAACAGAATTAGAAGAATGATCAGGTATATGAAGGACATCTCAAGGAAAATGTGCATAAGAATTATTTAATGTTGAATTTTTATATTTTACAAAGTCATTATGTAATTTTGGATAAGTATAATAAATTAGTCTTCCCCGTCAAGTCTTATTTCACTACATTCAGTCAGTCAGTAGGCTGCAACGTAGGACCAGGCACATATATGCATTGGTCCAAATTGCCATACCGCATTAGCACAATAATTTCATACAGTTAGTTCTCCTTATGAATTTAAATAAAGCAAGAACAAATATTGATGCAGAATAGTATGAATTCATAATATTTCGCGGTTTCTCGTCAGCTGCTTACAACCAAATATGTGATAAAAAATTTTTTACATTGAGATAGTGTAAAACAATTGGCATAAATGAATGTAGATAACTGGAATGGCAAAGGTTTACAAAAATAACTATATATATATATATATGCTAGAACAGGTCAGAGGTTAATTGGTGTTGGAATTAAAGAAACAATTAAAGATGGGTAATGTAATAGTTGAATGGAGTTTATACATTGTGTGATAATTATTTTAGAGGTAATAGAACCGTGATAAGATAGGTTACGTAATAATCGAACAGAATTTTAAAGGTTAGCATAATTTAAGAGGATTAGTGGGCGGAAATGTGTGAATGAAAAGTAATAGGGGGGAATATAACCGAAAATAAATATTTTGAAAATAAATAAGTGAATAAAATAACACACACACGAAAAAAAAGGTTACCAGGGTAATGATAAGTTTATTAACGTCTATTTTGAATGCATAAATCCAGTTTAAGTTTTTTTATCGCAATCGCTTCCGCGAAACGGAGAGTAGTAGTACTTCGTTGTCTATTGATAATTTTGAAAGCGTGTGAAATATCAATGGTATGCCCGGTGTCCAGTAAATGCCGAGCGATTGCACTGTTAAGAACCTTAGTCCCTCGCAGCCTCAAGTTCTTTGGAACATGCTCAGAAATGCGAACATGTACTCTTCTCTCAGTTCTTCCAATGTATGTGCTTTGGCACGTACATGTGAATTGGTAAATGCAGTTGGATCTACTAAGAAAAGAGCACTTGTCAATTTTAGTTTTATGGAGTGAGCAGTTCGTTTTCCATACTGTCATTAATTTTGCTGCTGGGTAGGCAACTTTCAACGCAGAATTTAGTCTGTGATTAATTAAGCCAGAAATTTTATCTCCTTTGAAACGTAGATATAAGAAGCAAGATTTCTTTTCAACTCTATCATACTTTGCCTGAGGATTGGTTTTCGCATATTTGTGGATAAATTTCAACGGGTATGAATTTTCACGTAGAGCATTTGTGATGAGAGTGATCTCATCATCCAGGCATTCCTTTGAACAAATTTTTCGAGCGCGGACAGAAACTATAATAATTGAGATATAGTCCACTCCAAGTATTTTTATGATGAATGTGTCTCTGTAATGTGCCATCAGGTGTTCGTCTGATACCGATATCCAGGAAATGGAATTTACCTTCAACTTCCATTTCCATAGTAAATTCTATATTCTTATGTGCTTTATTGGACAGATTGAGTAGTCTAATAGCATGCTTATGATTGTTACAGACAAGAAATGTGTCATCAATGTATCTACAGTAGAGTGTAGTAGTGTCTATTGCGTGCTTAAGCATCTTTTGTTCCAGGTATCCCATAAATATATCGGCAAGAATTGGGCCCGACGGGCTACCCATGGCAACTCCATCAATTTGACGGTAAAAGATATTATTAAATTGAAATTGTATGTTTCTAGTACATAAAAAAGGAGCTGTTTAAAATCATGAATTGGTAGAGGTAGAAGTTCAGGTATTTACATATGATTTCAACCATTTCTTCCAAGGGGATGTTAGTGAAAAGTGATGAGACGTCAAACGAAGTCGTAAATTTATCAGAAACATTTAGGTTGTCGAGTTTTTGCGCGAATTCAAGACTGTCTTTTAGAATGTAGGGCGCTACTTTCTTTCGGATTGGTTCTAGGCATTTTGTCAGCCAGCGAGCGAGTTTGTGGAAGGGCGAATTGGTCATGGATAATATTGGTCTTATCGGGGTGTCGAGCTTATGAGTTTTGGGTAGGCCATATAAGTATGGTAATTGTTATCCTTTAGGTTTAAGATCATTGTATGTATGATTATCAATTAGACACTCACATGCGTAAGGAAATCATCATCTTCGTTCATAGTTAGCATCAAGCATCGATAACGAGTATTAATCAGTGACGAGTTATCGCCAAAATATTGACTTAATTTTTGAACTGTGTCTGCAAAAGATCGGTCACCTGGGTTCAAAGGCATGATTAGATTGCAATACTTATCCAGCTCAGTTGCACCCAATTTGCGAAGTAGCAGCCGCAATTTCCAAGCATAATCTTGATTGGCGAAATCAAATTTAAATAGATCTTCATAACGCCTGAACCACATCTCAAAAGTAACATTAGCATCAGGATCGTAATGGAATTCAGCTATACTATTTACGATGCCATCTACTGATAGTGCCGTGGTTGAACTAGACGTGCTTGGCTGTAAGGGAGACGTAACCCTGATCTCCGTCAACATTTGCATCAATTTCAGCTGCTGCTCAAGTAACAGTTCAAGTTTGGAAGGGTCCATAATTGAAAAACCACCGTCACCAAATTGTTAGGTTTAAAGCTTAACGAGTTCACTTAAATTGCAAACGAGAACGAGGTTCGATAACCAACGACCAGTGAGCTAGCTAATGATGCGTCCTAGTTCCGCTATCTAGAGAGAAGACCAGGCTTGAAATGAGAGTATATTCTGCATCAACCAGAAAACCAGAAAACCTTTTCACAAGACAATTTTAATAACGTATATATATATATATATATATATATCGATATTGCCATGGAGCTTTTAAACATTTAATCGATAGCTCGTCAATTGACTGCCATTGAAACATTGAAACATTAATCGATAAATTCGTCAATCAACTATGTGCGTGGGTGGTAAGAAATGCCCACATATACATCTGCATACAAGCTCCACAAGATAAAATTACAAATTATGAGTTTTTAGGGATCTATTGTCCCCAAAACTAACTTTCTTCCAATTATCTCTAACACCGGTTATCATTGCGCGTCGTAGTAATCGGTGGTCAGGCATACGTAACACGTGGCCCAGCCATCTCAGTCGTCCAGGAACAACTGAGGTCACACCTACGTAGTTCTGAAAACGAAGCTGACGCAGATGTTGCTTGGAAAGTTATAAAAAAAGCTGTGGAAACAGCAGTGACATAAGGGTTAACTTACGACTCTGTATCCCTATCTTGTATTCTGTTATTCCCAACTATAAGCTACGAAACTGTATTTCATCATTTCTAAACGCTTCTGATAAGATAGCCGTACTCGTTGCTACGTTTTATTGTTTCCATCTCTATTTTACTGCTTTGATTATTGAATTTTAATTCTATTAGTAATTCATTCAGTGATATTGTCTTCTTACTTTCATCATTGTTAGAATTAATCGACTTATGCTGATATTTCTAATTAATACTACTCATTTTAATCACTTTTTGTTTCCTACGTTTGATTACGTCATGAACTCAGTTACTCCGATTTCTGATTTATTATTCTGATATTTATATGACTCGCCGTTAATGATGATTATACATAACTATAGAACTTAATTACTTTAATGTATTTAAAATGTAGAACGTCATTACATTTCTGTACACAGAGTTCGTTTTTTTCGTTTTAACAAGTTTAATATTTTCAAGAAAGTATGTATTGCTGCTATTTCATATGTTCATTTTGTTACAATCATATGTGATCATTATGAAATATTGATCTATCTCAACTTCGTAGTTGAAATTATAGAAATCATAGAACTTAGCACTTTAAATGCTTATATATATATATATATATATATATATATATATATAATCATATTTCCAATCTGTATTTTGCATTTTTACAGTATCTTTGCGTACTCAGATACAAAGTGGCAATCTCAATATATTCTGTTAACTAAGTTTATTAATTTTTCTTCCAGTCTATCAAGTCATATTAACTTCTGAATAATAGTAGTTAACACGACTAATTTACAATTAGTTATATTCGTAAAATTCAAAAAATAACCCAAAACTTCTCAAGTCAATTAATTAGTATAGAATGAATCATATTTTAAAAGAATCCGTTGATATTTATAATTAAAAAAAATTTATTACTATTGTAATTTGATTTTCATATGATGGATATTTCCCATAAGTACTTCTTGATTGTATCCTATGCGTATTCGTTCATTTTGTTTTTAATCATACTGACCATTCTCATTTTTTTTCTGTATACGTCTAAAATATCTTAGATAAAACAGTTGTTTCATTCACTAATTTTTCTTCTCTAATAATCATGATAATCTAAAAAATATCTAATTGTAATTATATGGTAGACAACTTTACATACTACGCTTATTTAATAATTAATATGTAGGCTATTTCTTGGTAGACTATTAAATAGTCAAATCTTTTTAAGCTGTCGAGTTCGAAGAGAGAGATTGTGTGAAAGAAAAAAATCAGCATCAATAATTGTAGTCTTAATCTTGAATAATTGTATATTCCCTATCTGATACTTAATAATATAATCAGTCTGGTTTAACTATAGAAGATTCGAGCTTTTGGTTAGATCGATTGACTGTTATTTATTTGCGTTAGCCAGTAGTTTTTTACTTCATTAAAAAAACACCATGTGACTGACATTTACATATTGCATAATTTTTCAGGTAATTTCCTACTTCAGTATATTAATAAAACGATTATTGATAGAAACATTTTATAATGTTCTGATATTCGAACGACTGTTTTTTATTATGTGTCATAATAGAATTAAAGGTTGCAAAAGATTGAAAGCGAATGATTTACATTAAATTGTTTTTTGTATGTATATTTTCCAAATCACATTATCTCACTGTTATTTGTAATACTTTGAATCTAAAATCCTTTATTCTTCATGTATTTCCAGGACATCAAAGGATTTCTGTATTATATTCACTGTATCATTCTGTTTACAGTTGTTATTTTCAATAGTCTTGCTTTTAATCACACAATTTTCTGATATTGGCCATTCTAGGTACTCATATGAAGATGTTTTTACTCGCAATAGGTGAATTAACCAAATAATACACAGTTAATGAATTTTCTCAAGTATCGTTTATGATTTTGTTTATCATAGAGCATAGAAAGTAGATTACGTTGGCTTGATAGTGTTCAAAAAACGTTTCATTAATTTTTTACGAATAAAGGTCTTTTATAGTTGAGAAAAAGAAAAATCGTTTAAAACAATAATCATAATAATTATTGTTACAAGACGAAGGAAATCATTATTTGACAGTTTATAATCTATATGTCAAATAATTTGAATAATTTCTAGACTTTCTCTCATTCCTTCAAATTGTGTTCTAATTAATCTTTGAGTAATCGTTTTTAATTAGGTTTCTCTAAAACCATTTTTCTCTTTTTAAAATAAAGCCATGTGTTCTTCTTAAGCTTAAGATAAAAACAAACATTTGTCGTTGATATTTTACTTAAAACTCTACCAATTAGAATGAAGTGCCACTGTCTAATTTTGAAATTCATATGTATATAAATGCATATGGAAATGATATCTGTCGAATTGATTATTTTGCTTTTGCATAGAAATAAGTTAAGAATTAACTATTTATTACAAGATACTTCATTCGTTGTTCAATATTCAGTTTATCACATGAAACCGCAATATGAAAGAAAATTATATCGTTCTACTATGTGTTTGTTCATTGCTGTTCCCTGATTAGAGTCAAAGAGATGGTTTAAATCCAGACAATTTACGTGGCTCATCATGGGAGCTAATGGCTATTTTACTGTGCTTTTAAATTGTTTGTAAAAAGAAGAGAAACTCTTTTAACTGAAGAAATGTTTACAAGATTTCATTGTTAAATGAACAACATGTTTTTGCTCACCTTTTTCAACTGTACCTCCTTTACTTACATGTTTTCACAATATTATCTCTGTTGTCACGTGTTCTAACTAGCATTATTGGTCAATTTTACCAATTTAATCATATCTAGTATGAGTGTACTTTCAGAGTTTGATCTCATTCTGAGTGTTCTTGATTTAGAATCTATTGACTAAATTCCATATTATGTTTTAAATGACATTTTGAAATAATACCTTTCTCAAATATTGAATAGACGATGTGAAATGAAATTCATCAACATTAGATATAGTATTTCACAGAACTGAATTGTATCAGAATATAGAAGAACTTTCCTTGATTAATAATCTATTGGCTTAGAGTCTAAAATATTGTCACGTGTAAAATGAATGGTAGGTATCCAGAACTGATGATATTAGTATGCAATTTCAAAAGATTCTTTATTCATACATATATAACTACATCAAATAATATTAAAATCTTGATATCCGAGTATATCGTACAAAATTACATAGTGTAAATACAGACATAGGGTAATGTGAATTTTGTTAAACATTTTTTATATTCTACAAATAAGTTAATAATTGTTAATAATTAACTTTTACAATATTACCATCTATTACATTTTCATGATATACTTCCATATTAACTCTGGGGTTCTTTTTCATATATCGGTGAAAAAAAAGTTGACATTTAACTATATCTAATTGTAATTAAAATGGTATATGTTTTTGTTATTTGTAATATGGTAAACAGTTATGTACAGCTTAGATCACATCGTTATTATGGTTCTTATTTTGATGATTAGAAATGACTGGAAAATGAAATTTTACTTAATTATACTTCAACTATTCATTTTATATTTTCTGAATACTTTAAGAAATTATTCAAGAACTTTTAAACAGTACTTTTTTTTAACTTGAACATTATGTTGTTAAGTGATAACCTTAGTATGTTAATTAGTGATCACGAAATGATATTATCACGAATCATTAAATATTGTCAGTCACCTGTTAATAGAATAAAAATGTTAGAGCTCATGAGATCACATTCTAGAATAGCTAGTTCATATCAGCTATATGTATAAATAAATTCTTTAAAATTACAGACTAGTATCATCAGTTCTGGATACCTACCATTCATTTTACACGTGACAATATTTTAGACTCTAAGCCAATAGATTATTAATCAAGGAAAGTTCTTCTATATTCTGATACAATTCAGTTCTGTGAAATACTATATCTAATGTTGATGAATTTCATTTCACATCGTCTATTCAATATTTGAGAAAGGTATTATTTCAAAATGTCATTTAAAACATAATATGGAATTTAGTCAATAGATTCTAAATCAAGAACACTCAGAATGAGATCAAACTCTGAAAGTACACTCATACTAGATATGATTAAATTGGTAAAATTGACCAATAATGCTAGTTAGAACACGTGACAACAGAGATAATATTATGAAAACATAAAGGAAGAATGTATAGTCTTATTCTCTTTCCTGAAATACTCGAAGTCTATCTTAAATTTTATGTAGACCTTGCTGATGAATATAAAACTACACAAAACTATGCTTCAATAGCTTGATAATCTTTTCGCGTTTCTTGATTTATATTATTAGCGTGTTTATTGCTTGTAATGTAAAAGTGTTATGTATCTGTATTATCAATCTGAATCGTCTGATACGAAAGTTTTTCTTATGTTTTTGTCTGAATTTGTTTTTCTAGTATATCCATAATCTCTATCCATTAAAAAAATAAATATATGGGGTCTATTGATATCTTATATTCAATGTCGTATATTCGAACGTTATAATATAGCAGGATAACTCTTTTGAGTTTAAATAATACTTATACATTTCTGTTATTATTATTATTATTATTTCGTTATATTTCAAATATTATAGACACACGAATTGATTCAATGGTGTTTCAAATCGCCTATTAAAGAAATTAAATGGAATGCTTGTGCTTTATTATCACAATTTCTAGCATTTCGTATATTAGAGTTGTCTGATAGGAAAAGTGGTAATCATTCAATTAAACTGGATCAAATGAAAATTGTAGAAGATGAACGTACTGCTGGAAATTTAGTTTGGTCACTATTAACACCTGTTGATCAACCTGGTAATAATAATTATAATTTTCATATTAAGTATTGATCATAATTAACAGTATAAAGTTATGGAGATTGTTCGGTTCTAATTGGGATCGTAAACTGATCAATGTTAGACCACCATTAAAAACCCTGAAGCACTAGACGGCTGTTTCGCTCCAGTATGGAGTTCCAAGGAGAAGTCGTGACCAACAGAGTTGAGCTGTGTCCAGTGTGAAGCACTTACGCACCAAAGAAACTGGATGATAGTCGCACAATTTCGTGAATTGATTAAGTTACATATTAAAACTGTAGGTCTTGGATCGCGTAACAATAATGTTTTCAAACTGTTATTTTTGGGAAAAGGGGTTATGTATGCGTATATAAGTAGCGTAAAATATTTTATAAACCAGTCCATTTGGAAACTTAGAATTCATTGGATGAATCTGTGTTGTGTCAAACAAATATAATTTTCCACTGTAAGTCAGTGTATATTTTGCAATTTCTAGTTATTCCAAAATCGTTTTAGCGTAAAGTATTATTAGATGAATCAGGTATTAGCCATAACCAGGAAGTATTTGATTGCTTTTTCGTTTGTGTATGGGGCCCCTCGGCAGTGTGTATCCATGACCACACCGAGGACCAAATCCAATACTCTCGGTTTCCTGCTTAAATGCTTAACATCTAGATCGCTGATCCGGCTTCCATTGGTGTTCGTATTCAATTTAAATGGATTCGTCATATCATGCGACCTTTTAGTGTGATGGATAACTATTTCACATCTAGTATTGTTGTACATTGAATGAAGCTGCTATCCAGTGTTTAGCGGCTTTTAGGTGTGTTTGGCTAAGATCAGTTAAAGATTTTACAATCTACACAAACCCGCTTGTACCAAAAATAGTTGTAGTGTTGACAAATCATTTTATATATCTGCTGAGAAAATTGATACAAATTTACGCAAATATTTTTTTCACGAATGTTGTATGGTACATGATACCATCAGGTGCAAAAAAGTATCTTAAACTATTGGATTAGCATTTCACAATTATAAACATTTATAAACAGATCTTCTTGAAATCATTTTCATTTCTACTGGGGGGTCCCAACTTTCTAATTGTCTAAAAGTCAATTCTCGTATTGAAAGAAATCAATTTGACCATGTTGCCTTACTATATCATGTATATTCTAATTAAAAAATTAAACACGGTAGAAAAGCATTCACTGAAATAATGAATGATCGATTTAGTCTGAAGATTTGATTTTGAAATATGATGTACTCTCACTAGTTAACGTTGTACCCATCGATTAACATCATCGATAAAATAATTTATGTACGTGTTATAGATTCGCAACATTAGTTTTTTAATAGATTGGAAAAAGATTAGGCACTGTTAGATGAAGGAAGTTGATCAAGTTGTCATTTATCAAACTACAATAAGCAAACTCCAAAATTGGGGTCAGTGAGATTAATGTCACGGTCGAGTTAATGTATTCAGTATGTACCTTAATTTATACTCTGAACATAACATTATAACATAATTCTTCGATAAATAACTGTTTCTTACACGGTTTAACCTGCTACACTGTGGACATATGTGTTAGTTATATCATAGTTCTTTTTGGTTTATTCGATGTTATTACCTACCTACCGGTAAATATAAAGCAAACACATAATCAGTGTATCATTCACTTGTTACGACCTCTGTAAAAGGGACGCAATAATTATTCTAACCTATCGTATTCTTTTCGTATTTTTAAATTGTTTTTCTGCATGTTTTTTCTAGCTGTACAAACTCCACAGAACTTAATCAACTTCATTGAAGATTCTCATGTTATATTAGTTGTACACGGTTTAAGTTTACTTAATAATTTAATGCTGTGTATGTATAGTGAATCAAATATGTGTGAAATTCTACCACATTTTACAAATGAATTACAATGTCATCAAATTTGTCGTTTACAATTTGATTCAACTAATAGTCCAATATTAAAACGTAAATATTTATCAACAACATCATCCTCATCAATATCATCATCAAGAACACGTTCGATTTTAGACGTGAAATATTTAACATGGTACTTTGATAAACCATTGAATTTATGTATTAAACATTTACAACATAATTGTTCAGTGATTCGTCAATATGCATTATTAATTATTGGTAATGTATTATTTTTATCTAATGAATTATGTATGAATATTGTGTCTGCTTTGCCAAGAATTGTTTCACTATTAACTGAAGATAGTTCATCTCGTGTTCGAACAAATGCTGCTAGTAAGATTTTTTTTAAAAGTTAAAATTATTGACTATTTTTAAAATAATTCTTTAGTTACATGATTAAAATTGGGTACCCTGTAATATTTGTAGTTTGTTTGTTAATACAGTATTATATTCTTCATTCAAATATTAGTCTTTTATAATAAAATGTGTTACATGTTCATATTCACATATATCTTATGAGTAGAATAAAATATACAATTTTTCTACTCTGCATTTTGATTGCTTATTAATTTATTAGTAAACGGAATACATCTTTCTTATTTATTTATCTTAATTCAAAATATCATTACATATCAGAGAGAGTAAAACGTAATTTTCAATGAATAGTATTTAACAATAAAATCATAAAGTGTATATTCTTCAAAAAGAAATAGAGTGGTAGTCAAAATTTCTCTTCTAGTAATTGTACTGTAACAATAAAAAAATTACATATTGATCATTTAGTAAGTTATGAATGAGCCTATTCACATAGTAAGAAACAGTTTACATTTCTTAAGCGTTAAACTAAAATTCCAGTGCACACCAAATCATTAGATTTTCTATTGTATTTGCTTTTTTTCCTATTCTTAACAAACGCTGATTTTTATAGTGTACAATATCGATCTGTTTATAAATAAACATTTTATTTATTCTCTATTTAGCATGTCTTGGGAATATGTGTTATCACATAGATCAATTGTACGATTCAGTATGTAAACATAAAGTTCTTCACGCGTAAGTTCACAGATTCCGTTGTGGAAACGATCTTTTTCAAAGTCAAATCTTAGCTTCCTTTATACATGCGTATATATATATATATATATATATATATATATATATATATATAAACGTAGATTTCAAATGAATAGGACACGGTTTCTAAATTCGAAGAAACTTAATCCAGCATTATGAATATTTGAACTTATCAAAATCATTGGTGGACATTACGGATCATCACAGTGACTTTTTTATAATAGTTGTAAAAGAAACAGTGTCATACGACTGTTGTCAATCATTGTGAAACACTTCTTCAAAGCCTACCGGTGTAAACTCTATTTTTGTATGACCTGTGAATAAGAATTTATTGATTATCAATCATTTTTTTGGAGATAATATATCGTTTGTCGGGCTACTTTACTTGGCACTGTTTTTCGTTAAAATTGATTTCAGAGCTAGTCACTTAGGTGTATTAATTTTTGAATGTCCACTATGTTTCTCGTATTTTTATTGAGATCATGAATCGATCATTGTTAGACCACTACTAAAAACCTGGAAGCACTGTAAGGCTGTTTCGTTCTAGAATGGTATTCCTCAGCGGTACACATCGACGATCCCGCATGCAGGATTCAAATTCATCATCTTCGATTCCACACGCAATCGCTCAACCTCGAAACCTTTAAGCTAGCATCCAATGATTTTAATGTGTAACTTCAAACAATACATGAAGTTTCTCAGGCATCTTCCTTTTCTCAGTATATAATAGTGTCTCAAGATTTTCAATGTTGATCTAACATTGATCGATTCATAATCTCAATCAAAACTCGATAATCTCTACAACTTTATACTGATGATTTCTCGTATATATTTACTCAATATTAACCGATATTGAAATCTATCTGGAAATAAATGACGTTACATTCAAGTGAATAAAATAAGAAAAATATAAAACAATTTACATAAATTCAAAGTATAAAATTATCATTCAGCTTTTGTTTATTTTGTTACTTTATCTCAAATTATTCAATGAAATTAATATAATTTATAATGTCCTTTCTTATTTTTATTATTAATTCTAGTTAAACATTAATTATTTGTAGTTGATTATATAATTAAAATTCATTTAGACAAAACATTTATGTTTAAATAAAGAAAATTAAATGAATTATTCAATTTATTTTTCAATTGATCGATATTAGTAACTTTTTAACAAGAAAAAACAATAAACAAATAAGAAACATAAACAATCTACCGATATATATTTTTTTCTGTACACATGTAAACTAATATGTCTTACAATAGAACTGAAAGTGTACTGTATGATCAGTTCACATATACTCACATGGAGTAGATGAACAAAACTAATAAATGGTATGACGATGAAAAACAAAATTAATCTGATTTGTCTTGAAATGATATTTTTTTAATGTACATAGTTCCTCTAGAAGGTTATTCATAGTTTCATGTTAATTGTAGTACTGAACTATCACCTTATGTGAAGTTTGTCTATTCAATGCTATCGTTGTTTCTTTCGAGTTTAGACATTGACGTCCTTGATTAACTGTACGGCATAAGTACATGCCTGTTGTTCTTTGAAGTTAAAAAAAATTAAGAAAAAGAATTCGACTCACATTTAATTTAATTTTTAAAAAAACATAAATGCCATTTATCCTTATAACATTTAATATTGATAATAGAAATAGTTGTCATCACGGACTGACATCAATTGGAGGACCATAGATAACCTTGCAACACTGAACAACTTTTCTATCTTAGATTTAAAATAGTGTGCTTTCATATAAACCGATACAGTATTGAGGCCCTAGTATTACCGGTCCTATGATTAGGTCAATATTTTTTGCCAGTTGAGTTATGATCTAATGTTTCGAGTCTACGTTTCGATTCTACAATCAGTTAACGCCCCATGTGGGCATTATGATTGGGCTGTACTAATCATGATTTCTTCCGAACACATCGATAAACATCTGAGAATGACGAAACGTATTTGATTTCATTCCCAGAGATCGTTAAATATCAATCCATCAAGTTTAATGAGACTTACAGGATACGTTCAGTAAACAATGCTCTCAGTCATGCATAAATTAGATATTGAAGTAGATCGACCATAGATAAACATTTCGCGTTTAGAGAGTATTGACTGCATCTAAAAATATCATTTCAGTATTAATTAAATCGTTCAAATAACTTTGTTTGTTTTCCTACACCTAATTGTTCCATGTTCACTAATATATCTATCTGATTCTTTCCATCCTGATTTCTTATCTTTCATTGTTTGCTATATAGAAATGTAGCGACGTAGACTTTTGGAATACTTTACTTAAATTGACCTGATATATTAGTCAACGTTCTTCCATTTAAGATCTGTCATAAAATATTGGATTGTCATGCAATGTTACATTTCATAGTTTTTCTTTTCATTTTACATTTTATCTTACTAAACATCATGAGATTACTCTGTTTATCTAGCCTCCTACTGTTTATCCAACTGGGTTATTTAGAAATGTTTTAAAATTATATTATTGTCAAGTATTTTCTACTTAACTCAGTTACTAAAAATGCTTGTTTTCATTTGAAACTTATAAACACATATACCTACTGAAGTCGCATTCACCTTACAACATAAGATTAAAATTCTTAAAAATAATATGTTTGTAATGTCACAATGAGTAGAAAAAAAATTCTACTTTTAAATTTTCTGATGTTTGATGACTTAATGTAAGACGTTTTCAGAGAATAGAATTCTGAAGAATCGGCTCACATTAAGACACAAAACATCAGACAATCTAAAACCTTAATTTTCTTGATCATTATGATATTACACATATATTATTTTGATTAACAACAATCTACCTAATGATCAGTTTATTTGGAATCATCAAATCATACCTTGGTAATGATACCTATAAAATTAAAATGTTTTCATTATTATCTGAAATAGTAAGATGTATTTGTTTTAAATAGTTTAGTTCGATTTCTGTTTAGAGCAAAGTACATCATTTAAAGTTATAGCATGTGAATTTAAGATTACAAAATACAATAAAATGGTTGATGTTGGGATAACTAATATGAAATGTCAACTTGAATAAGTTTGCAGGTTGAATGAAATCGTCAGATTGATAATAAGGATAGATATAGGTCCGATAGAATGAGAGAAATAATAGTGCAATTGCAAATTCTATGAAATGTTTAGTGGATGAGGATAATCTGTAAAATATTTATATGGAATTAGTAAGAAATAATAAAGTGGGATGAGTGCAAAGTAAATGAATCATGTATTTGAGAGATTAATAATGATGTTAAACCAATAATAATAAATTGTTTTTGTGTTTATTCAACATTTGACAATTTTTATCTGATAAACTATTTCTTACAGGCTTCTAGAGACTGGTTGTCTGGATGGTGATCGAAGAGTGCAAGAAGCGGCATTAGCTGCATTACGAGCTCTTTGTATTTCAAATCATCGCATATGTAATGTAAGTTCTTTTCATTATTACTACTTATGTTCATCATGATATCACAACTCTTTTTTTAATACAACCATAGCTCTTACTACGATAAAATAAAAGATATCTTCCACTTTAGAAACAATTCTTGAATTAATTAACGATAAGATAATAACTAGTTTTTCAATATTTGGCCTCAGATATTATTCAACATACACTGGTTAACCTTGACATTTAGACACTAAACTACAAAAAATAACATAACAATCCACTATATAATGTTTCACTGTGACTAAGGACTTAACACAAAGCCTAAAACATTGATTTCATGTTAAAATAATTATACGGATTGTAATTTTTGTTACTCAATCTTGTCAAATGTTAATCACTGCTGAAACTATTCATATCCCTGAGTGATATGGGTTCGAATCTACCTTAGAAAGCACCCACGTTTTCAAGACTATTGATGAAAGTCTAGATGTATACTGGATTCTTAACTATCCATAAATAACACTCAGCCACTTAATACTTGATATTTTCGTATATTCAAGAATAACATGAAGTCCCTTTGCTTTTAACAGCAAATTTTTTTAAAACTCTTATTGCTAGTTATGTTACGAAGAGCTATTTCGGCCTTTATTTTGTTATATAACTTATATATATCGTTGTGTAGAAGAAACTTTACAAATTTGATGTCTTATTACTTAAAAACTATTTACATCATTTTACTAATGTTTTGTTGTAACTGATTGCTTTAACTCGTTTATTAAACACACGTAATTATTCGCTACATTATTTGTGCTACAAGCTTATCGGTAGTTCATAAAATAAAGTTCGAATTTACAAGCCAGATAGTTCAATAAACTACCGTCTACCATAACTTTGTTTCATGTTGAAAAATCACGTGTTATGAAACTACATATTTCTTTTTCACAGTCATTAGTTCAATGAAAATCTCTAATTTGCAGACTTAATTTTAATAAATAACTTGTTTTGTAAATGAATAAAACGATCATAGTTTCAAGACGTTTATTTAACCTACATCAATTAACTGTTGTTTCATTCATGACGTGTTGACAGAAAAAAAGTATCAAACTTTTAGGAAATATCCAAGTTTATGTTTTTTTAAAAATATTTTCAATAGAATTCCTATGACGTCACAAGGTACCAAATTTAACGTTTTATACTTTATTTTATATCTATTTTCTTTTATTATTTTTTATAGGATTTATCCATTATGAATACAGTGAAAAAGTTGAATGATATGCAAATCACTTTAAAACGTATCAGTACAAATCGTTCAGGACGTAAATCAAGCGCTAGAAGTCGTATGTCAATCATTCAACTTGGTTTAATTGATTACGATATAATTTCTCAGCATGTAACAGCTATATGCGATTTATTGTGTACAAAGCAAGAAAACAAATAATTTGAAAAAAAGAGAAATAAGAACAAATAAAAACAAATAATAATAGTATTATGTTGTACAGTTGTAACCAGTTAATTACAAATCAGTTTCCTTTTGATCGATTAATTAATTATACGATTTAATTGATACCAACAATAGGATTGTTTCATTTATACATCTCTGTCACATACTTCCTCTCCCTAACCTAACTCTCTACAGAAGTTCTGTGATGTTTTCACTATTTACTATAATCACTAATAATTGTAATATAATATTAACAATAGTACTCTCAACATGTACAGTTTTCGTTTCTATTAATTGTTTCTTTTTAATCATACTATTTATCTATATATTTTGGGGAGAAAACATCATATTTTGTATGCGGTGATGTTTTGTTTTGTTTTAAAGAAAAACAATATTCAGGTATTCATTCTTTTCATATATTTTTTAATATACGATACATATCTTTGTGTATGTGACATTCTACAAATATAGATGCACACAAACAGCAATTTCGGATATATACCTGAAGTGGTTGCATTCGAAATGTTTATCTGTTTGCGAGTGTTAGTGTCACATGTTATTTTATTTGTTCTGTTTATCCGATGCAATTGTTGACCATAATATAGTTGATGAATCATTCATTTATTCAATTATTTACTTTTACAAACATGTTTCTCATTTATCTTGGCTTCATTTCTTTTTTTGTTACGGTGGTTTTTGTTTCAAAGCCAATATTAAAAAATCATAATTTGTTTGTAGTTGAAGCCTCATGTCCTTATTACAGTGTTTGACTTTTACAATTATTAAGTAGTCACTGTGATGTCTCAATATCACCGAGAAGACCGTAGATGTAGTTGTGTTTCAATGTGCTATTGAATAATCGGGGTTAAACTGTTGTTTGTTTCATCAGTATCTTAATGAATTTTTAGTAGGTCTGTAATAATAGTGTTGAACAACATAATGTTGAATAAACACGAATTTAATGCTTTCAGTTGTGTTCCTTAATGTTCTCACTAGAACTTACGATGATGAACCATGACTGTGTTATTAAGTGGCCGTCTAATTTTATCGTAAATTGATTGAAATTGAAAAGGTAAGCATTGATTTCGGATAATATCTTAAAAGATTAGTTTCGATCTCGTGTTGAATTGTGGTCACGCTTCTACAGGAAGAACGGATCCACTAATTTTCCCTTAGTTTCGAATGTTTCTGGAGGCAGAAATAATCTTAAAACTTTGCGAATCACCATACAGAGCACTAAAGCGATGCAATCAGATGGTAGATAATATGTTTTAAAAACAAAAAGAGTAATCTGCGGGTACTGAATTGATAAAGAAGACTGAAAGGCGAAGCAATCAGAATATTCAATTTATGTCTTTTATACACAGGATCTAGTCAGTACTGATTTCTGTTGTAAATATAAATGACCAAGTAAAGTGAGATGAAATTACATTTGACCGAAAAAGAAATTTTTTAATTGCATAGCACATAAACAAGCAAGAACTTACCATAGAGTTTAAGTAGAAACTTTGAATGTATTTTTCTTGTGGATGATATGAAAGACAAATTGTGTCCGATAATAAAAATTAAATTCATTCGTAGATTTGTAGCACACTCGTGCTTTCCTCAGATGAATACTTATGTAATATTGCTAACTTGTGATATCTATTTCACTTTCCAAAATATTTTTCTGTTTACTAAATGTAAAATAAAGTCCCGTTATCAAACCCATCTTTCATGTTACATCTATATATTATAAGATACGACTCCTACAATCAGTCTCATAATATTTACTACTCTTACAAATCTGACTTCTTCTGAAGTGGACTTCTTATTATCTTCGACAATAAAGTAAGATCTATTATATCAGTTTTGTCTTAAGTATGAGCTAATTGCCATTTACAATGTCGCTTTGTATGTTAGTAGGCAAATAACAATATTATCCCAGTTTTCCTTATTTTAAATATTTCAGTTGCAATATCTAATAGAAATAATGAAAATGAATTTTTTTATTAAGCTGAACGACTAAATAAACATTTACGTCAACTTAATCTATCCATTACGTTTGATACGAAAATACCTACCAAAGCAACCATTGAATCGATCATCGTCGTATGTCATTGTTCACTTTTATTAACAGTGGAAATACCGAAGTCAATAGGATCAGAAAGCATTAATAAGAATTTAAAAAAAACAATTAGACGGCCTAAATGAACTAAAAGCAAACCAAGTGAAATCTATCATTGACCAACAACATTTTGATATAATCGAAATTCATTCACTAGTGAATAAATGACATTGTCAGAATGCAAATTACGGCAGCGGTAGATTTATATTTATTAGCTGGATGAAAATTGTATAGTTTTTGATTGAAATCATGAATCGATAGATGTCAGACCATGTCTATAGTTGAAGATAATATAATTTTGAAAAAAATGATAGGTGTTAGTTTGAAAATGGTGGTATTGATGGTTAGTTGCATAGTTTCTATCAGGTAACATTCCCACTTGTCTGCATATATATATATATATATATATATATATATATATATATATATATATATATATGGAGATATATATATATATATATATATTATTTTTAGTTATCACTTTTCATCACAGAACGTTAAATCTGGTAAGGGAGTACTTATGATAAACAAATCAATATATATATTTAGGTTGCATGTGAAATAATTTATCTTTATATATTTAATGGTTTCTATCGGTAACTCAAGTCACCTAATAATCAATATTCAACTCAAGGTCTTATTGAAAATCACGGAGCATTATTTGCGCTTCATGTAAATTGCTTTGTATTCTCAATAATAGACATAGTGACTTGAATCATCCACAATTTTTTAAGAAAGTAAAACCTAATCATCAATTCCTTCGTTGTTGATTATAACTAAACTAGATTAAAACTACATTAGTGGTATTATATAACTATTTTGATTAAGATAGAATTGACTAATTCACACGGAATATATTTTACTTAAATTAAAGTATCGAAAAGAGTAGATAGATGTTTTATATAAATTAAAAAGGTATCTCAAAAGTTTACATTATTATTATTATACTGATTGATATTTCACAAAATGGTTAGATTTTTTTATATATATTCCTATGATTTTTGATCTATGTAAAAGTCATGTTCTAGAACTATAGGGCAAATTCTGTGGGATTTTATTAATAACTATTTTTGTGATGATCATTATCAACTAGATGCACCTAGTTAGCGATTCTTATTACTTTGTTTGGTCAACCATAAAGGTTGAGGTTCAGAATTTCGAGGATGCATTTGTCCAGTTATGCGGCCAATATCACTAAATCCTTAAGAGCAGTTGAAATGTTAAATCCACATAGAGGCAAAAGTACTAGGCAATTTGTCCTTAATTCGTGGACTCACTATTGGCTAATTGAAGAAAACAGGATATACTCTTCTCACATTGAATATACATTCTAAGGCTTTTTGTATACATTAAGTTACTATTTCGCTGAATATATTAAATTAAAAGTTTTTTAATAAAGATTTCTGTTTTTATTCCCATCGATGATTATACTTTAGGTTTATTTGCAGACATATGTTTCATTAGGAACTTTTATGGGTTTCTGCGCTACGTAATAAATGATAAGAAAGTTTCAGTTCATCTTAGAAACAATCCTCATCGCAGATAAGTTTGGCTGTGTAGGCCAGACATTTTACTAAGTTTCTCTTATATTGTAACGAGATAAAGCTAGAAAAGTGCAAAGATTAGGTTTGTACAGTTGGTTTGTGGCAATCACTTCTCATTGACCTGTCAGTTCTCGTCAATAGAACGTTTAGCAAGAAGATGGTGTCGAACTTTTCTTCTTAGATTGTGAAAGTGTTTGCCTTGTGGACTCTAGCATATGTTTCTAGTAGACTGTAAGCTTTGCTATTAATTATTGTTACTATAAAAGTGTCATCCATATAAAGATAATAAAATCCTAGTTCGCTTATCATTTCTTTTAGAGGATCATTTTCCAACTTTTCCAGAAAGAAACCAGGTAGGATTGGACCGTATAATTATCTCATAGAGACATTGTCATATTGTCTATATAGTTTTTTATAATACATATGAGTATTGATTCTTTTAGAGAGAAAACAAGGATACTAATGTTCAATCCTAAATTTAATTACTCACTGCACATTTATTTGTTTGCTTATAATTGCAGATAGTTGTAATAAGTCAATATTATTTCAAGTATGAGTCCAATAATAAACAATTTCAAAGACAACGGCATGAATTATTATACATGATAAGAAGTGCTAAAAATCTAATTAGTTTATTAATAGCCGTCTACACAAAATACTTCGGATCCGTTGGCCAGATACTATCAGCAACAACCTACTGTGGGAGAGAACAAACCAGATCTCAGCGGAGGAAGAAATCAGGAAAAATCGTTAGAAGTGGATAGGACACACAATGAGGAAAGCACCGAACTGCGTCACAAGGCAAGCCCTAATTTGGAATCCTCAAGGTCAAAGGAAGAGAGGAAGACCAAAGAACACGTTACGCCGAGAAATTGAGATAGACATGAGGAAAGTGAACAAGAATTGGATTGAACTAGAAAAGAAGGCCCAGGACAGAGTGGGTTGGAATATGCTGGTTGGCGGTCTACGCTCCATTGGGAGTAACAGGCGTAAATTAATAAGTATGTAAGTAAAACTCTATAAAATATTTGTATTTCATGTAAAGATTCTATTATTTTCTAAATTGACCAGAATAAAGTTTTCATTTTCATTCTTTTAATCACGTGTAATATTAAAAAAGTATTGTGGAAGAACATACAATTAAAAACCATAATTTTTATTTATTAAAAATATTTACTTGAATATTTTTAGTCATGCAATATTAAAATGTAGTCTATAATCACAATTGATTGATCACTGGGTGGTGATCAATGTCATGTGTGTCAAGTCCTGCAGATCGAGTGCTACTGACCAAGTTGAAATTTGGCCACTAGTCTAGGTGACTTAACATTGAGTACACTATGTTGAGAGATGATAGTTGGAGGTAGTCAACAAGAAATCCTGAACCCGGATAGCCCGGTGATAACGTCTCCGACTGTGAAGCTGAGTGATACGGGATCGAATCCCTCATGATTACGGGCACATCTTGCTGACGAGTGCCAAGTCGCACGAAACCCGGGTCCAGGGTTTCCTGTCGATTACCTACAACCACCATCTTATCTCAGTGTAGTCTATACTAGGACGAGACGACCATCCAGTGGTTTCATGTTTTCATTGATAGTCTAACATTTATTGACTCACGATTTCAATCAAAAACTTAACAATCTCGATAACCCCATAATAAAAATATGAATGTTTGAAATATACATAATTTGCAGGTCACTCGGTCAATGTTACTATCCTTACTAAATAACATAAAATTGTTCCGTGAAAAATACATATGGTATGATGACACATTGAACTTTACCAATTTTCAAGTTCATTCTCACAAGTAATACTCGTTTAAATTACATAAAAATTAAGCATTTTTGTTATAATCAGTATGAGGTTGTGGAGATAATTAAATTTTCGATTGAGATCATGAACCGATTGATTATTTTTCAATAACTCTAACTTTATCATATTGTTTGGCTTAACATGATATTTACATAAAATTAGGATTCTAAAAAATCACAGATTAAATATTAATTGAACTTAAGACCTCAAGTTTAATGAAAAATCTTAATGGTAACATTTTAATTAAACTTTATATATCAATCATTACATGGATTTTTATTGGCTTTATCACATTATAAGTAGAAACTACTGAGATTTTTATTATCATACTTTCTTTCTAATCCCCATCAGGACCCTATTATTATTTATTACTATTGTGAGTAGATTTTAGATTCGTTATAATAGACAAACGTTTTCTAAAGTGTTGTGTTTACATATGAACAACAATTTGAGGAATAAACTAATGAATGATAGGCAATATATAACGATTTAATTTAGCTGTATTATTTAATAATCATTCGGTTAAACTATTATTGTTCTAAGTTTTAAAACACACTAAAATTTGAAGATAATCTTCTACTTCTTCTTTACCCCTGTTACTCCTTGTGAAGGACTATAGACCGCTCACCAGCATTCTACATCCAACCCTATCCTAGACAATCCTTTCCAGCACTTTCCAGTTGTTATTCATTCTTTTCGTATCTGATTCTATTTCCCGACGTAATGTGTTCTTTGGCTTCCCTCTTTTTCGCTTCCCTTCAGGATTCCAAGTTAGGGCTTGCCTCGTGATGCAGTTTGATGATTTGCGTAATGTATGCTCTATCCATTTCCATCGTCTTTTTCTAATTTCTTCCTTAACCTGGAAGCTGGTTTGTTCTCTCGCATAGAAGGCTGTTGCTGATGGTATCCGGCCAATGGATGTTGAGTATTTTGCGTAGATAGCTATTTATAAATACCTGTACCTTCTTGATGGTGGTTGTTGTAGTTCTCCAAGTTTCAGCCAATGGATAATACAATCAATTAATCAGCATAAATAGTATCGTTATCTACTCAAAATGGTATTATTTATATATACTAAATAGTAAACACAGAAACCAATATTAACAAATGTTATTTAAATCATCAATGTTCATATTATCTACTTTTCTTCTATATTCATACAATCTCTTTATATGAAACGTTGATTATAATGTCGTAAGCAAGAGATTAAATAAGGTTTTCTTTTTTTAAAAAAAAAACAAAGAATTCGGACCATTTGATTAATATATTTTCATCTTTTAATATGTACTACTTACTTCTAAACTAATTTTTGACATATATATCTAGGAATGAATTATTATTAATATCATTGTCTTATTCTAGGTAAATTATATTGACGTAAATGAATAGACTATAATAATTAATGTATTAGAATGATACATGTGGGCTTGATTTATTTTTATCCCATGATGAAGTTATATGGTTAAAATAGTTGCAAGTATGGTGAAGATTTGTAGCTCAGGTGGATGATTTTGGTCGACCAAACCATCCAGCTCAGAGAACAAAACTCCATCAGAAGTTGCAAGTATCTGTTATTACTCGTTGCTACTGTTTTCTTTATACAAATAGAAAAAATCAAAAGAAATCATAAACGATGATATTTGAAAGAGAATAATAAGTGTTTGTTTTTTTTGTTATTTTTTATTAAATTATGTAAAAAAAGAATGGTCATTTGGTTATTATTTCAGTTCTATGTGGCAAACATTTTATCAACAAGTTAATACAGGCAAAGTTACATTACGATTTTTCATTTTGAATTAGACACTGATAATGTTATTAAAAAAGGACAGCAAAAGAATCACAATTAAATCACTGATCAATTGCAGTCCTAAATAACAATGGGAAGATACAAGTGAAACAACACCAAGTGAATTTAAACTTCACCCTATTGCACAAGCAGGTGGCTATCAGGAATTAGTAGGTAAGTGGATTATACAATGTTCTTCAAAGCGAACGGTACCGGGTTGGAGTCCTGAAGTGAACATCGACTTTGAAATGCAGGTACATCCAGACGAAGAGTCCCAACTAGGACGAAACACGAGTCCTGGATCCCACTGGTAGCCACTATTCATGTTTGCTTAATTAAATCATTGATTATGTAAAAATAATACTAATGAAAACTTGGACTATATTTTTTTAAGATATTGCTAACTCTAATGATGAGGAATATATTTTTCATCATTTAATATATATTGAAATACCATAATCATAAGTTTAGGCATAATTCACTGGCAAAATGGTGGTCATTGCTGATCATATACATAATATCAATTAATAATACGAGTCAATACACCAGCATGAATATTCTTATAAAATTGATTATTTGCTGTATTACAAGGTAATAATGATGTAATGATATATATGTACAATGATATGTTAAAGAATGTTAATTCACCTATTGTTTAATTAGTGATTACAAGAGATGAGCAACTACAAATTCAAAAACGTTAACACGAAATGTTCATCTCTTTTATAAACTTTTAATGTAATTTCAATATTTAATTTTGGTGTTGATGATTGACTAGTTGTCAACCAGATTTAATCGATTATCTTATAATTAACGTTTTCAGAGAATGTCCACTGCATAACCCAAATCATAGAACAAATTTATTCAGATAACTATATTCACGCGATCAATATTTTTGTATTTTGTATTTTATCAAGATTGATCAATTGGCCCTACCGTTGTGTGTGCTGCTGATGTCGATAAATATAAGTAGTATGTATCATTATTCAAAAGCGAAATGCCTGGAAGCAGGATGTTAAGAAGATCAAAGAATAGAGAACGAGAACTAAAAAATGATTGGTGTGGAAATAAAACAACAGTGAAGTCTGAAACGACTGACTGAAATTTGCAAAAGGAACAGTCAAGTTAGAGACAAATGATTGACATTTCGCAAATGAAGAATCTACTTTATGGTTCTCAGATTTTACTAAGTAATTTTGTACTCAAATACATTTGGTTGTACCCGCCTATGTTCTCGTTCACTACACTACTACTACCACTCTTAAATTATCCCACTTCAAGTAAAAAAAATGAAATCACGAAGTTTCGTATTGTTTCCTCTGAGCAGATAGATTATTTCAATAGCTGCTGTTCAACAATCAAGTCTGAACACTATAATATAATGACATACTAGACTGAAGTTCAATTACAAACTGTTGAAATATGTACATTTAACAAGTCATCCTCAAACACATAACCTTTAAGTAAACAAATGTTCATTGCGTAATTATTGAAAAATTTCATTGATATACATATATGTTAATTTTATCTGGAACTTTGTAATAACTCATGAATTCACTTAACCTACGGCTCATCTCTACATTACATTTTATTAAACAGTAAACTTATATATATATATATATATATATATATATATATATATATATATATATATATATATATATATATATATATATATATATATATAACCCATAGCAGAAACTCAATAATTAGAGGATGATCAATTCAATTTAAAATCGATTTTATAACAAGAAAACTTTAAATAAATCATGTTTTAACAGCTCGAAAATTACATATATCTGATTACTTTGCTGGCTACTCATCAACAACTGGATCAACAATTTGACAGAAATCTGATAAATATATAATATTACAAAAAACTCTTAACAATTAGAATTTGGATAATTCCAACTATCCATCAAGTTAACTTATTTAAGCTTCTTTAATGTTATAACCAAGATCAGAATTATAAAATATTTGATCATTCTTAATTCACATTATTGTCACTAATATATAAGAAAACTTTAACTACATTAATAAATAGAAAAGATTCTTGGCAAGCATTAAGTCAAAATTATCTAATTTGATTCTTTTTTTTTTCTTTTTTGAGAAGGAAATTTAATAAATAACAAGACAGTTTGATGTATTTTCACAATAAACAAAATCAAGTTAACTTGAAATTATAAAGAATCTTAAAGATTTAATAAATAAACAAACTTTTATAAATTTATTTCATAGGATGATGACGATAATGATAATGATGACGGTGATGATGATGATGACTAATAAGCTCCTTTTTAGAAATTAATTTTGATTTAACCTTGTTTTCTGTAAAACAAATTGAGTGGAAACAATTCAGTATAAAAGAAAGAGAGAAAGAAAGAAAGAAATATACATGGAATTCACATTTTGCGCTAAAGTTTATTTGTTTGAATTATTTACCATAATTTATTGGCAAAATAAATAATAATAATAATGAATCACGACATTATATATATATATGTATAGTGAATAAACATCCAGGTAGGAAAACCAATTTATTAAAACAAAATTACAGAATATCTTGGTAAAATATAAGAACTGTACATGAAATATATCGTTTGCAAATCTTCTATCATTTGTCTTTCACATTCTTCCAATTCACAATTCCTTTCTATTTCTGTTTTTTCAATTTGATTGTTTTTGGCCTTTTACTGCCATGCATTCAACATCTGATTGGTGTTACATACTACTTATGTCTTTTGACACAAGTAGCATATATATATATGATAGTTTTAATAAATTAAATTACATTTCTATTATATGATGAATCATCCACTTTCAACTAAAAGGAATCTTAGAATTGTAACAAAAAATAAATTAAGTTAGTCAACGATTGCTTGAACCTTATGTTTTCCCATTAAAACAAACATATGGTATCTTTGGATATTTGTTAGAGCAGTATTAGTTAAGTATTGAATTTCAACCAATTAAGGTCAAGTTGAATTATTTCAACAAGTTAAAATGAAATAAAGTTATAAGATATATTTGTGGAAATTGTTGATGAACAAACAGATCTTATGAGATATTGTTTTACATTGAAATAAATAATAAATGACTTATTTGATTAGATTAAGATATTGTATTTTATTTGTATTGGAATTTAGCATGAATATCCGTTGGATACAATGAATGTCACTAGTAAATCATTGGAAATTTAGTAATCTTATTTAGCCTGTTGAAAGAATGAAATGAAAGCCTGAAATTCTGTTAATTTAATCCAATCAATATTTTTTATTCGATAATTCTAACTTTTAATCAAATCTCTTATTCAAATCTTTAACTAGCCATGTACAGACATCAGGAAAAATAATTAATGTACTTTCAAAAGTTTTATGTAATCGCATCGATTTTGTCTAAATTTAATTGACTCATGAACTCAATTATTAAATTACTACAATCTTTACAAAACCCTCTTCTGATGATAATTATCATGTGCTCACTAATGATTAGCTTCAAGAGGTATTTCCATGGGAGTCCAACGTGGAATAAACTAGTTCAAAACTTTTATTCGAATGGAATATTAATGATGTAGTTCAAAATGACAAAGATTTAAAATTCTGCTGTCCATTATATATATATATATATATATATATATATATATATATATACGTTGTGAATACTTTTTTTCACATTTAAAGGATTTAAAAATTTATAAGTCATAGTTTTTCATAAATCTATTTCATCCACGGCATGTAACTACATAGACAGAATTTCATTCATTGGCACCCTAAGTTAGGTTACTCTTATTGTGAATGATTTTTTCTCTTACAAAATACTCTTATGAAGTTCTAACACGTGATAGATAACATTTCAGCTACATAGAATCCTCTGATAAACTTGAAATTCATAAAAATTAGTAAACCATATTAACAAGATCAATTTACTAGTTGTCCGTTAACCATTATATCTTAGCTAAGAATACTGAAGTAATTGAGTAACGTTTTTCTACATGAAAAACGGACAAGTAATTTATATATTGAAATATCATGTTGTAATAAATGAAAAGAAGGCAATCGTATTGTGTTATCTAAGACCAGATATTCATAGGATTAAACGTGTATATCGAGATTTTAATGAGAATCTTTTAGTTAACCGAACAGACATGATACTATCAGGTTATCATATCTCAACCTAACTATGTTGAAATAAAGTATATCATTTTGAAATAGTCATATATTACTGAAAACATCATCTTTACAAAAAATCCTTGTAACTAGGGTTATTGTATTGTTTTCAACTGTGAAAATACTACAATCTCCCCTAATCCACATAAAAGTTTTTTATATTTTATTATATTTTTATTTATTTATGCGTCTAGAAAACATCTCTACATGGTAAAGTTGATTTTTGAAATATCCTTCAATGTGATTTAAAGACATTTCTTTATCATGAACTAGATAAAAGAAATTATTTCTATAGTTTTCAATCAACGTTATCATGTTTATTGATGTATGTCAGTTAGGAAATAAACTTTCATTTACAAACAAAAACATATCATAACATTAAATATGAATTTATTCAGAAACTTATGACCTCATAATAAATTCCCTAAGGGGGGTCGTAATGGATTGGTTATCCTTATAATTAGTCATATTCAGGTCAAAAGAGATTTTATGAATAACTGTCATTTGTCCTTCCAACTTCAACAGATAATATATTATAAGATTTCAGATTATTCATAAAATATGTTATTCTGACTTTATGTGATTCACATTTAATTGTGAAGTTGACACATGTCTGTTTTTAAAATATTGTTTCAAAGAAAACAAACGTTTTAGGGGTATCAAGGGTTTTTTTGATGAACATAAAATCCGTCTAAATTATTAGTTGTTTAATTCAAGAATCATATACCTTCCAACCTATCATTTTTTGTCAGCATGAACTGAATTTTTGAGATATGGTTGTTTTGATATTTTCTGGGTTAGGGAAATTGTTTGAACTGATGAGGTAGCCGATAATCATGACTTCTGACAGTACTAAATGAAGCTTTGATCAATAAAAACCGGTAACAAAGTATTTCCACGAAGACAACTGTTATTCTAAACTGATAAGAATGACTCAAACTATATTTTTACTATGTTAATTTGTGTAATTACAGAACTGATTGTGTCAGTCAGCTACAATGTAGGACCAGGCACATATATGCATCGGTTCAAATCGCCACACCTCATTAGCACAACAAGCTGAACACCAAATTCATAGAAGTAGTTACTTCAATTATACTAATATATAAAAGAAAGTTTGTGTATGAGGATATAGTATGGGAAGAAAGAAAGGTATAAAGTAACTTTAATCTCACAGTTTAAGGAAAGGAAAGGAGTGTATACACCGCCATTGTGATGGATTGCAAGCCACGTTACCCAGAGTCTCCAATCATTGTTTACGATAGTCACGCGGACCCCAACCAGGTGGTCTGCATCTACCAACAGGACACAGACTAGAAGTTAGTGACTTCAAGTACTGATGCCAAGTTTTGGTTTGGTCGCCACTAAATTTCTTACAACCATCCCCTACACTAGTCAGCATTGCGCGTCATGGTAATCGGTGTTCAGGCATACGTAGCACATGGCCCAACCATCTCAGTCGATGAAGATTCATAACCTCATCAATTGATTTACCATCATTCCCTAATACCCCGAGTCTAACCTCACTATTACTTACCCGGTGATCCCAGCAGATACCAGCAATATTTCTAAGGCATCTGTGGTCATATACTAGTAACTTACGAGTATCTTCTACTCTTAAAAGCCATGTTTCACAGCCGTATGGTAGAACGGAACGAACTGCCGCACAGTATACTTGTCCCTTAATTGATAGACGAATATCTGGCCTTCGCCATAGGTGATGTAATTTGGCAAAAGCCAAACAAGCTTTTTGAATCCATGGAAAGATTTCATCAGACACCAATCTATTATGTGAAGTTGTCGAACACGTTCGATAATGGTCAAATATCAAGAAACATTGGAATTGGAACAGACCACTTTGAATTCAACAGTTCAGTCCAATATAAATTAAATTCATATTCTTATTTAACAGAGTACTGATCATGATACAAATCTGCAAAATTAACAATAAATCACTTATCTTTTTTTTTAAAAAGAATCTAAATGACAATTCTTTTTATCTTCATTGTCAATGCAACTAACAATCAAGAATGCCAATCTTATTATTCTCTCTTCTTCTTCTAAAGGTCAAACACCAGAGAGTGTGAGAGAGAGGGTGAAATATCAACCAGAATTAATTTATTATGAAAATAAAATTCCCTTTAACAAAAAAAGTTTAAATACACTAAAACATTGAAGTGATTCACTACTTAAAGTTTGGATGTTTGTTTTGTTTTTCTTTATTAATTATGAATGGTGTATTTCCTGTTATGATTTATGCAACTCATTCGTGTTTAGATGATATTTTTTTTGAAAAAAATTGGTAATAAAGCAACATAATGATAAGTAGTTAGGAAGAATAATTAAGTGAATTAATTAGTTGTGAGGAAAACAAAAAATTATTTTGAATAATAAAGTTGGTTTTAAACAGTGTCAACTTATGATAGAGTCTTTTTGGAGTTTATGATAGTTTGCATAACCAACTAATATTAACTAAATGGTTAATGAACATCAAGAGCTAATGAATAGCTGTTTCATTCTAGCGTATAACCCCTTAGAAGTGTATATCCTTGACATGACTGGGTAATTGAACTTAGAGCATACATATCTAGCAATGAGATTAAAATCTTCAAGTTAGTAAGCGACCATCTAGTGTTTTGTATACCTAACTTTAATCATCCATGTTCCAACGACATCTGGAAACAACTATACCATACTCAAAATGGTTGAATTCTATTAGTTTCAGCTTGTCATTGAAACCCTGGGATGTACACACCTGAGAAGTCTTATGATTGGATGAAAAAGCTTTCTAATGCTTCCGACTTTTCAATGATTCTCCAACTAACGTTAAACAATTTTATTAATTACAAAAGTTTCACTGAGTTTTATTTCTTCATTTTTATTTTAAAGTATCAAAATATTGAAACCCGAAATAATCATACAACAAGATGTTACAATTAGTTTGTTATATGAATAAAACTAATTACTAGACTATGGAAAATTCCCCAAAAATAAGAGGCGTGAATGAATTCAGATCAAAGTAAGTAATTCTATGCTACAAAATAAGTGATGATAACAGAACTATATGTATGTATTTAAAAAACCTCTCAAATTAATCGATTAAAGGTCAATTGAAACTACCGAATTATGAAGGTGATATTAAAAGGGTATTCATATCTTTAAAATACAATCATTGGTTAATGTGCTGAATATTATTTATAAACTATTCATTTTCCTTATATCTTTTTCATGTTTATATTCCTACCAAAACGTTTATTCGGCAAGTTTCAGAAATGCTTCCTAATTTCAATAGTTGAGATCATGAGTCAATTGAAACTAGATCACCATGGAAAACCCGGAAGCACTGAACGGCCGTTTCGTTCTATTGTGGGACTCCTCAGCAGTGCACATCCACGACATTAACACCGTTGGCTCAGTGGTCAAGTGGTTAAGCGCCTGGAGCGAGACTGATAGGTCCTGGGTTCGAGTCACGCGAGGTGGGATCATGGATGCACACTGCCGAAAAGTCCCATACTAGGACGAAACAGCAGTCCAGTGCTTCCAGGTTTTCCATTGTGGTCTAGCTTCAATTGACTCATGATTTCAACCAGTGAGATTTCTAAAATATCCACGAAACCCCTTCTGATGCTTTCTGATTTGTTTAAGAGAATTTCGTCCATTTGAAAGATATCTGTTTTCACAGATAACAGATTTTTTAAAGGAAGAATTTTTTCTTTGTGATTATCATATTTTTATTGTTAGTAGGAAGCATACTTACGTCATATCTTTTAGACATGAACATGTATGTTGTACTGATTCTTCACTTTCTTAATTGTATGTTATCCGGTCACAAGTTCCGAATTAAGTCACTGTAAGTTATTAAATCATTGTACGATTTAGAGAAGAGTAGGTGTACTAATAATGTACATTATTTTTGAGCATAAAATAATGAGTGATCACATCAGTTAATCATTGTAACGACTGAAATGCCAATATTCGATTTGAACGGATAACTTACGAACCAATGTTTATTCGATTAAATCAGATTACCTTCTTCTGTATAGCGTACGAAACGTTTGTGAGTGATTCACATTAAATTATATCAAAACACAAACTCTGTTTACTTTAAGCGGTTCCAATTTGAGAAAGAGAATAAATTATGTCAAAAGTACAAATGACTAAAATGGTGTAACCTATGCTATACCGTCAAGAGTTAATAGTCATATACTGAGCCACGCCTTGAGGTTGGATCTAGTTAAACACAACCTTATTGTCAGTGGTCCGGCAACACGCAACAGTAAAATTATGTAACAAAAGGCAAGTCTCCAACCAAGGCCACATAATAAAAGCTCAGACGAGGAAGACTGAAGAACATTAAGTGTGGTTGCGGTGCGTGCTACTGATTTCAACAGCTATAATTAGTATGTATCACTAATCGGAAGTGAAATGTCTGGAAGCAGAAGGTTTAAAAGATTGAGGAAAAGAAAACGAGAACAGAGAATGAATGAAGAAACATTCAAGCCTGAGACAATTGATTGGCATTTTGTAAATAATGAATTTACTTTATGGTTCTCAGATTTTTCTACGTAATTCTGTAATTTTGTATTCAAATACATTTAGTTGTACCCAGTTATATTCTCGTTCACTAGATGGTTAGCAAGAAACTTCAATAAAGGGTAAAATAGAAGACAGAAAGAAGAAACAAATAAATGACAATACTTTTTAATAAAATGTTCTAGAGGGATTTCCAGAGTGTTTTTTCAGTTATAACCATTATAAATAAAAGTTGCCCAGTTTCTTATTTGTCATTATCTGAATGAATACTAAACCAGAAAATGTAACTTCGTTAAATTACTGAATAAACTGAATGTAGAATATTGAAAACATATGGTATAATTATTGAATAATTCCATATGAAATGCCCAAAATTTTTTATTGATTGTAGGCAATGACAGATTTTGATCATAATATAGTATAAATGACACTTCATCTTTCATTCAAATTTCTTCTAATATTCAAATTTATTCACTAATATAACTATTATTTCTTCTGGAATTTAAAACAACTCAACTCAGTATCGCCTTCAAAAACGTTGGAACTGTACCATTTCTGTACAGTAGAAAAGCATATATCTGACTAATGCTAATTATCATGAAATACAGATCAAGATACTTTCCATCAAATTACTTCAATTCTTGCTGTTATAACAGTGGGATTATTAGTAATTGAAACAGTATAGAACTGTGATTTTTTAAACAACTTGATGATAGACAATTTTAATGATCCTTCAGAAACAACATGATCACTTTAACCAAACAGATGAATTCATAGGTTGATTATATTAAAAATGACCTACTGAAATACAAAAAATGGAGATTGCACCAAACTACCACAAACGCACATTTCATAACATACAGAGCGCTGTTCTCACAAAAATTAATACAAACAATATTATACTGAATGAAATATCATATTGAAATAAGATGAATATTATGCTAATCAATTCATGTTTCCATTATTATTAACTAAGTAGCTACCGAATTGAATTAATAAAATCGGGAGCTGGGGGGAGAGGAAATAATATATAAAAATAACATTGAATTATAATGTGATATTACACTTTTATCTCATTCTAATATTTTCCAATTTTGTAATTTCTCGATCCAATTTTGCTTATAAACTTTTTTTGTTTAAAAAAAAGAAGAAAAGCCGTTTATAATTTTGACAGTAATTTTAAGACATTTCATGATTTTATCGACATTTTAAATACAGAAAAGATATATAAATCTTTAGCATTTGCATATAAACTAATCTTGATAGAAGACCTTAATCTTAAATCCGTTTGTTCCCGTTTTTTATACTTTTTTTTTGATTAAGTGTCTAGAAGTTCTAAGATATCATATCAATAAACTTCAATATCCAAAGATCACAACATTTTAGAATTTTAGTTCATATATGTGTAGTTTTACAAGAAAATCTATTTTTGTTAACCTTTAGTAATAACTCATGTTAATTCATAGATGAAATTACAAATAAGAGAGTAAAGAAAATATTGATTTACTTTTTTGACAGTAATAGAATATGCTAGAAATCTCCTGAGGATTTTGTTTTATTCTCCTCTTTGGGATCATAGTTTCTTAACTGAATATTTTTGCATTTAGTTTGATTATAATGCAAGTTACATTAGATACAGTTTGAGCTTTTAGAAAAAAATGACTAAAAGCTTAGATTTTTCTAGAATATTGTTGTAAGTCTTTGACAGAGAATCGAACTCAGAATCTAGAGGTTAAGTGTTCACGCGCGAGACCGATATGCCTTGGATTCGAATCTCGTGAGTCGGGATTGTGGGTGCGCACTGATGTGAAGTCCCACAATAGGACAAAACGGCCGTTCAGTACTTCAAGGTTTTCCATGCTGGTCTAGTTTCAAGTAACTCATGATCTCAACTATTAGAATTACTATAATATCCACAAAATCCCTTCTGACATTAAAAAATGTGCTTGAATTTATCAATTTTTAAAACAATTTTTTTATCATGAACTGATATAGTTCAGAGAATCAATGAAATACAGACGATTATTTTAAAAGATTGATTGCCAAATGCAGTCAATAATCATTTCTGTAAAGTATTCTCAATTTGATATCAACTTATAACTAACTGACAAATTAATAAATAATAATGTTGAGAAATTCAATTTCTAGTTTAGATTATGTAATGATAAAAACTGTAAGACTGTAAGTAAATAAATCAATTTCTCTATTGTTTCAAGCCCTACAAATTACATTGTATGAGTTCTTTTATCAACAGAGTCACGTATATTAAACTAGAAAAGAATAAATAAAAAGTAATATGAACATGTTTTTGTTTTCACTACCCAATATACATTCGTTTTTGCTAAGTTCATTGCGTCATTTCAGGTTATATGTTAGTATAATAATTTCAATAGTTGAAATCATGAGTCAATTGAAGCTTGACCACCATGAAAATCCTTGGAGCATTGGATGGCCTTTTTGTCCTATTGTGGGACTCCTCAGCAGCGCGCACCCACGACCTCGCACGTGAATGCTTAACCACTAAGCCACTGTGCTGGTCGGCATCCAACAGTGTTAATGTCTAACTTCAACTAATCCACGAAATTGAACGACACATTCACCATTGTATTCAGTGAGTTACTATCTCACAAAAGACCTGGTTGAACTCCACTGATCACTGTTTCTCACTAGAACTCCAGAAAATATCTCTCTTAATTCAATCAAATTAAAGTAAGTAACATTAATCATAATTGTTATAACCCTTAGATACAAACGTTTATGATTGCCTAAATCTAATTTTCATATTCTCATTACAAAATAATATTCGCCTTAAGAATCAATTTTTATAATTCCAGTAATTTAACTGGTTTATATTAAACTTTATTTATTTAATTTCAGTTAGAATTTCTCTATTACAACGTTAAAAACAATAAAAAAGTAAATAATATTGACAATTTATTTTTTAATTAATATTAACTTCAACCCAATGGTGACACCGAGGCTAAAAGATGAATTACTTAGAATGACCACCTCATTTTGTATTTATCAGTTCGACTATTCCTGTGAAGTGAGTTATATTGGTCGAAGTTCTAGGAATTTGCATTTTCGTGCTTGTGAACACCTCCCAGCGTGGTTAAACAAAGGTTTCATGAGGAAAGTGAACAGCTTGATATTGGCCCATTTAGCACAAATTGATCATAGTGCCAGTATAAACCCATCCTTTTCAATTATTTATAGGGTCAGTAAATTTTGCCGAAGCTTGTTAGACTCAATGTCCTTCAAACGGCCGAAGCAGTAGCCATTTGGATGAGGAGACCGGAGCTATGCGTAAAAAAATATCTTCAACCACTCCTACTTCCCTGGCCAACATCAAGGCCAATTAATCACTAGTAATCTTAGCTATTGAATAACCTAATTTGACTACGACCTTTCGTAGTCAATTGTAATTGTCTCTGTTATCTTTATTCACAAATCTTTGTATTATTATTATTACTATGGTTAAACATTATTAATAATCTCCCTTATACATGATTCATTTACTTCACATTTATCCCTCCTTATTACGTCTTACTAATTTTTTGCACAATATTGTCTTCCATTAAGTCAGTCAGTAACAACGTGGAACTTCGTACGTACGTACATCAGTTCGAGTTGCCATACCACATTAGCACAGAGATTCAGTTATCGATTCAAATCCTATAGTGGTAGAGGTACTGAAAGTATAAGTAGAGATAGGGGACATTAAGGTTTGATGATGTTATTAAAGGAGTATAGTCCAGTGGAATAAATTGGGAAAGAAAATAAAGGACATGAATTCAGAAGATTAGAGTTTGAGAGAACACAAAGAGTGGATGCACCTGCGCCATTGCAAACGATTTTCAGCCATGTCATTCAAGGTCTCTAACCATCGGTTGCTATCATCTCGCGGTCCCCAACCAGGTAGTCTACACCTACCAACATGACTCAGTCCACTTGTCAGTGACTTCATGGATTTGTGCCATGTTTTGGTCTGGCCGCCCCTAGCATTTTTCCAACCTACTCCTACGCCATAAAACATCGCACATCGTGGCAGTCGGTGGTCGGGCATGCGCAATACATGTCCCAGCCATCTCAACTGATAAAGTTTCATTACTTCATCAATTGATTTGCCATCCTCACCTAGTACCCGTTTCCTAACAACTGCATTACTTACTCGGTGGTCCCAGGATATACGAGCGATGTTTCGAAGACACCTATGGTCAAATACTAGTAACCTACGAATATCCTCTACTCTTACTGGCCATGTTTCACTGCCATAAAGTAGGACGGAACGGACTGCTGCGCAGTAAACACGTCCTTTGGTTGATAGACGGATATCTCGCCTACGCCACAAATGACGCAAGTTGGCAAAAGCTAGTCGAGTCTTCTGTATCCGTGCTGAGATTTCATCACACACCAAACCACGAGGGCTGATGAGACTTCCAAGATAAGTGAAGCGGTCGACACGCTCAACTACTTCACTTCCTATCACTAGTTCGGGTGTCGACGCAACCCAATCCTGAAGCAACATTTTTGCATTTCGAGGGAGAAAATCGCATGCCGAACATGCTTGCATTGTTGCTTAGAGTGGTCAGTAGACTCTGCATTTTGTCAGCGTCTTCACCAAATAGAACTATGTCATTGGCATATTCTATGTCAACAAGTGGATCTCCCGGTAGAATTTCAACTCCTGGAAATTTAGATGAGGAAAGTGTCATCTCTAAAAGGACGTCAACGACAAAGTTAAACAAGAATGGAGAGAGTGGACAGCCCTGACGAACACCACTTGAGGTAATCAGCTCTGATGGCACTTCGCCATAAGCTCTCACTCGACCAGTTGTGTTCGAGTAGAGAGCCTTTATATGGTTGATGTACTTCTTTGGTACTCCCTTCAGCGACAAACACTGCCATAGAACCTCACGATCAACAGAGTCAAATGCCGCCTTAAGGTCGAGAAATACTACCATTGTGGGGCGTCTGAATGTGTGTCTATGTTCTAGGACCTGACGTAATGTGAATATTTGATCAATACAACCACGTCCAGGTCGAAAACCAGCCTGGTTTTCTCTAGTCTGCTCTTCACGAGCTTTGGTTAGACGTCGAAGAATTATTGAAGCTAATATTTTAGACACTATGTTAGTTAAACTGATTCCTCTGTGATTGTCACAAGAGGACTTTTGTTCTTTCTTATAGACTGGCGAATCAGTGATTGAGACCAGCCAGATGGGATTACGTCCAGTTCCCAGATTCTACCTAAGACCTCAGTCAATCTCGCTGCTAATACTGGACCTCCATCCTTAAAAATCTCAGGGGTAAACCTGTCAGGGCCTGCTGCTCTCCCACGCTTCAGATTTCCTATAGCTTTTTCAACTTCGTAAAGAGTCGGAGGACTTACATCAACTTGCCATTCAGGTCGACTGGAGATCGTGGGAAATCGAAGTGTGGCTGAAGGCCAGTTGAACTGATCCCTAAAGTATTCTGCCCATCGGTCCAATCTCCTGGATTGAGAATGAATAATATGTCCATCTTTCTCTGCGATTGTTTCGCTAACAGTTGGGTTCCTAATACCGGTTTCCTTAACAAGTCTGAACAGTTGCCTGCTGTTACCTATTGCCGCTGCCTTTTCCATCTCTCTTGCTTTCGCTACCCACCACTGTTCACGATCATTGCGGAGGCTTCTAGTCAGCTTACGCTTAAGCTGACTCCGCTCTTCGTTATGTTCAGAGCCAGATAGAATGAGTTTTTGAGCATCTACCAGTGCGGTAGACGCTGCTGAGATCCAGTGTTTCTCCCTAACCTTATGGTTTACCGTACTTGCAGACATCACTGCTGTTTCTACAGCTTTTCGGATGTCATTCCACTCTGCCTCGGGGTGGGCATCACCTACATGGCTGTCTAACTTTTTTTCTAGATGTTCCTGAAATATACTCTTAGCTTGACTATCATTAAGTAGGACCCTAAGGGGTATCCTTGCAGCATGTTTCCTACGTCCAGTAAGACCTAGACAAATACGTGCTCGTACTAGAGCATGATCTGAGTCTAAGCATGTGCTCCAGAATGAGCGACAGTCTTCTGTCGAGCCCCTCCATCGGTGGCTGATAGCGATGTGATCTATTTGGTCCAGTGTTGAGACAAATTAGGGGTTCGCCATGTTAAAAGATGTTTTTCCTTATGCTTAAAGTTAGTGTTTGCAAGAAACAGGCGGTTATCTGAGCATAGCTGCAACAGACGGTCGCCGTTATGTGTTCTTTGGGCCTCGACACCGTAGGATCCACCCAGGTGTCTTTCCCTTTCGCTTAGTTTACCTACTTGAGCATTAAAATCGCCAGCCACTATTACTACATCAGAGCGCCTAATTTTTCGGAGAAGGTCAGAAAGCTTTCTGTAAAACTCATCTTTTACATTATCTGAGCTGCAGTTAGTGGGAGAGTAGGCAGAGACGACGAAGAGGCAACGACGAGTGTCCCTATCTTTTCGAGTCCTTACTGTTCCGTTTAGTCGGACAGCACACAAACGACTGTCTACTGGGATCCAGTCTAAGAGAGCTAGTTCTACCCTAGGACTCAATGCTATACCTACGCCAGCGAGGCCACGGGAAGCAGCATCAGGGATTCCAGATACACGAAGCGGAAATCGAGTTGGTTCGTTACTTTGACATGGTGCGGTCAAATGAATGAAACTACTAGGATCCTGTGTGCGCGTTTCGGAGACGCAGCACACATCGATGGAGCGAGATTCTAAAGTCTTAGCTAAGGAAGCCTGTTGTCCTATTTGGCACAGTGTTCGGACGTTGAAAGCTCCTACTTGTAGTTTAGAGCGTGGTTTCAGGAGACCAGGAACAACATTCCGCGTATTCGAATCGTTCGCACTAGCGGGGCGAGGTGATAAAGGGACGTGAGTAGGGTTAGTCGTGGAGATAAGAGAGTTATTAGGAGGTGTAGGAAGAATTTGAATGTGACCAACTTGGTCTCGTGTGCTGTTACGGGTATGAGGGCTGATGTCACTTCCCGGCTGCCCACACCGTGGAAGTGTATTTCTTGAGGAACCTGAAAAAAAAAATCGGATTAGCGTTAGTCTTAACGACCTGGGTGCGGGACCGCAGAGCCCAAGGGACAACTGCTTGAGGCCGGTCGCGCACGGCCTTTTTGAGGGGGGTTTTTAATGTGTTAGCTCCGTTCTTCAAAGGGCCTTACCGCCGGAGACGGAAATCCGTGGGGTAAGGTGAGGTGTGACATTTTTAGGGTCAACCTTTTCTAACCCCTTCCTTTCTTGTGAGAAGGCAGCATCGCTACAGATGCTGGTTGTCTGAGGGAAACACCTTACTGCTGTCACACCTCTGTACAGTCAGCAGTACGACTTCGCCCTCAGACCTTGAGTTGCTGCTTTTAGTCTTACCGTTCTCCAATCGACCTGCCTGGCATGGTAGAACCTGCAGGAATATGTGTTCCAGAAAATATAGCTCAGTTGGGTCTTCACGATAGGCAAGCCCGACCATCACGTCAAGGTAGCAGCTACGGTCGTGCGTCTTCCATTAAACATCTGATCGAATTGTAATTGCTCTCTTATTTCTCTCACCTTATCTGACCCATATTTATTCTGATCGTGGATCTTAAAATTCTACTTAACATATACGCAGATTCAAGTTAACATTCTATCTGAGTCATATCAACACTAACAATTTTATTATGTTTTGTTTAACAATCCTAAATTCACATACTTTAAACAGTGTACTTTGCTCTTAACCTGACCATTTTTCAGATTATTAATTTGGATATATAAATGTAGAACCTGAAGAGAATTTATGGAAAAGAATCTTATCAAAAGGGGTTTAGTGGAGATTTTAGTAATTTCAATAAAAGAATATTCTTTTAACTTTATCTGTTTATTTTTCATATTCAATTTTTTTAGTTTTTCTTTCAACTTTTTATTGTTTACTTAAAACATGTTTACTTTCAAGTAAAATCTAAAATATCATATATTTTTTGTTGTTGTTTACATATTTAGTATTATTATTATTGTTACTTTAAAACAATACATTATGATATCTGAAATGTATGCCATTCAATTAATCAGTAGTATCTATTTTTGCATCATCATATCTTCTTCCTTTTGTTGTTGTTGTTGTTGTTTAGTTTAAGATGTAGATAAACTGTTAGATTTTATGACCACCATTTTATGACCACCATTTAATCAACTTTTACCCTATAGCTATGTGTGTTTTTTAAAAAATAAATTATTTAAACAGGACACTTAATAGTGATAAATATCATAAAGGATAAAAGTGATGTTATATTAGTAAATGGACAGATTTCCATGTCATCAGTATAGATTAATCAAATGAAGGTAATCAAACTGTAATAATATTCAGATGGTATACAATATAAATTATTATTATAACCTTTTGTGATACATAAATATATTAATTTCAAATGTCATTCTTATTATTTTTTATATATTATTGTCATTTATCATAAATATAAAAATTAGCTCAGTTATGTTTAGATATTTCAGTATTATCCTTTGTTTGATAATTAAACAAATTATTGAAAGTTAATTAAATCTAATCTTGAAAGATTCTCAATAATTTGTGAAAAGATGCATCTTCTGTGAAGTGTTCGTAATCAAAAGAATATATATAATTACGCCTGTTACCCTTCGTGGAGGAGCATAGGCCGTCCACCAGCATTCTACATTCAACTCTGTTCTGGGTAATCCTTTCTAGTTGGTATTCATCCTTTTCATGTTTGCTTCCAACTCCCGAAAAAGTGTGTTCTTTGGTATTCCTCTTTTCCATTTTCCTTCATAAACATGTATAAGTGTGGAGCAATCATGTTTAAACTATGTTATTGATTTTAATCATTAAAATCCGAAATCGAATTGATAATAAAAGCATTACGTTGTATCCTGACGAGAATAATGACTTGTATATAAATGAAGTATGTTTGAAATAAATGGTTTGTATAGTGAGGGCTGGTATTCGTGTTCTGGACTCAACTGGCAGGGTAAGAAGGAAAAAGGAGCAATAAGGAAGCCAGGCGGCTCATACCGGTCGATACGTCATTAATTTGGCTAAGATAGTATAGCTTGCATTCTGATTGGCAAGTAGGTCACCTGATAATTAGTCGATCTAAACACCACAATATATTACATTTCAATAAAAAATGGGAAACTGACGATTGTTAATAATATCTTGTGTTGATAGATAGAAGATGATTTATCAAACGATTTGCGTACTCATAAACTTAGTCATAAAAGATTGATTACTATTGTCTATGGTTTTACACTTTGATGTAACAGCAGACTAACAATTCAGTAAACTCCCAGTTTACACAGCAACGAAATGTTGTTTTTCATAAAGTTATGGTAGGTCATTCTTTAGATCCATTTATGTGCACAAAACCATTTGAATTTTTTAAATAAATATTAAAGTTTCGTTTAAAATCATGAATTGAGCAATGTTAGTCTACCAGTAAAAACATGGAAGAACTAGACCTCTGTCCGTTCCTAGTATAAGACTCCTCAGAAGTGCGAATCCACGATCCTGCACACAAGACTCCAGGACCTCCAGTTTCGAGTGCGTATACCTAAATTCTAAACCACTAAGATGGCATCCAACAGCGTTATTGTCTAATTTTAATCAGTCTACGATATTGTTTAACAATCTTACATTGTCTTTGGTGAGTAACGGTTCCACACTTGAAACGGATTCAACTCCGTTCGTCATGGCTTCTTACAGAAACTCCATACTGGGACGAAATGGCCGTCCAATGGTCCCAGGTCTTCAATGGTCGTTCAAAATTGATCGATTCATGACCTTGATGAAAAACTCCACAAACTCTACAACCCTATACTGATAAATATTAAAGTATTCGAAATTCGTAATGATCAAAGACTAAAGAGAAGGACATTCGATGTGGTACAAACAGTGTTCTATTTATATTTGTCAGTTTACCTCATGTTACTTTAGTGATTAAGAGGAAGTGCATCTTATTTTTGACTGTAAACAGTTTCTTAAGGTGACTTTCATGTTATCATCTTCTCAAGTGGATGTCTGTGTTCACTGGAAAAAGTTTACTCGAATATTTTTACTTCTGATCTGCATAAAGTCTTGTTTTTTCTTGCCTTACAATTAAAAGAAAACTGTATTTTAAGGTACTTTTTTAATACACTTTCGAATTGTCAATAAATTAATTAGTTTTCTCATGTATTAAATCACTATATTATTTTTTATTGTAAGGTTTTAAAAGTAGTTAGTAGAGATTTTGCAAAATAACTTCATTAGTTCAACTTAATAAAAGTGTAATATCAATAGTTGAAATCATGAATCAATTAAAGCTCGACCATCATGAAACACCTGGAAGTACAATAGGACGAAACGCCTGTCCAGTGCTTCCAGGTTTTCCATAGTAGTTTAGCTTCAATTGACTCATGATCTCAACTATTGAAATTACTATAATCTCCACAAAATGTGTAATAATCATGATTATTCAGAATACTTGGTAACTAGAACAAACTTGTAGGTTTGATTACTTTTCTCATAAATCAGCAAACATTCATTAAAAATCGTACATGTGGTTTACAAAAAACCATGATACATAAGTCAGTTTGATTGAATAATCATTGAAATTTTATGTCATAACTTCTATAGTTTCTAGTGACCCTATATTCGACACCTGTTAGATCGAACGAATGATTACTGTCGAAATATGCATCCTGGCTACTCTCGTATACGAAAGTGGATGCGTATATTTCATGCAATTGTCGATCTGAATAGTCAATCAAAAAGACGGAGCGAAGAGATTGAAGAGCGAAAGAAGCGAAAGTAAATGATATGTGAGGGAGAAGGCGTGTATGCCAACTCAGTTTAGCCAAGCGTGAATCGATATTTATAGTCAAATTAAAATAATTTACAGACACACAATGAGTAAAGTAAGTAATTAGCAAACATACGATATTACAAAAAACAGTCAGGATTAATAAGCGAATAAGTAACAGGGTAAAATGTGGCTTGAGAAGAACCAATAGACTGATCTGTTCAGAGACCTATATGGGCTTGACATAATGCCAGAGCCTGCAAGGTGATAGACATTCTTTTCTAAACTCTACTTTACAATTATGTTTTACTGAAAAGTTTTCCATCATCTTTGAATTATTGTTTATTCATTTATTTGGTGTTCAAAATCATATCATTTCATTAGGAATGTTCATCCATAAATCTATTCAATTTTTTCAGAACTTTTTTGAATTAATTCAAGAGATTTACCCAACAACATTGTCAGAAGTTGTTTCAACATTGATTAAACCCCTATAAACGTCTACATCTTTCTCAAAACTATATATTTGGATTGTTTAACACTACGTATCTCAATATCTTTTGGTGCATTCAGTGTAAAAAATTGAGGTTGGTTGTTGACCAAATGACTTATTGAGAAATTCTCTATTTATGCTACTTGATGATCCTCTTGAGATTTTAACAGAAGCATCAATTTTTTTCTAGATTTCAGTCTTTTTTATTTTATAGAATAAAAATGTCTTAATTGAATTGCACTTCTCATGTTGAAAGAATCACAATATCGAACTTGATTATCTGATATGTTATCAAGCGAAACATTATTCGAAACATTCATAAGCTACACAAAATAAGAACGTCAATAAAAACATTTTTGAAAAAGATCATGATCTCAACCATTGAAATTACTATAATATCCAAAAAGAACCCCTTTTGATATCAATCAAAATATGCTCACTAGTGACTGGTTTCATGAGGTATATCCTGGAGTTCTAGTGAGAAACAGTGATCAGTGGAGTTCAACCAGGTCTTTTGTGAGATAGTAACTCACTGAATACAATGGTGAATGTGTCGTTCAATTTCGTGGATTAGTTGAAGTTAGACATTAACACTGTTGGATGCCGACCAGCACAGTGGCTTAGTGGTTAAGCATTCACGTGCGAGACTGATAAGTTCTGGGTTTGAATCTCACGGGGGAGGTCGTGGGTGCGCGCTGCTGAGGAGTCCCACAATAGGACAAAAAGGCCATCCAATGCTCCAAGGATTTTCATGGTGGTCAAGCTTCAATTGACTCATGATTTCAACCATTAAAAGAAAATTTTAGGTTATTTTCCACTTTTTATTTGTTCTAATCCAAATTGTTTAGCACAAGATATGATAGTTTAATTTTTTTTACTAACGGAAAATGTATTAAAAAATATAGCTTGTCAAGTATATTTAATTATCTAAAGAAATTTTATTCTAAATTCTTATTATTTATTTATTTATTTTAACACATAAGTATAGGTACAGAGAGGCACCAAATACATATGTGCCACACAAATCTCAATTGATTTGTGTGAGGGATGTGATACTGCCCGGGTGCCGAAACCGAAGCAGGTGATTTTCTTAGGGGGCCACACCCCGAGCCTTCGACTTGAGCGTCTGACCCACAAGGCAGTGGAGCATCGTGAGGAGATGCAGTCCCATGGTAGCTGGTGACCAACGATTGGTTCATACGCCATATGTTCCCGCAGGATACTGGAGCCCATGTGCACCATTGGTTTGGGGTCCGGTTAAAGCGCCGGACATTCGCTTTTCGTCCTCTCATTTTTGTAAACAACACCCTTGCCACGAGAAGGCAGTGAGTAGGACTTCCCTGGCAGAGGCTATATACGCATGGCCATGTGAGAGCATTTCGAGAGGGAGAGCGGACTCTCCCCACTCTCGGCCGTACCAGGGCATTTGGTTCTATTTTGTTGGTTTTCGGATCCGAAGTAATGGTTAAGAGGGACAGACGGGGGCATTTGTATGGCGGTGTTAGAGGTGAAATTCTGGGATCGCCGCCAGACAAACTACAGCGAAAGCATTTGCCAAGAATGTTTTCATTGATCAGGAGCGAAAGTCAGAGTTTCGAAGACGATCAGATACCGTCGTAGTTCTGACCATAAACGATGCCAACTGACGATCCGCGTTGGTTCTATAATTGACATAGCGGGCAGTCCCCGGGAAACCTTTGAGTCTTTGGGCCCCGGGGGGAGTATGGTTGCAAAGCTGAAACTTAAAGGAATTGACGGAAGGGCACCACCAGGAGTGGAGCCTGCGGTTTAATTCGACTCAACACGGGAAAACTCACCCGGCCCGGACACTGTGAGGATTGACAGATTGATAGCTCTTTCTTGATTCGGTGGGTGGTGGTGCATGGCCGTTCTTAGTTGGTGGAGCGATTTGTCTGGTTAATTCCGATTCTAAATTCTACCCTATGAATAATGTTTTAAGTCTTATAACCACAAGTGGATTGTTTATTGTAATAAATACATTCAGAAGGGATAATGTAAGAAAATAAATATAGTTTTATATAACAATACTAGTTGATAAGGCGATTAAAATGTACAATAAAGAAATAGTGTCAAGTAGGACACTAATTTATTCATGTGTACAAACATGAACGAAGTATGAAATAAAGAAAGGTCACTTTAAATGTATAAAAATTAAGTTAACGGTTGACAAGTATGTGAAATGTTCTTGATTTATAGAATTTATAAGATGGAAAACATTTGTATATTCTGATGAAATGTAAACAAGAATTTCAAAAATTAAAAAATAGTGCATAATAGTGACTGTAATCACCTTTTGTTGAATATAGAATTACAGACATTATTACTTCAAGTTGTTACTACATCTTTGTTTTAAAATAGCTCTGCATTATAATTATTAGCTTTATTCAATATTATACTTTTTGGTAAAATGTAGACTTCTCAGTACAAAGTAGTTAAACAAATTTCCATTTCTTATTTCTTTATTGATTGTGACGATAAATATTGAGCGATTGCTAATTCTCCGAACACGTCACATCACTCATACTCGACCAGTGTACATAGCTACTTCTCTGCAGTCTCTATATCAGTAGGCCTCAACATACACAAGGTCTTCAAATACAACACGGAGAACAACAATCCAATCACATTTGATGGCGAAACTCCGGAAGATGTAGAATCCTTCACATAACTGGGAGGCATCATCGATGAACAAAGACGATCAGATGTAGACGTAAAGGCGAGGATTGGCAAAGCAAGGGTCGCATCCCTACAATTGAAGGATATATGGAACTCAAACACAACTGTCTGTCAACCAATATCAAAGTCAGGATCTTCAATATCAATTTCAAGGCAGTTCTACTGTACGGAGCTGAAACTTGGAGAACTACAACAACCACCATCAAGAAGGTACAGGTACTTATAAATAGCTATCTACGCAAAATACTCAACATCCATTGGCCGGATACCATCAGCAACAGCCTTCTATGCGAGAGAACAAACCAGCTTCCAGGTTAAGGAAGAAATTAGAAAAAGACGATGGAAATGGATAGAGCATACATTACGCAAATCATCAAACTGCATCACGAGGCAAGCCCTAACTTGGAATCCTGAAGGGAAGCGAAAAAGAGGGAAGCCAAAGAAAACATTACGTCGGGAAATAGAATCAGATACGAAAAGAATGAATAACAACTGGAAAGTGCTGGAAAGGATTGTCTAGGATAGGGTTGGATGTAGAATGCTGGTGAGCGGTCTATAGTCCTTCACAAGGAGTAACAGGTGTAAGTAAGTAAGATTGCTAATTACTTGTTTTCAGTTCAAGAATCTATATTTGAATAATGTTTATTTTATTTTTTTTCAATGCTTATTGTCAGTCATCATGATGTCTTTGATTGTACTTTTTTGTAATTTGTACAACGGAAGATCGTAAACTTTTCACAAACAAACTTGAATAATTATGCAATTATTTGACATAATATTCTGTTAAAACAAATAAAGAAACAGATATTGTGTTGAAATATCTAGATGATAAGAACACATAACCTAGATATTCAAACAAGTAGTGTCTTAACAAATTATTAATAAGATCACCTAATAACGACTAATTAATAACTAGAATAATATTAAATCTATAAACTTATGTCAAACAAAAAGACTAAAACTGTGTATTATATTTAAGGCTTTAAATCACAAATGACAGCACTATTATATGTACTGTTATTATATAATTCATATAACTTTATCTACCAAATGACACATTTTCTTATGAGAATTTTACAAATAAACCTTAGAGATTATAATCCTTGTTAATATATTCATTTACTATTTATATTAAATCAAATAGAAAGGTATTTTAATATTTGGTTATTCTTATTTTATATTTTTTTCTTTTTTTTAATACAATATTTGATTTAAAATTCAAGTTGCTTTTTTTTCTTCAAATCTATGTAATCTTTTTCTTTTTCTTTTTGAAAAAACAAACATTTTAATGGAAAATAAAAAGAAAAAAATAATTAAGTCCATTAATCTTTTTTTCTGTAATATTAATGTAATTATTATTGTGATTATTTTTTTTTAAAATATTAAACTTAAAAAAAAAAGAAAAAAGTAGTGACTGAAAAAAAAGAGATGTATCTCATTTTTCGAAAACTTAAGTGTTAAATTAAATGAATAATGGAAAAAAATAACTGGTAATTAACTTGTCTCTATATCAGATTCTACTGTATAAAATATAAAAAATCTTTTTTAAATTTTCGTGAATATTCATGTATTATGTAATGATTATTTTCACATCCATATATATCTATAATAGACAATCTTTATATTTAAAGATAATAATAAATTATATCATTCATTAAATGAGACAACAGTTGATTAAGTTTTTTTATTTCAAAAAAAGAATAAGGAAAAATCTTTATTGAATAATGTAATATTCACAGGTAACTACTAATTAATTTATAATTTTTTTATAAACATCTGTTTATTATTATATTATACTTTTACATTAATTGTGTATTCAAACAAGTACAGCTGTCTATTGTTAATATATTATAAGTAATATATAAGTAGATATTTATTCTATTTATAATGATATCCCATTTTGTTTAAACAATTCATGAATGTTTAATGCATTATGCACGAATATTACATATATATATATATATATATATATATATATATATATATATATATATATATAAAGTTTTATCCCATAGACACGAATAAATACAAACAAAGACAACCAGTGTAGCAGAAGCCTTTGCACTAGTTGGCCTCAACATACATAAAGGAAAAAGTAAGATCAATAAATATAACACAGAGAAAATTGAAACAATCACATTTGATGAAGAAGCTCTGGAACAGATGGAATCTTTCACTTGCCTATTCAGTAGCATCATCGATGGATGTGGAAGATCTGATGCGAACATAGAAGCAAAGCAAAGGTAGGATTCATACAACTGTAGAACATATAAAACTTAAAACAAATGTCAACCAATATCAAAATCAGAATCTTCAATATGAACGTCAAAACAGTTCTATTATATGGAGCTGAAACTTGGAGAACTACAACAACCATCATGAAAAATGTACAAGTATTTATAAATAGTTGTCTACGCAAGATACTCAATATCCGTTTTTCAGATACAATTAGGAACAACCTACTATAAGAGTGAACAAATCAGCCTCCATTTGCAGAGGAAATTAAGAAAAGACGTTAGAAGTAGATAGGTCATACATTATGGAAATCACCAAACTGTATCACAAAGCAGGCTCTAATCGTGAAGGAAAACGAAAAAGTTGAAAGTTGAAGAACACACTGCCTCGGAAGTTGGAGGCAGACATGAAATAGATGAATAGTAACTGGAAAAAAACTGGAAAGAATTGCTCAGGACAGCGTTGACTGAAGAATGTTGGTGGCTGGTCTATACTCCTACACGAGTGGTAACCAAATATATATATTAATAAAATATGAATATATGAACAATTTATTCATTTAATAGGTTAGAAAGAACGGAAACTATGAAAATACAACAATCATTTAGGAAAAATTATACTGGTTTTCTTTTGCAGAGTTATTTACTATATTCTATGAAGTTCTAGAATGACAGCACTTGAAAGTAATTTCAGCTTGTTTATTCATAATAGAAAACTTTAGAAAGTTATGAAGTCTTGAATCGACAATAAATTCATTATTTTCAACTTATCTAGATTTTGGAAATTAACTTTGTTTTTATTCTATTATTTCTTTTCTAATGCATTATAGAATGTCACCAAACTGAAAGGTAGATCAAGATCAAATGAACTATATTTTGGAATCTCTTTCATATAATATATATATATATATATATATATATATATATATATATACCTATCTATAGTATCGAAGAATTTTTAGCATTAATTGACAGCCATTTATTTTAAAGAACATTACAGCGACATAATGGTGAAACTTTAAAATGTGTGTTATTCACGATAGCTATTCATATAAGTGAATTCTATGATTTAAACTGTAATTATGTGCTTGTATTTTATATGATAACTTCTATTGAACCCTTCCTATCTATTTTGAGATGCGCTGGTTATAAAACAAAGATAAAATGCTTTAAATTTGAATTAATTGAACCCTTGACAATTTTTGATATATTCAGTTGTCTATTTTTTTTAAAAATAGAACATCGTTAGCTCACTTTGTAACTGTGATATAACAGATTAACCCTGTATTATTATGATGATTTTAGTTGTAAAATCTTATGGGTATTATTTTAATTGATTCAGAAATAACATTGCTAAATTTTGGTTCTTCAATATATGGTTCAGTAATCTCTAATGGTAAATTGATTTTTATTACCCCTAAGCTTTTTACTATTGATAGAAATATCAAATCACCTAACAAGTTGTAATGATGAACAAATCGTTTATTTGATTTTTCCTTTAAAATGCAAGTTAATTGGGAATAAGAAAACTATATTGTCCAAACACATTGTTTAATAACTTCTCTTAATTTGACAGTTTAATATAAAATGGTTTTCAATGGAGTTCGATATTCATTTAAGATATAGGGGTAGGTTCTTTATTAGATAATCATTCATTTAAATATTTATATCACCTGTAATCTGATTTTTTCAGCATTTTATGATTGTCTGTGTATTGAAAGTAGAGCCTAGACAATAATATATATAAAATTATGCGAAATAATTTGTTAGTTGTAGATAGGAAATATGCATATACTTGACCTATATATTTACGACACCCACCTAACCAACCAAAGTGAATGAAGTGAATAAAATATCATAATTAGAATTCAATGAACTCATTTACACCCAAAGGTTTATTATCACCCAGACAAAATTTCATTTTCATATAGGATCATTATAAACAGAGTTCATATTCTATAATACAAATATAAGATACGCAGTAATAATTACAATGTGCGTGGAAATAATTCAATCAAGCTATATATATAATATAAACAGATGAACGCTTTCTAAATAATACAAGTCTATCAATGTGAAAAAGAATGATTAAGTAGTGATTAAAATCGTAAGTGAATAATAAACAAGTAAGGCTAATAACAACATTTATTATTATATAAGAGATTGAAGTCATATCAGATATTGTATTCATTATAAGGTACAGTCGCATACAAATGACTTTCTTCCCGATCGTTGTTGCTACCTTAACGTGGTGGTCGGGCTTGCCTATCGTGATGAAGCAACTGAGCTATACTGGCTGGAACAACTGTTCCTTAAGGTCCTACCATGACAGACAGGTCAGTTGAAGAGCGATAAGACTAAAGGCAACAAACCCAAGGTTCGAAGGCGAAGTCGTACTGCTGACTGTGCAGAGGTATGACAGTAGTAAGGTGTTTCCTTTAGATAACCAGCATAACAGCGATGTTGCCTTCCCACAATGAGGGGTGGGGTTGGAAAAGGTCTACCCTAAAAAATGCACACCTCACCTTATCCCAAGGATATCCGTCTCCGGAGGTAAGGTCTCAACAAGTGCGGAGCTAACACTAAAACTACTCGTAAAAAGGTTGTGTGTAACCGACCGCAAGAAGTTGTCCCTTGGGCATTGCGATAACGCTCTCAGGTCACTAATACTACCCCTAATCCTATTTCCTTTTCAGGTACCTCCGGAAGAATGACTTTCTTATCCTAAGATAAATCAACACTTTTTATACATTGTTCGAATTCAATTCTGTCCATTCCTCTTAATTGCTTATAAATTGATGATGATCTAATGTAAATCGTTAATCTCTAGTGAGCTATGAAACACTATATTCTGACAAAAAAAGTATAAATCAAATCTTGGTATATTTCACAAATATTCAGTAAGTCAAGTTGTTTGTTATAAAATAGCTTCTGAAAATGAATTGAACATGATCATTTGTTGTGAAATGTTATGTGTATAAACATGACATTTTCTATAAATTAAAGTAATGAATTTACTGTTATCACACTGTTGTATGAACTTTAAATCTTAGAAATACTTATAAAATATTTGAATAGATAGTTAGATATAAGTATAGAAAACTATCCGGAAGTCTGGAGTATACTTTATGCTTTCATATATAATGATGCTTTAAACAAAAGATTTCGGTTTATATCTTACATCATTATAAAAGTTTGTTCGATGAACTCCTTATTCAACATCTCTAATGAAATAATTATAACTAGTTTTCTATGATGAATTGTTTCTTTATGGTTAGTATTGTATGGATAATACACATATGTATGAATACATTTATTGTTCATATCATGACTTCTTAAATAAATAGGAAAATTATCAATATAGGATTATGAAGATTGAGATCATGTACTGACCAATGTTAGACTACCATTGAAAATATACAAGCACTGGATGATCGTTACGTCCTAGTTTCTGACAACTCTGTAGTTGGCATCCACGATCCAACTAAGAAGTCCCATATTAGGACAAAACGGTCATTCAATGCTTTCACGTTTTCATTGGTGATCGAATCCTGATCAATTAATGATCCTAATTTTTTTAAAAATTGGAAAATATTTTAGAAGTTATGATAAGAGTTAGATTATTTTTAATTGTATATAAATCTATCTAATTAAGATGATTTTTGAACGACAGTAATGTATACGTTCATATATCATAGACCGTATAAATGTTTATACACATATATCTTGTGTAACAATAACGTCATTTTTACTAATCAATAGTGAAAGAAAACAAAATGAGATGAAATGATTTTTTTCCAAAACTAGACAATCTCCTTTTTTCTTTTCAAATCATACTTCATTTGTATTATTGTACTGTCGAAAGAAAACGTTTTTTTCATAAGTTACCCATCGGTTAGATTTTTAATCCCCAAGTTACATTGTATCCAAACTTTTTATCATTTGTCTTAGTCCATTCAGAAGTTTGTATATATATATATATATATATATATATATATATATATATATATATATATATATATATATATATATATATATATGCTCTGTCAGTTTGAGTTTTGTTTTAAAAAAGATATTTGAATATTATACTTTATTCCCTATGGTTATTTATTTAAAATATATTTATTTATCGAACCTTAGCTTCCATTTTATTTATAACGAATATTAATAATGATATAGGTATGTATATACATTTTGAATTGTCTAGCGCTTATATGACGACACGATTATTACGGTAAGTTTTGTCATTACTGTTGTTTCGTGCTGTGTTTTCATTTCATTTATTTTTTTCTAGTTATAGATAATCATAATTATCCGGTTACGGATCTCAAGATGTTTCTCAATAGATTATTCATAATTAAAAATAATATTTAATTGTAAATACTAGGAAGATACTAGTTTTCAAGAGGTACTTCATATAATTTCAATCCATGTGACCAATTGCTTTTCAAAATGCTTTTTTGTATTATGTCTTTTCAAACAATTTCACCTAATTTCTCTGTCCTTTAGATGTTACATTCCTTTTTGTGTAAACTTGATGATGCTTATAAATCACGCATATATTCGGTTATTTACTTTGCTTGATAAAATTGTATATAACTTTGATGTCATGATAACAATTCATTCATTTAATGCACTTTGAATTATAGTGTACATCTATTACTTTATTATTATGTTTCATACTATATGTATTCCTTATTTGATAAAAGGAAACTAATAATTTATAATTGGATTCATGAATCAATTGAAGCTTGACCACCATGAAAATCCTTGGAGCATTGGATGGCTATTTCATCCTAGTATGGGACTTCTCAGCAGTGCGCATCCGCGATCACACATAGTGAGATTTGAACTCAAGATCTGTCAGTCTCGCACCAGGCACTTAACCAACTAGACCACTGAGCTGGTCGGCATTCAACGGTGTTAATGTCTAACTTCAACTAATCCACGAAATTGAGCGACACATTCAGCAGTGTCTTCAGTGAGTTGCTATCTCACAACAGACTTGGTTGAACTCCACTGATAACTGTTTCTCACTAGAATTTCAGGACATAACTCATGGAGAAAATGACTAGTGAGCAGTGGCCTACAGGTGAAGCATTCGCGCTCAAGACTGTTAGGTCCTGGGTTCGAATCTCGCAAGGTGGCATCGTGGATGTGCATTGTTGATAAGTCCCAATGTTTCTAGGATTTTTATGGTGATCTAGCTTCAATTGACTCATAAATTCAACTATTAAATTACTATATTATCCACAAAACTCCTTTCTGATTATAATAATTTATAAATGATTTTTTTCTAATAACGTTAGTAACTATTGTATTTGGATAATATATTGCATAGTGATTATACAGTTTAAAACTATTTACTTTATGTAAACTAAATTACTGAAGTGTTTTTTTTAAAATAATTATAAATGAGTGATAGATGGAATAATTTATTTTTCTCTTTTTTTACAGTTAAATTAATGTATAATGGAAATTATTCTACTGTGTATTCAATAATTAGTCAAGTGTTCAATAATCGTTTGTTTATTTTATCAAAATGTTTATTAAATATTTAAAAAATATATAGTTTCTGAAGCCAAGCTTATAAAAATCACATTCATTAGTCATGTGGTGTATACTACTTGTGTCTTTCGACATAAGTAGTATTTACACACCTATTGGAAGTGAAAGCCCTTGAAAATAGAAGTCTAAGGAGATCAGGTTGAAGAGAGTAAATAGGAACTACGAATCGGAAGAACAATACAGAATGCGAAGGACAAATGATAGAAATTCACAAATGAAGTATTTAATACGTGGTCCTCACATTTTACGAAGATATTCTTTAACTTTGAATTGTAATACACTGGTTTTCGCTACCTGTGTTTCGTCCATACAGTTACAATGCATTTTTGATACGTTTGTTCAGAATATTAACTTCTTTGAATTATCTTCATTGGTAATATAACGACGTTACCGTCAACATGTCAAATTATATTGTAATTTACAATATTGATGATTAGAAAATGTTTGTTTTTCATTTGCCAATTTATATTAAATTGTTTTTGGTTTTTTGAAAATGTAACGGTTTTGAATCTAAGACAACATACCTTTGATTTTTAAGTTCGAATTACGGATTACTGTGAAGAATGTCAATATAAGTGGTCAATATTAATCTGCCATTCTTTATATTTCACCTAGACTCTATCAGCTAGGTTTGAAGCTGCAAATCATAAGATAAACTATTTGATATTATAAGTTCATGGGTTTGTAGAGATTGTTAAATGTTATTGCTGTATGGTTTATTTTAGTAAGCTATGATTATACTTATCTAATTGCTTGACTGATACACATCTGGTTTGATTATTTAAGCTCATTTTACTTAATAGAAATTGCTTTATAAATATACTACAAGTTCATACACCATATTGTTGAGTATCTTTTAATAAATTATAAATCATAGACTATTTAGACATACACAACATTAGACTTTTAAATAAACTTTTTTTATCCGGTCAGTAGATGTTGTTTAAAGAGGTAGATATTCACTGTTTAGGATAGTACATTTTTCTTGATATGATAGTATTTATCTAACAAATGTATCTAGCATATAGGTGAATATATTATAATTATGATAATTGTCTTTACCAACATTGACTTAGCGATAGGATTCCTCAAAATAATCTTTTGATTTTACACAATTATCATTATTCCTAAGAAAACCACCACTTAGTACTTACGTACTTACGCCTGTTACTCCCAATGGATCATATACATTTATATAATTACCTACTGAAATCCTATATGAAGTTCGCTTTCTCTTTATCACCAGACAAATACCAATGAAGCTTATTTCTAGAAAGAATATTTAATTTCTATAAATCAAAAAGGGAGGAATAGAAGTAATCAGTTTTTTTCTCTCAATTAAGTTTATTGTAGTGACATTTATCTACGTCATTACCTCATTTATTATTTATTTTGTAATTTATATCCAACTGGAGTTGAAGATGTTAGATGTAACCAAGTGTACAGATAAATAAAAACGATGATTAATTAATAAAACAAACGTATTGCTTTACATTTCACTTCACATATGTTTTATTGGTTCCTGGTATATATATATATATATATATATATATATATATATATATATATATATATATATATATATATATATATATATATATATATAAAGGAAAGATTAACTATCACTTAGGACATATGGAACAGTGTAAAAGTATGTAATGAAAATTTCAACTTTCAAACTTTTGTAAGTATCATTACCAAGGTTTGATTTGATAATTTCGAATAAATTGAGCAATTTTGTTATTTATTCTCTGAAGAACTGGCTTATAATAAGTCATGAACCATCAGAAAATCTAATGTTTCTACTCATTAGGATATTGCAAATACATTATTTATTTATTTCAGACTTTTGGTTATTCTGAATGAACAACAATTCAAGATATCAACGGACTTTATTAAATTTTGGTTATAGTATAATAGTTGAAATCATGAGTTAAATCGAAGCTAGACCACAATACAAAACCTGTAAGTACTGGACGGCCGTTTAGTCATAGCATGGGAATCCTCATCAGTGCGCACACACGATCCCACCCACCGCGGGATTCAAACTCAGGACCTATCGGTCTCACGCGGGAGCGCGATTGTTTCCAGGTTTTCCATGGTGGTTCAGCTTCAATTGACTCATGATTTCAACTATTGAAATTAATAAAATCTCCACAAAACCCCTTCTGATTCTAATCAACATATGCTCATTAATGACTGACTTCAAGGGGTATATCCTGGAGTTCTAGTGAGAAGCAGTGATCAGTGGAGTTCAACCAGGTCTGTTGTGAGTTAGCAACTCACTGAATACAATGGTGGATGTGTCGCTCAATTTTGTGGATGAGTTGAAGTTAGACATTAACATGATTGGATACCGGCTCAGTGGTCAAGTTGGTTAAGCGCATGGTGCGAGACTGATAGGTCCTGAGTTCGAATCCTGCGAGGATGAAACGGCCTTCCAGTGCTTCCAGGCTTTCCATGGTGGTCCAGCTCCAATTGACTCATGATTCCGAGTACTGAAATTACTAAAATCTCCACAAAACCCCTTCTGATGATAGTATAATATTAAACACTTTTAACTGTAGATTGTTCACATTTTTATTTATTCGTATAGGGTTGTGGAAATTGTTAATTTTTTTAATTTAGATTATGAATCGATCGGTTTGAAACTACCGCTGAAAACCTGGAAGCACTTGATAGACGTTTCTTTCTAGTATGGGACTAATCATCCAGATCCTAGATGCGCTATGCTGAGGAGCCCTATACCAGGACGGAAAATCAATCCAGTACTTCCATGCTTTCAATGGTGGTCTAACGTCGATCAGTTCATGATCTCAATTTCTATCTATTATTAAAGCTTGAAAATATTGTTCGTAGCATTCTTGAATTCAGAATTCTACTGTTACAATCAGCCGATTGATAATAGATTTCAGAAGTAATATTGAAAGATATATAACTTTGAAGTATATTTAGAATAATGAAAAACGTTCTCGTACAAATTCTAAGCCCAAATAAAATTGTTCACCTTAATACATTTCCAGTTTTTGACCGAAAAACTTGATATCAAATATAATGAATTACTGCAAGCATATTTCTTTCCATATTACTTCATTTGATAATATTCATAGAGAGTGCCTTTTTCAAAAATCCATTTGCAAATGAATAAATAATCTCTATCCCGAAATTATATGAAGTTATAAGTAAAATGACAAAATAGTGTCTAGAAAATTATTGCTATTTCTCTTAATTGCATTCAACCACGTAGTTTTCGTAAACACTGAAATCAAGTAAGTATGTTTCCTATGATGCATAGAACTTACATTAATGGTTGCTCTGGTTGTCAGAAGGGGCATCAGCCTCATGACTTCCGAAAGAACTCGGTTTTCATCATGAAGCGTCATAACACTTCTAAATGAAGACCTTCTAAGTCCCAGGTCAGAATCTAAATGTTTTGGATTATTTTTTTCTGGTTAGCGATTTTTAGCAAGTTGGTCTTCTACGGGATGGGGTCGCTAACCTCATTCCCAACCCTACTCCTATATCCGGGCTTGGGACCAGGCAGAGTTACCATGAATAGGATAGATGAGATAAATGAGCTACACCATTAAATGTTTCAGTATGATAAATATAAAGGACTTAGGTTTGAAAATATATTTATTTTAACAAATTCACTCACCAGTTTTCATAAAAAATAGCACAGGAGTGTTTTGCTGATGTACATTTGATATGTGCATAAATAAGAATATTCTAAGTGGTTCTTCTAAAACTTTCAGTAAGGTAAAAAAGCTTCACGTTTTCAAATGATCTTACAAAACTGTAAGAATTTTAAAACAATATTGAACTGATAACAACAATATTTGAGACCTTGTTTCCTTTAAAAGCTTCATTCTGTATAATTTTCAATGTAAAAATACCCTGAAAAAGTCATAATTCACAAAATCTGTAATATACCATTAATCTTGAATCATGATTTAGACATATACGATGTTAATATTTTTCAGTTCCTGACAATGTATCATTATTATTACTAATATTAGCTTTATTCAATATTATATTTTTGGTACAATATGGAATTCTCAGCACAAAGTATTTTAAGAAGTTTCGTTTCCTTATTTCTTGATCGATACTGACGATAAATATTGAGTGATCGCTATTTACTTGTTAGCAGTTCAGTCAATCGGCATCTAAATAATTTACATTCTTTTCGCTACGTATTGTACAATGAAAGGTTGTACAATGTTTAGAAATGCACCTGAATAGGTTATGCGAATAATAGCCATAATGATGTATTAAACCAAACAAAATTAGATAATTTGATGAAATATCTTGATGGCAGGAACAAGTAGCCCAGATGTTCAAGCAGACCACCAACTATATATATATATATATATATATATATATATATATATATATATATATATATATATATATATATATATATATATATATATATATATATATATATATATATATATATATATATATATATATATATATATATATATATACAATTGGGAGAGTTATTGTGTCAACTGTAAACACTAAATTATAATGATATAAGAGTTAATAATCATTTTTTACGGAATCAATTAACGGCACTCCATTATCTATTCAATATACATCAAAATTCTTTTTAATTTTTACATTTGTATCAAACAAAATGAAATAATATTTTTGTCATTGTCAAAACATTTTCTATATGGAATATAATTAAATTGAGCTACCCTATATTTCATTTGAATATTCATTAATCTATATTAAAGAAATATTTTTCCCAAATGCTCTGGTACGGCTGAGAGTAGGGAAAGTCAGCTCTCCCCCACGAGATTTTCTTATATGGATATGTGCATATGATCACTGCCAGGGAGGTCCTAATCACTGCCTTCTAGCGGCATTACTGTTGTTTACGTAATTGAGAGGACGAAAAATGTATGTCCAGCACTTTAACTGGGTTGGTGGATGTGGAGGATCCACCTAGGCGAGTTGGAAAACCCTCATTCCAAACCAATGACATACAAGGGCTTAATGATTCTGAAAGAACAAACGCCATATGAACCGATTATTGGTCACCGGCTACCATGGGACTGCATCTCTTGACGTTGCTCTACTGCCTTGTGGAACAAACTTTTAGGCCGAAGGCTCCGGGTGTTCCCCCTTAAGAAGACCATCTGTTTTGGTTTGGGTACCCTTGTAGTATCACAGCCCACACACAAATCAAGTGACTTGTGTGACGCATATGTATTCGGTGCCCCTTTGTGCCAATATTTATGTTTTCAAATAAATAAAGAAATCCTTGAAATCCTTGTAACAAAACAGGAAATTAAAGTTTTGATTGATTAATTGCTGTGATGTACACCACTTTTTATTCTTATAGTCTTTTAAACATAAAGCTGCTTAGCTTTTAAATATTAAGTTAGTTCCCACATGATTTTGTGAACTGATAATCATATAAGTAGGTAGATAAATTATTATAGTTTATTTACTACAATATAGATTCCCATACATTTCTATGTAAATTGGTAGCTATTCATGTAAATGTATTAAAAACGAGGTGACAAAATGTTATTAATATGACCATTTTATGAATTATAGCATTCATTTATTTCAACACACTATTCTATGTAACAGTAACATGACAAGTAAAATGATAAGCAAATATTTCATGCTCACAATAAACTACTGAAGTTGTCCAAATTAAAAACCTTACTCACTTTATTCTTTTTAAAAATTATATCATAGATTAAATGTTCACTGTTCACTTACCAGTAGTCCGTGGTTTTGAAATTGCGGACACATTTTAAACACAATTCCATGTATGTTTCATTTTCATTGTTCAGGTAAGTGGTTTTGTAAAATGTTCTCTCTTTATGAACATACGTACAGGCTTGTAAGATAAAATTATGCACATGGCACTTGAATTAGCATCAAAAATGCTAAAATCATGCAACAATAGATAAATATTTGATAAAGATCTATATAAAACTCGATAACAAATTACTTTAAAGGTTATCGACTCCTTTATTAACTGTTACTAAAAAGTATACAACACGATAAAATGAATTTTGGTTATTAAAAATCAACCCTAAGTGCATTTTACAACTGTTAAAAAAGAACAGTGATTCTTTTTTTATTGTTCGAACTGTTCATGTATAGTGTACGATGGGATATGATAATAAGGTATATCAAAAACAAACTATTAAAGTAGATGAATTTTTTTTTGATAACTTTAAAGAATTCTAAATCTATGTAAATTCTTTCAGAAGTAGTATAGTGCTTTATTTTATTAAAGGAAAGAAAGTCTATGTAAAGTGATAAGGTGATGATAATGTTTTCACATTATAACATCAACAATCCACTCGCGTAAAACAAAAACTACAACGGAAACAATAGTTTTGCAATTGATCAGTCTCTAATTGGCAAATGTGCATCCTGTGCCGACTGCCTCGTTATTGTCCGAAGTTACAAGCTTTATAAGCAGAGATGTTTAATGGCTAGAAGTGGAATCCATGACGAGCGTTTCACCCTATTTGGGACTCATCAGATGGATGTACCTACATCTCAGAGTTGATATTCACTCTGGGACTCGAACCCAATACCGTTCGTTTCAAACGCCATCGTGTTATCCACTTAGCTACTGAGTCCTGATAGCCAACTGCTTATGCAATGGGGTGAATTAATATTCAGTTCGCAGTATGCACAGGATGCACATAAACCAACAACAAACTGATCAATTGCTGTTCTAAATAACAATGGTAAGATACAAGTAAACAACATCAAGTGGATGAAAAAAATAGTTTTGATAAAATTATAAAACTTTTGTACACTGAATCTGTTTACAGTTCATCCATCACATAATTAGATATTTGTTAATATAACATAGAAATTACAAATTAAAATGAATATACACCACATGTTTTCATCACAAATTAGACAAATTATATGAATAATAATATAGATATGTGTATAATCAAAGCAAACATATTTTTTTTTAAATTAACGTTCTTGAATGGAATAAGATGAAAACAGCTGAAAAAGTATATTAATCACTTGGTGATTTGAACTATGAAAATCCTAGCATCGTTACAAAAGCCTTTATTGATTATAATCATAAGCTGAGTAATGATTAGCTTTAAGATGGAATTCTTTTATTGAGAAGTTGTACCCAGTGGATTTTAACCATATCCGAAGTGGGACAGCTATCTACTTGGGAAAATAATTTCCTCTTATTATCAGCTAACCAATAATGATGAAGTTGAAACGTTGGTTGACACATTTTGGTCTAGGGAATCGGGTAGTTTTAAAATAAATATGAATAGCTTTAATCATAACCAAGGAAATAAGGGTATATGTGTTGAATGTGGTATATTCATGCACTCAAAAACTCACCAGAGCCTATCAGTTATCATCTTTTGTCAATAACACTACATATAAGGTTTTATAAATTATTGGTTTGTAAAGTCCATTTAAATAATACATTTTTTATCAACCTAGATAAATAGAATCCTCATTGAAACTTGAAAAAAAATACGTTTGTACTTATGAACATGAATTCTGCAGGCAATTTACTTACGAACCATAGTTAGTTTACTGCTTTTTCTAATCATTTAGTTAAATCATATCATCATTTATATCATTCATAAACAAAACAACATGACAGTAACTAATCAAATGTAACCCGAATATAGGAATAATCACACCTTATCTGTCAACTATTGTTTTGAAAATAAAACAGTTGCACATTTTAAATACATCTACAAATGTTTCTCTATTTAAAAATGAGTTACAATATTTAATTGACATATGACTTGTAAATTCATTTCCATTGACATTCAACCTTTTCATATTCAGAAATTAAAACAAAAAAACTATGAAAGTAATATGTAAAAACTATAAACAAATATAAATACAAAACATTTATTTCAATAAAACACTTTTTTAAGAGATCAGTTATTTATTAGTTTTGAACATCAAAACTAGGTAATATGATTTTAGATCCCAATTCAGGAAATTCACTATGACAAATTGTTGTAGTCAATCACTTTCTTTTATTCAGATTACTTTACCTCTTCATTTAAATGAACTATCAATATATATATATATATATATATATATATATATATATATATATATATATATATATATATATATATATATATATATATACAGATACTGGGGAATTTGAAACTAGGACACAACAACTGTCTATTGTTATTTGAATTTTTAGTGGTTATCCAACTAAAAAACTGATGCTGCTCAATAAATTCAAATATATTTCATTTCAGAAACATATCTAATTATCTATTCAACTATTATGATGTGTGCTATTGATGTTGACAAATATAAGTATTATGTTTCATCAGTCGAAAATGAAATACCTGGAAGCAAAAGTTTAAGAAGATCAAAGACAAAAGAATGAGAATAGAGAGTGATTGGTGTGGAAATGAAGGAAAAATAAAGTCTGAGACGATTGATTAACATTTTGTAAATGAAGTTTTAGTGGAGCCCTTTATTTTGTGGTCATTTAGATCGGACGATGTTTGTTGACGGGCTCTCCAGTATAGTGGCCCGAGATCTGACTCAAATTTGATCGTATGAATGATTGTTATTGAAATGTATATGTCGCCTATCCTCGTATATAACCATCAACTTAAATCGCATTAGTTAATAACGGAATTAAATAAGTCAAATAACGAGAATGTACTTTTAAATACATATATTTTGTATATGAAACTAATGGAATAGAGAGAAGCGAAATGACGCGCAGTGAAGATGGTGGGTAAGCCAACTCCCTTTAGTCAAGCGTTAATCAATATTTATAGTCATACAAAAATAAGTTACAGACATGTGATGATGTACACACATATATGCGCTCATATAAAAACAGTGAAGATTAATAAGCGGATAGTTATTAACAAGGTCAAAATGTGACTCAACTAGAATGAATGGATTGGCCTATCCGAAAGCTAGAATAAGGTATATGGACTTAACATGTCAACCGACACTACATAGCATTTACTGTATGATTTCGAAATTTTATTAAAATGTTCTGTAATTTTGTATTCAAGCACATTCAATTGTTCACAATTGATTGATCACTAGGTGACCAATGTCATGCGTGTCTAGTCCTTATTATTAGTGCAGATCGAATGCTATCGATCATGTTGCAATGTGGCCACCAGTCTAGGTGACTCGACACTGCCCGGATAGCTCAGTGGTAACGTCTCTTACTGTGAAGCTGGGTGACACGGGATCGAATCCGCCAGGGAGCACCAGTTCCCTCGAAGGTTACAGGCACACCTTGCTGACGAGTGCCAAGTAGCACGAAACCCGGGTCCAGGGTTTCCTGTCGACTACCTCCAATCACCATCTAATCTCACAATAGTGCCCGCAGTGTCGAGTCACCTAGACTGGTGGCCACATTGCAACATGATCGATAGCATTCGATCTGCACTAATAATAAGGACTAGACACGCATGACATTGGTCACCCAGTGATCAATCAATTGTGATTACATCTCAGTCCTACAGGAGGTCGGTCGCGGCCCGGATAGCTCGGTGGTAACGTCTCTGACTGTGAGGCTGGGCGACACGGAATCGAATCCGCCAGGGATCACCAGTTCCCTCGAAGATTACAGGTACATCTTGCTCCTACCTCCAATCACCATCTAATCACATTCAATTGTTCCCCATTTGTCTTCTCGTTCACTACATTATTAAAATCTTTTTTTCTGTTGAACAGATGAAAAAGCATCACGGGATTTATTATGATTAAGAAACTCATGAGAAATTAGGTTGATTGAAATGTAATGTTATTTGTATAAGCTTGTTATTATTATTATTCTTTATTGTTTATTAACAGATGGCAACAAGAAATCATTCCTTTGACATTTTTTTATAGATAAACTGTAAAACAATCAATCATGTTGCATAAATATTGTTTTAAAGTAATTAAATTATTGTGATTTCAATAATTGAGATCATGAGTCAATTGAAGCTAGACCACAATGGAAAACCTGGAAGCGCTGGACGGCCGTTTCGTCCTATTGTGGGACTCCTCACCAGTACGCATCCACGACCCCACCTCGCGGGATTCGAACCCAGGACTTACCAGTCTCGCGCCAGGCGCTTAACCAACTCGACCACTTAGCCGGCATCCAATGATGTTAATGTCTAACTTCAATAATAGACATTTTGTCTAAGATGTTTACAAGGGATAGCAAAGAAATTTTAAGGATCCAAGTTCATGATCTCAATCAAAAACTTAATAATCTTCACAACCCTTATAACGATTTTAGGTTTATTTGTTGTTTGTCATCAGGATAGTGTTTTTTTTAAGTTTAAATTTCTAATCATGAACTTAATTTTATGATCAGAAGCAGTAAGTTACTGTAGCTGAAATAGCTTCATGTTAATATTTTCTGCAGAAGTACTGTAAAGCTTGACTAATTGTAGTTTGTTTTTTTTTAATGGAATGTTGAAGAGTAATTACGCAACAAATGTATTCAAAATGTCTGCCTGCTACTTTTAACTGACTAATACAAGTAAACTGTGACAACTATTATAAGAGATTTTAGGGTATAAAACTATTGAGTATCATATTGACATTATAAACCTTTACAGTGAATGGCAACCTATGCGTAAAACATGTGCATAAGGAAACCATGATAAATGAACTTTACGAAACTACTGATTGGTTTCTGACATTGAAAAAAAAGCAAAACAGAAACTTGTTTATTTGAAAGATACGTCTAACTTTATATATTTATGATAAGATATGAACTGACCTTAGGAACTCAATAAATCCATTATAGAATGGTTTCGTTACAGATTGTCTAATTCTCACATAGAATGAATTCTATTTGGTCTATGTCAGATAATGTATGTTATTATTTTAGATATTATTCCATGAAATATTTGTAAAATTATTGGAATTTTATTATCAACGCGGATGTGAATTGTCTTAATGCTGATAAACAGGTTTGAATTTTTATTGCAGTATGTGTATCCTGAGAGGATGTCCATGATGTAAACATTTTGTTACAATCTTCAGTACGTTTAGATAATGGTCAGCAATAGAGCCCAGTATACGTGTTTCGTCTTATTTGAGATCCATTAGCTTTGTGAAAAACACTAACACTCGTTTGTATGTGTAGGCCAGTATGTCATTATATATTAGTGATAGATGATTATCATGAACATTTAACAAAAATTTATAATAAAAACTTACATGAAATTCTTTTTTAACTGAAAAATAGAGATTTTTCTATCTTAAATTTCTGAAATAGCTTTATACTCCTAAGGATAACAATTATAACTATTCAAATTGAAACAGTGTAATTTTACACAAAGGAACAAGATTTAGGCTACTGTATTCACTAAAATGTTAGTTAGCATAGAACGTTTTATTCATGATGGATCATGTAGAATAAAGTACTTTGAAATAATTAGTAACTCCGCCTGGAGCCCCTCTGGGGCTACAGCCGGTCACGAGCCTGGCTAACCAGAAATAACTAGTGCATGTCGCACATTATCTTAAACAATAACGTGTTTTCATATGAAATTTAGAACATAATAATCAGTAAACGAACATAATTTCTGATGTTTTTGGTACTCTTCTTAATTTTGATATCATACATAATTTTTTTATGATTAGATCTTTATGTTTCTCCATTAATACGGTGCGTTATAACGGGTGTATGGTGTGTTCTTTCGAAATAGATTTTAACCAATTACCTATTAAATTGCCTTTCGAATTAATGGGTTAAGTCAATAAGTAACTCAATTTCTGAATAGCTTGTCAATTCTAAATAATTAATTACATTAAGGTCATCAGCTAATAATAAATACCAAATGAAATATGGTGACTGGAATTTAATGTTTATTCGGAACAAAGATGCTAAACATATTTAAGCAAATAATCGCTTTAATACATAACTTAATGTTCAAACTGACTGTATCATATTTTTAATCCCCATTAAGTTGTATATTTGATTACTAATTGATATTACTACTGTTTACTTCTTGTAAACAAAATAACTAACCTCTATAATTTTCACTTAATAAGAATTTCTATAAACTGGATCGTTTCATTAACTTACAGAATATATGCATACTTCTTTGATTTAGAAGGCGAGAGTAATCTACTTTCAGTGAAACTATTTTGTTTATTCACTTCAATTAATGTAATTACATCTTCAATATGTGATGCATTCCTACAAATTTCCAAAACAATAGACGTTTGATCAAGTAACTATTTTCAATAGCTTCAAACTTTTTACTTAGAAATCTATGAATGTCATATTATGCAGTGCATTCTGACAAAGATACCTAAGTTATGGGTCATTAGTAAAGTTTGTAAGTCATAATAAGATAATGAAAACAATTATACTCTATATTGGTGAGTTCTATTGTATACGTATAGAAATAACACGTCAGTGTAGCAACGTGTCACGGTTACTGTTGAAGAGACCCGTACTGGGATGAAACTGCCGACCAGTTTTTCCAGGCTATCAATGGTACTCAAGCATTGGTTAATTCATGATCCTAATGAAATTCAACAACCACTGACAATCATAAAATATCATGTAAACTGAGAAAGATGCGTATGTAGTTAAGATTATGCTGCATTTGTTACGGTAGAACTGAAGATCGATATACCGAACTTCAATAACGGGAAGGAGCGAAAACTTGGACGTAACAGCATTAAAGAGCACGGTTATGATCTGAACGCATAGGCAAGCAGTAGAATTTCATAAGATGCATAAATGAAGGAAACTTCATCAGAAATGGAACTATCTATACTATCGACAAGGAAAAACAACAGGGTTGAATAAATCACAACTGAACATGTAAGTTTGATTTATTTGAGTTAATCCAAATGACTTCAGCTATATATTCAAGGTGTAATCTTCAGTCATTTCATCAATTACATTGAACTTACTGTGTTACTGAAACAATTCTCATCTATCTTGATATTATATCCAGTATCTAGTAAATACTAAAGAATGCTACTATTTGTTAATTTGGTAATCTATTTCCTTAACCACGCTGATACGTACTGACTATGGTCAGTGTATGACCTGATCATTGATTTGCAGTTCAGACGTGAGATTGTACATTGCAAAGAAAAAATCCAATTATATATATATAAGCGTTCGCTATAAGCGTATCCGCAACTTTTCATGCTGCCTTTAAAATTATTACATCCGACCTTGATAAGACTAATACATTACAAATCCACTTTTATTTATCTGTGTTATATCTTAAAAAAACACTTCATTGGTACTATTGACTGAAACATACTAAACATGATTGTTTACGATTTGATTATATTGTAACATATCACCATATCTACAAATAAGATGACTTGGTTGATAAGCAATCCATAGGGATATATAAGTTCTCATAGATTCACGAGTTGTTAAAAAAATTCAACTAAAATATGAAAAAATTGCATTTACGATAGTAAATGAAAGTTGTATTTTACAAAATTCCTTTTAAACTAAATTGTATCTGTTAACAAACAAAAAACATAATGGGTCTTAGTAAAATTCATTTGACAATGATTTCTCATAAATGGCAATAGAAGCTTTATATTTGAACTTTCTAGTTGAAGAAAACAAAACGCAACCGCATCGTGATGTTTACTTTAAGAATCATAATTTTACATAAAATCTACACTCAACATTAGATATATTTTAACTGGAAATATGTTATAACTTATGGTGTTGTGCCCTTATCAATATATGATGTAATGATACCGCCAACTAGAGAACAGTGAGTCGTCGATCGGACCAATAACACATAAAACCCATACAAGCAGTCCAAAGTCTTTATCGGTCCTGATTCCTGGCTATTAGATCTAGAACACCAATAACAGCCTCTGCAATATGAATCATGTATTTCAAACATACTAGGTTTATATACAAACCAAACAAACCACAATATACCACAAAATAGAAAATAACATTTGTACATGATCTTGACAAATGTGGCTATGAATATGGGAGACTATAATTAACAGAATAGACATCACAAAATCAAGGCATTAAAAGATATATTAGTCAATTTATGAAACTTGGCTACATTAAAATCTTAAAAAATAATAAATTATAATGGATGATATTTCTTTTTTATTTCTCTGAATCATTAAGACTGTCACTTACATATAATGAGAAGTCATCATTTTCAATAATGTTTTTTTTATAAGTTAAGTATGATATGTAGTTATTCAATTAAAGAATGATATTTGAATGATAAACGTTTTCTTTCTATTTAGTAATCGAATTGATTGTTAAGTAATTTTCACCTACTCAAGGTTTAAGTTCAAGTGCGTTTCCAAAGACATTATTATTATCATTGTTTTACATTGAATAACATTTTTATAGTCATTTATCTTAGTCAACTTAATCCACACATATGATGTGAAGATCCAGTCACGAAACAAAAGAGAATAGAATGACCTGGAGAGAAAATTTTGTAAAATCTAGGTGTTAATCATGGTATAAGTATATGTTAGATTGATAGTAAAGAATAATCACGGATAAACTAACAACATTATAAGTAGAGAGGGATTGTGGTTAGAAGTGAAACTCAATACACGCGTTTCATCCCATTTGGAACTCGTCAGCTGGATTTGCCTGTATACTAGAGTTGATGTTCACTATGGAACTCCAAACTATTACCGTTCGTTTCAAACAACATTGAGTTATTCGCTTAATTATTGAGTTCAGATAACCATTAGCTTGTGAAATGGAGTGAAATTTTATTCATTTTTTGTGTTGCTTATTCGAATATTTCTATTGATATCCACCATCCATTCAAACCCAGGACCAATCATAAAATAATGAATCATAACTCATCATGAAACAATGTTAGCAATGGTTTACAATAATAATGAAATGTAGCATGTGTAATAAGAGGTTTGCTCAAATACATCTATCATTATTACATAATCTTTATTTAGAGTTGGATATTATCTACATATGTATGTACGTATATATACACCTTCTAATAATGGAAATAAATCATCTTTATTTCTTCAGTCCAGTTAATCGTTTCTTTTTTTCGGATAAGGATATTATGATCAGTAATGAATACATATTTTCTAGTTATATTAATATTTCATGGCGAATGCAATAACAACTGTTTTAAATATGATAATAACTGGATAGATGAAACAGTTGCTGGTTTGTTGATGAAATATGTAGTACATTTATTATGCTGTATAATATAGAGTAGATCATATATATTTTACGTATATACAATAATACACTTACATACAGAGTACAAACATTTCTGATTCAATGGTAAAATTCCTATTACATTTAGGATTGAATGAATGACAAAAGTCTTCGGAATCGTTTATAAGTAAAAAAACTTACAATTCACCACAAATATCATAAGATAACCAGTTTTTTTGTAGACATTTGTATTCATTTATACTCTTAGAGAAAAAGGATGCCTACTTAATCATTTTAAGAAATACAATCTGTTTAGAATTTGTTAAACAAAACAGGAAAGCTGTCATTTCTTGATGGTATGTTATTAACTAACTGTTGGGCCAGTAAAATGTTGCTGAGCCTTAGTTAAATCATTTGGCTGTCAGGTCACTGAATGCCAAATAGTTCACCAATTCTTATCAAGTTCAAAGACAACAAATACGCATCAATTAATTGCATTCCAGTGTGGTGACGATGGTCACAACTTCTCCTTTGTACCTACTTTTATTAATGCATTTCTATAATAACGTCCTTTGTGTTATACGGTCTTCAAAGTAGTCATAATACCTTGATGCGAAGAAAGGGTAATCCACGTTAGGTGATGAGTGTGAGGTGTGAATTCGAAGTTAGCTGATTCATCACATCATCCCCGTCTAACTCGAGTAGTCACCCAATTATTCGACACAGATTATTTATGTTTCTGATCTACATAATTACGGGGTTCCATAAAGTAGTTGTATTAGCACTTATATATTACAGTACTCGTGTTACACAGTTTCTATTGAGTTTTAAAAGCTACATTAAATATTTTTGAAAAAAGGATATTTTCTATGTTGACAGCATCAAACAGACAAATAATTAGAAACGTAAATCACTGTGTGACTAGTTTACTTTACTGTGATATCCTTCGTGCAATTTCCAAACTACAACGTATATTCATTCTCTTAGAAGCGGTTTATTCAATCAATTGAGTTAAGTTTACGATCATAAAATATCAATAGATGGTATTTATTTTGGCTCTATATCTAAGTGAGGGTCATATAGGTCAAGTTTAATGATATCAGTATTTAATTGAATAGTTTCTTTAAATTTGTACATTCATTACATATTTACTAACTGATTGAACTCACAAAATATTCTGTACACAGTACTGTCTATACAAAATGATATGATCACTTTTATTGAATATATTCGATAAACAAATAGAATTAAACATTCTCAGGATTATACTGAGTTCAAGTCTAATTACTGCCTTATCAGCTTGCTTAATAAATAAGATTTAAGTGAAAAACATCATTGGAAAATTATTGAATTTGACTTATACATAAGTGTCTATATCAGTCATTGATGATATTTCTAACAGACATTAATTATATTCGGTATTTTTAGAAAATTACAATGATATACCTTGTTATGTAATTTTATTTAGGAAAGTAATTTTATACCAGTTTATTACAGCAAAAGTATGAAATCACATAACAATTTAGTGAATATAACTAGAAGAATGTGAAGCATAATGACATTTTATATTATATAGGTGTTATTAGTATATGCCTTAAGAGAGATGATATTTGAAAGTTGATCAATTACACAAACTTTAAATGTTTTCCTCATCAGAACAATAATGCAGTAATGAGAACAATTATTATCCCAGCACTTCATCTCTTTCTCTCAATAGTCTTCTGAGTTTTTATCTCTTTATATTGGATTCACATGATTGATTTAAAATTCTCTTGTGTATTTTACGTTAGATTTTAAGGTAGGGTTAATATAAAGAATTTTTTCTACTTGTTACTTTGATGTCTGTTGTGAATTCTGTAGGGAAAATGTTAGAAAGCAATTTAGGTTTGTATGTGTGAAGTCTTATTCGTGTTTCTTTTGACGGGTAATTTTTAAAGGAGGACAAAATCCGTTAATAAATAGAATAAAGATGTATAGAAATGGTTAAACATTATCTAAGATGAAGTGAAGAACCAAAATAGAAGATGATTAAAACTTGAACCATCTAAGCGATCACTGAAAATGCAAGAAACTCTAGACAACTGTTTGTCGTTTGGGTTAGAACTCATCAGCGATGAGCACTGATTACCATAATTTTGGATTAAAATAGTCGTCCGGTGCTTCCAGGTTTCCAATAGTGGTTTAGCTTAGATCGACTCATGAATTCAACTATTAAAGTATATTAGTTTGTAAGCGTTGTGTTTATTCGTTGCCTAAATGTTGCGAATATTTAACATACTAGATTCATTTGGCGTTGTTTGCTTGTATCTTCCCATTGTTGTTTAGGGATAAAATCGATCAGATTCTTATCGGTATAAGCGCATAGGGTGAGGGTTGTTTCGATATTTGCGTTATGTCAAAAGCTTTATAAGCAAAGATGGATGGTACCTAACAGTGGAATCGAGGACGCGCGTTTCGTCTCATTTGTGACTAGTCAGATGGATGTACCTGCGTCTCAGAGTTGATGTTCATTCCAGGGCTCGAACAGAATACCTTTCGCTTCAAAAGACATCGCGTTATTCATTTGGTTACTAAGCCCTGATAGCCACCTGCTTGTGCAGTGGGGTGAAAATTAAATTCAATTGGGTTCGCCTGCTGGAATCCCGGAGTGAACATCAAATCTGGGATGCAGGTACATTCATCTGACGACCCCCAAATGGGACGAAATACCCGTCCTGGATTCTACTGCTAGTCACCATCTATCTTTTCTTATTTAACACACTGTTTATAAGTGCCAAAAACCCATGCAAAGATATTAATTATCGATTGAAGTTATTCTCGATCATATTCTTAATAAATTGCAGAAGTTTAACAATGAAATTATCGGCAGCCTCTGCAGAAATAGGCCTCAACTTATACATGGGAAATAACAAGATCTTCAAATACAGCATAATGAACACCAACTCAATCACACTTGATGGCAAAATTCTAGATGAGGTGGAAAGTTCCACGTATCCGGGTAGCATCATCGATGAATGTGGAAAATCTGATGCAGACGTAAGGGCGAGAATCGGCAAGGGCAGCATTTCTATAGTTGAATCACATATGAAACTCAAAACAACTTTCACCTAATATCAAAATCAGAATCTTCAATACAAACGTCAAGACATTTCTACTGCATGGAGCTGAAAATTGCAGAACTACTACAAACATCATCAAGAAAGTACATGTATTTCAGACAATTGTCTACGTAAGATACTCAATATCTTTTGACCGGACACCATTAGCAACAACCTACTGTGGGAGAGAACAAACCAGTTTTCACTTTAAGAAGAAATTAGAAAAAGAAGCTGGAAGCGGATAGGACATACATTGAGTAAATTATCAGACTTCATTAGAAGGCAAGCACTAACTAACACCCTGCGTCGAGGATTAGAAGCAGACATGGGAAGAATGAATAGTAACTGGAAAGAACTGAAAAGGACTGCCCAGGATAGAGTTGAATGGAGGATTTTGGCGGATGGCCTATGCTTTTCCGTGATGGTTGACAGGTGTAAGTAAGTATCGGTAAATTTCTAAGTAAATTTACGATTATGAAAAGAACTTGAAATCGATTAGTTCTTTCTATGCTATTTTCAATATATAGCTTTTAATGAAGTCCAGATAAAGTGAAACAGTGAATAACACAAGTCCAAGTCTTTGCGATCTTCGGATTTATTTATTAAATTCAGTTAATTTAGATTGGTATTGAGTTTTAGAAAGTTACAAATAACATCTATTTGTCACATTCTTATGTACGTAAACTGCAGATAGTTTTGTAGTAACTGTACATTTTCATTACTGTACTACCTAGTCCTAATGAAAAATAGGTTTTCTAATGTTCAATATGATCATTACATTTAAATTTATACTAATCACATATATATCAATCACCTACCACGTTCATAGTTTTATTTAATTAGTATCCAGGTACACTGTATACAAAGTAAACGATTATAAAGCATTTTATAAATATTCTAATATTATGCAACTAGAAATCTAACCAACATACTTAAAAGTTACATAGAACACAAGATTCGAAAGCAGTTGACGTGAACTGAATCAATAAGATATAAAAAATACCTTATTTACTACATAACGACTCCAATAAAACTTACTTTTATTCAAAAGATGGTAGTTTTTAGTAAATCTGTTGACTTAAAAGTTCCTTGTAGTTTTAATACACTTGTTAAATGACTTTTGAATGTTTCACTTGAGCTTTGAAATATGTTACGATATTGTTTGATTATACAAATATCTAACATTGTTTTACATAGATTTTCACAATGATATTATACATTTTTGAAAAGCATTTAAATTTATAAGAAAAAAGAGATTGATACTACTAAGAAAAATAATCTTAGTATAGACCCACTTAGTTACTTGTTTAGCATCAGATGACTACAGTATCTTAGTTTTCTGCTATCTACCTGTTTCGGTAAGTTTTATATAAATTACATTTCCATCAACTAAAATAACAACAACAAAAACAATGCGAAACTAACTAAAAAATTGTATAACTTTCATGATTAATATTTAACAATAAAAACAAACAAACGAAGAACTCACAAAATCAATGACCAGTTTTTATTGTTCATACATAACAATAATAACCGATTATTAGTATTAGTTTGTATTACTATTTCATATTACACAAACAAAAACAAACAAACAAACTTCAGACATTTCATACATATCGTTTCATTTATTACCTTAAAACAGAGCAAAAACAAAGATTAATTCTGCACTAATCTTCATTGTGGCTCTCTTTAAAAACTTTAAACGAATTGTTTTAGAATAGTTAAATGTCGATAAGGTAATATGCTATTTCCTTATAGTTTCTTTTATTTATTGTTGTTGTTGTTAATTAGTTTAGTTTTAACTTATTACAATGAAATTGAATTATTATTTTTTTTAAGTATCCTTTAAGAAAAATTAAGAAATCATTAATCATATTGCCTATTTATAATGAATGTAAATTTGAATTTACACAAGTACCATTAATGAAAACTTTCTGTAATTTATACAGTATTCTTGTTGTAAGCGTATATAAATCCTTATTATTTCACTTAGTGATTTTTATTTGTACTACGATAATGTTAAATGTTTCCTTGGTAATATATATATATATAACCAGTAAATATTGTCTTTATAATCATCATAAAGAATGATGATTTTGTATTATAATGAGCCTTTTTCTAACTTTTTTCACTCAATATGTAGGTGTTTAAATATTGAATATTATACAAGTTAACATGAAGTTAAAGTAATTCAAACTGTCATTGTGCTATCGGTTACAACATGATTTTCCAAAGTGGCTATTATCTTTTCATTATGTAAAATTAAATTTTAAGGTTAAAAATTGACGCCTTGATTATATTTGAATCTATGGAGGAAAATATCTTGATTTTCTTTTTTTATTTCATTTCATAAAGTTATAAAAAATCAAATTTATTTCTTTTCAGTTTTGTGGATTTACAACGTTCTCTACGAAAAAAAGTTTCGGCGAGAATAAAATTTATAGACGAACCAATTAGGTATAAGATAACAGGTCTTGGATTTTGGCGCGAAATTAACACATCCATTTGGATAAATAGAATTTTGACATTATAGCTGATGTCAGTTCGTGATGAAAACCCTAAATCTAATTCTTAACTTTAACCGTCAACTGAGAATCATGATTCTAATCACCTATAATGTTTCATAACACTCATTTGGTCCTAGTTACTAGGTAGACACTTTCAAGGTCACTCTAGCGTCGCTCAAAGGTCGTCAATAAATTATAATCTCACTTAATGGTCTTCATAAATCATTAATTATTCATTGATACTAAAAAGAAAAAAAAGATTGAAATGGAATTGTTCACTTAGTAGTTTTTAACTACTTAAGTTAGTCAGTAATCTTAGAGTCTGATTCAAGTTATCATACTATTTTAGCATGATGTGATAAAAATAACGAGTTTACTACAATGTATTGACCTCTACTTCTTACGTTTGTCAAATTACTCCGACATTATAAAACCATACAAATAAAGTGAAGTTTAAAATCTCATCGAGAAATAAATGATCGATATATAGACTCATTGATAACCAATTCCTGTGTATCTTAACTTATGATTTACTCTGGTAATTTCACACATAAATACTATAATTTACGTACATAGTAAAGTATACAGGAAATACGCATTCATGAATATTTGATTACATTTAACTAAAGACATTTCAAAATCATAAATCATAAATTTGAACTAATCGTTACTTCACCGATACTATAATTTCTGTTTTTTCTCTTCTTTACAAATGCATGGAGTGACTGTAAGACTCAAATGCATCAAATACTTATCAAAACACTTTGTTCTGTTCAGTAAGCTATTAAGAATACTTGACACATTGGTTACAACCACTTTGAACTATATATTAGACCTTACTATTTAGCTACTGTTTAATCGGGGGAGAGGAACTATGAATAATCTAGGGCTTTTAGCATTCTATAAATTGTGCTCAGTTCATTCTTAACAAATTACATTCCAGTTCACACCTTAGTCAATTGCTTATCTGGAATATTGTTAGTATAATAAATCTCAAGACAATGATTAATTATAATTCACAGTCGTCGAGTTTTTTCTAAAAGGTTTTAATATAATATCTCGTACATTTTAATTCATTTCCTGTTTTAGATATAAATGTAATTAATAATACCAAAGTGTATTTCAGATTTCTAAAATATTTCTATTAGCCAGTTGTGAAGTTCTCTAATCTTGTAAATCGATCAAAATCATGACCTGCATTGATCACAAAATTATTATAAGTTGATACAATGTTAAAGAGTTTAGGTAATATAAAATCAAGAAATCTCAATCAGCTTTCACATTTTTTTAGGTTTAAATAATTAACACATTACTAATTTGACTTTTTTGTCTACTCACCAAGATCATCTTGAATCTGATTTAACTAGTAAAATTAAATAAATAGGGAAGTGTTCTATAACCTATTTAACCCATTTATCTTTACTAAATCTACATAAGCGTTTTCGGGCAAAATTATAAACTTTTTTGCACCATATATAGTGTGGAACTTTAACATTTCAATTATGTGGTATCTTTAGAAATCAAGTATATTATTTGTTACATTCTACACTTCATTGGATTGATAGAAATGAGGATATCTTCATCAGTGATATATATGGTATACAGTTAATCCAATGATTGGTACAGTTTATTTGATTATGATCCTATCCACTTGAAATTATTATTTTCAATTCAGTTCATTTTCATTTATTTTGATGAACCATTTAATGATTATATTCGTGAGAAAAGGTCTTGCTATCGTAGTAGAAACGTTTTCGACAAAATATCAGCACAACTGCCATTTTAGAATAATTTTTATAATCCTCTCAAATCAACTTAAATAGTTTATTAGCATAGGGCTATGGAGATTGTTGAGCTTAGATTGGTATAATGAATGATCAATGTTAGACCAACACTAAAAACCTAGAAGAATTGGACGGCTGTATCGTCCTAGTACGGGACTCCACAGCAGTGCACATCCACAATCTCTCACACAGGATTCCACCCCGGGACTTTCAGTCTTGTACACGAACACAACCTCTAGACCACTAAGCTAACCGGAACCCGACGGTGTTAATGTCTAACTTCAACCAATCCACGATACTGTGCAACCGTCCACCATTGTCTTCAGTGAATAACTGCCTCATGAATAGTTTAACCTGGATTCGTATTATATTTCAGATAACAGACAACATACATTAACATTTTAATATCAAATACACTCCTCTTTTTTATTTTCATTAGTATCGTATCAGTGAGAATGAGAGATTTATGACTTCCATTAATACAGATTTTAATAGATTATGGTCTATAGCATGCAGGAATTCATTGTATAAATATGAGATGTATTTTTCGTAATATTCCATCTTAGTTTAAATAAAACTAATCATGCAAATAAATGATTAGACTAATTTCATTAGAACAAACCTGTTTATCAAAATTCTTTTATGAACTTAATATCACGAGAGGGAATCAGTTTATTCCTTTTTTTCTACTGAATTGTTATTCATTCGTGGAATTTATTTCCGGTAAAATTATTTATCTAATTGTACATAACAGAAAAAAAACACCATTTAAACAATTGCAATTAGTAAATTATCCAATAAATTTTCACAAACAAATTCATATTATCAAAAGGGTTTTTGTGAAGATTTTAGTAATTGTAATAGTTAAAATCATAAGTCAATTAACGCTAGATCATGGTCGTCCGGTGCTTCCAGGTTTTCCATGGTGATCTAGTTTCAATTGACTCATGATTTCAACTAGTGAAAATTACTAAAACCTCCACAAAATCCCTTCTGATAATAATCATCTACTCATTAGTGACTGATTTTTGGTTGTATTTCCTGGAGCTCTAGTGAGAAGCCGTGACCAGTGGAGTTCAACCAGGTATGTTGTGACATATCAGCTCACTGAAGACAATGGTGTACGGTGGCGCAATTTCGTGGATTGGTTGAAGTTAGACATTGACACCATTGGTCTAATAGTTAAGCGCTCGCTCTCAAGACCGATAGGTCCTGGGTTCGACTCTCGCTAATTGTGATCGTGGATGCTCACTGCTGATGTGCCTCATACTAGGTCGAAACGGCCGTACAGTGCTTCCAGGTTTCTCATGGTGGTTTAGCTTTAATTGACTCATGATTTCAACTATTGAAATTCATATTAATAAATATTTGTATTTACTATTTTGTTTGTTTTTATTTTACCTATATGTATTGTGTTTTTTTTGAATGACAGTAACAATAGAGAGTAATAGAAAACAATTATGGATTAATTTTATTATAATCATTGTAAATGTAATTGTTCCACTACAAATACTTAAAGTTCTCCATTTTAGGGAATAAATATTTGTCATTCAACTTCTTATTACACCATGTTTCTTTTTATTTATTTACTTGTGTAAATATGATATACATAGATATATACATGAATAATGTTTTGAAATTGTAGAAATTATCTGTCAATAATTTTCCTCTTTTATTACATTGTTATAGCCTCCTTATTCAGTTGTAAACAACTTTCTGTTTATTTTCGTTTGTTTATTTTTCAAATACTTGAATAATAAATTATCTTGTATTCATAGTGTTATACGTATATATATGTGCACACACTAGAGGGTGTGTCAACAATTTGTTGTCAAAATCTATATATTTATTTATTTACTTGGTTGAATTGTCAGAACAACAACCCATGATAACCAGCTCCTTTGACGAATAAAATACATCAATCTGTATTTCATAACCTATTAGCTGACTGGCTTATTGTCAATATGATCAAAAAGGACGCTAGATTTTTTGTACGGTTAAGTTTTAACAAATTGAGTTTAATGAAGCCGAGATTACTATTTTATTGAATGAATAACTTAAGAAATAATTGAAACATATAATTCACGTTTAGCATACTGATCATCTGAATCGTTTTCAAAACAATTATATCAGAACTATGATATGATGAGAAACAATCATTTGGATGGAATTCATCACTCTACATCAACTTCATTAACTACGAAAAAGTATTTGATAGCATGGACAGAACAACACTATGGAAGCTTCTTCGACACTACGGCGTGCCTCAGAAGATAGTCAATATCATACAAAATTCCTATAATGGATCAAACTGTAAAACTGTGCATGGAGGACAGTTGACAAACTCGTTCGAAGTAAAGACCGGTGTAAGGCAAAGTTGCTTACTCTCACCCTTTCTCTTTCTCCTAGTGATCGACTGGATCATGAAGATGTTAAATCTAGGGGCAAGCATTAGATACAGTGGACATCTAGGATGCAGCTAAACGATTTGGACCTCGCAGATGATCTGGCTCTTCTATCGCATACGCAACAACAAATGCAGGAGAAAACGACCAGTGAACCAGCAGCAGCCTCAGGAGCAGTAGGTCTCAATATACACAAAGGGAAAAGTGAAATTCTCCGATACAACACAGCATGTACCAATCCAATCATAATTGACGGAGAAGCTTTGGAAGATGTAGAAACCTCTACATATCTGGGCATCATCATTTATGAACACGCTGGATCTGATGCAGATGTGAAGGCGAGGATCTGAAAACAAGAGTAGCATATTTACAACTGAAGAACATCTGGAACTCAAAACAATTGGCAACCAACACCAAGGTCAGAATTTTCAATACAAATGTCAGAACAGTTCTACTGTATGGGGCGGAAACCTGGAAAACCATGAAAGCCATCATCCAGAAGATAAAAGTATTTATTAACAGTTGTCTATGCAAAATACTTCGGATCCGTTGGCCAGATACTATCAGCAACAACATACTGTGAGAGAGAACAAACCAGATCTCAGTGGAGGAAGAAATCAGGAAGAAGCGTTAGAAGTGGATAGGACACACATTGAGGAAAGCACCCAACTGTGTCATAAGGCAAGCCCTCGTTTGAAATCCTCATAGTCAAAGGAAAAGAGGAAGACTAAAGAACACATTACGCCAAGAAATGGAGATAGACATGAGGAAAGTGAACAAGAATTGGATGGAATTAGAAAAGAAGGCCCAGGACAGAGTGGGTTGGAGAATGCTGGTCGGAGGCCTATGTTCCATTGGGAGTAACAGGAGTAAGTAAATAATGATATGATGAAGTTATTCCTGATTAATTTAAATGATAAATATTTAAGATCAATAATTGGTAATGGTTTGCGGCACAATACTAAAAATGTTTAAACTCTATAAAATTAAGAAATGATTATCATTTCTAATTTATTATGAAATATTTACAATTAGTATATTCAGCTTGCAAGTTAGTCCTATTTTCTTTTAGTTTATTTATGCTTTACGTGATATGAGGAAATTAAATAAACATATCAATGTGGTAGAATGTGATATTTGTTTTAAGACCCTTAGTTAATGAATTAAGTATGATAGATTCTTCCAAGTTTGTTCAATGAAAAAAAATTCAATAAATAGCATTTAGATGCTCAGAATAAAGCACAGTTGTTCACTCTTAGATTACACACAATGGATGACTCTTGATAATGATGTTCTGCTATAAAGTATAGATAATAAACGAAAATTCTCGGGTCGAGTTTTTTAATGAATCTAACTGGTCCATTATTATAAAAGTTTCAGAAAACGAGGAACGTCTTTTGATAGAAGATTAAAATAAAGTACTGCGTTACTCAGTATCTGAAGAAAATTCACCTTTTAATCTCCGGTAATAGAGATATCCATGTATGGTAACTGTATTTAAAATTGGTCTGTCTCTTCACTGTCGTTTATCTGTTGAAATATACTGTTGTCAGAGATAGAAGACATTAGATGCAGAGGTACCAACTCGATTGCCTACAAGCAACTGACAATTAAATAGTTCATGCTCTCGTGATGGTGTTTGGTTGTCTTAATTTAATTGGCGATTTTATAATGACATTCGACAAACTCATTAGCGTGAATAGATCTAATGCGAGTTCATAGTTCCATTTTTAAAAAAATAGTGAGCTTTTTCATCTCGACAAATAACATAATACAAAAGATTAATTTGACATGATGTTGATGTTAAAACCTGGAATAAAGAACATATTTTTATTCTTAGGATGCGGGTTTGAGGAGATTGTAGTCATCTTAATAGTTGAATTCATGAATCAACCTAAGTTAAACCACCATTGAGAACCTGGAAGCACTAGACAGCCGTTTCATCCTAGTTTCGGAAGATTCAGCAATGCGCATTCATGATCCCGCATACGGAACTCGAACCCAGGAACTTCGATCCTGCGCGCCTTGGTTCGAGTTTCGTATGCGGGATCATGAATGCGCATTGCTGAATCTTCCGAAACTAGGATGAAACGGCTGTCTTGTGCTTCCAGGTTCTCAATGGTGGTTTAACTTAGGTTGACTCATGAATTCAACTATTAATATTTTTATTCATCTCTAAACTTTATAAAGAAGTAAATATTCCATTAAAATGATTAATTTTTTTCAACTTTCAAAACTTACGTTTGTCTGATTTTTTCTGCTGTTCAACTAGTCAGCGCTCCTTTATGATTTTGCTCATCCATCGTAAAGCATTTGACTGAAATTAATCCAATGGCATAACTACGTAAAATGTACCAACAAGTAGTATAAGCATTTTTCAATAAAGTATATGATGCTTCCTAAAACAAACTAGAAAAACACTTGTAAATTTTTATTCAACTACTAATCCGGTTTCGTTACATTTACAGAAAACTATCGTATTCACTAACCTGTGACAACCATTAAGATAAAGCACATTTTCTCGGTACTTTCACCAAAAACATATCTATATTCTAAAAGTTTTAAACGCATTAAATAGCTGGGAATGAAATATATACAAACACAATCGTTGGTATCAGTACTCAATAGCATGATGATTACAACTGATGAGATCATCTGTAAAGTTCCAAACCGATTTAACTGACACTTCATCATAAGTAAACTATGCTTTCTAGTCAAGATCAAGTCTCAAACTATCACAGTCATTGGTAATGTATGTAACTAAATATCGATCGAATTCGTTATATTACTTAAATGTACTTTGTTTTGTTAACAATCACATAATTTATGTGAATATACAGATAACCAACACATTTTTTTTCCTTGTCTTATCATATTCATTTAGTCACCTGTTCACCTAATTATAATCACGATATTAATTGAAGTTAAAGAATAATCTCTAATTTTCATGATTTATTTATGTTACCAACCGGTTTTATCTCTAAGTTCTTTGTTATATTTAAGCTAAAGCTTAGTTTCTGACCCTCTCCCTGTATGACAGTGAAAATTAGAATTTCGATATTCATTTTTCTCTATTCTACCTCTTTATTAAACATTATGTTACAGTCATTTAGTGTAGTGCTTTGACTGTAAGATTTCTTAAGATATTTTACACAGTATACTTAGATTCCATACCGGTATTTTGTGGAATAAATAAGTTTGTTCCACTAAAGCAATTCATAGTAAGACAAAATCCAACAACCGGTATAAGAGTGTTTACTTTTAACGAACAACAAATAGACTATATAAACAAGTTGTTTTTTCCATCCAATATATCCTGTCCCTTTAATGGAGGTACATATCCGAAGATAAATGATTTGGAAACATAGCCAGTTTTGTTCAGGAATATGTATACTTTCCCTCAAAAATATACTTTGTTATTCGTATATAGATATTTTTCTAATTATATCACTCTGCATTGTGTTTTAGTTAATATTTAGGCTTTACATACAATCGTTAGAACTATGCTTTTGACACTGTTAGTATTTGTCATTGAACCAAAAACCAGTTGATTTATCAGGTCAGTAAATGATCATTATCATTATCAATATAAATAGTAATAATAATAATAATAATGGTAATAATAGTAGTAGTAATATATGATCTCTCAGAATCAAAAAACATGCAAAGTAATTTACTAATCCAGCTTATCACTAAGTGAGAAATGTTGTATGAACTTCATTTTGAAAATGAGTCATTATCTCAATAATGTTATAGTCATTACAAATGGCCAGTACATATGTGGACACGCGTTTCGACTTCGTGATCTTCCGAGATAAAAGAAAAACATAATTATGGAAATTTCAGTGATTGAAAATGTCTGGTTAAATCTTAGAACTGTTAAATTTTTTTAAAATTTATACATAAATAATACAATATCTAAAGTTTTCTACGTAATTGTCGTTCAATTTCACTAAAACTATCTTCTTAAACCTTGATTAAAATAAATGTGTACTGGAATTATATTAAAGTTTTGTACTGTAACATGAAAATTGACGTTGATTTTTTTATTACCTGTCAAAGTTCCTCTATAAAAATTGAAATTGTAACCTCAATCAAACTGACAATCATCGTTTAAACACCACCCCCCAAGATAGTCTTATGTTACCGGTAACTTTATTAACAATCCCTATTTTTAATAAATAAACATTCTAGCTTTAATTATTCCACATCAGTCAATTGTATAAATATATTAATAAATACAATTTACATATACTTTATATGACCTATTTTTAGAACATAACTACTTATTTAAGTAATGTTGTCATTATTGATATACATAGATTCAAATAGACTAAGATTAGTTTTTCTACATAATCTGTCTTTACTAAACATTTTCCTGTCTGTTTTTCTTCCAATCCTGTTATATGTATATTTGTATATGTGTTAAGTCAGCATGCTTTTTTTTACAGAATATTATGGATCAATGAGTGAACAGTGTAACCGTAAAAATGTACACACGTGTATGCATGTGTTTATACTCCTAATTTAGATGTTGGGGTATTATTTTTTTTGAAAAAAAACCAAACCAAAAAACCAAAAAACAAACAATTGTTCTCGTATAATAATACAGTGCACAAACTTTATTTGCTCTTCATATTATTGGTTTATATATTTATATATTGATGAGTGCAACAAAATATTTCATTTGCCCACAAAGTAAAAAAAGAAAAAAATTATTTCAATATTATTAACCACTAGATTTCTCAATTTCACTCTCCCTTTTACCTAACATAAAAAACATATTTTCTTATTACTATAGGACATATTATTTTTTACTATTTCAGAAGTAACATGTTAAATAATCATAGTTAACAATAATCATTACCTATAGTTCATTATGATGTCAACTAATATATATGTATATCTATATATCTATCTATCTATATATATATATATATATATATGTAAGCATGTATGTATATCATTGTGTATTTATATATGTCAAAAGTCATTTTTAGAGGATATTATATAAGTTTTGAAAAACAAAACACAACAAAATGAATAAATAAATGTTAACTTTTTAGTTACTAACTTGGAAATAAAATACATTTATTTAAAGTATTTTTATTCTTTAATTAAATAATCATCACAAATAATATGATATAATACATTGATTACTCAATTGAAGAAATTTCATTTTCATTGATTTTGTTTACTTTGAGAACAGTGTAAAATAATACACACACACACATCGTCTTCTTCTTCAATGTTCGCTTATGATATTACTTCATTTTACTTGAACTATTGAATAGTGTTTTAGGATTCAACGAATAGTAAGTTTTTAGCATAATAAACAATTAATGTATTATTGTTATTATTATTATAACTTTATTTCTGTACTATTTTCAATTTAATGACAATAAGGTATGTATATCCTTCATTTGAATTTATACCTTTTCAACCAGTCCATTAAGATTCTATTGTATAATATCATGGAATTATACTATCGTGTATAAGTTATTATAAAACATTAGTTTATATAAACTAAGGTACATATTTAAATTTTATATATTATATAGAATTAGTGGATTACCGTTTGTAGCTCTTTTAGAATTACTCCTAATCCCACACTCAATCCTTCTCATTTACCTGGGCTTGGGATTGACAGTAACTCTAGAAGAACTACAGCTGGACACGATTTCTAAAAATATGTCAGATTTATTATAACATTCTAAGTTTACATGAAAGTTTTTAATTTATATCTATGAATGAATTTACTCTAATAAAATGGATTAAGTTAAAAATGAAACAAAGCCTGAATTGACATTTTCTTCCAAGTCTAAATAAGAGTTCGTCTAACTATTGCAATTTAAAAGATGGGAGTTTTTGGAGTTTTGTTCTCTGAGCTGGATGGTTTGGTCGTGGAGCTTTCATCGTTCTTCTAAACGACATCATCAGCACAAACTTCAGATAGAAGTCTTCCGAAGTTTGTGCTGATGATGTCGTTTAGAAGAACGATGAAAGCTCCACGACCAAACCATCCAGCTCAGAGAACAAAACTCCATCAAAATCATCCACCTGAGCTACAAATCTTCTCCACCATCTCAAAAGATGGGAGTAAAATAAATGTATATGAAATTATAGTCAAAGAGAGGTACTGTGGAGATTGTAGTAATTTAATAATTGAATTTATGAGTCAATTGAAGTTAGACCATCATGGAAATTAAGAGTTTTTTTAAACTGTTTTCCTAGAAAAATGAGCAGTAACTATTCAGTATCAGAGATTATCATTCCAATGTTGATATTTACAGTGAGATTTGAAAACAGTACATGTTGTTCCAGAAAAAGAACTTGTTATACACCGGGCTAGAAAGTTTGGAATTCTTATACTGGACTCTATTGTTAAACACTATTCAAATTGATTAAAGCGTTTAGTGGTTTTGAGTTAAGAAATATAAACAACCTTAAGCACAATAAAAAGTAGAAGTCATAATCTTCAAACTAACCTCTACTGCTAATAATAAATATGGTTCATGTTAATTCCAATTTATGAAGAAAAGTTTATAGTATATGTGGTCATAGAGTTATTACATCTGAAAAGCACTTTTTTAATAAAATTTATTCCTTCAGTGATTTTGGATTTATTTGGTCAGTTGTATAGTTCCTAAATATTTTGAGATTTATACGAAGTCAAAAAAATTAAGTCCCGGACAAACGATCATAACATTCAAACTTAGAAATTACTATATAAATGTAATCTATTGTGGATGCGCACTGTTGAGGAGTCCGACAATAAGACGAAACGGCCGTCCTGTGCTTCCAAGTTTTCCATGATAGTCTAGCTTCAAATGATTCATGATCTCAACTATTGAAATAACTACAATCTCCACAAAACCCCTCCTGATATTAAATTATATGTTTAATTTCAGGACATAAATAAACTAAAAAAGAGAAAAGGTGATATAAGTGATTTCTGAAAACATTCCATCTGTGTAAACTATCCTTTTGGAATAAAACCAACTAACTAACTTACGTCTGTTACTTCCAATGGAGCAGATAATCTACTTTGTTCTTACTCCGGTTAACTAATATCCGTAGATGATCAGTTTGTTTGTTCACATCTAAATTTTTTTAAAATTTGTAAACAAACAAATTTCAGAGACCATCTCTCAATATGAACATTTTATTCATAAAATACCTATTATATATATATATATATATATATATATATATATATATATATATATATGGTGTACATTTTCACTGACTAGATTCTTGATAGAATTATATTAAGCTAAGGCAACCATAGACTGGCTAAGATACTTAAATGATCTTAATTGTCTTGAATGAATAGATGATAAAAATTTATAAAGTATCCTTTATATATTTACCAAACTAGACACAGCAGAAATAAATAGAAAAAATGAGGATAAATATTCATATACATGTAAGACATTAAAAGTTTATATTAAAATATCCCATTTTATTAATACTTTAGATATACATGAGATAAGTTGTAAATATTGAAACCTACTCTAAGTTCTTTTTTCTTTTTGAATTTTCAATGTAATCAAACTAATACAATTTTGTTACTGTTTATATTAGTAAGGTACAACTATACTCTTAACTAAATATTTTGTATTCTAACAGTTCATTGACTAGGTTGAAGGATAATACTTCCAATTGAAATATACAAAAGAATGTTATTTTAACAAGAGACAATAATCATGATTTTATGTCACTTCAAGTTAGGTGACAAAATGTTAATTTTATTAGTTAGTTACCATGTCTAATGAATATTAACTGTTCAAAATAACAATTATTATTGATTAACAGATTCTAGTGGCTTGATGTCGTGAAACGTCCTAGCCTGCATGTTGTAACTCACATTTCATCTAATTATTTATTATCTGAAGGGGTTTTGTGGAGATTTTAGAAAATTCAGTAGTTGAAATCATTAGTTAATTAAAGTTAGACCACCATGGAAAACACGGAAGCACTGGACGGCCATTTCGTTCTATTATGGGACTCTTCAGCAGTGCGAATCCACGATCCAGCCCCCCGCGAGATTCGAACCCAGAACCTATCAGTTTCGCGCGCGAGTACTTAACCATTAGACCGCTGAGCCGGCGTCTATTTTTTTATTGTTAGTACATTCGTTACGTAATGTAAGTATTGCTTATCAAAGCATAATTTTCATTAAATATCTCAAACTATTGACAATTGTAATTACTTACAGAAAGAGAATTTTTCACATCACATTAAAACATCTACCATGTATAATAACAATTGTAACTAGTTTCAGTTACATGCAGTAAATCCTCCTCACATTCACATTAATGTAAATCGCTACTACTATCAATAGATAGTTTTCAACCCCTTATACTGTTATCATGAATAATTTTTCATAAATAAATAACTTTCAATAAACCCATATGCAGTAAATGACTATCAGGCATGAAATTTCCTATAATCGTTCAGTCCCTATATCAACAATATATTACTTGATACAAATCTATTGTAAGCCTAAAAGTTGGATCATATTTTTTTCTTTTTTAATCTTTTAGGTATCATGTATTTTACATAGGTTAAACAGGTAATTAATTATTCTTCATTATATTGAATGTAAATTCTAATGAATTCGATATCAATAACGCATTTTAAAATAGATCATAAACACTTTGTATACATATTAATATTTAATTATATTAGCCGATAAGCGACCTAAATAAATTATTATCATAATCAGTAGTAGATTGTATATAACTTCAAATATAACAGAATATTTAATTACCTTTATAAGTGATAAGTACCATTCTTAAATGATTCCAATTTTTCAAATATTAATATCAATGAATTCATTGTAGTAAGTTCATTTTCTAAAAGTGAATACCATTTCATAGGAAGCATTTACAATGATCATTATTATTATTACTATTATTATTATTGCTATCATTAATTGACCTATATTTTATGGTTAGTACAAATAAATTTACCGAAGTACTTTGTTATGGTTCTATAAAAAATGAATCATTTTTAAATTCACCTTTTTTTCCCTCTTCTTCTTCTTCGTCAAGGAATGAAATCTGACATTTTATCTGTTATTTAACTAGGGTTTATTTTTTCTCTTTAGTTTGTCCTCATTACAAATGAACATTAACTAAGGAATCATCTAATAAATGTTTATTTCTAATTTAATAAATTTATTATCAAAATACCTGAAATAATAAAGTCAATAAGAGTTTTAAAAGAATTACTAACTGACTATTATCTAAGTCTGATTGAAATATTATGAATGTTACGTACTGAATTATTTAAATATGAACGGAGATGAATGATGCCTAGTTATGGAATTCTGAACGTGTGCTTCGTTCTATCTAGAACTCGTCAGTTAAATATACCTGCATCTATTGTCATTAATTGGTTGTTAATTAAGAGTTTAAAAACGAGTTCTAAACAAACATATTATGATATTCAGTTTTAAGAAGGATTGTATTTGTCATATGATGAGTGTGTAGAATAAAAAAACGACTTGTAATAATGTTATATCTTGTGAATGTTTTCCAAAATCCCCGTCGTCAGTTGTTATAACTTGCGAATGATATGCTAGTTTTTGTATCTGGTCGTCGCTGATTGTTATGTCTGAATCGCTGATCATTTATACTCGGAACGAAGGAACCTCCACAAATCCCACGACGCGAAAGTAATAACACAAGACTGGTATAAGCGAAGTTTTATTAGCCCAAAACACTATGATGACGACGACGACCATAGTCGAAAATACACTCATTTATATATTGATCGTACACCCATTTTGATTAATAATTAGAATGAAATCACATATATGAAAAATACTCAGTTATCACATATCACATATAGAGCATAGTTCATGTCAACTGAATACAAGAATATTGTATACTACACATGATAAAATATCATACGAGAAAAGAAAATAAATACTACATTGAGTAATCATTACATTGAATCAAAACAGAAATAATGTTGAATAAAACTAATAATGAGTAAATCAATGGAATTTCGACTTTTCTTCCCATCATATCAAATAATTTCAAATTGTTACACACATTTAGAAAAATAAGGTCATTATTCCTGTTGTATATTTTAGAAAACTAATTATTCCTGAAATTTCATTTAACTGAACCATGGAAACTTGAGACCTTGAAAATGTAATAATAAAGAATCCAAACTAATTATAATTATATAAAGAGATAATATTCATATAAGATGAGTTTTGCGAAACGAAATAGAGACTCACTTCTGTTCTTCTATTTTGTAATATTGGTCATTATAATGACTTTGTAATGATCATACGAGAAAGGTCCCTTATAATAAGTAATAGTCTACCAAATAAAATATATCAAAGTGGTCTTTTAAATTTTATTGATGTGGCTTGTCATTTTACAATTGATATTCCAATAAAACTAGTTATTTTTTACTGAAACATTTGATATGTCCAGAAATAGCTATAAATATAAGTAAGGCCATAACATAGACGTATGTTGGTTCTTAAAATTACAAATAGTCGATTCCTAGAGACAGGTATTTGGTATCATACCAATTATAAATAATTATGGATTATAGCGGTAATTCTAAAAATTAAATTTTAATCAAGTCATATAATGTCGTGACCTAAGATATTATTATTATGACTGATAGATGAATGCATTTTGTTACCATTGAGATGTGAAGAAATATTTTAAAAAAGTTGATTTCATTCATTCAAGTCCCTTAAAATAGTTTAATGATGTGGATTACCCATTGTATCATTCAAGACAGTGAACGTACACTTGGTATTAAGCTTTTTATCCCGTGAAATGATTAGTAATTATTAGTGTCATTACTTTGGTAAGTTTGTGATTAATATAATGACATTTATCTGAATAAAATTGGGAACGAAGTTTAAGATCTGGCCGGCAGTCAATACAATAATGCATTTCAGAATTCGATACGAAACATCTAGTTGAATGTAACCCGAAAATATTCACATACGTTTTAAATGTCATAAGTTAGTTGTAAACACGTGCTAAATGAAAAGTTAACGTGGAAATTTTTGATAACGCTAAACCATTAGCTAATAAAACTACAAGGAGCTGACAGCGAATCATTATATCAACCTGTGTTTATTTCAGATGTTTAAGTTTCATACTTTTTTAATGATGTAAACTTAAACTTGTCGAAATTTCACATTGGTATTCACAAGGTTTTGACTAATTCTCATTTACTTGAATCACTTCATAAAATATCATTATACAATGCTTTTTCTCTGAATAAGCAGTATGCATTCCATATCGTAGAAATGATCTCTAGAACATTATTAATGTCATCTTGATACAATGAGAGATTCTTTTGCTACACCTTAAACCTCAGTCACATAATTTTAACTTCTCACAATACAAATGACAGTTTTTTGTTAATACCAGATTGAAGGCTTGTAGAGATAGTAGTAACTAAATAGTTGAATTCATGAGCTGATAAAAACTAGACCACAGTAAAAAACCTAGTATGGAACTTTAATCGGCTTATGAATTCCACTATTAAATAACAACAATCTTGACGAACTTCTATTCTAATAATAATCATCATGTTCTCATTAATGACTAGCTTCAAGAGGTATTTCTTGGAGTTCTAGTGACCGGTGAAATTCAACCGTGTCTGCTGTGAGGCAGTGACTCATTGAAGACAATGGTGAACAGTGGAACAATATCGTGGATTGATTGAAGTTAGACATTAACACTATTCGATGCCAGCTCAGTGGTCTAGGGCTTAAGCGTTTGAGCGCAAGATCGACATGTCTTGGGTTCGAATCTCGTGGGTGGGGGCCAGATCGTGGATGCGCACTGCTGAGGAGTCCCACAACACTAGAACGAAACGGCCGTCCAGTGCTTCCAGGTTTCCTATGGTGATTTAGTTTTAATTGACTCATGATTTAAACTATTGAAATTCCTAAAATCTCCACAAAACCCCTTATGAAAATTAAATTTTTTGTTAAATAATTAAATGCGAGCTACAGAAAAACGTTTAGAATTTATTGTTCTCTAACTACATTTTAATCAATTTTATTTTTCAAACAAAAAATAAATAAATCAGACTAAATTTAAAGTTTCTATTTTCTTTTCGTTGTTTTTATTCAAGGAATCACAAATCGAATTAATGATTTCATTCATCAAATTTTAAAATAAAATAACACTAACTATTAATAACAATGACCTGTTAAAATAAAAGGGAAGGTTCACTTCATTAATCATGTGAAAGAGGTCACCTAGAAAGAATTCACTGAATCATTATATTGAACGATTATCTAAGGGAATCATTTAAAATAATGAAAAAAGAACAATTCTAACTGCATGAAATTCTAATCATTTCTACCTTTTAACATTATTTTTAAAATGTTTGATAGAAAACATCTTTTGTATACAATTAGTCTAATAAATTTAAAGGGGCGGAATAAATAATAATCAAAGTAGTATGTTGCGTTTTTTTTGAATGATTATTGTTGGATAATTTCACTTGAAGAACATTTTCATTGTAGACTGAGGTCAGTTAAAGAATTATTGAAAATCAAAGTGTATATAATATTTGTTTATTATGTCTGAAACATAAAATCGTACCCAAGACTCACAAGTCTCATAGCAAAATTAGATACCTTTAAACTATTTAGTTGAGATGTAATTGTTTGCATTTCCAATATTGATCATTCCTCAATATGATGCGATAATCATCTTGATACTTGTTTTGCTTATCATATAGTTCGAATTCACGGAACTTGATTATTCACTAGAATTTTTATAAATCCATTTTGAGTATGGTGACTATTCAACACAAAGTAGTGTAAAGTTATCTAGAACATCTGTGATTATCTACACATTATTACTTTTTAACAAATAACAGGTATCTATATAACGATGAACATTTACATGTTATCATGCAATCACTTATATTATTATTATTATTATTGCATTACAAACATATCAGTTGTTTTTGGTAAGAGTTTACATAAGTTTTGTTTACGGAAAGAATAAAGTAAATACTGTCATATAAAATAAGGTATAAAGTCGTCTGATCAGTAATTAAAATGGGCAAGTTGAAATGTTGATACACATTGGATGGTATGGATTATAAATAAAAAAACACATATTACTAGTAATCAATTAAATATATCCAGCTCCTACTGAAGCTAATGTTTACAATTAAACTGAACGTTATCATAAACAATATTGATTATATATTGATTTCAAGAAATTTGATTGATTTCATGTTCTATGTTAAAACATTTGAAGTTATGCAATTCATGAAAATTCTAGAATGTGATATCGCTTTTTGTTAAATATATAACATCATACAACTGTTGATTTAGTTCAGAGTAATTAGTGTATTATAAGTGCAATAATCAGAAAATGGCCTGTTAAATATGGAATGTCTACCGATCACCTATCGTTTGTTAGTAGATAGATAATAGTAATTTCCTTAGCTTGTTCATTTCTGTAACTAAGACGTCATAACACGCTGTTTATTTTTTGGGGGGGAGGCGAGGGGAATATACTCAAACTATGGGTTATCATCATCTGAAATTTCTTTCACTCCACTCTTCATTCATTGATATAATAAACTATAATAAACTATATCTTAACGATCTATTTTAGATCATTTTTGATGATGAGAATATAGTCAGTCGCAAAAAAACGAATCGGGATAACATGTTAAGTATGTGATTTTAAATTATAAAACATCGTTATAGAAACGTATAACTCATATCAATTGAATATTGTATCATTTAAACAAACAATAGAAAATTTATAATGCTAGATTATGCAATACGAATAATAACATTAGACTTAATAAGTTAGTAATGAATTATAACGTGAATGTAGTAAGATGATTAAAATGTTCTTGTTACAATAATTATGGGTAATTAAGGATAATAAAAACGTGAAATAATTAAAGTGATATTATGAGCAATTATGAATGAAATAATGAAAATATGAGACATAAGTAAAGGGAGAAATACAGTAATAATAATAGTAGTAAATATTACGGTCAACGTAACGATATATATATATATATATATATATATATATATATATATAATGTTTGAGATTGTATAAATTAGCTTCTCTGATGTTCAAGGTTAAAAGTTGGAAGTTTAAGTGGAACCGGTTGATCGAATGTATAAGATAATACAAGATTGATCCCTGTAGTTGAAAAAATAATCAGTCATTAAGTTCACTGCTAATTTTATAAAATGTACCGTAAAATGAACATCATATACGATTTTCTCCAGAAGTTAACATACTTTGTGTAAATAAATCAAGTTTAATTTGAGCAATGCTTGAAATGTAATGCCTTTTAAACTTTCATGTAGATACAAGCAATGTAAAAAAATAATAATGTTAAGTCTTCAGTATATAGTGTCACTTTAATGATTAGATTTATTTATAGGAAATTGTATTTAATTCATCCTTATTAGTTGTCGACTAACATTTCGTTTAGAATAAGTTGGAAATAAAGGAAAAACAGTACAAATATATGAATGAATTGAAATGAACTAAATGCAAATTAGTGAATATTGACAACGGAAAAGATTTGTGTTTTTGTATGTTACCTGTTTTATGAATTTTGAGATTTCTTTTCCAGAATGAATATACACCTTACCACACAAGTACCCAAAAAGTTTTTTTAGGGAAAGAATTAGATTTCCTTTTATATTTTCAAAAGATATCGTGTTAGCACAAATGTTTATTTAGTAAAAAAGGTGAGTGTGAATATCACTCAAACAAATTATGGTTTTGTAAAACAACGATTAAATTATTAACAAAAATGAGTTTTTATGAAGGAAGGATGAGAGGTTGAACGAATCGTTACTGCATGCAAAGTTTAGGTTAGAGTTCGTGGATTGCCAATGTCTCAGCAGTGCATAAAATATTGATTTGACATCCCTTCGATCCAATTCCTTTTGACTGTGTTGTTTACTTTAAAAGACGAAATCCGAAACGTACCATTAAAGGGAATTAAGGCCAAGGAAAGATATGAGGTTAGTCGAATCGTTTCTACACTCATGCTGAATCAATATTTTGTGCAGTGCTGAGGCATTGTCATTGGAATTCAAACCCGAACTTCCCTGGCCCTAATTCCATTTCTTGGTATATTTTGGGTTTCTTCTTTTACAAAAAATGAATAAATTACTTCCACGACCATGACAGTTTTTCAGATAACAGACTATCTAGCTGTATAAAAAAACAGGACTGACTCAGTGAAAAACTTTGTTAAGATATGGAGTAATCCCATTCATGTAATTTACGAAATTATATTGACCAACATTTATATGATACAGGTACAATAATCTGTCAGTTTTGCATTTTACCATTATTCATGTTATGAATCGTAGTTAATCTAACTATAAACACTAAAATATTGATACATTCACAGTTTAAAGGTGTAAATTCAACAAAATCATTTTCAATATAGTATCTTTGTGTTTCTTTATAGTTTTCAATAAACTAAATAAAGCCTGGAATATTTTATAATACGAATATCTACACTTTATTACTTCTATTAATTATTTAAACCAACAATTTATGGTTGAGTATAACATTTAACATTAGTTAAATGAATAGTTTTGTTTAATTAAGCACAATGTCATATTTTAAAGTTATATATATACACATATATGCTTTTTTGAAAGTATAATGATGTAATATCATTTGGAAGTTAAGTAAAATACAGTACACTTTTAGCGTATTTCAAAAGGAAAACTTCTTTTTTTTCAAAAAAAACATTGGTAAATATAAATGTTAACATATGTCGTTCAAATGGTAGTACAATGAATAAGCCCATAGAATTGTGATATATGTATGTATATATATAGGTTAGATAAAATGTCATGCTGTTTTATTCTAACAATTTCTCTTTAGATAGTAAGATGATTATCTTAATTACAAATTGTTGGACAATAGATACACTTTGTCCTTTCTTTTCTCCATCTATGTTTTTTGACATTACTGTGTTTGTTTTTTTTTGTTTTGTATATTCGTTGATTCGTTAACAAAATAATCAGAATAGAAATCTTGTTGTTTGTAGGAAGTTTTTCTCTTCTCTATTTCCTTAAAAGCAAACAAATCGACTTTGACTAAATAGTCAAACAGTGACCCATATTTAATAAAGGCAAGAATTTTAGATTTTTTTCTTTTTTTGGTTGATAAAATTATAGGTGCTTATGGTTAAACAATTCTCAAACTAAAAAAAACAAATAGCTGTTTGATATTTTTTAGTCTCTATACGTTCTCCAGTTGAATGGGAAAAATATCTGTTTCCTATTTAAGGAATCATTTTGTACAATCTCAATATGTAGACTGTTATGATAAAAATCTTAAATCAGAAGGTAAATCATTGAGTAAACTGAATGATACTGTACAGCCACAATTTAATTTAGTATCAGATTTAAGCTTACGTTATTAAGTGTTTTCATAGTTAACCATGTCTTATAGGAAATTCAACAAATCAGTCCTAAACTAAATATATATTCATCCATTACATCTGAATTCTTTAACTTTCTAATTTATGCAGACCTAACTGAAGTTAATTTCGTTTGTAATCAATAAGATTAGCCCGTTTTAATATGTTAAGATTAGTTACGTTTTAATTGGTATATGTAAAGGCTGTGTGGACTAACTCGATATAACTGTTATGACTAGAAGTCGAATCCAGAAAGCATATTTTGTTTTACTAGAAGCTTGTTAGTTGAATACAACTGCATTCAAGACTAACCCAATAGCAATATAATCCAAATTGACATTTATACCCGTCGCACCAGAGAGTGGCCACCTGAACCCATTACACAAGTGGATAACACATTGGCGTGTAACGCGAGTCCCGAAATGGCCCTCAACTTTATGATCCAGGTACATTCGTCTGACGAATCCTAAATAAGATAAAATGTTCATTTTGGTTTCCATTGATAGCCGAATTCCATTTATTTTATGCTGACTGTAATAAATTTTAAATGAAGTCCGTTTAATAAAATACCGTATTGTATGTCTTCGACTGTGTTATTGTTCACTTCAGTTTCACAAAAGCGCCTTAACTTATAAGCAAAAAAACGAGATGATCTATTCATTTTAGTCTGTAATGGCTAGAAAATAACGAAACCTGGCAGCATAAACTGGATACTGCTTTTCATACTGCTTACATTATGACTCAATTGAATCAAAGTTTGAACAATATTGTCTTTGAGGAATTATCATCGTCATTCATATTTTGTATATTTCATCTATATTTTTGTTTGAATGTATCAAATTGCAATGTGTTTTAATCAATGGGTTGTATATAAAAATCTACTTTTTTGTATGTTGTCGTACAATCAGATTCATTTCACTATTGTTACAAGATCATAAGCTTTCCTGTATCATAGGATTAACAAGCCGAATAATTGTGTTCATTTGCCATGAAAGAAACATTCTTAGATTTATTTCTACTGAAGGAATTGTCATCATGAATTTAGAGCAGAACATCAAAGAAATAGATTCCATTGTCACAGTTTCCCTAATACGTGAAAAACGATCTATGGAAATATACGAATAAATTAATTCTAAGATTGCCTAGTAATTGTTTCGTTCGTGTAAAAAACACTATATTATAACCTTGAGATGATAACTTTACAGATTCTTAATACAGGCGAACAATGAGAACTTGAACTTGTAACTCTATTGATTTACTTTCTCCAATATGTCAATATGTTCACCAAACACTTATTCATAATATTCTCCAAACGTTTTGAAACAGGCTTAATTTAAATCATCCATGCTTCAAATTTTTCCAGTATATGTAGAACCTTTTATTCTTTTATACGTTTTATTGTTAGTGACTATTCCTATTTTTTAACTGTGAATAAAATATACCATATGGATCAATACATAATCAATATAGTTTTCAATTCAGACTAAATGTCAAATGTTGATCTGGGTATGAATGTAGCAAATGTATATGTAAATGTAAATAAATGTTTATCAATCAATACATATTTTTCAATTCATCTTATACAAAATACGTTGGAATATACAGATAAGCTATTGTTAGATCTTACTATATACATATTCCATTGAATAGGTTCATTCTTTTAATGTTAACAGGACTTGATTTTAGTGACTTCAGTAAGTCCAGTAGTAATTCATCGAATATTGTACTTTCTGTAACCATAGAAACAAAATATCAGAATAATGACATTTTCTCATTCAATATTTTACAAAGTTCAATAATACACAAGAAAGGATCAGTATATTTGTTTTTCTTTATGACTGATTAATTTGTGGTTGGTGTTAAGTAAAACTTCTTTTAAAGATATATTAATGTTAAAATAGAAATTAAATTTAGATAATAAACAAAAGTGTCTGAACAAAATTATTAACTGTTAGTCTTAAATAATGATAAATGTAAAATGAATCCCGCGGGGGCGGGATCATGGATGCGCACTGCTAAGAATTCCTATACTAGGAGAAAATGACCGTCCAGTGCTTCCAGGTTTTCTATGGTGATTAAGCTACAATCGATTCATGATTTCAACTATCAAATTACAAATGAAATTATTAAGGAAAAGAGATTAAGTTTAGTACAGTGAACGAGGTAAAAAAATAACGTAATCTTTATAAAGAGATACATAGGATGTAAATCGCAAAATCTTAACCATCTTATTTTGCAGAGCTATTCTAAATAACAAAATGCTGAAGGTTCCATATTCTAATGGTAGGGTTTTTAACCAACTACTGAATGGTTATATTTCAACTTTTGCGTATATAAAGAATTGTATGATATTATGAAGTTAGATTACAATAAAAAATTAGCTTATTTCAAAGAATCCAATTCATTTGTACAAGATGTGTTTCATTTATGTTGTGTATTTATGTTGAGTTCTTTCAAACAAACATTCCCGTGAATCATGAGATTAATTCGTATTTTATGTGAATATAGTATCTGTTGAGTAAACTGCAAATCAGTAGGTAAGTAAATACCTGCTTTTGTATATATATATGACTTGCAAAATTCCACATAAGGAAGACAGACTTCTAGGGAAATAGTGATCAGTATGGAAATTGGTAGAGATTGTAGTATTTCCACAGTTGAATTCGCAAGTTGATCTAAGCTAAACCACCACTGAAAACCTGGAAGTAATGGATGGCCTTTTCGTACTAATATGGGACGATCTCTCACTGACAATAATTATATGCTCACTAGTGACTAGCTTCAAGATGGATTTTTCAACGTTCCAGTGCGAGGCCGTGACCAGTAAAGTCCAACTCGTATCAGGTGGGAACAGTTATTCACCTCAGACAATAGATGAAGGGTTGCACAAGAACAGGGATTGATTGAAATTAGACATTAACACTGTTGAATAACAGCTCAGTGGCCTAGAGGTTAAGCTTTCGTGAAGATGACTGAACATTCTTGGCTCGAGTGCCACGTGCGACATCGTAGTAACGAACTAGTGGGGAGTTCTATACTGTCCATCCCTCTATTATTCTCGACTGAAATGTTATAAACAGTCAATGATAAATATTCATTATTGTATCAGTAGATAAGTTAATATGTTAGTCTAGAATGTTCTATTACTTCATATATTTCAGAAATGGAATTAAACTAGAACATTTTTACATGAAAACCAAACCTTATTGTTACTAGTTCGAGAATCAATAATTATTATTATGAAAACCATGATCATCAAAAATAATGATTTAAAAAGAATTTGAAATTTTTAAAATCATTTTTCCGCAGATGTAATTATTATCAAGTTCGTCATGACTACTTCTGAAAAGTTTAAAATCATCACTAAGAAGATATTCAATATTATTTGTAATTTATCGATACTTTATAGTATATTAGTGTATAGTAAAACCCGTACCTGAAATCAATTAATCTATCATGAATATAGACATGTTTATAAACAAACGATAATCAAAGGTGAATCGATCTGATGAGATTGATTCACTTACTGAATATAAAGATTTTTACACCTGTAGAATAATTTATTATTATGTATTTAACATATTGATATTGTTGCGTAATCGTGTGGTTTCGGTAAAGCAAAAAAAAACTTCACCTAAACTAGTAACAAAAACATGAACACTTTGATTATGAAATTACTTTGTCTATAAACTTACTTAAAATTAAACAGATCTGAATGTGAAAAAATCAATCCAGACTACAATTTGTAGTTCTGTTTTATGTTTTCTATTTGAATCAGTGATAAATCAGTGAAGTAAGGTTAGCAGAGACAAATGAACTTGATGCATTGGTTTCGACATTCTGGCAAATAGTTCTATTTCGGTAGTAAAATTCATACTTATTATACCATATGAGGATACCTGTATCACAAATTAGTTGAGGAGGGAAACACGTATTACAGATTCAATCTTACACTTGAGTGTTTAATTTATAACTGACGTTATTAGAAGCTTAATTTACAAACAGTACTTGAAATATTTATCACGACATGTGAAAGATTTTTTGAAGAAAACTCATTTTTTACATGTTTCATCAAAGATTGATCGCTTCTAGTAATAACCTTTTAGTGAAATAAGAATAATTTCATCACCTATAAACAGTTTTCGTTAACTTGATTTCAAAAAATAGTATAGAAATTAGTTTAATTTGGATAGTAAAAGATTATGATGACAACATGGTTAGGCGAGACTATAATTTATGAACGAACCAATCAGGTATAAGATAACAGGTCTCCGATTTTGGCGCGAAATTCATACATCCATTTGGATAAATAGAGTTTTGACATTATAGTTGATATCAGTTTGTGACGAAACCTCTAAATCTAATTTCTAATCTTAACCATCAACTGTAAATCATAATGCGAATTCCTCACAAAGGTTTATAACCCTCATTTGGTCCTAGTTATTAGGTGGACATTTCAAGGTCACTTTAACGTTGTTCAAAGGTCATCCATAAAGTGTAGTCTCACCCATGTTTAACATATTTAAATTATAGATAAACGATTGCTTACTACTCACAAAGAATTCTGTTGGAGCTTAATATATATCCAATAATAATCCATTGATTAAAGTTCAGACATAGACAATACTATACGTTATGGTTCATTCTTGTTTTTCAATTAAATCATGTAAAATATTCTAATCAAACTAAAAGAAGGTTTCAAGTATCTAATTAATGTCTGACAAAATATATGAATGAAGAAAAACACAATAAACTCAAAGTTATTTCCTAAATGTATGACGTAAGTGGTTCAGAAAAAGTAAGATAAAAAATCAATTAACAAGTAATGAAATGATCAAATTACAATAGTGATGATAAACTAACAGCTACTTTCTTTTAAATGAGTCATTTCATAGTAAAAGCATCAGCAACACTTAATTAAATTGTAATATTTTGCTGACAAACTGCTTTTACAAAACTACAAATAACCCGAAATATAAACATTATAAGCAATGATGGATAGTGGCTAGCAGTGGAAAACAAGACCCATGCTTCATCTTATTGTGAACTCGACATCTGGATGTATCTGCATCTTAGAGTTGATGCTCACTCTGGGACTCAAATTCAGTATCCTTCGCTTCAAACGCTATCTCGTTATCCACTTAACTACAAAGTCCTGATAGCCAATTGCTTGTGCAATGGGGTGAAGTTTAAATTCACTTTGTATTGTTTACTTGAATCTTCTCACTGGTGTTTTGGACTGCAATTGATCAGTCTCTTATTAACATATGTGATTACTGTGTATATTGCCTCGATATTGTTTTAATATTCCATACAAGTATCACAAATTGTATGAATATATTATTGCTTACATTTAAACAGTTTTCATTAATATTATGATTACTGTACAAAAGAAGGTAAGCGTTAATAATTGGTTTAACATTAATCGGTTCATGATCTCAATCAAAAACTTAACAATCTCCACAACCCCTAAACTGATAAGTTTAAATCATTTAATTGATTACCGTGTCGTAATAAAAGGCAACTAATATATTTCAATAGTTGAGATCACAAGTCAATTGAAGCTAGACCACCATGGAAAACCTGGAAGCACTGAACGGCCGTTTCGTCCTAATTTTGAACTCCTCAGTAGTGCGCATCCACGATCCCACCTCGCAAGATTTGGCCGTCTAATGCTTCCGGATTTTTCACAGTGATCTAGTTTCAATTGACTCATGATCTCAACTATTGAAATTACTATAATATCTACAAAATTCCGTTCTGATATTAAACAACAAATATATGTTATGTAAATTCAGGAAACCAAATTTTCTATCGCTCTTTCAGTATGACAATTTGAGTAATAAATAAAAAAAGTTTTTTTCCAACAAACTATTCACAATAGCAATTCATACATTCATAATTTTTTCTATTTTTTAACATAGAAACAAAATATTTGTATTTATTTATTTGCTCAAAGGTTATTAACTTACTTTTTTAAATAAATTCAAGTCAGATGATAAAATTATAAATAAGCAACAACACTTGAATTATTTAATTATGTTTATACAAATTTTTGTTGTTTTTCTTGTTGTTGTTTTACACCAGTTGAGTTCATAGTCCATGAATAATAATAATGATAGTAAGGATACTACTACTACTATTACTACTTCTAGTTACGTTAAATAAGGTGCATTTTGATGTTTTAGTTAAATACCTTATTTATAAGCTTGTAAATCTCATCATAAAAACTAAATCATTCGAGTAAATGTGACAAATATGTGAAAAACATTTCATCAATAATAATAACAATAATAATAAGGAATATTATGAGGTAAGCTACGTCCTATCTGTGTATTATTTACTGTCATTCGTCCGTTTACTGAATAATTATTGATTATCTTCAGTTTTTAAGTTATGTTTAATTAAATTCCGTATTTGATGGATTACTTTAATCAATTTAATAATGAGAACCGTAGCTGGTTAATTAGTTTTAGATTGTTTTTTTTTCATTAGAGCTCTATACCATACTGGTATCATTAATTGTAGGAATATATTGTTGCTTACATTCAAATGAAAAGGAAGTCTATTATTCAATGAAATATGTAAACATACTCTATCCCTCTTTCTCTCTTTTCCTCTCTCTCTCTCTCAATATATATATATATATATATATATATATATAAAATCTTTTTAAGTAAAGATGGATAGTGGCTAGCAGTGGAATCCAGTACACGCGTTTTGTTCTATTTGGGACTCGTCAACTGGATGTACCTGCATCCCAAAGTTGATGTTCACTCTGTTACTCCAACCCAGTACCGTTCCAAATAAAAAGAAACGAGCATCCTTGATTCCACTGCTAGCCACTATCCATCTTTGTTTAAAAAGCTTGTGACTTAAGGCTATATCGAGGCAATGCGCACAGGATGTATGTAATGCCAACGTGAGACTGATCGATCGCAGTCCTAAATAACACTAGAAAGTTACAAGTCAAACAACACCAAGTGAATTTATATATACTCTGCTTTAATAACATTAATTGAATTCAATCAAGCGAAGTATGTCAAATTTCTTTATGTGAATTTTAGACATGAATAATTGCCACATATAAAATTTATTAAAATAAAAACTTATGAATTTATAAAACATTCACTTCTTATTCACTAAATACAAATTAGATGATAATAATAAAGAAAAAAGAAAATTCTACAACTTGCTCAATTGTGTTTTCGAAAATGCAACATTGACTTAAACATTGTCCCAAATACCAAATACTGACTTTTAAAAAAAACAAAGAAAATTTCACTGGTTCTTTTTAATCGTTTCTCTGTCGGGATAAGTATAATTTTTTATCTATTAGGTAACAGTTAATTTTGGTTCATTTTCATTATTAAACTGTTTAAGTTTAATCTGTTGTTTGTTCATATAAAGAGCATAGCTGATGACATAATTTTAAGTATTGTACAAACACGAGTATTAAATTTAAGTAATTTGGCGACCTGCTTGAACATATAGACTAACTGTACCTTCCATCTAAATGTTTCAACAAGTTATTTATTTTTGTTTGTTTTAATACAATAATACGCACTTATTCAGGTGCGTTTCTGAAAAGTGTACAAAATTTCATTAAACAAGTTACAAAAGAGCCTAATTAAAGATATCGTGGTTGCCTCGAAAAGAATGTGCATTATTTAGACATAGATTAATAAAGTGCTAACTTCTAACTGGCGATCACTCAATATTTATCGTCAGTATCGACCAAGAAATACGAATCGGAAACTTGTTGAAATACTTTATGCTGAAGATTCTATATTTAACCAAAAATATACGATTGAATAAAGCCAGTAATTATAATTATTAATTAAAATAGTTGTGATCATGTGTCAATTGAAGCTAGACCACTATGGAAAGCCTGGAAGCACTGGACAGCCGTTTAGTTCTATTGTGAGACTCCTCAGTAGTGCGCATCCACGACGAAATGGCCGTTCAGTGCTTCCAGGTTTTCCATGGTGGTCTAGCTTTAATTGACTCATGATCTCAACCATTAAAATTACTATGATATCCACAAAGTCCCCGCCTGAAATTAATAGTTAATTAAATTATGTTGGTTCACATATCACCTGAGTAACATATAGATCATGCAATCAAATGAGTTCTAACCATAAATTAAAATCGTTATTGAATATTGATGCTATGAAGATTTAGTGTATTATTTATTCAACGCTTATTAATTTTTAGATATCTATAATTAAAAGTTTAGAAGTATTTATATATTACTTATTTCTATCCTACTTGTATATTTATTCCATTGTAAACTATAAAACAATTTTCTTCGACAATTTCACTTGAAAATTTGGTAATTTAAGATTAGATACGCTAAGTTAGCTAAAAATGTAACATAATCAATTAATGAATATTGATTTTCCATAAAAATATCCTCACTGATTTTTTATTTCAGTTTGCAACATAACTGAAATCAAATGGAAACTTATAAACTGTCAATTAATTTATTTCATATCAAAATGATCAGTTTGTTTTTTTCTATAAATATTGCCCAAATGATATTTCTATCAGTAGGATCGGATCTGAGGTTGATAAGTCCTGGGTTCGAATCCCGCGGGATGCACTGCTGAGGAGTTTCAATATGAGACGAAACGGCCGTCCAGTGCTTTCAGATTTTCCATGGTGGTCTAGCTTCAATTGATTCATGATGCTAATTTTTAAATTATTTTTAACTTTTTTTATAAATATTTTGATAATTAAAAGATAATTAAATAACCTATTGATATGATCCAATTATAAAATATATGAACCAGATGAACATAATTTTCTTTGACTAATTAAACTAACTGTCATAACTTACGAAGTAAATACAGTAAAATGGTGGTAGGCATCAGTTTCAGACAAGTTGTCTAAACGTATTAAATGAATTACTGATTAATTATTTTCTGCATAAAAATAGAACAATCGAATCATCAGTGAATTGATTCATGATTAGATGATTTATATCTTAGCCATCATTACTGGTTAGATGAATATTTATAAATTTCATACACATAGTTCCCTTTATCATTTTGAAAAGAGCAAGAACAAACATTCTAGCAGAATGGTATGAAGTCATTTTTATTTCGTTGGTTCTCGTTAGCTGCTTACAACCTGTGATATTTAAAATCATAATTATATAATGGGTTTAAATTACTTACATGAAAGAGTTTGATTGGTAGTTATATTGAAGATATATTCGTATAGTATAGCAATGGCATAAATAAACTTAATGGACTGAGTATTGTAAATATATACTTTATATGAAAGAAAATTGTGACAACAGTTCAAAGAGCTAGAAACAAGTAAACAGTGATAGGAATAAAATGAGTAGAGTTCAGTTCATAAAATAAGATTAAAAAATTTTGTTGGGAGATAGTTGGAATAAAACCCAATTATGTGACAAGTGCAAAAAAAGAGTTGAAAGAAGAGGGAAAAAATGTTAAGATACAGCGAAGGAATATTAGTCATCAAAGCAAGGAAAGATTAATAACCATCTTCTTTTGAACACATAAATCAAGTTTTTGGCGTCTGATAGTAACGGCTTCAGCAAACTTCAGAAGACTGGAGTTTGGCTGCTTACTAATCACCTTGAACGATTGTAGGGTATTGACCTGATGTCCTGTATCAGTTTAAATATCACAGGTTGTAAGCAGCTGACGAGAACCAACGAAATAAAAATGAATTCATGCTATTCTGCTAGAATGTTTGTTCTTGCTCTTTTCAGAATATTTATACTTTTAGTACATGTTTGATGGTTCTATGAAGAAAATGTACGTCCTTAGCAATTCATGAAGCTTACTTTATGCTTCTATAACGTACAACTAATGAGAATGATTAAAACCATATGTTGTGCTAATGCATACTGTGGAAAACTTACTTCTACATAAAACGAATAAAGTTATGAATGTAGAACTCATTAATATTTCCATTAAAGTTTTAATTTTATCTCTATTTTACTGACTAAACCTTATCTACTCAAGTTTCATGAAGCATCAATATATTTGGTAAACTTTTCTTTCTATATATTTTTTTAAATATAGATTCATTCAATCAATTCATAACCAATTATTCATTTATTTTAGCCATTCTTTTTGAATGGCACTAACAAGTGTTGTAACTTCTTATAAAGTCGGAATGTCAGGTGATATCATACCAAATAATTTCGATATGATACCCTATTCCACTTTTCATACAGCTTTATTACCACATCCAAATCCATTAGGACCTGGAAATCCATCAAATATTTCAACAGGTTTAATGCTTACAGCACAACAACCAACTGGACAAAATCCTTATTGTCCACCAATTACTCTTACTAATGGATATTATACAAATGTTAATTATCCACATAATGCAGAATCATTTTGTTATGTACAACCAAATGATGCTAATTCAATATTAAATGCATATCATACATATCCTACATCAATAAATTTACCATTACAAGCAACACATATAGCATGTGATAAGTTATATACATCTAATAATCATATAAATAGTAACAATAATAATAATAACAATAATAATCATATTACAGCACAGAATCCATTACTTTCAACAATAAATACAAATCAGATTACTATAAATAATAATTATAATGATAAAAATGAATTAAGCAAAAGATTAGAAATGATAGCAGTTGAAAAATCTAATACATTATTAGATGAATCATCACAAGGAATAATTGATAAATCAACTATATTATCATCATTGTCATCTACTTCCACATCAACAACAACAACAATAATTACACATGGTGAAAATGAAAATGTTCAACAGAATACATCATTATTAATACTAAGATTATTGATGTCTGGAAAAGTAGGTTATTATTTATTTAATTATGTTTATTGTCAATAGTAATGAAACAGAGGATAATCTAAGTGAGATATGAAATATTGGATATCAGTGATATTTAAAATAGTTTACTTGACATAATGGAGTGTGAGTACAGGAGTGAATATTAACACTCAGATACGGGTTCGTCTGACTGACGAGTCCAAAATAGGACGAAACATGAGTTCTGGATTCCACTGTTAGCCATTATCCATCATTGCTTTTAAATGCTTGTAGCTTAGGGAAATATCGAGGCAAACTGAACAGAATGTACGTGTGCCAATAAGAGACTAATCAATTGCAGTCTTAAATATCAATGGGAAGTTTCAAACAAACAACACAAAATGAATTCATGTATAAAATAGTTTTAAATTGTAAGGAAACTCTGATTTTGTCTTTAATTAGAAAGTCGATCATTTTTACTTTCAATATTTTAATTAGTTTCCTACCTAAAATTTTGATTGACAAAATGAAGTGGTGGTTTAAAAATGATCATAACTAAAGTGAAATGAATTTTTTCTTTTGCAAAGCGATAATTACTAAATAATTATTGTGTTATAGTTTGAACAACAATTAGTTATTTTATAGATAACATCACAAAGTGATCTTAGGTAAATATCCATTGTAAATCTCTAGACCAGTGAATCGGCATTCAAACTTAACAATTCCTACAAACCCGTTTTAGCGAATAATAATTTTGAGAGGTGATTCACGGAGTTCTAATGTGAACTTTTGAATGGTGAAGTTCAACTACGCCACATGAAGTAGTTACCCATCAATTAATTTGAGGATGGTTGTGTTATATCCCAGAGTTATTGCAGGTAAACGTGCAAACCATTAGATGATGGCTTGGTTGTTTAAGACATGAAGGTAGTTGCTACATATCCGATGAAAAGATCTTTAGTTGAACTCGATGTTTGACTAAGATCAATCCACAATATAATCTTCAAAAATCAACAGAATCTAAAAAGTTCCTCTCAAACATAATTGTTTTGCTCAATTTGTAATTAGTTAACGTACCATGTTTACTGATCCCATTATCTGATCAAGCTGTGATCGTAATGGTGATGAGAATAATTCCTAATTTTCGATGCCTTTATCTGTAAATTTCTAATCAATTATTTTCCAGACACCCTTTAAATCCCTTAAGTACATAACGTGGTGATCATATTTTACATTCTGAGATTTTTAAAACGCCTTCATCACTAATAACAATTATTTTCCTGTAAAACATTAAAAGAAAATCTTCAGTTGCTCTATATGGTCAACATTATCATTGCCTACATCAGTACAAAGTGATCGGTAAAAAAGAGAAAAAAACAGTAAGAATGACAATATCAATTAGACATAGTAAAATCTTAGTGTTGATCTGGTGCAAATGAAAATTAATTTGAACTTGACAGTTATATTAAAAACAAAAAATGTATTTGTAAAATCTCAGTGAAAGAATTTGAAGTAAATCCAACGTTTCGCCTGACCGTCTGGTCCAAGCTTTTTCAAGGAAAATATAATGAAACTACAAAATTATCGAATATTCGATTGCCAAGTGAAACGTTGAATTTACTTCAGATTCTTTCACTGAGATTTTACAAATACATTTGTTTTTAATGTCTCATATTAACTCGGCGCCTAAATATTGTGGAACTATTCGTTCAAATTTAGACGAAAGTTCATATTTATTGACAATTATATGTGCAAATAATAATAATGTGCCATTTAGACTGATTTTAGATTATAAAATAAATTTGCACAAACGGTATATGAATATCTTGAACTGTCCCGTATCGTTTAAACTAATCCTCTTCTATAAATAAATAAATAAATAAATAAATAATATATTTGTAATATCCTAATGAGTAGAAAAATCAGATTTTCTGACGTTCCGTTGTACTATTCAAACTTGGATTAGTTTTAATTTGGTTATTTATTCTCTGAAGAAGCGACTTACACTAAGTCACGAAACGTCAGAAAGTCTAATTTTTTCTATTCATTGGGATATTACAAATATATTATCTATTTATTTATAACAATCTACCCAATGCTCAATTTATTAGAAATCAGCAAATCAAACCTTGGTAATGATACTTAATCCTCTCCTATGTTATGCGTCTTAGTATACTTTTTAACTCAATAGTCAGTATATTTTATTCTATGAATTCTCATTCAAACTAATGGTCGGTTGTTTTTTTTAAAGTAGATAAATATTGAAATTCATTTCAATGATTAGTTTCTGTTATAATAATAAACAATTAAAACAAATCAGTCATTCAATGATCATAAATATTTAAGAAACTATATTCAAATAAAAGAAAGACTATTAAGACTTTTCAAAATTGGATTCATTAGTCAATTATATCATTTCTATATTGCGTGATATAATAACAAAAATTATGTTCGCTTGAATAGAATTAAATGACTATTCTTTTTAAATCTTGACTAGATCATAAATGAAACGGGTATTGAAAATATCCATTACTGACAATAAGTTCATAATAAATAAAAATGAATAATACAGTTTGATCTTTATATTTTATTCATTATTGTCATAGAATAATTAATTCAATCTAAAGAAAGATTTGTGACATTAATAATTAGTATGATTTAAGTTTGACAATAAGGAAGTATTCCTATATAGAATGTCTTAAATATATTCATTAAAAATGAAGAATCAGTATAGGGGTTGCGAAAATTATTTAGTTTTAAATTGAGATCATGAACTGATTAATGTTAGATCACCATTGAAAAACTGGACGCACCAGATGTATGTTTCGTCCTATTGTGGAACTCTTCAACAGTGTGCACCCACGATCCCGATCGAGGGATTATTAAGTTGTAGATTGAGATCAAGAATAGATTAATGTTAGACAACCTCTAGAACCCCTATACTGATAATTACCATGTGCTCACTAGTGACTAGCTTTGTGAGGTAATTCTCGGAGTTCTAGTGAGGAACTGTGACCAGTGATGATAATCGGTGTCGGGTAGAGACGGATATCTACCTCGTTACAGTGGAAGATGGTCGTGCAATTTTGTGGATTGTTTGAAGTAAAATATTAACACCGTTGGATGCCAGTCAGTTCAGTGGTCTAGAGGTTAAGCGTTCGCGCGCGAGACTGAAGGCCCTGGGTTCGAATCCCTTGAGTGGGGTCGTGAATGCGAACTGCTGAAGAGCCCCACAACAGGACGAAACGGCCGTCCAGTGCTTCCGGGTTTTCAATGGTTGTCCAACACCAATGGGTTCATGATTTAAATCTAAAAATGATGAATATTTGAATGAACAATTATTTTTGATAACTTCATCATAAGGCTCTCTATTGACAAGTCCATAATTATTGTGATATTTTACAAAGATTAAAATAAGGCATGAAATAATGAATTTGACAATGCTATATGTTAAAAATGGCGAACATTTGAAGCTGTTAGAACATAAATACTTCGAAATTGTTACTTGTAAATAAATAAGGTCAGTACATAAAGGTTTGAATGATTCGGAATAAAGTGTCAAGTCAATTGTTCGATCAAACATTCTGCTGCTGAGATACATGAAATAGTTGAAAAACGAGAAGTAAATCGAATAATCCTATGAGATAATATGATGGATATCATACTTGTTTATGTGTGTATGTTTGTCTAGATATGTGATGTTAAAAAACTTTAATATAATGATTAATATATTTGTCGTTAGTTCTATGTAACGAAGAAACTAGTTTGAATATTCTGAATAGGTTAAAACATTTTGTAGTACCAACTAATTGACTGAGAACATGTTGAAATGGTTATTACTTCCAATCAGAACATTTTACGAAAATCAAGTGGACAACCTTTAAATTGACTTAAGAGACATTTTATAAATAATTTCAACCTTCAATGCACTGATGTAAACTTGTCTTTGAATGAGAATGATATTGAATGACTATATTTTTCAGTTAAAAACATTAGTGAAATGATTTAACTGTTGTTTTTGTAATGGAGGATAGTATAAAATGTTAATCATCGTTTTTTTTTTTTTCAAAGGTTAGATTTTTCCTCAATTATTAATGGTCAGAAATGTTTGAAAACACTAAAAGTTATTGTATTTGTTTTTACGAAAAACATAAAATTCTTTGGTTATCACTGTACAATTGAATCATTACATTTTTAGTATGAACTTATGACTTCCATGGATGTTAGCAGAAAGACACAACTAATCGATCACGAGATGTTTAGGTCATATTGTTTCGTTAAAAATAGTCTATTTTACTCTTTTTAAGGAAGACACATTTTGTATTTAAAATATCGTTTTACTGAATAACTCCACTATGAACATTGCATGTACATATTATTAATTAAGAAATTGGAGTTTATCAGCTGTCATTACGTTCCTTGAATAAACCTTCGTATATTCAACTCAAAAATGTTATCAAAAGAATAAATCGAGTACCATTACATTCTTCTATTTGCAGATCATATTACAATTTCCTCATATAGGTGAAACAATTTGTAGATTATGAATGGTTACAAAGGCCATTAATAATGATCGTATTGTTTCTTAGTTTCGGACATTTGTCAAATACCATTAAAAAGAAAATTGTCTTTGAAAACACCTCCATGCCAAAGATCACAATTACAATTACTGATTTATTCCAAATATTATGATTTCAGTAAAACAGAATGTGAACTTATTGAAAGTGTAAAAGTGAAACAAATTTCTTTAAGGTTATTTAAAATGAAAAATAATAATGTAGATACTTTGTGATAAGTTATATTACAATAAGAATTTCGATGGTAAAGTATTAAATTCCAATTATCTTTTGTACTGTTTAATCATGGATTAGTGAACAATACCATGTGTACCTAGTCTTTGTTCTGTCAGATAAGTTGGGTTATAGGTGCTCCGTTTTCTCAATGTTCTGGTGTAATTTGTTATTGTTATCGTTGTTATTGTTTTTTAATAATAACGGTTCAAAAACAAGTAATCTTAGTCAAGTTTCCAATTTAAGTACAAAGCTAATTACTCTACCTCTGCTTTTATTTATACGTAATTAGTTTTTGATTAACATTTATAAAATAAAAAATATGTGATATATATTGACAGTTTTAATTATGTAACAGTATATAAAGGGAAGGTATGATTTTATGTTGTCATGTAACATTAAATATATAACCTGCTATTATGTAGCATTCTTTGCAATCAGCAAAATAAGAATGCAAATGTGAACCTATGAATAGTTTATTGATATTTTGAAAAGATAACTAAATAACTGAATTATTGTAGAGCTTAATTTATATTTTACAATGATGAAAATAGTAACTAAACATTAAAACAAAAGTTACGTTTTCTTGATCTCTTGAATTGGTCGATGAAATGTTTCCATCCAAACTTTACTGAAACAGACAAGTTAAATTGACTGAAAATAGTGGCTCGGAAATTAACTTTAACACACATGTTTAATGTAAATCTATAGTCAAATGAAAATATCCCGAAATCTCCACACTTCACTGAATATGTCAATTAGTTTAAAGTCATAAATGATAGAAATACACATACAAGGATTATTGCCAGTAATTTAACCGAATGAAAGATACAAAACCTTCAAAGTTTAATAATCGAAAATAAGGTCGATAAGACATTAATTTTATAATTCCAGTATAGTTTTTAAAAAGTCCGATTCTAATTAAAGTAGTCGTTGCTATGGCTATTCAGAAATACATCCGAAATCTAATAATTTAAATCAAAGAAAATAATAATGTTAAAGTATTTCGCCTGAGCAATCAATTACTCTTATGATTTTTAACTTGAATCAATTCAAAAAATAATTTTCCCAGGATTTCCTTTAAATTATTACGTAACCATTGAATTTGTAAATTATTTTTTCCCTAGACATAAACTTCTCCCACCATCAGACCACTTTATTTCACATAAGATTGATAATTAAACTTATTTCAGTTTTGTTTGGAGTTTGAAACATTGTCACGTCAACCATTCGATTGTAATGGACTCTATTCCTTTTAATATAAAATGATAATAAATTTATATTCAAATCAATAAAGAAATGATTATGGATTAGCTGAATGATAAACGATTTACTAAAAGTAGATAAGCTTTAACCGTTATATCAAAGAATGAATGAACTACTTACAAAACATCCTTTTAAAATACTAGTAATATCATATTGTATCAACTTCAATAAATACTCAAAATATAAAGAGACCTTTTGCATACTTGGTCGTCAGACGAACCTTAATATAAGCCCTTTTTGATCAAAATATGTTTAAATTAGAAGTTAGTTATAATAATTATTATCTAAGTAAATATTATATTATAATTGGGAAGGGAAGACTCAGCATGATAACATACTGAAATTGAAATGAACTGTAATCAGGAGGAACATAGAAATAAAAAAAACCAGTTGAAAGTATAAGGACTATAGTGAAATAGAAGACAAGCAGATGGCTATGGAGGAAGAAAATTATGAAAAAAAAATAAAATTACGAGTAGGATCATGGTACTAATTTCTTTTGGATAAATTACGGATGTATAGCTGGTGTTTTGATAATGCTAAGAAGATGGAATATAATTGACTTTGGCAGTTTTCTACTTACCTTTAAGATGACTTTGAACGCAGAATACGCTTTGATTGAATAAAAGTGTTTACAAGGTGTTTGGCCATTGAACTTCTTATTGACCCATTTCTAAGCCTTTTTACCGATAGATAAGTATTTTCTCAAAGAGGTACAGTTCGTTATTTACAACTTCGGAACTGAAAATGCTTTGTATCCATGTAGCGAGGAACAAAATTCAGTTTTCCTTCCTGCAATCGGAAACACATTAAAAACTTGATAGCTAACCCTTCCGCAAATGTTTCCTGTAGATTGATTTTCCTAGAGTTGGGTCATGTTTTCTCGTGATTTCAACTTCAAGAAAATTAATACTTAGTCTGTCTTCAACTTCATTTATGAAATATATTTATTAATCTAAATAATGCTTAGCCAGAATCATATCAACATAATTCTTTCATACACAACATTCAGAAGCAATGCACTGAATATAAGTTACTTACAATGAACTTATTGCCTTAATAGTCAAATGTAATCAGGCTTAATCTGCCTCAAAGATGTTATGACTTTTTCTTTAACAAATGAAAACGATTTTATTTTTGTTACTCATTTAAAGTTCTATGTTAATGTACGAATATTTCCATAGTAATTGTAATTAATGATAATAATTCCAAAGCGTTTATTTATGTAAAAACTAAATTTTATATAGTAACCTACATTATTGATCAATCATATAACAATAAGGTTTAAAACATTCTTACTAAAATGATTTTTATAATTATAAATAAATAGGAATTGAATATGACAGATTCATCTACTATAGACCCTAGCGATAAATGTCATTAGTTATCAGGACAATATACATAGTCACCAACATGTCAAATATTTTCAAATACTTTCCTGTATAAATTCTTTCTCATCTAACGTATAATAATTAACAACAATTTAAATTGTTTCTTAAAAAATACACTGGTCTAATTTAATATAATGAATACTAAAAAAAAAGAAATACTGAATGTTAAACTGAGTTTGTTTATTTAAGCTGAAAAGTTCATCTCCGATGATGTTTAGATGTTGAAATTCGGTAGTTTAAATGATCAACATAAGTCAATGTGAAAGTTTAGAAATTTGTAAAGTAAATGATTTATGGTGTATCGTTCATTTTTTGTGTTTATTTTTTTTAATATCTAGGAAGTTGGCAGTATCATCGGCAAAGTAAGTTCTATTTATTTTGTGTTTTCTAATTAAATTAATTATATTATAAATAAATCCACTATTTAATTCTATATTGATATGCTTTATTCAATATTATATTTTCGGTACAACATAGAATTCTTAGCATAAAGTATTTTAACAACATTCCTTTTCTTACTTCTCAATCGATCCTGATGATAAATATTGAGTGGTCACCAGTTAGATGTTAGCAGTTCCGAAATCGACATCTGATTAATGTATATTCTTTTCGATGTATATTGCCAACAACCACAATGTCTCTGATTATGCTGTTTTGTAACTTGTACAGAGAAATATCGTAAACATTTTGCAAACGCAACTGAATAGGTTATGAGACTAATAGGCATAATGATGTGTTAAAACAAACAAGAAAACACATAACTTTTTGAAATATCCAGATAGAGGAAACACATAGCTCAGATATTCAAGAAGGACACCTTGTGAAATACGATGATTTAAAGTAAAATGTTTTAAAATATTACACTTAATTTCAATTTCTATTTGTACACATCTGAATACACTGAATCATCCAGTTAAATATGTATTAATTATCAAATTTTAAATAATTTAATAATAAATATGGTTTTTATTAGAAAATTGTATTTTTCATATTTCGTAACTTAATGTATGCCACTTCTTCAGAGTAAATCAACAATCGACATTAAATTAACACAAGTATAAATAGTACAAAGAAAACAATGAATAATATTTTTGATGTAATCACTATCATATTAGGTTTGAATAAATCCATATCAAATTTTTTACGTACATTTTTGATATCCACATTTTGACGCATAAATGAATACAAAGATTACAGGTCATACAAATTCATCATGATAAAAAATAACTTGACATTAACATATTCAGATTTATTATGATTTTGATAACACCAATAATATTCCGAATTGTTTCTTTTTGTTATTCAAACTTGGGTTTACTCTGAAGAAATGGCTTACATTAAGTTACGAAACGTCAGAAATGCAATCTTTCTACTCATTGACATAAAACAAAAAAACATACGATTATCCTTATTTGAAACTATCTAGTTCACTATTACTGAAACTTATACTAATGATTTTCAATTATTGACAGGTATGATTAAAGTCATTTTGAGATGGTGGAGAAGATTTGTGGATCAGGTGGATGATTTTGATGTAGTTTTGTTCTCTGAGCTGGATGGTTTGGTCGTGGAGCTTTCATTGTTCTTCTGAACGACATCATCAGCACAAACTTCAGATAGAAGTGAAGTGTTCGAATTTCTCCATATGCGTTTCACAGCACCTCGAGGTGTACAGAACAAGCTGTGAAACTCATATGGAGAAATTCGAACAATTCACTTCTATCTGAAGTTTGTGCTGATGATGTCGTTCAAAAGAACGATAAAAGCTCCACGACCAAACCATCCAGCTCAGAGAACAAAACTCCATCAAAAATGATTGAAGTCACTTTGTTAAAGAAGATAGTTAAAAAAGAGAAAAAACAACAACAATATCGGTGTTAAACATCATCTTCGATACATTATGTTGTGTTTTCCTTTGTATTCAAATAAAATAATGAAAATTTAATCTCTTTTAAATGTTTATCTTCTATTTGACCTGATATTAGATGGTTATAAATTCTTTCACTTTTGTCTAACATTCTGTTACTGTTTAAATCACCTACTGTGAAAAAAGCAGTGTTTCATGGTCAAAAAGAAAAAGAAAATAAGGTTACTGATATTTGAAAATTGATCACAGATTTTGATTGACAATATTCTATTACAGATTGATTATTTGGAAAAATCCAGGATGGTAGATGTTTTAAGATTAGCCTACTAAAAAGAAAAAAAGAGAAAAAAATAAAGAAGAATTCATCTCCATTTAGTTAATTAATAAGACTGAACTATCTATATTCGTGTCATTAAGAATCGACATTTTTATTCTTAAAGTCACTCATTATTTTTATAATCAGTTTGAATGTTTAAACTAGTAGCTATGTAAAATTTTGTGAAATTGCATAGTTTTTGCTTTTTCATCATTCATACCGATTAAGTTATTTTAAAAGATTAACTGATTTGATGAAGAATCGGTTTATTATTTCATTGGAGTTCAAAATTGACAAGAATTCCGTATCTATTAGCTATACCTTGAAAATGTTCATCTAATAACCAGGACTAAAGGTTGTAAAGCAATTTGAGGAATTATAATTATGTTTCACAGTTGATGGTTAGGATTACAAACTAGATTTAGAGTGTTCATCACAAACTGACATCAGTTATAATGCCGAAATATTATTTAGCAAAATGAGTGGATGAATTTTGCTCAAAAATCTAAGATTTGTCATCTTAAATCTGATTGATTCGATCATAATCTATAGTTTCTCCCAGAAATCTGCATCATCTCAAGATTCATATAAATCTGATGCCCTTCTCATTATTAAAAAAACTGAGGAATTTCCTCGGAAGACAAGCTTCCACAAGGGAACAATTATTCCACCAGCGTCTTCATTATCATATTCTATCAATAAATATCGGACGCAGACTATCAAAGAGTAGCTGAGCGAAGTAGAAGCTAAATGATTATTGATAAATATTACGGGTTTTACAGTTAGAAGAATAAAATTCCGATGTGATCAATCTTGTCAGTTAAACATTTTCGTCACTATCATATCACTTTATCCAAAATCTAACTTTCAAGTTTTCCTACTATACGACAATATGTCTTTACATTTTTAAAACTTGATAGTAAAAACGTAATCCTTAATTGTTTTTTTCTGTTAGCTACTCATTTTGTTAAAATAGACCATTTGTAACAAGCATTTGTCTTAAAGTTATTTGTCACTTTTTCTGTAATGAGATATTAGAAGTCGAGCATAGGTTTTAATTACATATGGATATTATGATCGTGTTTATTCCACATGATTTCCACATAATAATAACAAAATTATTGTTTAATATCAAAAAAAATTTCATCAAAATATACGAAAGTAACTTAACAAAATACCCAATTCCAATTTTTACCGATAATTTCAATAGTTAAGATCATGAGTCAATTGAAGCTAAACCATCATGGAAAACCTGGAAGCACTAAATGGCTGTTTCGTCCTGTCGTGGGACTCCTTAGTAGTGCGCATCTATGACCCCTCCCCCTGCGAGATTCGAACCCGGGACCTACTGGTTACGCGCGCGAGCACTTAACCACCTGACCACTGATCTGGCCAGCATCCAACGGTGGTGATTTCTAACTTCAACTAATCCACGAAATTGAGCGACACATCCACCATTGTCATCAGTGAGTTACTATCTCACAACTGACACGGTTGAACTCCGCTGGTCACTACTTCTCATTAAAACTCCAAGATATACATCTTGAAGCCAGTCACTAGTGAACATTTGTTGATTAGTATCAGAAGGGGTTTTAGTAGAGATAAGGTTTGTATACTAATCATCTGTATTAAGTCTTGTTAACACAAATTAAATTATCAGTTTCTTCATAAGCTAAGAATATTTGATTTCTCTAAGTGAGGTATTTATTTATTATTGGTTTAGTATTTGCCGATGCAAAAATAAATCATATTACAGCAAAGCTCTGAACATGATCATATATGTTCATCTTAAGAAAAACAAATCAACGTTGAGACTAATTTAGTTAACACTAATATGTTCTATTAATTATTTATTATATGCAAATAAGGCATCATTAATATATCATTAGATCAGGATACAATAATTGGAAATCATCATTTAAATTATACTAAATAATAACCATAATCTTTGGTTAATCTATATGAATAAGGTTTTGAACATATACTTACTTCAATACCAAACGAAGCATGAAGAATAAGATGCGTATAGGTTTCATATCATTTCATAGATTCATCTATCTAATTATAGGTTCTCCTTGAAAGAACAATAGTTATATTTTTTAGACATGTTTTAGTATTTTCCATTCATTGTCATTAGCTTAATCATTTTACCCTGTATATTCAAGAAAGATTTATAGGATGTTTTATACATAGCTTCTATGTATCATTTTCATAAGAGACTTCTATGTTAGTCTTAAATATTATTTGTTGAGCATTATGTATTGTCAACTAGCAATTTGGTTCTATTCTTGTTACACAGTAAATGGCATTTGACGAAATCTAAAGTCCAATAAAAAAATGAACTATCCTAAACTTTACTGATTCCCTTCTTGTAACTGAATTAACAATATAGTTTATTTATTTATTTATTCATTATTGTGATTTGTATACATGACTATATGTAAATGTAAGAACCAAATGATTTCATTAATGAATAATAATAATTTAGGTTCGTTTTATACTAAGTTTCCATCTTAGTGATTCATAGACTATCTCACCAGCAGTATGAGATGATTGTTGAATTATTCAGTGGATACCGGCTCTGTGATCTAGAGTTTAAGCGTTCTGGGTTCGAGTCCCACGTATGGGATCGTAGATGCACACTTTTGAGTAGTCTCATACTAGGATGAAAAAGGCAGTCAAGTGCTTCCATGTGATCTAGCTTAAATCGACTAGTGAATTTAACTTTGAAAATACTACAATCTCTACAAATTCCCATACTAATAAAATTCATTATATTTTAGACATCTTCATCCGTAATTCTGTGATAAGTAAGGACAGAAAGGCGAATTTACGTTTTTGTTAACACAATTTGACAATTCATGATATTAGTTTTAGCCCTGATGTGATATTTCGACATTAGTTTCATTCTTAGCATAACATTTTAGTCAGTACAATATTGGTTTTATGAAATCCAATGTAATATCAATTCAGGTCAATATGTTTGTAATAATTAGTTGTAAATTTTGTTCAGTATGACAGATGTGAACTCTTGTTCAGTGTAAAATTATATTCTTCATCTTATACTGTGTGAACATAATATGTTTATCTCCTCATTTGTATAATGTTTAATAATTAATCATTGTGTGTGCAAAATAAGTAAATAAATGAGTGTGTATGATTTAATGATGATAGTACCGGACAACTTGTTTGTGATACATGTTTTCTTTGGAGAGCCAGTAAAACATTATATGTGACAGCCTCTGTGTTTTCATTTCACGTCATGTATAACTGGTAGAACCGTGAATAAAACAGACCTGCCGCGTGCATAACGTAGACAACTTCCCGGACATAAACTTTCGTGGCTATAAAATTCATCCATTAAACATTCTCTGTTGGGTTTCACTAAAACAATTTTTGATGTCCATGAATCACTAAGAAAAACAACCAACCAATTACCGGAAATCAAATTTTTCATTGTTCTATCTTTGATTACTTTTCTACAGTCACCACGTATATATACAAAAGGTTTTAATAAAATGATTATCAAAGCAATAAATGAAACACAAAAGATGTTTCTGATTAAATATAGGATTTTGTTCTACAAACTAATGATAGAAGACATGACCAGAAACATGGTAGGTATTTGAGAATCCTTTCCATTGTAACAAACATCTGTGCTTAGATTGATCCCCCATACAATATACATTGTGGGAACAGTAAATATTGAATAAACGTCATAAATAAGGTATAAATAAGGTATTATAAAAGGAATGAAATTTTCGTCCAATCAGACTGCGTAAAATTCTGAAATAGAAATATTCCTTTTGTGAAAATTGTAGTACTTCTTTGTCTATACTATTGTTTTACTATAACTCATTAAGTGTGATAGTCACCAATATACCATGAGCTTCATTCTTTAAGTAACGTCTATATGAGTAATGCTACTAAGAATTCATCAAATAACCAAAAACCTTCTTTAAGTAAGTCATATTTAAAATAAAATATAAACAGTAAACTTAGTCTTCTTTTACTTAATTCTTGTATCAAAGTTCATCCTGAATTTGAATTCTGAAAGTTCATCCTGAACTAAATTAATAAACCAACAATAAACTGGCCATTACTCTATTCCAATACTACGAGGATTAGAAAAATCTAATGTATCTGTGTTACACATTTCGAATAATTTGGTCAGTTTTGTTTGTTTGTTTTTTTTTGTTCCCAAATTTAAGAATTAAAATTCAGAAAACTTAACATTTGAATTTTCGTTATCTTTAATACGGAAACCAAAAAAAAACTAAATAAATTCCTTTTAGTAAAAGTTTCGAACCGATGAAACTATGTAAACTTGTAATCAGGGTATAAAAATTCAAATACTAATTTTTAAAGGAACAGTAATTAATTTCAGTGCCATTAAGTTGTACACAGTACTTTATAAATGATTTCTAAAACTACACACATACAAACAAAATACAACCAATATAGACTTTTCGTACTGAAAAATGTAAATGGTTACTTAACAAGATGATTTTAATTTATTATATGATTTCTATGGTTTTCATCATCCTGTTTAAGTGATATAAGGAGTAAAAGCTTTGTATAGAAACTCGAATAATCTTAGATAAATATAACAGTTGAAAAGGAAGCATTGAAGTTAATTAATTAACTTAATAAAGAATTAACTTTAAACTACAGTCATCCTTTTAGTATGACACTATTGAAAAGCATAGTATTCAATAAATACTTTATAAAACATTAAGTGAAAATGTAGAGATCATTTACAGTGTCCGTTATTTACTATGTTATGCCCATATAACTTATTCTAGCTTCTGGACAAACCAATTTATCCATTCTTCTTGAGTAACGTTTTGACCTTGTTAATTATTCACTTATCAACCTTGACTGTTTTTATAGGAGTGTATGCGTGCGCACTTCTTATTCTACTCACCATATGTCTGTAGCTTATTTTTATCTGACTATAAATATCGATCCACTCTTGATTAAATGAAATTGGTTTACACACCTTCTCCACTGCGTGTCATATCATTCTGTTCTCTTCTCTTCGCTTCCTCTTATTTGAGATATATAATCCCGTTTTTCACTAACGCGGATTAAGTCGATAATGTTATACGAGAATAGTTAGGATATATATTTCAACAATCAATCATACGATCTAACCGGAGTCAGATATAGGGCTGCTAAACACTAAACTTTCATATAGTCGTTGATATCTCAAAATATACAAGCATAAAATATATTTGTATTGTGATCTATTAGAAATTACTTTTACTGTAAGAAACTGATTTCAACTAAGATCCATATGATTTGTTCATATTTCATTCATAACAATTTAAGCTTTATACACAATTAGTCACTACATGTCTGATTAGTTTACAAATAAATCACCAGAATTATAATTAAAATGTCAAGATTTTAATGGGTTCTCAGTTTAGAAAAACATTATATCACGAACTAGATTTTTCTCAAGCAACTTTGGAAAACCTGGAAGCATTGATCAGCCTTTAAGTTAAAAGGCCAAGACAAAACAACAGTTCAAAGTTTCTTTTCTTTATAATCAGATAGTAGTTAAGGTCAAGTAGTATTATAAAATATCTGCAGAAGGAGTATTATATTTACTTTTACTAATGATGTTATTGATCAACCAAATTGAAGTTTCTTCAATAGACATTAACGTTAAAACATTATTATTCTCCCAAGAATTTATTCTAGAATAAACTTACTTACGCCTGTTACTCCTCGTGAAGGAGCATAGGTCGCTCACAAGCACTCGCCATCCAACCCTGTCCTGGGCAATCCTTTCCAGCTCTTTCAAGTTGTTATTTATCCATTTTATATCTGCTTCTATTTCCCAATGTAATGTGTTCTTTGGCTTCCCTGTTTTCCGCTGCTAGATGCAGTTAGATGATTTGCGTAATTTATGTCCTATCCATTTCCATCATCTTTTCCTAAATTCCTCTTCAGCTGGAAGCTGGTTTCTTTTCTCTCACAGTAACTTGTAACTGATGGTATCCGGCCAATGAATGCTGAGTATCTTGAGAACTATTTATGAATACTTGTACCCTCTTGATGGTGGTTGTTGTAGTTTTCCAAGTTTCAGCTACGTACAGTAGAACTGTCTTGACGTTCATATTGAAAATTCTGACTTTGATATCGGTTGAAAGTTGTTTTGAGTTCCATATGTTTTTCAGTCGTATGAATGCGGCCCTTGCTCTGCCATTTCTAGAATAAAGCCTATTAACAATAAAATCTATTCATGCTATTAAATAGAGGAACTCATAATTTCATGTTTGACCACCCTGGAAAACCTGGAAACACTGGATGGCCGTTTCGTCCTAGTATAGGACTTCTCAGCAGTATACATCCACGATCCCGCGCGCAAACGCTTAACATGTAGGCCACTAAGCTAATCGGCATCCAATGGTGTTAATGTCTAACTTCAACCAATCCACAATGTTTCACGACCATCCATCATTGTCCTTAGTGAGTAACTGCCTCACAACAAGCACAGTTTGGCTCCACTGGTCAGGCCTACTCACTAGAACTTCAGGAAATACATCTGGAAAACAATGGTCAGAAATTCAATCATTAAATTACTCCAATTTCCACAAACTCTCTTTCTGACAGAACTCATAATTAACACAGTATTAAAAAGATTCAAGGTTGTCTGCTAGAAAGTAGTTTCACACCGTGTACAACAACATATATGTATAAAGATAAATATATTTAGATACTCGTTATCTTAGTTAAATCAATCTAATAAATTAAATGATAATAATAGTAATGATAAAGTCATTTCATTTATTCTAGGTACGTTCAATGTTTTAACGAAGGAAGTGCGCTAGTTTATTGGATAATTTCATTGTGACATTATTCATTTATCAGTTCAAATTTCATAGGCCAGACACCAAATCTTACAAAATAGATATTAATGTAAAAAACAAAAAAAAGAATTGAACAAACGTTATAAAATAAACAAAACTATAAAGTCCCATCCATGATTAGACATGTTATCAGCAAAATAGCCATATGTTTCTAATATGAAATGATCTATAAACTTCAGACAAAATGTTTATCTTATTTCCTTCATTTATATCTTAAATGATGTGATCATATTTCATTTATTTCAAAATGAAATTCTAGAATTTTATGAGTCCGATATAAAATTTTATATTAAACGATCTGTCGTCAATATTAGCGACTACATGTTGAATGTGTAGTTTTTGTATATGAATGGTGATCACCAAAAAATTGAAAATTATTAAGTTGATACTTTTTTATTCTTGAACGAATAGTGTAGAACCTTCAGTTTTATAGTTATATATTCATATCGAAAAATATTTAAATGCATCAATTTTCCGATGGAATGATTGATTTCATGAATTAATTGATTGTTATCTATTGCCATTTAAATAGTATTCAGCTCATCCGTGAAGGGCGATCTTAAACTGCTTAATTTTCCAAGCCTATTGAGTCATTTGGAACCGATCAAAATAGTTGATCGACAAATTAAATTCAAATTGTAATCCGTAAATCTTTCTTCCCTTGGTTACCTAGGTTCATCAGCGACAGATGCTGGTTTTGAGTGTCAACACCAGGACTAGTATACAGTGAAACCCAAATAGGATTAATAGTTCGTCATGCATTTCACCGCTAATTAAAATCCAACATAGTAAATCATATGTCTTTATTTTACAGTATTTAAGTATTAGAAAATTCCTTATAGAACAGTCAAAAAATAGAGGAAACACGAATCACAAATGTGACATAATAATAAAACGGTTAAATATACGTTTCTGAAACATATATGATTTACACAATTCATACTGCTAAAATCAAAGTAAACAAGATGGTATTTTGATAATGTATTTCGAATCTCGCGAGGTGGGATCGTGGATGGGCACTGCTGAGGAGTTCTACAACGAGACGAAACGGCAGTCCAGTGCTTGTAGGTTTTCCATGTTGGTCTAGCTTCAATCGACTCATGATCTCAACCATTGAAAAGTATAATTGTTTCCTATTAGTGACTACTTTAGATTATAACAGTGGTGAACCACTCTATCTCCTGAATGGTGATGAATTGATTTCAATCTTTCTTCGGTAGTTATATATTCATAGACATTATTGATCTGTAGTCGAAAATTACTTATATCTAAAAGCTGATAGGTTTCATACTCTGTGATAGGTTTACATTGAAATTTTGAATGAACAGTCACTATCTATATTGCTTGATATATGTGAAACTATTGTTAAAACGTATGTTGATTTGAACAGATTTAACTTTCCACGACGTATCTTTCAATCGTCTCAAACTCTATAGAATTTGACAACTTTATCGTAGAAATGCTTTGGTTGATAAGTTTGAATATTGTAGTCAAAGTGCGTATTTAAGAAATCAATAAGGATCAAATGAGAAATTTAACATAATATGAACCATTCATCCCATATCGTTAAATCCCTCTCAACTACACTCTTACTTGAGTTGTCAGCGGATACATATCGTTGAGTATATTGACATAATTTTAGCAATTTGGCAAGATGTAGAAAGTGAATAAAATGTTCATCATTTATGTAGAGAAAAATTTATTACACCGTATCATTAGTTAACCTTAGGGATTTATTTATTCATAAATTCTTTATTGGTCACCAGAATCGTCGAGTAAAATTCTGGTTTCTATGTACACTACACCGTTTTCATTTAAACAGGAATAATTTAAATTCGAATTTTAACTTATGGATTTAGTTACCAGGACTGAACATTATAATCATACAGCTTTGTTCACTTCAACTGTAAACATCATTTAAATAAAATGTCTGATGACCTATAAAAATCCATGTTAACAAAACAGACAATAATAAAATAAATAGTATTCCATGTTAATAGATTAATATTGTAAAACTTTCCATTTTCTTCACTTAGAAAAAACGGTTCTATTGCCAAAATATGTTTGTTCTTTGTATAAAACATTGTGTATTTGTTTAAAACATTGAATCATATTAAACTATAAATAGTGTAGTGAATATAAACAATACTGGGGACAATGGAATGCATTTGAACATAAAATTTTGGTATCCCTTAGAAAAATCTGAGAACCATACAGTAAATGATTCATTTTCAAAATGTCAATCTCAGACTTGAAGTCTCCTTCTTCACACATCAATAATTCTCTATTCTTGTTCTTTTCCCTTCGATTTTCGCAACCTTCTACCGCCAGGCATTCCACTTTTTATTGATGATGCATACTACTTATATCTGTCAACTTCAGTAACACACACTATAATGGTTTCAATATTTCTGTGTGCAAAAATGAGCAATTAGGCTTAGTCACTTGTGTTAGTTTATTTAAACTAATATTAAAATTTTATAATGTCAGCTTCATTATTGATTTTCAATTAAGCATAGATGACAATTGATGCGGAATGACATGAGCTGATTTCTTTTAAATTATTTTATGGCGTATTATTAATAATTGTTTTCTACTATTGTTTGGCATATGTTCAAAGATATTATTGATACAATTCACCCTAAAGCATTCGAGTTGTAATGAGGTATTAAACGGGAACTTCATTGAAATTAATAAATACTTCATCTTTTTTATATCAATCTTAAATCTGTTTTCAAAATGACGAATATGTTCAGTGTCATTATTTCAATCAAAAAAATTTACTGATTCAAAAACTCGTCAATCATGGTAATACATTAACAACGTTCTAAATCACAATAACTAAACATTAAATTTATCATTTACTTACTTACACCTGTTAATACAAGTGGAGCATAGGTCGCCCGGAGTCCCTCAGGTGCTATTTCCTACCCGAAACCCGAGTAAAGAAGGTGTGTCGGACATGAGGTTGGCGACCCTAAAACTAATTCACCAAAAAAACGATAACCGGAAAAAAAAATTCGAAATTTATCAAATTCCATGATAAAAGAAGTACTTAACTTCAATTCATTTAATAAATCTCTTTATCAAAAAAAAACCGATGAAAATAATTTAATATCTAATATCTAGAACAGTTAAATTGTTGATTATTTTACAAAGACATACAAAAACAAATTTCATTTTATTACATAACTTATTCCCGATCATTCTACTTTTGTTTTTCTCTTCCGTTTTATTATACACATATTTCAATAATTATTTTAATTAACAATGACCTACATTTTTTCTATTATATACAACTGTATTAATTTGAATGTGTACTATGTTCATGAGGGTATTTACTTCTATAGTTGAGTGTGTATGTATGTGTGTGTATGTGCACGCGTAATGATGTTTATCAATTTTATCATTTTATTAAGATCATAATAAATATTGGTAACATGTTGTTCTTTTCTTCAGCAAACTTATCTAAGTTTATTCATCTTTTCATTAACAGATATAATACGTTTTGTTAAATTCAACTTTATTTTATTGTTATTTAATTCATTTGAAAGAAAAACAAAACAAAAAAAGGAGAAAAGAAATTCATTTCAACATTTTCTTTTAACTATCAGTATATGGGATGTGGAGATTATTAAGTTTTGAATGAGATCATGAACCGATTGATGTTAGACCACCGTTGAAAACCTGGAAGCACTGAACGGCCGTTTCGCTCTATTGTGGGACTCTTCAACAGTGAGCATCCACGATCCCGCTCACGGGATTCGAACTCAGGGCCTTCAGTCTCATGCTCAAACGCTTAACCTACTTTATCACTGAGCTTGCGGCATCTTTTAATCTAAATTGCCTAATTTTTATGTTTTGTTGATGATTATTGGTAGAGTTTATTTTTAACTTATCATTACTAAGTAATGAATACGTAGTAATTAAATACTTTATATTGCTTTGTTTCATAATGAGTGGTTTTTTCTTTTTAATTCATGGAAAACAAAATGAACTGTAAGCATGAATGTAACATATCAAAAATATACAGCAACATAACTATTTTAAGCAAAGATGGATAATGGTTAACAGTGAAATTCGAGATGCATGTTTCGTCCTATTTAGGACTCACCAACTGGATGTACCTGCATTTCAGAGTTGATGTATACCACTTGTAAACAATTATTTATAGAAAGTTAATAATAATCTTTATCCTTCAACAATGTCTGCTCGATTTTACACCTAAATATCTACATTAATTAAATAAATACTTATACAAAATGTTGCCTTGGTAAAAACTTGTTTCGTAAGTAAACCGTGTTGACTATTTTGGTTATATTAATTACATGAAAAGAAATTCCACAATGATGCTAAATCATTGAATAATAACGGATGCAAATTCTAGAAAGCTGTGATATTTCATGAAAAAAATCTATTCGAAAGAATAAATGAGATTTTTTATTAGTTTAGTTTAATTCATATAGGCATTCGTAAGTTTAGCAAAGAATATTCATGTTTGTTATATGTGTCATAGGTTGAAAGGACGTAATTCCTTGATGACATGTGAAAAGTGAATAATCATGAATATAATAAGACAGGTTAACATACAATATGACATAACGTCTATAAGATCTTCGCAATCTAGTAACAATTGTACAATCAGTAAATTAATGTAGTATTGTAATGTATGCAGAATAAACTAATTTATGCAAATTTTTCGAACTTTCTAGTTAGACATTAGAATGTAGAACGATTCAATGAACTAATATCGAAAACAGTTAACGAACAGGAATAAACTAAAGGGTCACGAAAGACCTTCAAAAATATAGAAATATCTGATATGAAAACAATAATAGTAGCAATAATACCAGATTAAGCATCAAATAAGTATAGAGTAAAAATATGTGATGTTTGAATATATAGTTCAGATTTTATCTAATAGATAACCATAACTTTTGTTATCATCAGTTGAAAAGAAAGAAATCTATTTAAATTTACCTGAAGTTTGTAAGTCACTTCGAAATAATGAGTTATGAATGTCAATTTAATGTCCGAATATCAAACTCGTAACCAATTTAACCTCAACCTTATAGAACATAAATATTATGTATCTTTTCAAGTCTGTCAAAGATGAAATTCTGGCTCCAGCTTATGTACATTAATCGCATGATTTAGGTGAGCTGGTGAATGTAAACAAAAACATAATGAGGGTATTAATCTTCAATAAAAACTTAGATATGGTTTACAAACTAGTCCTTAAATTCAGGTAAGTACATTTATGGAAATTTTAGAGTAATTGGTTGTCAAACAAGATACTCATTGAAAATTTACAATGAATCCGAATTTAAATAGAACGTACCATATCAGCACGTTGATAATATTCTATTTTCAGATAAAGGGTTTGTGGCTATTATGGTAATTTAATAGTTGAATTCATGAGTCGATTAAAGCTAGATCACCGTGGAAAACCTCGAAACACTGAACGGCCGCCTCGTCCTAGTATGGGACTCCTTAGCAGTGCACATCCACGATCCCACCCCACGGGATTTGAACCCAGGACCTACAGTCCCGCGCGTGATTGCTTAATCTCTAGATCACTGAGCCGGCATCCAACGGTGCTAATGTCTAACTTCAACCAATCCACGAAGTTGCGACACCGTTCAGTACTGTCTTCAGTGAGTTACTTTCTCTCAAAAGACCCGGTTGTGGTCCAGTGGTCACTACTTCTCACTATAACTGCGGGAAATACCTCTTGTAGACCGTCACTAGTGAGCATATGATGATTATTATAAGGAAGAAGTTTTGTAGAAATTATGATGATTTAATGATTAGTTCATGCGTCAAATGAGGCTAGACCATCATGTAAAACCTGGAAGCACTGGGAGGCCGTTTCGTCCTAGTGTGGGACTTTTCAACAATGCACCAGCCTCTTTTTTGGACTTTTCATCATTTCTGAGAAGTTCTCTTTTACCTTTTGATATAATATGCTTGAAAAATTCATATCTACATCCAAATACTATTTTTCTATCAAATTATGACGTAGTTGCTACTTTGTCATCTATTTTTAGAAAATTTGTTGTGTATATGAGAAATCATAAGCTTTATCCTTCAGTTATTTGTAAGACAGTTCAATCTTTAGATTTATTAACATCCGTTTATATATTTCTGAATATAAATGAAAATATATGTATTTCTATAGAATACAACAGTTGGTTAGATTACTTAGTAGATAATTGATGAATTAATGTTAAGTGAAATTCTCTTTAAAAATAAACATAATTAAAATAATTACGAAATGTATTCTAACTTTATGAAATTTTCCATACGTTTCTCTAACTTAACCACTAGTACCTAACAACAGATATAATATTTTAAAGTTTTATGATGAGTCTTTGATTACAAAATGGCTTGAACTAGACTCTTCTATAAATAATATTCATGTACCCATCATCGAATAACTTCCAGAAGAATAGCACTCCAGTTAAAAGGAAGCCCAGATGATGTCGTTCAGAATGATAACAAAATCTTGCCAATTAATCCATCCAACTGACAAAATGCAACACTATCAAAATAAATCACCCAATTTATAAATACCAACGATAATTTCATAACAATAAATGAATCAGTTGAATGATCAACCGACCTGTATAATTTTGACAGTAAAGTGGATGTTGTCAACTATGTTAAATGATAGATTAAAGGTAACAATATGAGCCACTGATTTCCGGCCCACTAGTTTTAGGGAATTGTGCATTATTTAAAAATGTAGGGTTCTACCACTTTTATGTTTATGACTTGACACAACTAATGAGTTCAGAATACGACGAAACGGATCTTTAAGTCTTTTTAGTTTCCAGTGGTTCTTGATCCTATATTGGTTCATTGTGGGATCTATCTATACATATCTGGTATTTTTATTTCAGTATCTATTAACTAGTGTTTTTTCACCAATTATAATCCATTGTATTTATGACCACTAAAAATAATCGGTTGATCTCTATGTTAACTGAAGGTTTAAGTTAAAACAAACAAAAAAACTAAACCGTTTTAATTAAACGAGTAAGACTATCACTAAGTTATAAAATTCCCTGTCAGATTCATAAATAACCAATCAGAATTATGCAAAATTTTCAAATATTATTTGTCAAAAATGCTTTTTTCAAATGTTTTCTCATTCATAATTTTACAAAAAAAATTGAGAAGATTGATGTTTAAGAGAAAAGAAAATCCTTTTTTGTTTTTACCCTTCTCCATTAATAAGATCATTCCAGATATATGTCATTTATATCTGTCATTTTTTCTTAAGTTTGTATACAAAAATTAAAATAACTTTTATTTGAAGGGTTTTTGTGGATATTATAGTAATTTTAATGGTTTAGATTATGAGTCGATTAAAGCCAGATCACCATGATAAACCTGGAAGCATTGGTTGGGAGGTAAGATCGTGGATGCATACTGCTGAGGAATCCCACCATGGGACGAAATAACGTCTGGTACTTCCAGGTTTTTCTTGGTGGTCAAGCCTTAGTTGACTCATGATCTCAACTATTAAAATGACTTATATTTGTTTGGTAAATAAATATTTACATATAAATTATGATTGTCCAAATGACAGTTAAATGCCTAATAAAGATCATATACTTATATCAAATGAATAGTTTCATGAATATATGAAGTTATTGTTTGAATCAGCAACCAAATCAGTAGTATAAGTTTTTTTAAAATATAAATATATATGTATCTATGATTTCATCTTTGATATAAAATATGTTTTTCTCATTTCAGAGAGGAGAAAATGTTAGAAAATATAGAGAAGAAGTAAGTTTGTGAGAATTCTATAAATAAGAATGTGAATGTTTTAAATGTTTAAATGTGTTACATGTGGATTTAGATATTGATTTAAACAAATAACTGTGGAAAATCTTATTACTTGAAAAAGATAAATATACGTTATTTTGGTATTATAGTCTGAAATGTTTATGCTATAAAACTGAAATGAACTCAGTACTTTGAATCATACGCGTGAACCCTTAACCTTTAAACAACTGAACCAGGTTCTGATAATATTTGAGTTAAAGTTTGATCAACCAACAATATTGTACAATTGTACAGTTCCTTTTATTTTCGATGGGTACGTTTTACAAACCCGAAACGGTTAGTGATCTCAAATAAGTTAAGCAATCTCTATAAATACATACTGACAATTACAGATATTGTTCAATAAATACGTTGTATTATAGTATGTAAAAACATTCACGAAATATTGTAGGACAGATTCCTTTAGAAAGACTATAGATAAGCTTTAAAGTACCCACAATGATATGTTGTAAGTAATTACAGGAGATTCGAATAAATGATAAAGAATCGTTAACACTCAAAGTAGGATTTATTTTTCAAATAATTATTATATATAATGCTTGACTTTTACATTTCATCGTGTTCTTATTGACTGTATTATCCATAATCTCAAGTATATACTATAGCGTTTACTACGAAGTAATATCATTTGTTTTCAGTGTTAGCTTTGCCTTATATATTCATGGTCATCTATATTCAAATACCTAATATAAATATTATTGACAGAGGTTAGACAACTTACTGACTTCATTACTATAGTTACATAAATGTTCTATAATAAATCATCTATTTATTTCATTTCAGTTTTGTTTATGTGTTTGTCTTGCAATGAATTATTTCAGAGTGGAGCCAGAATTAATATATCAGATGGATCTAGTCCAGAAAGAATTGTCACTATAACTGGAACAACAGAACAAATTTATGTTGCATTTACGCTAATGAGTCGTAAATTTGAAGATGTAAGCCAATTGTATTTGATAATCTTTGACTTTATCAAAGATGTTTACTAGATCAATTACTTTTCTTCTGATTATTATTATTAGTGGCTTTATTCAATATTATATTTTTGGTACAACATAAAATTATCAGCATAAAGTAATAAAACAAGATTCCTCTTCTTATTTTTTGATCGACTCTTGCGACAAATATTGAGTGGTCACCAGTTAGATGTTAGCAGTTCCGAAATCGACATATGATTAATGTATATTCTTTTCGATGTATATTGCCAACAACCACAATGTCTCTGATTATGCTGTTTTGTAACTTGTACAGAGAAATATCGTAAACATTTTACAAACGCAACTGAATAGGTTATGAGACTAATAGGCATAATGATGCGTTGAAACAAATAAGAAAACAGATAGCTTGCTGAAATATCTAAATGGCAGGAACAGGTAGCCCAAACCACCTTTATGTATAAAATGATATTTTGTAGTATGTTCTGGTAGTACTATCTGTCAGCAAAAGTTTATAAGTGGTTTATCAATATTCTTAAAATCTCCGGCTAAATATTTTTGTAAATTTCAATGATAGAAATGCACAAGAAGTGAAAACGGACGCTAATAATTCCACATGTTTGTTTGCTTCACAAAAGAAATAAACGATCTTGTACGAAGTTGTGTAGCACAATGAATTAAGCATTTGTTATTTGACAAAAACGTAGATAGAATTTATTGCTATTAAAAATAAGTAGAACAGAAGTGGGATCATTTAAAACTATTTCATCATCCTGCAAATGTAAATATCCCACTTTATCATTTCCTATTAGGATATACTTGTTTGGGTGAGTGCTATATAATGTTTGATGATCTATGATGGTCTTCTTTAGATGAACAGTTTTTAAAGGAATAACAATAATAACAATCCCCTCTTTAAAATTCATGATAAAATATTTAGATACATATTTTTATGAAAATTTTAGGATTTTACACAAGGTTTATTACGGATGGGTGATGAAACAGCCAACTGTCCTCCAGTGACCATACGTTTATTAGTTCCAGTAGCTCAATGTGGTTCAATAATTGGTAAGGGAGGATCTAAGATTAAAGATGTTCGTGAGGTAAGATAATGAATTGCAATTTGTGATATATTGTCTATTTCTTGATATTCCCATCTCTTTTGTTTAGGTTTTAGTGAGTTATTACTTTGTATTGCGATCTTTATTATTTTTCTCTGTGTTTGAACATCGTGGGTGGTTCGGATAGCCAAGACGCTGTGTATGACTCAAAATCAAACACTTAAAGATAAAATTGTCAAATGCGATACATTATTATAACAAGTATAACACTACATTTCTTTTATTGAAATGTTCGATACAGTTTTATTTAGGCTGCTAAAATGTCTACCCATTCTTCATTTTCTGTTGATATTTTCATTAAAAATGAAAACATTTCACCAAATTCAAATATGTTTATTCCAGGTCACCTCTCCCTTAAACAGTAAAATGGTATGCATCATTGACGATATATCATAATACCAAAATTTCTTATATCTTATGAGACTGTTGAGAACTGAAATTTATCATTTACACTCTTTCACCGGTCATTAGGGTCTAAATGTCGAAATCCGCACTGGTAGATAAAGTTTTAACATTTGTGATCTGAGATAAAATACTAGTCAACCATGTCTCTTGGTTTTCAATACTCTTCTGGTTACAATCAGTCCGTAATCTGTCCTTATTCGACAGTGTCATTATGTTAACTTAACTGAATCTAAAAACAAATCTACATTTACTTAATAACAAAACAATTAGAAGTATGTTGTTTTTGAAATGCATGTAACATGGAGTGTTGTTGAATGAGCGAGGTAAATAGAATGTTAGTTTTATTTGTAAGTATTATCAAGAGACCAAAAACAGCGTGAATTCATTTTATTTCATTTGCTTCCCATCACCTGCTTACAACCTTTGATACTTAAAAGTCCTAAACACAAAATAGGTTTAAATTACTTACATCAAGGAGTTTAGTTTGATGTTGCTTTGAAGACACACTAGTAAGTACAGAAAAGGGTGTAGATAAATCTAATATACTGAACAAAATAATATAAAAAAGTCCAAAAAACTAGAAACAATTCGTTACGTACAGAGTAATCGTTGATAATAAGTAAGAATAAAATGACTTAAGCTCAGTTAATTAAAACAAAATCACTGAACTTAAATACAGTCTAAATAAAAAGACATAATGATGTAACTGATTGAAGTAAAGAGTTGTAAGTAATATTTTTTCATCAAGGCAAAGAAAGACTAACAACCATCTGCTTTTGAACACTTAAATCAGTTTTCTGACACCTGATAGAACAGGCTCCAGCAAACGTCAGAAAACTGGAGCTCGGCTGTTTATCAATCACTTTGAAAGATTGCAAAGTACCGACTTGATGTCCTGTATCCAAGAGATGTTTAGTAATTGCGCTGTTTAAAGTAGTTCTCTCAGTTGTTTGAAAGCTTTAGGAAACATGTTTAAAAAAATCCAAGAGACGCCCCCCTTTTCTGTTAGACCAGTGTAGCTTCTTTAACAGTTACACCCAAATTTATGAACGTAATTTGGAATAACATGAAAGGGTTATTTTCGATTTTTAATTAGGATGATGAACACGATTTTTATACAGTAATATAGTTAATAGATGGAAACTGATATGATGCAAGGTATCATACTCTAACCGGTTTAACAAAACTGATTATTATTCGTTTTAGTAGAGAGGGCTTTAGTTGTATTTATATGTGATAAAAACCTAAAGAATATTACTTTTATTAAAGTTAAATCAATGTCCAATTTTTACTTTATCTAATCTTATGGTTGAACTTTTTCTGAACTGCGTAAATATTTATGTTCATAACTGATGTTTGAATACATGTAGAGAAGAAAAAAAATTCCTTTAGTTTGTTAACATGCTTAGAAACTACCAGATAACATGTTGAATATCATGTGTTCACCTATAATTGTTAAACCTTGTTTCATGTTCAAATGTGTTCGTTGTACATTATAAACTTCATTTTCAGTCAATATTGACATTAGTCAGTGAGATAATTCTATTTGAAAGATTGGTTTTTTTTTAATTTTGTTTTATTCAATTATTCACGAGAAACATACAATGTTTGTGACAAGATTTTCTTTGATGAAAAATACATAATTTTAAATCATATTTACAGTTGACTTGATTTATTATCACAGTATCCTATTAATGGATAAAATGTTGTACTATGCCATAGAAACAAATAAGAAACTCAGGAAATAGAATGAAATTTTCTTACATAAAATAGTATACTATAAATTCAGGTCACATAGATTATAATCATCTTATTTAGTTGACTTACATATATATTCTACATGACATACATGTAATATTAATTGTAATTATTAAACTATTCAATAAACAGTCTTAGTAAGTATATGAATTAAACTAAATTAAACTATTTCACTAAACATACAATTAGGAAGTCTTTCAGCTTAATGTTTGGTTCAATGAATCTTTTCTTTTTTTTAAAAACAAAAATCCTACATTTTCAGGAATATTCTACTCGTACTTCCTGTTCCCGATTATTATTATTACTATCATTATTACTATTATTATTATTATTAATATTATTATTATTATTGTTAGCTGATTTGCATGATGTTCCGTTTCATTTAATTGGTAATAGAGATGAGAATCATTTACATATTATGAATATATTCTCATTAGAAAATAAAATTATGCAAATTATCAAATATTATTCATTTATGAAAAATGATTTAAAATGAACAGAAGAAACATTTAAAATGAAATAGTCATATAGGAAAAAAAACAAAACAAACAACAATGACAACCTATGGATTGTTAAACTAAGAACATTCTGCTTTTTTTATTATTGAAATTGCTGAAAGCATATGTCAATAAGCCATTAAATTAAAAATCTTATATGTCAGTTGTTGTCGTTAACTTATACTTCACTTGGCATTGTTTGCTTGTATCGCCTTATTGTTGTTAAGGACTGCAAATGGTCAGGTTCATATTGGCATATGTGCATCGGGTGACGGTTGTCTCGATATTAAGCAGAGATGGATGATAATCAGCAGTAAAATCCAGGAAGTCTGTTTAGTTCTAATCGGGACTCGTCAGTCAGATGTACCAACATCAACTATTGGATGCAGGTACATCCAGCTGATGAGTCCCAAGTGGAACGAAACAGGCGTCCTGGATTCCACTGCTAGCCACTATCTGTCTTTGTTTATAATGCTTGTGACTTAAGGCAATATAAAGGCAATCTGAATAGGATTTACATATGACAATAAGAGATGAATCAATTTCAGTTCTAAGCATCAATGGAAAGATTCAAACAAACAATACAGAAATGAATTGATGATATTTCATGTTTTCATCAAACATTTAGTTAACTGGTGCATCGATTCAAGTTGCTAGTGAAGCTTTGCCGACATCTACAGAAAGAACAGTTACAATATCAGGTACAGCTGATGCAATTTCTAAATGTATTCGATTACTGTGTGATATATTTTTAGAGGTATGTGATTATTTTTTTTGAATTCAAAACTGATATCTTTCACTTTTACACTGACTAAAATATTTTTATCTAACCAATTTGAAGTTTCCTGTTTAATATTATGGTAGAGTTAGAAATTAAGATATCGATTTTTAAAAAAATAATTAATACGTAATAGACTTTGAATAATGATCTATGATACAATATATAATTTCATAGTGGAAAGTTATATGATCTTATTGATTGATTATTTAGCTTTTTATCGGAATGAGGTCTGTGCAGATTGGAGTAATTTTAATGGTTAAACTTGTGAACCGTAAACAGTGGAGTCCAATCCGTGTTGTGTAAAGAAAGGTATCTACCTTAGACAATGAATGAATGGTTGCGCATCCATTCATGGATCGATGGTAGTTAGACATTAACACCGTTGAATGCCGACCAGAACAGTGGTCTACAAGTTAAGCGTTTGCGCTCAAAACTGAAAGTCCTGGATTCTGGTCCCGCGTGCAGGATCGTAGATGAGCACTGCTGAGGAGTCCCATACTACGGTGAGACGGCCGTCCAGTGATTCTATGGTGGTACTGTGATAAATAGAAAATATATCTGTAGATAGTGTGTTAATTTAAATTATTGTCTCACGAGACGAAGTAGCTTAGCTTGGTTTTATATTCCTTTAATCACAGAAACAATAATTGTTTCTCCTAACCTCTTAGTTCGATGTGAAAATAAAAGACGGTAAATGTCGTTCAGTTTTAGCTACTGTAAAAGGTGTCAAGATATAGTCTGTAGTATATTTTTAAGGCTACAATAAGATTTGCCATAACAAAACGTCTTGATGTGAAATAAAATCACAGTTTTAATATATGATTAAGGATAAAAGATTTTTTAATATAATAGCTTTTTAGTCTGTTTGTTTCACAGCAGTTTTCTACATCATTTATTAAGAATAAAGTATCACTAACAAATTGTTATCGCTTTCAATTCACAGTGCCCAAATAAAGGTCCGGTCATTCTTTATCGACCAAAACCTGTGATTGGTAATCCAGGATTAATATGTCCTGCTAGTACATTTTCATCTGGTTTACTACATTCAAACTTGTCTGGACTTCCACTTTCAGTATGCGAGGTTAGTTAACATGAAATTTGTTTTGTAAATGCATAATCAAAATGAAATAATGCTTTACGTTTCTTCGCTCATCGTGTTTATGTGAAATATTTAGAACCTTTTTACTTAAATATGATCGGTTATTGTTAACGTTTGTAGCTTCATAAATGCGGCCTCTAAATTACTCATCATCATCATTCTTCAGCTTGCTTTCTTTTTTCTCTACACTTTGAAAACTAATAAAATTGTACAGAAATCATCAATAAACTAAAAATGATAAAATGAGAGAGTAAAGAATCTTAGTCTTAAAATACAACGCTTGATCGGATTATTAAAGTTAACTATAAAACATGCTTTCATAATCATAAATAATCACTTTATATTTTCAAACAATAGAATACATGATTCTATAGAATAATCGTAAACAGACTGAAAGTTAATAAGCTTTCAATATATCTATAAAAATATTATAAACGAACTCTAGACATCATTTACTACTGTATTCAATTTATCAATGATATTTCTCTCGATATGCTTTAACCAAATAAAGAAGGAAACATCAATCAGAAGCTGAATATTATTCTTTTTTTTCTCTTTTTTTCTTCAATTGTTCAGTATGTATTCAATAAAAGAAATTTAACATGCGACTAAATATAAATCATACTACATTTGACTGGAATATTCTAATCGTTAAGTATACTAAAAAGAAAAATGGTGCACTTTACACTTGAATGTAAACTAATTTATAAAAAGGAAAAAGAAAGACAAAACAAAATGAAGTTTGTTATGCTTTCTATTCAGATTACATTGTTTGACTATCCTTTAGAATGAATATGATAGAAGTAGATATAAAGCCTACACATTATTTTAGATATAGTTTTCTTTGAAGTTTAACAAAGATTGTTTAAATCTCTTCGTTAAATTCAATAACATACATTCTTTCTTAGAACAAATCGTTTATCTTGTAAATATGAAATATAATCGGATAATCTTTAATATATATTGCATTTGACTATGGTTATAATAAAAGTTAGGTATCCATTTTTGTGTATATATATACATATGTAATCTAATGTCCTAACCTAATATGTTCTATGAATCAATGTTTAGACTTATAAATGTTGTATAAGAGTATATGAGTGAAGAACAGCTTAAAAATCTGTTGTTTAAGTGAATTCCTAAAATACATTTTATATATTCAATGTTTAAGAAGTTGAGATTTGTTGCAAGTCATTTATATAGTTAGCTAAATTCTATTGTAAACATTTCTTTATAACATTATCAAAGGTATCTAAAATCTGGCTTTATATGACCTTTAACGTTTATTCAATTTAAAAAAATACTTTTGTTTTATATGATATTTGTTTGAATTATGAACTCGCTCTTAAAGTTGCGTGAATTTTGAAATGAGTAAAGAATAGTAAATATTGATCTAATTCGATTACTTTATTCCAATGCATCTTACATTCAGTGATAAAGAAGATTCCTGAATTTACCACCTTATCTTAATCAATGATTGGACCATTAAAATTTTATTAATATTTTATAGACGGATTTTTAGTTTCTTGATGAAATTGAGATTGAAAGTGATTAATTATTACATTCACTTGCTTTTCATTATTCATTATTATACTAAAACAAGAATTCACATGAATCAGGATATACTACACCAATGTTAACATCAACCTCGTTATTATCTAACGAAGTGAACTCTGTTAGTCCAACTACTTTAAATAGAACTTATACAAATCAGTTTGGGATACCATCTGGTATTTTATCTGGCGGAACTGGAGTATCTGGTTCATGTAATGTTGGCTGTGGTGTTAATAATACATCTATTGTACCTAATCTGCCTACAGCAAATACTATTCAATCTCCTCTAACAGTAATTGGTTCTGGTCGACCAGTTAATCAAATGTCAGATCTTATTTCAGGTAAGTAAATAATTTCATTTACCCTGTTGTTATAATTATTATCGAATTTAAAAATCAATAAAACTAACAGAACTGTCAATGAAAGATATAAATAACAATCTAATATATTTAGATAATAAAAATATGTCAGGACCAATGATATGAATCTATTTCAAGTTTTGATTTATTTACCTCGAGAGTTCCTGAAAACTATGACATCATGGCCATGTACGTTTTAGTCTTTTAACTTAATGATGACTAGGGTTTATATATATACTAATCAACACACAGTGGATTCGGTCTTTCGATACTGATTAGTATTTTCTTGCGTAATATATACGTAAATGCAACTTTTACGTACTTCACATCTTGTTGTTGTCTTTTCTTACAAAATCACTGAGAATTATTTGACTTATATGCTAGTCTGAGATTATATTTCATGAAATTGACATTAGAATTCATTATTACCAATTATTTGTAATAACATTCAAATTACTGACTACTCAAAGATTATATCCTTAGGGTCTGTTAATTATCACCATTTAGAACACTAAGTTATTGACCAGACCAATGACTCATAAATCAGTACAAGCAGTCCAGATCCAACTCTAAGTTCTTTTTGGTCAACCGCGATAGTAGTTTCTGACCAAACCCAACCACTTTAGTCCAGAACACCAATATCAGCCTTTACCAAATGAATTATGTATTTCAGACATGCTGAGTTTATATACAAACAAACCAGATCACATCATACCATAAAATAGAAAACAACAATTATACAAGTTCAGGCCGAAAAGTGGCTGTGGGCGTAAGAGACTGTAAGGAATAAATTAGGCACAACTTCAGAATAGTAAATTGTATAATAATAATGGTCAACATGTTAAATAAAAGTTTATAAATATACACAATCTAATAACTGAATAGTTATACAATAAGAATATATATAATATTAATCCATAAATAGATCCTAGCGGTTACTATTCACTTATTCTTCGTCCCGATACAACAAAGATAATATTTATTACAAAGCAAAACAAAAAAATAATTAAATAATCTTGAACATCTGTTCTGTTCTACTTTTAATTAAAATAATTTTATCAGTATTGATAATCATGTCTAATAGAAATAAACAAGTATTACTTTAAAACAGTGCAATATGTTATATTGTTAAATGACTGTTCACTTCATTATTTGTTATCAGTGTAGATAATTTGGTAATTTTATTAAAAAATTAAGGTTACAACTATGTGATCACATCAATAAAATTTTTGTAATAAATGTTAACTTATATAAATGAACGATTATCACTGATTACTTTCAGTAATCAATTTCCAATAGAACTCTGTGACTAGCTTCCAGATAGACTTTTTATAGTTCTAGTGAGAAGCTATGACTAGTAGAGTGCATTCCGCGTCTGGTATGAGACAGTTATCCATCTCACACAATGAATAAATGGTTGCACAAGATCATAAATCAATTAAAGTTAAACATTAACACCGTTGGATGCCGACCAACTCAATGGTCTACAAGTTAACCCTTCTTAGTTCGAGTCGCATGTGCAAAATCATGGATGCACATTGATGAGGCATCACATACTAGAACAAAACAGTCGTCCAATATTTCTACACTTCTAATTCATGAATTTAATAATTAAAACTCTGTTTCATTTCAATTATTATCGAGGTATTATTTCAAATAATTACTGAATATTCATTATTTCTTACTGTTATTTTTTCATTATTCTTATCCTTAACAAGACTTCTATCTGCTTTTGTTTACAAAAAGTAAACTTACCTTTTGTATAGGAAAATTTCAGCATAAAATTTACACATTAACATAAAAATGTCTTTGTTTTAGTTCACTATTTTATAAAGAAATATAATAAAAGTATATCCTTTAGAAGAAAAAATTGACAATAGTTTGCTACATAATTCTTACCCATATACATATACATGTATGTGTGTGTGTACATCTAACTTTAATTTATTTTTGTTTAAATGTTATTTAGTTTAAAATATTTATTTTAGTTTAAACAAAATATTCAAGTGTTAATGACAAAAGTTTAAATGTTATTTACCATGTTCAAATGTCAAACTACATGAAAAAAATCATTTATATATATATATATATATATATATATATATATATAACAGAAATAGGTGGAAAATAACGAAATAGGATTATAGCCTTCACTCAGTAGAAAGCAGAAAACAAGAAGATAAAAAGGAAAGAAGTGTAGTATATATATATATATATATATATATATATATATATATATTCATCATATAGGTTTACTATTTCAAATGTGAGTAATTAGACATTTTTTAAAAGACTATACAGGATGTTATTAATCAGAAATATATTTTTCCGATAGTAACTTATAACGGTCAATTTCCTTTGTTTTTCTTTTTTGTTTTTTTTTAAATTTATTTATTTAAGAGACGTGAGTTTAAAATCATTACCAGATTTTATTTTGTTACGTTTTTGTTGTGTGGTTATTTCTTTTGGTTTAACCAGAAATCAGTATAAACAAAAATAGATATTAAGTATGTTACATTACTTAATCGTCATATCAATTAATATTGTAACCAGCTTTTGTAAGATTTTTCTAACCATTTTGTTGTTAACCAACAGGATCAAACTGAATTTATTCACTTTTGTTTTGTTTTGTTGTTTGTTATTTAGTTAACTATTCAAATAGTTTGAATATAGCTGAGAAACCTTAATAGTGATGTTTTTATGGTTTTTTATCAACCATAACTGCTAATCAGTTAGTTAAGTTGTACATAGAATGCTCACTAGTGACAGTCTCCAAGAGGTATTTCCTGCAGTTATAGTGAAAAGCAGTAACCTGTGAAGCTCAACCGGATCTGTTGTGAGATAGTAACTCACAGAAGACAAGAGTTAACGGTCGCACAATTTCGTGGATTGGTTGAGTTCAAACATTAACACCGTTGAACCAGCTCAGTGGTCTAGTGGTTAAGCGTTTGCGCGCGAGACTGATAGGCTTTGAGTTCGGATCTCACGGGGGTGAGGTGGTGGATGCACACTGCTCAGGAGTCCCACAATAGAACGAAACGGTCGTCCAGTGCTTCTAGGTTTTCTATGATGTCTATCTTCAGTTGATTCATGAATTAAACTATTAAATTATTATAATATTCACAAAACCCCTCTCTGATTATAATAGTATTGATTTTTGGCGATCATTTAAACATCGAACAAATAGCTGAGCTGATGAAACTTATGAGAAACATTTTAGCTGTTATTTATTTGTATGTCACTGTATAAAACAGGTATGTTTAATTTTACTTCATTGACAGTAAATATAATAAAACAAATATCTCAATATTTCTTATTGTCAGTGACAATCTTTGTAAAATTATAGATGGTCTGAAGAATTCTAATGGTATTAAGTTATTTGAAATTAACTCATCGCAAGAAACCTCTAATCATGACAGCAATGGAACGCGGTAAATATTCTTCAAAGTCAATTATTTCTAAACATGTACCCACATTTGGTCGATTTTTATATTATTTGTTTAAATCTTTTCATTGATGTTTAGGACTGTAATTGTTCAGTCTCTTATTGGTATATTTGCATCCTGTGAGGATTACCTCAATATTGCCTTAAGTCACAAGCATTGTAAATAGAACGAAACTTGCGTTCTGGATACCATCGCTACCCATTATCTATCTTTGCTTACAATGTAACTTTATTTATGTTAAATGATAACAGTTTATGCGAGTTAACATAGAATGGTAGTATTTTTAGAATATAAAACAATGTATTTCTAATTTAACTTTGTTTTTCACGACCAAATCTAGGATGACTTTCATAAACGTCGATTACTTCACTAATTGAATGAATGACATTATCTATAATAAGTTACAAAATGTATTTAAAGATGTTGAAAAACGAATGTTATTTAAACTAATCTTTTTATTAATAATGCTATGAGAATAGCATTAATATAAAAATCCGATACAGAATTTTCCTTTCTGTGCTTACGTAGGTTAAAACGTTATTTAGAGAACGTCGTTCTTAAACAAAAATGAAACATGATAAACACTCAACCAGAATTCGAAAACATTCAGCACTATAAATCACTATGATTTTGACTTGATTATTATAACTACTGCAAAATCCAATAGTTTTATAGTTACATAATATCTATTCATGTTTAAGGTAAGACTATAATTTATGTGGAATCTTTCGAAGACGCCAAAGTACCCTTATGAAAATTTACCCACCTACTAGAGTTCAAAAAGAATAAAAAATTAATTTAAAAAAGAATTAAATTTAAGATTTTCATTACGAATTAATATCAACTATAATATCAAAATGTTATCTAGTCATATAGATAAACAAATTTTGAGCGAAAATTCAAAATGCTCTATCTTAAATCTGATTGGCTCATTTATTAAATTATATTCCTACCATGTATAAAATTTAAAAACAAAATGAATAAAGAAAATTTTTTTAAGATTAATTTGCCAGGTATTTTGATTAAAAATTTACTTTGTTTTAATTCTATTTTTTTTAAAAATGCAAAATACATATTTGATCTATTTTAATTTTAAAAGTAGTATCTCTATACAATCATAACTGTCTGCTTATATTCCTGTATATCGATGTATAATACATAAATAACATGCCTTATTTGGTTGTTGTTTTCTTTTTTCTTTGCTTCTGGTTCTCTTTATTTTTGTTGCAATTTTTTTATATATCATAATTTTAACAAGAAACTAAGTAAAGCAGACTCTTCATGTGATTATCCACTCACCTGTTGTTTACACATTTTATTTATCAAGATATTTGAACAATTGAAATTCTTCGACATTTTCTTCTGTTGTCTATTATGAATTCTATAATTAATTCATGGAGATCTAATAGAAATAAAAGTTATTTTTTTTTGGAAAAATCATGATTAATTTCTAAGTTATTATTATTTAGATTTTTTTAAACATGTCAATCATCTTGTCAATAATCCATGTGACTTGATATTCTGGTGTATAAATATATAGATGTATAGATGTTTAACAACAACTCCTGAATAATTATTGCCAATTTTAAAGTTGATAAACACTTAAGAACTAGTTATAAGATTCATAAACTTTAAGTAAAATGATAAAATGTATAAAAAGTATATTATGTCTTTAGCTATACGACATTGAGAAATACGAAATGTTGACTTATACGACGCATACATGAGTACCAGAAGCCAAGAGTTCTGATTGGTCCTTTTATTGCTTTTTATTAATTTATTTAAACAAATAAATATTTGTACAAAGGGGCACCACATATATATGCGCCACACAATAACAATGAGAATGGGGACAGAAAAAGAAGGTAAGGTGAGTAAAAGAAAACAATAGAAGAACAATAACGACCAGACTAGTGTAAGGTAGTGTAATAATAATATTGGGGTAAATAGAAAGGTACAACCAGAAGAAATCTTTCAGTTAAAGAAGAAGCAACCACTTTTTATGAAGAAAGTAAAAGAAGGTTACAGTAGGATCGTCACTGGCTTCTATTCTGAGCCATATCTGATAACGTCTCTAGCCACTGTGTTGCACCATCTCTGAGACCCCAACCAGGGAGTCGTGAAGTACCAACAGAGGTCAGCTCTTTGCAGCTTTCGTTCATATCACAACACAATGTCATACACTGACCACCTCTCCGCTCTTTCCAACCAGTCCCAGCATCGGCAAATAATGTACGACGTGTGATTCTCTAGGACGACATTCGTAGAACATGTCCAAGCCACCGAAGTCGGTGTTTCAAGATGGTGACACCGATTGGATTGTCGTTTCTGTGCCCGAACACACGATGCCGAACTTCTGCATTACTGGATGCCACTGGATGCCAGCAATCCTTCGGAAACAACGATGATCAAACATAAACAGTAGTCTAACATCCTCAACTCAGCGTCCGTGATACGAATCATATGTTTCAAACATACTGGGTTTATATACAAACAAATCAAACGACATCGCACCATAAAATAAAAAATAACAATTGTACAAGATCAAGCTAAGAAAAGGTTATGATTATGAGAAACTATATCTAATTGATTGAGAATAACTTGAGAATAATAAATCACATGACAGTAATCAATAGATTAATTAAGAGCTTATAATAAGAAAAATACATATATATATATATATATATATATATATATATATATATATATATATATATATTAGTTACTTGACAATTGTATATAAAGAATGTATGTATCGTATTGGTCCATAAATAGTTCTCAACGGTTACCATTCATTTATTTTCGTCCGATTATAACAAAGTTGTATTCATATCTATCACAATAGATACCAATTTTTCACAGTAAGGAACATATAAATAAAATGCTTATTATTGCCTTAAAGCATTCTGAATTAAATCAAGAAATATAAGTCAATATAAGAATATTCATTTAAGCATATTGATAGTTCTGTAAATTTCTTCAAATTAGAACATTTATGCTGCCATACATCAATAAACATGGTATGGAAACAAATTAGTTTAAGTTGGCTTAATGTAGTCTTATTTTTTTAGGTGATTCTAAGTATTCTTTGAATAGAATAATGTTAATAACAGAATTCTTTTCAATAATTCTAGTATAGTTTTGAGAATTATTATACTTCAGATATTTGTTATTTTCAATAGTACTTAGTTAACACTAATTAACCAAAAAGGAGTGTGTTTATGCATCAATGATAGTTTAAACCATATTGTTCCCTGTAACAAAATTATAATAATTATGTTCATTGTTTATATTATTGCATAGAATAATCTTTAGTGTCAGATTTCCTTGTAAAAATATTTGATATAATGGTTGACCCAGCATACAATGCCAAAACGTTAGTTACTATGGTTTACGTCTAATAATATTTTAAATTATATTTACCTAATACTTGAAATTGTAAAAGGGTTTCATACAACATTATGTTTTTCATCATATAATAAATTTTATTCTTCGTCTTTTGTTTATAGATCAAGTTCATTTGTTTGCTACATTGAATCAATTAGATTTAGCTAACTTTCAATCATATTTTTCATCGATTTTGGCTCCATTACCAAATACAAATCCAATTGCAACTGGTATGCATTCCATTGGACAACCTTTGAATATGTCAGAAATAGCTGTTACTCCTGGTATACTTGGTTGTTATCCAACTCCAACAGCTGCTACTTTACCAATTGTTGGTTCACCTAATAACTATATGTTTTCTTCACCTACAGCTCTTCTTAAAATATCAAATAGACTGCCTGAAGATCACTTTACAACATCAACATCTAATAGTCTTAGTGATATAGTTGTTAATCAATCTGATATGTGCATAAATAATAATAGTAACAATGCATCGCCAAATAATTTATCCATCTGTAATAGTTCATTACCTGTTGACTCAAATAATAATTATACAACACTTTCAACTCCAATAGATCCTATAAAATCAATTCGTGGTCTACAGAATACAGCATCTTTACTTGGTCTTCCATCCTTGTCAATCAATACAATTTTAAATCCTCAACAACAAAATTCATTATTTTCTTTGGCTAATACAGAAGAGAGCATTATTGTCCGAGAGATGATTATTTCTAATGATGTGATTGGTTGTATTATTGGACGTGGTGGTACAACAATCAATGAAATTAGAAACGCATCTAAAGCACAAATCAAAATATCCAACTGTGAAGATGGTGCAAAAGAAAGAAAAATAACAGTTTCTGGAAAGTTGGATTCAGTAAATTTAGCTCAATTCCTTATAAACAGCAGGTTGGTGATCACATCTCTCGTTCTTACTTCCCTTCTTTTATTCTACACTTATTAACTGTTCTTTAATCTTAATATTCTTTACTCAAAGTGAAAATAGAATATTTGAATATAAAAAGTTCGAATAACTTTATATCAAGTGCTATATTACACTATGATAAATGGCTTACCTTCAGATTTACATGAAGCTTTCTGGGTAGAATGGGGTTTCTTCTTGACGAATAAGCCCATCATCTGGAATTTTATATGTTATAGTTATTTGCTAGACTATTCAGTATAATATACCCACAGTCCTGTATATATTCAGTAAAATGGGTGCTGGTAAACATACGAACTCAACATCGAATATTCCTGGATTTACTTATAATAGAATTCAAGCTATTAAAATGACTTTCACTGCTAGTGGTTTATTCTTTCATAATTTTATAATAAATTTACAATAACTAGTTATAATATGAAAATCGACTAGTCAATTAGAATTTTAAAGTGATTCATCATAAATTTCCCACTAATATTAATAATGGTTTTATTCAATATTAAATATTGGTACAATATAGAATTCTCAGCAAGAGGTATTTCAACAAATTTCTTTTACAAAAACAAGAAAAAAGAAAAGAAAAGGTGAACCTGTACAATTTTTCAATTAGATACATGTTTAAGAATACAAGTTATTGACTAGGTCAGCTTTAACAACTTGTTCGTCACATAGTATATTTGCTAGATACGGTGTTATAGAACTTTTATGCCTTTGCCTGTGTGCATGAATTTTAATGTATTGAAGTGTCATTCTATCGGATAATATACAGAGAGAAAGATATGGATAAAAAGAATGGTTAGTATCTCATCAGATAATACCTGCCAGTCTATCCACAACCATATCACTAATGACATCAAAAGATTCACCATACACCCCGCTAACTGCCTTTAGCATTTTCCTCAATACAACAAAGTCTTTTCACAAAATCCCAGGAAAGAATAGTCGAGAACATTAATGAATAATAAGTAATATCCAGGGATTGTCAAAATGTAAGATTAAATGTCGTGGAACACTTACTGTATCAATGCAAACATAAGATTAGTTTGTGTAAGAAGTATAAACATGAAATAAATAGAATTCTGTAGACTTTCTAAAGAAATTTATCTTATTCAAAACTACTAATGAAAATATTTTACCTGAAATTTCAATCAAATACCATTAAACCTAACAAATTTACAGAATGAATTTAAAACTTGAAATAATACAATAGGTATTTAGATCACGTAAACCTTAGAGTATCCCTTCATAAATATTTCATTTCACTAAATTGACCCAAATCAATGTTTTGACTAAAAACATTTTCTTCATAAATAGTCAACATGATTATCAGAGATGTCTTTTTTCTAAAGAAAACGTTTGATTAATGTTCACAGATTTTATTTGTTAGACAACTAATTAATGCATTACTCTCAACTACCGTATTCTGACATCTATGATGTAATTGAATTGAATGTTCTTTTCTGTTGCTGGGTAAACGAAGTTTAAAGTATAATTAATTGACTAGTCTATTTAGATTTTGATTTTTCCTGGATTTTAATGCATGTTTAGTTGTACTACATTGAACTGCATGATTGATTCAGCATTATTTATGCACGTAATTATTTGCTGTATATTTTTCTTTTCTGTTTTCTTTTTTTTACCACACTCACATATCACTTTTATTCATCCTACTACTACTGATCATAATATTGATAACTTCTATTTTCAAAATCTTATGCATGTTGATCTTTCAAATTTGCTAATTGACCCTCTGTCTTTCTCGCGCGCTTACATCCATACAAACATATACATACAAATACATATATACACAATAATGCAACATCACATCATATTGAAAAAAATATATCATCGGCAATATTAATTACATAAAAATAAACTTGAATATCCTTAAACATTTGGTAACCTCATCTTATAATTGTGAAATAATACAAATATTAAAAAAAACATTAATAATCAGTATTGCAATACATCGAGAAATGTGGGCATTTAATGTTCGATTAGCATCAGCTGCAACTGCTTTAATGACTAAAAATAGTTTAATTATTAATTCATCAAATAAACATTCTGAAAATAATAATAATGATAAAATATATTTGTCACCATTAAAGAATAATTGTGAACATATTGATTATAGTTTATTTCAATCAAATATTCCAGTGAATGCTATAAACACTTCACAAATGAATTCATCTTCAATATTTTTATTAAAAGAAAATCTATCACCTGATTTACATGAACAAACAATGGATTATTTTCAACCAATCTATGAAGATGATAATCAATTAAGTTTAAAATTTAAATCTAGTCATCGGTTAACAAGGAGATCAAGAATAATACCTTATTAAAGTTTGCTTTGTTTTTTGTTAATCATTATTAAATTTGCATGTTATGTAATAAGAATTGCATTGCATCCTGATATGAAATTAATGATGATTTGATAATAACAATCAATTGATATGTGAATAGATTTTATTGTTTGTAATTAAAATATTATCTGCTTTTTCATTACATTTTGAATGTAATTAAATTTTGTTATTTCCGGTGTTTAATTCGCACGAATGCTGACTGCATATAATAATTATTTTTTAACGTACACTACATTATAAACTACATAAAATTCATTGAAATCCATTATTGTTTCATTGTTTTATGGCGATTTATAACAGGGATAATAATAATAATAATAGTAATAAATATAATGTCTGAAAAAGGTACTCATTAATATACAGAAATATTGCTAACCGTCGATGATACACATTTATCTTAACTTCACTAATTGAAACAAACCATTTCAGTGGTAATTAATAAAACATATCAAAAGAAAAATCACTATTTCCTGGTTTTGTCATTGGGTACTCTCTTTAATGTTTATTTTATTTTATGGTAACAACTATTGTTAATAATACTAATAGTAATAATAATAGTAAAAAAACTTAATTTCAAATTTATTTTATTTTATTTCGCATTACAAAATGATCCATATGTATAAAAAATTGTATCTAATTACATCTAAATATATATATACATATTGATATGAAAAAGGATTTCCGCGGAATTATTGGCCGGTATGATTGCCTTTGTCAATTATTAACATACAATGGAAATCTGATACTATCATCTTTTATTTACAGTATCATACGCATATATATATATATATATATATATATATATATATATATTACGCATAGACATTCATAAATGAAGAGATTATTCAATAGTACTGAATGTTTCATTAACATAGTATATATTATAATATTTAAAACAAATGTAATTGATTCCATTCAAATTTTTCAGTTTATGAAAATAAAACATACATAGAAACAACTTTGCTCAGTAGTTTAAAAATAGCGTTATTAGACAAGCACATATTATACAACAAATAAAACAAAAAAAATTACAACTTACAATAGGATGTCACATTTGTTAATTTTATTTCTTCATAATATTGAATATTATGCAATAAACTAGAAAAAAACAATACAAAACGATAAAGAACAAAAACAAAGGTGAACAGTGCATGAAGTCTTTGATTACTTTTATTAAATAAAAGAATTCTATTGTTTTCACTTTGATTTATTTCAACATTATTCACTATTAATAATCAAATAAATTGTCATTTAAATGTATAGTCATTTTGTATACAATTTATTTGACAGAACGATGGTCATTATCTAAACAAAACAAAACAACACAAACAGTACAAAATAAAAACATGTTTATCTACATAATTAATTGGTTGATTCTCATTAGAATGATTATACTTATCAAGTGCCTTCTGTTTATAATCAATTTCATTAGCAAATTAATGATAAACTATTAGATTAATCAAATCAACATTTAAATAAGTGGATCGTTTTTGTTTTTGTTTCTGTATAATCAATGATTAATCAAAAAATATAGGTCAATTAAAATGATAATTATTAATTGTCATAAAATCAATAATCATATGATAAAACATGTTTATGAAAGTGAACTAATATATAAAACTTATAATAACAATAATAATAATAATGGATATTATTTTGATTGTTAAGTTTTTAATAAAATCAATAATTTAAAGTAATTGCCATTATTATTATTATTATTATTATTTTCTTTTCAGAAATCAACAGATTTAAATGATTTACAAATTAAAACAACATAGATCATCTGTTGATAAATAGATTTTGTTTTCTTTTTTCTTTCTTTTTTTTATTTCAAATAAATAAATAAATAGAATGTAATGTGTTTATATTGAATGATTTCTTAATTACTTCACTATTAATAATAATAATAATGTTAGTAATCAAATGAATCATTAATTAATTAGTTAATTAAATAATTAGATAAGTTATTTATAAGGTTAAATGTATATTCTTATTTTTCTTTTTTATTTGCCCTCTTTTTCTTTATGTCATTTGTTATGTTCTCTTAATTTTATTGGGAAAAAATAATTGATTGATTGACTAGTTGTCAATTAGCTAGTAACAGATACAATTTAATTTCTATGTTAAGTATACTTAAGATATTAAGGAAATCATTTAGTATACATTTAAATAATAATAGATTAGAAAATAGATAATTCTATGCTAAATTCAAATGACTGATAATAATTGTATTAAAAAAATTGTTTATTTCCTATGAATATTTGTACATTGTGTACATGAGTGTTCTATGTGTTCAAAACTAGAATGAATGAAATATGCTACTCAATTAAATTTATTAATGAAATATGAAGTCATTATGATAAATATAAGGTATATGATATAAAAGTATTAAGTTGGAAAAAATCTATGATCTTGAAAGTTTTCCTTGTTTATTGATCACTGTTGATTTCAAGTACTTAGTTCTTTTGATAAATTTTGATAATGTGATAAGAAGATGAAGATTATCAGAACTATGTGATACATATTAATGTAATACATTACAAACAATCTGATCACAGCTATACTTGTTTTGAATATTTATATATAAAAATAACTAAACTAGAAATGGCGAGTAAGAGGAGACAATGATAATAAAGAAAATTATGTGGAAACAATTTGAAATCTCATCACTTTGGATAATAAGCTACTATTACTAGGGTAGGTTTAAGGTGACAATAAACTATTTTTGAATAAACAAAGATTTGAATTTTCGTATAGTTAAGGCTTCAATAAACCTTGGTGTATACCGTTTTACACTTTTGTACAACACCACAAAAGCCGTGTTGAGATCAATTTTATGACCTGTTTCAATTATATGTTTGGCGATAACGGATGATGGGTGTTTATCATCTACTCTTAATGAGTCGTTTAATTTCATTTGTTTCTACAGCCATTTAGGTACATGTTCGGACACCCTAATTTGGAGATCACGATTACTCCTCCATGTGTATCTATGGTAACATATAAATTTAAATTGGTAAGCACTGTGGGATGCGACGCAATGTCTTAAGTTTTTGGGGAATCACGGACCTTGTTTTTTATAATGAACCTAAGTACTTACTATGTTTAGTTAATAACTGATTTAAGCTTTTTTTCAATAAAAGGCTATTCGAATCATCTCTAAACGATAAGGTGATGTAGATGGACATTTTTGTGCCAAGGCTATAGTACGTTTCACCATACCATGACCTTTCCATTTATTTATTAATTTTAGATGATGGCCATTTTCGATTGTGTTTAATAGACTAACATCGTCATCAATAGCGTCGATTAATTCTGTTGAAAAGGCCTATTATTAATCCCCGTTTCATATTGCACTGGGCAGCAACTATAACCATTAAGGTACTGGCCTGTCCAAGTTGGTTTTCTAAAAATGTATCGTTACATCGAACCGTTTTCTCGCTTACTTAAAAATATATCTAAGAAAGGAAGCTGGTTGTTCGTTTCCTCATCATATGAAAGACTGATGTCGATATTCCGGAATGTAAGAGAAATATCTAGAGAACATGATATAGAATAAATATTAGGATGGACAAGATATAAAAGTCATGGGGTTAATCATCACTTTGCTCTTAAATTGACAGAAATCCAATCCTCTTTATGATGTCGGACATAGACAAAGGAACTTCAAGGTTTACAGCTACTATTTCTGATTCAGTGTCCTTACTTGATCATCTAATATTATATTCATATTTGCTCATTAGGCCATGGTAACTTCCTTTAATAATCAGACTTCAAACAGTAATAATATCACCCATAGTAGCACAACATATTTACAAAAATACCTGGCAGCAGAAGATCAAGAAGATCAAAGAAAAGAAAATGAGAACAGAAAAAATTGCTGTGGGAATGAAGGGACAGTGAAGTCTGAGACGATTGCTGAGATTTCCAAAAGGAGCAGTCACGTTTGAGACAACTGATGAACATTTTACAAATGAAGTATTTACTTTATGATTCTCAGATTTTACTAAGACGTTGTGTGATTTCGTGATTAAATACATTTGACTGTCCCCACTTGCGTTCTCGTTCACAACAATATGCTCCATTTGCAATTGAAAAAGAATGTTATAGCTACATCTGGCATCATAGTAAATAGATGATAGCAATGTCAGTTATTAAACTTGATTTAAAAAAAAACTGTTCATTTATTTCAGTTCAAGAATAACCAGCTATCTAACACATTTAAAATCTTAACGAGAAAGTGGATAGACTTATTATAAAGTTCACTAAATACAACAGGAATAACATAAAGATTCATATTGAAGATTACTTCTGATTTCAAAAGTAGAGGAAAGTATGCTGGATGCACAAAATTAATCAGCAAATAGCTTGCTAATATACATCACTAAGTGTAGCGTTTGGTAAAAGAACCATTAATCCATCAAAAATATGTATGCCACATAGTACAAAATTTTCCTAAACAAATTATGGGTATTTCTCGAATTCTTTATCCACTTTCATTACATCATCAATAATGAACAAAGCAATTTTTCATCGTCTCCTGTAAGGGCTGACCCTATGTCGAGCTCAAATAACTTGTTCTAGCTTCTGGACAAACAAATTTGCGCGTTTTTCTCAAGCTACATTTTGACCTTGTTAATTATTCACTTATCAACCTTGGCTGTATTTATATGAGAGTATATGTGTGCATTTCTTATCTTACTCATCACATGTCTGCAGTTTATTTTCGTTCGACAAAAAATATTGATTCACGCTTGCTTGAATTGAGTTGGCCCACATGTTTTCTCCACTCCATTTTGCTTCTTACCTCTGATTGTCTTTCCAGATCAATGAGTTGACAAAACACACATATTAAAAAATTCATTCTCGTATTTGACTTGTTCAATTCCGTTATGCACTAACACGATTTAAGTCGATGATTATATACGAGGACAGCCAGGATGTATATTTCGACAATCATCATTTGTCCGATCTAACCGGAGTCAGATACGGGGTCACTAAACTCTCTCATATTTAATGATTAGTTTTCTACTATAGTACTCAAATACTAAAAAAAGTCATTTAGCAGTATTTATTTACTTTAGAAATTAACTGTGTATTTATTAGATCTCATTGCTTTTAATCTAATATATTAACGATTCACAAAAGATAACTAGTTCTGTTATTTTCTACTGAAAGAATGCAATATCTTCTGTACTAACGTTAATTTATAATTTCATTATCTTTTCAAATCAGTTGATACCACATATTTGCTTTCTTGAGATAATCGATTTGATGTGGTCCTCAGTGTAAATTTTTTGAGACACGGTTGATAAGATCGCTATCACTGATAAAGTAAATATCATGAATTTTGATCAAAAAATCTACATTTATCTAGTTAAAACATAGACATTCTCTTCAGAATCGCCTCGAACATCCAAACATCGGTTGAAACGTTTTTGTATTGGTAAACAAAGCTCATACTTTATTCGCTGTTTCCACGAATTTTTTGAGTCTTATCTTAGTTTATATAGAACAGATGTAATTTGAATCCATGGTAGTCGTTTCATTCTATTTAGAACACTTCAGTTGTATGTACCTGCATCCCAAATATAATATGCACTCTAGTATTCGAACCTACTACCCTCCGTTCTAAACCCCCAACGCGTTATCAACTTAGCTAATAAAAGCTGATAGCTACTCACTTGTGAAACTGGTATGAATTTCAACCTAACTATGTGATGGTTTTGAATTATTTATAATAATTTAGTACGCATATTTCCCAAAGAAAATACTAACTTATAATCTTCTAGTTTCCACCACAGTTCCTTTTAGCTTTCATACGATTTTTACATGATTAAATATTTATTCAATCTACAGCTGAAATTACGTCGTAACTTATTTAAATGAACAATTGAATAGATCCAAAAGTTAAAAAAAGAATAGGAAAATAGATTATTTATGTTGTCCTCAAAATATACCAAACTAAAAAAGGACAGGTTACTTTTTCACTAGCCAATTTTAGGTTTCCTCTCAATTTTTTTCCATAAGATAAACTTCGTTTAGTCAAACTGAATAATATTATTGTCTGATTATCAGATAGAAGACTCGTAACCATTATTACTCCTATTTTGGCCATTGTTCTTTTTCTAACGCTACTGAACTTATCGTCACAATCTCTTCATTTAAGCATATATATATATGCTGGAAGCCAAAAGTTAAACGGTAAACTCGTTATATTTGTATAAATATGGATATTTTACTATTGTATTCTACTTTTTATCATTTGAATAAGAATACCTAACTGCTTGATTAGTACAAAGAGAATAAATTATTCAGGGAAAAACAAACAAACAAGTGAGTAAGTGATTGAGTGAAGGAGTGATAGTATATAACTAAGGAAGATGGTAGTTATTTTTTGTTTTTGAAAAAAACAGTTTCTCCAAATCTTCAGTGATTGTTCTTTTCTCCTTTTTGTTTTTGATTATTAATTCTAAACAAATAGATTTAGCGAATTACGAGAGATAATGTTGGATAATCGTTTTCGTGACTTTTTTTCTTTATTCTGAAGTTGTTTACCTATACAATGTTGTTATTGTTCTTTGTTTTTTTTAAGCTAATATATTTCATGTTTGCTTTCTACAGTCGACATCATTGTTTTGAATAGATAAACAAAATGACCAAAGTTTTATGAATAAATAAATAAATAAATGGTATAATGAAAATTTAATAATCCATTCAAAGATTCAATTTTGATAACAGTTGAATAACTAATATACATAAATTGGAAAGATAAATATATAGAGAATAAATTAACTGAATAAAACAAATTTCATTGAAATACATTAATTCAATCAGAGAATGTAAAATAGTTTTGGTTGGTAAGTTTAGTTATTGATACTTGTTGATGATTGAAAAGGAATAATAGGTTTAGTAATAGATAAGATTAACTATCTAAAGTGTTCAATATAAAACTAGTGCGTCACTGACTAGTATTTAGCATTTTCGATTAACCTATTGAATTAAGTGAGAGTAAATCTCTTTTCCTATAGATCATCCAGAGTTACTGCTAGTCTTAAACCCGGGTAAAAGAGGAAGATTGGGCATGGTGTCAGCTAACCAGAAACAAACTATTTAAACTCTGCTCTGGGATTTCAAGGATCTTCATTCAGAAGAACTAAGACGCCTCATAGTGCAAGCCAAAGTTTTTTTGGAATCCAAAAGGTCAATGCCCCTTTCGGACGACTAGAGCAACATATAACATTAGTACATGAAATTACTGGACAATTTGTGGGACTGGGAGAATCAGTCAAATAGAAGATACAACTTAGTGGTGTAACGAATAAGTGAAACCCATTCGACACAAACTGGAAGAAAAAGATTAGATTCCGGAAAGATGCTGTTGTATTCTGGTCGCAAAACAGTAAATGCTACACAAACACAAGGATTTCCACTGATGCTTTTCGAAGAAGCACGTAAAGCATTTATAGGATGGGAATCTTATGGATCTAGAATCACTAAAACATGCTTCAAAACAAAGAAGCTAGGAATCACAATGAATTTGAATGAAGATCAATGTAAGATCAATGAGAGAACATAGCCAACATAACTTCAGATAACCACCTGGTAGTGGTCAAGGTGTGAAGCACTGGAGAAACAGCACCGTTGATAAACTCAACGACATCAAGATATCTGACAAAAGGTACCAAGCCTTAGATGATATATTCAAAGAATAAAAACTAAAATGAAGAACAACTAGAAATTGACCAAGCAAGCATTAAAATCAAGGTGCAAAGAGATTGTGAACCGCAAGAAGCATCATAAGCTATTAATCTCTATCAAAACTCTGGACAAGATTCAAGAAAAGAAGAACAAGAAGACAATAGTTAACAACTGCCGAACAAGAACAGAAAAAGGCAAGGTGCAGGCCTAATAAACAGAAACATCCAAACAAGTGGAGAGAAACATTAGAGCCGACAAGCAGAAATACCTGAAAGACCTATCCATGACAGCGAAAAAAGCTGCAAGAGATAGAAATATGAGACAACTATATGATATAATGAAGTAACTAGCAGGAAAATATGGTAAACCAGAGAGATCACTTAAGAACAAATGTAAGTCAGTTACTGAGATTCTAAAACAGTGGAATAGGTGGGTAGAGCACTTTGAAGAACCCTAGAATGGACCAACACCACTGAGTCCATTAGACGTCGAATCAGCACACACGGACCCTCCTATAGAAATCACTCCACTTACGATCGGAAAAATCACTACGGCCATCAGACAAATCAAGTGAGAAAACAGCAAGACCAGAATACCTACTGGATTAAGCTCTGAAGTCAAACATAGAAGTAACTGCAAACATGCTTCTCGCTCTATTCAGGAATATTTAGAGAAAGAACAGGTGCCGACAGTTTGGAAAGATACCAAAGAAAGGTCTCAGCAAGTGCGAAAACTGCAGAGGTATCAAAATACTATCAGTTCTTGAAACTTTTTTCGACCGAGTATTGCTGAAGCAAATGAAAGATTCAGTAGACGCACAAATTTGAGATCAACAAGTCGGATTCCGCAAGGATCGGTTGTGCACAGACCGAATCGTTGAACTACCAACTGAATAGAAATCGTCACTGTACATTAACTTCATTGTCATGAGAAGGCGTCTTACAGTGTGAACAGGTGAAATTTGTGAAAACTTCTTCCGCACTATGGTGTCCGTACGATGACCGTCAATATCATCCGGAATTCATACGATGGACTACATCGCGGCGTCGTCTATGGAGGACAGATAACTGATGAGTTTCACGTGGTTGACTGGATTATGAAGATCTCCACATCTGAGGAGAAGAAAGGAATACAATGGACAGTATGGATATAACTAAACGATTTGGACTTCGTAGATGATCAAGTTCTTCTACCCCATGCTCACCAACAAATACAGGTTAAGACAACCAGTATAGCGGTAGCCTGTGCAGCAGTACGCCTAAACGTACACAACGGAAAAACCAAGATCTCCAGATACACACAGAGAGCATCAACCAAATTTCACTTGATGGAGAAACTCTGGAAGTGGTGGAAGTTTTGCGTACCTGGGCAGCATCATCGATGAACAAGGAGAATCTGATGCAAATGTGAAGGCAAGGATTGGCAAAGTATGGACAGTATTTCTAAAATTTAAGAACACACGGAACCCGAAACAACTGACAATCAACACCAAAGGCATAATTTTGGACCTGAACGTCGAGACACTCCTACTATACGGAGATGGAACTTGAAGAACTAATACAACCATCATCAAAAAATACAAGTGTTTATAAATAATTGTCTACGCAGGATACTCTATGTTCGTTGGTCGGATATCATCAACCACAACCTACTGTGAGAGAAAACAAACCAGCTTTCAGTTCACGAAGAAATTAGAAAAAGATTCTGCGGATGGATAGGACATACATTGTAGAAACCAACAAAATGCATCACGCGAACTCATTGAATCGGGAATTGGAGGCAGATCTCAAAGGAATGAATAAAAATTGGAAACAACTGGAAAGGAGAACCTAGAACAGATTTGGTTTGAGAATGCTGGTGGATGGCCTATACCGTTGCACAAGAGGTACCAGGCATATGCAAGTTAGTAGGTAACTTACAGACTTGTAATTTCGCTACAGTTTTAGCAGTACAATTCATTCAATGCTGAATATTAGACATCATGACACTAATTGTTAAAAATACTGATGAGTTAAGTTATAAATAAATCCAATATTTGATACATGATAGTTTAATACTGCTCTCAATCGGATACTGTTAGTTGTTATAATTATAACGTAGTCATTTGAAGATTCTCTCTCAGTTTTGTTACTTTCCTATCTGAATTTATGTACCTCAAATGACATTGATGTTTTCAATCATTCTAGGATATGCTTTTAAAAATTCAAAGAACATGAAAAGAAAACTTTCGAGTTAAAACAGCGACATAAATTTCTGACTATCAAAAATGGAATTAATGGTTATGAATGTATCAACTGCGTTTTAGACACTTGATAGCATATTTGAACATAACGACTTTTATAACTATTTACAAAACTTATTTATGTGTTCAATAGTCACATAATAATCATAATTCAAAGCAGATTAACACACATTCTAGATGGTTTTAACTTGAACATTTCATGATATAAAACTTTCGACAGACTTTGGTGTTGTCAAACAGTATTGATACTTGAAATTAATGAACATTTAAATGAAGTGACACTAACAAAATAACAACAATTAATAGATATTTATTTTTATACATCTAGGAATGTGTGAATTTCTAGTCTAATTCAAACACTCATTTATCCAAGACATCTTTGATTACTATAGTAGACTGTATGAACAATTGTAATTTTGGTGTTTATCTATATGTTAAATAATGTTCTAATATTTCATAACATATACATAGTATCTTCTGTTGAGGTTTTGTAAAATCTATGTCATTGGATCACTTAACTGTCATTTTAGATTTTAACTTGATCCATAATGATAATAGCCAGAACAAAGATTCATTAAACCAAATTCCTGTATGTTAATATTGGTAATTTAGTATAGGCAATGTTTTTAACGCAGATCATGTTTTTTTTTCCTGTTTATTCAAATACTAGCCACATTACTTACTAATTATTTTCCATAGAACGAAATCAAGTATTTTAGTTTCCTTAGTTTTTCTATCTTTTCTTCATTCATTCCTTCTTTCAAACCAGATTCAATTTATATCTTCTTTTTTTCACAGCATATATACCGAAAATTCATGATTTCTAGTTTAATTTCATTTTTGATTTTCTTAACCTTTACATTTGATAGATAAAGTTTTTTTCTCTCCCTCTCACTTAGTTTAACTTCACCTAATCTGTAGATCTAGTTCCCTTTCCTTTCATTCATTCATTCTTTCTTTCTTTCATTCTTCCTACCCTACTTATACTATCACCATTCATAGTTGACTATCATAAACTCTTTTGTCAAGAGAGTCATAAAAGTTATTTTTTACGTTGTTTATTTTTCACTAAATATATAAATTCATTTTGTTATATTCGTATATAGTTATACATAGGTATGTATTGGTATGTATTGAGTATTTAAATATAATAATAATAATAAAATCAACGAAATAGCAATAACACTTAAACTGAATTCTTAACTTGTGATTTTATTTAGTACTGAATTATATTATGATCAGGTAATATACAATTTTTATTTAAAGTGAAGATTTTAAATATACCCTTTATGCATTAATAACAACATGACCAGTTTTAGGTTTTACATTAAATGGAAATAGACATTCTTTTGAAAATTTTAAATCATTTCAGTCATGAATTGAAAAATATTATGAAATGAAGAAAAATATAAAGATTAATTGACGTATATTTCTCATTTAATAGTTGGATTCATGAGTCAATTAAAGCTAGACCACCATGGGAAACTTAGTAACACTCCTCAGCAGTGCGCGTCCACGATGCCGCACATAAGGAACGCTTAACTTGTAGATAATTGAGCTGGTTGGCATCCAACGGTGTTAATGTCCACTGAGTAATTGCCTCACAATAGACACGGTTTGACTCCACTAGTCACGTCTTCTCACCAAAACTCCATAAAATACCTCTTGAAGCGAGTTACTAGTAAGCATATGATGATTATAATCAGACTCATGAATTCAACTAATAAATTACTATAATATCCATAAAACCCCTTACTGAGTCTATTTTTCACTAATATACCATTGAATTATCTCCTAATTTCTACTGTGTAAACTTTCATTTAAAACTACATCAAATTAATTAGCTAAAAACCCATTTAATAGAATCTTTAGTTAAAATCATTTCTATTATTAGAATACCGAAATTCAAAGATCTTATCGATAATAATCTGAAATTGATCCGTTAACACTGTTACTCTATTCAGTAATTCGAGAATGATAAGTCATTGGTTGATATTAAAAACGTAAAAAATTTAATACTATTTTATATGAACCTCCATTAAAATATGAGTTAATTTGAGTAAAGAAAATAAAATTTATATTTCAACGTAGAATTATCTAATGGCAAATGTAACAAATGGTAGTTGTAACTTATGAAACTTGAGACTCATCAATTATAAGCTCATTTATGTTTTTTTAATAGGAAAATCGTATTGTCATAATGCATTTGCTAACTCAAGAGAATTCATGATTCAACTAAAGTTTCTTGTGTATTTAAGTCAACTTTATTTATAGAAAACGATCTCAGCAACCGTTTACTATATTCACCAGTACTATCAAGCATATTAATGAGTGGAATAAAGTAATCTTACATCGATTGACCAGTGAGTAATGACCAATATATATTATGTATCTAGCCCTTAGTGCTGATTGGATTCTGTCGATCAAATTGGAATGTGACCAGTAGAGTCAATGACTTGGAATTATGAGCACAATTTTTGACTTAAGTTGGTTACATGTAGCTGTTCGGAATTTTTAGACCTAGACTTCGGACTAGTTGGCACTTGTCAGGGCATACTTGTAATCATGAAAAAACTGATGAATCTCGACCTACAGAACTTGATCAGCGTTCGGATAAATAAACATGATATTAATTACTACTCAGAGATCAATCATTATGAACATCTCAGTACTGTGAGAAGTCGGTTGCAACTTAATGAGCTTAGTTGTAACTTCTCTAATTGTAAAGTTACACCAAGCGAGTTCGTATATCACGGACAATACCAATTCCGTCAAAATATCAGGCATACATTGCTAAAATGTGCTAACTAGTAATAAGTCTATATTTTTAAAGCTTATCGCTGACTACCTCCAATTATCACACTTATACCATTTTGCATATGATAGCTGGTTGTGTAGAATTTTAATAAAAAATATATATGATAATTGCGTACAAAATCATTATCCTCGAATAAATTACTCATTCCTATCGTGTTTTTCTTTCTTTTAGGGTTCTATTCATAAGTTATCAATAATTGATCAGTTCTAAGATAACTATGCGATTACAGATTACAAAGGAATAATTCTGTAAAATTATTTTACATTCATTTGAATAAAGTCCAATTAATCATATGTGTTTATATCAAGAATTTCACATTAGAGAAACAGGATAATAAACATAAAGTAATAAGTTTATCTACAAGTATACACATTGAGATAAAACAAAGATAATCGATATACGTCCGCAACAAATAATAGATTGTTTTGAAACTTATAGAAGTTCCTTTAAAAAAAATATTAAAATTCCATTTTATGATTAATCTGTTCAACCTAGTTATTATTATTATCTGTCGGTGCCTGAACAAGTATTTGTGTAAACAATTGTTTTCTCGAAAATTTCTGAGTAAATAACATACTTTTTTTCTTAATTACCATGGTTTGAATGTGTGGCCCATATATATCTGGTGCCCCCTTGTACTAGTATTTGTGTTCAAATAATAATAATAATAGTTTGAATGTATGAAAACAGCTTTAAACATATGAATGTGGTTAGTTGTTGAATTGTGATCTGGTACTAAAGAAGTCCTTTTTTCTATATACAATTCATTTGTAATTATATACTAATGTAGTACAGAACAAATACTTTTATAAAAATAAATTAATTTTAACGACTTGATTATACGCAATACTCTATTTAGTTTGATTTATTATGTAGTTTGATAGAATACAACATGAATTATGAGAGAAATCAACTATAAATTATATTATCAGATATTTTATGGTATGCTTATATTACCGATGTTCGTAGACTTTCTTTTGATACTTACCGCTCAATGTTACCAATCAATTAAATACAGAAATATGTCACTCAATTTAATACCCTCAACTAAATTATGTATTGTGGATTAATTTATAAATGATGAATGGTCTTGAAATACAAACGAATTCGTTTGTATTACAAATCCGACATTTTCATAATAGTAATAATAATTTGAATTATTAAGTAATACATGAAAAGCTTAATCGATAAGCATAATCTAATTTATGCACAAAAGATACATTCTATTGATAGGATCTATTTATTGGTATTTTCATATAGTTTTCTTTCAGTTGAATTTCATTTATTTAGAAAACAATCATAGGAACAATGTACTGGATCAACTAATAACATATTGATTTACAGATTGATCATTCATGCAATCAATGAGTACTTCTGTTTCTTGAATACTTTGGTATCATACGGCTTGATGACATAGTACAAAAGGGTGTTATAAAGAAGGAGATTAACAATCGTCATATAAATGGAGCTGTAGATAACAGATTAACTTCTTGTTAACTGAAAGCGTAGTATGGATAACCGTTGTCTTATTAAGCAAATCTAGTTGAGGTAGAGTAACGGTGGATAAGTAATTATCGAAGTCGCTGTATTGTTAATCAGTATTTTTCGTTAAAGTATTCAACTGAATAGATAAATTATAAATCAAGTGAATACTGCCTTGGTAGCATAACACATAATTCAGTCATATCAGTTAGCTAGGGAAATCTATGCTTACAGTGCTTCATAAAAGAAAAAGTCTAGTTACAATATTAGATAAAAAAAGAAAGCTTTCTAAATAAGATTCGTTGTATCAGATTGATGAGTTAAACATATATTCTGAAGCAGTCATACCTCAGGTATTATTCAATATATGTTCAGTATCCAACTACACACACATGTTATACAAGTAATTATGATAATAATTCATTTGTGTAGCTTTAAGAATCAACTTATCCGAGTCTAAAAGTTTCATATGCGGGTCCCTTAGTTATAGGTGAAGAAAAAAACCGTCTTCTAAATACATTTAGGAAACTATCTAACCAGAACTTAAACAATTCCAGCCTATGAAGAAGGCTTCATTCCGTAATAAAAGCATATTTTAAAACAATCGACATTTGTAATTTCAATAGTAGATAAATAAATTTTTTTATAACTGCATAAAAAGTTGGCCCCTGGAATAGTTAAATCATAGATTTCATACTGCTTAAAAAGGATAAAAAATAAATGATAAATGAGATTTATACCACCCTTCAAAAAATACGACAAACCCTTAACCAAATACACTCATTTATATGTCGACTTTACTGACATTTGATGATTAGTTAGTAAATATCACATATAACTAAATAAAGGAAATACAATATTGTATTTCATAAAGAATCACTACATAATCTATGCATTCTGTTATATTGAACTAATTTCATACTAAAATATCACATAGAACTATTATACTGAACAAATGTCACACTAAAATAAAACGAAGATACACTAAACAAAAATATTACATTAAATTAAAATGTGATTTTGTGTTTTTGATCCCGTTCAAAACTTTTGACATTTCTTATTAATTGAGTGATAATTACAAATAACCACTGGTTCATAGATAAAGAGATACATTTTGTGCAAACACAAAATATCACACTATATCAAGTATTACTCCCTAAAACTTCATAATTATTTAACTAATAATGTAACGTATGGATTAATATGTAATCTCTCCGAATTTTGTTTAGGTTGCATTATTATTCTTGATAATGTATGTATTTTTTGTGTTAGAAATTATCAAGCTATTATTTAACACCATGTGTGTAAATGACAATTTCATTTTGATCACATACTGTTGGAGGGTATACTGAAAATGTATTGTGAATCATGATGTTACTTTCAGACATGAATCTTATTTTAAGCTGAGATTTACTCACTGTAATCAGAGTATTAAATCCTATATATATGGAAAGCTCATTTTTTGTAAACTGTGTCACTTTTAGGAACATATAAACATTTTATTGTTCGTTACGTCCATTCATTTCATTGCTTTTTTAATGGGCTACTTTGTCTTCATTTAGATCGAACGATGTTGTCGGCAGGCTCAGCATTTTTAGTGGCCTGGGATCTAACTCCAATTAAATCGTATGAATGTTTGTTGTTAAATGATTGCTATCGAAATATATATGCCGCCTATCGTCGTATGTTTCATACAGTCGTTGATCCAGACAAAATATAGGTGAAGTGAAATGACAAGCGGTGGAGAGGGCGTGTGAGCCACCTGCATTTAGTCAAGCGTCAACCAATATTTAGTCAGATAAAAATAAGTTATAGACATATGATGAATAGGATAAGAAATGTACACACATACACTCATATAAAAACAGTCAAGTTTGATAAGCGAATAATTAACAAGGTCAAAATGTGACTCAAGTAGAATGAATAGATTGGCTTGTCCGAAAACTAGAATAAGGTATATGGGCTTAACATAATCGAAACTACACTTTTACTTGGAAGAGAAAACGTTTCTATAAAAAGTTCGGACTTGTATCGTCATATTAGCATGTGGCTACTGTCATTGAAGTGCCATAGTGCATCAGTCATTTTCTTGGTTACATCACCTTTAGTCTACTCCAATATTGTCAATGTTCCATCCAAAAGAAACACCCCGACTAAAAACTAGATGTACGTTTGGTGATTGTATTTTTCGGCATTCAATTCCTATGATGAGGGTTTCCTTACATAAAATGGATGCATTTACAATCACTACAAACAAATAATTTTGTTTGCATTCGCTAAAGTATCTTATCAATATAATAAAAGGATTGCGCAAGATCATGGATCGATTGAAATTTGACATTAACACCGTTGGATGACGGTCAACTCAGGGGAATAGAGGTTAAATGTGTGCGTGAGAGATCGAAGATTCTGAATTCGAGTAGAGCCTGCGGAATCACGGATGAGCACAGCTGTGGCATCCCATACTAGGAGGAAACGGTCGTCCAATGCTTCCAGGCTCTCAATGGGGGTTTAGCTTACATCGACTCATAAATTCAACTTTGAAAACACTACAATCTCCACAAATCTCCATTCTGATAATTAAATTTTAAATTATTTTTTTAATTTTGTACATGGACTGTTTGTATTACACAATTATCATATTATATTACTGATAAACATTAAAAGCTTGTCACAAGCTTATAAAATAAAGTGAATAATATTAGTACTTATAAATTTTTTTGATTGAATTACCAATCTCTTAAAAATAAACTTGATTTATTTTAGTTCTCTCAGCAAAAACTGGATGTTTCGAGTTCAGTCTTTCGGATCACCAGCTCTACTGCAAAATAAAAGGGTTAGTGATATCATCCCTAGAATTCTTCCTAGCTTTCAATAATTAAACAGTTTATGTCAGTTAATAATTTGAACAATCTGTTGATAATATTTTCATTAGTTCTGATTTCATATTATGAGTAAAACATTTCCATTTATTCAATTTAAATATGAAATAATCCTAATCTTCATACTGTCTATTCATTTTTATGAAATTAACTGTTTAATAAATAAAAAAGAAATTGTAAGAATGAAATACCAATCAAGGATGTAGGCAATGAATAGATTATGTGTTTCTATATATATATATATATAATCTCTTTTATAGTTCTCATTGACTTGTTTTATCAACTGTCTCATTTAAACAAATGTAATATACGGTTAACTTATATGTGATTGATACAAAGCTCCGAGTCGACTTAGTTTAAATGTGAATAAACGTTTCACTACTGATACACATATATATTCAAAAGATATTTGTTTAATGATGTGAACGGAAACACGCTATCCTGGAAACATTAAATTAATGAAAATATTTCCCGAGAGGCTAATGCACAGAATTCATAAGTCCAGTCACTATAGCAAAGCAAAACAAAACAAAATAATGATGTTAACTAATAAAGAATAAATATTTATCATATCCAAGTGGTTTATTTCAATATTTTCTAGAATGAAAATATAAATGAACATTTAAGGCAAAGTAAAATATGACTATATGTGCTGTTTATTGTATATAATCTGTTTCAGTTTACTGAATAAATAAAAGTTTTATGTATGTTAGCACTTGAAAATTGAATTCTGGAGAATCATTTTTTTTGTTTAAAAAATAATTGACATTATGATTAAGTTAGTACCATGTTCTATGAGTAAACAATGAAAAATATTATCTATCAAACCAAAAGATAGTTAATCACTTATTCATAGATCTGCAGATTATTAGTCATGCATTTTGATTGTAATAGTATATCTATTGATAATGAATTTTTATAGATTGTAGATTTAAGAATGGATCTACGTTTTGAGGAGTGGTGAAATGAATGAATCGAAAACGGATCAACGAATGAAGTATATTAATACGATATTAGAGAGTTAGAATTGACGACAAGACCGAAATATTGACTCAACCTCTCCCAATGTACCGTGGACCACTAGGCAGTATAATAGATTTCTTATCTAATTAATTAAAAAGCATGTTTACATAATACTAACAGAAAAATAATCATGAATTGATTTCATTAGGTTTATTACTTGCCAAGTACAGCTCGAAAAGGGCGAAAACCGTGTTGTATTTTACATGGTCAATATTAAACAAGTTTTTTGTTCACCTATTATCAATGCAAAGATAAACACATTAAGGACAAATACGTCAGCAGCGATAGTTATACTGAACTTTGTAACTCGATGATGTTTTCTATTATTTATGCCTGTTACCACTGATTGAGGAGTATAGGCCGACCACCAGCATTTTCCAGCCAACTCTGTTCTAAGCTCTCCTTTCCAGTTGTTTCCAATTATTATTCGTTCCTTTGATATCTGCCTCCGATTGCTGACTCATTGTGTTCTTGGTCTGTTTTTTTTTCGTTTAACCTTGAGAATTCCAAGTTGGGACTTGTCCCGTGATACATTTTGTTGATTACTATAATGTATGTCCTATCCATCTCCAGAGTCTTTTTCTAATTTCTGCTTGAACTGGAAGCTGGTCTGTTATCTCTCACAGTAGGTTACTACTGATTGTATCCGGTCAACTGTCATTGAGTACCGTACCTAAACAACTATTTATAAATATTTGTACTTTCTATGAACAGTGTGAATTTAGACTGATATCTAATATTTCTCACTAACTGAAAAAAACATAACTAAGAATGGTAAAAGAACGAAAAAGATTAACTAATGATCGACATTTATTAATTTACGCAATAGCTTGTTATACTACTGTCATCATTTAGTAGAGTTGATATCGCCTTAGTGAGATGCAGTGACTTAAATTTCTAGTGTTAGTCAATACAACACCATTAGTTAATTAAATTACTGAGTAAATCCATCATCCCTGAAATAGTTTATAGAAGCTTGAAGAAAATAGACCAATAATTCTAACTTAAAAGTGTAGTTTATCTATCTACTTCTCTTGCTATTTAGTTTCAACCCATCTACTTGAAGTATCCTCGTTTTAAACCGTTGTATCAGTTCATGATCTGTAAAAATAACAGTTTTGTTAAGCTATTTTGAAATAATTTAAGTCATATTTGAATTCACCAACTAAGATTTTATTTTCTTTAAAAGTAGTTTTATTGCCAAACAAGGTAAATCTGTTGATTACTTCATATTTTGATTGAGAGCATGAACCGATTGCTGTTAGACCACCATTGAAAACCTGGAAGCACTGGACGGCCGTTTCGTCCTATTGTGGAACTCCTCAGCAGTGCGCATCCATAATCCCACTCGCAGGACTCGAACCCAGGGCCTTCAGTCTCGTGCGCGAACGCTTAACCTACTCGACCATTTCATATTTTGTATACAACTGATCAATAAAAATCAATAATAATGCTCCTGACTCTTGAAAATTAAAATCAAATATTCAGAATCGAAGTAAAAGTCTGGAAGATTGGAAGTATTTAGTAAGGACACAACACAAAGCAACTGAAAAATTGATTTATTTCGGACTTCAATGTATATTCCAACCATTGCCAGGCTAAAAGCTAAATGTCATAAATATTCTTGAGTAAAATGAAAGAGTGAATTATATTTCTATCATTTAACATTACATCATAGTAATTTGGATATCAAATATCTATTTCTCTTGATGGAAGATGTACTCATTTTTGAAATATGAAGAAATAAATACATAAAAAGTACTATCATTCAGTTCACTTGTCTTGAATCACCTATTTACATTGACTAAACAAATATTGGTCGAATTAAACGTGTTCCAGTTAAACATTCATAAATTCTAACAATTTAGTTATCAACGATCTGTGTTGCGTGTTTGCTTTTTTCTACATCACTGTATGGAAATATATCAGGATGAGGTTACAAAAGAAATCTATTTAGTATAGTACTATTTTATTAATAGGAATAAAACATTCATATGCACTCTCAACTCTAAATACTCTATAAATACCACCAACTCCATAAATAATATTAAGGACCTCGATTCAAAACATTTAACAGCGAGGATTGTAATATAATTTAACTGATAACAAATTAGGGTGTTTATAATCAGTTGGATGAGCATAAAGACATGAAGAGTATACCATCAATACATTAGCATTACTTTATGATATGAACTGTCAATATTGTGAAACTGATTGCAAATTTCTATGTTATAACAAAAATAAGTAGCCAATACGTTAATATTTTAATTTGTTCATACCAAATTTTACAATTACTGATCCAAATTAACAGTAGTAAGATAAATTATGAAAGTTGAGATAAACTATTTAGTCCACTATTCTTATAGACAAATTAACTTCACTTATTAACATTCCAAAGTTCATGCCCTATATTTTTAAATGTATTAACGTCAAAATTTCCGTTGTTATTTGGTTGGTCCTTCCGGTCTCCTACATTGTCCGAACAATCCATGTACCTATTAAATTGTTGCTCTGGTTGATAGACGATGCATCGACCTCGGCTTTCATCATGAGGCTTCATAATTCCTCCTTCAAATCCTAGGACAGAGTTTAAATGGTTTTAATTACTTATCCTGGTTAGCGATTTTTTAGTAAGGTTGTTTTCTACAGGATAGGCTTGCCAACCCCGCGCCCAATCCCTTCTTTACCCGGGCTTGGAACCGGCGGTTTGACTAGAAGAGTTACAGGTGACCTATGCTCCTCCATGAAGGATAACAGGCGTTAGTAAGTACGTAACGTCAAGTTTGTTATTGTTGGGGACGATAGATCCCCCAAAACTCACATTTTGTAATTGTATCGATTAACTTACCGATTAAATGTTTAAATATTTGAATGGTAGTCAACTGACGAACTTATTGATGAATGTTTAAAAATTTATATGACAATATCGATTACATATATTTGTATAAATACGCTTGATTTGTGTGCCTGGTATCTGCTGGTTGCCTGTAGAAAACACTTTCTACGTCTTACCAAGACTTCTTGATAGAGTTAGCTGAGTCGGCGACAACGGACCAGAATAACCTATCGAGTCTCTGAATCTTTGATCCTTCGTTCCGTTCGAGTAAGACGAATCAGTGGTAGCATTCAAGCTTGACGAACCTAACAGTTATTCATTTTAATCACTCGTTTAACTGTTGATCGTGATAACCATTGTCAATAAAATAATCCTAGGTTAAAACGACGTAACATGTTCTGACAAAATATTCAACGTATATGAAACGTTTAATACAATTTTAGAATAAAGCTAAGTTACTAACTTCATGAATGATTTATTGTTAACTTCTTAAACACATACCTCTTTGTAGAGGATTTTAAGCATGGTAAAATATGACTAGTACTGATCGTATGTTCAAGAATTCAGCTATTGATCAACTTGTACTCTTCTTTAAATAACGATGCAGAGAAGTATTCAGATATTCGTTTATCAAGTGTGAACATTGTACGCTTAGTATAAATATGTCTCTTTCATTTATAAATGCTTGAATATACATGAATTTGATAAAAACGTATTTTGATTCAAACAGAAATATTTGAACGAAGCACATTCTTTTTTTAGTAAATTCTTATCAGGTTTTGACAAAATTCAAAACAAATTAAATTCCAGTATTGGATTGTGGAGATTATCAAGTTTTTGATTAAGATCATGAACCGATTGATGTTAGACAACCATTGAAAACCTGGAAACACTGAACGGCCGTTTCGTCCTGTTGCGGAACTCGTCAGCAATGCTCATCCACGATCCCGCCCTTCGGTTTTGCGCGCGAACGCTTAACCTCTAGACCAATGAGCCGTCATCCAACGGTGTTAATATCCAACCTCGATTGGTTCATGATCTCAATGACGAGACTAATTAATGGACGACCTTTGAACGAGTCTTAAGTAACGTTGAGAATTGTTAGCCGATCAGTAGACAGTTAGTGTAAAGTAAAAATATGCTATAAAGAACTAAAGAATTAAAAATGGATATTCTTCTTTTACATGATTCAAAACCTTATTAAGGTTTGAAAGAGGTTCAAAGGTTCTGAAATCGTAGTGCATACGGTATAGGAACTCATCCACATGGCTCCATAATAGTCGACCTCTGTGTTTTAAAAACTCCTTTAGCCTGGACCACATGGCTTCAATATTATTAGTGTGGCGCTTGTGCACAACGACATGATGCACATGCCCAAGTCTGTGTGGGCATCTATATGCTCTCCAATCATCTGCATATACCGTAGAGCCTGGCTGCACGTATTCCTGTATAATTGGTATTACTGTAGTTGCTTGCCGGTTTCTGACCCTCTGAAAATGTTTCTTTTGAGTTGATCTGTCATAAATTCCAAGTACCAGTGAGGTATATTTACGGAAGTGATACTTACCTAGTCTTCCTTAATTTTACGTCCTCTGTTATATTTCTGCCTCCGTACTACCGTTTCATATATTTCAACAATACTCCCAACTCCTCCGTACGACTCGTGTAAACGTGTCATTTTAATTGCACATATATCTCTGCATTACTAATACCATTGGACAGTCGAAGTCTCAGTAACGTCTGCAAATGCTGCAATCAGTGTTACTGGTGCTTTTATCATCCAATTTGCGACAACTATCATGATTTGTCTCAGTATCAATCGCGATCGAGCGAATAAAGTACCCGTTTGAGGATACATCTTTCTCCAACATAACGAATATCAAAAGACAATGTCATCACGATAGTTTGAACACAGTACTGCAGTCATTTGATTACCACAGTCAAAAATAAAGGAACTTCTTAGTAGTCTCATTTGTTGAGGTCACTCAATAATCAAGTCTTCACTAAAATCGGCTGTAAACCGATCGTACGTGAGTATCAGGCACTGAAATTGGCGCCGTGATTATGAAATCCCTCAAACGCTTCTGATTGGTTCGTCAAAGATTATGTTAACCTGAATCAAGTTAAAAGTCACATAAAACTGTAGAAATAACTTTAGTAAACAAAACAAAAACATACAAATTAACTACGTAACACATAAAACTACATGAAACAAGAATAATAAATTTAGAATAAGTCCTAAATAAACTATTCAAATGTTTAAGAATAAAATGATCCATTACAATGTAAAAGTGAAGAAGATATATACATACAGATGGATTAGTTTTAAAGTGGTTAGTATCTCTCTTACGACTATATGATATTGGTGAAATTTACATCAAAGATTAAGCATAACAATACACCTAATTTATGTAGTACAAATTTCATATCATCAGTCTGATTATGCTTGTAAATCAGTGCATATTCTGTAATCATTTTCAAAAATAAAAAATACTATTCTCTTCTTAACGATTGAAATAAATTGTGATTTATACAAGTGAAAGTGTTCAAATATTATTTAAAATTCAGTAAATTTTAAAGATAATAATATATGATAAAACTAGGATGAATAATTTACAGTTCAATTTAATCGCCTTATATATTATTACTACTATTATTTTCACTCTTAATGTTGTAAGGTTAATATTGGTGCCATTAACAAAATTTAACAGGAGTATATTTTTCACAAGGAAAAAACAAGATCCATGATTGAATGAAAACACACACATAGAGGGGAGTAAACGTGATCTTCAAATTAGGGTGTCCGAACATGTACCTAAATGGTTGCAAAAATAAATTAAATCAAACGACTCAACAAGACTAGATGATAAGTATCCAAACATATAATTGAAACAGGTCATAAAATTGATCTCGACACGGCTTTTGTGGTGTTGTACAAAAGTGTAAAAGTGTGTACACCAAGGTTCATTGAAGCTTTAAATATGCGAAAATTCAAATCTTTGTTTATTCAAAAATAGTTTATTGTCACCTTAAACCTACCCTAGTAATAGTAGCTTATTATCCAAAGTGATGAGATTTCAAATTGTTTCCACATAATTTTCTTTATTATCATTGTCTCCTCTTACTCGTCATTTCTAGTCTAGTTCACCTTTTATATTTATATATAAATGTTCTTAACCAGTATATGTATGATTAGATTTTTTTAATGTATTGCGCTAATATATATCACATAGTTCTGATAGTTCTTATTAAACTATCGAAATGTTAAACAGATTAAACACTAGGTAGATTGTCATTAATAGAAGCAATATATTTGTAATCCTACTCTTCTACATTGAAAATATCACATCTTTCAAACCCATCACCATGCACAGCTACAAACAAAAACGGTCCTTAACTTTTTTTCTATGTCATTAACATTACCAGACTATATATATTTTAAAAAACATATATTTAGCTTTATTCCTTTACACTACTTAAACTTGTGTTAATTTAATTTGATTATTTATTGTATTCTCTAAAAGAAAACTGACTTACACTAAGTTATAAAGCTACTTTAGGATTTAACAAGAATATTATTTCTATTATTTATAATCAATGTAATTGAATGGAATACAAAAGTCTAAAAACAACTTCTTATTCCGGCTTTATCTTATTCGAATGTTCAATACATACTAGTTTAACTACAAAAAGATATGCCCTATTAACTTTCTTAAGTTAATCAGTAACTTTGTGTGGATTAATAATGACCTTTTCCTGATTAGGATAGGTTGATAGGGTCATGTTACTTGTGGAAGGCTGAAATAATAAGTCTGTATGTTAAGAATTGAATAATTTGGGTAAAGTTAGACACTCACATCGTTGGATGCCGACCAGCTCGGTGGTCCAGAGGTTAAGCGTTCGCGCGCAAAATTGAAGGTTCTAGGTTTGAATCCCGCAGGACGCGATCGTGGATATGCAATGCTGAGGAGTCCCACAATAGGATGAAACGGTAGTCCTGTGTTTACAGATTTTCAATGGTGATCTAACATCAATCGATACATAATCTCAATCAAAAGCTTAACATTCTCCACAACCTCATACTGATAATTAAATAATTTTTAACTCACAGTAATAAGAATGAACACACTATTTTATATTGAAAGCGAAACCAATAAATTGAAGAAATATACACAGATCACGCTACATTTATTTAAGTAATTATATTTTATGGAATCACTAAAACATATTCACATAAGTATGGATTATGTATGTATATACGTAGACATATATTACAAGTTTATTTTTATTAGTAGTATGTTTAGTGGTAATTTTCGATAGTTCTGTATAGAATAAACGATTTTATTTATTCCAGTTTATGCGTATGTATGTAGTATTGAGTCAGTTTTCTCCATTGGTTAAATGCAACTCGCAATATAGTTAACAACCAGGTGGGCTCGGACATCACTGTTGTCGTACTTTGGGATTCCTCAACACACTTCATTAGAAATCAAATTCATGAGCTTCAGTTCTTACTGATATCTCTCGTAATAAAAACCAAATTTTCGATTTCGCTTAATTTATCGCAAATCTAAGGCCATTGATCTATCTGTGTTACTCTAAATACAACTAAACCCCATGCACAACTCATATAACTAATGATAAGGCGAAAGGGGAACGGCCATTGTTTCAAAAACTACATTACCTTTTCTTTAACGTAGAAAATCAGGAGTAAGGAAAAATATAGATTAACTTGCCAAATGTTGTTGCTTTTCATAAAAGTAAACGAATGACATCGGTTTAACTTGTCCTTGAATAAGTAAAGTTTTCAGTTGTTATTAGATGTCAATGTAAACATAAATATTTTGAAGTGTTCTAGTAACAGTATAGTAGTAATATTAATAGTTATGATAATGATCCGGTAATGTCAACTTGTATAATAATAATAATAATAATAATAATAATAATGTTTCGCGAAAATTTTCATTCATTTATCACAAATGGTAATTTACAAGAGAAAAACAGAAATATTCCAAACAAGAACACAATTTATGGTTTCTCGTCTTCTTATTTTTTTCTTCAGATAAAAAATAAAACAAACACTATAGCAATAAAATATGAAAACTACAAAGTATTGTACTGTAGGTAATTAGGGTGGTGTTAAGGCGGAAAGTACATGTATTATTGATCAAGTTCATATTTCTCTATATTTTGTAACTAATAAATCTTAATAAACATCATGTAATATGACTTGAAAAGTAAACACTACTTGAATAATCTTTTATTTTCAGAAGTAGTAACATGAAATATGAGTTAAATATTCAAACAGTTTACTGTATATGATTGTTTAATGTTCTTTTTTTTTGTAACTAAATACCTTCATTTATTAATAAACAACATGGCTTTGTTAAACTTTCTGTTTACTGTTACAGTATTTCATTCACAAGAAGTTAGTTTCTATCACAAGCTGTTACAAACTATTATTTACTTAATTGTTTACACCTGTTACACATCATCGAGGTGCATAGGTGCATAGCATTGTCCAACCAACTCTGTCCTGAGAAATCTTTTTCAGTTCTTTCCAGTTGTTATTCAACCTTTTCATGTCTGGTTCTAATTCCCAATGCAGTGTGTTCTTTGGTCTTCCTCTTTTTCGTTTCCTTCAAGGATTCCAAGTTAGGGCTTACTTCGCGATGATTTCTAAATTGTATATCCACTTTTAGCGTAGTTTCCTAATTTTTTGTTGAACTGGGAGCTGGTTTGTTCACTATCATAGTAAGCTGTTACTGATGATTTCCGGCCAACATATATTAAGTATCTTACGTAGACAATTGTTTATAAGTATTTGTACATTTCTGATGATGTTTGTAGTAGTTCTTCAAGTATCAGCTCCATACAGTAGGACTGTCTTGACGTTCGTATTAAAGATTCTGACTTTGATATTGGTTGACAGTTGTTTTGAATTCCATATGTTCATCAACTGTAGGAATGCTGTCCTGGTTTTGTCAATTCTCACCTTAACGTCTGCATCCGATCGTCCTTGTTTGTCGATGATGTTGCCCAGATACGTGAAACTTTCCACATCTTCCAGAGTTTCTCCATCAATTGTGATTGGGTAGGTGTCTATTGTATTGTATGTGAGGATTTTGGTTTTTCTATTGCGTATTCTGAGACCTACTGCTGCAGAGGCTGTAGCTATACAGAGTTCAAATTTACATATGAAGATTGTATATTAAAGAACACACAATATATATTGGATATATTTAAGTATCCGTGTGGTATAGTGCTTTATTTTTCAGATTATCGTATAATGACAAATACTAATATGAAGCTATCTTGGATATCTCTTGTGAATATCAAATCATTTTTAAAATCTTGGATAGATAGATACCTTTACAGAATATATAAACTATTAAAAGGAAGAATGCAATGTAAACAAAATTCACTAGCTAATTCATGTATTTAATACATCAGTCAGACTTACCGTCGTTATGATATACTAGTTGACCTAAAATAGTAAGATTAAGTAGTATAGTTTTATCTACGTATATATCGTAGAAGCCTAACACAGATCGACAAAACACTTTGATCCCCATAAAACAAGCAAGATGTAGTTAAGAAGATAATCAACGATGGGCAGAACTGTCCAATGAGTTATATATATATATATATATATATATATATATATATATATATAATTCATGCCTAAAATAAAGCTTAACTTTAAATCACACCCAAAGAACTATTATATAATAAACGACAAGTGTTTGTTCCCGGTCATAAGAAATAACTGACAATGAATAATGGATTTTGTTTAAAATCTTAATCCTGACACAGTAATTAAAATTTTATAAACGTAGTAGTCCAATTTTCGTTTGAAAACATAAAACCAGTCAATAAAATGATGATAATCATTAGTTTGTAGCGAAAAAACTGTTGTCAATCAATAATGATTCTACTAAGGTAGCTAATGTTATGCATCACATTTCTATTGCCAACATAAAATTCTCACTTGTTTACTATCTACCGACAATATTAACAATACCAAACCAACCGTAAAGTACTTTCTACTATGCGTACTATTCTCAAATGATCAAATGGACAAAATACATGACAAAAACGACCGGTTAAAAATACTTCAATTCTGAATGATTTCTTACATTTCAAATATTCTATTTATGATCGATAAATCATTCCTCAAAAAAAATTATGGCAATAATTGGCATTGATTGAACACATTGGGATTAGTGTAGTTGAAGACAGTGTAACAAAATCAAGTGGATTAATCCTATTCTGAAAATATTATCATTCCAGTTCTGTTCAAATTCGCAAAGCAAATCAAATATACAATACACCGTATTCACTTCAATTAATGAATATATTTCTAACTCTTGTGTTTAATATATTATTAATTTGAAATTTTGAAAATGATTGAACTGTTTTTGGATATTTCACACGTTGGTTAGTAGAAGTAACTACATAGATTTATCTTTAAAGTGTTACCGTGACTTTGTCTAACCTTCGATTGAGTGTTTATTTTGAGTGCATGTTTGAAGCCTTCTATTTACTAATCTAATTTGTAACTATTTGATGAACAGAAATTATTAAACGCAAGTATTTGGCTGATTATTAAATAATTAATACTAGTTGTCAAAGATATGCAGGTTATACAAACATAGGAGTAATAAAGATGACATGGTATTACACATGACTGAATATAATAAATTCACAGTAGTTGGAATGTCTCATGTAGAATTCACGAGAAACATTAACTGATAAAATATTGGATGAGTTAACCTGAATAAGAAAATCGCTTAAAATTCTACAATGCAAGTCTCAATGATATATATGGATAGTTCATCTTTGTTGATCCTTATCTATATTTCCCATTCGAATTGTTGGTTCTTTTCTTTACAATTTTTTTTAAATACAACACCATCAAGCATGTTGCAATCTTCTTCACCAACTGTTATAAATACTGACTAAAATGTGTCATAAGTTAATACGACTTACTTACTATACATTTAATATACCAAGTAATATAATGATCTACATGAGTACAATAGCTTCAATTTACCATTGAAATGAAGCATTGCATCATTCAGTTGTCCATTGTTTTAATTATTGATAAACAAGTGGTAATTCAGATTGGCATACATGAGCAATATTATCACTATACATTCTCATTAACAACATATTGTCATGTGAATACATATTTACTATTCTATGAATTTTCTACTGTCTCTTCATGAAGAATAAACATTATAGTTATCATTTACAACATACAGTTTTATGAATAAATAATCAATGAAGTATTAAACTATATAGATTTACTAATGATACTACAAAATACTTTACGGAAAAAACCCACTAGTTTTTGTAGATAACTGGAAAATATTCATGCTGATTAATTGATTGGTTACCATGTACGTGTTAGCATATATTTTGATGCATTAGCTTGTAAAGAAAATATTTGTCATGAAATTTATTAAGAACGTGATGAATGTATATTCATTTCTATACTATCCAAAGATTCTACACTCAAATGCAATGATCACATTCAAACACGTAATGAATATAGTCATGTACTATCAGGTAGTAACAAAACAATATTTGAATTCATGAGTCTATGTAAGCTAGACCACCACTGAGAGCATGGAAGCATTGGACGGCCGTTTCGTCATAGTATAGGACTCCGCAACAGTGGCGCATCCACGATCCCACACTCAGGTGAACACTTAACCTGTAGACCACTGAGCTAGTTGGCATCCAATTGTTTTAATTTCTAACTTCAATCGATTCATCATCTTATGCAACAATTCATTCATTTTCTGAAGTGAACAACTGTTTCCATCCAACACGAATCGGACTCCACTGGTCAAGGTTTCTGCACAAATCCACAATCTCACAATAAAAATATAATAATTTTATTCGTTCTACTTATTATGCATAAATTATAATTCTATTTCATTATGCTTGTATTAGCAATCTTATAAGTCTGTCCATCTTTTAAAGTCTTTTTATTCTGGAAAATAGGTCACAGGTTGATACGACTCAGTATGGAATAGAAGAATAAATTGGTAGGCGAAAATTCATTTCCAATGACTCTTGTAGGTTTGATGTAGACTAATTTGCAGTTAGATCACTGGTTAATGATAAATCAATAACTTTTTTCTATTTACACGATTCACTAATATTTTAATACTGAACTGCTACAACTACAAACTTGCTTTTTAACATCCTGACTCCACTGGTCACGTACTCACTAGTGAATAGCTTTAAGATGGATTTTCTGGAGTCCTAATGAGAAGGCATTTGTAAGATACCTTATCTAGAACCGGAAAAATCTGTTCACAATACTCCTTGGATTTACAAAAAATGCTGTTATAATGTGAACATCTTTAACCGGAAAACTTATCTATAAGTATGTTGTATGGGATAATATGTTTAAGTAATCAGCTTTAAGCCATACTTTTATATATACGACCTAGCGACACTACTCAACTATGCAATAGATACAGATAGATAACAGTTTATAACTTACAACGAGGTATTTGAAAATTAAATGTTTTAACTTCCTGATCCTTACTTTATGCTTGAAATTTAACATCTAATCGTTCCCTTATGCTTTACAGATCGATATAATACATTCAATTCATAATATAAAATAAACAAATAATTATTATGAATAAATAAATGAGACAATAGTTTCAAGCTAATGACAGTTATTACTACTTTATAACAGAGTATTATGAAAATAATTTTAATAATTAGTATTCAATAGTTCAATTGACATTTTCTTACAGAGTAGATGAACAAAAATAAAACAAACGAATATCAATAAGGGATCGTGAAAAAATTGATTCTTTCTTCAGTCTTTCCTTCTTTATATGTTCATTTCATTTATTTATAGTTAATATGTTGGGTAATTTTATTGCAACAATTTCTTAGACTCATCTTATTTCAATTTACTTATTTCTTTTATTAGTAGATTTCAATGACGTACGATGCATTTTTGTTTGCTATGATGGTTTATAGCTTTACCGATAATCATTGCTCATATTAGTTAATAGTATTTGTAAATAATTACAAATCTTTTAGATTATAGATGTCATCTTTTTGTTACTATGCTATGTGTTACAATTAAGGGAAGTTGTAAATAAAGAATATTGATTAGATATGAATTACTTTCACTTGTAATGATAATGTTCTGAAAATTAAGCTTTGATATCAATTGTTTGAGTGGTAAATATCCATCGAACATAGATTTGTATACTTGACTTTGAGTGACATATTTTATGTAAACGCCTTTATACTACTAAGTCATTTGTATCGAACTAGATAAAGTTAAGTTCAAACATATGACGTCTTGGTTGAAATCGAGTTTTATAGTGGCTTAATGATTATTTAAGCAATTTATGTTGGTATCCTAAACTTCCAACTCTAGTGTCGAAACCCTTTAGTGTGCTTAGACTTAAATGTTTCACTGGTCACATATATGAAGTAATAAAGTGACTTACTTATAACATCTAAGTAAACTAAGATAGAAAAGCTTTTCTAAATGATTAAACCACTTTAAACTAATAAAGAAGATATGATAAAAATGAAACGTACTACTTAGAACAATTGTTCCACGGTTGCTTATGTACATATGCTGATACTTATTATCATGACTAATGTATGATAGAATTTACAACAGCAAAGCTTTCAATAAAGAAGTTTGTGGATACTGTAAGATACCAAATATTAATATTTAGATACAAAAATCCAATAGATTCATTACCTATTTCATCATGATAGTATGAAACATAGTTCTAAATTGTTCTACATTATATCGATAGATACTATCTAATGCAACGTGTTAAATAATCAATAATATCGATATAAATTTATGTCTACAATGTTATAGTTAAACTGTAAAAATACTATTTGAATGATGATAGAATACATTTTTCAAGTGTTAACAATCATGTTGATGAAGGAAACATAACACATAAAAAGAAAAAAAGAAACAAAAGCGTTAACTTATTCTCTCATAATTGAGATGAAAACTGATTTACTATGTTACCATTTATCTAGGTGTTAATATATTTATATACCTCTTCACCGTGTGTTCATCTTTTATTGTAAAAAAAGATCTAGTTAATTACTTATCAGTTATTCTTTTTTAAAATTATTCTGTGTAATCGGTAGGTTTTCAGATCTATATTTTCAAGTTTGATTGGTCACTTGCCTTCTAAAATGTTACCTAGAATTATAATATTATAACTAAATAAATCATATGCAAATGACAACATTCAAACAATAATACATATCCCATCAGTTGAATGAGAATAGATGTCCACAATCTATCTAGAAAAGAATCTTGGGAATCAGTTCGGTTAATAATTGTCAGTAGAAACATCAGAATGATTAAAATATGGTATTGATCAAGTAAAATTTTCAGTTCAGTATATGTTAAGAAGAGATTATTTACTGATCAAAAGAGGTTTAAAACTGGTTATTGGATTATCTGATTAGCAGTCATAAACAACCCTCAAATCATTGGAAATCAAGTCGTAAAAGAGAATGATAATAATCAGTTGTCAATGTATGTATCTTTTGTATTCATTCATCAATATTGGGATTTATTAGCTAAACTACCGAAATCCCCTATTTCAAATTTAATTAACTACAAGTATCAGTAGCTCATTAAATCAATTTTAATGGAGACATATACTACTTCCATTTATTATAACATTGTCTTAAAGATGGTCAATTTCAAGCTATACATATTAATAAATTTAATTTACATCTACACAAAAAATCTACCAAATTTGTTACACAGGCAACTAGAAATTAAGAATAATTTAATAATTGTTTCCAAGTGTAATAAGAAGTTCAATAAAACTTAAAATTAATTTTCTATGCAAATGTAACAAAACTATTTGAGACACCTATGTTGTGTGGTCACTAGCAATATTGACTATGTAAATTAAGTTGATCAGTTTAAGTAATATTAATAACAAATACATTAACAGTTGTATTTATCTACTGATTTTCATTTCCAAACTGACTAAATTTGTTTGGTAATAAAATATTCTAAAGTACTATAATCATATAGTATATTAGTAAACACGATGTCAAGAAGTAAGCTTATAACCTAAACATGTTAGTTGTAGCTTCAGGGGAATGGTTATCAAGCTTGAAACCTAAAATGTTACATTAAAATAACACAGATTAAAAGTGAAATAGCGATAAATTATTCTAGTTAGTGTAAGCGTGTAAATCTTGAAAAAAAAAGTTTTATTCTATTCGATAAATTTATACATTGATATATGTATTTGTTATATTTAACTATCCTTCAATACTTGTTCACTTGGCAACTTGCTAACATCATCTATCTGGATCTAGTAAAATGTATCAACATTCGATGAATACAAATCAATTAAACTGTATGCCATTTGTCTAACTATATGATCATTAGTTTAAGTGTTTTAAATTTGTTGAATATAAAAACGATACCCAAATTTATTTCCTTACCTAGTCAGAGTTAAAAGAAAGTTTCAATAATGTAATAAGATTAAGATTATCAGAACTATGTGATGGTATATTAGCGCAATACATTTCGAACAATCTGATCACACATATACTTGTTAAGAGCATTTATATATAAAAATAAAAAGGCCAACTAGACTGGGAATGGGGTATGAGGAGATAATAATAATAATAATAATAATAATAATAATAATAATAATAATAATAATAATAATAATGTGAACACAAATCAAAACCTAATCACTCTGGATAATAAGTCAATATTGCCAGGGTAGGTTTAAGGTAAGAACAAACTGTTTTTGAATACACAAAGGGGGTTTGAATTTTCGTATGACTAAGGCTTCAATAAACCTTAGTATACGCCCTTTTACACTTTTATACAACACCACCAAAGCCGAGTTTAGATCAATCTTATGGCCTGTTTGTGAAGAGGAGAAGAACGATCAGCTCCCCTTCCTAGATATACTTCTGAGTAGACGAGAAGATGGCTCAGTCAAGCGATCCATTTTTAGAAAACCAACGTGGACAGGTCAATACCTTAGTTATTATAGTTATTGCCGTGTGCAATACAAACGTGGTTTGACAAGGTGTCTTTTCAACAGGCTTGATCGAATTTGCACAAACGACACCATCGATGATGATGTTAAGTTGCTAAATAAAACATTAATAGAAAATGGATATCCTCTGAAATTCATAAATAGATGGAATGTCCATGGTACAGTGAGACCTGCTGTAGGCTCGGTAGAAAAAAAAGCCTGTCTACATCACCTTACCATTCAGAGGTGATTCAAATAGTCTGTTATTGAAACAAAGACTTAAATCAGTCATCAGCAAAATGTATTGCGCAGCAAAGGTCATTATCGATGAAAGAACAAGGTGCATGCTTCATCCAAAACCTAAAAGACATGAAAACGATTGTGTCACATCCCACTGTGTTTACCAATTTAAATGTGCGTGTGGTCACATACGTAGGGAGGAGCAATCGTGATCTCAACATTAGGGTGAGTGATCATGTTCCTAAATGGCTGCAGAAACAAATACAATCAAGTGACCCGATAAGAGCAGAGGATAAACATCCATCATCCTTTATTGCTAAACATATAATTGAAACAGGGCAAAGGATTGATCTAAACTCGGCTTTGGTTGTGTTGTATCCGAAAGATTCACTTACTGACTTAGAGTATGCCAATGACATAGTTCTATTTGGTAAAGACGCTGACAAAATGCAGAGTCTGATGACCACTCTAAGCAACAATGCAGGCATGTTCGGCATGCGATTTTCTGCCTCGAAATGCAAAATGTTGCTTCAGGATTGGGTTGCACCGCCACTCGAACTGGTGATAGAGAGTGAAGTAGTTGGGCGTGTCAACCACTTCACTTATCTCGGAAGTCTCATCAGCCCTTGTGGTCTGGTGTGTGATGAAATCTCAGCACGGATACAAAAGGCTCGACTAGCTTTTGCCAACTTGCGTCATTTGTGGCGTAGACGAGATATCCGTCTATCAACCAAAGGACGTGTTTACTGCGCAGCAGTCCGTTCCGTCCTACTTTATGGCAGTGAAACATGGCCAGTAAGAGTAGAGTATATTCGTAGGTTACTAGTATTTGACCATAGGTGTCTTCGAAACATCGCTCGTATATCCTGGGACCACCGAGTAAGTAATGCAATTGTTAGGAAACGGGTACTAGGTGAGGATGGCAAATCAATTGATGAAGTAGTGAAACTTAATCAGCTGAGATGGCTGGGACATGTGTTGCGCATGCCCGACCACCGACTGCCCCGACGTGCTATGTTTTATGGTGTAGGAGTAGGTTGGGGCGGCCAGACCAAAACGTGGCACAAATCCGTGAAGTCACTGACAAGTGGACTGAGTCATGTTGGTATGCATAGACTACCTGGTTGGGGTCTGCGAGACGATAGTAAGCGATGGTTAGAGATGTTGAATGACATGGCTGAAAATCGTTTGCAATGGCGCAGGTGCATCCACTCTGTGTGTTCTCTCAAACTCTAATCTTCTGAATTCTTCATGTTCTTTACCTTCTTTCCAAATCTATTCCTCTGGACTATACTCCTTAAATAACATCATCAAACCCTAATGTTCCCCATTACTACTTATACTTTCACTACCTCTACATTACGGATTTGAATCGATAACTGCATCTCTGTGCTAATGTAGTATGGCAACTTGAACTGATGTACGTGCATACGAAGTTCCACGTTGTTACTGACTTGGTGGTGTTGTATAAAAGGATGTATACTAAGGTTCATTGAAGCCTTAGTCATACGAAAATTCAAACCCCCTCTGTGCATTCAGAAACAGTTTATTCTCACCTTAAACCTACATTGGTAATATTTGCTTATTATTTAGAGTGATGAGGTTTCAAATTGCTTTCACATTATTATTATTATCCTTATCTCCCTATACCCCATTCCCAGTCTAGTTGACCGTTTATTTTTATATATAAATGCTCAGATTGTTCGAAATGTATTGCGCTAATATACCATCACATAGTTCTGATAATCTTCATCTTCTTATTACATTATCGAAATTTATCAAAGGGACTAATTGCTTTAAAAGCTTGTCTGAATCAGCATGAAAATGTTCAACAAATGAAATACTTATTCCCAGAATTTGTCAATAAATATAAATAAATATATTTACAATTAATCGTTTCAATTTACTTCCCTAATTTATTGTCTAGTTTTATCATTTAATATATTTGGTTGATTTATGGTTAACTTCATGTACAAAATCTCAAATCAGTCACTTTTATATTTTCTAATTCTTCCTTCTATTAATCGATAATGTACGAGTTATCCAATCAAATAAAATTTTAGCTAATCTCATTTTTATCATAGGCATCATAAAGCGAATGACATGTATGCTATTATCTTAATAATAATCCGAACTCAAACATTAAGTGTAATCAGACATTGTATGATTAAAAAATGCTGAAAAACAAATAAATAGCGCATTGTGGACCATGGAATTAGTTCTCTGTATTTCCAAACTATTCTGAATTAAACTAAAGTATTATTTCTTATTTCTAATATATGGCTCTCCAGAGAAAATTAACACGAGTATGCAAAAGATTAAGGTTCCATACATTTATAATCGAACAAATAATATTTTTAGACCTACACTTCTTTGAATAAAGTATCCTACGTACTAAACTCGCAACACTTTCAAAGCCCAGAAATTGTTAACGATATTGAGATAATAACAAAGTCTAGCTTCTATATCTTATTCGCCATTTTTAACATAAATTATTTATTCGTATATAACCTAGTTAATAGTAGGTAGAATTATATTTACTCTATCTCTTAAAATATATTTTAACTAATCAAGCCTTATTATCCATTCATAAATCCCACCATAAAGTAAGAATCAAATACTTGAATAATAACATACACAATCTAAGTCAAAGTACAATTTCTATAAAAACTAATTGAAAAGAATATGAACTATGACCAACCAATTCAACTATGATAAAGTTAAGAGATAAATGAAATGTTCAGTTTTTTGTTGATAAGTGTTATTCAATATTGTTGATGGTATGACAAACCATATTTTATATCCATTGCAATTTATGCTAAACATTACTACCATATAATGATTATTCAGTGTCAATAGTTGTTTTATTTTCGATATGATACTTTGTTCAGTATAATGTTGATTTATTTCATTGTAATTTTGATCTAAAATAATATTCATTTCATTATTTTAATAATGAAATACGTGAGTTTTTGGTAGTAGTTCGGTATATTTCCTTTTCTTTTTATGTCATAATTATAAGCTGATCATCGTGTCAGTAAAATCAATATTATAAGTGTACTTTCACCATTTTTGACTTATGTTTCAAGTCAAATAAATTCATATCACTAGTCTTTTAGTTTTGACTATGCGTCATCAGATTCGGAGATCTAGTATAAAACACAAGACAATTAAGTATTCTATGGATATAATTGATTTGAGTAACTGGTACCATTTTTCAAAAAATTTATACATCAACTAATAATTAGCTAATTTGTACTGAATGAATGTTATCGACCAAGTAGTTGTTAAAATTAAAGCTGATAGCATTAAACAGCGATTGTTTAGTATTTAACTGATTTTCTTTTTGTTAATTTTTATAAACTGAAATTTACTACTAACTTAATTGATAACTCTTACTAGGTATCATATATATTAAACAAAATACCATCTAAGATTATATGGGTCATTAAATAAGTTGTTTTTGGTCTCAAAAGGTTATTAAACATTATAATAATTGATTCCATCCTCATATGGAACAAGAAATAAGCGCATCTATTGAATACAAGTTACAATTTGAAAATAGCTTAAGAAAAACAACAAACTGATCAGAGCTGAAATTGAAATTGTCCAGAAATCCGAGATAACAGATAAAGAAAAAGTAAATAAATAATGAAATAGTCAAGTGATTTTGATTAGAAAGAAGCAATTAGACTTTTTAACAGATAACAAATGAATTAACCTACTTTTCTTCAATACATAGTAATGTTTATGCTTTCTGTTACGATCCGCTTGTATAATTGAATTACGTTATAGGAAAATAGAACAATAAATTATTTTTCTTTGTCAAACAAATTATAATGAACGAAATTGGATTATACAGTCACTGGAATCGATATTAAATTAACGTAAACTGCAGCAACTCTTTATTATCTACCAATATTCATATGTACATAGTTTACTACTTACTATACATATGGGTTCTATAGATCAGTTATGGTCAGAATAGCTCAGATGATGAAGTTGAGTAATAAAAGTTCGAATCACATGGGGCGCATTAGTCTACTCATGATTAAAGGTACATCTTGAAGACGGGTACCAACTAGCATGGAAATTAGTTCAACTATCTTCGACCACTTAACATCAGTATTTGTATGTCCACATACATATGCTCCTACTGACATTAAGTGTCTATGTACATATGGAAAACTAGTTTTTGCCAATAGATTGATAGACGAAACAGATAACCAGCTGTGAAAAATAGATAAATTGGTCATTATTTCTAAGAAAAAACATGTATACTACGTAAACATGATTAAACGCAGCTGTGAGAATTAAAAAAGTTGATGTTATGCTCTATGAAACTCAGTTATCACACGAAAAATTCAAGGCAGATAAAACTGTATATCCAAACAACACAATGTAACAAGTCTTTAAGCGGGGTTAAGGATGCATAACTAATGAAGGATTCAATGGAGATGGGGCAAACGTTATAGACATCCCTAGTAGTAATTCTAGTCATCCACTTAAATCTGACCAAATAATTTGCTTTTCAGTTTGATTAACTTAATAAAGACGTCTAGTGCTCAACGATAAATAGGCAACTAAAGCGAATGTTCTCAAAACTTCCTATACTGAGGTAATCATCCTGGTAATTTTGTACACATCGAATAATGCGTAAATAGAACATAATGATTATGACATAACCGAGTGATCAGTTACAAAACGTTCCGTGGATAGATTTTAATCTATTTTCATTATATTTCCTGAAGTAATATCTCAAATTTATACAACCATGATTACGGTCAACTATTACTTACCTAAACTAAACATCCAACTATAACAATAATTATAAGCGTATGACTAATTCATTCGTACTTATAAAGTTGTGAAACACTAATATTTGATATATTCTTTGGATTTATTGATGGGTTACTATAGAAGATTGAATAGTACGTAGATGGTAAATAAAACGTTTTTCAGTTACCTATGAATTAAAAATACTATTGAAAATAACCATCAATTGATAATCCACTTAAGGAACGATGATTTACAATAAGAAACACTAGATTTTTAGAGGACTGTATAATTTGGAAAACAGTTTTCATCACAAATGAACATCAACTGCAGAACCAGACTAGTTATCTGAAGCTGTTTTCGAGTCTCATATTACAGCCGTGATCTCAGTCAGCTTTATTTAAGGACTGCTAAAAGTAGGCCATTATATTGTGATACTTTGTATCATTTTATATATAACACAACCCGCTTAACTTCAACTCCTAAAAAAGAAGTCCAAAGCATAAGGCCGAAATTATCTTTATCTCCCTTCTTCTGACTACTCACCGTTACTATCAGAGACGGAGCAAAACCAATGTTTATTCATTCTGATTTTTACTGAATCATAAATATAGAATACAAAAATATATATGAGAAAAAGAGTAAAAATCATCATGTGTATGCATTAACTTGTATCGAATTTATAATGAAAATAAGATCAATTTTAAAGACTATGAAAGTAAAAATTATATGTACAGATAATTGTTCATAAAATAGTACAATTTCAAATAAACACAATCGTCTGGTGAGTAAAAGAAACAGGATTATCCATCACACTTGATGGACCAAAATTTGATATATCCATCATCAGAGGCTGTTGTCAAAATTAGTTGACCGTCTGATGTATCTTCACTATGACTTTTGTCATTCAAACCCCAAGGTTGCCAACGTACACAATTTACATCTTCTGAATGAGCATTCGGAACATAACCCCATAGAACAGGTGGTTCTTCTAAACACGGTTTCCCGCCAATATGAATCAAACCACTAGATGGCATTTTATAGATGCATAATTTGTTATCAGAACCACAACTGGCTAAGAGTTGACCATCTGGTGACCTGTCAAGCATTTGAGAGAAAAGCACTACATATATAAAGTGAGTAAAAATATCGTTAATAAACTAAAAAAAATCAAACACGGACGAAGTTATACAGGTATAAACTGAAAATCGTCAATGTTTAGAGTTTAATTTTATTTTGCATCCAAACGTCAGCTAAACGCTGATCGACCGTATCTACGTAAGCAAAGTTGAATTAATTTTAATGGTAACAAAATATTTGCTTCTCCTACAGAGATCGAACTACCAGTTTTTGACTATCTATCTTACTGACCCTTAGTTTGATGTGATGATATGCGTAGTAACCATCCAGTCACATCAGTAAAGATCAATTGGTGAAATTTTCAGAATTCATCTCTAACCACAATATACTTTCTCCTTATGAAATTCCAACTTAAATCTGCGCTAACACTGAGCATTGAATAAACATGATCAAGAGATAAGGGTTAAATCAAATAGAAACTTAAAGCCTTAATCATAATGCGAAATGGAAATGAGATATCTGTCAGGAGAAAATTCCCCATAATGCATTATCAAACAATTACTTCAGCCAATGGTGAACTTAGAAAACTCATAGTACAAGTGATGGAGACGAGTGTTAATACCCATAACTGAAAATGTAAACAGTCAGTGTAGGCAAAGGATAATTTTGTTTGACGGAAAGAATAAACCCCCAATACAATGAAGAGATTAATAGTTTCATACATTACAAGATATTTGATGTTCTCTACATACAGTAGGATTAACTCATTCACCAGGTACTTGGGTAAGAGCCAAACTCTAAATGAGTGAATGAAACTACCCAGTAGCCCAAACCAAATTAAGTAGAGCAGGCTTTGAACCTGTAACTTAGTGACTGAAAGTTCTCTATGTAATCACGACACAAAAGAGGCTTTCTGTGAAAATTAATCAAGCCACAAGTTGTAAGGCTATCAAACTGGTCGGAGGTATAAACCACATAGGCCATTGGTGTATGTGCCTTATTCACCTAACTATAGACACTGTCCGCATATCTTTGGTTAGATCTGTAACATACATATGCACAACAGCTGTGCACTGATTATTCAACTTGACATTAAAACTACCTAGATGTTGATGTCCTTTCACCTTGGATATTAGTCATATCAAAACGTTTGAGGAGTGTTGTGGATGATGTAACTGAATAGACTACCACAGAATACATTAATTTCATATGTAAGCGTGGTTTTGCCTTAAACCATAAGAAACGATTCAATATCAGTTGTGAAGTCTCAATAAACTATGCAAATAAATACATGTTTTGAAAAGTGAATATTCAGTGTGACACTGAAATCCTACCATGAAAACTTTAGTTTCGTTTAACACTAAATCCCATCACTGTAAAACAACTTACTAGCGTAAAGTGTATTGTATTTGCATCAAACACTCTGGAAATGAACTCTAAACTATACTGAAATTTGTCGAACGAATCTAAACCAAAAACACTTCATGTTTCAGTTATTAATTAGGCGATATAACTTGGTGTTACTAACTGAACCAAAGAATGTACGCGGTATAAGTCAAGTATCCATTACAAAGTCCTCTAATTATAGACATATAAGAGTAAAAATGTTATTTACCAGCTTAAATCGAAAATTGTACGTATGTGATAACCAGTTAATGTAGCAATACACACCCACGAAGTTGATTTCTTGCAAGCTCCTAAAAGGTAAATAATAATTACATTATTATCTGATAATGTAACACATGTACAACCAACCAAAAACAATTCATAGAAACTGTACCCACAAAGTTAGTCACATAGAGAAAACACATGTATGAAGATAGATAATGGATTCATATAATCGAAATAGCAGTAGTAGGTTTGAATAGCATAAACTGTAAAAACAAAATAACTAAACAATTTACTTATACTAACTTTGCAAGCTAATTTATATTACCATTTAAAAACCTCTAAAAATACATCTGTGACTAGAAATGAAAGTGTTGACGCACACACAAAAATGAGAAAATAAAGTTTACTCTTTTCACAATAACCTTTCTAATAGTCAGCTAATACACTCACAACAGTAGAATAATCTTTATTGTTTGATAAGTATTTTGAGAACTGTACATTTTGAAAACTTTCCCAACATAGAAATATACATTCAGAGTTGATGAAAATCACAATGACAATAAAATGACAACTTTTCTAAGCTAAATATTTTCCATAGAAAACCAATTTCCCACTAAAATACATTGCTGTAAAATTTTTGTAAAATTAAACAATCTTGGGAATATAAATTAAAACATGATTTATGATATTAACAGAAAGAAAAAAACAAGTAAAATGTTAGCATTGATAAGTTGAACAATGTTAGTATAACCATCGGTTACCAGATACAAATAAACTAACTGAATAAAAATGAAAGTAGATTTTACAAAACCTAAACATTTGTACTTGAGCAAGAATGTTATCTGTCAAGTAATTATTCGAACAGCCAATCAAACGAAACGGAAAGCCTGACACATGTGTGTATCGGTTCAAGCACAAACAACACAACAGCACAGAGATATAAACCATGGAGTATAAGAAGTATCAGTATTATTAATAATCGTAAAGCTTAAGTATTAACAAGTGTTCTGAGAGAACACGAGTTCGTAAATAATAAAAAAAACATTATTCAGTAAAATCTTTGCATTTAAGGGATCACAATGAATACAAGTGCATCATTGTGAACTATCCTCGGTCATGTCACCCAGATTGCCCGCAAATGCACCGGTAAGGCCGAGAGTGGGGTGGGTTCGCCCTCCCCTACCATGGGACTGGATCTCCTCACGATGCTCCACTGCCTTGTGGGTCAGACCTTTAGGTCGAAGGCTCCGGGTGTGGCTTACTAAGAAAACTACCTGCTTCAGTCTGGACACCCGAGCAGTATCACGGCCCACACAAATAAAATTTTGTGTGGCGCATATGTATTCGGTGCCACCTTGTATCAATATCTATGTTAAAATAAATGAATAAATCCTCCAGAGTCCCCAACCACTGATCAAGGCTATCATGTAGACTCCAATCATGTATTCTGCATCTACCAACATCACTGAAACCGACAGTTAATCACTTCTTGAACTGGTCCCATATCTTGATTGAATTGCTAATAGTTTTCTTCACATGTTTATTTTATTTATTTATTTGAACACATAAATATTGGTACAGGGGGCACCAAATATGTATGCGCCACACAAAACAATGAGAATTTAAGGAGAAGGGAAAAAAAGTAAGGAACGTAGGGAATTATAAAAAAAAAGAGAACAATAATGGTGGAGACGAAAATGTACACTCAGAAGAAATCTTACAGTTAAGGAAGATACAACCACTTTTTATGAAGAAAGTAAAAGAAGGTTACAGCAGGATCGCCACTGGCTTCTATTCTGAGCCATATCTGATAACGTCTCTAGCCACTGTGTTGCACCATCTCTCAGACCCCAGCCAGGGAGTCGTGAAGGAAGCTCTTTGCAGCTTTCGTTCATACCACGACACCATGTCATATACTGACCACCTCTCCGTCTTTTCCAACCAGTTCCAGCATTGGAAAAAAATGCACGACGTGGAATTCTCTGGGACGGCATTCGTAGAACATGTCCAAGCCACCGAAGTCGGTGTTTCAAGATGGTGACACCAATTTCATTATCGACTCTGTGCCCGAACACACGATGCCGAACCTCTGCATTACTAACATGGTATTGCCACTGGATGTCAGCAATCCTTCGGAGACAGCGATGATCGAACACAGAGAGTCGTCTAACATCCTCAGCTCAGAGAGACCAGGTTTCACAAGCATAGAGCGAAACTGATCTCACAGACGCGTTGTAGATCCGAACTTTGACAGCCAAACTAACATCACGAAGGCGCCAAAGATGGCCCAGATTGGCATAAGCCGCTCTGGCTTTCACTACACGTGCACTGATCTCATTACTCACACCACCACCAGCACTTATGCAGCTACCCAGATACACGAACTTCTCGACCACTTCTATCTGCCCACCATCCAGAGTGAGTACAGGATTAGAATCCTCCCAGTCTTGTAGAAGTACTTTGCACTTCGAAGGTGCAAAGCACATATCGTACCTACAGACATTGATTACCAACTGATTAAGTGCAGATTGCATGACTTAGGCATTATCGCACAATAAGACAATATCATCCGAATAGTCAAGGTCGAGAAGTCTTTCTTCAGGCAACAGATCCACACCACCAGAATGTCATCGATGGTAAAGTTGAAGAGGAATGGTGAGGATTGTGAAACTCTGTCTAACTCCACTGCTTGAATGGAACAATGGAGAAAGGTGGTTGTATGCTCTCACTCTGCCTGAGGTGTTTGTATATAGGGCTTTTAGGATGTTAAGAAACTTTTCAGGCACACCCTTCTTCAATAGACAATCCCAGAGAACAGACCTATCCAACGAATCGAAGGCAGAACTGATATGAGGAAATGCTACGATTGTTGGCCTTTGATAAGTATGACGGTGTTCTAACATTTGGCTGAGGGTGAAGATATGATCAATACATCCTCGAGCAGAAAGAAACCCAGCCTGCTCCTCGCGAGTCAATCCTTCTCGAGTTTTGAACAACCTACGAAGTATGACGGAAGCCAAAAGCTTGGACGCAATCGGAAGTACACTTATCCCCCGATAGTTGTTACAGGAACGACGTGAACCCTATTTAAAGATAGGGACAACTATCGACTCATTCCATGACGTTGGTACACTCTCTAGTTCCCAGACCTTTGCAAACAACGTCGTGAGTCCCTCAGTCAGAAAGTCACCACCATCTTTAAAAAGGCCCCCAAATGCCCTGGTACGGCCGAGAGTGGGGAGAGTCCGCTCTCCCTCTCGAAATGCTCTCACATGGCCATGCGTATATAGCCTCTGCCAGGGAAGTCCTACTCACTGCATTCACGTGGCGAGGGTGTTGTTTACGAAAATGAGAGGACGAAAAGCGAATGTCCGGTGCTTTAACCGGATCCCAAACCAATGGTGCACATGGGCTCCAGTATCCTGAAGGAACAAATGGCGTATGAACCAATCGTTGGTCACCGGCTACCATGGGACTGCATCTCGTTACGATGCTCCACTGCCTTGTGGGTCAGACGTTCAGGTCGAAGGCTCGGGGTGTGGCCCCCTAAGAAAACCACCTGCTTCGGTTTGGGCACCCGGGCAGTATCACAGCCCTCACACAAATCAATTGAGATTCGTGTGGCGCATATGTATTTGGTGCCTCCCCGTACCTATACTTATGTGTTAAAATAAATAAATAAATCTTTAAAAAGAGCCGGAGGTAAGTCGTCTGGGCCCGGTGATTTGTAACGTTTCAAGAGTTGGAGTTCCTTGCGGACTTCCGCCTCATTTGATGGATCAGTCGTCACCGGCCATGGAGGGCAGGACAGTCTGACCGATGTTGCCGGAGCAGCAGGCCAGTTGAACTGCCCTTCAAAGAATTCTGCCCATCGTCCAAGACGTCGATGGATGTTAGTGATTGGCGTTCCGTCATCCTCGCAGATTGTTTCGCTCACACCAGACTTCTTGCTGCCAGTGGCCCGGATGAGTTGGAAGAGCTTCCGGTAATTACCAGATGCAGCTGCTGCTTCCAGCTCATTAGCACGCTTCGACCACCAGGCTTTTCGGGCCTTACGCAAGCTTTGCCCAATTTCATTACGTAACATCCTTCGTCCGTGGTCAAACTCACGGTCACCCGGAGCAGACCGACGGGCTTCAATGAGTTGTAAGGAACCAGAAGGAACCCAGTGTTTATAAGCGGGACGTCTCGCAAACCCACAACAGACTTTACCTGCCATTTTCATGGCGTCATACAATTGTAACCAATGCTCATCTATACTTTTCGGTGGAATGGTAGCTAGCCTAGAACTAGCTCGGTTCGGTACTTACTAGCAACAGAAGTTGCAACCAGCTTGCTAACATCAATCCTTTGGTGGCGGTCATTTCGTTGTCCACTGAAAAGTAAGGTAAGATTGGCACAGACCAGGGCATGATCAGAGTCCAGATAGGTACTCCAAAAGGAGCGGCAGTCTTGTACACAACCAAGCCAGCGGTAACTGATCGTGATGTGATCAATCTGAGTCCAGGCTTGAGATGCAGAACGAGGACGCCAGGTGGCACATCGGCGATGACTGCGTCGAAAGTTAGTGCTAGTCAGAAACAGGTTGTGTTCTGCGCAAAGTGGCAATAGACGGTCCCCATTATCTGACCTGCGACCAAGTCCCCATCGGCCACCTAAACGACTATCTTCTGCGCCTAGACGCCCGACCTGAGCATTCAAGCCTCCGGCTAGTACTACAATATCTGTAGAACGCACTTTCTGAAGAACAGTTAACTGGTGGTAAAACTCATCTTTGATCGCATCCGGGCTGCAATCTGTCGGAGCATAGACGGAGATGACGAAAAGACATCGTTTCTCACGCCGATTTCTTCTCACTTTGATGATACTTTCTAATCTAACAGCACATAATCAACTGTTGGTGGAGATCCAATCAATTAGTTCTGCCTCAGCTCTAGCGCTTAGTGAGACACCAATGCCAGCAAGACCAGACGAAGATGCCACAGAGACCCCGGATAAACGCACATAAAACAAGCTTTTGGAAGTGACAGATGGACAGCGAATTTGTCGTACTTCACTAGAGTCTTGAATACGGGTCTCGGATAGACAACAAACGTCAATATTAGGACTTTCCTAAGACATAGCCAGCCTTATCTGTTGTTCGACCTGCATAAGTGTGAGAACGTTTAAAGCAGCCAGATTGAATGGTGCGCGTGGTTTTAGAAAAACTGCTTCAGTACTCTTATTCGATGGTAACATACAATTTTCAACCAGGCAGTGACCCGAGAACGTTTAGATAGAGCCGAATATCCACCATAGGCGAGCTGCTGTATAAGTCGAAAAATAAGGATGGATAGAGTGGAAATAAAAGAGAGTGAATAAATGACGTGGTAAATAATAATAATAATAATAATAATAATAATAATAATAATAATAATAATAATAATAATAATAATAATAATGTGAATTGTTTGACAGCAAATCGCGGCGAGAAAAGAGTTTTCAGAGAATATCATCATTCTCATGATATTTGTGTGTGGGCCGTGATACTGCTCGAGTGCCCAGACTGAAGCAGGTAGTTTTCTTAGTAAGCCACACCCGGAGCCTTCGACCTAAAGGTCTGACCCACAAGGCAGTGGAGCAACATAAGGAGATGCAGTCACATGGTAGCCGGTGACCAACGATTGGTTTATACGCCATTTGTTCCTTCAGGATACTGGAGCCCATGTGCACCATTGGTTTGGGATCCGGTTAAAGCACCGGACATTCGCTTTTCGTCCTCTCATTTTCGTAAACAACACCCTAGCCACGTGAATGCAGTGAGTAGGACTTCCCTGGCAGAGGCTGTATACGCGTGGCCGTGTGAGAGTATTTTGAGAGGGAGGGCGAACCCACCCCACTGTCGGCCATAACAGGGCTTTTGGTGTCATTCACAGTTATATAATTTACCCGTGTGGGCCAGGGTAATTTTACATCGGTTTTCAGGAGAACCAGACACCGTCCAGACTTTCACGTGTCAACCTAAACAGTACAGCCCAAGCCCGTTTGACAGGAGAGTAAGACACCGGATAGGCTTTAACTCTACAATCTGAGTAGTGTAGCTCAATCCTGTGGCGCAACCACACAGGTACCAAGCACCCTGGTGTCCACGTAAGCGATTATTGGGCGTATGTAATGCATTTCCGAACCACCTCAGTCCATGAAGATGTACTGCCTCATCAATCGATTTGCCATTCCTACCTGGTACCATGTGTCTAGCATCAACACGACTTGTTTGATGGTCCGTTTTTCTTCTAGGAAAGCTATATCTAACTAACGTTGTATGAGCTAGAGTAAAAATGTACTTAATATATTTTGTTAAAAATAAGAAAACTACATTTATACCCAGTTAGTCAATAATGCATCTCAATGATATCTTAATTTAATGATTTGCTTTGTGGATGCGAGTTACACTGCCGACAATCTGGATTATAGGTTTTAAATTCTTTCTGGCTAATAATCTTAATGGTAACATTTTATACGTATAGAGTTTATAGTTTTCGGTTTGGATTGTTCCAAATTCTGAAAGAGGACTATACATGCCATACAACTAACAGCATGGGGGAGAGTTTGATAAGGCATATTATAACTCGTCTAGCGTAAGATAAGTATCCATTAAATACAAATGTGCAAGTGTATAAAGAGTTGAACTTAATTTCTTTCTTATGTTGGTGAAAATGCTTAAGAAGGATCTGGGAAGCTGATTTGTTGCTTTACTTGTCATAACCAAATAGGCTGCTCAATAAATTTTAATAGTGCTATGCAATCAGTTTTAACTCCCAATTTAATCATAAAAATATGCAAATGTTACACAGCATAACTCGCGTAAAAGGTGGTTTATCATAGTATCACAGTTGTCACTACTAATTTTTTAATGTTAATTTTGGGGTAAAAAACCATTTAAACTTTCATGTTTAGTTACTTGCAATTCCACGAGTGATGTGTGCTAATAACCACAAATATTTAGAGTTACCTTGACAGAGACTTTGTTATCTCTACTTATGTGCATTTTTTCCACACTTGTCATATTATCCTTGTGTAAATTCATTCAATTAAATTCAGTGATAAATCATCTATTACGCCTACGGATAGAGGAATAGAGTGCTTATGCATTTTTCTTATTCCAAGTTTCTTTCTTCTTATCCACTCTTCTTTGACAGTTCAACATTTTTACTTCTATTTTGTGTTTTTTGCCTCATAAAATTATATATTACGACTGGTTAAAAATGAGTGTAGTTGTCGTTGTGTAGTCCCGTCGCTTTATCTTTCTCCTTAAATTTATTGTATGTAACAACTGAAATAAATCCTTCATGTTTTCCCATTTTTCCTTACAACTTAAGGTGATATATATAGCGTTGCACTTTATAAACATCGCATGTCATATAAGACCCCCAACAAAAAATAGCAAGTTTATATTCAATAAATAAAAGGTTACTATTTCTTCCTGCTGTTCTCCATAATTGACTATGTTTTTACTCCTCTCACCCCGGTTTGTCACTGCTGTTGATGTGACAGTAGAAATAGAAATGTGTAAACAATGTTTCTTTGTTTTTTTATCCGTAAAGAGTGAATTTATAAGTATATATATATATATATATATATATATATATATATATATATATATATATATATATATATATATATATATATATTACGGGTAACTTCTGAGAACTATTTATGTATATCTATATTCCTCTTATTATAAGCTTTATTTTGACCATAGACTATTATGATACGATCTATTATTCTTAAATTATACTTGGTTTATTAATTAGTCTCCCACATTCATAACCACCTTTTGGCTCGATCTTGTACAAATGTTATTTCTTATTTTATGGTGTGATGTGATCCGTTTGGCTTGTATATAAACCGGGTGTGTCTAAAATGATTCGTATGGTGGGAACTAGTATTGGTGTTATGGACTCAACTGGCAGGGTTAGGAGAAAAAAGAACCGATAAGGACGCTAGGCTGATCATACCGGTCGATATGTCATTGGTTTAGCACAGTGCTAAGATTGTATAAGTCGTATTCTGGTGAATAAATCACATAATTATCCGGCCTAAAAGACAATATAGAGTGTGATATAATTCGTCCACCGTGTAATAGAACTGTAACACTAAAACTTACAGCAGATTGTTGCAAAATATTCCCAGTGTGGAATCTGTAACAAATCTTAATAATACAAAGTAAAAATCACTAAAGGGAGGATAAATTAGAACATTGATGGAAAGATAAGTAGAAACATTATTATATAATTTTCAGGTTTGAGATGTAAATAAGTGGACATATCTGAAGAAATGTATTAGATCAAGATGGATTTATGTGACGTTTTCAATGTAGGTCGAATAGTATTCGAATATGCGACCAACTATTTAGAAGTCTGGGCTTTAATTCTCATGAAAGATAAGGTTTAATTTTCACATTTCAATGAGTAAAAAAGTACATAGAGATATACAATCTTCTATAGGTTACACGTACAAGTAATTTAATAATTAAAGCTCTTGACTTCATTCATCATCTTATAGGTTAGAAATTAGGTAGTTTCATTAGTCTTCATCAATGGATTTGATGAGAAGGTTTTATGGGAGCGTCTGTCACTCAAAGGTGTACAAAGGAAGTATACAAACCTTATATGCCCTCAATAATCGAACACTACTAGTGGGACCAGAACTTATGGAGCATTGCCGTCGAAGCAGTTAACTTCGAGTAATGTTCGTCAGGATTGTCCGCTTTCTGTTATTATTTTTCATCGTTTCACTGTTTAGCAATTAACCTACCACGAAACTCTCTTGTTGACTTACAATATGCAGATGGTATCGTTCTGCGTGGCAAATACGCTGAAAAAACGCAATCCTATTACCGCTTTAAACGACAGTGCTAACATGTTTAGGATGCTTATCTCTACATAGAAGCGAAATGATCCGCGTCGACGTAAAGTGATTGAGCGTATCGATCACTCCACTTGTCTTGGTGTCTGAAGAAATCACGACACGGACTCGGTAAGCTTGCTTGCTTTTCGTTAACTTGTAGCGCATGTAATGTAGATGGGATGTTCGTTCACCAAACAAACAACCCGTTCACTGAACAACTGTTCGATCACTTTATGACTGTGAAATGTGACCTTCAAAAATGGAGAATATTCACAAGTTATTGGTATTAGATCAGAGATACCATCGAAGCATTGCTAGTGCATTCTAGGACCATCAAACAAGTCGTGTTGATGCTAGACACACGGTACCAGGTAGGAATGGCAAATCGATTGATGAGGCAGTACATCTTCATGGACTGAGGTGCGCCACAGGTTGCAGACTACACGATTGGAGTCTACATGATAACCTTGATCAGTGGTTGGGGACTCGGGGTGACATGACCGAAGATAGTTCTCAATGGCCTAAATGGATTCACTCTTTGTTTCCCTCTCGATCTTAAATTCCAGTAATCCACGAGATACACCTTTCCATCCAGTCTTTTCGAAACATTCCTAATGTTTAGTCTTATTATTATTGCTACTACGTTACATACGGCTTTTTTGCTAATTGTCTTGTTTTTTCTATCTCTTCGTGTTAATGTAATATGGAAACCTGGACCATCAATCTCGCACTCTATGCAGATAATGTTCGTTTGTCTGTCTACTCCTCCAATTAGGCCTCCAGTAAGTTTAATTTATCATATTATCAGGACGTTGAATATTCCTAGCAGAAAATCAAATAACACTAATTTACCTACTCTGTAATTGTTCTTGTTTTAACATTGTTCAAATGGAGAGAGTATTTATAATCAAACTTCGCTTATTTAGTGAATACTTGTACGTCGATTACCGTGTTAAGTAGATTTTCGATCAATGACTAGTTTTTTTATAATAGATAGTACAGCTTTTGTTAAATGAAGAATGAAGTGTTGATAGATAGATGAAACATGACAGACGAGAACATCGAAAAATAAATGACCTTTGAGAACCTTTGCAACAATAAATTTGACGGGCTAGAATGTGATTATTTGTCTTCAGAAGTTATGTCCAAGTCTCAAATTCTTGCAAAAGTGAATACAACCGCGCTGAACTTTGTATACCAATCAATTAACTTACCTAAGTGAAGAAATGCGCTATATCAAGTTGTTCTAAAGGAGAATTTAAGTAAACGAGAGTAAAAATAACCCACTCTCCCTCAACAATGTGTTGTTTGTTTTTAGTCAGTCAGTCATCCACTACGTAGGATCAGGCACATATGAATCGGTTCAAGTTGCCGTACCTCATTAGTACGATAAGATCAACACCAAATTCATAGTAGTTACTTCAATGGTAGTAATATATATATAAGGATAATATGTAGGGGTATGATACAAGGAGAAAGAATTGGTTCATGGAAAGAAAGGTGTAAAGTGATTTTAATCTCACGGTTTAAGGGAAGACACTATTGTGATCGATTTTCAGCCATGTCGCCAGTTATTTGGAAATTTATATTTAAACTAAAAGATACATTTCTAAAACTCACCTTCCCATCCCCAAAGTTTGATACATCGATCATCACTACAGCTTGCTAAAATGTCACCAGATGGAGAAAACTCTGCTTTCCACACAGTGGAGTCATGTCCAGCTAAGGAAGTTGAAACAAATAAATAAAATAACATACTCGGAAAAATAAACGCAAAGATTACTGGTTAATTAATTTTTAATGCATGGGGTATGTGTAACATTTATACTGAATAAACAAACAGAGGTTACAATCAATGTTACTATTTCATAACGCTAGATAAGTATCTACTTCTAAGAACTAAGACTATCCGGGAAATTGCTTTAAGTAATACACACCAGCGGACATAGATAACATATACCTCAGATAGGTAAATTAACAACAAAATCACCCAGTAGTTTACCTTTCATGCAAAAAAATCAGTGTGTAACGTCAGTATTGCTTGCACACTCATTTCGTAGTGAGAAAGCTGTGATTCGAAGTTAAAAGTAGACAAGTACTGATACAGAGGATAACCCTGTAAGGTTAGTGATCATATAAATATCGTTTAGTAGGTGAAGCACTTGGCTTCCAAATATTCGGTTACATGTTCAAAACCTGTCTTACTTACTGAAATTCTAGTTGCCAGACAATACAGCAACCTGTACATGCTTATTGAGTTATATTAACTATTAGCTACTATGTACCATAAGGTGGATTCAAACCAATTTATGTATTGAAGGGAAGCGGTTTAAGATCTCCTACTTTCTTAGTAATGTGTGAAAATCTAGAAGTCAATACTCCCCACTTCCTACTAAATGTGTATTTTAGACTTCCCATCTCAACTATTATCAAACAGGACGAAACGAGTGTACTGGATTCCAGTGCTAGTTACCGTTCATCTCTGCATAAAATATCATCAATATGATAATGAAAAGTACAACCGAAGGGCGATTTGAGTAATTTATTCAACATGCAACATAACTGACAACTTCGACCTAATTTATATCGACTTACAGAGTGTTTTCATTAACAACGTGAGGCAGTGTCTTAGTAATTATGACACCCGACTTTCAACTAGTAGACAGTAGGTTGAAACTCTGCCTTGCTTAACTAGGTTTGGGCAACCGGTTATGGTCAATAATCACTAACCAGTCAAAGTAGAGAAGAAGAATGTTCATACCTAGTGTCATCATTTTGTAGTCTTAAGTTTTATTTTGAAAGAGTGAACTGCACATCTTTACCTTCTACACGTAAATTAAATTCATTTACACGATAGTTATGTATTTATTTATATAGATACTAGTCAGCTGACGAAAATTTAACAAAATACGACTTCATATTTCTGGAAATAATGTTATAATCGAGTTGCTAGAGGGAACAAAATGTGTAGGATTCAAGAAGACCTACTGAATAGTCACTCACTATCTCATAAGAGCTATAACTTGCAAAAACCACTGTGAAGCAATTTAACTTTTTCCTGATCTATACTTTAGACTTAACGAATTTTCGACTGAAGTTTTCCCACTCCATCGAAACAACTTCCGTCTCTAAACGCTGCCTAACAGTTTATATTTGATCCTTGATGAGTAGTTCAGTTAAGCTAAAGGAACTGCTTCAATTAAATTAAGATCCCACATTCAGAGCATATTCACTTCAAAGGATAACAGTAAAAATAGCATACTCCTAAGTAAAATGAAAAGGTGCATCGTACATTATACTTTCTAAGAAATTTCATTGAAACAGGTATCTTAATTAACATGACGAAAGAGTTAGATTGACATCAGTAAACTCTTGGCGTAATGACATGTTATAAATTAATAACATGAACTGACTCACAAAAACAAAAAAGGTATCCAATTGAAAGAAGCGTTGAGTAAAACATCTAGATGGTAAATTGACTAAATCCGTTTATTTAATATTGCATTACCATGAGATGAGTCATCGAATATTTAGTGTAGAAATATAAACTACTAATTAGTACTTAAAATTATTTAATTAAATACGGAAGCAGCTCTGAAGATTAAAGAATATGATACCAGTTTAAAAAGAAGTTTGGTAACAAAATTAGGATAATCATCACTTACTTAATTGAATAAAAACAGCCCAATCATCAAGTTCCTCTTTGTACACATTTATCTTATTGTCATAACTTGTAGAAACCAGAACCTATATAAAACACAAATGACGGAAAAAAGAAGTCAAGTTAACTCGAACATGGCAAAAATATATAGACAAACCTGAATATGACCGAATAATCAGTAGTGACTAGTTTTGAATCTCTCTAGTTCTTGGTGCTGATCAGATTTTAAAGACTAAGTGGCAATTAAGCCTCTGTTAGAGGGAAATTGATTATGAATATAGTGGTCTCGAGTGCTGTTAGAAGGACGAGGGTGGTTATCACTTCCCGGTTACCAACACCGTGGAAGAGTTCTTCTAGAGGTACCTGGACAGAAAACTGGGTTACATTTGGTCTTATTGACCTGACAGCGTGACCGCAGTGTCCAAGGAACAACTTCTTGAGGCTGGTCACATATGACCTCTTCGTGGGTAAGTTTTGTATTAGCTTCGTACTTTTTGAGACCTTACCACCGGAGACGGATTTACGTGAGATAAGACGGTGTGCACTTTTAGGGTCGACCTATCTAACACCCCTCTTCCTTTGTGGAAAGGTAGCATCGCTGTTATGCTGGTTGTCTGAGGGAAACACCTCAAAGCCGCCACACCTCTGTACAATCAGCAGTACAACTTCGCCGTCGGACTTTGGGTTTGCTATTTTTAGTCTTACCGCTCTTCAGCCGACCTGCCTGGCATGGTAAAACTTTGAGGGACGATTGTCCCGGTCAGTACAGCCTAATTGGTTCATCGCACTAAGCAAGCCCGACCACCCCGTCAGGTAGTAGAAACGGTTGTGAATGTGGCCGTTATTCGGCTGCAATTCGGCATCGCGTACTCTGTGTTTTGGTGTTGAGTGGTTGGTAGTAAACCAACCTACATTTCCTGCTAGTTAGCACATAGCTGTTGTTACAAAGTCTAACACTATTAGATGTACAAAAACAGTGATAATCTTGTGCAAATTAGCAGTACAAATTAGTTTCGTCAACTATTGGAGTCCCGAGGTATTTTTACGATGACGGAACGCCTTAGCAAGAAAAGACGACGTATTACTTGAAAACGAATACCAGACTGAGAAGCTTTTCATCACGTAAGAAAAAACCCCCTGTTTTACCTATAGTCCTAAAAATTTTAGCTAATTTAAGTGACAACTCCTAGGCATTGATCTGTCAAATTATCCAAACTGATTTAAATGTGTCTGACAATTACCAGGTTTAAGATTTTAAACTACAAAAAACCATTATATTTATAGTGCTTATTAGTAATTATCTCAATCCAACTCTCATATATGAATGGTACGAAAAAAGCAAATAACTTCAATGATCAATGGATTTCATGTTATGACAATCTCAGTCAGCTCAGTTAGCTGCAACGTAGGACCAGGCACATATATGCATTGGTCCAAGTTGCCATACCTTATTAGCACAACAAGATGGACACCGGATTCATAGAAGTAGTCACATCAAAGGTAGTAGTATATAAAAGAAAGATTGTGTATGAGGATATAATACAGGAAGAAAGAATTAGTTCGTAGAAAAAAAGACATGAAGCGATTTTATTCTCTTAGTTTAAAGGAAGACAGAGAGTGTATGCAACGATGCTATTGTGATCGATTCTAAGCCATGTCACCAAGAGTCTCCAACCATTGTTTACGATAGTCACGCGGACCCCAACCAAGTTGTCTGCATCTACCAACATGGCTCAAACCAGAAGTTAGTGCCTTCAAGCACTGATGCCACGTTTTGGTTTGGCCGCCCCTAACTTTCTTCCAATTATCCCTAACACCAGTGAGCATTGCGCGTCGTGGTAATCGGTGTTCAGGCATACGCAACACGTGGCCCAACCATCTCAGTCGATGAAGATTCATAACCTCATCAACTGATTTACCATCGTTTCCTAATACCCTACGTCTAACCTCACTATTATTTACCCGGTGATCCCAGCAGATACCAGCAATATTTCTAAGGCATCTGAGGTCAAATACTAGTAACTTACGAGTATCTTCAACTCTTAATGGCCGTGTTTCGCAGCCGTATAGAAGAACGGAACGAACTGCCGCGCAGTATACTCGTCCCTTAATTGATAGACGAATATCTCGCCTTCGCCATAGATGACATAAGTTGGCAAAGGCCAAACGAGCTTTTCGAATCCGTGCTGAGATTTCGTCGCACACCAATCCATTAGGGCTGATCAGACTTCCAAGATAAGGGAAGTTGTCAACGCGTTCGACTACTTCACTCCCTATCCTTAGTCCAGGTGTTGACGCAGACCAGTCCTGAAGCAACAACTTGCATTTAGAGGGAGAGAAGCGCATCCCAAACATTCTGGCATTGTTGCTCAGTGCTACCAAAAGACTCTGCATTTCATCAGCGTCCTCACCAAACAAGACTATGTCATCTGCGTATTCTAAGTCAATAAGTGGACCTCCTGGTAGGAGATCAATACCTGAGAATTCAGTCCATGAGAGCGTTATTTCCATCAGTAGATCTATGATGAAGTTGAACAAAAATGGAGAAAGTGGACAGCCTTGGCGGACGCCACTTGAGGTTGCGAAAGCAGATGACAGTTTGCCATAAGCTCTCACTCGACTAGTAGTGTTCGAGTAAAGAGCCTTCACAAGGTTTATATACTTCTGAGGTACGCCTTTCAATGACAGACACTGCCACAGAACCTCTCGGTCAACAGAGTCAAACGCTGCTTTTAAATCAATGAAGACCACTATTGTCGGACGCCGATAAGTATGCCTGTGTTCTAGAACCTGACGAATGGTGAATATGTGGTCTATGCATCCACGACCAGGTCTGAAGCCAGCTTGATTCTCTCGTGTTTACAGTTCACGAGTCTTAGTTAGGCGTCCTATAATTATCGAGGCTAGTATTTTAGAAACTATATTAGTTAAACCAATCCCTCTATGGTTGTCACAGGATGATTTTGACCCGTTCTTATATATTGGGACGATAAGTGATTGTGACCAGTCAGAGGGAATTATGTCCAACTCCCAGATTTTATCTAAAATATTAGTCAACCTAGTCGCTAAAATTGGACCACCATCCTTAGAGACCTCTGGAGCCAATCCATCTGGACCAGCTGCCCTTCCTCGTTTTAGATTACCTATAGCCTTTTGAACTTCAGCTAGAGTTGGAGGACCTACTTCAATGTTCTATTCACATTGTCTGGGAATGGTGAGTAGTTGTAGAGTAGCTGAATGCCAGCTGAACTGTTCTCTAAAATGTCCCGCCCATCGTTCTAAACGTCTGAACTGGGAGCAGATGAGAGTCTTTTCTTTCCGGGATAGTCTCACTTACACTTGACTTATTCATTCCAGTTTCTTTTATTAGTCTGTAAACTTGTCTTGTGTTCCCCATAGCCGCCGCCTTTTCCATCTCTTTTGCTTTCGTTGCCCACCACTGTTCACGGTCGTTCCTTGGACTTTTGCTTAACCTAGATCTGATTTGTTTCCGCTCTTCAACGTGTTCAGAGCCTGATGGGATGAGTTTACGAGAATCCATCAGTGCAATAGACCCTGAAGAAATCCATTGGTTCTTTGTAACCCTGTGGTTTAAATTGCTAATAGATGTCACTGCTGTTTCCAAAGCTGATTGTATATCTTTCCAAACAACATCTGGGTCAGCCTCGTTTTCAGAACTACCTAAGTGTGACCTCAGTTGTTCTTGGAACCTACGATTGGTTTTCTCGTTACTCAGTTCAGTTTTAATGGGTCTTTTTAGTGTGGCTTTTCTGCGTCCAGTGAGGCGCAAGCGGATGCGTGCTCGTATTAGGGCATGGTCGTCAAGGCAGGTACTCCAGAATGAGCGACAATCTTCTATCGACTCTCTCCAACGATGACTGATGGCAATATGGTCTATTTGAGTCCATTGTTGGTTTGGTGCAAGGGGTCGCCATGTTAGACGATGTCTCTCCCTATGCTTAAAATTTGTGTTTGCTAGAAATAAACGATTGCCTGAGCACAGTTGCAGCAGACGATCACCATTATCTGTTCGCTGCGCCGGAATACTAAAATACCCACCTAAATATCTTTCTGTTTCGTTTAAGCTACCTACATGGGCATTAAAGTCAATCTGCACCAATATTGCATTTTAATTTGAACTATAGATAAAATCTTTTTGTATTTAGCCATTAATAGTTGTAAAGCCTAGTAAGACATGTAGATGGCTTAATTTTAAGCCCTTAAACTGGTATCAAAAAGTACGACTGATACCTAGAAGTAGGTGTAACAGTGTTCACTCATTTAGCTTGTAGTGAACTGTCTTTGACATAATACCTGAGGATTCGTATATCAGTCACTCTGATAATCGTTATTAAATAAATCCCCACGATTTATAAATTCCAGAAGACAATAAGAACCATCAACTACAGCTTATTACTGAGCAGCACAGATCACCAGGCCACAAGCACACAAAGCGAGTTCGACCAGAAATGCTAAAGTGAGAGAGCGAATACAGAGGCAAAGTGAGAATCGGATGAATCAAGATTCAAGCATGCATATATATATATATATATATATATATATATATATATATATATATATATATATATATATATATATAGACTGGCAGTGAATATGTGAACAATGGATCCACAACCTGGACGAAGATGAACCTGCACCCAACCATTTTAACATGAAAAATACTTACCAAGTGTACTCACCTCACCGTGTGGATGCCAGACTACTGATTTTACATCCTGTGAATGGGGCTGCAGAACGCTTACACACTGAACATCCTCTTCGTCATCGAATTCCCACAACCAGACACTTTTATCTCGACCGCAAGTGGCTATCAGATGACCGGATGGGCACCAAGCAACACACTTGACTTCGCTAGTATGCCCTAATATGTATGAGAAAAACAATAAAAAATAGTTTGCATTAGTGTGAAATTGAATGACTACCTATAATAAAATGTTATCACTATATAATATCATACACTACCTACCGAAAAAGAATATTTCCCTATGCCTAGCCCATATAAAGCTACGTATTTTGTTCGCCTCAGATTTGAAAAGTATGCATTAGTGAGAAAGTTCACGGCAGAGAAGATTTAAGCTCCACAAGTCAGGTGAGGAAACAATCTGTATTGAAAGAGGATGGTTTATGAACAAATCGCAAATGTATTCATTGATAAAAATCAATCGATTTGTGAGGGATGAGATACTGCCCGGGTGCCCGAAACGAAACAAGCGGTTTTCTTTGGGAGGTACACCTCGAGCCTTGGACCTAAAGGTCTAATCCACAAGGCAGTGGAGCAACATAAGGAGATGAAGTCACATGGTAGCCGGTGACCAACGATTGGTTCATACGCCATTTGTTCCTTCAGGATACTGGAGCCCATGTGCACCATTGGTTTGGGATCCGGTTAAAGCACCGGACATTCGCTTTTCGTCCTCTCATTTTCGTAAACAACACCCTCGCCACGTGAATGCAGTGAGTAGGACTTCCCTGGCAGAGGCTGTATACGCTAACCGTGTGAGAGTATTTCGAGAGGGAGAGAGGACTCTCTTCACTCTCAGCCGTACCAGAGCATTTGGGGGCACGATCAGACAGTGACTCGAGATGAAACAGCGTTCTCACCATGGGCGAACTACTGTATAAGTTGAAAAATGGGGATACATGAAGTAAGAATAGAGGTAGATAAGTTCTCTCGGGATACTGAAGCCCATGTGCACCATTGGTCTGGGGACCCGGGCAATATCACAACCCTCACACAAATCTAATGAAATGACAATTACTTTACGAAATACTATTCTAGCTTCAATTGGAATTCAGATATCTCATATTCACTTGATAACACTGTTATTATTATTATCACTATTTTATATATACTACGTCACTTATGTACCCGCATTTTTCAACTTATACAGTGACTCGCCCAGAGTGGAAACTCTGATTCTCAGCTACCAAATAACAGTTTCGTTTTCTATTGTATAAAACGGAATGATTCAAACAAGGCATATTAACCAGATTCTTACGATAAATAAGAACACCGGCTTAAATACTACTCCGTGTTAAGAAATTAATCCATCTTGTCTAGCAGAAAGGCTATTTCGCTACATTGTAAACAATTAATAAATAAAAAATTACCAAGGTCCACCTGAAATTCAGAAACAACTTTATGCTACAAGTGCAAGTGAATCTACTATAGTAGACTACGACTACGAATCTAGCAAAATGACCAAAGTCTCGGTCAACCAAATTGTGTACTAGACCCAAATAACAAATAAGCATGGTCAACTTTATTTAAATTGTTGAATGTGACACGAAGAAATGGTTTTAATTCAATATATTGTATTAAAAACATACCTTCTAAGGTCACAAGCGCCTCCATTTCGTGCCCTGAAGCCTCTTTGAAAATTTTCCAAATGGCTACTGTTCCATCAAAACTTGCTGAGGCTATGTAGTTACCACATGGTGACCATGTTATGCATCTAATTGATCTTTTGTGTGCCTCTGGGAGAGAGAAACTGTTAACCCATGATTCATCATCACATTTGGCCCATGATTTGATTATTCTGTCTTCCCCACCGGAAACCAAAACAGATCCTTTATGGTTCCAACTTAAAGTCCACAATCGCCTGTTGCTGCCTCTAAGTTTCCGCACTTCACGAACACTAATCATTCACGCGGCTGAAGGTCAATATATAAACGACCCAGAAGACTTGTAAGGTCGTTCAATATTCAATACTACGGCCCGGATCTTGTTATATAGATACTACCTTAAAACGAAAATGAAGTAAAAACGACGTCATAATAATCTTTCTGTCATCAATAGTGAGTGTATTCTCTTAAATGCTTGTTGCAGGCTTACCTTTGAATATTCTTTTTTTCAGTTGTCTAATTATGACCTCTAACAAAGTCCAGATACAACTGCAAACTTGGTATCCTGTTACGTTTCAGGTTTATGTTTCTGCAGATGCAGAAGAAATGTTCATTCAACTAAAAGTCTCGAAGGTTGTGGCCAGCTCCTAATTGCTAGTGTTGTATCCTCGTGGAACGGCTGGGTTAAGTTTGTAAGATATTAGAAATAAGAATAGAGAGAACTTTGGGATGACTGAGGTTCATTTGTTTTCAGATGCCTCCAAAACAGGTTACAGTGCGTAAGCCTACTCGTGGAATATACCCAGGCACAAAACCCGTACAGATTTTTGCTCTATGTTAAGGCCAGAGTCATTCCTATAAAGCCAGTAATTATTCCTAGACTAGAGCTGATAGAGGCAGTTATGAGTGTCCGAATGGGTGAAGTTCTGAATAAAAATCTTCCACGCACGTTTTGTAAGACTCGATTTTAGACGGATTCTATGATAGTTCTGTACTACGTGGGGAATACGAAGAGCAAGTATTCCAACTTAATAGCAAAACGCCTGACTGTTATTCACCAGTTAACGTTTATGGGCTGTAAGGACACGTTGGAAAATCTTGCCGACTGGACTTCAAAGGACATACGGAACGGACTAGACTTAAAAATATGGCCTGGAGCCCGTTATTTCATAAGTAATATGGAATTTATAAAAATACCGAAGCTCATTTGGGAAACGCCTTCGAAAAACGTTGGATTTAAAAGAGCTCGCATGACCAACACAGGCACGGTGAAACATAGCTCAAGTCCAGTCCTGTTATACCACTGGAATTGGTGAAAGCTGATCAAAGCCGTATCATGACTCAGGAGATATGTGATCTATCCGACCGTCACTTACTCTTGTCACAAAAACATGTCTTTAAGTATGTGCTATCAGACAGTTGATGGAATAGATGTGGCTAAATGCAATCCAATAGTCTTATGGCAAAGGGATATATATGGGGAAGCTGTGAAACAACTTTATTACAATTGCAAAGGTGCAGTAAAAATAAATGTTACACATTTCAACGGCTAGTGAATCTGTTGAGAGTGTTGTAAAGCCAGTGAAATGTTAATTAGCCCTGGCCAAAGCATCCGGTAACCAGGTAACTAAATATCAGACATTTTTTTCGATTCTCGTTAAGTCCAAAGATAATCAGTCGCATGCCATGGAGTGGTGCATATAGCGTTGGTCGCATTCTGTTTCTTGTACCTACTCTTACTGATATACTTTTGTAATAACATTGTTTGTGTTGTACGGTTAACGAAGTAGTCCTAGTACCCGAACACGACGAAAGGGTAATCCTTGCTAGGTGTTAACCATGAAGTACGATATCGACGTCAATTGATTGGTTACGTCATTCCCGTCCAACTCGAGTAAGCCTACCAGTCAATGGCATAAACAACCTACTTTGGAAATCTTCATCCTTATCAATAACACAGAATCCTCGTGGTTTTATTTCCATGCCGAACGTGCATTTCGAGACAGTAAATAAATATTTACAATGCTTAGTGAGTAATTCTTTATTATTTTAGATGAGTGTAGTGAGCACATGATATGTGCATTTATTAGAACTATATTATTATTACGCGTTAGAGTCCTTTTTAGTTCTTTTCGAATTCATTGCTTGTTGAGAAATTTGGTACATAACTGTTTGTCAAGAAGTATCCGTTAAGTTAGTCGGAACACTCCTAGAAGTACGTGACGCAGTAGTACTGCTGAATAAATGGACAGAAGAATCAGTGTCTTAACATAACGACAAAATTTCCAGTCCCATCTACTACTAGCCATAAATGTGCAATTAAACAAAACGACACAAAGGTTTTATTTAGCTGAAAGATATAAAAAACAGGCGATGCACATAGCTGTCCATCATTTAGTAATTTTCAAAGCCTAAATGCACGGGTATTATCAGGTTAAAGTAGGCTATAACTATGACATTGACTTAATGTGACATAAGCCTCTCAAAGTCGTTAAAACGGATAAGTGACCACTTCAATGCAAAACTGAACATTTTTCCCCGTGACTGTGCAGCACTGCGTGCCCAAACATGATCTAGTTAGGATGCTTGAACAAACGTCTTCAGCCAGGAGTATGTCCAGTTAAACAGGTAGTGCCGGCAACGATATTGAAGATTTGTGAAGCCATTTATTTTGAGAATTTATTTGCCTCTACATATCCAAGTAGCCCATACCTGCCTGATAAAAGATAGTAAGCTGTTAGAAAAGATTCAAAGCGCTACAATCAAGTTGGTTTCAGGAACAGAAAAGCTACTGTATGACGACTATTTGGGTAAACCAAATGTGTTCCACGTATCATGAGATAGAGGGTATTCTGCCTTGCGAGGACAAGGTTCGAGCAATCAAGGACTACAACGTGCCGTCCTCACTCAAGGAACTGAAGGCTTTTCTCGGTTTGGTTAACTTCTACCGACGTTTTATTCCACACGCGGCAGAACGGTTACGAACATTAACTGCTTTACTACGCGGTAATCCACGCAAATTAGAATTGAACGATACCGCACGTACTGCATTTTCAGAGATCAAAACGGCTCTCGATCAAGTTACACTTCTCGCTCATCCTGACCCATCAGCCACGCTTAGTATAGCGGTTGATGCATCGAATTTCGCTATAGGAACCTTTATGCAACAAAATATCTCGGGTAGTTGGCAACCGCTCGAATTTTTCTCACGAAGCCTTACTCCCACGGAGACGAGATATAGCGCTTTTGGCCGCAAACTGCTAGTAGCCTACTGCGCCTACTACGTTAGATACATCAGAGACCTCGCTCTCACGTCCCGGTCAACAGCACGCGTCATCTGCACTATCTACGGACGAGACTTCCGTCTCACGTCCAGATCAGCAGACCACGCCGCCCTTGACCTCGGATGAGATCGCAGACCCACGAGACTACTGTCTCACGTTCCGGTCGTCGAGTACGCTTACCCGCACGCTTCTGCGACTAACCGCACAGTCAGTAACGGATACGGTGTAGGATTATTCCTATACTATACGCATGCTACACTTTTCTTTTTTTGATTTTTTTTGTATCCCGAGCCCATGCTCCGACCATCACCCGTTTGGTAACGCTGACTTCAGTCAACCTTGGCGAAAGCTGGCCTGATCACCTACGCTCTTGTCAACACACTCAGTCGATAATCTGGTTTCGAATCCGCCTGGCATACGCTTGGTTTCGCGCTTGGTCGTTATGGTCGTTTCCGGTTTCTTGGCTCAACGTAGTTTCGTCCTACGTCTGAAACGTTCCCTGGTCCGCATCCCTACGAACGCAATCTTCAGATCCTGGATACAAACCACTCTGGTGTGGTACGCTAACTCAAGCAACAAATACAGCACACTTCTCCTGGTACCGTTCTGCGCAAAAGACTTTTGTTGGCAAGTCGAGGATCAACGATCGCTTCCTGTTTCGCCAATTCTTCCGTCCTACAACAGCATTTTTGCCGATCAGTCCCACGAATCAAACCGCTACCTATCGAAAGTGTAAACCCTTTCTAACGGGGGGGTTCCTGCAGTGACTTACTTTTGTCAGCAGAACGCGATTGGTTCAATGAAAACAATTATTATTATAACCAATTGTACCAGTGATTGTTTTACTGTGCTCGTTTGTTTAACTGTGTTAATGACAGCCATTACTATTACTCGCTCTCCCGTTAACATTAAACTTGTACGAATTCGATTACACTTAGTAACCACGCTTGTACTCCTTCGGCACGATCTCGATATTCTTTCGATACCACGAGATAGCCAACAAATACATTTCGACTACAGCCATCATCTGCCTTCTGATATTGAACTACGGGGATCTTATTGGTTAACTGGCACGTAGTCTTCTTGTAGCGGTGTTTATAGTCAAGCACGACTCGACATCACGTTTCATCTTTATGTTTTTGCTTGACAGATTATAAACTGATTCCTTATTACTAGCTATCCGAATCTAAAGTCTACATATCTGCATTTATTTAATCACCAAATGACTGCAATAACTTCTTGGCAATATAACACTTGGAGTAATCGGAGCACTTGACGAAACACTGTAAATTCCTGTTAGATCATCTAGACATTTTCCATGACTGAGCTTCAAAGGTTCAGAAAACTGAGTAATATCCAAACCTAATAAGAGGTACACAACAAACAATTTAATTGATTTTGATATATTTTTATCCGAACACAAGAAAATATGCAAACTGCAGAAATCAGCAGTCACTACAGACACAATATATAATAATAAATCATGAATAAACGGTCAAGATACTAATGATCATTTTACTTCAATCTCAGTCAAATAATACAGACCCGTTCAGTCACTAGGAATTTATGGACGTTGAACTATTGAATGCTGATTCGACCAAAGACTTCCCAGTTATGTTGAAAACCTCGATTTCCATCTTAACTTGAGAAATAACGTTCTCAAAATTTCTTATCCATCTTTAATCTCTATCCAACCAAATTGAAATTCTGCTACCATAACTTCAGTATAGGAATTCGATTTGTACGGTAAAACAAATTTAAACATGCTGTTATAATAAGGAAAATGAAAAAAACGAGAGCATAAGTTTATTCTCTTGTGATGTTCCCACTTTTAGTTTAAAAGAAAGTAGAACTTAACACGAATATGAGCTACTGATGAAACTAACTCATGCACTTCGTTTCGAAATAAACATATCCTCTGAAATTAAAAAAAATATGTAGAGCATAAAAATAAAATCAACCAGTGAACCAGGACCTATAACTACTATGACGAAAGAAAAAGAATAAATGGAAATAAACGAGCGAATTGATAAAATACGGAATTCACTGAACCAAGGAGAGAAGACAATTCTGAAAACTCTAAAAGTTGATCAAACGAAGCAAGCTACTTATGAATAATAAGTAGCATATCGCAAAACACAGTGCCACACAAGAAGAGATGCAAAATTATAGATAAACAGAACAGTAATTATTTAAGATTTTTCCCTTATAGAATTTTATGACATACAATTACAAAATCAACATGAACAATCACTGAGGTAATAAATATTTTTGATATTTTCTCGGAACGTATACATGTAACATTACTGAATTATGAGGTGAATTCTCACATCAAGAAACGAGAAATGAAAATTTAATAAAGAAATACAATTTTCCAAATTGCTACCTTTCGTGACTTGATACGGATCTAATTAACACACCAATGAACATAAAACTAATATTATTCAATTTCTGGTTATTCATATAAACAAAACGTACATTCACTATGATATTTATGAACATAATAGCAAAGTTAACAAGTTTGTAATATAACAATATTGACATATAGTATAGTTAAAGATTTTATATAACTATGAAAATGCCATCAGTAAAAATGAAAAGAAGTAGATCAATTGAAATCAAATAATTATGTTTGTAATTCGAAGGTATATTCAAATTGTTTCAGTTTTGGTTTCTATATTGTCATTTTTATGGTAACAGTTTAGATTTATTCTATGTACAAGTTAATTTTGTTGAGTATTTTACAACTTTTTATTTACTTCTAACTTGTTTTTAAGGCTAAATTGATCTAATACCCTTCTTCATACCTATAAAAATATATCGTCTGGTTAGATAAAAGCCAAATAAAAGCTGAGTATTTTTTTATCCCAACTATATGTGGTTATCGTTTTTTGTTTTACCTTTTACAATATGAAAAACACTAGTAGGATGGTATACATAGATAAGTAGTGTTTTTAGATTAGTTACAAAACTTTTTTCCTAGTTATTTTTATTGTAATATGGTATCAAACTTAATTTAATATCAGTCACATTTTTTAAAAATTATAACACCTTGTGTCCTAAAATATTTCACTTAATTAGTTACTAGTCCCCTTTCAAATTTATCAACCAATACAATAGTTGTACTGATATATTTCAAACAAAATTCAATGGTATAAAGCTTAAATTTAATTGATTTATTTGTAGGTATGTGTACAGATAAATATGTGTATGTTAAATGTATTAAATTAGTTAAAATCCTTTATTCATCAATTATTAAATCAATTAATTTGTGTTTAATCAACGTTCAACAAATGACTTTTTAACAGGTAGGTACAATGATTAATTTCGTGGATTGGTTGAAGTTAGACATTAACACCGTTGGGTACTGGCTCAGTGGCCTAGAGATTAATCGTTCGTGCATGAGACCGATAGGTCTTGGGTTGGAATCTCTCGGGGCGGGATCATGGATGTGCACCACTGAGGAGTCCCATAAGAGGACGAAACGGCTTCCAGGTTTTCCATGGTGGTCTAGCTTCAATCGACTCATGAACTCAACTAACAGATTAAAATTCTGTTGAAGATATATAATATGTCAATTATTTTAACCTATAATAGACTGTTGTATTCAATAAATTCTACGGATGGGATATACATTAACAGTGATATTGATATATATAATAATAGAAATTGTTGGATTCCCTGTTGACACTTCAGAAGAATATTCAAGTGAGTATTTTTATACACATATATATTGAAGAAGATATAAAAAATTGGTTTTAATGATTATAATTTATTCTAATGAATTTTACAAACATCAGTTTCTGTGAATATAAGACAATGAATATCCTTTGATAAATAAAAATTAAATAGACCACAAATAGAACCTTAGGTCTTCATCGATGTTCAAATCTGTTATTACAGAACTAAGCAACTTGGGTTTAATAGCTGAAGGAACATAATATTTTTTTGTTAAGTTTTTAGCTATGACCTTTTGGTAATTACAGATAAACAATATGATAACACAAAGGAAGATCAATGATTAAATTTCTTTTAATTAATGATACAGCCTTCTATGATAGCAGTCTGTAGTTAAAGTCAACTTTAGATGTTATAAAAAAAAGAAATATTGTATAGAATATTTAACATAATACTTACATAACTGTTAATTAATATTTTGATGTTATAAATCTTTCATTACATACAATTCGAATTATTTATTGGCAACGTTGCCAACAGTAGGTCAAAGTGAATAAGAACCGAATTTCGAAGTCATTACTAGTTACCTGGACAATATGAATAAGTTTTGTTGAAGATTCCTAATAATCAGTAGTCCCAAACATGAAACTTATATATAACTAAATGACACCACTTAATTTTATAATTGAATATTATTTCATCTCACTGGTTAAATTGGTATACAGACTAAAAGAATATTGGTCTTTTCATTAATTAAAAAGTATGAAATACAATTATTAACAACTATCGCTTATCAGAACAGGAATTTTAACCTAACGAACTAAGGTACAATATCATTAGTTGTGTTGTGACTTATATGTTCATCAACTTCTGGTTTTATTCTCTCGGTTAAATAATTTGTGTTTAGATCACGGCTCCGAGTTCGTTGACTAGTAGCTTCACATTATAAAATCTTTTCGACCTAGATTGAATGGTCGATTCTTGGAAAAATGTTTTTAGGCATAAAATTCTCAGAAAAGAACTAGTATTTGTTCACTATTCCATTCTTAATCTGAAGTGAAACAACAATTAAAATGAATAAATATATGCGAATATCAAATTATACACGAATATAAACTGAATAGTTCTGCCCAGAAGAGATAGGAATAACAAATAACACAAATTCACTTTCTGACAGTAATATTTAGTGTTGATAATAAAGAGGAATTTGAGCCGAAGTTTAAGCATATTTGAACAGATGCTAATAGTGTAATCTAGGACACGCATTTCCTCCTAGTTAGGTCTCATCAGCTGTACTTACCTGCACCCCAATGTTTATGTTCACACAAATACATAAGACATAAGCCACTAAGTATATACACCAAGCTACTGACTCCAAAAACCACTGATTTCTTCGCAATTTATGAGGTTTATACGTCGGCCTTCAAGTTTTCTGGAATATAATTTGAAGCCAAATTTCTCAGTTTTCATTCATGTGTATAATAACAAAAAGCAGTTCCATCTTACGTTTTTAACAATATCGTCCTTATGAGTTTAAGTAAATATTCAAACATAAATGTCGACAAATCAACATGTAACTTTCGTAGCATAGTTATAAGGAATAGTGATTATGAACCAAGTAATACTGATGAATAGCTGAAAGACTACAGTAAGGTACATATATATTGTATATACCAAGTGAAATAAATTCTTTTGTAATTGTCTCTATCTGAATATGTATCTGAAAACTAGAACTACTCACTAAATACAAAGTACACTATGCATCGTTTTCCTCAATCATATAAATGTTGAATACTTGCAAGTTCAGTCGGACTTCCCAATACTAAAAGCTTATGTTGAAGAATAAAGATTATGATAGCTCGTTTGACTAATTATGTCAGTCAGTTTTTGTCGAACCCTTTTTCTAACATAAATGATTAGAGCAAAATCAAAGTGTTGATCAATTTTATTCCAGTACATTGAATTCATTATTGATAAATGTGTTCATTAACTTGTGAACTGAATAAATCCTTTTACCAGCTTTACAGATTAACATTGTAAAAAGGACAATGGAAATTTAAAAAACAACATTACGTATCATTTGTTTTGAGAAATTTAGTTTGTCTTCTTTGAATTGTAGTCAGTCCTAACACCATTCGACAGTAAATTCAGAACCATGAGTTTTGGATATTATCCATCTATCAAAATATCAACCACTGTATTCACTTTCTTCTCAAATTTAGTTACTATCGTTCTATAATTCCACTTTACAGGCTTTCAGAATATGTACTAACAATTCGTTTTATATAAAGCATTGACATGGAAAATAAAAATTTTAATATTCATCATTTTATTCAACCAAGTGAATATGAAGTGTGTTTGTCATACAATAATTTACAATATGATGCTACGAACAGTGATTCGTTTTTATAGGTTATCCGATAAATGGGTAAAACTACAATTTATGGACGACCTTTGAGCGATGCTAACGTGACCTTGGGAGAGTCCACCTATCAAATAGGACTAAATGAGGGTTATAAACCAGTGTGAGGAATTAGAATTATAATTTACAGTTGATAGTTAGAATTAGAAATTAGACTTAGGGTTTTCATCACGAACGCATATCAGCTATGATATCAAAATGCTATTTAGCCAAATATACAAATATATTTCGCGCCAAAATCCAAGACTCGTTATCTTATATCTGATTGGTTCGTTCACAAATTATAGTCTTGACAATAAATGTTTCACTCTGTATTCTATAGATAAAATAGTCTATTATTAATGAAAATACCATAATTATTTTATATATTATTTTTAGAAAATTTACTCTTACGACAACTCTTAAACTTTCAACTACCAAAAGATTCAAAGTTTCATTCTATTAGTAGTTTATCACCAACTGCATGGAATCCAACATGGTCTGCTTTATTATGGTCAACATGGTCCGAATGGGAAAGATGTACACAGAATAAACATTGTACAAATGATTATCATAATAATAATGATAATAATAAATCGGAAATTATTGAGAATCTGTTATTTCGAACACGAGTATGTCAATTTCAGTCAATGAATGAACAATTGTTATGGTCACAAGCAATGATTAAAGGTGTCAATTTATCAGGTGAATTATCTACTTGCTCAGACGAAGGTTTGATTCAAAGTGATGTTAAACATTGTCAGGATTTGCTTCAATGCATCTACAAAAGTAATTGATTTTAGTTTTGATAATTTGGTACATTATAGACCTTTTTAACACCAAATAATGTTTATTGTTACTTTTTTATCATTTTCTATTGTTTGTATTCTATGAAAAAGACAATTAATAGTCACTAATGTTGAAGTCACCAATTTAAATCGAAGTCGGGTATACTTATAATTATTTTCGCTTGAAAGTACACACTTCTATCATTTTCTGTTATAATTAGCAACTGACAAAAGGATATATTACTGAATATTAATAAGTGTTCAAATAAGCTTGTTCAAATACTATTTTAAATAAATTCTACTGTATTTTAATAATGTAGCTTAAAAGCCTACTCACAAACAAGACGTATCTTCCCTACCTTTGATTCAGAAAGGTTTATATGACTAATAATTAATCGATCAAAATTAAAACGGAATTTTGTTATCATTAGCTTACTAAAATAATTTCATTTTCAACTTTATTATTCCCTGTTTAGTTATATCATTAATGTGGTGGTAGATTTATTAAGAGACTATTTTAAGATTATATTATCGCATCCCCTAGTTTCTAAATCAAAACACAACTCGGACTCAGAGTAATTCATTTTTTTACACAAATTTGTGTTTCATTTGAAATGCACCAATAACTTGGTACTTTTAGTTTCTTGGTAATATTATATTGTCTTAATCGAACCCAGGGTCTTCAGTCTCGCGCGCGAACGCTTAACCTACTCAACCACTGAGTTGGCATCCAACGGTGTTAATGTCTAACCTCAACCAATCCACGAAGTCGCGCGACCATCTTCCATTGTACTGAGGTAGACACCTGTTTCTACCCGACACGGATTATTTGTAAGATAAATCTATATGCATGTTATGTCTGGTCGTCGCTAATTGTTATGTCCAAATCACTTGTAAAACATGTAAACCACCTTTATATATATTCATGACACCCCAATGAGTAGAAATTTGTATTCCTGACGTTTCGTGACTTATCGTAAAGCACTTATTCAGAGTAAAAAGTTAATAATCGAATTAAATTAACACAAGTTCAAATTGTTTAAGAGGATAAGGCAGAATACTTAGTTTAATCTTAACCAAATTAGGTCAATGTCATGTGAATTGTTTTGTTCAAGGGGATTCTGTGTGACACCACGTGGTATATTTGTGTGTATGATGGTAGGTACCTGAAATGTGTAATTTGTAATATGAGATGGTAGAGTTAAAACTTGAGTGTGTGTATGTAAACATTTTATGGGAAATGAACAGGTTTAGATTTAGTTGTTTGGATAAACAGTCCCAGTTGAACAGTCAAGCCTTTTTTCTATTGGGGCCATATGCGAAACACTTTAGCTACTCGCTTGTCTGTAAAGTTTGAAAATTTTTTAGATACTTTTAATATCGATTCGGTGGTTATTAAACATAGTTTGCTATTACGTATTCAATTTGTAAATTTTTAAACTCTTAAAGATCGTAAGGTTCTTTTGTACAGCACCGTGGTACGAGTCGAGATTTCACGAGATTCTCCCATATAGAACTCATCACACTCAACATAACATAGTCTATAGACGCAATTCTGTGTGGACGTAAACGAAGTCTTATCCTTAAATCGGACTAAAGCATTTCGAGATATGTTTGTTAGCATTAAAACAGAAGCTTTGTGGAACTTCTTTAGTTTAAAGTTTTAATCCCTAGTTCGTGAACAAAACCTTTCTGAGGATCGAACTCGAAACTTCCTTCCCTTTCAATAATCACAAAACTTACAAAGTAATGAATAAGAATTCAATGTTTCACACTCCAGATATCAGCTAGTTCTCAATGACATTCGACAGTCTCCAAATGTTGTAACGGATATCTGCCTCATGCTTTAGCATATTTAACCTCCAGAGCCCACAGATTCATCCATATGAAAGGTAATCGCTTTTGAGCATAAGATTTTTATCAGGTTAAAGAGTACGCAGTTGGCATGAACAGCTTTTCAGTCTAGAATTCGTACTTCAACTAATTTAGATGGTGATCCGAGCAAATTCTAAGTAATAAAAGTCTTTAGTCCTCTAAACTTATTTAGACCAGTTGGATAACCCTACATCTAAAAGTACGTTGTGAAATATGCCATTGGCAATATTACCTAATTTCTACAAAATAAAGCGTAGGTCTATGGATTTATCTTTAGGAAAATGAAACTTACTTCATAAGGATTGTGTCATATGTAAATAAACAATGAAAGCCTGTTGAGAACTCTAAAAGTCACACTTCTTACCATAAAAATTTAAAGAACCTACAAAAATTTTAAAATGATTTATTATAATCTACTTTCAGGTGTGAATATTGTCAAGAATTCCAGTTTCAGAATTTATTAAAACAAAACACACTCTTTGTGTTCTTCTAATTATAGCTTCATCCAAAAACCATTCCTTCCACGCATCGCCAAAAACAAGTGTTAAAAACTTTTCTTCTAAATGTGGAGAAAATGGATGCGATTTTACGGATACTACTGAAAATAAAATCAACATGGAAGGTAAAATTAGTAGTATTATTTTTATAGTTGATGTTAATCTTGCCTATTATGTCTTACATGCACCTACTGATATGGAAAACATGTCTCTAATTTACAATTCTTAATATACATTGATTAATCGTTAAATAGTAGCCTATGTGGTATTTGTTTCATTCACCAGTCTATGGCTGGAGACTGTTGGAACTATGTCTGGGAGTAAAGTAATTGGACTTAATCTACAAGAACTTTGAAATGAGCCAACTAATTTTGTGGTTGCTTTAGTAAACGTAGCATTCAGATCTCACTTACTACTATACGCTAGATATTGGTCTTAATATGGTGAACAGTTAGTCAACCTATTAATGGATCATGATTTCATAATCTGATGAGTGACCAACAAAACCCATACCTTACAATCACTGGTATTTCAAATGATATTTGATCATATTTGTTTTGTATCAAAAAGTGTATCGTACTTTCATGTTAATCGGGTCATTTTGCTGACCAGTAATCATTTGTGTTTGCAGTCATTCATCTTCATAGCTTTGCGTTAAATAAAAACCGTTCCTATTAATAAGATTTGTATATATTGTTTAGTTCTAACGAGTAAACTGTAGTACCTTTATTTCTAACCAACGCTTTGTAATGTGACTTCAAATCCTAATGATTATTCATAGACTGAACTAATGCAACAAACCATTTGATATAAGCAGATGTTATAGGCAACCATATATCTATGTCATCCGACAAAAAATACTGTTAATAATTTGCTCTACCATCTTTTCTATGAGCATAGATGATCAGACTACGGAAAGACTTTCAGAACGCAGTGAAATTTGGGGACCATGGACAGCATTGCAACAGTGCTCAGCAATTATTCCTACAATTGATGAACTACCGGAAGAATATCCCTGGGAATTAATGCTCAATTTAACTCGGGCACCAGCTGGTAGGAGATGTGAACCAGGATTACAACTCCAAATCCGAAAGTTACTAAATGAATCTAGTCCCATAAAAGAGGTGAATACTGTTTTCTTAGGAATTTTTGATTAGTTTCGTTCAACTTGAAATATTATATTTTTTACATTTTATCACGTTGTCAATTTGAAAGGGATGCCAACTCAATCATTGTACTGGGTCGTGCTTATTATCAGCATTCAATGTCACTAAATTACATAGAATGCAAATGTATTCTGGAAACTATTGATTTGTTTATAAGTAAGTGGTTGTTTACTGCCATGGTTTACAGTAGCACTACTTAGAATAACTATCAAATGTCATTTAGTAGATGAAACTGCTGATAGATTATTTCTACAACAAATGAATTATTTTCGTAATGATAGGGTTGATTTGAAGCCCAGGTGGATCTGTTTGGTTGTATTTAGTTCTCTAAACCAAGTAATTTAGCTGTAGAGCTTTCATCGTCACTCCCTGACAACATCAACGACTATTTCATGCAAACGCCTACATGGAATCAATATTAATTAAGAAAAGAGTATAGGTTTTCTGTAGGATTACATGGGTAATGTTTCGACCAGGAGATTTATGCCGTTCATCTTAACCCTAATTACAGAGAATATTATATTTATGTTTGAAAGTAAACAGAACTTAATCTTAAATAACAGACCTTAGAAGTTCGATTAAAATATTGTCTGACTGTTACAGCGTCAAAAGTTCTCAAAAAACACTTATTATTTAAATAAAATATTTCATTTATGGAATTAATCCAATACATGTTAACTCGTAATAAATGTTTTCAGTATGAAAATCCTCAAAATGAACAAAAGTTACCACCAGCATCAACAGCGATAGCAACAACAACAGTAAGTGAAACACGTAAAATTCACTGTTGGATAAATGAAGCATGTCATACATCCGACGTGAAAGTTGAACCACCAACTACATGCACTTTTCAAGCTATACATCGTAGTCCATCTGCACAAGTTAAATGGCGTCGAACACCATATGGTCGTATACCCTCTCATTTTGAAGTACATGTTTTAGATCTTATAAATTCTGTTCATTATCGAAAATCTGAACTTTATGTCGAAGAAGTTAAATTAAACAAATTAGATCCATGGGGAGAAAATTATGTTGTAGAAATATTTGGTCTAAAAATTGGTCAACCATATGAAATTAGTATTGCATCTGCTGATGAAATGAGTAATTTATATTTTTCAAAATCTTGTGAGGCAGTAGTTATTATTGGAGCCGGTGAGTTTATTATAAAATCTATAAAATGATATCAATTTGTGTTAATGTTAAATTTACTTAACAAACATTTCTTAGCAAACTAACTATGAAATTTTTTGACCGACATAACTGTAGTGATATAATGAAATGTAGTTTTACAAAACATTGAAAACTCGATTATAATCCAACAAGAATATCTTTTAATTTACCTATTCTTACATATCAAATTGTCCATTTAGCCCAAAATGTATTGTCTGACAGCTTCTTGAATGTAGTCTATAAATCTACAGTTTTTCAGCTCTATATGAATGAAAGGATGAAATTCGTTTGTCTTCCGTATCTTTGCATTTGCATGATATAAACTAAAACAACAGTTTTATAATCCAAAAAATGAATTCCATAAGTCCTATCAAATTTTAAAAAAATTTTATGCAGTGTGGAAAAACTGACTGAGATAGGCAAACGTTTAAATGGTATTACATTTGTGGTTGAACTCAGAATAACTAAAGGGGATCAAGTGAGTAAAATCGGATCATTAGATTTCTTCTAAAATTGCTATCTTCACTGTGTATCGGAAGTAACCAGAATAGTTCAAGACGGTTTTGAAATATACTAGTGGAAACACATAATAATAAGTTAACATTTTATCTTGCAGGTGATGGTTCATGGTCGAGATGGTCAAATTGGAGTAACTGTAATTCAAAATGTGCATCGAAATTGGGCACACGTAGTCGATATAGAAAATGCAACTCACCAGCACCTAGAAATGGTGGTCGTGTATGCCCTGGTTCAGAACAAATGAACCTTGAATGCTTTGGAACTAATATTAACTGCTAAATAAAGATTAACTTTACTTTTTTCTAATTGTAAAAAGAGTTGCTCAGTATTTTTTTAACACACAATCAAATAGTCCGGTTGAATATTGAACACCATTAGAATAAGAATTAGAATACGATAAGGTTTGATATATCAATCAAAAGTTTCGAGTGAGCTTTCTATGCCTTTTATTTAAACGCTTAATTAACTTCGGCTGGATACAAGACTATTTCCTATTTAAGTTTTAGTTCCTTATCATTAATGTGTAGTAGAAATAGTGAAGTTAACGAGAAATCAGGTGTGGAAAACCAAGTTAGTGTTTAACGTTATATTGTACAGCGGCTTACTAAAATATGAACATCCAACATTAAATGCATTATTTGTACAACTTCTTTGCTCTGTCCCTCACGTACACCATTGTTCCTTTAATTCTGTCTTTATTTCGATTGCTGTCTGATTTTCTTCCTGTTCTCTTCATTCCGATCTCCTACTGACAGGCATCCCATTTTCAGCTGGTGCTACACACCGTTTATATTTGTCTGTATAAGTAACATACATCCTAATAATAGTCGCAATGATAGACAAATTCAGCTAATTAACATGGTAGCTTTTAACTTGTTATATAACCGATAAACCTGAGTATACATTAGTTATGCCCTGTTTTACATTCCTCAAATTTTTTGTTCTCTGAACATGCACAAAGAAAAGATTGATCTGAGGGTTATTTGAGAGCAAAAACAGGTATTATTATGATGATCAAACAAAAAATTTGTTGCGTGATAATAGTGGTGATTTCATGAATTTCTTATGGACAATTGACGATGTTTCAATTCAAGAGTAGCTGTCAGAGTCATATTCTAAACCCTATGTTATGATTACATATTGAATGAGTTATTCATAGTAGTGCTATAGAGGGAAGTTTAGAATTGTTGAGCATGTAAGCTAGCTGTGAGTAGCAGGTTAAACAGAGGCTATAAATCAAGATGTCTTCGAACAACTCTTAACCACACAAAATAAAATGCTACAAATTTATTTAGTTGATGAAATTGATCATGAAAATGGCGGTTGGATGTAACGATAATAATCTGATCTATAACGCATTCTCGACAGGTAAACAACGTTAATGTTGCTGAGTTTATAACTGGAAGAAAATCTACCTTATTTCTATAAAAATAGTACAAAGCATGGTGACTTCTTCAAATTAAAACGAAACTCTGAATAAATAAACCTAACTAAGGAAGAAATATATTTTCTAGTTTAAAATGTGCTGAAAAATTAAGACCTAAAATTGTAGGATTTAATTTGTCTTACAGATATACCACTAGAACCCTAAACGCGATACTGGCGAGCACAGAGTCTATGTGAAAGCTATAGTCTGAACAAGGACAACTTGGCTTTAAACTTTATCTGTTTCTAAACGTAAAAACAATTAGATTAGTATAGTAATTAAGGAAATTAGAGTTATTAAGTGAAACACACGAACATACCGACTAATATTGCGTGTCTTATCAAAATGAATAAAATTATGAGTCAAATTAACATAATAGGATATTAATAACTTTCATTTTGTAGGTCAGATGCAGCAGAGATAGTTTACAGACACACAAGACTAGATCAACGTGGTGGGTGCTTAAAAAACGATTTGATTGGTTAGTTATGGACATAGTTGACAGAAATACTGATAAAATTAACAGGACGTGCTTGAAACCGACCCTTATTAATTGACACTAAAGTGTTGTGGGGAATGTTGAATGTCATCGAAATCGTCAACCGACCTAAGCTAGACCGCCATTGAAAACCGGAAAGCGCTATATGGCCGTTTCGTTCTAATCGCAGACTATTCAACAGTGGGCATCCACGCCACAATCTAACTCAACATCATTGATCTCTAGAGTGGACGCTAAACGTTAAGACCATTGAGGTGGCACCCAACGGTGTTATTGTCTAACCTCAATCAACCCACTACATTGCGAAACCATACACTATTGTGTTCTTTGGATCACTAATCTACATTCGGATATAGGAAGCGGGTTGGGCATAAGGTTTTAGCGTGGTGTCGAGTCGTGCTTGACTATAAACACCGCTACAAGAAGACTACGTGCCAGTTAACCAATAAGATCCCCGTAGTCCAATATCAGAAGGCAGATGATGGCTGTAGTCGAAATGTATTTGTTGGCTATCTCGTGGTATCGAAAGAATACCGAGATCGTGCCAAAGGAGTACAAGCGTGGTTACTAAGTGTAATCAAATTCGTACAAGTTTAATGTTAACGGGAGAGTGAGTAATAGTAATGGCTGTCATTAACACAGTTAAACAAACGAGCACAGTAAAACAATCACTGGTACAATTGGTTATAATAATAATTGTTTTCATTGAACCAATCGCGTTCTGTTGACAAAAGTAGGTCACTACAAGGTAACCAACCACATTCCGTAGAAAACAACCTTGTTAAAAAATCTCTAGCAAAGGATCTTCATTTATAAATGTTATGAGGTCTCGTGATGAAAGCTAAGACCCTTAGAAAGTCACTAGGCTGACTCCCTTCCTGGCGACCAGATCAACATGGAATATCTGGATAACGCGGTAGACCGGGAATATTAGTCAAGTAGTTGTGGAAATGTGGAGATATAACTTGATGGTGCCAGTAAATAAGTAAATCTCAATGAACACAAGCTGGACAGAAAAGATTATATTCGGAAGAGATTCTGTTATACTCTGGTCTTGAAGAAGAATTACTAGAAAAACACAAGGGTTTCCACTGATACTGTCCAAAGAAGTGCGAAAAAACGCCTATATGACAAAAATCTCATGGATCCAGAATCATAATAGCATCCTTCAAAATAAAATAGGAGTGTATCACGATAAATGCGGATGAAGATCTATGGAAGACATAAGAGCGACGAGAGAACATAGGTGAAATAGCTTCAGATAACCGCCTGATTGTGGCCAAGGTGAAAATAAAAATAAAGAAGTACTGGAAAATGGGGAAACAGTGTAGCGGTAAATAAATCCTCAAAATAAATAGCTCTGTAAGCTTTTGGACATTGGATGCTGACCACATTAGTTTTAATGGACTCATCTAGCTGAAGGCGCTCGGTCATGCATCCACACCAGATCATGTGTGGGAATGCCATGCTCAACATCTACTGCAATCGCTAGCCAGATTAGGTCAGACGATCCTCGATATATTGATAGCCTATCAAACATATCTTCGAACCTCCTCGCTTTTGTCTTTTGATTTCACTTGGTGGGTACTCTTCATATTAGAAGGTGTTACTGGTTAAAGCGTTGTCAAACTCCGAATGCCTGTGGCATCTTCAACAGCATTACAAAGTTTAGTACAGCCTTTCATCGAGATCCTGACATACTCAACAAATTTAGAATGCCTGACAGCAATAGATTTCAAGCCTTAGAAGATCTGCTAAAAGAAGAGGAATGTTACTCAATGCTAATGATAGCAATAATGAGGCTACAATCAACCATACGCGAAGTGCCTAGGAAAGGATTTCACCATCTAGATGGGAGATCTAAATGCCAAAGTTAGAATGGACAACACGGGATATGAATGTAACACGGGACTACATGAACTAGGAGAAAGGAATGAAAATGACGAGAGATTTGCAAATTTATGTGCATCCAACATAACGGTTATTGATGGCACAATATTCCTCCACAAACGCGTACAAAAGTCTCGCTGAATCACGATAAAAAGAATAAGATCAATTATAATTGCATCAAAAAACTTCGGAGGGTCTATGAAACATAAAAGAAAAAATAAGCGAGATGACTGACATAGTTTGATATCATCACCTGGTTCTGTCCAAGGTGAAACGGAAGCTGAAGTTGTATTCTTACTGAGGACAGGTATCAGACAAAGTGTATACTTTTGCACCTTCTCCTTCTTTTAGTGGTTGATTGGATCGCTAAGATCTTGACATCTAGGGGAAGCGTGGGATAAAATGGACAGCCTGGACGATATGATTTAGACAAGTATTTAGACTTCTCAGATGACTTGGTCATTCTATCCCACACCCAGCAAAAAAACGGGTCAAGATAAGCAACGCACAGCAGTCACTGCATTGGTAGGCCTCAACAAACAAGGAAAAAAGCAAGGTCCTTAAATACCAAACAGAAGGAACCAACCGAATCACACTTAATTGAGAAGCTGTGGAAGTGGAATCCCATGTACCTTGACAGGATCATCGACAAACAAGAAGGATCTGATACAGACGTAAAGGCAAGAATTGGTAAAGTAGGGATAGAATTCCCACAAATGAAAAACATACAAAACTGAAGACAACTGTCAATCAACATCAAAGTCAGAATCTTCAATACGAACATCAAGACAGTTCTGCTCTATGCAGCTGAAACTTGGAGAACAACCACAACCATCGTCAAAAATGTAAAGGTGTTTATAAACAATTGTATATTCAAGATTCTCAATATCTGTTAACTGAATACCATCGACAACAACCTACTATGGCAGAGAACAAAGCAACTTCCATCTGAAAAGGATATTAGGAAAAGACACTGGAAATATGTAGGACATACATCTTAAAAATCATCAAACTGCATCATGAGGCAAGAGCTTATTTGGAATCTTGAAGGCTAAAGGAAAAAGGCCAATCAAAGGAAAGATGGCTTCGGGAATCGGATGCAGACACCAAATGAATGAGTGAATTGCAACTGGATACAACTGGAAAGAGGAACCTAGGCCAGAGTTAGTTGGAAAATCCTGGCTGGCCACTTATGCTTCTCAAGGAGGAGTGACAGACGCAAGTAAATAAGTTAGTAGTGAGACAAGATTTAGCGCATCCTTGGTTCCTAAAGGAACCAGAAAATTTTATGGAAATTCCATTTAACATATGTTTCAACCTATCTCTGACCTAAAGCGGATTGCCGAAGGACTGTGTAGTGACCTACTTTTGTCAACAGAACGCGATTGGTTCGATAAAAACAATTATTATTATAACCAATTGTACCAGTGACTGTTTTACTGTGCTCGTTTGTTTAACTGTGCTAATGACAGCCATTATACTTACTCTCCCGTTGACTTTGAACTTGTACGAATCCGGTTACGCTCAGTAACCACACTTGTACTCCTTTGGCACGATCTCGGTATTCTTTCGATACCACGAGATCGCCAACAAATACATCTCGACTACAGCCATCATCTGCCTTCTGATTTTTGGCCTACCGGAATCTTATTGGTCTATTGGCACGTAGTCTGGTAGCGGTGTTCATAGTCAAGCTCAACTCGACACCACGCTACAACTGGATGAATGCAACAGTAAGTCCTGTACTTCGAAACAGGTACGATACACAAAGGCGAGAACTGTAGGCCTATAAGCCTAGCTAGTATGCATTTGGGGATTTTTAAAATGATTATTCGGAAGTAGTTTAGTGTACGGGAACTCAGGTAAGGAAAAGCTATTTTTTACTTGATGCGAAATTGCAGAACGCCTTCCTAAAATATGAGAACCATACTATAAAGACGTAAGAATCTGGAGAACAATGAAGAGTGAGGCCGATTACTTTTATCTTCAAGCTGACTTAGACGAATTAGTTAGATGGGCTCGAGGTTGGGGCTTAGAAATTAATTCTAGGAAAAGTGTGCTAATGCACATCGGTCATGGCAATAGCTACCATTATACTTTTGATGGTAAACCTCTTACACGCATTCAAGAACATAAGGACACAGGAGTAATAACAAGTCATGACTTGAAAACAACTACGCGCTCTAACTCAAAGGTTTTCGTGCGTTATAGTCACTACGCCGAGAATTCAAATGCTTTGACGAGGAAATGTTTCGAAATTTATATCTCTACTACGTAAGACCACATTTATAGTACAGTGTCCAAGCAGCTAGCCCATGTCTGGTGAAAGATACCAACTCACTTGGGCCTGTCCGGCGTGTGGGAACAAAATTAGTGTAGGGTCTTTCTAAACTCCCTTACGATGAGCGTTTAAAACGACCAAACCGTCTCCCCTTGTAGTATCGTAGGGCGCGAGGTGACCTTATACTGGCATTTCGTATCTTTATTTATGCTTTGGGTGTTAATATGTCTTATTTTTTGCTCTCTCCAGCACTAATAATCTCCGAGACCATAGCAAAAAGGTTCACAAACAGCTATGTAATAAACTTGAAGTGGGGTCCCGTTTTTCTCATCGAGTAGTCAATGACTGGAACGCCTTACTCAAACAAGTGATATTATCCCCATCAGTGAATATTTTCGAAGAAAAGCTGGTCCTTCATTGGATTAACACAGGTTAACCAACCTACTATCCTTATTACTGAAGACTGACGACTGAATGTTCCAATATTGGGGATGGAACAAGCTTATTGTAAATAATCCCTTACAAACTTCACGTTTTTTGTAAGGAAGCTGACTATGCTGTACCAATTGCTTAAGATGACACTGAATGTTTTTTCTTCACTCGAAGTGTCCTTGCACTTAGGCCGAGATTTAACCGCTCAAGGTCAATGCTGAAAAAGCTACCGATCGGTGTATTTCGAGGAATAATAGCCTTAAGCACTGGTATAATAACTTACAAATATCATTCACTTGTTGGTACAATAGTTTACGCAAGTTTCGCACAAATGTTCGCCTATATTTTTAGTGTGATGGTGTTAGTATGCAACCCACTGTTAATGATGGTGACTATCTGATTGTTGAAAGGCTCTCAATCATTTTGGGACGTATCAGAAGGTATAATTCACTCAAAAAACCATTCTGCTTATAGAGGAGATGTTGTGATTGCTGGTCAACGCAGAAAGTATGATACTACGCATGTTCTAAAACGTATCAAGGGTCTTGGCAATGACCGAGTCACTTTCTGGGACAAGAGTCATTTGGAAATCATTGCTAAGCAGGTAAACACATCACCTCTCAAAATTCGTCGAGACTGTGGTTTTGGTCAATCGCCATGGAACTTAGTACCTGTCTCTACGCGTTATTTCTGAATGCTAAAATCGTTTCCTAGATATAATAATGAGAAAAGGCGAGGCTATAATTTATGGACGAACTAATCACCTATAAAATAACAGGTCTCGGATTTTGGCGCGAAATTCACCCGTCAATTCGGCAAAATAGAGTTTCGATATTATAGTTGATGTCAGTTTGTGATGAAAACCCTAAATATAATTCCTAACCTTCACCAACGACTGTAAATCACAATTCGAAGTCCTCACACAGATTTATAACCCTCTTTTGTCCTACTTACTAGGTGGACACCATCAAGGTCAGTCCAATGTCGCTCAAAGGTCGTCCATAAATTATGATCTCACCGATCACTGGAAGTGTGGAGAACGTGGAAATCGATTAAAACTTTCCAGCTGTTGTTGACTTATCGATTCGAGAAAGAAAATTCACTTAAAACAGCCCCGTCTTTACTGTATAAGATATGTCTCCATTCAGGAACACTTCGGTCTTCACTTGTGCACATCAGGTGAACACAGGCGATAAAGTCGTTACTTGCAAAAGAAATCAGGTCTTGTTTTATTCGTCAAAATTTCCATCGACTTTTTAGAGCAATATGACAGTCTAAATATCACAAAAGAGGTGCTATCACCAATGAACGTAATAAAAATCGGGAGGAACAGAAGGAAAGCAGAATCGGGTATTAGGACTCGTAAGCTGAACAAAATGTTGTACATATTTGCCTTACTTAAGTTATATCATCACAGGTCTCTAATGGTTAGTTTTAGTTTACTCACTAACTAATAAAACTAAACCACTATCTACATCTATGGTTACTAACCTAAAGCTACATAAATTTATTGTGTACAGTTTTTTCAATGAAGACATTCCTCTAATCTTTTACCATAGTTCTAATAATGTAGCATGTAATTGAGCTGAACACTTGTTCCTCCTTCATAGTTTAAAATTTCACTATTAACAACACCTCAAGTTAGTATTTCCTGTTTTACGTGATTAATAATCTTTGGAGACACTTGAGTAGTTAATTACTAATGTTTTTAAAGTGCTATCTCTGCCTCATGTAGCCGCCTGTTAAACAGTCAAAATCTGATTCTTGCTTTTGCGTAAAAAAATGAGTTTTTGATTATATTAGTCGTCTATCAACATGGGGTTCAGACGTATATTGTACATCCTAAACCAATCTATTTCGACTTGTTGAGTAAATTTTCAAGTCAGTCATTTTGTACATAGTAAATTAATTCTACGGATATTCGAACTGGGTTACTAATTTGAATAATGAATTCAGTCATTGTAAAACTGATTTTTACGAGTTTGTTTTATCCATGCACATAAACATTGGTACAAGAGGACACCAAGTATATACGCAGTACAATTCCTCGTTCCATGTTTGCGAGGGTTGAGATTCTGCCTGGGCACCTAAACTGAACCAATGGTTTTCCTAGGGGGCCACTCCTCGAGTCTTCGACCTAGAGGTCTGGGCTACAAGGCAGTGGGGGAACGTTAGGAGATGCAGTCCGTGGTAGACGGCAATCGATAGGTTTACATGCTATTTGTTCCCTCAGGATCCTAGAGCCTATGTTCGCCATCGATGTAGAATCAGGGTTTCCCAACTCCCCTAGATGATCTTCCATACCTGTCAACCCTGTTAAAATGTCAGATATTCTCTTTTTGTCCTCTCAATCACTGACCCTATCGTATGAATGCAGTAAGTAGTACCTCCCCGGAAGTAGCTGTACATGTGTGGTCATGTGAGAGTACTTCGAGAGGAAGGAGCAGACTTTCCCCTCCGTCAACCGTACCAGAGCATTAGGAGAAGATTTTCATGAGTAACTAGGATAAGTAAGATCAGCAAATGTAAACCACAAAAGACTGAATTAAACTGGTCGTTAAGGTTATGGTATCTACCCTGTTTCCTTTTAAGTACTTAACGAGTTGTTACTTCCATCTTAATTCTCATTTTCTACACTATGGTGGATGATTTTGATCTATTTTTCTTGTCGTTATCGGTGGAATTAAGAAACTTTACTAGTTTGAAAACATCTTTTTAACGTGACAATTTGAGTCAACATGGCATTCGAACCTCTCCTTATTCATGACTATTCATTTTCACCCTTAGTAATTTGTTTTAGTTTAAAGTAACGTATAGAATAATAGCAATGTGAAAAAATTATTAATGCATTGACGCAACTCTCTTCTCTCAGGTACCTCGAGGTCATGTTTGGTTAGAAGGTGATAATACATTACAGTCATTAGACTCAAGGTCTTATGGCCCCGTCCCCATTTCTCACTTAGAGTACAAAGTATTTCTCCGTGTATGGCCGTTAAGTCATTTTGGACGCCTTCAAACACCAAAACCTGCTACATGCACGACTGACGAACCGTGCGACCCTGCATTTGCACAACGTGGTGTAAAACGAAGAGGAGAACAGAAAAAGGATCAGGATTTTTGATAACCATGCTCATAGAGTTTTTTTATATTTTACTTGATTCTTAATTATCAACAACCGCTTTTGAAATTTTTCTAGTTGTTAATACCTGTGTTTGGGAATATTGTTCGGAGAGATTATGTGGATCCAATGTCTTCTATTTATTCTTCACTTCATTCCTAACGTTCTGTGTTGTACATATTCCACTTTCTTTGTGAAAATTATTTTCGTTGGTTTGGATTTGAGAAGGTTTACCTTTATTTGTAAATTATTGACTTCCATGTGTAGAAAACTTGTATTCCAGAACCTGTGTACATACCTAGAAATATTTGATACTGGAAGAGGAAATACGAAAGCCACTAAATATTCTTTTTTAGTTTCTGCTTGTCTCAACTAGTGATCGTTATGTCCATTTGTTGTTTCTCAATATATTTTTATAAGTTCTCAGACTAAATACAGACGAGAAGTATATGCATGTAAGAAGTTACTGATGGTGGAACTATTAAGAGCTTTGGGTCGCTTACATGTAAAACCATACTAAAATTACAGCTAAAGATCCAGTGGTTTCGGTTATTTTACTATTGGGAAATGTTGAAACATGGTGGAGTATATTCACTTATTTTATTTATCATGAGGTTTATTCAATATTATATTTTTGGTACAAAATAGAATTCTCAGCACAAACTATTTCAGCGAATTTCCGTTTTTTATACTTTGATAGATATTGACGATGAATATTGAGTGATCGCCAGTTAGATATTAGCATTTCAAAAGTCGACATCTGAGTAATATTCATCCTTTTCAATGCATATTACCTGCTATCATGATGTCTCCGATTGAACATTTTTGTAACTTGTTCAGCAAAAAGTCGTAAACTTCTCACAAACGCACCTGAATAGGTTATGCAATTATTTGACATAGTGATCTGCAAAAACAAACAAGGGAACATATAACTTGTTTAAATATCTAGATGGCAGGAACAGGTTACCCAGATATTCAGACAGGCCACCCCTCATATCTGGTCTGTCAACCAGTCGATCTTTTTATTTCATTCAATTACAGCAGTAGATTTAAATATCGTCCTAACGTAACTAGAAGTCAACATATGTTAAGGCTGTTTCTTGCAACATTTTAGTGATATTAGGTTGTAACAAATTATTTGTGTTAAAGATTATCAATCTCATGACTTATTCAGCTCCATATCTAAGTTTAGGATAGATAATATAGTTTAATATGATAGGAGAGTTTATCTACTCACCAGAATGATAGACTCATTTCAATAATTAACTGTATGTGACCGTAACAATAAATTTGGCAGCATGATCGTTCGAAAGGTTACGTAACATTTTGTGCATTTAATATACATCAATATATTTACTCTTCCACCTGACAAAAGTAGTCAATTTAGTCAGTTTTAGGTTCTGCTATTTACTAGATATAGTTTCGTCTCTGAAATTCGTTTACACAAGTCTGCCTACTTGTTAGTAGTTAAACCGTAGTGAAAGAAAGAATTTTCCGCTACGCCACTGGTTTTAATTTCGAGAAACAAATGAAAATCGACTCGTCAAATTCAAACGGCCTTGTGAGCCAACTTACTCATCAGTAAACCTTTACTCAATAATCCGAATATGCAGAGCATATTGACAGTCTGCACTTCTCTCAAAATTCACTCATTATCACCACAATGAAAGTTAATATCTTATGTAATTTGACCGGGGATTTTATGAAACTGCTTCCAAGTATTTATCATCAGTTATACTAATAAGTAAAACCCCGAAAACACTATTTGTTGAAGTAACCTCGAAGGGGAACGTTCCAAAGTATTGCATGTGTTAGTTTTAGTCAGGGTTCCGAGAGTACAGTCTTGTATATAAACCTTTTCATTGTATGACAACCGTAAGACCTGGATAGATTAATCAACTATTAATGGTCAAAAAATAGCAAGTCGTGAAAGGTGAGTTGTAAACAATATATGCCTGGTGCAAGCTGTGTCTTTTTTGTTTAAAAATCGGACTGTGAACAGTAAAGATGAGTCACAGTAGAATATAGAAGCTTACTCAACTTAATTGTTCCATTTTCAAAATAAGAATTCATAGCCTTCAATTATAATACAACGGACAATAATTAAGGTTAACTGCATAAGATGGGATTATTATGCTTTAGCTAACAGGATAATCAGATACTATTTGTGCATTTCAGAGAAAAGGAAGACTCATGGTTAGAACTCTCGGATCATATTTCCAATAGTTTGCTTTTCTTACTACCATTGATAATATTACTACTTCGACTTCTTAGTATTCATCTTGTTAATTTCATCGCAGTTTGTCAATTTGGCATGGGTTAACACATTTCTCTTAGAGTCTGACCGACCTACTGAGAGATTTCATCTCATGACGAGTTTTAAAACCAATCTCGAGTCCTAACATAGTGCAGTTTGTTAAGTGTTGTCATCTTTCTATAAACAATTTTATTCCAATCACATGAACAAGTTGTCTTCTACCAAATAAGTTTACATCTAATTGTTATCAACGGACTCATTACTTTGTCACTTTGACTTCAGTTTTTAATTTACTAAAGCAAAACGACATAGAATCTGTCACTAAATATATTCGTTTAGTTATCTAACATAGATTTCGCAACAAGGCATATTGATTTTTGAGTTCAATGTTGTTTAACTTAATTGCAGTTAGGAAGCCTGAGTGACCTTAATAGTAAATTTATTTATGTAGTAATAGATTTGCAATATTTTTTTGGAAGAAATGTAGGTCATTTTATATGCATCATACACTTCAATCATTTTTGAATAAAGTAGCAATCTAATGTGTAACACCTTAAAATTATATTCAATAAAAGCTTATTTTATGAACTTAGTAGTATGTTATGTGAGAAAAATATTCAAATAAGTAAACATATGTCCCATTATTGATTTAATATTTTACCAAAAAAGTCTGCTTGATAATACAGATGATAGTCTATAGTGTAGCATCTATTAGTTACGCAACACGGTTACTCATTCTGTTATTTCACTAAATGCCTTGTAAAAAATCAAAATGGGAATTATGTTACAAGATAATGTAAGTTATGGACGTTCAGTGTAGTGTAACTCCAGTGCAAGTTAACTTGAACTAAATTAACAGAAATCAAACAATTGATCAAGAATTAAGTGATGATACGGACAGTTATGAAACAAGAATAGTTTAAGTTGACAGCCTGTTAAGGATTGGATAAATTATGTATGAAAGTTAAAAATGAGTTCAAATAATCAAATCCAATCAATCTTTTCTTCTGTTAACAACTTGTCTGAAATAAATATAGAAAGAAACTAACAGAGAAAGCAGTCGTTATACAATATTTACCTAACAAGGTATTATCTTTTTACTTGAAATTAATTGTGCTCAATTATTTTAATACTAATAGGATACAATAATAATGTTTACCTGATTATGACCGAGAATTACTTTAATTAAAAAAGTAGTCATTTAAAAATTGGGTCAACGGATAGTCTCCTTTTCTTGTTGGCTGACAATTCACTGGGTGGCATAAAAAAATTAAAACAGGTAATTTTGTTAGACTTTGGATTTCCCATCAACTACAGCATATACGAGACTTCGGCATTAAGCTTACATTGATGATTACTAGTCTTTATAATTTTAGATTCTTCAGTTTTAAAAGTTAGTATTGTTTTCGATGAGTTTGACGAGTCAGTATCTCCCTTATTATTCTACTGTTCGTAGTATAGCCATGAAAGTAATTCGCTTTAAAACGAAAAATTAATGTCAGTATAAAATCTTTTCTCTGTACCCTAATTTAAACCCCTCAGTTTTCTCTTCATCTTTATATGTAGTTCTGTTTTCTTCGCTGTTATGGTTTAAAGCCTTATAATTTGAGGCAATTTTTTCGAGAAAAGGTTAATTACTGACCAAATTCAAAACGTGCTATCGTAAATTGGGAAAAGGATGATGACTACATTGAACAGTTTTTTAGACCTTAATTGCTCATCGAAATATTTTTTTAGAAGTGTACAATGTTTGTCAACTCAGATGACCAGTTCATTGATGTTTAAGACCCTCCAGACTCACATCAAACATGTTAGCACTGAGCTGGTAATGGAAACTCCAGGCTGTCAACATTCTTTACCAGTCTACACTGTTACATAACTAATCCCACTGGGTGGACATTTACTCTTCCTTTAAACAGATAAAATCCAACAGACAACATTTGGTTTTTAGGAACTCACAACGTTTAAGTGTATCATTTAATTACATAATCAAAACAATTAGGTAATATGTTACAAAATACTTACTTACTCCTGTTACTCCTCGTGAAGGAGCATAGGCCACTTACCAACATTGGTGTTCTCCGTGTTGTATTTGAGGACCTTGGTTTTCCCCTCGTGTATGTTGAAGCATACTGATGCAGAGACTGCTGCTACACTGGTTGTCTTTATCTGCATGTGATTGGAGGGCTAGGTCATCTGCGAAGTACAAATCGTCTAATTGGTTCTGAGCTGTCCATTGTATGCCGTGTTTTCCCTCAGATGTCGAGGTCTTCATAATCCAGTCGACTACCAGATGAAAGAAGAAGAAGGAGAGTAGACAGCCTTGTCTGAATCCGGTCCTTATTTGGAATGCATCTGTCAGCTGTCCTCCATGCACTACTTTGCACTGTATTCTGTTGTACGAGTTCCGGATAATATTGACAATCTTCTCGGGAACTCCATAGTGTCGAAGTAGTTTCCATAATGTTCTCCTATCTACACTGTCAAACGCATTTTCATAATCAATCAATTTGATGTATAGTGACGAATTCCACTCAACTGATTGTTCGACGATGATCAGTAGTACATATTTAGAGTAACTATGTTTAAAAATATGAATTCTATAAATCAAAACAATGAATCTGGTTGTGTTTACCGCTCATAATTATCAGTTTAATCTTCAATGTAGACAATGTAAACAAATGAACCATAAATTACGATTTACACTTTTTCTAAATGGAAATACTTCATAATGTAATGTTATTAAAGGAATAAATCTATTTTTATCTAAATATTCCAAATATATTGATTATATATATATATATATATATATATATATATATATATATATATATATATATATATATATATATATATATATATATATATATTCATAATAAGATCTCTTATAAATGAGGTAGAATTTCATTAATATTATCACTAAATGTTATAAATACTATTTTAAGTCCAACCTTATTAGAATTGCTTTACATTCACACATATCTTCTTTCATCAAATTCAGAGTGTCATTACTTCTGTTGAATACCATCCCTATTCTCACTGAATATAATCATGTAATTAAATAGTAAATAATCTTAATGAGTCTAGTTTCATTCTGATTTACAGGTATAAGAGCTATCAACATGTTATAATCAATAACAGTTATATTTAAGTGATAATTTTCTTACATAGAATAATTCATCTTCATTAATAAAATTGTAGTGAACAAAAACACGAGTGGGGACAATCGAATGTATTTGAGCACAAAATTACAGACCATCTCAATAAAATCTGAGAACCATATTACTTACTTACTTACTTACGCCTGTTACCCCCAATGGAGCATAGGCCGCCGACCAACATTCTCCAACCCACTCTGTCCTGGGCCTTCTTTTCTAGTTCCATTCAATTCTTGTTCATTTTTCTCATATCTATCTCCATTTCTCGGCGTAATGTATTCTTTAGTCTTCCTCTCCTCCTTCGGCCTTAAGGATTCCATGTGAGGGCTTGTCTTGTGACGCAGTTCGGTGCTTTCCACAATGTGTGTCCTATCCACTTCCAGCGCTTCTTCCTGATTTCTTCCTTTAATGTAATCAGGTTTGTTCTCTCCCACAGTAGGTTGTTGCTAATAGTGTCTAGCCAACAGATCCGAAGTGTTTTGCGTGGACAAGTGTTAATAAACACTTGTATCTTCTGGATGATGGCTTTCGTGATTCTCCAGGTTTTCGCCCCATATAGTAGAACTGTCTTGACATTTGTATTGAAAATCCTGACATTGGTGTTGACTTGTGGACAATTGTTTTGAGTTCCAGATGTTCTTCAGTTGTAAATATGCTGCTTTTGTTTTGCCGATCCGCGCCTTCACATCTGCATCGGATCCACCGTGTTCATCGATGATACTGCCCAAATATGTAAAGGTTTGTACATCTTCCAAAGCTTCTCCGTCAATTGTGATTGGATTGGTGCATGCTGTGTTGTATCGAAGAATCTTGCTTTTCCCTTTGTGTATATTGAGACCTATTGCTGCTGAGGCTGCAGCTACACTGGTTGTCTTCTCCTGCATTTGTTGTTGTGTATGAGATAGAAGAGCCAGATCATCTGCGAAGTCTAGATCATCCAATTGCATCCTAGCTATCCACTGTATCCCGTGATTCCCTTCAGATGTCGACGTCTTCATGATCCAGTCGATCACCAGGAGAAAGAGAAAGGGTGAGAGTAAGCAACCTTGCCTGACACCGGTCTTTACTTCGAACGAATTTGTCAACTCTCCTCCATGAACGATTTTGCAGTTTAATCCATCGTAGGAATTCCGTATGATATTGACTATGTTCTTAGGCACGCTGTAGTGTCGAAGAAGCTTCCATAGGGTTGTTCTGTCCACGCTATCAATGAAGTTGATATAGAGTGATGAATTCCATTCAATTGATTGTTCCACAATGATCCGTAGAGTTGAGATTTGGTCTATGCACGATCTATCCTTACGGAATCCTGCCTGTTGGTCTCGAAGTTGTGCGTCTACGGAGTCCTTTATCCTGTTTAATAATACCCTGTTGAAGACTTTTCCTGGTATTGAGAGAAGAGTGATTCCCCTGTAGTTGTCCCAGTTGCTGAGATTGCCTTTCTTTGGTATTTTGACTAGAAGTCCTTCTTTCCAGTCTTTTGGTACCTGTTCCTCATCCCAGATCTTTCTGAAGAGAGTTTTGAGTATCCCTGCAGTTGCCGCTACCTCTGCTTTCAGTGCCTCCTGAGAACCATATAGTAAATCGTTAATTTGTAAAATAATAATCCATCATATCAAACTTGATTGTTCCTGTGACAAACATCAATCCATTTTCTCAAATTTCATTGTTCATGCGCTTTCATACCGATAGTGTTCCGTTCCCGTTCTTTTTTCATCGGCCTTTTACTGAAATACATTCTATACCTGACCACCGTTACATATTACTTGTACGGATATAAGTAGCTCACACCACAAAATTACTAAATAAGTAAAAAAAATTTTCTCTTCGTACCTTACCAATAATGAGTTTGTTTCTTATTGAATATTACGTAATATACATCTTTGTTTATTTTATGAACATCCAATTTCATTACAAAATGTCTAACGATTTAAAGCTCGAAAATAGAAAATAAAAGTAAAATTAAATTAGTCGCCTAAAACAATTTAACTAAACGTATACGCAAAGAAAATATTAAATTAAATAGATTGTTATCATGATATTACCAATAGTTAGTTGATTAAACAGAATAACCAACAACAACAACAAAACAAAAATTGGCCATAAAAGTAGACATTGAAACGAGGTTAATTGATTAGTCTTTTATGACTCATTTTATTCATTACTTTTCTCTTTTAAATATCAATGCTATGCTTTTCTTTTCTTTATTCTTCTTTTCTGTTTTGTTTCTCTTTCAGAAGAAAAGACAATATACAAAAAAATTACGAAAAACTTGAATAAATAACCTATTAGAATATCGAAGTGTAAGATCACAAGCATTTCATTATACATCTATGCTTAAATCATTTTTAAAAACTCCAACAACATTGTAGAAATGCTTACACGGCAATAGCAACAATGAAAAAGTTTTTAGAACCATTCAATTGAATGTGTTATTTCAAAACTATAAACACTAATTTGTTGTTGTTGGTATCAAACAGCAAAACGTATTTTTACATTTATGTTGTATAATATGTACATATCCTATAGTATCATCGAATACTTTTACAAAGAAATGTTTCTTACCATCAGATTCACTTTGTGAGTGGAATTCTTCAAGCAATTCGATAAGCAGAAATAACCGTTAAAATGTGACTGGTTTCATGTGACATACATCTTCAGCACTGAATACAACTTACAAAGGTATAAAATTTACTGCAGCACTAAGGATAGTTGTTTTAGGGAATATGTTTGGTGAGGATGTAAATTACTCATTCTTAAAGTTAACTATGAGGAGATTTAATGATCTATGACTCTTTCTCTCTTTCAGTTATGAGTCGCAAATAACTGTCTATGACGGAAACTCATATGTTTGGAGCTCACCGATGGAGAGGCGTTATTTTTTGTTACAGACTTAATACATATTGTACTTTCACAGAAAGTAATCCTTTATTCATTTTGTACTAAACCAATTTAAATTTCCGGATTAATAAAAGTTTTACCATGACTATAGTAGGTAGGTGACTTACAAAAGTTAACTATGCATATCTTACACCTGGATAGTTCAATGCAAATTTACTGTGATGTAAACTGCAATGTAAAATGTTTTTTCGCCACTGTCATAAAATTTATAGAAGTAAATGTTTCGGTAGAAGTAATCCCAAATCCATTCTGCTTTACGAAGGTGAAAACACTTTAAGATTCACTGAATGGTTTAAAGCTATTTTACAGAGACTGCTGTCACACAAGATAGTTGTGGAACGCTTCGTATGTGATGATACTTTTTATAGTAACAACATCCTTACAGCTAGGTATTTTCAAACCCCTTACATTTTACATAAAACTAATGTAATGACTAAAGTTCTTGAGAAAATAAAAACTATGGTATAGTTTAACTATTTTCACACCTGATCTATCCAAGTAATGTTGGAATATGATAGGTTGCAAACGTATACAGCGAGACGATACGACACAATGTTCATAACTTTAGTCTCAAATCAGAATAAAGGCATCATCCTGGAATTTATAAGTTTTAAACTTGATAATAACTCGTAATGACAATCATTTTAAGACTGAAAATAAGGAATCTTACACACGCTGAGTAGGATAAAATTGTGCACTGGCGTGGAGTGAGCATTCAATATATCAAATATATTCATATAGATAATCATTAACTTTCGATTTTCACCTAAAGTACAGTTACATGATGATACTAAATAACAGTGGTTAATCAGATGTAAGCTAAAGAAATAGGCTGTTGAGACATACTACATTGATGATTAGAGACGAGAATTACTTAGTTATATCTAGTAATAATAGTAATAATAACAAAAAAAACAAACTGAATATTATCAGTATGCAGTTCAGGAGACAATTGAGTTTCCTTAAAATCGTGGAGCGATCAATGTTAGATCACAATTGAAAATCTGAAATCAGTTGACGGTCGATTTTTCCCTATTACAGGACTCTTCAACACTATGCACCCACGAGCAATGGACGTGATTACTTCGTTACGGTGAATTACGCCTGCTTTGGTGGGTGGCCTGCCTAACCAGTGAGCCGGAAGGTCCTCCTTCGCCATCCCGTCATTTAAGAAAAAAATCTTTTTGCCACCAAATGCCCTGGTACGGCCGAGAATGAGGACAGTCAGCCCGCCCACTAGGAATGCTTTTACATGGCCACGCGCATACAGCCACTACTAGGGAAGTCTTACTCACTGCCTTCTCGCGGCGGGGGTGTTGTTTACGAATTGTGAGAACGAAAAGCGGATGTCCGGCGCTTTAACGGGGTTGGTGGACGCGGGCAGTCGACCTAGGAGAGCTGGAAAACCCTCATTCTAAATCAATGGTGTACATGGGCTCCAGGATCCTAAAGGAACAAATGGCGTATGAGCCGATCGTTGGTCACCAGTTGCCATGGGATCGCATCTCCGTACGTTGCTCCACTACATTTTGGATCAGACCCTTTGGTCAAAGGCTCCGGGTATGGCCCTCTAAAAAAACCACCTACTTCGGTTTGGGCACCAGGGCAGTATCCCAGCTCCCACACAAATTGAATGATTTATGTGGCGCATTTCTATTTGGTGCGTCCTTGTACCAATGTTTATGTTTAAATAAATAAAAAATAAATGCACCCACGACCCTAGACACGCAAATCTAACCCACGTTTTTCGGTCTCGCATGTGAATGCCTTATTTCTAGACCACTGAGCCTAAATCCAACATTGTTAACGTTTGGCTTCAATCAATCTGGGGCATTGTGGGATCATTTTCCATTATCTTTGGTAGGCAACACTGATTGTTTCATGATTACATTAAACTGAATATATGCAGAAGCTAGGTTCAAGGCAAGTGACAGTGTTGAAATCTTCAGAAAATAAAAAAGTTAACAAATCTTACTAAGTAAGCAAGGCAACTTGCTACTATGTTTACTCATTAGTGATTCATTTAAGAAACTACTGCTAACTTGCCTGAAGCTTCAAGTAATTTTCATAACTGAATACTAAACCTTCTAATATTAACTAGATACAGGTTTCCATCATTTGTGAATCCTGGAGACTAATTTGATATATATATTGTATTGCACCAGTTTGCTTGTTTTATCGACCATTCGTCTTATTTTTAAATGTAATTGTAAGATTTACTTAATTTGTTTTAATAATAAAAATTAAGCTAATGAAATCTAAGATTAATCCACCATTATATGGTATTTTGAAGTGTGAAGATTCAATAAATGAATAGAACTGTCGATTTGATTTATAGTTAACTTATCCATCTTATTGGGTGAAACAACTAATCAATAGTCGAAAAATCTTTGATTTTGTTTTATTTTCTTTTTCTTCTTCATTTTTAAGGTTATTGTGTAATGAATTCAACTTTTTTATATTTCATCAAAAACCATCAAAATTACTTAACTATTTTTCGCTGCCTTGAAAAAATTTCAACAAATAGAGACCTATCTGAGCTAACAACATTATCTAGGTTCAAGATCAAATGAAGTCCAATAAAGTTAGGCACTTAAGTTTAGCTTTTTCCTATGCTAAATTAACTAAAATTTATTTATCTGATTCTTCCCAGGTTTTCAATGGTTATTCAGCCTTGTTTGTAGTTCACAATAAAATTAATCGAGTTAATTTATACAAATCCCTCCACTAAGTAAATACTTTGTCATTCATATAATTATGGAGTCTTAGACCAAGACAAAATTGATGTCAAGTATTTTTTTCAAGGAATATCAATTCATGATCAAAGACGAGTTTATTTTCCGATCAGTACAATTCTAATGAGAACAGTTGCAGAATATAAACTTATATTAGCTTTAATTTTTAATGAGTCCATACGAATTTAAGTTAAATATGCTCAAAACCCCTTTCAGTTGTTTATATTGAAATTATTCAACAGAAGATAATAGATCTAGGTGTCTGTTGGCATCTATCAGAAAAATGTCAGTAAAATATTAGGGAAATGTGTTCTACTTAGAAGAACTTACTTCATGCATTGACACCGTTAGGAATGCTACTTTTGTTCCAATGTTGTTATGAAACTGTTGATGTTAAAAGATTGATCGATCGATTGCGTTTCCAGACTCTCAAAGATTAAAATAAACCTCAGAAGAATTCAAATCAGTGGTAAGCATGAAACGTATCTGATGATTTACCAACCAAGCTAAAAATCTGACTTATGACCAATTTTCAATTTTACTTTGAACAAAGATTGCTATAGCATATTTTCATGTGATTAAGGGTTACATATACAATCACACTTTGTGATATCAATTGAATAGTCATATACTCTTATCTCAGACCAAGCCATAATGAATTAGGTAGGCTAAACGTACGACCGGTTATTAATTAGAATGAGTCTTGGTTGAAAGAGTAAGATCAAATTCAAACGAAAATCAGGGTCATAGCAGTTCTCACACTGGAATCGAGAATACATTTGCATTTTTGGTCCAGTCAGTAAGTAATCGAGACTTAGGATGAGCTGTTAGAATCCAAATGAAGATAAACTTAACTAATCAAATTTCTTTCCGTTTCCAATCATAATTTCTTTTTAATATTACATAAAATCTATGTTTAGTTGGGATAGCAACATTAAAAGCCACGGAAAATAGCTTTTCTATTCTAGTTGATATAAGATTTTATTGTAATTTAGAGACAATGGTATATTTTTTAAAATTTTACTTCAAAATGAATTTATTTTTCTGGAAAGTATGTCCCATTAAGCTTTAGACAAGTGAAATCTATACATTAGGAAATCAAAATCCTGTTTACCTTTAGATTTTAGCCATGTTCCAAATCGCATGAACAAATTTTAATAAACTCTCTCTCTCTCTCTCTCTGGTTGTCAAAAAAATCACGGCTGGTATTTTAAGTAACTAAAATCAAGTTACTTATAAAATAATAATCGCTTTATTCTTTATTTCTATTCAACCAAATATATCCAATTTCGATTGTTTAAAACACGGACAGATTTTGGTTGGACAAACTTTGAAAAACAGAAAATGATGGACAGTTGCTTCATCCTAGCATAAGACTTTTCAATAGTTCACACCCACAAACTGGATAGAAATTAAACTTAAGACCTGTAGGTCCCTAGACGAGTGTTTAATCTTAAAACCACTGATCACACACTAAATCATTTAAGTATTCAACTTTAATAAACTTGTGATATAAAAATATTACTTTTTAGTTCATTATTGACACAACTGTAAATTTCGGTAATGTCATGAGCAATATCTTCAATTTAAAACTGTTTAACATTGAAACCTGAGAAAGAAACATATTGTGAAGCAATAAACTAGTTAATTCAGATTCTGCATCAAAACATTAGTCCAGAAATGAGCAAAAACAAGATGTAGTCAATTAGGTAAAATATGAAACTACCTTGACTAAATAGAATAATGATTCACTTACATTACTAAATGGTGAATGAATAAAATACCTAATCACTGTTACAAGTTTATAGTAATTTAACTAAACCCTACATATTTTAAACAAAAGAAGTATTAGTATCAGAAAGGGTTTTTGTGAATATTATAGCAATTTCAATAGTTGAGATCATGAGTCAATTAAAGCTAGACCACCATGTAAAACCTGGAAGGATTGGATGGCAGTTTCGTCCTATCGTGAGACTCCTCAGCAATACGCATAAGCAATCCCGCCTTTCGAGATTCGAACTCATGATCTCAACTATTGAGATAAAATATTCTCAACTAGAAATAAATAAAATCGATAAAGTAATTACCGGTTTAGTTGATAGGATATTGGATATTTTGTTTAGTTTTTAATGGGATTCTATACTTTTCACAATTCACTTTTGGGACTAACAAGAGGTAATTATCCATTGCTAGACATTGAGAAAACCTTTAAATAGAAACAATAATGCACTACGTCAAATTGTTATGAGGTAATTTGTTTCACTCATCAAGTCAATTTTTATTTCCTTTAAAGTATGCTAATAAAAATTCTGATTTCAATCATCTGTGATATACAATTCAACTATGAAAATATTTATTGAATTGAGATAAAAGTATCCATAACAAACAGTTTTCTTCAGATTGTATTAAAATGGGTTAATAATATACTAAACATTGAATTTCAATGTAACCATAGCAACAAAAATGAGTGTAAATAAAGTGAAAACTTTCTTTAATGTTTTACCTAACTAGTTATTTAATGTTAATCATTTAATTTCTTTACAATGAGTAGTATTTCAATAAGTAATTTTCATAACTCTTATCAATATTCAGTTTTTTGCATTTATGCATCACACGGTAGTGATTTGCGCAGATCAATAGCATTGACACGATCAGGTTTGATAACTGAAGACAAATTAAGGAGTGTGCAAATTGTTTATAATGGTGCATTTGTAATATTTTAATGTGTGAAAACACGATCGAACCTTACTTTTTCACCTAATCCCGAGTATCACATTTTCTTGGTGTTGTTCCTGTATAAATATTAGTTGCCATCGATTGCTTTCATTATCAAAGTTAACAAGGTTTCATGTGCTTACTTAGTCATTGGGTAACTGTTTTGCATATTCCTTTCTCCTTCAGATTCTTGGATATGTTTATCTGGATGATTCCCAGTACACAGTGTCTCCAGTTTAGACACTTTTTACCAAAAATTAAACATTACAGACTTGCATTAACAACCTAGTATAAGTCCCTCCTTCAGAGAATGAGAACCAACTTTCTCAAGTCATCACAAATTTAAATATTACAAAGAAAAAGTCAAGTGTTTGCTTCATGCAAACAGGCATGACCATACCACAGAGGCCGAATGTGATCCTTGTTAAACATGTGTTCGGTATACTTGTGCGTATGTTTGTGGATGGGAATAAATATGAAACTTGTAATGTAACGGAGCAATTTAATTTGTTGTAAGGCAATAAGCTATTTAATTTGTGGTATGACCTTAGACAGGTCAAATGTGATCTCGGCTAGATTGGTTGGATAATCGGTTTTTTTTTCTACTGACTACAAGTGAATTGACCATTATATGAAACTCGACCTATTCGCCTTTCTTATAGTTAGAAAACGTTTTTAAATGTTTTAGATAAAAATCTGATTTTCAGTAGCGGGGCTGTGGAGATTAATTTCATTGAAATCATGAACCATTCTAAATTAGATGACAACTGATAACCTGGTAGTCACACTTAGATCAGATTATGGTTTCGATGAAAAATCTGATTGTTTTTGAATATAATATGCATTTTCTGCTTATATTACTGAACTCTTAAAGGGTTTAAATACCCCTTGAATATAGCTTATGCTAGTAATAAACAAGAACACTATACAGAATGTAAAAGTCATAAAAATTTCGAAAAGTTTCCACTTTTGCAATTTAATTCCGCATATTAGAACAGACAGTGGGTTGAGCGAAAATAATGTAACTGATGGCCCCTAGATCAAGTGTTTGAAGCACCTATTTTTCGACCATACAAACATGTTAATAAACCTTCCTTTCTTAGTTTTGTTTCGACTAAACATTTATGAACTCTAGTTTATTTTTGTGTTAGTTGTTTGAATCTTCCCATTAATGTTTATGATTGCAATTGATCAGTCTCTTATAGGCACATATGCATCTTGTGCTGATTGCCTTGCATTAAGTCACAAGTATTATGACCTATCACGTTGTTAAACAGTAGAAAACCCGACTGGAAGCATTACAGTTGTTAGTACACTTTCATTCATCTTTATCCACTGAAGAAATGAAGAACGATTTCACTCTAATTAATGAATGCAATATGAAAATATTATAGTATCTAAACTGGTAGAAAACTTTTGAAATCAAAGATGAGTGGAAGATAATGACGTTTACATAAATATTTTTCTCACTAATAATGACAATTCGAGTGTATATCAAATGGAAATTTATTTCAATACCACATAAATGGTACTGATAATGGCTAACTGTAAAGAAAGTCAAGGTGTTGAATGAAGTCATTGTTGTTATGTTACAAGTTATTTTATCTTTTGGTTGTGTTGTTTTCTCTTAGCTAAGTTGTTTAGCGAGAAAGCTTTATCATATTACACAAGATCTATTGTCAAGTTATATTTTAATTTTATCTGTTTTATTGTAAGTTCTAACTCATGCTGGAGCCCCTCTAGAGTTACTGCCGGTCCCAAGCCCGGATAAAGGAGGAGGGTTGTGTATGGGGTTGGCGACCAGATCCCGTAGAGAACTCGCTAAAAAAACGCTAACCAGAAAACATTATTCAAACCAATTAAACTCTACCATGGGAGTCAGATGGTCTTCATTTAGAAGAGTTATGACGCCTCATGGTGAAAGCCATGTTCCTTCGGAAGCCACAAGGCTGATGCCCCTTCTGACAACCAGAGCAACAATTCCTTTAGGTACATGGAATGCTTGTACAATGTGGGAGACCGGGAGAGTCTTTCAAATTGCTGCAGAATTGTAAGTTCTGGAGAGCTGCCTATTATAGACTCAGTTAATAAATCAGTTTTGATTTTAACCAGAAATAGTTTGAAGATATGTTTCTCCAGGAAATAAAGTAATCTGAAGAAACATTAAAAAACCAAACTTCATAGAACAGTTGTCCCGTCCTGCATTGACAGTTTTTAGCAATATACACTTATGAGTATATTTTTGTTGTTGAAACTCTAGAAAATCGATCTCCCTAATCAATTTTCACAGTTAATACAAAATTCCAAACTACTCTCATTAACATACTGAGAATAACAGTAAAATAAAAATTGAATATCTTCACATTAGCTACACACATTATTTAAATTAGTTCGTCATATTAACAAAAGAAAACTGATAATATTCTATTCCATAGGATTCACTGTCAATCAACGACTATACTTCGTTTCATAAAAAAGGAAAATTATTCAAAGTTGTTACTTCAGTTAAGATCATCCCTGAGGGCGTATAGACTAGTTGAGTTTTTTTATTCGTTTACTTCAAATTCTAATTAGGTTAATTAAATCACATGGGATTGGTAAGACGAACAGAGATTAGTCATAAAATGACTAATAATAAGTTTGAAGATTTTCTAGTTTGTTAAACTGAAGTAAATAATAGTTACCAAAAGAAAATTATATTTACATTTGACTATTCTTTTTATACTTTTATTCATAAACATAAAGATGAATCAAGTTTAGCTAGGAAAGATGTTGTTTAATAATGTCTTATGGATATGTTGTATTTGTTATATCTCCTTACTATTGTTTGTGAAATATTATTCTTTAGCATAGTCATATAACCAAACGAATAAAAACACTGACAAAAGTAGAGATGATTTTGAAGTAAAGATGAGTATAGTTGAGCAGTACATTTATGGTAAGAGCACTCAACTCGAAATTACTGTGTTCGGGTCTTGTGAAGTTTTATATCTAAAGAATATAATGAACTCTTACAAAATTAATATATAAATGGCTTAAAGATAAGTATATGAGCAAGATGTAATTGTATTCTACAGTTATGTTTCTCTAAAGTTAAGCGTAACTTTTTGTTTTCTATCCCTTAATTTCATGTGTTCCTTCTAAACTTTATCTTTCATGTTTATTATTATTAAAATATACTTCCTCCATTTTGTTCATCATTTTAAATCAACTATTGTAAAATATAACAAATCTGATCGATACACATTTATGTTAGGGATTGCGTTGGTTCTAACTGACTGAGTGATTGATTTTAGTGTTGAGTGCAAAAGCACTTGGGATGGCGGTTAAAGGTAGTCAACAGAAAACCATAGACTGAAGTTTCGTGTTATTTGATATTCGTCAATAAGGTGTATCTGTTATCTTGAGGGGACGGATGATCCTCGACGGATTCGGTTCCGTGTCACAGCTTCACAAGTGATGGCGTCACCATCGAGCTATCCAGGTACCGACTGACCTCCAGTAGAACTAAGATATATTTAAGAAGAACCTGACACACATGAAATTGGTCACTAGCCAGTGATCAATCAACTGTGAAGAGAAAAGAATTATATATCTCATTCTGTATACATACGATTTTGTAAGATCATGAATATAAGATCAAATTTTCAATGAACGTTTTTTACCAGGGACAAATCTTTTAATATACCCTGCTGATTCATTAAATTTTAAATGAAAAAAAGATTCACATGATATAAATAACATTGTTTAAAAAAACAAATCAAACTATGTATTTCGAAAGAAATAAAACAAACTTGTTGGTTAAGTATACACTGTATGACACAGTTTATAATGTTGAATGTGTATTTTATTATTTGTTATACTCATTGACCAAAGGATTTTACTAAAAATTGATACTATCTTTGAGATCTGAACCAATAAACCACACAAACTTAAAAGTATAGCAAAAGAATGCTCAGGTGAGAACAACCAATTTATTGTTCAATACAAAATTACAGAATATCTTGATAAAATATGAGAACCATACATTAAATACATCATCTGCAAATCCTCCATCAATTGTACTTTACATTCTGTATGATTTTTCCATTTGAAAATTCCCTTTTTATTTCCCTTTTTGTATTCCTCATTTCTTAGCCTCCTGATATCAGGCCTTCAACTTTGATCGGTGTTACATAATACCTATGTCGACAGACATAAGTAGCATATGCCATAATAGTATTTATTTCAATTACATACATCATTGATTATCATGTTATGATTAGTATATGGACTTTGATCGATTATAAATAATCTAAAATATAGTAAAACAGATTATTAAAATTATTAGTCATATTTACTAAAATAATAGTAATAATAATATACTGTACATAATAAATTTGGTCATCAAACTATTTCAGTTTTATGCCACACATATGCATATGTATATGCACATGAATACACGAGCACAATGTGAATGAAACTGTTTTGTTGTTTTTATATTTATAACCATCTGTTTAGTACATTCAGCTGACGAGTCCTAAAAAGGACGAAACGCTCGTTCTGAATTCCACTACTAGCCACCAACCATCTTTGTTTATAACCATCTGTTTAGTAGTTTTCACATCTGGATATTTTATTTCTAGATAAGATATTTACAGATGTGAAAACCATTATTATTTTTAAAAAATTTCTTTTATTGTTTATTATTGAATTTCTTTTAATATTCTATTTATAGAATTGAGAAACATAAATATCCAATTTCATAATTAAATAAAACAAAAAGTTTCTCCATTTAAATTTAATAATTTTCCTTCATTGTATTAAATTAATCACACATGATACACATATTGATTAGATAAGATTTGGTTTATCATGTTTCAGTATTGTTATCAAATGTATTACGTTATCAAGAAAAGAATTACTCGTTAAATAATTGTTGCAGTTCTCCTCCTCACTAAGAGGCCTACCAGGATTATATATATATATATATATATGAACTCGACTGGTAACAATGGTGGTTTAGCTTCGATTGACTCATAATCTCAACCATTGAAATTACTATAATATCTACAAAACATGTGCTCATTAGTGACTGGCTTCATGAGGTATTTCCTGGAGTTCTAGTGAGAAAGTGACCAGTGGAGTTCAACAAGGTCCGTTGTGAGATAGTAACTCACTGAAGACATTGGTGGATACGTCGCTCAATTTCGTGGATTAGATGAAGTTAGACATTAACATCGTTGGATGCCGTACGGGTCATTGGCATAGAGTTTAATCGTTCGCGCGCAAAACTGATAGGTCTTGGATTCGAATCCCATGAGGCCAGGTCGCTGATGCGCATTGCTGAGGAGTTCAACAGTGGGACGAAACGGCCGTCCAGTGCTTCCAGGTTTTCCATGGTAGTCTAGTTCCAAATGACTCATGATCTTAACTACTAAAATTAAAATATTTGACCAATTAATATGAAAAGGGAATAATCTCAGTTAACTCTTAAAAGTTATTTTTGACACAAAGACCAAATAATGAAGAAGACTTTTTAGTTGATTAAATTTTGAAGATAAGTCCAACATGAAAGGATACTTTCATTTCGAAATGACTTCATTTGTTAAAAGGTCCACCTATATTTCGAAATGACTGAGGCTATAAATGTAGATGACTGAACACCAACTTAACATTTTAAAAGTGATAAACACTGCGGCACTTAGAAGTCCTGAGTTCTACTTCTGGATTATTCTTAGGTGGACTTCACTGAAAACTTTCTCTCTCCTCGTCTCCTGCTTTCAATAGCTCCCTAGATAACTTAACACTGTGGTGATAAACTCTTTTCAAAACCTTTTAATTATCTAACAACAAAGCCATACTGATGTAGTTTTCTTCTGATTAGTTTACAAACACATGTCAATATCATCAAATACAGTTACAAGAATAATGATATTAGTTTACTTGAGGATGCTTTTATTGAAAGATTACTGATAACTATGTAAGAGTTTATAAGAGTAAAGCATTTATAACCTGAAGATATCTGATGTTACTAAAAATATATGAAACGGGTGACGTAGGAAAAATATATCTGATTTCTTAATTCTCAATGGTTAACTAATGAGAAAAAAACATGAATCTTAGAATTTAGAAAGTCTTAATGTTAAGATCAAAACAGCTTTAAATGAATTTAGCTTATCTTTCTTGTGGTAATTTCCATCATATCTTAGAATCAATTTCAAATGAAAGCAACCTCATTATACAGTAGACAGTTGCCACTATCACGGTACATTGTTCTATCAATTTATACTTGAAAAATGATTGCAAACATTACCAGCCTATAAACCCATGTCCTACTAGACTTGATATTTTTTCCGGTTAATCATCATAGGAGACTATAGGTTTTGATGTCTTTCAGACTCCCGTTAAAATATTCTGTTTATTGTTCAATAGATATTGGTGCCTGTAAAATCCTAAGCATTATCTCATTAATAAGTGGATTGGTTAGTAACAAACTTCTTTTTAAATTTCACTTGTGACCTACTTGATATGTCCTCCAATAACAACTCCGTGATTTGGGGTCACAAGCGGCGAGACTATAATTTGTGGATGAACCAATCAGATTAAAGATATCAGGTTGCGGATTTTAACGCGAAATTCATTCAGTCATTTGGTTCAATACCTCTTTGGCGTTATAGCTGATATCAGTTCGTGATGAAAGCACTAAATCTGATTCCTAACTCTAACATTCAACTGTAAATCCTAATTCTAATTCCTCACACTAATATATAGCCCTCATTTAACCCGGGTAAGTAGGTGGACATTCCAAGGTCATTTTAGCGTTGTTCTAAGTTTATTCATAAATTATGGTCTTAACCGTACACATTGTTCCATTTCTAACTGTATGTTTGGACAGAAAAGAAAACAAATAGTAAAATTTCATTCCAAACTGTTTGATTACCTTTAAACATTTATATTTTAAAATTTAGCAACTGTGTTACTCATAGAATACCTGCAAAACTGAAAATCATTCATTCTGTAGAAGACTATAGCAACTCACGTTCAATTGAGTTTGCTCTCACCTAATTCGGTTAAGCCCCTTTATGAACTTGTTAAACGGACAAAGTCACCTGCACTATAATAACTTATTGTACCTTTATTATTGTTATGCTTGTATGAATATGTATGCTCGGCAAGCCTTACTGCCTACGCATTTATTACGCTACTAGCTTTACTATTAACCGCTTAATTGACTCGATGATTCATTCATTTCACTACGTATATATATGTCCATGTTATTCATATTCATCACTCGCTCGCTCGCTCGCTCTTGCCCTTGTTCTCTCTCGTTCGCTCGCTTGCCTGTTTGCCTTTCGGCACAACTATTTCATGCTTGCTTAACGCATCTGTAATTTTGGATATCTGTGTGTGGTCCCATAATAAACGTAATTAACACTTCATTTTCGCCTTCTGATTATATACCGTTGGAGCGTTATTTAGTGACGGTTACCGAGACGAACTGTATACGGAGTTTAAGGAATATGTCGACCACCGACCACCACAAGCCATAACAATTCAAGTTTTCCACTATCAATTATTTATCCAAAAGAAGTTCGTTCAATTTTGTAGTTATTAGTAGACTCATGAAAGAAAAAAATCCTTTTTTTTGAATGTTTCCAGTTCTTTTCATGATCACAATCTTACTATTATCCTCATATCCTATCACTGATTTGTTCTAATTTTGCTTTTAGATCCCATTTCTTTCCCAATGTTGTGTCATTCAATAGAGTCACTTATCATTACTTGTGTAAATAACTATGAGAATTAATCAAAGAGTTATGTAAGCATCATCGTCATCATTAATATGTTTTCAATGACTACAATTTAGTCATAGTAACGTTTAAATTGAAATATTCTTAGGACAGAATAAGTGTAATATTTAAAGGAAGTTGTAATTCTTTGGAATGATATCAGCGAAAAGAAGACTTGTTCTCTGATCGATTGGGAAATTCTCAATTACTTAACTACTGAATATTTTGTTTATGACGTAGAATAAAACATTGATTTCACCGATATGGCTATAAATATATTACATTTTTTAATGATGAAAATAGCTTTTACGGAAAATATAATTTTATATTCCCAAATAAATAAAGCGATTAGAAATAGGTGTAATTATTCAGTATTTTGCCAAATATATGTTGCATTGAAATACTCCACTGAAATAGTTGACAACTTTGGTCTATATATCCATCATATTTGAGCTAAACTGGACATTTTATCCTACATTTAACACCAAATGTTACAAAACACTTTAGAATTTAGTAGTTAAGTGTACAATTTGTATGTAAGGTCTAATGTTTTCATTGACATTAAATATCAAGATAGTATGAACTAGCTTAGATTTAAGGAAGTTGGTACACAACCCTAGATCTAAGTTTTGTGTTAGACAGTACTGTTTGATAATGGGTCACTTAAATTTTAGAGAAATTCAAACTTGTGATGCTGTCTGACTGGGATACAGCATCATGCAGGTTAGTATCTCATCAAGAACACTAGTTAGTGTAAAATTTAGTCTGATGACTTTCTGTTAAATGGCTTCAACATCAGAACTTGTCTCTTAGATTAGCCAACACATTACAATTCTCCATTCTCGACATTACATTTGTTTTATCTCCTTTTCTATTGTATAATAAACCTGTGTGTGTTTTCAGAAGTCAAGATGCTCAGTTGCTTTTCCTTTTCATCTTTTAAATAATCGCATATACCGATACTATTGCCAAACACAGTTCATCAGCAGCCATCCGGATAGTAAATTGCCGACCGAGGAAAATAAAAATGATTTTTACTAGTGTGCAATAGCTTAGTAGTTTCTACATATCATACACCTTTAGACCGATTCTTTTAGAACCTAGCTATTAAACTCCTATAAACTTCGCAAACTGAAATGTTAGTTTCAAATTCATTTTATACAGTTTTTACATCATATTTATAAATAACATGCAATGTAAATTTGATTATTATCATATTTATCACATCATAAATGAGCTTAATTGAGCAGGACCTTAGAAAGTTGTGATTCAGTATGAGTAGTTTAGTGGAGTTTGTCTCATTCAAACCTTATTGTACTCTAAGCAGAAGGTCATCAACAGTATGCTGACATTATCTTAATGTCTCAACCAGGTAATTGTTCTCATTTGGGGATACCAGTTTGTCTTCATATGTGCACTGATGATTTTAAACGTAACCTAAAATCCCAATTTTAAAAAGAGTCAATTCAAGAATGTGTTACTTATCTGTTAATTTTCAAATCAAATTGTTAACTACGTTATATTTTTCGAGAAATTCGATTTTGACTAAACATATGTAAATCAATTGTAAGACGTTGTCAGTAATTACCAGTCATTCATAAAGTAAACAGTTATATTCTTTGGTTGGTTAGCTTATAAATCTTTCAAACCAATCAATTCATTCTGATTAATTAATGAGGAATTCAAAAATGTTCCGATAACAGTTTATCATTAGTTATGTATTAGCCATACAATTTCTAAAAATCAAAGTTTTTGAGTACAATTATATCCCCTTTAAAATCTCTTAATTTATTATACATCATATAAGACAATGAAATACAAATCATTTCAACCTACAAGAGTAATGGGAATAAAAAAACAACTTCATATCATCTTCTTAAGTTTAGTTATGGACAAAAGATTTATTGATGATTCTAATGAAGAATGAACTAGACTAAGAACTATTACGTAAAAAATATATTTACAATACCCTTGAGGTTAGTAAAAAATAAAATAGTTAACATGCAATCAACCAAGGCGTCTTTAACATAGGTAAAAAAAAGAAAAAGAAAGACGCCTGAAGTAGGTAAATTTTGCTGATGAATACATATACTCAATTTTGTAATTAAAATGAATAATACAAAAGAATGTCATGTAACCGGTTTATATGATCAAATTATCTCCACTACCAAGATAAGTTTCATTTTTTATCAGTACCACAGTAGAATAGAGTTATACAATATGCATTAGCTTAGTAATAATGTAACAAATTTACCAACTATGATAATATTTTTTTTGATAATAAAGTTGAAAACCATTGAATTTTATGCTTCTGAAATCTGTAATCATATGCCCAATTAAAATTTGATCAAAGAACTGGCATTAAATGTATCTAATCAATTGATTATATTTGTTTGTATATTTTACAGTGAATGTTTTATTCAAATCCTTTGTGATGTTTCATTTTAATGAAAGTTAATAACGTTATGTATTATATGTGTAGAAACTACAGTTGATAGTTAAAATGATTCAATTATGGGTTACTGTGGTGTTTGAATGAACTAATGACTCCTTCGTACTTGTTGAATGTTTGATTTCGAATTCTAAATACAGTACATTCGTTAGTGCTTGTGTAGTACTTCTTGATTCAATTGCGTTATCCCTGGGATTCTTAGTTCATACTATAATTCAATTACTTCTAATTATCATATTGGCGTCGCGATGGGGCCTGCGATGGGGCCTGCGATGGAACAGTTAGATATTCATTCGGATTTTGATGCTTATGAGGATTACTTTGAAAGGTTCGAAATCTGGGCTATGACCAAGGAAGATGATGAGAATATTAATATTGTGGCACATTTTCTCACATTCATCGGAAAAGAAGCATATAGCTTAATAAAAATTTTGGCTTTACCGGAAAAGCCCATTTCTCTTCCTTATACAACTCTCAAGGAACTACTTCTAGACTATGCTAAGTATACGAATTTCGAATGCGGTAAAGGGAGATTTCGTAAAATAATTCATGAGGATATAAAAAATTCTACTACATTACGTCGCCCCATCCCAGTGTATACTCAAGATTATGCAGATAATTCATTTGGGAATTGCGATGCAGTTGACGAGGATGGGCACAAGTTTGGTCAATGTTTGTGCTGTGGCAGGTTCCACCCTTTTAATTCATGTAAATTTCGTAATTGTAAGTGCTTTAAGTGTGGTGATGTTGGACATATTCAGTCAGTTTGTAATACTACTGTTCATCTTGCTGCAACTAATATTAAGTCTTTCGATTCTGATTCTATTAATCTGAACATTTATAATGACCATTTATCCTTATCGACGATTTCAAAAGACAGTTTAGATTCATATAGCAGTTCAGAGTTAAATGAAACTCAAGATTCTTGCGAGAAAACAATTTTTAATGAATCAACCTATCAGATTTCTCATGTTATTGTACCAGATATGGTTTTTCCTAAAAATTCACATATTTCTGATGAAATTTCTTACAAATCTGGTGAAAATATTTCAAATGAACCTGATGATGATCAAAAAAACTGATGTAGGTTTGATAGATGTTGATTTTTCTAACGATCCTTTACTCTGCAATGACATTCCTAATAAATTCGAGGAAACTATTTCAGAAGAATCAAATCTTGATGTCATATCAAATATTATTTGTCCTCATGATGCATTTGTTTCTTGTGAGAAACTTGTTTGATGCGAAGCACGAGTATTAAATGAGTTAGAGTCTGAATACAATTCAGATGATTCCATATCAATTATTGTTTGTCCTTATCATAAATTCACTTTCAATGTTTACTCTAGTCAATTTGAGAAAGATGATTTAAATGAAGCCACTTTATTCATAAATTGGGGATATGAAGATCCGACATTGTTTCGTGGGGGAGGATAGTCTGAATGTCTATGGTTGAAATTCTAGGTAGCAGTACTTTCAGTACTCAACCGACATGATGATTGTACACAATCCCAGAAATCAAGTGAGTCTGTTCCGATTTCAGTTGTTTATTCTAATAATAATGAGTGCATTCTAGATAATACAGAGTCTTTATCCAATACATTGTCGGACAGACACAGCATGAACTTGAGGAGAAGACGTACAATTGATTACAGACACTTAGACTCTAATTTAAGCTGTGGCGGATGTGGTGTTTGAATGAACTAATGACTCCTTCGTACTTGTTGAATGTTTGATTTCGAATTCTAAATACAGTACATTCGTTAGTGCTTGTGTAGTACTTCTTGATTCAATTGCGTTATCCCTGGGATTCTTAGTTCATACTATAATTCAATTACTTCTAATTATCATATTGGCGTCGCGATGGGGCCTGCGATGGGGCCTGCGATGGAACAGTTAGATATTCATTCGGATTTTGATGCTTATGAGGATTACTTTGAAAGGTTCGAAATCTGGGCTATGACCAAGGAAGATGATGAGAATATTAATATTGTGGCACATTTTCTCACATTCATCGGAAAAGAAGCATATAGCTTAATAAAACTTTTGGCTTTACCGGAAAAGCCCATTTCTCTTCCTTATACAACTCTCAAGGAACCACTTCTAGACTATGCTAAGTATACGAATTTCGAATGCGGTAAAGGGAGATTTCGTAAAATAATTCATGAGGATATAAAAAATTCTACTACATTACGTCGCCCCATCCCAGTGTATACTCAAGATTATGCAGATAATTCATTTGGGAATTGCGATGCAGTTGACGAGGATGGGCACAAGTTTGGTCAATGTTTGTGCTGTGGCAGGTTCCACCCTATTAATTCATGTAAATTTCGTAATTGTAAGTGCTTTAAATGTGTTGATGTTGGACATATTCAGTCAGTTTGTAATACTACTGTTCATGTTGCTGCAACTAATATTAAGTCTTTTGATTCTGATTCTATTAATCTGAATATTTATAATGATCATTTATCTTTATCGACGATTTCAAAAGACAGTTTAGAGTCATATAGCAGTTCAGAGTTAAATGAAACTCAAGATTCTTGCGAGACAACAATTTCTAATGAATCAACCTATCAGATTTCTCATGTTATTGTACCAGATATGGTTTTTCCTAATGATTCACATATTTCTGGTGAAATTTCTTACAAATCTGGTGAAAATATTTCGAATAAACCTAATGATGATCAAAAAACTGATGTAGTTTTGATAGATGCTGATTTTTCTAACGATCCTTTACTCTGCAATGACATTCTTAATAAATTCGAGGAAACTATTTCAGAAGAATCGAATCTTGATGTCATATCAAATATTGTTTGTCCTCATGATGCATTTGTTTCTTGTGAGAAACTTGTTCAATGCGAAGCACGAGTATTAAATGAGTTAGAGTCTGATTACAATTCAGATGATTCCATATCAATTATTGTTTGTCCTTATCATAAATTCACTTCCAATGTTTACTCTAGTCAAATTGAGAAAGATGATTTAAATGAAGCCACATTATTCATAACTTGGGGATATGATGATCCGACATTATTTCGTGGGGGAGGATAGTCTAAATGTCTATGGTTCAAATTCTAGGAAGCAGTACTTTCAGTACTCAACGGACATGATGATTGTACACAATCCCAGAAATCAAGTGAGTCTGTTCCGATTTCAGTTGTTTATTCTAATAATAATGAGTGCATTCTAGATAATACAGAGTCTTTATCCAATACATTGTCGGACAGACACAGCATGAACTTGAGGAGAAGACGTACAATTGATTACAGACACTTAGACTCTAATTTAAGCTGTGGCGGATGTGGTGTTTGAATGAACTAATGACTCCTTCGTACTTGTTGAATGTTTGATTTCGAATTCTAAATACAGTACATTCGTTAGTGCTTGTGTAGTACTTCTTGATTCAATTGCGTTATCCCTGGGATTCTTAGTTCATACTATAATTCAATTACTTCTAATTATCATAGTTACCGAATCTTGAAATGGAATATATTTTTAAAGTTATTGTGGTCACTGAGCTAGTTTTATTGGTTATGAAGCTTCCGTTGTTTTTGTGAACATCATCATCAGGACGTACTTAAGGTAGAGGTAAGTTATTAGAGCCTCTCCACAACTGGGTAGTGGCTGATGATGTTGTTCAGAAGAGAAATGAGAGCTTCAAAACTAATACATCTAGCTCAGCGACCGCGATAATTCCAACATCTTCAACCTGAGCTACAAATATTCTCTATCATCTCAATGATGTTAATGTTATGATGACTTTGCTATGAAAAATCTCTTACTCCAGAAAATGCTCGAAACTGACCTATCTTTTCGTTCTCTGAATCGATGGAAAGCTAAATGCGATGAGTAATATATATTTCACTGTACTTAGTCCCTTCAATAGGACTGATATATAAAATATTACCCTGTGGTAAACCTCTCTATATGTTCATTTAAACTTGTTTTGAATCCTTAGAGATTCTTCAAACAGTTCAGTTTTATTCATAATTCAATGTTTTACGAAAAAATACAACCACTTAAATCTTGCATGAATAAATAAGCACTTTAGACAGATTCAAACAGGTTACTGAAAATTACATTACATGCTGAATCTAGCTAAATATCTCATAAAATCAGGAAACGTTAGACATCTATTCATAAATCAGAAGCTTTAGACTTTGTAGAGAACGTCTAACTTTCAAATTGATGGGCTTTCATCCAATGGTTTACAAGTTTACTTTATGTAAATTCGTGATATTAAGTGATCATCATTTGTGTATATCAGTGAAATTTGTTTGATATTCGACGTAGTTTTAAGGACTTTTACTAGGAAAGAAATCTAGCCGGTACCCAGAATATGTGTGTCACCAGTGAATAAAGTTCTTTAGTTTGTTTGCTTTGTGGTCAGTATTATAAAATAATCGATGTTAGGAATGTAAAAACATTATTTACTTTTTCAACATTCAACACGGGGTCCAAAGTCATGAGGTAAGTCAACTGACATCCTGTTTAGAAATCCCATAGTAAGAAGAAATGCTTAGCCAATAATTCATGATTTTCAACGGTTATTTACCAAAAGCAGTCCAAAACAGAAATCTTCACAAATTCCCTAATAGTATTTTGCGATTTTGTTAAGTTATAATAAAATTATCATCAACAAAATATTATTATCATTCGCTTTATTCAATATTATATTTTTGGTACAATATAGAATTCTCAGCACAAAGTATTTAACTGGAAGATCTTGAAATCATTAATGATGTTGTTGTTCCATATTAGGAGTTACACCATGCTGATAAGTTTAAAAATTCAATATAACTGGATTCAACCCTTCGTGGCGATTACCTCCGACCAGTCAGGCCACACTACAACTTCACTAACGAAGTTCGACTAGAACTAAAGACTCGGAAAATATATCATTAGTTAAGTCATATTATTCAGTCAGCACATATTGTATCTGTACCTGAACTCCACTCAACTATTACACCATCCATCCTTAATGTTTCTTTGATTCTAACACCTAATAACCTATATATATATACATATATATATATATATATATATATATATATATATATATATATATATATATATACTATTTCTTATTTCTATATAAAATTCTAATACATTTGGTTGTAAGCAGCTGAGGAAAAACCACGAAATATAATGAATTCATATTATTCTGCATCAATATTTGTTCTGGCTTTATTAAAAACATATAATCCTACTGAAATATCTGAATCTCATTTTGAGTCGAACTTCTAAATCAAATGAAAGTACATAGTAACACAGTTTGTTCAATAATATTTGGTTAGTTTGATTCTCATTATAAAACACAGCATCGACCGAGTCTTACGCCGAGACAGTAAGTATTTTACCTTTTCAATTTCCCGACTTTTTGTTTAATATATTTGTAATTGAGCCTATTAGGTTTCAAACTTAATTGGCCAATGAATTTTAAACTGAGAATGGATAAAAATGTGGTTACATTTATGTGTTTTCGAATTATTTAATTTTTTGAACCGATTGACGTTAGACCGCCAATAAAAACCTGGAAACACTGGACGGCCGTTTCGTCTTATTGTAGGAATCCTCAGAAGTGCGCATCCACGATCCCGCTCGCGGGATTCGAACCCAGGGCCTTCAGTCTCGCGCGCGAACACTTAACTTACTCGACCACTGAGCCGGCATCCAATGGTGTTAGTGTCTAACATCAACCAATCCACAAAATCGCGCAACCATCTTCCATTGTACTGAGGTAGATACCTGTCTCTACTCGACACTGATTAGTTCCACGAAGCGCGAGACTGAAGACCCTGAGTTCGAAGCACGTGAGCGGGATCGTGGATGAGCACCGCTGAAGAGCCAAACGATAGGATCAAACGGCCGTCCAGTTCTTCATGGTTTTGAATAGTGGTCTAACACCAATTGGTTCATGATCACAATCAAAAACTTAAAAATCTGCACAACCCCATACTGATATTTAACACTTACCATTTTCGTATTACGATTTACCGATTGCTTTAAATGTACATGATGCACGCGTATTCATTTGTTTCGTCTAATTGCATTTTGAAAACAGATGGTTGAAAGTTACAGTCAGCACACTTCGTAATTCGTTTTATTAGGTAGAATTTAAAAAAGATCCTAAAAAAGAAGTCCAAATTATAGTCTTCAAAATTGCTATTCGAAAAGCTGGTCATAGAATTTTGAAATTCTCTCTTTTATTTGCCGAATTCAAAATTACCGCTTACATTTGTAAACTTATGTGAATAGCACATGTGATCTATGGGGTTACCTTTGAAGATAGAAGTTATTCATTATTTTCATAAATTACAAATTTGCTTTTGAACCTAGTCATCAAACATACTGCTTTGTTACATTAAAAATTAGAAAACTAATTTAATTTATGCATAGGACTTGTATATTGTTTCGAAGTAGAGTGTTCGTCGTCATCATCAGTTTTCATGAAATTGCATTAAATACTATTTTTATTCAATAACTTCTAAATAAAAATTAATCGTCTGCTTATTAACTACGTTCAAGATGAAGATTAAAATTTTAGCATAAATTTATAATTAATTGATCGACGAAGTGATTAAAATCTCTTAGATTTTAATTCATTGATTTAAATGTTATGTAATCACTACGATTCACAAAGTTTCTTCAATGATCCTCTCAAAAAGGTTGTGAGTGAGTATTGCTGAGAGACATTAAATTGAGACACAATAACATATCAGTACTTATTAGTTGTTTTGAAGTTTTTTTCGAGCTGAACTGTTCTGTACTGTTCAATCTATAAATATGCATCAAACCAAAGAATAATATTTTTACTGAATTGTTGTTTTATGATTCTACCCTTCAACCTACAGTTAGTTTTATATAAATCTGAATTTTATTTATTGTTTAAGAAGTATGGAATAATATCAAACCAACTTCTAATAAACCAGATTCATAAAGTTTAAATATAAGCAGTAATAATAATAACTCGAAAGAAAACATAACAATAAATGAACAAATGAAGTTTAATCATCTATTGTCAGTATCAATTACATCACATTTACCTTTCTTTTTACAATCTTAATGAAATCAATGAAATAAAAAAAATTGAATTAATAAACACCAAATCAAAAGAGAAATTAAAAAAAAAAAGGAATTACAGTTTTTTTTTCTGGAAAAGAAAATAAACAAAATCAAAATTTCACGAATTTTCGAATTCATCTGACTTTCATTTTAAATTGAAACAAATTTTTTTTTTAAAAATGGGAGAAAATATCGAAATAGGCAAGTACATTCAAACAATGTATTTTATGAATATTTCTTTTGTGTATATATTGTGTATGTATATGTATTTGTAATTTATCATGTGTTTTGTTTGTAGTATTCTGTACTTACCTGAGTTCATTGACTAAATATTAGCCAGTGTTCGAAAAACAATTGATCCCACAGAAAAGAAAGTCAGATAATGAAAACAAAAAAATATTAATGTTTATCTGTATGTCTGTATGTGTATGTACGTATGTATGTGTGTATGTTTGTATGTATGTATGAATTACAATTTAATCAAGTAAGCATATGAGTGATTTTGTATATGAATGAGCATATGAAATAATAAATATCATAATCAGACTGATGCAAAACATACATACTTAAATATCGGCAATATACAATACAAGTAGTATACAGCCACGATAATAATAAATTAATATTATGTACAGAATAAAGTATAAGAAACAGAAAATACAAAACATTTACATCAATAATCAATGAAAAAAGAAAAAAAAGTCGTAAGAAGTAAAAATGATAATTTTCTTGATATTTAAAGAGAGAAAGAAAGAGTAAAGATGACTGTTTTTTTCTTACTTCATATAAATAAATGTAGAAAAACAAAAAAATGACAGATTTAAGAATAAACAAATATGGCAGTTTCAATGAGATCTTGATGCTTGGACACAACCGCATAATTTTTGAAACCACATTTTTTGTCGTCTTTTATTCCTAGATTGTGTAGAACTGTCATAACTATGATAATCACGTCTTCGTCTTATCGGTGCATATGCATGTTTATCATGTTCTTTTGTTATTTTACTTGGAATCAATTCATTAGTTGATTGATTTTGATCAAATTTATGATTATCCATTTGACAGAAACCTAACCAAGGACTACTTCCTACTGAATTTCTCCCTGGGTATGCATTAAAAATGGAGAAAAGAAAAATAAAATCTGTTAAGTTATAAATTTTAACGAAATAAATGGTAGTTTTATGTGTAAATAAAAACATTTTCGATTGAGATCATGAATCGACAAATGTTAAACTATCATTAAAAACCTAGAAACACCAGACGGCCGTTTCGTCCTAGTGCAGGACTCCTCAACAATCTCCATAACCCTATACCAATAAATAAATCTTAAAAAAATTCATGTTATCTGAAAATTTTATAAAAATTCCAATATTCCTGATTGGCTAAGATGGATATAATTGAAATTATCCTCAAAATTTCACAAGCTGTACATTTACAGTTTTTTAGTGTTTGAAAATATTCTTTGCCAGTTGTGTACAATCCAAACAAACGTCTTTTTATTTCATGAGTGCAGTTCTTCTTAATCACATAATCCATTATGATTGTTTTATTGTAGTAAGCACTTTAGTATTATTCACTCTACTAAAAATGAAGTGAGAAATCATTAGATCAATGTCATCGATATCTTACAACTACAATTTTTATTTATTTTTATTACATTTTAGAGTACAAATGAGTTTATGTAGATATCGTTATCCTATTTCCTATTGTTTTCCCAATGTCTAGTACAATATCGGTCAACTGTTTATTAGTACATTTAAATATTGTGGCTTTCTAATGCTTAAATTGTTATACTAATATTCCAAATAAAACTTCTGAATTAAAAACAATATTCGACACATGGATCATTAGAACTTATCCAATAACGTGTAGTTTATTCATTTATATGTATAAAAATATTTCATTAACACTTAAAAAGTATTTTATAAAGTTAAAATGAAATGCCTTTTGACGCTGTAAATATAATTATGTCATCAATAAGTGTATTTCAATGTCATCCTATACTGTAATTTAGAGATAATGTTCACCACCTTTCAGTTTAATACCATTGTAATCTTAAATAAATACATTACAATAACGTAATTCTTCTTCATTTATGCTCTAATATACCGATTATTTTCATTTCTACTTGTATGTCAATCAATAATATTATGAGCATTTGGAAAGAATTTAATAGAAAACAGATGATAAGTATTAAGAAAATTCACAGTAATGGATCCAATTTCAAAGCTCACTTTCAAAGATACACGGACTTTGATCATGATTCCATCAAACTTAGTAGATAACATCATGTGAATAATAAAGTTTCACTTCAATAACATATCTTACGATTACATTAATTTAATAAACTATGTGAACAACTTTCAATTTAAAAGATATTGTTGCGTGTTGATTACACATTGCTGGTCATCTCAAATGTTCTTTCAATTTTATCTAAGCATAAGATCTAACGCTATAGCACATGTTAGTTACACGTCTTTTGTGGATTAATGGTTGTTTTTGCTACATTTTATTAAAATAATAATCATGGTGACTAATAGGCTAGAGTTTTGCACATATATGTAAACTGGAAACAAAATAATTGAAATAATTAATTAAAATGGACGTATCCAGTATCTAGGTTTATCTCTCTGTACCAAATGGCTTGCCAATTAAAATAGTTAAGTGTGGATAAAATTCCAGTCATATGTTTCCCTCAATTATGTTTAACAGTCTACATTTACGTGACAAAAACATACATTAGAATAGCAAGGACGGTTAGTGTCTACATCACCGAGTACATTCTACAGAAGCTAAGACCGTGCTACTATCCATTATTTGCTTGACAGTTGATATTATGTTGACGTATTAAAATTTTTTTAAGATAAACACTGGATAAAAAACGGAGAATCGGTTACTTCAATATAAAGCAAGTGCCACTAAAACATTTAAATAAAGATTTGGCATCTAAGAAGGAACTATTCACACTGAGCATAGACATCTGATTTCTTTCTGAGTATGTATTATAAAGCTATATTACATTACAAATTATGAGTTTAAGATTATCTAACTAATTTACGTGATCGATTGATGTGTGTGTATTCATATGTATGTTGCATATATGGTACCACTTAATAAAAAACAAAACACAAATCTGTCTAAAATTTTTTGTAAGATATGTACAGAATACAAAGGTGTACTCAGAAAAGAAAAAAAATCAAACTTTCCCTTAGAAATGTACTCACAATTTAACTAAAACAAATTGTACTCAATAAAAAGTACATTATAAAATCAATATGTTCTAAATATAGCCTTATAAGTAAAACGAAGAAAACAACTATTAAACTGTAAATGGAAATAAGACAAATATGCCTACACTGTAATATCTCTTTCAAAAATAATAATTAATTCTTAACACTTATTATGAAAAAAAAGAAGTCAATAATTAACTTGGCTGTGATCCCACTCCAACATTGTTTTGAGGTGTGAAGACACTAAGCTTAGTTTCAGTACATTTAACTGATTCAAAACAGTACAAAAGAGTCTAACATAATATCATTCGTTGTCTTAAAAAAAAACAAATGCTTTATGCTAACACTGCTTCTATATAAAGCCTATTTATGGCTTAAGGTAAATATATCTCACTTACAAATCACTGATCATTCACAACAATCAACAGCTTAATCCTTGCAACCCTTCAACTAAATGTCTAGTGACAACTCTTCAGAGATCACTACTGTAAAGTGAAAATTTTCTTTTTATGTACTTGAACAATATTTGAAGTTTAGAGCTTCATCTCTGTTAATCATCGTTTCGTTAAACGAAATAGTATTTTTTGATTGAGATTATGAATCGATTTATGTCAGACAATCACTGAAAACCTGGAAGCATTGGACAACAGTTTCATTCTAGTATGGGACTCCTCAGCAGTGAGCATCCATGATCCCGCAAGCGGGATTCGAACCCAGGACCTTCGGTCTCACCCATGAACTCTTAACCTATAGAACACTGAACTGGTCGGCATTCAATGTTTTTAAAAGAATATTAAAAATAAAAACTATTATTCCTTAATCAAACGAAAAGTCGGTCAAGAAAATCAATAACAATGGCATTATGACGCCATATTTAAAGTTAATAGGGTCAACGTAACATTAATTGCTTCTTTTACTGTGACCTAATAAAATTTAAGGGTAAGGTTAACAACAAATAATCACACCTATGCATTAATAATTTCTCATTACATTTCATAGTTAATAAAACATTTTGAAAACATTTACTAAGCTAAGATAATATTTCTCTTTCTTTTACTGAACCTAGAATAAAATTCTGACAACCATTTTCAATTACTTATTAGTTAATTACATGCATACGATATTTCGTATACATGATCTTGATATGAAACAAAATAGATCATCTACATTAAATAGAAATAATGTTAAAGTAGAATTATATTTTGTGAAAGTTTCAAATAAATACACCTTGAAAAGATTCACACTGCTTTGATTTACAACAATGTAGAGAATCCATTTCAAGAAGATACGTTTTGTCAACAGATGATATAAATGAGTTGTTATTGTGAAGTCAATGTATTAAGTTAACGACGTGTACGTTTCCAATGAACAACGATACTGAAACATGTTAATTATAAATCAAACAGATGTGGAATAGGTATGTTCAGAGTGTTTTCTTTGATACATTCAATACAAAGATTTACAGCATATTCAATAGCTGAGTAGTTTTTTATTATTTTATTAATAAACCATTTTAATCAAATATAATATAAAGTAACTGATACATTTTCGTTTCACTGAATACTGAAACCAGTATCAATCTCAGGGATAGCTATCATTGACAAAGTGAGAAATGAACTAATCCCGTTGACAACAGTACTTACAACAACATTCTCTATATTGTTATAGCATTTTAATCAAAGTGAACACAAATCAAGATTCCAATGAAGACTAATTATGAGCTCGTCGTTCCAATGACCAATTCTTAGTAGTCATAAACAATATATACGTGAATTCCAATCAATGAATGTAAATATTCAAAGTTCACTATTTGAATCCACATCATGTGAATTTAAAGTACTTCATTCTTATTGTTTCTACTTGAAAAAGAAAAATGATGATTAGAAGAATTAAGATTTTTTACGGGAAGTTCCCTTATTGAGCTTTTTTAAATGAAAACATCTTATCATCTTTATACATAACCTACATAAAGTATTTATTTATTCTCAAAATAATAGAATATAATCTAAGTAAATGCATTAGTTACTAAATGTGTATTTTCTTTTTATTCAACTGAGAAACAGTGTTACATTTTAAAAGTGGAAATGTCACGCAGTCAAGCATTTGTCAATTGCGGTATAATCCTGTTTTATTTAAACAACAAAAAATATCTTTATGTATCAGTTTGGACAATATGAATCATTTGTGTAGTTGTTAATACAAATTCTCATAGGACAAAACAAATTACATACCTTATACCATACAAAATTTCAAAGTATTTCTACAAATGTTAATTATAAATCATTATAAGATATGGCATTTTGTATGTATAGATATATGCAGTCGAAAATAGCGTTTATTGTGCTAAATTATTCTAATTAGTAATTGTCATTTATCTCCCTAGGTTCTTGTATTAATACGTGTATTCATGGTTCATGGGCCAGGCTTAATTATGAAAAGGTTGAATGAGGTTGCTATAGTAATGAGCAATACATTTATTGTCAATGGCTGTCTACAATTTATTGATTAATTCTGGATAAGGAAAACTTTTCTTAATATTATCGTTCAGAATTAGGCAATAGAATATTTCTAATACTCTTTCTAACACATATTTATAACACTGATATTGATTTCTGTGCAATATTTCGTCTACTAAAATGGATACTTATGAAAATGTCGCTTAATTTAAATGTCGTTTCAATATAACCAAAGAAATAGGTATTAAACAAAATAACTGTCCCTACAAACTCCTCACTAATTGGTACTTAATCTCATGTCATCTTCCTTTCAACATCAGCCAAACTTTGTCAGTTAACACTAATACATTCTTCAAATAAGTTGTCTTTCCATTTTTATTAGAAAAACACGACAGTCTTTTTGTGTTTTGTTCATGAAAACCTACTTTTCCATGAATGAATAGTTTTACTGGTAAAACATGACAATGTAATCACTGCCAAGTGGTCGAATGAAATCAGTCAAAAACGTTTTTATATATAATCAAGTCTACATTTATTCTGACCATGAAATTGTTAATTCACATTATGGGTGCGCTCCAATAAGTACTAGACTAAAATGCGGACCATTCTGACATTTTTAAAATCTAAAGTGAAACCGAACATTGTTAAAATCGGATGTGGATAAATGTCAGTTTGACATTAGTAACTTTCTTTCTTATCCTCCATCATCAGTTAAGTACTTTTCATGGTGTCATAGAATTTATCCACCGTTTTTAATTGACTTCTGCTCAAGCGTCAACTACACAAACAAGCATTAATTCATAATATTAAGCTTAGCATAAGTTGTCAATGGTTAGTAAGACATATCAGCCAAGTTAAAGGAACGAATGATAAAAGTGATGTTTAGACTCCTCACCTAAAATATTCTAGATCCCATTCGGTGACGAATAACAAAATGTACGAAACCTCGGCTTAAAGAATTCTATCGTTAACTAAAAGAGTTTTCAAACACGTAATTTAGTAACTTGATTATAACGTCATCTGTAAAATTTAACCAATACTATGGATCATAGAATATGATATTGATTACTATCTTAAAGATTCTACTTAACTAAATTGAATTTGTTTTCTCCATCACAAACATTAAAACAATTAACACGTTACTGTTGACATATTTCGTTAACAATTCTGTCCTGAAGTGTAATCAATAAAACAAGGTTAACTAACGAATAGTTGCTGGTCTGGTCCAAATAATGTCAAGAATAATGTTTCAACTTTAATCAAATATTTACCCCCTCCCCTCCCCCCAAAAATGAGCTTTAGTACACTAAAACTGATAGAAAAGTCTCTACATTCTGAATAAATGTTGAAACAAAGTAGATTAAATTAAACTGTTATTTGTATTAAGTCATAAATACATCTTGAATCTATTTACCAGGTCATAATTTCCTTAAACATTAAAATTTTCTGCTTATATCAAAATTTTATACTACAATCTAACTGTTGGATTTGATAATTATTAATTTTTAAATAAAAAAACATACATAAAAAATGGTATGAATCAACTTGATTCTGTCTGGGTAACAGGTGGTTACTAATTGTTACTTCTTTTTCAGTTGTACACTTTAATAAAATAAAACACGTAATATCTAATTGTTTTGTATATGTATATATAAATAACAGAATACAATCATTAAGAAATTGACATGTTCTTGATAGACTTAAAATTTCTGTGTACAATTATGTGAAAATTTAACAAATAAATATATTTCTACCAGAATGAGGGTTTTTAGAGATTTTAGTAATTTAATAATTGAATTCATGAGTCGATCTAATCTAGACCACCATTGGAAATCTGGAAGCATTGAATGACCGTTTCGACCTAGTATGGAACTTCTCAGCAGTGGTTCATCTACGATCCCTAAATTGGGGATATGTGAACGTTTAACTTTTAGACTACTGATTTGGCCGGAACACAATAGCGTTAATGTCTAACTCCAACCAGACCACGATATTACGCGATCGTCCATCAATGTTTTTAATGAGTAACTGTTTCAAATCAGATATGACTGAGGAGTCCCATACTAGGATGAAACGGCCGTTCAGTGCTTACAGATTTCCAGTGATAGTCTAGCTTAAATCGACTCATGAATTCAACTTTTAAATTTATTTTGATGTTAAAATAAAAATGACTACACAGAAAGATTGTATACTATTGGAAAGTATCAATTATCTCTTATTCAAAGATCCTAAATTCTGATGAGCATTCCATCCAGTTTCACTTATCTCTAAATCCAATAAGTAGTGAGTTATTTAAAGTCATTTGTTTTATTATACATTCATAACATTTAATTAGTCAATGTAACCTATCACACTTATGAATACTCACACAGATAGCTGTTATTTGTGCTAAATCATATCACAATTAGTTTGAACTTAAAATATACACAATGTATAGCAAGTAGCTTTTTTGAAACATGGTAAAGATTTAAATACTTCTTGGTTTAGTTAGAAAGATGTTTAAATATTTGTAAATATAAAATACGTCGTGAAGTTATCTAATGAAAAGACGGTCGCCTATTGATGACTTGTTAAAGAGTTAATGATTAGGGTTCATTATACAGGAAGTTTAAGGAGTTCTCAAATCAATAGAATTTGGGTTAGCAATGTATAGTTTTATTTGCTGGTTTACGAAATTGAATTTGATGATTGTTTCAAGTCACTAACAACCAACACATATGTATCTATTAAATAATTTCTTGATTAATACGAATTTAAAAAAAACAGCCACTTTTGTGGAGTACAGATGAGCACTTATAAAACATAAATCAGTATACTTTTCCTCACTATAAGATAATGTTTAGATGTAATCTTCAAGAAACCATAGACTTAGTTTTCGTGCTATTTTGTACTCTTCAGCAAGATGCACCTGTAATTTGAAAAGAAAGTGATTCTACTTGGAGGATTCTATTTCATGTCATTCAGCTTCACAGTCAGAAACGATACTACTCAACTATTCAGGCTGCGACTGACATCATGTAGGACCAAGCTACATTTACAATTGATTGATCACTGATTTCATATATTTCTAGTCCTTCTTAGTGCTAACAGAATTCTAGAAACCAAGTTGCAATGCGGCCACCAGTCTATGTGACTAAACATATTTTCCACTGTGTTGAGATGTAAGCTACTGGTTGTACGTATTCGACAGGTAACCGTGAACTACAAAAAAAAGACTTAACTAATGGATCGTTGTTCAGCAGTGGAATTTCAACTTGAATCGATTTGTGATGAACCACAAAGATCAATCAATACTTTTGCTGACCACTGTTTCACTCCTGGTATTTCTAAACCTAACCAACCACGGCTTCTTACTAGAGCATTTCAAAGTAAGTGACCAGTAAGCTGACTATTACTATTCATTTGAAGAAGTTACACGGACATTAGTTTAGTTTGTAGGTTATATCCGTTGACTGAAATCAGTCCCGTTTACTTTTGATAAGTTTTGATAAACTTTGAATCAGGGTCACTAACTTAAGTGATTTTACACTATGTCGAATCATGACTCATGGTTACCTTATTAACCTCGTTTTTCATTTCATTGATTTTAATTTCTTTAAACTGATACTGGTAAATCAGCAATATTTAAGTCATTTAACATCGAATTTTTCAGTTCACGAGATTTCAGTTTTGTTCACCGAAAGCCTGTACATTAATTGAGTTGACTTATGATGAAATTAGGCGAGTAATCCATGCTAATTATTTGAAGACGAAGGAAGTAAGAAGATTAACTTTAAAAGAAAAATAATGAATAACATTTTCACCTCATTATACACGACTGACATAACTAGGTCTTGACAACATCTAAACATACTGCAATGCATCCAAGTTTAATTTCCACAAATATTTATATCAGTAAAATGGAAATTTATATTTGTAAGTATGTTTATGGGATTTGTAGATAAAAAGAGAAATCATTATTATGGTTATGGTGTGAAAGAGATGTATATCACGCTAAAGTGCACTATTCAACAATCTGTATTAAGACCAGTGAATAGTTTAAGGTCAATAAACGTATAACGTTAAAATAAATTATCGTACTTTTTCAAATTTACTAGATAGTTTATGGCAAGTATTAGTGCGTACAGTCATTCAAGCGTTTCATTTACTATATACTATATACTATACTATGGCTATCAGTACTTATTAAGAACACAAGTTTATTTTGACCTATTCATATTGTTCACTTAGTCAGCTATGTAGCATAATAATATTCCAAGGTATGGGCAAATACATCAACGATTCATCAAAAGTTTAATCAGTGGAGTTTTATCGCATAAATGAAATTCGACTATCACTGGAATCCAGGACGATTGTTCCATCCTATTTAGGACTTGTCATCTAGAAATATATGTATCCCACTATTCTAATCTACACGTGAACTCGAATAGATTACAAAGCCAACGCGTCATCCACCAACTTAGTGAATCCAGATAACCACTACCTTGTGTAACAGCTATAAGTTTTATTTTAATTTGTAATAATTTGTATTATCCTATTGTTGATATGCTTAACCGAATTTTGATCGGTTTAAGTCGGAATATGCACGTATTATGCAGGTCGTGTCGATACAATTATCACGTTACAAGCTTGTTGTGGAATAAACAGCTATATTGAAGCGACCCGTACAGGATGCACCTGTCCCAAATAAGACTGGTCAAAATTCAGTCAAGAATATCAAAAACAGAATAATGTAAATCATTGCAAATTAAATTTTATTCATAGGGATTTATAATTATTTAGTTATCTATATTGAGGACTGAATATTGATCAATCTTTGCTGGTATACATGGGTTCCTAACAAATGCTCAAATCGAGCGTTTTTTTTAGTGTTTAGTATATTTCGATTGCGAAAAGAATTGAATTTCGGAATCCCAGCTTCGCTATCTGTGAGATTTTCCTTCACTACGTACTTGAATCCTAGTACTGGTAATCTCACTGAAACTCCGACGGAGTAACTATCAAACCAAATGCCAATGTATTATTTACTAAGTTAGTAAGTGCAGATAGACACTAATCATGATGCTTTACCATCAGGGGTTTTATTATCACATTTTAATTATTCATCATATTCTAAATCAGGTGAATATCAACAAATTTATTTCGCTTTTACACAACGACATTTTGTCGCGATTTGTTATTAACCGGAAAACTGAAGGTATTACAATTGTGTTTTGCCGTAGTTCAAAATGGAAGTTATCTCGAAGTTAATCAGATCTTTACAGACCATGGAAGCAAAAAACATAATTAAAAAATTCCTAAAAGTAATAAGCCATTATTTCAAAAAATTCGAGTTTTAACGATGAACAAAAACTGGAAAATTAATTAGTAACTGAATGGCTTTTATGATGATGATAATAATAATAGCCCCTTTTCGACCGTATTAACCAAACATTCGCCATTATTATGATCATAGCTTTGCTCATAGTGATCGTTACATTTAACACCAAATACAGTGAACCAAACCCTCAAACAGAATTATCAATCCAGTCTGAACTAGCTTACATAAATTTTAATTTAACGTCTTTTAATTATGTACCCTATTTTAATTAAAAGTGGAATAAAACATATAAGATGATAAATACACTAATGAATGTCAACAGGGATGTAGTTCTTAAGACATATCAAATCCACGAATAGAAATTATAAATGAACACAGTAAAAATTCTATTATTTATCTCGGCACTACTAACAACACAAATTTTAGGTCATTAATACTAACAGAATGTTATCAGTCATTGATGTTTACCTAAATCAGTTTATGATTTCATTTATCATATCCACTTGCAGCATCTTTCCCCAATTTACTATTCATCTGGAAGTTGGTTTGTTCTCTCCCACAGTAGGCTGCTGATGATGGTACTCGTCCAACGGACATTGAGTATCTTGCGTAGACAATTGTTTATAAATATTTTACTTTTCGTAATGGTTCTCTAAGTCTCAGCTGCGTATATTAGAACTGTCTTGATATTCGTATTGAAGATTCTCACTTTGATGTTGATTGACAGTTCTTTTGAGTTCCATATGTTCTTCAATTGTAGGAATTCTGCCCTTGTTTTGCCAATTCTCTCCTTTACGTCTGTATCAGATCCTCCCCATTCATCGACGATTCTGTTCTCGTACATCAGACTTTGCAAACATTGCAGAGTTTCTTCATCAAGTTTGATTAATTGGTGCTCTCTGTGTTACATCTTAAGATCTTTCTTATTCCCTGATGTACGTTGAGGTCTACTGCTGTAGAGGCTACTGCTACATTGGTTGTCATCTAAAAAGTTCAAATCGTTCAGCCGCATCCAAGCTGTTTGTTGTATTCTGTGTTTCCCGTCAGATGTGTAGGTCTTCGTAATCCAGTCAACCTCCAGAAGGAAGAGAAAGAGTAAAAGTAAGTAGCCTTGTCTGACTTCGGTATCCTCCGTGGACGACACTGCGGTGTGGTCCATTGTATAAATTCCGAATGATGTTGACGATCGTCTTACGGACACCACGTTACCTAAGACGTTTTCACAAACTTCACCTGTCCACACTGTCAGACGCCTCCTCATAATCAAGGAAGTTAATGTACAATGACGATTTCTATTTAATTGGTTGTCCAACGGGGATCCGCAGTGTTACGACTTGGTCTGTGCATGACCGATCCTTGCGGAACCCGACCTGTTGATCTCAAAGTTGTGTCTATTGAATCTTTCATTCGGTTCAGCAGTACTCGGTCGAAAACGTTTACAGGAGCTGATAGTATTTTGATACATCTGCAGCTTTCGCACTTGCTGAGATCTTTCTTTGGTATCTTGATGAAGCATCTTTCTTTCCAAACTGTTGATACTTGTTCTTCCTCCAAATATTCCTGAATAGAGCGAGCCTGTTTGCAGTTACTTCTTTGTTTGACTTCAGAACTTAATCCGGTAGGTATTCTGGTCTTTCTGCTTTCTCACTTGATTTATCTGATGGCCGTAGTGACTTCTCCGACCGTTGGTGGAGTGATTTCTATAGGAGGGTCTGTGTGTGCTGATTTAACGTCTGATGGGTTCAGTAGTGCTGGTCCATTTAAGGGCTCTTCAAGGTACTTTTTCTCACCTGTTTCATTATTCTTGAATCTCAGTGGTTGGCTTGCCTTCTTTGTTTTTGACTGGTTGCTTTGCTTCACTATATTTCCTTACTAGTTTTTTTGTTATATCATATGGTTGTTTCATATTTCCCTTTCTTGCGGCTTTTTTCTCTGTCATTGCTAACTCTTCCACGTATTTCTGCTTGTCATATCTAATGCTCCATTACACTCACTTGTTTGCTTCTGTGTATACGGTCTGTATCTTGGTTAATTGAATAATGCTGAGAAATTAAAATATATTATCAACATTTGAACAAGCGCGATTTATTTCATCGCAATTGTTTTAGAAATAGTGGTTTTGAAAACAACAGTGCTATGTATAACTATCATTAATTAATGTTCAACTTCATATATTACTGATAAAATAATTACAACTGTTCTAATACTTATATAATACTTAACGATTCAGGACTATTTGGTATTCGCTCAGTACAATTTTCTCGAAGTTTCATCAACTTACCATTTATTTAAATTGTGCTCAAGTAAGAATACACTAGTATGTTACAGATGTTGTGAAATCACAAATATCTTTTACTTGTTTCTCGTGAGAAAATTTATATTTCAGAATGATAACATCCATATCAAAGATATTTTTGTGAAAACATATAATAGACTATCATCCCTAGTACTTGATTTATGATTAAGCTATTCTGACTAATCACAAAACATGATCCTCTGTCATGTTTGTTTAGTCCTCAGCCCTGATTGAATTTTGTTTTTAATAGCTTCTTGTCTATTGCTTCAAAATTACCAAACGTTATAATTACTGATGCTTTTCAGATGAGTTTTCTAATCAGGACTAAACATACTCAAAATCACACAAAGACATTAACTAACCGTTGGTATATATATATGAGGTTAAACTTCGCCAATTATTCAGAATAACTATTAAAAATGTTCAATACACAATGTATCGAATAGATTCATATCCCCTATACTTAAAACTATTTACTGAATAACATTTGTTTTTTTTTTTCAAAGAAGATAGTATATTCAAATTTCTATGTCTTTTATTTACTAGTGAAATGAAAAAATTTTTTGTTAATTTCCAAAACAATAACCTCCGGAGAGAAAAAAATTCCGTAGAGAAAAAGTTTTTCGAGACTATAATTTATAGACGAACCAATCAGGTATGAGCTAACAGGTCTTGGATTTTGGCGCGAAATTCATTTATCCATTTTGGTAAATAGAGTTTTAGCATTATAGTTAATGTCAGTTCGTGATGAAAACCCTAAACCTAATTCTTTACGTTAACCATCAAATGCAAATCATAATTCTTTTTTCTTTACATTGGTTTATAACTCTCATTTAGTCCTGGTTATTAAGTGGACACTGTCAAGGTCACTTTAGCATCCCTCAAAGATCGTCCATAAATTATTACTTACTTACTTACGCCTGTTACTCCTAATAGAGTATGGGCCGAAATTTCGATTTAAAAAGAAATTGTTACACACCCAGGAAATTGTTAGATTTATATCGTACAGTCCCATTAAATATTGAATCGCTTTTATTCAATGAAATAAAATACATTTTTTTCACGCTTCATGGATCATTTATTTGTTACGAATAAGTTTTTTATTATTCTAAACAAAGTCTATGTACAATTTTTTCTATATCAGTCAATCAACTAATAATAAATACGTTACGCTTTATGTTTAGCTCAATCATTTTTTTTAAATGAGAAAGACTTATTCGATGAATACTTAGAATATTATTTTCTAGAAGTTGGTTCAACCCAGTTTTTGTTTTGTAAAGAATCTAAGTAACGAAAGTTAGTTGAATAAAATACTTATATTTATTTGGCTTCCATCATACAATGGTACTAATTATGTGATCATTAAACATAGGAAGTATTGAATAGTTGTTTCGTCCGTTTACAGATCTTTTCAGTAGTGAGCATCCAAATGCGGAAAAAATGTATTGAATCCAACAATTCTTAGACATTGCAGTGTTCACCGTGCACAAAAAACGATTGATTAAGAATCAAATCATGTCTGCTATCAATTCAAACCAACTTCAGGAATTTATTCAGAAGTGAATAACCAACCCAAACACATTTAAAGTTTGGTTAATGCAGATCCGTTTAGATTGGAATTGATTTTTGTTAATAATTGATTTGAACTGTGGATCTATTCAAACTCAAATGATGGTCATAAATACGGAATAATAATTTTAATCAAAATTAGTCTTTACAGATCAGTGAATGAAACACTATAAAACATATCTGTCATCTTTAACGACCAGCCTGAGTCAATTCTATGTTTCATTAATGCTTATACCTTTGATATAGGCAGGTTCCAGGTAAAACTAACAATTAATATAGGAAATATGCGATCTGTTAAAAATGTAATTTGATTGAATAATATACCTTCTTTACAGCACATAGTGACTTCGTTTATTTGAAAACGTTTCTTATGACGATTTAAAATTGACTATAGATTTCAGTGGTCCTAAGTAAACTATCTTATAACAGAAAACATAGCTTACTCGACAAATTGATAACATATTTCGCATAAATCTCACTGAAATAACCTACAATTGGAGACCAGCTAATGATTGAAAGTAGAAATGGAATTACTCATCAGATGTCATAAAAGAATTCACATCTTGAAGAATATTGTAGGGTACAGATAATAAGAGTGAATCTAAGAGTAAATAGTCAAAAGTTACTTTGAAATTTATCTGTGAGATAACAAGCAAACAATAAAATGATACGAAATAATTGTCAACCCACAGGCAGCATTATTTCTTAGATATTCTAATGCCATCTTCGCCAGTAATAAAAACTTTTTAACAGATGTAAAATGTTCACATTAACAACAACTGTAGATTTGACTGATCAGTTAAGTAATTTCGTGACAATCCCCACTAAACTTTAGTTGTACAGCCAATATTCCCCAATTGTTATAAGAACCAATCATGATTCATTCTGTCATGATGCATAGTAATGAAATACAAACGTAAATATATTTTAAAAAAGAAACTTTAATGCATAGTAAATGGTTAATGGACACTGAATTTTCTGAACACATTGCATATTGCATAATAAATGGCAGTTGCTACTATGCTGACTATCAAGAATGGTAGTCGATATTGATCTGTAGTATTAAGTAAGAAGTTCCAGTCTATTTTTAACGATATGTATATCCATATCTAACTCCGTTTTGAAGTGAAATTCATAACAAGTGGATGATGAACTCTTTAAGTCAACAGTTTCAGAATCATTGTTTAGTTAGATGGTTTGTAAAGCCATAGATATCTACTAACAACAGTTACTTGTTTTAATCTAAATGTCTATTGATGGCCATTTTCCATAGGAATATATAAATTAACTTTCTGTGAGTATCCATCAGATAGCTTTTACTGATCTGACTTTAAAAAAATAAGTTTCTTACTTTTGCCCATATGCAGAAACTAGAACACTCGTCAAAAAGTTTTAATACAGCTTGGAAATCAGTAGTTAATTATCTTCCAAAAACCGAATCATCAACTTTTTAGAATCATGTTTAAACATGTAGTTTATGTCATAGGGAATTCATATTAATTAATTTTGCTTTTTAAGATACCGCTTTTACAATTTTCCACCAATCGCTCAAATACAGCTCAATATTTTGATGGTTTTGTTTTGAACAGAACTCCACCAGAATCATCCACCTGAGCTACAAATCTCCACAGCCCAACATCTCGTAGTACATGTCCCTAGCCATCACATATAAAATTACAGCTCTGTATTTATAGATCTAGGCTTATGCTATCAATAAATATTGGTACGTTTAAAACATTCCACAGATGGCTTATTTACATAGACTGACCATCAGTAATCACCTTTATATTCCATAACAATTTCAACGATATTTGGTCATTTGTAAAAACTATTCACTAGGTATTATTTCAGTAAAAGTTATTAAAACATTCTTGTATTGGAGCAGTAATTTTTTAAAAATATGTTTGACGGAAAATCTTTCTCTGTAGTTTTCTATTAAATAACTGTAATAAAGAAATGAAATCGTATCTACTGTCAGACTGGCTTCACTCTTAATCTGTATGTTAATCACTACTGAAAGATACTACTATGAATCATTAGATTTGTAAGTAGTAGTCATAATCCTTGGACAATTTTTATACCGTTTAAAATATAAATATTTATGGTAAACTATATCATTTGAAATAATATTCAAGTACTTTGCTAGTAAACGACGCTTAGTTGTTGAAATCAAACATTTAACTTTCTTGTGAATGCATACTCAACAGTAAAACAATGTCTTGTAATTCACACACAAAAAAAACAGACAGTAACACTCAACCATTTAAAAAGTAATCCTAAAAAGATAGAGAAATCCCACATATTCACGGGGACTTAAAAAATGCTAGGTAGATATTATCAACATTCAAGAACTGATTGACATTAAATAATTAATTTATCTACTGGAATAAAACATTTGGATTTTCCAAAACAACTATGTATTGATTTTAGTGGTATGAATCATGTCATATCAAGATAGTTGAAAGACTGACACACTCGCTATTCTAGAATTATACTATTTATATAAAAAAATATTTCATTGTACATCAAAAGATGAACTATACAATAAATATTATAGGATGCTGTTGGCAGATAGAAAACAGTAAACTATGACGTAAAGTACATTATTATAAAAAAAAACAAAAATTGCAACTGTGATTTTCAAACATTTGGTAATTGGTTACAAAAATAACCTTTGAAACAAATGAGTATTTTATAAAAAACCATTATGAATAGTAAAATACGGAGAAATTAAAAAATTAATTTCCACCAAAACTAGTTTTATCTGAAGGACGAATGACAACTAGGAAACACCATTCATAAGTTTCATTCTAAATTAGAACCAAGTAAAAGTTTCCACCCGTCACTCATTAAAAAGAATAAAACTCAGGACATTTAGGTTCCTGTTATAAGTTGTGGTCTTGTACCCTATAATTATATATAATGTAATAATACCGCCAATTAGAGAACAGTGATTTATCGACCGGACCAATGATGCACAAAACCCGTACGAGCAGTCTAGATTATTCATTATCAGCCCTGATTCCTGACTAGCTCTGCCTGTTCAGTCCAGAACACCAATTTCAGTTTCTACAATATGAATCATATATTTCAAACATACTGAGTTTATATACAAATCAATCAGACCACATCGCACCATGAAATAGAAAATAACATTTGTACAAGATTTAACCAAAAGTGGCTATGAATGTAAGATATAGTAATTGATAGACTGAACATATCTCAACAATAGCAAATCGTATAATAATAGTTCATAAGTCAGAATAAAGCTTATAATAAGAGATGCATGAATATGAATAGTTTAATTACTTAACAAATCCACAATTAGAAAATACGTATAATATTAGTCCAGAAATAGATTCCAACAATTACCATTCATTATTCATATCGAAATATAACAGTGCCATAGCAAAGTTTATGGTTAAAATTGTTTAAAATTCAGTTGATTATCAATAAAGACGAACATCACTTAGTATTGTTGGTAGGTAAATGTTCTTAACTTTTTTCTTTGGATTTTCAAAATTAATAAATTGATTATCCAAATTAATTTTTTTTTAAAATCACTTTCACATATGAAACAGTATTTCACACATTAAAAAAATTTATTTTTTTCTTTTCACAAATATAATAAACTAAGATGACAATTTTTTTCGTAATTTAATCTTTATATAAATTTTATCTTTACACGGAAACAATAAGTTACTATGTAATATACCATATCATTTAACCATTATTATATTTTATCATAATTTATTGTAATGAATAATAAATTCACAAAAAAAATTTGTACTTGGTTTCTGTGAATTACTAATCATAATGAATCTAATGTAATGATTTAAATAATTTGCAATGTTAAGAAGATTGTTTTTTTGTGTGACGAATATTATTCTATACTATAATATATATGTAAACTGAATAGCAACAATCACAAGTATATCACAAAAACAATCTTTACAATTCAAATACATTAACAATATCCATAATCAATAATGTAAAGAAGCACTATAAATCAATCATAACTGACTGAAATAAAAAATGAAATACCTGTGATGAACTATTTCCCTCTTTAATTCTTATTTATTTAGTAAATCAATGTAGAGGAAAAAATTATAGTATTAAAATTAGTCATAAACAAATGTATGTATATATGTAAGAAAGAAGGAAAGAAAGAAAGACGTTTACAAATAATAAATAATCTTGTAAACAAACAATAATAGAAAAAAATTATGTTTATTTCTTTAATTTGATTGTATGTATGTTTGTTTCTTTATTTATTTTGCCACATTTTGTACTCTCTGTTTTCATTTTTTTTCTCTCTTTTTGTTTTGGTTTCTGATAGTAATGATGATGATGATTCGAGAGAAAAATTCCAAAACTATTGCTTTTTCGTACATTAGCAAGTAAAGCATATGTATTATCCAATGAATTTTAATAGAACTAAGAAATGTTACAAATCAAATAAGATTCATTCTGTTTTATTCAAAATAATCAACATGTGCTCACCAGTGACTAGCTTCAGGAGGTATATCCTGGAGTTCTAGTGAGAAGCAGTGACCAATGGAGTCCAACTGGGTCTGTTGTGAAATAGTAACTCACCAATGACAATAGTGGATGTGTCGCTCAATTTCGTGAATTAGTTGAATTTAGAAATTAACACCGTTGGATGCCGACCGGGTCAGTGGTCTAGTGGTTAAGCGCTCGCGCGCGAGACCAGTAGGTCCTGGGTTCGAATCTTGCGAGGCGGGGTTGTGGATGCTCATTGCTGAGGAGTCTCACAGTAGGGTGAAACGGCCATCCAGTGCCTCCAGGTTTTCCATTGTAGTCTAGTTTTGACTGACTCATGATCTTAGCAATTGAAATTACTTAAATCTCCACAAAGCCCATTCTGATAATATTCAATTATTTTAATTGATACGAACTAATTGTTACAGGAAGAACTTCTCAATTACTAACTGATATATTTTGTAGAAACACTTGTAACTGTTAATAATTTCTTCATTCAAATATACTTTTGTCCAACATTATGTAGATTCATTTTTCTATTGGCTATAGTTCGAAAGAGATTAAGTTTTTATAATGTTATGGGAGCGTAAATGTGACAGAAACAAAATTGATCAATAATTTATGGATATCAATTCCTAGTCAATTTGAATGCAAATTAAATCCCCAATTGTTTGATTATTATTTTGTTAAGAAGAAAATTGTCATTATATTGAAATGTAAAACATAAATTTATCATAATGCATTTTCTAGATAAGACAGGGAATCATTTATCAACACTAATATTAAAGTTTGTTTTCTTACAGATGTGTTGAAATATTTAATATTTGGAATATGGTGATCTGTTATTCCTATCTGGAGCTCTTCTAGGGTTACTAACCGTCCTAAGTCCAAGTAAAAGTGGGGATTCGAACATGATTTTAACAAACACATCCTCTTTTAAAGAACGCTGGAGAAGAGAGCTATCCGGAAAAATCATTTAATTTATCTGTTACGATCGAATTCTATATTTAATCATATATGAGGTCAATGAAAATGAAATATACCTATGACTGGTATGAATATCTACCCAACCATTTTATTGTTCGTATTGTTAAGGCAATAAATACAAGCTCTAATGATTTTATTCAAAATAATAGTGAAAACTTTACATATAAACCGTTCAACTTTAAGGACTCAATGCAATCATAAATAGCTACATTATAAACATTAAATTATAACCACTACAATGTTAGTTGGTGAAATATTTATTTCATGTAAATTACTGTACTTAAGTATTTTATATTCGAGAAAGAAAAAAAAACAAACAAGCTAAAACCAATTGAATCAATATCCATGAGTCAACCAAATTTTCACATTTTTTGATAAATTCCGGTATTTTCATGGAATATTAGATTTGACATTATTAAATAAAAAAATTGACAATTGAATGTATGACCACCAACCTTTTCGAATTGTTACCTACTTCATTCAAGAAAGAAAGAGTAAATCAGTCAGAAATTTTCTTTGTTTTGAATTTCCCTAATCAAACATTCTATATCTATATCTATATATCTGTTAAAATCTATAAAAAATAATCTGATCATTATCATTATCTTTATTATTCAATTGTAATTTAATCAACATAATAAATCCTTTAGGGCAATATCTAATATTTCATTTATAATCAGAAAGCTATACAACTAATATAAATACTTTTATTTCATTTCATTTTCATATACCATAAAAGTATGTAGACATATAAAACCTATATCAATACTTGAATTTAATTTGTATCTATATAAGTTCAGTGTTTGTCCAGATATTTACCTAATACAGTTTATAGAACATTATAGAATATTGTATTCCATTACTGTACTCTTACATATTCCAGTAATTGGCAATATATTTTGCTTTCATCTACAAATACTGTAACAATATAACGCATTAGGTCAGCTAGTCCAATATACAACATACAATAATCCTCATAGTGATTTGATTGAAGTCATTTCGATATAGATATAAGTAGGTTTCCTATTTAGTTTAAAATATTTAAATTTGATTGATGTTATTGTACCCAGTTTCTTTATTTAATAATGATACAATTATGAAAAATATTTGTCCAGAAAGAAATGTAAAATAATCAATAATTAATAGAAGACCCTACTTCAAAAACAATTCATAGACTATAAATGAGATATAAGTTAAAATATCCAAAGAGTATCAGAATATATTTTTCACAAAGTTAAATGAACCACGTATATAACAGTTAAGTACATGAAAAATGGTTATTATATAACAATTGTAAAATCCAATCTTTATTAAATAAATCCTTATTCACGTCATTGATAAAATTTTCTACATAAATAAATTTACTTAAACAATGTTAATTGGTTTTGATCGATGGATTAGGATCAAAGTTGTTTTGATCTTTTCTTGATTATTATAACAGTTTAGTAGGTAAAATAAAGATTTCGGCCCGTGAACATATATATATATATATATATATATATATATATATATATATATATACTGTTATTGATATTATGGTTCATATGTTTGAAAATATTGTGATATAAATTGAATTTCAATTGCCTTAATTATTGAACTCATCAAAGACGTTTTCAACAAACGAGTACTCCGAAGATAAGAATTACGTATATTTATTAATAATAATAACAATGATATACATGAATCATATTTACTAACTACATTTTGACTACTAAAAACAGTTTTCGAGAGTATATATATCCTTGTCTGAACTTTAAGTTGAATGGGATAAATCCAGTCTGTTACTAGAAATAGTTATTTTGAAAAAATTAATATTAATCATATTATATACAGAAACTAAATAATGATCCAAAAATTAGAATCATCATATCCAGTCATTTAGCTTAAATTTTGTGTTTAATATTTCGAAGAGGATCTGTATTAATGACAATAATACTGAAGTGTCTGAAAAAAAAAACTTTAATCATAATACCATGTATTTGACTTTCATCAAATGAAAACTTTGACTTCGGCTTTGTACAACTTATATTTTAACAGTTGTCTTTATGCGTCGATCTAAATTAGACCACAATTGGAAACCTGGAAGCACTGGACAGTCATTTCGTCCTACTGTGGGACACCGCCCCCAAATGCCCTGGTACGGCCGAGAGTGAGGAGAGTCCGCTCTCCCTCTCGAAATGCTCTCACATGGCCATGCGTATATAGCCTCTGCCAGGGAAGTCCTACTCACTGCCTTCTCGTGGCGGGGGTGTTGTTTACAAAAATGAGAGGACGAAAAGCGAATGTCTGGCGCTTTAACCGGACCCCAAACCAATGGTGCACATGGGCTCCAGTATCCTGCGGGAACATATGGCGTATGAACCAATCGTTGGTCACCAGCTACCATTGGACTGCATCTCCTTACGATGCTCCACTGCCTTGTGGATCAGATCTTCAGGTCAAAGGCTCGGGGTGTGGTCCCCTAAGAAAATCACCTGCTTCGGTTTGGGCACCCGGGCAGTATCACAGCCCTCACACAAATCAATTGAGATTCGTGTGGCGCATATGTACTTGGTGCCTCCCTGTACCTATACTTATGTGTTAAAATAAAATAATAAATAAATAACTGTGGGACACCTCAGCAGTGATGCATTCAGGATCTCACACACGGGATTCAAACCCAGGACGTTTGGTCTCATACGTGAACCGCTTAACGCTTAGATCACTGAGCAGACATTTGACAGTGTTAATTTATAACTTCAATCAACCCATGATAGATACGTGTTAGGTGTCAGACAGTTATTCACCAAAGACAATAGAAGATCGTCATACAATATCGTGAATTACTTGGAGTTAGACATAATCACCATTGAATACTGGCTCAGTGGTCTAAAGGTTAGGTGATTGCGCATGAGATCGAAAGTCTTTGAATGAAGTCTCAAGTGCGGGATCGTGGATGCGTCACTACTGAGATGCCATATACTAGGACGAAACGATTGTCTAATGCTTTCAAGTTTGCTATGGTGGTCTAATCTAGATCAAGTCATGAATTTAACTGTTAAAATTACTAAAATCTCCACAAATACTCATTCTGATAATTACATATTTACAACTGAAATATTTACAACTGGATTAATACTATAAGCAACATAACGTCTCAAACTGCTTAGTGAAGGTTTTGCTCTAATCTTTCGTTAAAAGCCTTTTAAATCAGTTAGAACATCAATTATCTTGTTCTTTCAAATGCATTATGTCACTAAAATATTCATATGATACCAAAAATAAATCAACAATATCTGAAGTGACTAGGTTATTTTAATTCATCTGTTCACACACACAAAAAAATGTCTGTTTGAAAAGCGACAAATGATAATGAAAACACTTTCTATATGATATATTTTAATAACAAACACATCTATATGCCTAATATGATCACTTTTATAGATTTTATTTAAATATCTATTCATAACACCCCTATAGATTGAACCTAACACCTATTACTTACTTACTCGCGCCTGTTACTCCTAATGGAGCATAGGCCTCCGACCAGCATTCTCCAACCCACTCTGTTCTGGACATTCTTTTCTAATTCCATCCAATTCTCGTTCATCCTTCTCATGTCTATCTCCATTTACCGGCGTAATGTGTTCTTTGGTCTACTCTCCTCTTTTGACCTTGAGGATTCCATGTGAGGGCTTGTCTTGTGACGCAGTTCGGTGCTTTCCTCAATGTGTGTCCTATCCACTTCCAGCGCTTCTTCCTGATTTCTTCCTTTAATGTAATCAGGTTTGTTCTCTCCCACAGTAGGTTGTTGCTAATAGTGTCTAGTCAACGAATCCAAAGTAGTTTGCGTAGGCAACTGTTAATACATATTTTTATCTTCTGGATGATTGATTTCGTAGTTCTCCAAGTTTCCGCCCCATACGGTAGAACTGTCTGGACATTTGTATTGAAAATTCTGACTTTGGTGTTGTTTGCCATTTGTTTTGAGTTCCAGATGTTCTTCAGTTGTAAATGTGTTGCTCTTGCTTTTCCGATCCGCGCCTTCCTATCCACCGTGTTCATCAATGATGCTGCCAAAATATGTAAAGGATTTTACATCTTCCAAATCTTCTCCGTCGAATTTTATAAATGTAATTTTAATATCTAATGTTTTTTTTCTAATTCGAAATATAAACTAACACAAAATAACACTTCGATACACTTTATTGACGAATAATTCATTCATTCAATGATTATTATTATTATTATAAGCAAAAAAAATCATTCTCCATAATCTAGAATAGATTTTTGATTTATTTTATTATTTTTTTAATTTGCATAAAAAAGAATTAAAAAGAAAATAACTAACATAATCTACTTAACTATTCTTATCGAATTCCAACCAATTAGATAAATGATGAATGAAGAAACAAACAAACAAACAAACGTGAATAGTTATGTTTACCTTGTTCCTTTTGTGTTGCCTTTTTTTTCTCCATTATCATATTTTGATAATATTTTACTGAATGTCAAGATACAAATTTATTGTTTATTATGTATATTAGTACATGCATTTGCATAGTGTGATATGAAAACTTTTAATGTGTATGACAAAGAATCTTGTGCTATTTTACTTCTTTAAGAGAAATAGATTTATGATTTTGAATTATTTAATGTTGTCAATGCGTTGCGTCTAGTCAAATAGTACACTTTATATGAACAATAAATTGTGTAAGGGTTTCTATGTGACTGTCTATATGTTACATGAACAATAAAACTAGTAAATCATTAAAAGTAAACCTATTAGTAATGGGTTATTGTTATAAATAGAACTACTGACAATTTAAAAACTTTGTAAGAATGAAAACAACTTGTCTTCTAAATTCACTTGGTGTTGTTTTACTTGTATCTTCCCAATTGTTATTTAGCACTGCAATTGATTAGTCTCTTGTTGGCATATGTGCAACCTGTGAAAATTGCCTTTTTAAGCAATGATGTATAGTGGTCAGCAGTGGAATCCAGGACACGCTTCTCATCCTATTTGAAACTCATCAGCTAGATGTGACTGCATTCCAGAGTTGATGTTCACTCCGGGACTCCAACCCACGGCCGTTCTCTTCAAACGTTGTCGCGTTATCCACTTAGCTACTGAGTCCTTCTATTCTTCTTTATTCATAAATTGATTACAGAAGAAAATTTCTTTACTAACTGGCAAAAGCTTAGCTGCTATATTGTAAATGGAGTTATTGAAGTAGGTATTCTGTATGGTCGAACTAACAATCACTATACCGTAAAAAACATCTGAACTATTTAGAGTCTATTCTTACTACGTACGTGACATGTTCTTTGTATACATCTATTTAATAATTAGTCTTTCTTTAAAACAGGAATTCTTTTCTTGACTAATTCTCATTTAAATTAAAACAACCACCTGTCCAATGACTATAACAATGTTTAAATGTATTAAAATACACCTTTTTATAACCGTTGTGAATAATATCACGTACAAATGTTTTACAGTTGTTGTGTTTGTATGGAAAAAATCTAACCTTTTGGTTATAAATAAGCTTTGAGCAAAGTATGGAATAAAAAAATATTAATGGATACTGTGTTATGGACACGTTTACTTCTTTAAGATAATCTGAATATGGTTACAGACATACTTGGACGTACAGAATAATAAGTTTCATGGTAGTGTAATGATAAAATTTAAGGATTCATTTTAATCAAATTATTTATTTCTTATATATACACACTGATGCATTTTCCATCAAAGTGTTATATATATTACTTATGCTTATTAACTCCCACCCTTGGAAAAGAATAGGCCAACCACTAACACTCTACATCCAACCCTGTCCCGAGCAATCCTTTCTAATTATTTTTAGTTTGTATTCTTTCTTTTCATGTCTGCTTACAATTCCTGAGGCAGTATGTTCTTTAGCTTTCCACTTTTTCTTTTCCTTTCAGTATTGCAAGTTAAGGCATGCCTCGTCATGCAGTTTGATAATTTCTACAATGTATGTCAGTTCCACTTCCATCGTCTTTTCTTAATTTCCTCTGCAGATGGAAGCTGGTTTGTTCTCTCCCACAGAAGGCTGTTACTGATGGTATCCGGTCAATGGATGTTGATTATCTTGTGTAGGCAACTATTTATAAATACTTGTACATTTATGATGATGGTTGTGGTAGTTCTCCAAGTTTCAGCTCCATACAGCAGAACTGTCTTGACGTTTATATTGAAGATCGTGACTTTGATATTGGTTGACAGACAGTTGTTTTGAGTTTCACATGTTCTTCAATTGTAGGAATGCAACGGTTGCTTCGCTAATCCTTGTCTTTACGTCTACATATGATTCTCCTTACTCAAAGATGATGCTGCTACCAAGGCACGTGAACGTTTACAGTTGTTCCAGAGTTCCTCTATGAAGTGTGATTGCGTTGGTATTTTCCGTGTTGTATTTGAGGATTTTCCTTTTACCTTTTTTATATGTTAGAACCCGCTAATACCGAGGCTTCCACCATACATATATCAGTACACATATGCCTACAATTTTATGTCATAATACAATTCTAATCATTTGAAATAGTCGATAATAATCATTGACCAAAATAAATACAAAATATTTAAGTAGAAAATGTTTTTTAATTCATAATAAAGAAATATAGAAGATAATTAGAGTGAATGAGATGATTATTTGTACTACCTGTTTAATATACAACAAAACAAATAACAATGGACTTTTAATACTACTTATTTAGTTCAGTCATGTTTATTATACTTATTATTCATACTTTTCATATTCTACTCGTGATTTTATCATTATAGTTAATTTTTTACGTTCAATTATCTATTGTATTTAGGTCTTTTCTCTAACTTATTAGCTTAATAATAAATATATTTTTCTGTTTTATCCCAATGAATAGGAAAAATTATATTTCTGTCGTTTCGTGACTTCATGTAATGCACTTCTTCAGAGTAAATAAATAATTGAAATTAAATTAACACAAGTTTAAATAATACAAAAGAAACAATCTTTATACTATTAAATCTGTGTTACAACTTTTTCTACTCATTGGGATATAATAAAAAATATATTTATCGTTAACTTTCTACTCAATGCTCAATTTATTTGAAACTATCAAGTCCAACCTTAGTACAGTTACTAGTTTTATGTTGTTTAATCCATTGAATATTGTCTTATTGAACATTGAAAGTAATTAAATCCCAATAATAATAAACTTTTAAATAGTTTTTTAAAAATAAATATTACATTCAGATATAGTTTTACGTAGTAAATTTGGTTTCAATTTTCTCCATTGGATCTTTTTTTAATTTAAAGATCCCCATCATATTAAAAGACTAATATTTGAACGAAGAATATTCTTTTCGATAAATTCTCTTCAAGTTCTACAATTATATATCCAAATTAATAATCTGAAAAATGGCCAGGATAAGGGTGAAGTACATGATTTAAAGTATGTGAATTTAGAATTGTTAAACAAAATACAATGAAATTGTTTATGTTGATATGACTATTGGTTAAACAGCATTATTAATCTCCCCTATATATGATTCATTCACTCCTTATTAAGTCTTACTAATTTTTCACACAATATAGCCTTCCATTAAACATTTGGCCGAATTGTAATTGCACTATTATTTCTCGCACTCTATCTGACCCATATTTATTCTGATCATGGATCCTAAATTTCACTTAACATATAAACAGACTTAAGTTAACATTCTATCTGAGTCATATCAACATCAACAATTTTATTGTATTTTGATTATTACCCTGAAGAAATCCAGACAAGTTAGCTGGACAAAACGTCGGAATTATTTAAATTTCAATCGCAAATTAAAGTTAACATTCTAACTGAGTCATATCAATATTAAAAATTTTATTGTATTTTGTTTATCAAAATCCTAAATTCACATACTTTAAACCATATACTTTATCCTTAACCTGACCATTTTTCAGATTGTTAATTTGGGTATATAATTATAGAATCTGAAGAGAATCTTTTTTTATAATAAAACTCAAATATTTTATTTCAAGTTATGTACTTGAAGTGTATTGAATTAATTTATTGTTTCATAATCATCTACTTATCATTATGCATTAAATTTATCCGGGAATTAACTTATATCTTCAATGTTAATATTTCTACATTACTTATAATAAAGTGACTTAATGGTTAAAGTGTCTAATTTCCAGACTCATAAAATGTCATCTTTGAATAAGTAATTAGGAATTATCAACTTCATTATTACTATTATTATTGGTAGTGATGATAATAATAATAAAAGCTTGAATTATCACTTTGCTGATTCCACTATTAGCTACAATTCATCTACTTTAAAAAAAATTGTTATGGAATGATTCCATAAAAGCAATCCACTCCGGATATACATATGCCAACAAAGATTGATTAATATTGATTCTGGAATATCAATAAAGTGTTTATGTAATGATAGTGATATAAACATTGTTCTCGTTGAACATATTAGTGGCCAACTGAACTCAATACTTTAAAGGATAATCTATTAGAGTTTGAAACAAAAAGTACTGCGTTAAAGTTTCATTATCCATGTTAACATGAAGATACAAATGCATCTAAAGTTCAGAATCTCAAGTAAAGTAAAACGTTCATCCTACATTCTTCAGCTAATCATATCCCATTTATTTTGAAAACCTAATTTATAATTATATCAGAAGACTTTTGTGGATATTATGGTAAGTTTAATGATTCAGATTATGAGTCAATTGAAGCTAGATCACCACAAAACCAGTAGGTTCTGGATTCGAACCTCGAAAGGCGAGGTCATGGATGAGTATTGCTGAAGAGTCCCACAATAGGACGAGATGGCCGTTCAGTACTTCCAGGTTTTCCATGGTAGTTTAGCTTCAATTGACTCATGATCTCAACCACTGAAATTAATTTATATTTGTTTCCTAAACTTAAATCTTAGCTCTGGTATATAAAAAGAACACCTCATTCAGTGTGAATCACTGAATCATTTTTATTGTACTATTTTTCTTAAAACTGTTAGTGTTTCAATAGATTAAACTGTTACTAAATCAACTCTTATACTTGTAAATCATTCACAGTGACAAGAACTAGGTGTTTACCTTCAAAATAGACTTCAAATTATAATTCATTTAATACTTTTATACATCCTTTTCATTTTTATAACAGATTTACATCAAAATACATAATAATTGTGTTTTTTTAATGTTGAATTAGTACTATGTAACTGATCATCAATAAAGGAACAAATACCTATATTTCTAGTAACCTTCGTCTTTGTTTAACTTCATGTGATCAAATTTACGTTTGCATGTTGTTGTAAAACTTCTTAAATCATTATTTTTAATATTATACTTTATTCACTTTTTATTGTTGAGAATTTTTAGAAAATAAATTACATGTGACAGGTGTATTCCATGTTTTACTTTATTGAATTAAATTACCCAATGTCAAGAATAGTATACATTTCTTGTTATTGTAAACTACAAAAACATAGTGTTGTTGAAAGGACATGATAAGATGAAGACGATGAATTGATAAAAAACAATAATCAACTACGATTTTATTGCACAGAGGCATTATGGCTAACAGTATAAGCAAAGATACAAGTTTAACCCTACTTCGTACTTGTCAACTAAGTATGTTAGCATTCTCAAAATGATTTTTAAATTGAACTAAAATCTAGTATTTTTTGCTTTCAACGCCAACAATCTATGATGAAAAAATTAGAGTTGATGATGACTATTTAAAAATGAATTGAAGAAATTGTGAATAGAATCATTTTTTAATCTTTTCATCTTTAACACTATTTCTTTCAGACATATATTAAGGACACCGAATTGCTTGCCAACTATCAATCGGCATGGATATTTCACTTCAGTTAAAGATAGGATAGCTTCAATTCAGAACTTGACGTCATATCGACAAATAGTACACCAAACATGTTTTAAGTTCGTTTCAAAAAATCATTTTGTTTATCTTTTTCACTAAATATAAGTTTACAGTTATAAATATATATGACACTCATTTGCACATTACTTTACAGCATTAGATATACATGAGCTATTTAATGCCAAGCAACGGTTTCGTTTAGGACGAAATACATAACCTCTAACTAAATCATTAGTTTTATAATAGTTTTACTTCATTGAACATGATTTTAATTATTAAGACTGTGAAACTTAAATGATCAATAAACGGATCTTAATGCTTACTGATCTGTTATCCTGCATAATGTCATCCCAAAAACTGTAATAAAAAAATTACTTTTTAATTTAACCCAAAAATAAATGTTTAATTGTTAAGATATCAGTATGTGAATACAAAGTATTGTGGTATGGCAAATTCAATATCTTAGTCTGAACTGTGGATCAGTTATCCAAACAACCGATTGAATGGCATAAATTCATTTTATTTAATTTAAAGTGAGGATCTACAATCTGTTGTGCTTTTAACCACAAATAATATGAACCACGGCCAACTATGTGAAAACAAACATAAAGAGTAGTTTACATTTTGTAACATATATAGTTCGATGTGTAATCCAGTATTCCCAAAATGAAAAAGCTATCATTACCATTTATCCGAAGTGCGGTTTTTTTGTTTTTCGATATCTCCTGTAGTTTTGAGACTATTAACTGAACAAATACTTCAAGCTTGTATTGCTCTTCTTAATTTTAATCTACATTGACGGCATTTATTGACTTCAACAATCAAAAAACCAAAGTATAAAAATACACAATTGAAATAGGCATTATCCTCTAAAATGTGAAATCACTTAAGATACCTCTTTTTCCTTTATCTTAATTATTTTAATTTATCTTTCTTTGTTATCAAATAGTTTGAGGTATTTTTAAAATTTATTCACTTTTAATTTGCATTAATTATGATGTTAAGAGTATACAAAGTGAACTAATAAAATTTGAAGTAAACTAGAAAACTTTCAACAGTGTAAAGTAGTGCATGGAGGACAGCTGACAGATGCATTACAAGTAAGGACCGGAGTCAGACAAGACTGTCTACTCTCTCCCTTCCTCTTTCTTCTGGTGGTCAACTGGATTATGAAGACTTCGATATCTGGGGGCAAACACATAATACAATGGACAACTCAGAACCAATTAGACTATTTGTACTTCGCAGATGACCTAGCCAACCTATCGCATACACACGAGTAAATGCAGATAAAGACAACCAGTGTTGCATCAGTCTCTGCATCAGCAGGCCTCAATATACACAAGGGGAAAACCAAGGTCCTAAAATACAACACGAAGAACGGCAATCCAATTACACTTGATGGCGAAACTCTGGAAGATGTAGAGTCCTTCACATACCTGAGAAGCATCATCGATGAACAAGGAGGATCTAATGCAGACGTAAAGACAAGCATTCCTACAATTGAAGAACATGTGAAACTCAAAACAACTGTCTGTCAACCAATATCAAAGTCACGATCTTCAATATAAACGTCAAGACAGTTCTGCTGTATGGAGCTGAAACTTGGAGAACTACCACAACCATCATCATAAATGTACAAGTATTTATAAATAGTTGCCTACACAAGATAATCAACATCCATTGGCCGGATACCATCAGTAACAGCCTTCTGTGGGAGAGAACAAACCAGCTTCCATCTGCAGAGGAAATTAAGAAAAGACGATGGAAGTGGAACTGACATACATTGTAGAAATTATCAAACTGCATGACGAGGCAAGCCTTAACTTGCAATCCTGAAGGGAAGAGGAAAAGCGAAAGGCCAAACAACACATTACGTCGGTAAATTGAATCAGATATGAATAGGATGAATTACAACCGAAAAGAGTTGGAAAGGGTTGCTCGGAACAGGGTTAGATGGAGAATGCTGGTGAGCGGTCTATGCTCATTCACGAGGAGTAACAGGCGTAAATAAGTAAGAAAACTTCAAAACACTTCGATTCATTTAGTTCATGAATTGTTTTTATCTACTTTATGAAAATGAATAGAAATTATGACGTATATACATATACAATATTTCACCAATTAAAAGAAGCATTAAACACTGATTTTTATTTCAATGATCTTAATTAAGAAATATGTATGATAGTAAATCCAAAAATGAATCATATAAGTATTTACTAAGAATAATTATAATCCATATATGATGGTCTAGTTTCAATTGATTCATGATCTCAACTATTGAAATTACTGCAATCTCCCAAACACCCCTACTGATAATAATAATAATAACTACTAAAATCAATATAGTTATTGTATCTCTTTATTTGTATTAAGTTTAGAGGGAGTTACGAATTTCAAGGTCAGCTCTTAGTAATCCATACATAAAAAAATAAAGAAAAATGAAATATTCTGGCAATAACAAAGATAAATTAGATTTAAAAAATTTCAATAGTTGAAATCATGAATCAATTGAAGCTCGACCACCATGGAAGACGGTCGTTTTGTTCTAGTATGCGACTTCTCAGCACCGCGCATCCACGATCCAGCCCCCCTCTCACTGAAGACAATGGTGTAAGGTGGCGCAATTGCGTGGATCAGTTGAAGTTAGACATTAATACTGTTGGATGCCGAGTGAGGGTCTAATGATTAAGCGCTCGCGCGTGAGACTGATAGTCCCTGGGTTTGAATTACGGAGAGGGGGCGGAATCGTGGATGTGCACTGCTAAGGGGTCCCAAAGTAGGACGAAACAGCCGTCCATTTCTTTCAGGTTTTCCATATTGATCTAGCTTGAGTTTACTCATTATTTCAACTATTGAAATTACTACAATCCCCACAAAACCACCTCTGATAAAAAAGGTTTGTTCTTAATTTTGTTCAATTTTCAAAACTAAGTTCTTCATAGCTTATTAGTTTTCTCTACCTTTTAAACATGATTACTTCTTTTAACTTATTTGTTCAATGTTTGTTTATCTTTCATCTATTATTTGCTTATTTGTTTCGCCACATGGGTATAATGGTTAGGTTTCTTTTTCAGTTTTGAGTTAACTTTCAAAGAAACTCCCATAAAAAACCCGATCATTTTATACTTTATTATAAATAGTTTGTTCAAAACCTTAGACGGTCATTAAGAAATTTATCTTTGTAAAACTTATTTAGCTTACTTGAATAGGATATGACCTAGAACAAACTATTAAGATATTGCTATCTTGAAAAACTTGGAATATATCAACTGTTTTTACTGAGAAACATGGTTTTCACAGTTTACATATGGAGCTTTGCTCTTTGATGACGGAACTACTAGACTCAACTACCATTAAATGTAGAGATAAATACTGTTTTCTCTTATTTATTATCTATAAATTTTTTAATACTATAACATAAAGTGAAAACGTCTAACTATTGTAACTTGATAATGACAATAATAAAACTCATGATGAATTGAACTGTTCCCAACATAGAACAATATTTAAGTTACCTAAAAACAGTTTAAATCAACTCTCTAACTACAAATACTTAATACATATAATTCGAATGAAGTGAGCAAGAACAAAGATGTGAGTAGTATAACATATATTCATTTTACTTTATTAGGTTCTCATCAAGTACTCACAACTTATGATACTTAGAAACCAAAATTCTTCATAGTAATCAACCTATACAAAGGAAGTTAGTTGAATATGAATATTTATTATCTAATGAAAAGAGTATTCAAATAAATATAGTAAGTTTTATACTGTAAGTAATGACCGGCTGATGACAACCTAGCGAAATAAAATGAGTTTAACTTATTCTACTCCAATCTTGGTTTTCTACTGTAAACCTAAATAACTATAGCGGGGCTTAACTCGTTAACCTTGTAATTAACAGTTGAATTTAGAAAATATACATGGTTAAGGTAATTTTATGTATTTGAAATGATATAATCTCTGCTTACAGATTGAGTATCTTGTCTTATAACCTTTTTTCTACTGTTCTTAATGCATAGAAATACAGAATAATACGATCATGCGATTATCTTCAATTAGACAAGAGGATGAATATGACTTACAGTTTGACGTAGGTGTATTTAAAAAAAAATTCAAAAATTTCATATAATTCTTGTATATAATAATTGTCAGTATGGGCATTTGTGGAGATTTTAGTCCCATGAGTCAATCTAATTTAGACCACAATTGAAAACCTGGAAGCTCTGGACAGTCGTTTCGTCCTAGTATGAGACTCCTCAGCAGTGCACATCCACGATCCCACATAATAATTACATTATTTCTCATGATTTAATATGAAAGAATATATTTCTAACTGCTTCTTATGAAAATATCCTAAAAGTATAAAACCATGGGGCGTAATAAATACAAATCTAATTTCAATTTGTAAAACATACAGAAATTATCTCTAAACTAATTAATATCTAACTGAAAGTAAACAAGGTGTTTAATTCCAACAGATGATCATTAGCACTAATACTGGAAATGAATTAATTTTCTTTTATTGAGGCCCTTTATTTTGTCGTCAATTTAGATTTGACGATGTATTTGACGGGCTCACCACATTAATGGCCCGAGATCTGACTCCAGTTTGGTCGTATCTGATTGCTATTGAGATATACATATCGTCATCCCTCGTATATAATTATCGATTTAGATCGTGTTAGTGAATAATGGAATTAAATAAGCCAAATACGTGAGTGGATTTTTTGAATGAGCATATTTTGTACATTCGCTGATCTGGACAGGAAATCACAGGGATGAAGCGAATAGAAGAAAGCGCAGCAGTGAAGGCGTGTGAGCAAACCTCATCTAAACAAGCGTTAATCAATATTTAGTCACACAAAAATAAGTTACAGACATGTGATGAATTGGATAAGAAGTGTACGCATACATAGGCTCATATAAAAACAGTTAAGTTTGATAAACGAATAATTAACAAGATCAAAATGTAAATCAAGTAGAACGAATAGATTGACCTGTCCGAAAGCTATAATAAGGTATACAAGCTTAATAACCGATACTACAGTCTAAAATTTTTTATTATTTAATGAATTTAACTTTGAATTGCTATGTTATAGGTTTGAAAACAAATCTACTCAATTTGTTTCAGACAGAAGTGTAGTCTTCATATAAATAATACTAACTTATACATAACATGATATGAAAATGAAATGAAATAATGATATCAGATTCAATGTCATAATTGCTGCTATAATAATAAAATCTCCCAAGAGAAATAATATTTCTCGTCAACAGTGTAATTATACAACAAAATGTTCAATGATTAAACTTCTACTCGGTACTCTACTAATAAAAAATGTGATTCATAGATTTAAGTGGTTAATAATAAATTTTCTTTATTGCCTTTATGATTCATAGCTATAAAGAAAACAGGAAAAAATAAATCTAATCAAGACTAACGTAGTTAACATCGTGAAAGTGTATAGTAATTCAGTTTATCAGGTCAATAATATGAAATCTTTCTATTATTCCATAAATACATAAACAAGTTATGTAATAAAATTAGATTGTTAATGATGAGTAATCATTAATTTGACAATTATTGTTATGTAACATTAGGTTGATTAAATCTGTACTAAAATTTAGTCAAACTACTTATATAACTTGATAAATTTATAGAGTATAGTCTACAATATTGTAAGTAAACCAAATGACACTTAACTGAATGTTCCAATTATATATATATATATATATATATATATATATATATATATATATATATATATATATATATATATATATATATGAGTCATAATGAATCAATTTATATGAAATAAAAATGTGAGCATTTTCAAGTAATTTACAAGCAATTTGTATAAACTATTAATTTATCTTCAACAAATACTTTCTAACAGTAGTATTAAGATTGTAAGCTACTTTACAATTACTTCCTTATGCCTATTAACCCTCGTAGAGGAACATAGGCCACCTACCAGCATTCTCCATTCAACTCTATCCTGAGCAACCCCTTCCAGATGTTTTCAGTTGCTATTTTTTCTTCTCATGTTTGCTTACAATTCCCGACGTAATGTGTTCCTTGGTCTTCTTCATTTCAGATTCCATTCAGGATTCCAAATTGATGCTTGCTTTGTAATTTATTTTGTTGATTTCCACAATGTATGTCCTTTGAACTTCCAACGTCTTTTCATAATTTTCTCTGCAGATGGAAGCTGGTTTGTTCTCTGACACAGTAGGTAGTTGCTGATGGCATTCGGTCAATGGACACTGAGTATCCTGAGTAGACAATTGTTTATAAATACTTGTACATTTTTGATGATGGTTGTAGTAGTTCTTGAAGTTTTAGCTGCATATAGTAGAACTATCCTGATGTTCGTATTAAAGATTCTCACTTTGATATCGATTGACAGCTGTATTGAATTCTTACTACTCAATTACTTCAGCAAAATTACAAATAATAGGGTATAAACTTTTGTCCAATTGATTATTAGTCGAGGGGTTTACTCACTATGCTATCATTTCATTGTAACACCATTAAAACATGTTTATATTTTTCAAACAAATAGGTTAAACCCAAAAGTACCACATTATTTCTCATACATGATTTGAGACATTTTGTTCACATTTTTAATAAATTTATGAATCAATATGGTATATTAACTAATTAATTTGATTTAATTAAATAAAGGGAAGCTAATTATCACTCCTTATTTTCATATTTAATGTCTTATAGAATGTGATGTATCAGTTATCACTGTAAGTGAACGGTTAAGCAACTGTCTTAAGAAATTTAATGGCTCTATAATATTGTAATGTCTCATATAATATCTAAACTTACAAGATAGAAATGTTACATATATTGAAACTGTTAGTATTGAAAATGACTATTTATTACATTTAGTAAATCCCTAAAAAGCAATTTTTCCTGTGATTAAATGTTATCGTACACAGAAATGTTTATTTCTTACCCTAAATCAATGTTATTCATTATTTCTTGAAATTGATCAGGTGAATACCAAAAAGAGTATAAACCTGATATTTCTCTTATTACACGTTTAGTTATTGCTTTTGAAGTATTTGGTTACATGCAAAATAACAATTCATTACTTCATGAATAATTAACGAGAATTATATTCAATTAAAAGTCAATTATTTCTAAGCAAAAATGGTTAGTGGCTAGCAGTAGAATCTACTATGCGCGTTTCATCTTATTTGGGGCTCGTCAGCTGAATGTACCTGCATCTCAGGGCTGATGTTCACCCTGGGACTCGAAACCAGTACCGTTCACTTGAAACGCCATCACGTTATCCACTAAGCTACTGAGTCCTGATAGCCACCTGCTTTTGCAACTCTAAGATGCAGGTACATTCATCTGACGAATCCTAAATAAGATGAAACACACGTACTGGATTTCACTACTAGCCACTATCCATCTCTGTTTATAAAGCCTGTGACTTAAGACAACATCGATGCAGTCTGAACATATGACCAACAAGAAACTGATCAATTACAGAGCTAAATAACAATTGGGAAGATACAAGTAAACAACACCAAGTGAATAAAGGTCAATTGAACTAAAAGAAAACTTAAAAAACGGCTCTTCGATCCCTTAGTTATTTTTTTACAGATGATGTTTTAATAAAATGGGAATTTCCCAATTATTATTAACATGATAATCGTAAATTATTTATGAAGTGATCTTGGCTAACATATCTTTAAAATTAGTCCAAGTAATTTAAAAATATTCATACTTTTATTAATTTTTGTAATGATCATTTGAATTTTCCAATTGATTTTTAGGACTACAATTGACTCTTATTGGCATATGTACATCCTGTGTAGATTGCCTCGATATTGCCCGCAATCGTTTGTGGTAACTAAGTTAATACAAGTGGATTAGATGATTTACAAGTTAATCCATTTACTTTCAACCAATCAAATGTGATAATTTGAAATTGAAATTTTGTTTAATGTTGCTATCAAGAGGAAATAGATGTAATCTACCCACCAAAGATTATAGTTACTTTAATGCTCATTGGAAATTCTTATTCATTAAAGACTAATTGCTACCATGTATGTTGTCTCTGATGTCAAGGTCACAACATAGGTGAAGTCAATTGTTTTCAGATGTCAAGGAGTTATCTCTACGATGCATATATATCGATCTAATTCTCCTAATGTTTTTACAGCCATTTACGATGTGTGAAATTAAAATATAAGAAACCCATGTCCTGGTAGCTGATTTCGCTGAGTGTAAGACAAGAAGACACTTTTATCAAGAAATCTTGGGTGAGCATTAGTTAAATTGTATATCGATTAGATTTGGTTGAGTCTTTGTTCTAGTACAATAATAAATTGCCGAATTTTTTACTGTACACAACAGACTAACTTTAGTTGGACAACCTATCGGAGACAAAATACAGGAACTTCCAGGTTTACAACGAACATTTCTTCTTTCCATGACAGAATGATAAAGCTATCTGGTGATTCCTTCTTTCCCAATAGTTGTCACACGAAAGTCAGTGAGTGATGTGAAACTACAAAAATCATGATCTAACAACTTCTAAGAACAACTAACAAACTGTCGTGTTATGGTATTCGGTACGAAACGTTTCAATGTTATGTTGAGATTTAAACTTCTATTGATGATTACAATAATTCCCTTAATGTTCTTTTGATCAAAATATGAAACATTATAAAAATGATTTACCAGCATTTGAAACAGAGATGAATGGTGGATGGCAGCGGAATCCAGGATGTACGTTTCATTTGATTTGGGTTTAATCAGTTGGGTACACTTGCATCCTAAATTTGATGTTAACTCTAAAAATCGAATGCTTTATTCGCTTAGCTACTCAGTTCAGATAGTTACTTTATATTCCACTTAATTTTATGCTTTACTCTCATTCATTATGCTTTGTGCCACAATGTTTTTCATTATTTTCTAACTAAATAAATTTGATCTACGTTAAAATTAAATAAAAATAAAATTATTTAATTATATTTCATTTTTATATTGATATCTTCTTTCTTGCTACTGTTTATAACTGACTGATTAATGATGTTAGTCTGTGAATAAATTTACATTCACTGTTTACTACTGTTATGATGAATATTAAATTAAATATTCTGTTTATTTCACCACAATATATACCTGTACTGACCAATGTGCATAGGCATTGATAGTGTTCAATTCTATACTAGTCTTGTTCAATGTATTTTTTTTTGAGAATACTACTGAACCGGTACTTATAGTATTAAATATTTTATCAGAAGGGGTTTTTTAATTTCAATAGTTGAAATTATGAGTCAACTGAAGCTAGACCATCGTGGAAAACCTGAAAACACTGGACGGCCGTTTCGTCCTAGTATGGGACTTCCATACTAACTTCAATTGACTCATGATTTCAACTACTGATATTAAATATTTGTCAGTAATAGGTCTTTAATGGAAATAAAATATAAAAATATCATTAAAAGTTCAATGTGGTTTATGAAAGTTCCGGGTTTTTAGAAATTGTAAAACCTTTTTAAACTATTAATAATAAATATTTACTTAATAAAATTTTACACCGTAGTATAATTTATTTTTCCTTTCAGTATCTTTATTATTTCATCCATATATGGAATTAAATAATAGTAATCAGTAAAGCGTAACATTTGTGAATAGATATGAAGGATGTTTGACAGATATTTGATCAAATCGTAAAAAACTATGATTTTGAAGGTTGATATGTTGCTTCAGGGCTTGTAGGAACTGAACTCGATTCCTGGCAAAGTTACTAACATTCACCACTACAGAATCACATACTAGGATTAAACTGACGACATTTATGCAACACTATCAAGTTGTATGTTAAATTATAGGATACTAAATCAAACATTTTGATTAGTCTTCCAATACTAACAGCTCTTTAACTATGTAATCATTAGTAGTGATTAAAGTTTAGGCGAAATAATTACTTTATGGTAACGAAGCACTAAAATACATCGTTTTCTTCCAACCCGTTTCTCTAATAAACGCTAGTTTCCTGAACTATTACACTATGGAAACTTTTAAAAATTATACAGTAGATAGAACAGTATTTTATAGACTAGTTTTTAATGTTGAATAAATATTGACAACAATCAATCTCTTGATATTCACTTCTAGAAAACATGATCTACACTTTGCATTTATTTCTAAGAAAACAAATTCTATTTTTTCTTATTTTTTTTATTTTCATACGTTTTCATAATATTCTGTTTACTACAAAGTTTTAGCTCAATTTTGTATTTTTACTAAAAATCTACAAAAGAATTGAAAATATCGGTATCTTTATATGTGTTGAATACATTTTACATAAGACTTATTTTTATTTATAGTATATTCGGCTGAATTTTTATACAGTTCAAATACTCATGGTGACAATTCACAAATGAAATAGTTATCTTCCTATAATTAGATGTTAAGTAAAATGAACGTATGTAATATAACTGGAACAGATTATATTGTTCTTAACGCTTTATCATAGGAAGTAATTATTACCACTTAGCTTTACTATATAAAATACTCTCTGATACCTTAAACATTTACTAGGAATAAAGCAATACTAATCTAGTGAAACCAAAAACACTTTATAATCTGAAAATATTCAATTGCACTACACCTGTACAGTGGATAAACTCAGAAAACATATCATATTATTGGAATACTCAATACCCACCTTCAATTAATGTGCTTATTTAAATTTATTACGAACCACTAGTTTAAGAGAAACTATCCTTATTCACGCTAATTACACATATATTAATTGTTTAAAACAAATTCCAGTTATATCACTGATTATAACTGTTTACATAGTTTGATTACTTAGTAACTGCAAATTTATGACAATATAGCAAGAAGTATGTTCACGGAAACGTTAAAATTAGTTAAAAGTATTTTTTTAATTTTAATTAGATATGTTACTAAAGACTAATATGTCTCTGATTTCTTCTAAATCTCAGATCTTTAACTGAGAAAACTATAAAATTTAGCAATAGCATGAAATCACTTCGTAGTACTAGTGGTAATAACAAAAGTAAAAGTTATTTAAGATATCAGTTTATCAGGTATAATATGTGAAATAGAAAGTATATTATTTGACCATAAACTACAAAGTTTAATATCAATCCCTATAGTTAAAACTTGACCAATTTTTTATTAGCTATATGACGCATAAAATTTTTGTTTTAATACACTTATATTTTATTCTAAAATGAATCCCCCGTTCAACATCGTGAAAGCGTCACCGAAGAAGAATCCCCTAATAGGACGAAACGGCTCTCCAGCATTTCTAGGTTTGCAGTAGTGATCTAACATTGGTCCATTCATGATATTTCAAAGCTGAACAATCGTCATAACTCTTTACTGAAATCAGATAACTTTAATGTATGATAAAAGACAAGAGATAAATTTGTGGTATAACTTTCGCAAATATGTATGATATCCTTTTGATATGATGAAATGATTCTCCATAAAATACAAAAATATTTCATTTAACATTCTTTCATACAATCACAATGTATAACATAATAAAAACATAAATAATATTATACATACAAGTGTAGAAATTATAATTTTTTTAAACAAAATAGTAATAATGAAAATGTATTGATTACTGTTGTCATGGTGATATTTCCTTTTCCAACAAAAAAACTTGTCGCACGGAGAATTCAAAAAAAAATGAAAAGTAAAAAAAAGAAAAACATATTTTCCTAACTTTTGGTTTATTTTATTGTTAAAAGGTAAATCTATAAAATTTTTGGTGTAAACTTTCAATATGAAATGAATAGAAAAAAGAAGAAATAAAAGACTTTTCTCTTATCTATTGTCATTTTAAATAAGTAAGAAGTTTTATGATTATTTTGTTATTACCCTTTTAAATTATCATCTATTACAATCATTGATATAAACAAAAGTGGATATTTTAACAGTACCAAATGAAGTTAATTTTTCTTTTAAAGAATTGTTTAAAATACCTTTAATCATATTGTACTATAATTAAAATTGGTAGAATAAAAGAAATACACTTGACTGATACATGATGTAATGAATATCTTAATAATACATATATCATTATGATTTAAATAATCTGAAATATATTTAAACAATACTGAACTTAACATTATTTATAATTGTTTTTTTTCATACATATAGTTCCCTTTATTATTTTAAAGAAAGCAAATACAAAGATTAGTACAGAATAATATGAATTCATTTTATTTCGTTAGGTTCTTATCAGCTGTTTACAATTTAATATATTTGAAAATCAGAGTTATTATAGATATTGACATACCTATGTATACAAATTTACATGTATTTGCCAAAGCAGTTACATTGGTAGAAGAAAACAAAGAGCCTACGTCCTATTCAAAGAACATTTTCTAAAGAGTTTAAGATCAAACGGACTAAAAGTATTTAATGGTGCCATTGAATGACATCTCTTTGACACAGGACATGACGTCGATACATTGAAGTCCTTTAAAGAGATTAACAAACGATCCAACTCAAACCTTTTGTAATTTGCCAAAGCGATAGAAATTAAACGTCTGAAACCATATCTGTGTGTACAAAAAGAAACTAATAAATCTTTGTTTGCCCTGATAACATTACCCCCCCCCCAAAAAAAGAAGTCTATTTATTTATTTACTACATCATTCACCGACTCTTTCTGAATTTTTAAAATTATATCATTCATAACTGACTGATTTCAATTTATATCTTTATTACCATTAATCTATTTTCAGTTACTTCATTACATAATCATCTAATGTGTTTTTTCATTCCATATGTTCTAATTATTATTTCAATGTTCTGGAACCTTCCCTCCCAGACTTTATTTATTCGAAACAAAATGTTAAGACCTTATTAACTCTAACGGAATCTTTGCTACATCATTACACTTATATTCATCCTTAATCACCTTCTTATGTATAATTATATCAACATCTGTAATAACGTTGCTTTTCAAATATTTTAGGTTGTAAGCAATTGATGAGAACCTAAAGGAATAAAATAAAATTTATATAATTCCGAACTAATCTTTGTTCTTGCTCTCTTTAATATAATATTTTTGTTTAAATGAATATTATAATTTTTTAATTATGATTTAAAAATCTCATTCTTTTTCGTCTAAATTTGACTGAATAGTTTCACAGTATTTGGGTGCCGAGTTAATGTCAGATATTAACTAGGAAGAATGTATTCGTAAAATCTTAGCGAATGAAATTTTTTTGAAAAAATATCTCCTTGAAAATGCTTGGATCAGATTGTCCGGCGAAACGTTGAATTTATTTCAAATTCATTCACTGAAATTTTACAAATACATTCTTCCTCTTTAAATCTCATTATTGTTTTAAATAAAACTGAGTTACTCTCAATATACTCATTTTACTTCCTAATGTTCAATAAGTCAATGTATTGTTTACAATTTTATTGTCTTATCTTTTAAACAAATATTTTTTATAAATTCTAAATGAGTCCGATCTCGTATATAATTGGAAACAGTATATATGAAAATAAAAACGAGCTGTAATCAAAATGGAAGCTAAGAAGAATAATCATGACTGATTATGTAATGCTTTATTTAATACAAAATGTATTTAACAACCGATTGATCAGGATGACAATTATTTATAGAAATAGATCTAACTAATTGATGCATTTTATTTATTAGAAGGGGTTTTGTGGAGATTTTTAGAAAGCTCAATTGTTGAAATCATGAGTCAATTGAAGCTAGACCATCATGGGAAACCTGGAAGCACTGGACGGCCGTTTCGTCCTAATTACATAAATAAAATGCACGATCCCGCTCCCTGCGAGATTCGAACCCAGGACCTATCCGCTCACTAGTGACTGACTTCAAGAGACATTTCCTGGAGTTGTGATGAGAAGTTATTACCAGTAGAGTTCAACTAGGTCTGTTGTGTGATATCAATTAACTGAAGAAAATGATGCACGGTGGCGCAATTTCGTGGATTGTTTGGAGATAGACATTAACACAGTTGGATACCGGCCGGGCCAGTGGTCCAATTGTTAAGCGCTCGCGCGCAAGACTGATAGATCCTGGGTTCGAATCTCGTGGGGGGCGGGATTGTGCATTTTATTTATGTAATTAAAATTTTACAATTAAATAATATCATCAAGATGACCATATTTATAAAATTTCTAATTGATTAATTTCTCTATTTATTTGGAGGTTAATCAATTATATGTGTTTACTGATTTCTTATTTGTAGTAACTGGAATAGTACTTAATAAAATGTAATCTATAAATTACATTACTTCTTTTATTTTTACATTTGTTCAGCGTAACATAAGAAGTTTTTTGCTGATTTATTTTAAATGTAGAATTATGCAAACAAATGTACTGACATTTACATAAACTTTACAGGCTAAGATTGTTTACTACATTTCCTTTGTTTTTTGTTTTTTTTCTGAATACAATTAAGAAAGATTTAGATTGTTGGAATAATACATATTATGTCTATTTATATATTTCCTAGTGGGCGACCCACGCTCCTCCACCAAGGGGTAACAAGCGCAAGTAAGTAAGTAACTGTTTATATATTATTTATGACAATTATAGTAGTATAACAAGCATTTTCATTGAATAAATCTGACATTTCATGTTAACCATTATATTGAAGACTGAAAATACACACAGACACAATAATGTATTTTTGTCTTTAATCTCCTAAAACACTATTTAAATTATGTAAAAATAGAAATAATTTCATTTAAAGATTTTTATTCAATCTTCATAATTAGAGATCAATAAAATGATCTGTGTCAAATTTTTTTTATGATTTGTCAACATAAAAAAGTGAAATGTTCATAAGTTTCTATGTTTTTGTGATTGAGATCATGAACCGATTGATGTTAGATCACCGCTGGAAACCTATGTTATTGATTTTCATTTGTCATTTTCCATTCTAAGATTTCTTCTTTTTCCAAAACGTTATACAAATAATAAAAACAATCAAAACTCTATTAAATTAAATTGGGAATTATCTAATTCTCTATCATAAAAAAAGAAAACTAAACTCAATACAATCAGTGATTTGTGTAAAACAAAATAAAATCAGTAATAAAATAACTATAATCTTTGATGAGTAGATTACATCTATCTTGTCTTAATAAGAACATTAAACAAATACTCTTTATTTCAAATGATCAAATTTGATTAGTTGAGGATAAATGGATCAACTTGCAAAAAAAAACAACATCTAATCCACTTGTATTCACTTAGTCATTACAAACAATTGCGATATTCCTGGTAATAAAATTAACATTTTATTTCATTTCTTACTGAGTATCATATCAATTTTACTTTTATACATTTGAAGAAATAACATAGATGTATAGAGTTGAAATTATTTCAGGTGAATAGTTTCCTTATTGGATATTGTTCTATATATAATAAGCAACTTTTTCTACTTTAACAAAACAGAATTTATATAAATATGTAAATAAATTGATGTTAGACTAATATAAATTGAAATTATTCATAACATTAATGGTAGTCTATATAAACAATTGTAAACAAATAACTTAATCAATGTCAATAAAACACTTCAACAAGCAATGGCGAATCAATCTTCAACTCTGATTTTGAATTGATGCTTATTATTTTTTTTTTATTTTGTAGAGTCAATTTGTGTTCGATTTGTTTTTACTAAAACAATCCCGCTAAAAGTGATCATTGTCAGATATTGATAAGGAAAATTATTGTTTTTTTATTTTTCACCAATTTTGGACGCATGTATAATCAATAAGAACTTCCGTTTAAATTTGATCGAATAGTTTCATAGTGTTTGAGTGCTGAGTTTATGTGAAATATTAAAGAGAAAAAATGTTTTTGTAAAATCTCAGCGAAAGAATTTGAAGTAAATTCAATGTTTTGCCTGGTAATCTGTTCCAAGCTTTTTTTAATGAAATATAATCAAACATCAAAATTATCTAGGTGAAACGTTAGATTTACTTTAAATTCTTTTGATGAGATTTTACAAATATATTCTTCCTCTTTAATACATGTATACTCATTTTAATATAGGTAAAAGTGTAAAGCAATCGTTTAGCTAATGTAAGCTTTCAGAATAATTGAAAGCTTCAAACAACATTGCACAAATGGTTCATCTGCTTAGAAAACTCTCACTACCACTCTAAGTAATAGAACTATTCTTTGATGTGATCAATCATTTTTGTTGGTTTAATAGGGTTTGTATGTGTGTGTGTTATTTTTAAAAAGTTTGATGCACTGAAATTCCGTGTTAACTAATTAAGCAACTTTGAATAAAACTTTTGTGTTCATTACATGTCTATTAAGAAATATTTGTTATTCGAACTACCCAAAGATTAAAATGTCGTTACACTGATAACAATCATGTGCTCCAAGATGTAACACCTGGAGTTCAGTCCGTGTCGAGGGTAAGACAGTTATTCACTTCATGCAATGGATAAGAGGTTGCACAAAATCACTGATTGATTAAAGTTAGACATTCACACCGTTGGACTCAGGTTTAGTGATCTAAGTGTTAAGCGTTCAGGATCCTGGATGTGCACTGCTGATAAGTCTAATACTAGCACAGGAAGGTCGTCAAATGTTTTTAATAGTCCTTTGGCTTAGATTGACTTATGACTTTAACTGTGAAGATCTACAACGATTGGTTCAATGTCCATTTGTATAATACAATGTTTTTTAAGAATAAATACTTACGTGACAAATGAAAATAACTTATAACAAACCGACTTTATTTGTTCATTTAAGCTTTAGTTGGTACATGAAAAGAATCATCACAAAAACCATTGGATGTTAAACAAAAAACTGAATAAGACATTAATTTATTGTTTAGACGAAGAAAACCAATGCTTTTGATATAGTTGGATGGTAATTGGCAGTGATATCGAGTACACGCGTTTCGTGCTGTTTGCCATTCATCGGTTGAATGTTTATATATCCTAATGTTTTTGTTCTCACATAGACTCAAGTCAATTACTTTTCACTTTATACTCGGGTTTGTATTTCTAATCACCAACAATAAATGAATGCAAAATCTGACAGATACACATAACAACTTGTTTAATCCTCTTCTGTGTTTTAAACACCTAAATTATTTAATGTATGATTGAGAAATCCATTTTACTTTTAAAGTTTATATAATTTATAGTTACATCAACTTTCTCTTATGTGCATTCAATAATAACTATATTTTTTATTATATCCCAATGAGTGGATAAATTGTATTTTTGACGTTTCGTGACTTCATGTAAGCCACTTCTTCAGAGTTATTCCTTTAAAATATGCCTTGACAAATAAACAAACAATTAAATTAGTCAAAAATTTCTATATTTTAAATTTTTCTTAACAAGAACTTTATCTTTTAATTACACTAACCAAATTTTCATATAATTTTTTGTTTTTAGTATAATGACGTATTTAATAAAAAACAAAGTGTCTATGTGAAAAAAGAATATATTATTTTTCATTATAATTCTTTATATTTTAATTTATACTATGCTAATTATACTATTTATCTGAATCAGTTTCAGGTAGTTTTGTTTAAATTCAATATATGAAATCATGAGGTTATTTAGTTAGTTTGTTTTTTTTAAAAAAAAAGATTTGATACTGTCATCGTAACAATAAAATTTCAAGGAATAAAAAGATTTCAATTACTTGATATTACATCACACTATACACGCAATATATATCACAAAGATAAATATTATATTAGTAACTTATAGTTAAAGGTATTTTCATTTGAATACACTTTCAATAGGGAAACTATAACTTTTACTGTGAATAACGATGATGATAATAATAATAATAATAATAGTAATATTACTAATAATAATTCACGTAACAGACGCTTAATTGGCGCCTAATTTAACAGACATAATAAAGAAAGCATATCATTTTAATTGGATACAAAAAGAAAAAAAACCTAGGATATTCGTTTTTTTGAAAAAAAACAACAACGGAAACAATGAATGTCTACTGATTTAGTTAATCCCCACAGACTAAAGATTTTTTTAAAAATAAAGTGATTACTAAAGTGAGTTAACATTAATAGTCATTAAGGTATGAAATAAAATTTTTCAAGTGGAATTTTGTTTCATATGGGTTTTTAATTCGATTCTTTCTTTTTAACATTTGACAGATGCATTACAGATTTAAGAATAATGTAGAATTTTCCACTATACAGTTTAGTGAACCAATACACTAGTGGGTGTAATCGAATTTGTTTGGCACAAAATTACAGGACTTAATAATATATAACAATCATATAGTAAATGCTAATTCTGCAAAATATTCATCAATTGTCTCAAAATGACTCAGACTTGATTGTTCTTACATTTTCATACAAATTGCATTCTGTTTCCATTATTTACTGTTAGATCCTCTTGTCTCTCTACTGCCGGACATTCTGTTCACGACTAACATCATATACTTGTCAATATAAGTAGCACACACCACAACAGTAGTACCTTTCCTTTCTTTTAATAATGTGATTATGCTTTATTTAATTAAATACACAATATGTATGTGATAAAATACACTTTCAAGTGTCAGATAAAGGTCAGTTTATATATTAACTGACTAATACAAACTGAAGTTTAATATATTTTTCAAGTATTGACGCAGATATATATATATATATATATATATATATATATATATATATATAATCGATTCCTTGGTTTTTTTCTTTGCTTTAATCAGTCAAGCGTAGACAGTTTGAAAATTAAAGATGATTTAAATAAGAACCAAATCGTACTAAGATACTAAAACATACAATTCACTTATAAACAAAATTTCAGTAAGTATTCGTTTCCAAGCACTATTATTTAGAGTTATGATCATAATAAAAGAGAATTGTGAAAAAGTGTGCTATTAGTATGAGGTTATATAATAGTTTACAGTGTACATATATGCCAAGACAACATTTATAAAGGATCTGTATAGTCCATTTATACCTTTTCTGCAATAAATTGAAATGAAACATTTCCGTGGAAAATTAACGAATATTTCACTAGTTTCAGTAATCAACATTACAATACTCAATAAATTATAATTTTTGATTTAAAATTTAGAAAGACTATATTTGACAAGTGAGTGATTTTTTTTAAATAATTTTTATTACGTCTTCATTTAAATATTAAATATTCGAGTCCCGGAGTGAACAACAAATCTTGGATGAAGGTACATCCATCTGACGAATCACAAATAGGAAGAAACGCGCATCCTGGATTCAAAAACTAGCCACTATCCATCTCTGTTTATAAAGCTTGTGATTCAAGGCAATATCGAGGCAGTCCGCACAGGATGCACATATGCCAACAAGAGACTGATCAAGTGTAGTCCTTAATAGCAATGGGAAGATACAAGCAAATAACACTAATTGAATTTAAATATTCACATTGTTTATGATAAGTTGGCTTTATTAAACTTAAATTTGTGTTAACAAACCTTTTAGTTATTATAATAAAGCAAAGAATTCAAGCATATTGAAAAATAAAATTTCATTTGAAATGGTGAGTATTGTGGATGATGTATTTAACATAAATGTAGTAACCAATCATTATTTTTTAATAATGTACCCACTATTTATTAAAAGCATCTTAAGAAACATTCAACACATTCAAATACATTATATACATCAGAATGATAAATTGAATTCTAAAGAGTTCGGTCACCCAGTAAATTAGACATAATGGACTAGTAAAAACAGACGAGCTACAGGATGAATTAAATTGCAAAATTAATATAATAAAATGTATATGTCACACAGAAATGAAACAGCTATAACCTAATAATTAATAAGTAAGAATAAAACCAATTCACAGCGCCTACTTGTGAACTTTACGATGTAATTAAGAAGAATTTCATTACGAGGACTAGAAGGCTATGTACATTACCAAGCAAATTAACAAGTGTAAATAAATTTTTACCATAACTTAATCATCATTATGCTATCTAGTTTCAGAGATGAGCCTTTTTTATCTTTATTTTTTCTCAATTAGATGATCGTGTAATAATAAAAAATGCGACGTCATAATCATTTTTTAAAAACAGATTTAGAATGTATTATGGAACATTATTCGAATATTTTTCCTGAATATAAACTTATATTTTTATTGAAATCATGAACCGATCAATGTTAGAAAACCATTGAAAATCGGACGATATTTTCGTTCTAGTAAGGCACTCACCAGAAATGCCCATTCACGGTCCTGAACGCAAGCTTCGAACCCAGAACCCTCGGTCTCGCGTGCAAACGCTTAACCCATAGATCACTAAGCCGGTATTCGATGGTGTTAATGTTAAACTTCAATCAATTCACAGTGTTGCACGATTATCTTCCACTGACTTTTGTGGGTAGCTGCCTTTTTTAATAAAGAAAATCAGAAAGTTTTCCAAAGAATAAAATTTTTGAGTAAATTTATCCACTTAAGACAATATATGATGCGGAGATCGGTTCAACTTTTGTGAACCTTTCACTAATGTTTTGTTACATAGTAAGAATTAACTTTAAATTATACTGATCTTATCATAAACCGCTTATTTTAATTAGTCCGTGATTGTTGCAAATACATTGCGGAAATCATCTAACTAAATCACGAAGCAATTACTAACTTCTAATCCTGAAGGTAACCGGAATAGTGAAATGCTAAAGAACGCATTGCATTGAAAACAGGAAGCAGATATGAAAAGAATGAATAGCAATTAAAAACAACTTGAAAAGACTGCTCAGGACAGAACTGGATGGCGAATGTTGGTGAGCGACCTATGCTCCCCTATGAGGGGTGACAGGCGTAAGTATTAGTTCCAAAATGATTTTAAAATGAATTCAACTGAATAAAAAACAAATAATTTCATATTTGATAAGATCATTCAAAACCAGTCTTTTCTTAACAAATGCCTTTTATCAAATCCTTTTATTCAATCTTTCCTCTTTGAAATAGTTCATAATAGAAATTAAGGCGATTTCTCTTCAAAATTAATAATTTGTTTTAGAATAGAAAGGCAATGAAATTCAGATTTTTGTCCTCATTCTTTGTTAGATTTCAATTCTCTATAGAGTTTTTCTCACATTTTCTTTAGTTCACTCACTAATTAGTTCTACTTTTGTTTTAAAAAAGTGTTATTATTGTTTTTGTCATGTTAATAAGACTCCCTAACTGTTTGCGTTTTGTAAATGGATAAAGAAACATGTTTATTGTTAACGTTTAGAAACTAAAAAGTTTATAAAGAATTGACTCAAATGTTAGGAGGAAATTTGTTCAACTTTTAATTTGATGTTCACCACATTAAAATTTATCATGGGTTGACACTAACACAGTTGGACGTCAGCCAGCTCAGTGATCTAGAGGTTAAAAGTTTGTGTGCGAGATCCACGATCCTGAGTCCAAATCGCGAGCGCAGTATCGTGGATGCGCACTGCTGAGGGGTTTTATATCAGGACGAAACGGTCGCCTAGTGTTTCCAGGTTTTCAATAGTAGTCTAGTTTAGATCGACTCATGAATGCAACTATTAAAATATTTTTGAAACTTTGAACAATAATTTCATTTAATACAATATATAATATTCTACAAAGCACTCACAGTGATTGCAGTGGTATAGATACATTCACGTAAAGTTTTCTCGCAGATCTTGAGTTTAAAAATTACCCTATACATTTTATGACACGAAATGTATTCCTTTTTTGAATCGTATTGTCTGTCTAAAATGTTTTAATACTATTGACAGTATTACTAATTCCATAAATTGTACTGATAATTTCATCTCATTGTGCATCATGTGCGAATTGCCTCAACATTGCTTTAAGTCACAAGCATTATAAGCCACTTGCTTGTGCAACAGGGTGGCTATCACAACTCAGCAGCTTAAAGGATAACGTGATGGCGTTTGAAGTGAACGATATTGTGTTCGAGTTTTGGAATGAACATCAACTCTGGAATACAGGTAAATCCAACTGATGAGTCCCAAAAAGGACGGAGCGTACATCCTAGATTCCTCAACTAACCACAATCTATCTCTACTTATAGCGGTACATACTTATGTATGCTTTTCTTTATATGTTAATATATAGCAGAATACTGTGCAAATAATCGAAAATACTTCGATACTCCCGGGAAATAATTTTCTACTATCCAATATTTACTTAATCCAATAACCATATGTATAACTAATTACATAATAAGAATATTCACACTTATCTGATAATAATTATCGAAAAAACAAATCATTTGTCTATACGTTGTTAAAAACATACTAACAACTAATAGTAAAGATATGCATAAGGATCTTGATAAGAGTCTGTCATATTGATAGGAATTTAAAGTAAGATTTAGACAAATCACGTATTCAAATTATCAAGGTTGTTTTTCTTTTTAAATTTTAAGCATGAACAAAGATTTTCTTAGTCAGTCTTTTTATTTTAGTTAACTAATTAACTTATCCTTTAAGAAATTAAGAGACAAGAATATTAGTCATTAAATATAGTTGTGTTAGTTACGGATGATGAATGATAAATACACATACTAGTTGATCTAAACTCAGTCAAACATTGGACCTTAAACTGATGGTGTTTTTCCATGACAATTCCATCCATATGTGATAACTTGAGTTTTTTTAAGAACCTAATTTTCATAGTGTTATTTATTTGTGGTGGTCGGTGTTCGATATATTCCTTAAACTCCGTATACAGTTCGTCTCGGTAACCGTCACCAAATAATGCTCCAACGGTATATTAATCAGAAGGCGAATACGAAGCGTTAATTACGTTTATTATGGGACCACACACAGATATCCAAAATTACAGATGCGTTAAGCAAGCATGAAATAGTTGTGCCGAAAGCCAAACAGGCAAGCGAGCGAGCGAGAGAGAGCAAGGGCAAGAGCGAGCGAGTCATGAATATGAATAACATGGACATATATATACGTAGTGAAATTAATGAATCATCGAGTCAATTAAGCGGTTAATAGTAAAGCTAGTAGCGTGAATAAATGCGTAGGCAGTAAAGCTTGCCGAGCATACATATTCATACAAGGATAACAATAATAAAGGTACATACATTCGCAACAGTAATAAGGATACAATGAGTTATTATAGTGCAGGTGACTTTGTCCGTTTAATAAGTTAATAAAAGGGCTTAACCGAATTAGGTGAGAGCAAACTCAATTGAACGTGAGTCGCTATATATTTATCAGTATAACAATTAATTTACAATGAAACAAAGCTTAATTTTTAAGTATTTAGATACAATATTTCATCAAAATGCACTCAGTATGGATTTTTCCAAGTTCCTGGGTAGTGAGGACAACTTTGCTAGCGGTTGGAGAGAATGGACTAATCCACCACTCTGTTGTAAACCGAACTGACTAGGTTCAAATTTCGGGGCAACCTAAATTCTTGCTGGCCACCTGATAGGTATGCTTTTGTATATAAATTACATGAGTTTCGGCTTGTGTGCTTTTTGTATGTAGGTATATGGAAGGGGTACTTGCGTGTTACTGGCATGCATTTAGACTATACGTGCCTCTGATGCAACGCCCACGCACCGAGACCTGTGGTTAACGATTTCTCCACTCAGTCACATCCACGCAATAGATCTGTGAGCCCAGAGCAACAATGAAAATTTCCTGGAAAGTCAATCAGCTTCACCAAATACAGTTACACCTACCTTAACACGTCTGGAACACTGTACTAGACTACTACGGTACTCGTAGTGTATAACAGAACTGTCAATCACCATTTAAGATGTTGCAGTATTGTGTACTTTAAGTTCAATGATATCACTGCACATATATACACCTATATCAAAAGTTTTTTTTCACAAAGACGTTTATAAATAATTTTAACTAAGTGATTTCTGGAAATTCGACAATAGACTTAATTGAAGGATGATATCAATCAAGACAACTAATAATAAATCAGTATGATCTGTAAATTCAGAATGTATTACCAGTGTATTTCCACAACCCAGTAGCCTACTGTCTAGTTGAGCAAACTAATATTTAATCTTCCCATAACTGTACTCCAATCAATCTCATTGTTTAACATATTAACTTATTTCAAATAAAATAGATTTCCGACAAACGGCCTGTGTAAATAATGTGTAAATTAGAAAACATCGATCATTTGATAAGTTAAGTTAATAAACAGTATTTGACGAGTTTCCTTATTTTGAACTATTATGAGCAATTTGTAAATAAATAACTGAAACATTTTACTAACTATAAATCATTACAACTAAATCGTTACCTAAATACAAGTATTACAGTTTATGATTGAGTTTTTAAAAATATTATATAATGTATAACTAGTTCTCGTAAACTGAAATCAGACTAATAATGATAACACCGATAGATAGATGATATTAACAACTATCCACTGAACTCCTGGATCTTTTCTTTATTCAAGTAAGGATTAATAAGTTCAAAATACTTTTTGTCAGAGAGAACAATAAGAATAAGTTAGTAATCAATGGCTATTCTGATCAAACTTGGTGATCAGTAATGCTTAAACACGACCTCACATTATATTGAGGTTGATACCTTTGCATTGTTAATTAGGAATCTACTGGCAAAGATTTACAACTTCAGTTAACCTAAATACAGATCTACAATTATTTAATGCTACATTGGTACCTGTCTTACCATCTACATGACTAACCAGGACCTGGGAGATTCATCTAATAGTTTGTCACAGGCGAGCATATAATTATTGATTCGTCAAATGATTTCTGGTGATTAAAAGTGGTTTCATACGAAGTCTTACACTAGGCTTGACACTTTTATCCAAATTTATCTGAATTCAGAAATTCATAATTCACAATGTAATTCATCGCCAATACCACTGAAGATGAATTTTTGATGTTTATTTTGAAATAAACCGAAAACGCTATAGAATAGACTTCTAGTGAATTACTGTTGATTTATTTAAATACTAAAGTCCACTCGCTTTTATGATTATTTGTCTGTTTATTTCTAAACATCACTTTAAATGATTTAACACCATTATATATGACTGAACACATCAGTGACATGAGGAAATATTGCATTTATACTATGCCTAATATTTAAATGTAGTGGACATGAATTCTCATACTGAATAATCCAACTTAATGAGATGAATAGTAAAAATCCTGGAGGTATATATTGGTAGCTTACGAAGAAATCCAAAGTGTATTGATCTGGTGTTACATAATGAAAAAATTTATCCATACACTTCATCATTTACATTATGCATAAATTACACTTCACTTCCACAGTATCAATAAAACGAAATGTCAAATCTCATACAGACTAGGATCGTCTGTGATGTACATGATGTTCTCCACTAAACAGAACATTATTCAGCAACACAATGGTTATAAAATCAAACACTTTTCTTAACAAATTAACTACATTTAAACTATTCACAAACAGTTCATGTAACAAAACGATTAAACACCTAAAAAATATATTTAAAATTATAAAATATAATGCATTACAAAATAATAACAAAATAAACTCACTTGAACTTAATGTGATTTCTTCCAAGTCGGCTATTCTAGGAAGGAAATCTTTTAGATGAGTGTATTCAAGTACAAGCGAATCACTGTCAATATATGGCACATCATTGTCTTCGCATTCATAACTACTAAACACTTCTTTATTATTATTTATGTTATCAGTCGTAATTTCATTCCTTGCTAACTGTCTGTCATTAATAGTGTTGTCAATACTACAGTTAGTTATATTATTGTTAGTGTTTTTATTTGAAGAATTATATTTATCTGTGGAATGTGTACAATCATCCTCCCAGCGATAAGATTGATTCTGTAATTCTAGATCACGTATTCTTTGTATTACACTAGAATTATTTTTATCGACATATTTTGAATATGTTAAATTTTGATCATTGTAAATTTTTTTATTCTGTACACGAATATCATCTTGGCATGGAAAACTATTATCATCATTCTCTTCATCATCATCTAATTTGTCCTCATCTTCTTCATCATCACAACCGTAATCATAAAAACTCCTTTTCTCTTCCATATCATCACTGTTTTGACAATAAATCCCTGTTGAATTATTCAGTTTCACATCACGACTCAAATATTGTGGAAAAAATCTTCTACGTGCCGGAGATAAATCATCATGATAAGAATTACTATTCGCCCCTCCATTTTTTATGTTTTTATCTGGACTAGAATCATCATTATTAATAGTCTGATTCAATACTCCTTGTGAATCTAACACAGAACAATTACTCTGTTGTCCATTTTTCACGTTTTCTAATATACTACTTAATTCAGCATCTGATTTTATCAGTAGATCACTCACCCCAACAACAGCTGGAGATCTTTGTAATGGACGAAATAAGCTATTGATATTACCATTTAATTTTGCTTTTAAACTTTCTGAATAGTTTGACTGTTGTACAGGATTAGACGGTTTGCTAGAAAATTTTTCATGAGGTTGGGAATTTTTTACTGTATTCATTTCTAGATTTTGAGAGGTTTGATCACCCAGTTTTTTAGGATTATCGTTACTAAGTTTGCTATTTGTAGGGCAATTAAAATTTGTTGAGGATAGTTTAGACTCGTTTAATTCATGTTTATTCAAGACAAAAGGATTTTGTTGATAAGAATATGAAAACAATTTTGAATAGTCTATAGGCTTAAAATCAGGACTTTTAACATGATGATATGTTATCGGTTGATTATTAAATGTCAATTCATTTGAATCAAGTTTTTCTTCAAATAATATAGGTGGTAAACTGTCTGTTTTGTCTTTACATTTTTTATACTGATTACACAATGATGATGATGTGCTAAAGTTTGTCTGAAGATGACCTAGTTTTGAATGGATATCATTTTGCTTTTCCATGTAACATTTCTCAGATGGATTTTCAGGAGTAATATAAATTGAATAATTAAAGTCATTGTTAGTCGCTGATAATGTATAGGAAAAGTCACGTGACGCTGTTTTAAATGTAGACAGACTCGTATAATTGTTTGTCTGGCTTAAAGGATAATTATTTATCTGTGAAGTAGTATGTCTGTCTAATAATCTAGACTGTTGTGTTTGATTAAGCGTGTTTGAATTATCATACAAACCTTTATTAGAGGATTTATGATCTATGGAACTTTTGAACAAACAACCGGTTAAATAGCTTCCATCTTGACTGACATGTGGCGTAAATAACAATTTATTATCATCATGTTTAATAGCGGAATCTCGTGGAATGTTTGTCGATGTGTAGTTCGGGATTAGCGGTTTAATAGATTGATTACTGAAAGATGAGGTACATCCGGTACATAATGGTTTCTGATTCATTGCGTTTTTATACAAGTCTTTATGATAACCTTTAATAGCATCATTACTTGTTGTTACCATCTTGGGCATAAATGGAAAAGTCATTGAATTCTCTGTAAATGAATCATTTGGTGTGATATATGGTCTTTCATTAGAAACAGAATAATGTGTAGTATAATTTTGTGTAGACAAATTAGGTGTAAAACTAGATTCAACATCTTTCATTGGTTGAACACGCAGATTAGGGAACTGTGCTCGTGTTGAATTCTGTATTGATGTTTTACATATATTATTTGTATTGGATACAGAAACAAATGGATGGAATGTTGATAATAAATTTTGTGATGAATTTGACGGTTGCATAAATGAATCAATAGTTTTTTGAGTTATAAAATTATCTTTTATTAATTGACTTGATATGTTTTTTGTATTACCATTTGGAGTACATTTCAAATTACCACTTTCATACATAACAGCATAATTTGGAATATTTCCTGTATCATTTAAATATTTAACATTTTCATCTAATTTATGATAATTCAAAGATGTCATTGTTGGTTGACTTGGTGTTAATGTCCAACATAATTGATTTTTATCATAATCAGTTGATAATATTAATAATTCTTCATCAGTTATTTCATCATTCCATAAAGGTAAACTAAAATCTTTATGTGTTCTATTTACTTTATTCATAATGAATTCTTTTTGATTTTCTTTAAGATCTTCATGTATTCTATCAATTCCTTGAATTTTACCATTATTATTATTATTATTATTGTCATCATTTTTATTATTATTACTGTCAGTAGTATTAGTAGTATTAGTAGTAGTACTAGCAATTTTAAAATATTCATTTCTTATTATTGATGAATTAAGTTCATTTGATAATTGTTTCTGTAATTTATGATTATTTGAAAAAAAATTTTTATTATCTAATGTAACAGGCAAATTTATAGTCCAAAAATCACCATTACCATTATTAGTCTTTACATTATTATTATTATTATTATTATTATTATTATTATTATTATGATCCAATAATGGTTCATGTTGTTTAAATTTATAAAACGTATTATTTAATAAAGATTTATTTGATATTTTTGATAAAGAATTTTCTAAATTATTATTTATATAATTTTTTTCATTATTATCACTTATTATTATAGTTGGATAATTTGATGTGAAATCATTATCGTATATTTTTAATTCTGTATCTGTACAAAAACTTATTTGATCTATATCAATTAATTCATTATTAAATGTTCCATTTTCGGATGTTTCTAATTCACTTGTCTCTTCAGCAATTGTTTCTAAAAATGCATTACTATATGATGCAATTAATGGTAATTCAATAAATTTATTATTATTATTAATTGATGATAACATTTCAGGTTTTGATGAATGAATATAATTTATGGTATTCACTTTATTATCAGTAGTGCTAGTAGTAGTAGTAGTGGCAACAATAATAGTAGTAGTAACAGTAGTAGTAGTTGTTGTTGTAATAATATTGATATGTTTAGAAGTTTTATTATCGATCATATTATCATGATAAATAAATTTAGATCACTCATTCTTTTCTTTAGATTATTATCATATTATACTTCCGGTTAAATAAATTTTCTGATAATTTGTCAATTTACATGTAAAGATAATGATGGTATTTTATATGATAATAAGAAATGCATTAAAATACAAATAAACAAAATATTGTAAATAAATTTTCTTTACATCATATAATATTACTTTTAAGTTTTCTTTTAATTTTCTTTTTTTCGCTCTCCGTCTTTCTGTCTCTCTATCTCTCTCTCCTATCTTTTCAATATTCTGACAGTTTTATTGATTAAGTAAAATATAATGAAATATTTAATTATTCCATTAAAATAATTAATTATTAAATTTGAAATTATCAATCCAAATATCAATTTATTTATAAACTAAATATAATGAATTCCGTAATAGATTAAGAAATATGAATATGAATACATAACTTTCCCAGTCTTTTTAATGACCTTAGTTTATTCTGATTTTTTTCTTTCTTTTTTTTCTCTTTTTTTACGGTGTATATGTTGTTATTGTTAGTTTATTTCCATAATGATTGGGTATGTTACTTCCTATAACACATAATGTTTACTGGTCTGTTATTATTTCACAATTAAAGAATAAGGGTTAAATTTTGTTTGGTTAAAAATTGGAAACAACCTACAAATATGAACATATAAACAGTAACACATTAATCTATTCTGTATATTAATGTATATCGATATGCACATATGTACAAAAACATATATATATATATATATATATATATATATATATATATATATATATATATATATATATATATATATATATATACAGACAAGCAAACAAGCGCACAATTATAGTCTAAATTATGTGTCTTTATAAGGTTGAGGTTTCCTTAATGTTCTTGAAGTTCATTTATTATTATTGATGATTGCTGTATATAAAAAGACAAGTGTTTGTATCACGCTCACTAATTTATATTATACAAAAAGTATGGAAAATTATTTTAATGTACAGAAAAAAAAACAAATTACAATGATAAAAACAACAACAACAACGCCAACAATAGTGTTTATGTGCACGAAGTAAAATTAATTAATTTTGGGTCAAATGGGAATAAATTCTTTATTGGATAGGTTTTTCTTAACAACAATAAAAAACAAATTCATTTTTATTATGGTTGTTTAAATCTTCCCATTAATGATTAGAACTACAATTGATCAGTCACATGTTGACATATGTGCATCGTGTACGGATTGTCTGGATATTGTCTTAAGTCACAAGCATTATAAGCAGAGATGGATAATGGTTAGTAGTGGATTCTAGAACTCACTTAAAATGCTTGTGACTTAAGACAATAACAAGGCAATCCATACACGATGCACATATGCCAACATATGACTGATCAATCGCAGTCCTAATCATCAATGGGAAGATTTAAACAATCAATACAAAAACGAATTAAAACTACACTCCATTTCACAAGCAAATGGCTATCAGGACTCAGTAGCTAAATGGATAACGTGATGGCGTTTGACGTAAACGGTATTGGGTTCGAGACCTAGGGTGAATATCAACTCCAGGATGAAGGCATGTCCAGTTGATGAGTCCCAAATGGGACAAAACTCGCGTCCTTGATTCCTCTGCTTTCAGAAAAATAATGTATTATTTATGAATTAACTGTATTAGGATAAAACAAAAATTCTGTAATTTTTTTGTATATATTTTTCGTCACAAACCAATTCAAAATTATAACAATATCTACTCATCAAGCTCATTCCCTAAAAATCATGAAATGATCAATGACTGAAAGATTAAGAAAATACTGATTGTGTGTTCGATGAGTGAACAAAGAAATTATGTAGAAAGATATGTATGATAATATCTTCTGAAAAACTTGACATACTTTAAGGTTAAACACAAATTAAAAGTTGAACAGGATTAGTTAAGAAACCTCGTCACATAAATTAAGGTTTATAATGAGTTACATATTGGTTAAAAGTAATTATTATTTCCAGGAGCAAGTTCTCAGGCATACTTCCACTAAATAGATCGTCTTCACTATGATCTTATTCTAAACGTCACCATATATCTTGCTAATATGTACTATGCAAATTAAATAAGAAATCAGTAGAAATTAGAATAGCCTGATGATGAATTTTAAAACTGATATTTAGTTTACAATGAATGAAAATAATTCAGCGATCGTCAAATATGTTCAGGATATTTCAACAAATCCCATTGTATATATGCAATATGAGAAAGAACTCATGGATTTCAAACACCACATAATAATGCATTTGAGTCGTAAACTTATCTTCAGATTTAATCAATGTATCATATATCTTCCAAAGTAACTTTTGATTTCTGCTACATTCCTAATTTTCATAGGCAATTGTGTAATTATTAATCCAATGTTTGTTTTTTCGTAACGTCGAAAAATATGATGAATTTACAATGAAGAAGTGGATAATAATACTACTGTGTATCAATAATATCTGAAAACATCTATAATTATTAGTTAACTGAATTAAGACGAAAAACTTGGGACCTATAATTTTCTAAATACATGGCTGAGTGAGACATTAATTCCCAAGAGACATATATCTAGAATGAACATCATTTGGAATAGTGGATATTTTAAAGTCCGTTCTACCTTACTGATTATTTAAAGCGACTTTCCATTACATATCAGCCAGTTACGTGAACTATGCTCAAATTGAATTAATTTACGTAAATCACTTAAATGAATAGTAGCATTTCTCTAGACAATGATATAAAACAAAACAAATGGAAAAAAACACGTTCAACTCCATGAGAATTCAATCGTATATGCTTGGCTACTTCAGTACAGTGAATCGACGTGTGCTTCAGTGTAAATTTAAGACATACTTATGCTAAAATCGGCAACCAGTTTATCATCTGAAAAACTATGTTGTCAACGAATTCGACTTTGTGTAAACGATTATTTTAAAACAATTAAAGTTAACTTTGATTGATACAAATCTTATACTATAGTACCTAATTAATATTAACGATATGATAACATTTAGTGAAATTATATTTCCAGTTGAATAGAGCAGAAATTTTGAATGCTTCTCAATTCTAAAAATGTGGTTAGATCACAGTTTTGTTGACACTGATTTAAAAATCAATAAGTTATTTAGAAAAAATGGGGCAAATATGTATAATCTTACGATTGGAGGTAGTCAGCAAGAAATTATCCACTTAACATTCATCAGCAAGAGCTACCTGTAATCTATGGAATCTGATACTCCTTGAAGTATTTGAACAAGTGTCACCCGATTCCAAGATCTTAGAAATTTTTGCTGGGTTATTGTTCTAGTTACTGACCTCCCAAAAAACAAAGATGCATTGATTGATTGGCCACTGGGTAACATCAAGATTTAGGCATATACAACATAATATCAAATCGAAGTCTGAGTAACATTAAGTTATTTGAATCAGTGTACACACTGCAACAAGAATTCGGTCAGTACTATGGATCGAAGAAGCATGACATCATTCATTGACCAAGGAAATTATACCACCTTTTCAAAAATACACCTAAATTACATTGTTGTATCTGTCTACTACTTCACTACCTTGGTTTTTTCTACTTCTAATAGCGAGTCGAATGAATCAAGTAAGAACTCTAAGACAGTAGGTAAAGATTTATTTATCAATAGAAAAAAATCAAAATTAATACACGAAAACATTTAGTTTTATATGCTTTACACTTATTAATAATCAGATTTGTATGCATTAAACAAAATAGTACTTAATACAATTGATGGAAAATTTACTGAATAAACATTAACCGTTTATGACCGACAGATATATTGATATGATTACATCTTAAAACGCGATTACATCTCTTGGATCGTTGGAAATAAAAATCGACATCGTGTGTCAATCACACTCAAATTAATTAAGTCCTTGCCCATCGTATTATAAATGCAAAAAATGAATACCACACACTTGATGAGTATGAAAACGTTGCGTTCAACTACAGTCGTCTTGAACGGTCAATAAATTGTTATGTATCGAAATAATAAAAATTAATGTCAGAAGTTTTTCCAATAATTTTTAATTTTTGTTACTGTAACTATCTGCTACATTTCAGTGTACTCAAAAAAATAACTTTCATTCAATTCATTATCATTTTATGTCAACATAGTTCACAACTCAACCAAAACGATCAGTTTTTAAACATACAACTCCCTTTCATAAAAAATCAGTGGTCAAGAAGTTGAACGTTCTCGTGCGAAACCGAGGGTGCCGAGCTCGAGTCCCACATGCGGGGTTGTGTATGCGCCACTGCTGGGAAGCCCTATATTAAGATAAAACAGCCATCCAGTGATTTCAAATTTCCAGAGGCCATCTAGCTTAGATTGACTCATAAATTCGACTATTAAAATCTAATTTAACATCTTAAAACAAACATTTTCACATGTTAAAAGGCTTAAACTCAATTGTAACCATAAAGCTTATCTTTTTTTAAGAAACTGAAGAATTATTACTTTACTTTGTATTATTTTGAATTGTATAAGCTCCATCTAATATATTCGAATCATAGGGATGACGGTCTCATTTTATTCGATACTTAGAACTAGACATTAATACATTGATATTATTGACTAATCAGTGTTTAATTAAATCATTATCGTCTTCAAAGGATAACTTCATCTTTTCAGGTCATTTTGTTTTTTTTCCTGTAAAAATCTTGTTTTCTACAAAGTTTTATTATCAACACTTGACAACATAATGAATTGATATTTAATTGAGGTGCAAATTTTCTACCGGAATATCAGCCTTATAACATATACATCTATTCATTCGTAACCAATTTTAAGATGAATGTCCCGAAATTCCAGAATGTAAGCGACATCTAGTAAAATTAGCCAAATAGTAAGAAGGCATCAAGCTTCCGATGACAATGTACAGGAATTCAGGAACATTTGAGTTGAATGCATAACTCCATAGATACTTCCCTAATTCAGTTGCCTAAAATTTCTAAATTTGTTTCAATCAATTCCATAGATGATACCATTTTAATTAAACACTAATCAAATGAAGAATTTAATTTTCTTGACAAAAAAAGCAATAAGATAAACCAAAGTAAAACTTATATCAGAAGGGGTTTCCTGGAGATTTCAGTCAATTAAAGCTAGACCACCCCAAGGGGAGGCGGATTCGTGGATGCACACTGCTGAGGATTCCCATACTAGAACGAAACGGCCGTCCAGTGCTTTCAGGTTTTCCCTGATGGTCTAGCTTCAATTGACTCATGATTTTAACTATTAAAACTTATATGTAAAACTCTAGAATTGGTAAGAAATATTTTAAAACATGAAATTATCAATGACAATAATGTTGATTCATATAATTTATAATTATAATAAATAAATAGAATGTAATACAAAATATCAAATTACAATATCCCATTGAAAACTATTTTTACCTGGTTTCAAATATTTACCAGATATTATCTAGATAATTAAATGAATAACTGACTAATAAAGAAAAGAAAATCTAATTAGTGATAAGATTGAAATTGATAATCATATTATGTTGCGTAACTAATTCGCTATTAGTTAAGCTACAAAATTTAACTCTCAATGAATTTCATGCACATAGTTCCATTTATCATTTTGAAAAGAGCAAGAACAAAGATTCTAGCAGAATAGCATGAATTCATTTTATTTCGTAGGTTCTCGTCAGCTGCTTACAACCTGTGATATTTAAAAATCATAATTACCTAATCGGCTTAAATTGCACACATGAGAGGGCTTGGTTGGAAGTTAAATTGAAGACATATTCATAAAGTATAGCATGGATGTAAATGAAATTAATAGACCGATTATTGTGAATATATACCTTATATGAAAGAATATTCTACAGCATTAATTTTGACGACAGTTCAAAAGGGGTAGAAACAAGTAATTACACAATGAATAAACATTGATAGAAATACAGTGAGTAGAGAGCAGTTGAAAGATTATTAATTTAGAAGATAGTTGAGAAATAAAAATCAGTGATGTAATAAACTCAAGAAAGAGTTTCTAAAAAAATTTTAAGGTGCAGCGAAAGAGTATTTGTCACCAAGGCAAGAAAAGATTAACAACTGTCTCCTTTTGAACACAGGTCAGGTTTTTGACGCCTGATGGCAACGGCTTCAGCAAACTTCAGAAGACTGGAGTTTGGCTGCTTACTAATCACCCTAAAGGATTGCAAGGTATCTACCTGATGTCTTGTATCAATAAGATGTTTGGTGATTGCATTATTCAGAGTCTTTCTTCCCCTTGTTCTAAGACTTTTTGGAACATGTTCAAAAAATCTAAGATATGCTCTCCTTTCAGTTCGGCCAATGTAGCTGCTTTGGCAGGCACACGTGAGTTTTTAAATACAGTCGACGGTAACATGAATTATGAACATATAAATTTGTAATAGATTGATTATTCAATCTATTTTTTTACTCAGTGAAATCCAATTCAATTAGTATTCGAAAAGAATTGTTCATAAGTTAAGTAATTTAACATAATTTTAGCTAAAAAAAATAACGAACTATTCTAGGGTTTAACTTTATATATGCTTATGAATAAGCATTTTTTAAATCTAACCTAAAGAAGGATACAACTAATTCTGACTATAATCATCATATGCTCACAGGTAACGGTCTCCAAGAGGTATTTCCTGAAGTTCTAGTAAGAAGCCATGACCAGTGGAGTTCAACTGGGTGTGTTGTGAGATAGTTACTCACTGATGACAAGGATCGACTGTGGCTCAATTTCGTAGATTGGTTGAAGATAGACATTAACACCGTTGGATACCAACCAGCTCAGTGGTCTAGTGGTTAAGTTCTCGCGCGCAAGACCGATAGGTTCTGGGTTTAGATCTCGCAAGGCAGGATCCTGGATGCGTATTGCTGAGGAGTTCCACAGTAGGACGAAACGGCCGTCTAGTGCTTTCAGGGTTTCCATGGTAGTCTAGCCTCAATTGACTCCAACAATTTAATCACTATAATATCAACAAAACCACTCTCTGATTATTTTCTATCCGTCAAGAATTCTTCATTACTTCAAATAATTAACTAAATATGAATTTTTTTCTCTAATAAACCATGTGATTTAAATATTTAGTTAAGTACTAACATAGAATAACCGATAAATCAATGTTTTAATTTGTTTTAATTGACAACAGAAAAAATCTCAATTGACATAAATGACTTTTGTTAGTTTGTTTTTAATGTAAAGATTACACTTCCTTACAGAATAAAGAAACATACAACAAATTTAATTGTGCACAGATTTGATCAACAGTATTGAAATATTTTCCTAAATCCAAAAAAATTATAAACTTGTCTTTCATTGTGTAACTACATTCCATATTTTTAGAAAGAGAAAAAAAACAATCAATGACAATCAATGTTCGTTTAAAGAGGTTTATATTATGCTTTCCCTATTTAGAAAAAGGAACTTGATTTGTAAATTATTAAAAAAACAATTGTAATAAAAAATTAGGTTTTCTTTTTGTTTAAATAAAATCATTCTATTGTTTGTTGAATGATAGTTCTGGTATGAAATTTAGGTCATACTTTTTTGCGCACGTGCTCAAAACTGATAAGTCTTGGGTTCTAATCTCACGAGGCGGGATCGCGGATGCTCATTGCTGAGGAGTCCCACAGTAGGAAAAAACGGCTTTCCAGTGCTTCCAGGTTTTCCATGGTAGTCTATCTTCAATTGACTCATGATTTCAACTATTGAACTTTCTAAAATCTCCACAAAACCCCTTCTGATAGTTACTATTTTATTGTAATCTAATAATTTAAACAAACCAACCAGAAACTATTTTTTAAAAAATAAATAATTATAAATCGTATATAAATTTATTATAATATAGAGTAGTATGAATGAAAGAGATCTATGACAAAACAAAACAAACAACTTTTCAAGATAACTTATATTATAGACTGACTTTAATAAGTCAACCATTGAAACGTATGTAGGATGACCATCTATTTTATCATTGATATTCTTCTCCCTGAATAATACATATCCTTAACCTTTAAGACTTCTGACAAATACATCATTATTAATCATGAAAATAGGCAATGAAATGAAATATTTCACACAGAAGAGAAATGTATTTTAAAAAATCGTAACACTGAATTATTAACAAGTTAAAATCTTATTTAGTTTGAACACTTTTCTAACTGTTGTCAGTTTGTAATGAGAAGTGTCTTCAGACTATACAAAACCTGATTAAAGTCACTTAAAAATAGAAAACCTTAAATGAAGTATAAGATGTATGGATATGTAAAGTTCATAATAAAAATGTTTAAATTTTCTGAATGTTTAGAATTGATTCAGGAATAATACTACTGACTTTCTGAAGTAATGAATAATAGTAGTTTGTAAAACAAAAATAAGTCAAACCCAAAGATCACATAGTAAGATGTGTACTGCAAGAACTGAAGATACGTGTTTCGATCCCAGAATTAGTGTTCGATGGGTTGCTCTGTAGAATTTTATACTAAAAAAAATTTTATCCAGTTCCACCTAGTCTTCCGTGATACTTTCAAATGATGTTTATGTCAAATATTATAGCAAAAATGAAATTCGTCTAAACAAAATGTCTCAACAATAAGATCATAATAAATTGAAAACTATTCTTTCGGTGCAAACTAACTGGATTATATTTATATTTATGATATGAATATAAAAAGAAAAATACGTTTCTTTGGTTCAGAAACTTGAACATTAAACATTATCTCGTAAATACAAGGATCGGATTGAAGTTTTTCAAAGAATTTTACTTCTGATGATTTCAGGTGACTTGATAAATAGTTTACTTATTGTTGTAAATGAATATATAGTCTATTGTATATCGTGAACACTATGATTGTCTATGATGTAAATATTGAAATTAAGCTAAATGAAATGACTTTAGAGTTAATTTTCAGTTTATCAGATGTAATTCTTATCATGTATAAGTTTGTACTGATAAATTAATAGTTAATATGATATATGTTTGTTATTTGACAAAAAGAAATCCATTTCATCTATGAAAATCCTATAAAATGAGAATTTCAAATGTTCCTATTACATTTCATTTCTAGCTTAGTATAAAATCTCATGTATTTCTTAATCCTTCTATCATTATGATAAATAACAGTTTTAAAATTGAAATACTCGAACAATTATTGTTATATCTGAACTATTATGAATGTAGAATGATTAATAAGTTTGACTGGTAACTGAAATGCCTAAATCTGATGATGCTTATTGAAAATCTAAGATCAATGATAATAATTTAATTGAACTCCAAAATAAATTAAAATGATATATGAATCAATTTATGATCTCAACCAAAAACTTAATAATCTCCATAACCCCTATATTGATGATGTATAAATACATCACTTTTTATATGATTTACTTTTATAATTAAATTAATAATGGCATTTTTATAAGCCGAACTGAACGGTATTTAGCATTTATTATTTAATAACTTACCATGTGAACGCATTTACGGTATTATAAAATTAAGCTTCTATAATCAGCAAATATAATTAGTTGACTAATTCATGTAATTACTCCTTAAGATGTGACTATATTTTACAGATGATTAGAAAAAAGATCAATTTCATATGTCATTTGCACTCGAATTGATTTAGTCATTGGTTGCTATATCAATTGTTCATTTTAATAATTTACACTAAATAGCTTTCTATGCAGCTACTTCTATTAATAAAACATAATAAATACAATGTATTCGTGAAACATTTCTCGTCAAAAAAATCAAGTGTACAATAATGCTTGTATACAGAATTTCGGCTCAGTCAAAGGACTTTTAAAAAAAAACACTTAAAAATTGATAACAATACTTTGACATTAATACCGTTGAATGCCGGTTAGCTCAGTGGTCTATAGGTTAAACGTTCGCATGCGAGACTGAAGGCTCTGATTTCAAGTCTCACATGCGGGATCATGAGTGCGACACCACTGAGGAGTCTCATACTAGAATGAAACGTTCATCCAGTGCTTCCAGGCTTTCAATAATAGTTTAGCTTAGTTCAACTCATGAATTCAATTATTAAAAAAATTACAATCACTACACACCCCATTCTGATAATAGTATTTAATTGTTGAAATTTCTAAACAATATTAACTTCCAATATAGTCTAATGTTAAATACAGAAACTTTTATCATGTTAAGTATGACATTGTCTTATTTACGAATAAAGTATATTCTGGTTAATATTAAACAATCTTTACAGACTATCTATCATCAGGAAATCTAAATTTAAAGCATTTCGTATTATTCCATGATCATTTATCAAGAATTATAGTTGAATAGATATTCTAGATCAAGATGCTTTACAGTTCACCATTCATTGATGAGTGAAAATTAAGACACTAAGATACTAATGAATCCGAAATATATGTAATCATAAGTTAGGTATCACTGAGAATAAGAAAGTATGATAAAATGATGTAAGTATGTAATTTCAAAATTATACAATCTAAATCTTCTAAAGAAATTACTTTAAATTTAATTGTTCAGCAAATTATATTTAATGATGAAAATACATTACTGTTGTAATATGTTTAACTTATCTAGGAAAAATATGTCCAATTAAAGCAGCTAATGAGAAGCCACTGACTAAAATGAATTCATTTATTATGCATCCATTTTTGTTCTGGCTTTGTTGGAAGTACACGAAATTGAGCGAACCCGGCTAACAAATATTCAGTATCTTATGTAGAAAACTAATTATAAATACTTGAGCCTTCTTGAAGGTGGTTGTAGTAGTTCTCCACGTCTCAGCTGCATACAGTAGGATTGTCTTGGCGTTCATATTGAAGATTTTCACTTTGATATTGTTTGACAGTTGTTTTGAGTTCTATATATTCTTCAACTGTAGGAATGTAGCTCTTACTTTAACAATCCTCACCTTACGTCCTCCTTTTTTATTGATAATACTTCCCAATGGGAAACCCTATGTAACTCTTATTTTCAAACAAAAAACAAAAACATCATGAACAACATACTTTAGAAATTTAGATTGATATATGTATATTATTGATCTTAAAATATAAGTCATGATATCAAATTATTTATTCACCTTAAAACTAATATTACTATCTAGGAGAACAATAAAAAAACATCTTCCTACCAAAACTTAAGTTCATTAAGACAAAAAAAAAACAAAAAATATAATTAATTTTATTTTTCATTATGTAATAAACCACTAATCTATATTTCAAATAAAAATAAATAATCTTTATAAACCTACTAACTAACTTAATAATAACTGAATCCTCCATCTATTTTTTCTTCTATATTTTCAACAAATATCTTTATATTTGAAATATTCTCATTTTGTAAATATAGAACAACATATATAAGCGAACAATATTGTTTTCGATTAGATCCTCATCAGGCTTTACTCTAATATACAGTAATGTATTTATATGCATATACGAAATTATTAAACCAATCAAGGTAGTTTGTGAGTCAATGATAACAATGAAAACGATTACATAATAAGTGAAAAGTACAAATTGATAGTTTTGATAGGAATAATAAAGGCTCAAATCAATGTTACATAATCGGAAATAGGTCAACGATTAGAAAATTATAAACAGTGAGATAACATTTATAAAATTATAAGGTGATGTAATAAGAAGTGTTCAGATAATTGAACCATGAAAAACATATTTGAGAGAAAATAAAATGGTAGGAGGGGGTGAAGAAAAAAGTAACACAAGGAGAAGGTTTGGAAAAAAATTATAATAAATAAATTCATTTATTAAGGCCAAGGGAGAGATAAAGGTGTTACGAATTTCTTCTGAACACAAAGACTCGGCTTGTTGGCTTGAATTCCTATAGCTTCTGCTATCAGTAAGAGACGATATCGAACACCATAAGGAAAACTAGTGGGAATACGATAAATAACTTTAAATGACTTGTTTCTTGCCACTACATGACCGCTATCGATCGAGTAAAGCGTGATAAGGATCTAATCGAAAACAATATTGTTCGCTTATATATGTTGTTCTAAATATCTTTATATAGTCTAATCTACAATACTTTCATTTGCTTGATAATATTCATTTACCTTCATTGAATAAAATAATCCCATAAATTTATTTTATGTATTACAAAGTGAAACCATTCCCTTTATAATAATTAAAATGTATAAACAGATAATAGACACACCTTGAATTTATTGATTGTCTTTATTACAATTATTGAAGTGGCTATTTATGAGTTCACTGGTATTATAATAAACAATATTTTATTTTTGTAAATGATTTTAATCAGTTGTTCATATGAAATGATAATTAAGGAATATTATACATTTATTCAATTGAGTATTATCCAGAATTATATTATTAACTATTCAATAATGAATGATGTCGATACTTTTCAAGCATTAAAGTTAGTTTAATATCAATGAACTGTTAAGTCATAATTCAATTGAGAGCTAAATAACTTTTAAATTAGGAAATGAGAAATATTGTCACTTATTTTATGATAGTGTTCACTGTTATCGATTTAAAAGGATTCTAACAGAAGCTTGAATCTGTATTTATTTTAATAGAACTAATTCACTGAGACAACCTATAAACTTATCTTTATATCAGCTTAACTAACAGAATTTCCTAAGGTAGATAAATAGATTATAGACGATTAACTGAAACATTTACACAGATTTTCATTTTTAAAATTTATTTATCTACATCAGTAATGAATCCTTTAAATATAATCCTGCATAATAAGGGCTCAAATACGAGAAAATAAATATAATTCTTTAGTTAATAACATTTCTGACAATGACAACAAGTAACTTTAACCTAGTAATATGAAGGAATGTTACCTGTCGAACGGCTGCTAAGGCTTTTTCTGCTTAATAATTAAGAAATATACAATAGAATTCAAGGCATTTTTATAGCTAAATTAAACATATCGCATAAAAAGTTTATTACAGCACTGTCAATTATTATTTGACATCATTTTAACCTCTGTAATTTATTGAAATCATGAAGTAATTGATGTTAAACCACCAGTGAATACCGGGAAGCACTGAACGGCCGTTTCGTCCCATTGTGGAACTACTCAGCAGTGCGCACCCATTTCATGATATCAATATAACTACCAAAGCAGAATTAGTTTTTATAAGCTCACAAACCCTTGATGCCATTCATTTGTCAATTTGACGTGTACTTTAATCCGCTTACTGATATGAAGAAAGGAAACAGAAACCAACTACTTTTCATTAAAAATTTTTTTGTAGGAATCCAAAATATTTTGAAAGTGGAACGAAAGTATCTGAACTTTGTGTAATATATTAGATAAATGAATCTAAATAACACAATATTTCACAAGTATCCGTCATAGTTCATCTATAAACTAAGCAATTTTAAGCATGTTCTGAATTCCCTCCCAAGACATGTCACGCACTTTCAATAAATTATTTCGCTTTAATCAGGATTTATCCAGATAAGTTAACTGCTCCGATATATATATTTTCTTCCACAACAGTTTTTGGCTTTAAAATGTAAGTCATTTTAAAGTAATGTGAAGTGGTTGAGTCTTGAGATTGTTTCCCAGTCAACTTCATACTAAAAGGGTTAATAGTTCCGTAAATAATACATATTAATTAACTACGATTGTTTAAAAGATCAGTGAGAACTGTAAAAAAAATGACAGCTGTTCATAGCTTTTATTATGTATGACGATCCATTTTCGACACAGAAAAAAGAAAACCAGATGGACATTCGTTAAAAAACTAATTAGGTTATATATACCTTTGCCTTCAAAGGAAATGTATAGTCATGATTGATGGAAAATAGTATATGAATAATGTAATTTGCTACACTGATGCTTCTAGTTTCATATAACAGGAAAAATGGAAGCTGACTTAAGAAACTTATGACAGTATTGTAGAAAATAATAGTAGAAAAATAAAGTTAGGAGATATGAAAAGTGACCTACCGAGTAATTAGACACGGAATTAGTATGCTTTCAGATTAAATAATGTGTAGGCTAACAGTCTTTTTTTAAATAAAATATGAAACTGATGTGAACAGAGTTACTAAACCAGCATACAATAAATGAATTATCCCGTAAGAATATATAAACTTAGTGGAATGAATCTAACGTGTACATTTATAACAATTAGTATTTACTTGTTTGAACAGTTTAGTGGACATTTCTTATCATTTCTAACTTTTAAAGTGAACATAGTTGAATGTAAGGTATCTTACCACTAACTTCTCTGATTAAGGATCATGTTAAGTGATCATATTAAATGAAAATGAAAAATGTTGGCCATTTACTACCAACTAGATGGCTGAATTATACTATGGCCAACCTTTAATAGTGAAAGTCTTGAGTTTGAACCATTACATGATTACAGGATGCACAATAATGATTTCTGAAATAAGATGAAACAACTGGTCAATACTAAGGTTTTCAATGGTTCAGTAAAACTTTATATTAAGTTTTGCATATCAACATTGTAATCTCTATCTCTGTGAATTATTCTCCTATTCTTAACTGATTATCAAAAGATATTAAATAACCAAGAGAGTAAATTACACAAAATTACTTAATCAGTTGTTATGAAATGAATATATTTCATTTTACGTGAGCTAGATTCATCATTCAGATTAATCAAAAGAAATTCTCATTATTTTTCTGAATATCTGTTTATTGTTATATCACCAAGGTAACACTAAGTATATGATGAAGAACTCAACTTTATTTGGATCATACACATTGCTGACATATCTACAAAACTAAAATAATCTTGATTTTCATGGAATTGTATATTAAAGTATTCCGTTTAAATTAACTGGTAAATGTATTGTGTATTATTGTTCACTTATTTCGTATTCAATACAATACAGATGTTTCTTGTTGTCACGCGATGGTCCATTCATGACTGTACACGTACACTTTGGCTAAATTTAAAGGGCTTTTATTTCATTAATTACAAGTTATACAAATAGATGTTTTACGTATTCATATAAATGAATATTTTATTTCAAAGGTTTTTAAATTATAGATCTCTGTGAATGTAGAAACAAGAGGTAAGTTGATTGACATCTTATTTTCCTCATAATATCCATAAATACAAAGTAAGATATTAATCAAAATGTGATAAAATTAGAAAATTATCATTAAATCAATGAAAACTTTGACTTCCTTATCATATTCGAAATTATGATAAAGTTCTAAAAGTCTATGAATTACTAATTACCAAATGTAGTAATAATAATGGCTGTTAAAACTTTACAAAGCTTATATATATATATATATATATATATATATATATATATATATATAACTTAATTGACTCATTCACAATTCATGGCTTTGATCTATCATACTGTAACCGATTATTTTGTTTTGTTTTACACAATTTGGCTATTTAACTATACAGATCTAATTACAAATTAAAATATTTGTTTAAAATTTAATCTAAATGTAATCATCTTAATGTTTTTTTGACTCTTTAAACAAAACAATATATCCGTTTGGTGTTGTTTTACTTGTATCTTCCCATAGTTATTTAAGACTGCAATTGGTCAGTTTCATGCATCTTTGCTTAAAAATAATATATCGTCTAACTAAACAAATAATTTCAATGGTTGAGATCATGAGTCAGTTGAAGCTAGACCTTGATGGAAAACCTGGGAGAATTGAACGGCTGTTTCGTCCTATTTTGGGGCTCCTCAATAATTTATTTTATTTTTAATAACATTATCATTAATATTAAACTACTATTCAGCTACTTATATTGTATCCTAATTAATTAAAAGTTCTTTTAATGTTTAAATTAAAATAATTTTAATGAATAATTTGTAAAATTAATTATTAATTAAAAAATTATTATTATTTTTTAATTATTAAATAGAAAATATTATACTGACAATTATGCATAGAATGATATTAATTTAATGAAACTAATATTGTTTTAATTGACTACAACACAGAGTGGATAAGAAAATAAACAAATGAGAAAACATGTAGTCATTAATTAACTCGAGCGATAAAATATAATAAGTCAATTAAATTTCTATCACTATCTATTTTATAATTATCATCTATAGAATACATAAGTTTATATTCTTTATAGTATTCATAAAAAAAATTATAACTGATTATTGAGTTCTACGTTAAAATGTAAATGTTATCGGTATAGAGGATAGAGAATACCGAACTTCTTTGAAATCATGAACTAATCAGTAATAAACAACGACTGAAAACCTGGAAGTATTGGACATTTATTTCGTCGTAGTATGGAATTCCTCACTAGTGCACATCCACGATCCTGTACGTGGGGGCCAAGCCTAAAACATTCAGTCTTGCATATGAACTCTTTACCTCCAGATCAATGGGTCAGCATCCAACTGTGTTAATGTCTAACTTCAATCGATCCATGATCCTGTGGTCTAGCTTAGAATAACTCATAAATGTAAATTTGAAAGTCGAATTAATAAATAATTGACGGTCAGTTAGTAATTTTCAGCGGATTTAAAAAAGTATACATCTACATAATTAAGCTAGTTTTAGTCAAATTATGACTTTAATCTATAAAGAATTTTCGACATTTTCATAATTAGCAATAGAAGGGGTTTTGTAGAGACTGTAGTAATTTCAATAGTTGAGGTCATGAATTAATTGAAACTAAACCACTATAAAAAACATGGAAGCACTGGATGGCCGTTTTGTCCTATAGTCAGGCTTTTCAGCGGTTGATTATTATCAGAACAGGTTTTGTGGAGAGTGTAGTGGTCTAGTGGTTAAGCGCTCGTGTGCGAGACTTACATATCCTGGGCAGGGCCGCGGATTCGCACTGCTGGGGAGTCCCGCAACAGGACGAAACGGCCATCCAGTGTCTTCCGGTTTCGAATAATCACTTTAGTGAACAGAACACCAGTGCGGACAATCGAACTAGTTAGTAAAATCCAACAACCATATATTAAATCGTTAATTTGCAAATTGTTCATCAATTGTCTCTAATGATTTAGAATTCCTTTGTTCTTGCATTTTCATAAAAATTGCATTCTTTCTTCATTCTTTATTGTTCGATCTTCTCGTCTCTCTGCTGCCAGACATTCTGTTCATGACTCACCTTATATACTACTTATGTCTACATAAGCAGCACACACCACATTATCACTGAATCGATTAACTCTAAGTTCATAAACTATACAATGACATGTATTTTTACTTACAATACGCACAGATATTCAATCAATTCTTTTGGAGAATAAATAATACAAATGACTTATAAATATAATATTCATTATAATTTCAACTTATTAACTTAGTTGTAATACAAAACAGTAATTAGATAACAAATAGTTAAACAATGAAAAATTCTCAGATATATGTCTGGTGTAAAAACAGTTCAATTATTTAAGTAATACCGTTTAAACCCTGACGATACTACCATTTACCTAGAAGAAGATAAACTGATTTCCTTTTTTTCCTCTTTTACAATAGTTTTTTTAAAACTTTATTTCGATATATTTAATTATAATTTGTATATCAAGTAGACTACCTCTTTAATATCTAACATAATTTACTAATATGTTTCAATGAAAGTTGATTACTCTAAAGATGGTTTTCGTTGTAAAACTGATATTCTATTGTTACCAACTTTAAATTTTGAAATTAATTCATTTGCATTTATTTAAAAGTAATCACTTTTGTTATAGTAAGTAGTAATACGACACATACAATCATGAATAAATTGTTACATTTCTACGAGAATTATGAATGGTGACTTGTGAGAACTATTTATGAACCAATGAGTTACATATATTTTTATTGTGTAATTGTTAGCTAATCTATGCATATTCTTGATCCACTTATTATAAGCTTTATTTTGACTTATAAATTATTATTATGCGATTTACTGTTCTTGAATTATGTCCAGTCGATTATTTATAGTCCCCCACATTCACAGCTACTTTTAGCTATATCTTGTACAAATGTTGTTTTCTATTTTGTGGTGCGATGTAATTTATTCGGTTTGTATATAAACCCAGTCTGTTTAAAATACATGATTCATATTGTGGAGGCTGGGATTGATGTTCTGGACTCAACAGACAGGGCTAGGCAGAAAGGAGTACCTATAAGGGCTCTAGACTGCCCGTACGGGTTTAGGCATCATTGATGCTGTCAATAAATCACTGTCATCTAATTGGCGGTCATTACGTCATACACGTTAATAGGGCACAAGACCACAATTTATAACATAAATGAATACTCATGGTTATCTTAATGTATCTACAATATCTTGAACAGTTTAGAATGATTAACATTAACTTTTGTTCGGTAAATACAATATTTAATTCTTGGACGATAATAATTAAATCATACAATTTTATTTGATTCATATATGATGTTTCACTGAGTATAAAAGACACTTTATTTAAAATATAATATGTCTACATTTTAGTTCAAGCACCCATCTGTATACATATCTGTGTACACTGAAGGGAAATTTTGTCACTAACTGGCGTCAGCTAGACAACCACTAAAAAAATAAAGAGTACTAAACACCTGTTTTGTTTTAGTTTATTATTCTTTATTACCATACATTCATAAGTGAACAAATAATCTGACGCCTCAAAAAGTAAGCTTAATCAATAACTGGCGTCAATTGAAGAACAAGTCAAGAGACTCTGAACATCTGTTTCGTGCTAGCTTGAAAACTCTTAGTTTTATGCACCCTTATTTTCATTTATGTTTAAATACAAAAACTTCATATCCCATGATAAGCACAGTATCTTCCCATTAATGGACCAGTATCAAATGATCCTCATTTTTAAATTTTATTGACTTGTGATTTAGTTACACTTTTACTCAATGTTATCCATCTGCAAATATATTACCCACACCTTGACAGTTTCATACTAGAATTTTGTGAAAAATTCATCATATGTACGATCTTAGAAACTTCTTAATCAAGACAAAATAGTTGTTTAGTACTTCCTGGTTTTTTAATTACTCTTTAACTAACACGTTATTGATCAAATCGATATATATATATATATATATATATATATTGACTGATAAGTCTAGTTAAAGATCACATGTATTTGATTATTATATACTATTTATTTTATTTCAATTATGGCACACTATCGAAAGAAATAACCATACATATAACATGAACTCTAAATCATCTATTATTTATTGATAAATAACCAGTAAAATATCAATGATGGTTTTTATAAACAATAAGAAAAATTAATAAATTGATTGACTGATTAATTGATTGATTGGCTGATTGATAGATAGATAAGAACTTACTATTACACTAAATATGGTTTACATACCAAAGTGATAACCTATTGAATGTAGGAATTCGAAATGATATTGAATCATTAAAAAATACGACATAAATTACATTTTTTATACAGCCAATGACTTAACTCGTCTATACAATGATTAAGTACTGTTTAATTAGATTTTGCATGTTCGTCATTATTTGTTAAGCGTTCTTTCGTGTTTGGTAAAAAAAGCGAGAGATGTAAAAGCACATAAGAAACGTATATATACATTTCCAAATATTTGGTAATATGTTACGATGTAAATGAAAACTGTAATTGAAGTTACTAGATGATCTATTGAATAAAAATAACTAAAAATCAGCTCCGTATTACATTATATTTGATTTCATTTCCTTCAGCAAAACAATTAAACGTATCCAATCTTATTTTGGATGTACATTTTTTTATATGAGACATATTTAAAAGCTTAATTCTTTTTCAATCATTACTTATTTTGTGAGAGGTTATCCGTCAGTGATTTTTAAGTACATCCGACCTATTTTTTCACTTAAAGTGTGTTGAATAATTATTTAAATAATAGTTCAACAATTTCTAGGTATCAGTATAGGGTTATAGAAATTGTTAAGTTTAAACTACTATCATAAATGGATGAATGTTAAACCACCATTGAAAACTTAGAACCACTGGACGGCCATTTCGTCCTGGTATAAGGCTACGTTGGATGCCGACCAACTCAGTGGTCTAGAGATTAAGCATCCATGCACAAGACCTAAGGTCCTGGTTTCGAGTCCCGAGTGTGGAATTTTCGGATGCACGCTACTGAGCAATCGTATACTAGGATAAAACGGATGTCTAGTACTTTCAGATTTTTAATGGTGGTCTAACATTCATCCATTCATGATATTAATTTAAAACATTATTGGTGAAACTATAATTTATAGACAAACTAATCAGCTTTACGATAACAGGTCTTGAATTCACTCATCCATTTGGTTAAATATAGTTTTTGCATTATAGTTGATGTCAGTTCGTGATAAAAACCCCATATCTGATTTCTAATACTAACCATCAACTGTAAATATTAATCCTAATTCCTCATGCTGGTTTATAACCCTGATTTAGTCCTGGTTACTAAGTGGACACTCTCAAAGTCTCTTTAGCGTCTCTCAAAGGTCATGCACAAATTATAGTCTCACTCATTCATTAAAAATACTTTATTTATCTATGAAATGAATTGATTAATTGATTTTATTTAAATAAAGTATTCGATAACCGAATTATATTTTTATTTAATTTATGAAATATTATCAACTTCATTAAATATCACTTGAAAAATCAAAACAACCAAGAAAAAATAATTTAAATGAATTAATAAGTTTAAACATATAATTTTACTATTTAAAATGAGTTCAAATTTTAATTATTGATTTGTACTTGAATTAGTTTGAATTTTAAAAAAAATATTAAATTATTAAATATGATTATACTTATTTACTTACTTACGCCTGTTACACTTCATGGTGAAGCATAAGACACCCACCAACACTCCCAAATCAATTCTGTCATGGAAAATACTTTCCAGTTATTTCCAGTTGCTATTCATCTTTTTCATATCTACTTCCAATTCACAAAATAATGTGTTCTTCAGTCTCCCACCTTTCCGTTTCCCTTCAGCATTCCAAGTTACTGCTTGCTTCGTGATGCAGTTCAGTGGTTTCCACTGTGTATGTCCTATCCATGATCAACGTATTTTTCTATTTCCTTCTTCATCTAGAAGTTGCTTTGTTCTCTACCATAATAGGTTGTTGCTGATGGTATCCGGCTAACAAATATTCAGTATCTTATGTAGAGAACTAATTATAAATACTTGAGCCTTCTTGAAGGTGGTTGTAGTAGTTCTCCACGTCTCAGCTGCATACAGTAGGATTGTCTTGGCGTTCATATTGAAGATTTTCACTTTGATATTGTTTGACAGTTGTTTTGAGTTCTATATATTCTTCAATTGTAGGAATTTGGCTCTTGCTTTGACAATCCTTGCTTTTACGTCTGCATCAGATCCTCCTTGTTCATCGATGATGATTTCCAGATACGTGAAAAATTCTCATTTTTTGTTGTTTGTTTTTGTTCAAGAATAAATTATTTAGATCAATTTAAAGGTGATTGGATGTGATTCAGATACTCAAAGATGATATTATCAAAATAAGTATGATTAATATAAATCGATTTTAAGTATGATACTAAATAAAACTGGATGTCTGCATGGTAAGCTGGTAATGATACACTAATATATATGCTTATAATTAAAGACAATTAAATAATTTTCAGTTTGGAGTTGTAAGGATTGTTGAGTTTTATTGAAACCATGAACGGATCGATGTTAGACAACAGTTGAAAACCTCAAATCATTGAACGGACGTTTTGTCCTAGTATGGGTTTCCTGAAAGGTGTGCATCTACTATCCCGGACATGAAAGTCGAAATCAAGTCCTTCAGTCTTACACACGGACGCATAACTACTAGATCATTGAGCCAGCGTGAAGAGTCGTGGATGCACCCCTCTGAAGAGTTCCATTCTGGGAAAAAATGGCTATCCAGTGCTTCCATATTTTCAATGGTTGTTTAGCATTGATCGATCCAAGATTTCAACCAAAATAAAAAACATTCATCGAGCATTTGCACTAAGTAATAACTATATGGTGACACACTAAAAATAACGTGATATTTATAATCAATGTGTCATTGGATAAATTTTACGTAACGCAGATGGTCGATGAGTATTATTTCATTGATGTAAACCATATATACATATATTAGTGTAGAGCCTTAGTGAAAAACTAATTGAAGAGAAATTTCTTCACTCGATTCGTTCTTTTTACTGTGTCCGATATAAAGAAAAGAGATAAGAAAACTAAGTACGATAACAAAAACACAATAATTTACGTAGAATTTACAAGAGAAGTTTTCTAATATCTTCTTGATTGATCCACTAGCACCGACTAATGTGAGCTTGCACTGAACATGCAGCTTCAGGGTTCTATCCTGCTAATAGTCTGTTATATCAATTAACTTGATATTGCCTTGACTTCTGGAACTGAACGGTACCTAAACACGTATTATTAATTAAGCTTGGCAGAAGATTCATATATACCTTACTGATAGTGCTTTGATAAGGAAATGAAAATATTAATAATTCACATTCTATAAATAACCCAATACTGTATACACATCTGTAAAACAATATAAATGTCACGTTATAAGTTTCACATTCGAACAATACTTAAATTTACTTTGTAGAAGTTCACTTTATAAAATAAAAAGTAAACGAGGCAAGATGAACATAAAATATTGATTATTACACATTTAGTTTTAATAATATATTCACATATACTTTTTAATTATTCATTATGTAAACATCAAACTCATTTACATAACAGTATATAAATAAAAATCATATACATTTACTCCTCATCACTTGATATTTTATCAGATTTCAAAGGTTTGAAGAAAACAGTATGTGTCATTGAATAAGAGAAAGAGAATTCAGCAAAGAAAATTTTCTTTTCAACGAAATCATTTACTTAAACTGTACATTCGTATATCTAGTTATATATGGAAAATGCATGTCTATAGAAGGATAGAAAGGATTGTATTACAAAAATGGATTCAAGACTAAATAACAAATGAGGTTACATACTAATCAAAGAGTAAGGAAGAAAATAATTTACGTGTTAGATAATTGTGAAGAAAAAACGACAAACATAAAGGTCTCGAATCCATTTTTGTGATGCAGTCTTTTCTATCCTCCTATAGACATATATTTTCCATATAACTATATATATGAATATACAGTTTAAGTAAATGATTTCGTTGAAAAGAAAATTTTCTTAGCTGAATTCTTTTTTTTCTTATTCAAAAACAATAAGTAATAATAAATCTTTTTTACCTATGTATATGATATAGAAAAAGAAATTATATGTATGATGACGCCTAGAAAATTAAATTGGTTAGTATGTAATGCTATCAATTATTAATGAATGATAACTATTCTCAAAGATTAGATTAATGACAAGATGTGTTACAAATAAACGTACAAAGTAATACTGAACAATTGGTTATGAATAAAATTCTTACATATAACAAAATAAAATCAAGCAATACATAGTATGATTTATTCGAATACAATAATATTTAGATTGTTGAACATTTCATAGAGTTTATAAATTAGATATTAGTTAACTCTCCGTGCTACGATAATATGATATTGAATATAATATTCAATTATCAGTATACGGGTTGTGGAGACTATTATCTTTTTGATTGAGATCATGAACTGATTGATGTTAGATCACCGTTGGAAACCTGAAAGCTCTGGACAGCCGTTTCGTACCATCGTGGGACCCCACAGAAGTGTGCATCCACGATACCACTCATGGGATTCGAACCCGGAGCCTTCAGTCTCGCGTGATAACGCTTAACTTACTGGACCACTGAGCCGGCATCCAATGGTGTCAGTGTCTAACATCAACAAATCCACAAAGTCGCGCGACCATCTTCCATTGTACTAAGGTAGATACCTGTCTCTACCCGACACGGATTAGCTCCACTGGTCACGGCTTTTCACTAGAACTCCGAGAATTCCCTCAGTAAGCTAGTCACTAGTGAGCACATGTTAATTATCAGTATACGGGTCGTGAAGATTATTAATTTTTTGGATTGCGATCATGAACCGATTGATGTTAGACCACCGTTGGAAACCTGGAAGCACTGGACGGCCGTTTCCAGGTTTTCAACGGTGGTCTAACATCAATCGGTTCATGATCCCAATCCAAAAAATTAATATTCAATGTCAATTAAATACAAAGCATTAAAAGTCAGATTACAGAAATCAAATTAACACAGTTCATTAATGTTATATTGCCTGAAAACTAAAAGAATATCCTTAGTTTGTAAATACTTATAAGCCAAACATCTATACAATCTTGTTAAAGTGAATTTTTCTATTCATATATTCCATTACATAACATCATGGTTTATAATTAAAGATCCAATTGATAAACTACTATGATTATAAATGAATTTAACTAAAATAAATTTTTAAAAAAAATCTATGTTCATGAATAGATTTGAGTATGTTAATAAGTAGTATGATTTCAATGTTTAACTGTCTACAATAATAATTAAAAATATTATTGTATTCAATCATGTGGAAATATAATGAACATTCAAACAGTCTTCAATTACTTTCTTTCTTTCTTTCTTAAATTTATTTATTATCTGATATGTTATATAATATTTTTATTTCTATTATTTTAATTGTGATTTTTATACCTTCGCTTACCTATTGAGAAATCGAAAAAACAAATTTCTTTTATTATTAGAAAAAAATTTTTCTTAATGAACCATTCTTGATATGAACATTTTTAAACAGAACTGTAAAAAATACCAAGAAAATCATTAATGTAACACAATTAATCTCTGTTGATAAAGCAGTGATTAATAGAGTTCAACTGGGTCTGTTGTGAGATAGTAACTCACTGAAACGGTCATCCAGTGCTTCCAGGTTTTCCATGGTAGTCTAGCTTCAATCGATTCATGATCGCAACTATTAAAACTACTATAATACTTTTACCTAAAGACAATATTGAGAAAATCCATCTACGATGTATATATGCCAAAAAGAGATTGATTAGTCACAGTTCTAAACGTCAATTGTTTGAAAAAATTGAAATATATTTGTATATAATTTTACGTTGATTTTCTTGTATGATTCTTTTTATTGCCCAATAACTATCTTGTTTCTCATTTTGTTTTACTGATCAAACTCTAGTAAACGTTATTTATAATTCACAGTAATGTTCATCATACTTACAATTGTTGCATAGCTACCAATAATATTAAGTTAATCAAAAGTCGTTGGATGAATAATAAAATTAAGGTTTTTTAAGAAAATTTTTGTAATTTGTATCTTAACTATTCCGGCAAAGAGATTCTTTTGTATAAACTAATTATTATCCTATTAGTGGAGAGGTTGTATACAGATGACAAATTAACTCCAGTTCTTGTACAATTGAAAACTAGACAAAATTGGGAAGATGATTTGTTCTAGTATAGGACTCTTCAAAAGTGTACACTGATAACCCTATCAGGGAATAAATTATTTGACTGGTTGTATATTCATTATATGTTAAATAATATTATTTCAGATAATAATTTGATTAATCATAGATCTTAAATGATCTTACCAATCGCTTATTGTCTAACGTCTACAAGGATTTTACTAGACTGAACTTTCACATACATGAAGACGGTTGAACATCTCTTCGAAAACCTACTGTGATTTGTTCAACTGAGGAATATTTCTATTCACTACATAAATTATATCTGAGATAGAGGTAAATTCGCAACTAAGTTTCACGGCATACTGTAGTTTTCAAATAAAGTCATCAATGAATACTGTCAACTAATAGATAATACAAACATAAACCTATTCAGGCACTCAGTTGTAATCCAATGGTTTACATTTCTAAACTTCAATAGCTTTACGAGATAACACAACCATGGTTTAATTTCATCGGTTGACATTCAAATCGCATCCGATTGAGCTGATTTCAACAAAAATGGATTCTCAGCAGAACTTCTGAACGACTATTTTGAAATAAATCAATCATAGGTATTGGATAGTCACGCAAATACATGATCCGCGGATTTATGTTAACTTGTGAAATATTTGACGATTGACCCAACTATATAAAGTGTAGCTTAGATCATAGTATAACCGATATCATAAAGATACTTCAAGGTTTTTGAAGCAGACCATAAGCGTTTACGACCAAAGAGCTCCAGATTAGGACACTTGTTTATTAACTTAGTTCATATGATATTAAAATTCAGGTAGAAACTATATTAGCCGAAAATGCCTATCATATCTACCGAAGAGCCTACAGTTAATAATTCAGTTTCTAAGGTAATGATGATAGATGGTTTGAATCCTTTAGAAAAAATAAGATTTGAATAATAAACAGTATTTCGTTTTGATGTATGCCTTTTTATGAATAATTAGACTCGAGTGACAGTATACTGGTATATGCGATGTCATATACGTAATGTAGAGTGTATAAGTATATAAAAAAAACAGACTAATTAATGAGAACTTTACAAATATTATCATAATATATTAAGCAACATGCTATTCCATAAATAGAAATAATCATAAGCATATCATATAAATGTTACATTGATCAGTAAATATATGATTGAAATAAAAAATAATTGTCTCTTTACAAATGCATAATTTCATGGGTTATTGTGAAACATTTTCTACTCTGAACATTGTATTTAAATCACAATCATAATATCGAAAACACTGAGAATGCACAATTTGGAGCTTAATTAACGTAACAGTATGATGAATATGTAGAGTCTATAGAAATTATTGAATTTTCACTACTCACATCGCAGACTAATCTTAAATAGATAACAACTGAAAATCAAGAGACATTGTACAACAATACTACGTTAATAATCACCATGTACTCCCCAGTGACTAACAATGGAGATGTAATCCTAGGAGTTTTAGTGAGATGTCGTGACCAGTGGAGCTGAACCGTTTCGGGTAAGCGTTAGTAATCTACCGAAGGCAATCGAAGATGTACATCACTGGACGCCGACTTGGTAGTCTGGAGGTTAACTTCTCGCTTTGAAACTGCAGGTATTGGGTTCGATCCTCAGTGTGTCCCATACTAGGACATCTATTTTCTCGTCTATTGTTCAAACCAAAGAAAAGGCAATCTGGAAATGGAAATGTGACAGATACTCTTAGGGAAATAGGGTATCACTCTATTCAATAAACATTCCTAAAAAAGTACTTAGACTCAGATGATATACTCACAAACGTGAAGTCAATCTCTCCAATTTCCAGAAATGATAAATTTATGGATGTCAGGACTGTAAAAGACTAAAGGAAATTAATATTAGTATTACCAGTAGAACTAACGGAAGTCCAATCAAATACACATTCTCCTTGCTTAGCAAACTGTTCCTTGAATTCAATAAGATGGAGACGTTGTTCCTACTCCATAGACACCCAAACATAAAACACTCAAGCTGAATAGTGAGAATTTTAAATCAAGTAGATCCATTATGTAACTATCTCCTTAACCCTAACTGTGACCCAGCAAGTTTTACCTTATTCTTTATGATTTATAGCTCAGCGATCTTATTGAGTTTCAATGTCAACAAACAATCATTTTCTTTTGAAATAAAATGCGCTGTTTTACTCGAAAATATTTAAGTAGTGTAATTTATAAGCAGAAATTTCACACCCCTCCTTCAACTGTGATTCATGACTGAAAGCAAAATAGGTTGATTCATAAACGTCTGCAAATCCTAAAAGCACGTACTACAGAATCATAAATAAATATCAGTCAGTGGAAGATAACTAAACTTCAAGCTTAAAACTCACAATATGAGAAGTGTTACTCAATTTTTCGCCATCAGAACATTTCGAAATTTAAAAAAATGTGTCTCTAGTTGTTGGTGAATAAAATATTTCATAAATCTTACAAAAGATAATGTGGTGCATGCTACTTATGTTTTTCGACATAAGTAGTGTGTAATACCAATCAGAAGTAGAGTGCCTGGCAGCAGAAGGTTGAGAAGATTGAACTGAAGAAAACAAAAGGTAACATCAAGGAATTGAGAAACGGAAGAATCATGAAGGCTATAAAGGAAAATTGGTGGAAGATTTGCAAATCAAGTACCTTATGTGTGGTTTTCTTATTTTATGAAAGAACTCGGTAAATTTACGTTGAAGAATAAATTGGTTTTCCCCATTTGAGTGTTTGTTCACTAAGACATGGAATTAACAATATAATGAAAACGGATTATAGTTAGAGTACCTGATTACTATAGGCCAAAATTATTCACAGTTGATCCGTGACATATTCCTATATTTACAATGAAAATTACAAAAAACATCGTGACAATCTATCTCGCTTTTCCAATTATACAGTCCAGTCTTAAATTTGAACAACTTGAATATACTTACAGAGTCAAGTTTATTCGAGTAGTTTGGTTATATGACGATATCTATGTTAGGCAAATTGTTAAGTGAAATATATCTCGCAGGCATAGGAAAAGCATGAGTAGCGTAAAGTACAACAGATGAGAGTTTATGGTTTGCATGACAAAAAAGTGAAAATAAGGACATAGAACCCATAGTTTATGATTTAATTTTGATATTCCGAACTCGAAACCATGATCAATAGCTTCTATCTTTGTGTTCAAATAACGAGAGAGCAAGCATCATTGGGCAACTTGTTTGCACTTGACAAATGTATGTCAACTTTATTTTATGCAAGATATTAAAGTGCCTACCCCAGAACACTTAAACTGAAGAGGAAGAACTGTTGTATAATTTTATAGCCATAGAAAATTACCACTTAAAAGGAAAGACAGTACAATAGTACTCCGTTATAGATCTATGCAGGATGATGTGTTAGATCCTTATAAAAGGTATTTAGATTAGATCGATCCCCGTTGACTTACGTAATCGAACCAAACATCAAATATTCTTAGTCATAAACGTGCCTTAACGGGTTATTCATACAGAGGTTGAGAAGAGCTAAGAATGAAGTGACCAAAGGCATAGCGCTAATCAATGACGTCAAAAATTGTTGGGTGTGTGTTCCGAAAATTTTTACTAAGTAACAAAAGTAGCCAAGAAATTTAACTATTATGGCTCAAAATTTGTTACCGTGATGAAGATAGTCATTCTTTATCTTCCTATAAGTAATGAACGTCTTACCGTTGTGTACAATTTACTAGCCATATTCATTTGAAATAACTTTCCTCTATTTTTTTTATGGCATCTACATAAGTTTCTTTCAGTACTGTAACATCGTAACATAGACTGTTCACTTTTTTGAGTTTTGTTGCTTTATGTAATTTCAACAACACCAAGTACCACACGGAAAAAAGAACACATTCCCATAAATCTTAGTCAAATATCCATTGACCAAACGAATTAACCTAATATTCTTGCCTAGAGATTTTAAGATTCTGTCAATTTTCCAACGCCTGTAAGAGTTGATGACACAGAATATAAACTATATGTTTCAAGTACTTTATTCAATACAGGCTCCCATCCTCATAGTCACTGACCCTCCTGAGCCAAAGCTCTACACCGAATAATCAAACACTCTCGTGTAAGTGACATTATGGGTCAACAATATTTCAAAATTACATATAATCAAATACTAGCAATATATTCATATTCCTTATTTCTATATTCAACAACCGCAGGGTATACATGATAAACAGTTATACTGTTGCCTCGTTTAATGTTCAAAAATTACATTGACACTTAGATGGCGAATCAACATCTTGCATCACCACTAACATTTTCCCAATCACGAAGTTTATTAAAGATGATATGAAGAATAATCAATGCATTCATCTATCATACACTACACCAATCCTGAGGTAACAACTACCACTGGTAGACGAAGAACGTATCATGCTTGCACATTTTTGTTAAGTTGTCAAACGACCGTGCATCTCACCTGTCTATCACGACTACGCTGTTCGAAACCTTCATGTCAATTAAGTGATCTTGGATTCGAAATTGTATAAGACAGGATGGAAACAAGCACACAAATACCACCTCATAATAGTGAAAGATTCTCAAGAGAATAAAATCCACGCAAACTGTTATCGTCAACTAAATAAACCATTCTTTAAGTATAAACTGGTTAATTATTAGGCTAAATAAATCTAATTTATGGGAATTCCATACCTAAATTGTAAAATTCTGCTGCTAAAGAAAAAAGGCTTACAAAACAAAATACATTCCATTGAAGAGAGTTAGCGAAATTGCACAAATCGGAAACAAGTAAGACACTAAATATATTCACTGAAGTTTATCCGACTACCGTGTACACCACATAGATTTTTAATGTTTTCAATATAAAAGTTATTCAACTCAACAATGACTTACATCTAACCGTTGTCAAATATATATATATAAACTGTACAAAGTTACGGAAGAAAAAATTAAGTTGAAAAGGGTATTTAAAAGGGGTATGGATAAACAGGGGAGCAGACCAGTACAAATTAATAATACATTAAAGGGATTTAGAAAAGTTAGAATTTGGATTAGACAAATTAATAAAAGATATATTATCATTAGTTATCAGAAAAATGTCACAACTTAATGTTGGAAATCATCTTTTTCTCTTTTCTGATTGTCAACACAACTTTAGTGTGTCAATAATTAGAAAAAGAAAGATAAATATATGTATTCTTTTGTTTACACAACATCATCAAAATTAGTGAATGGATAAACGAGGGAAATAATAGATTTTTAAAACCAAGTGAAAAAAGGTTTTTTGTAATAACGTAAATTGAAGCGCTGTTCATCATTTTCATCAACATCACCAGCACTGTCGGCTAGATCTACTTCAGTCTGTTTACTGTCATTATTATTATTATTATTCGACATAATTTGTTTATTCCTAAAAGTTGGTAAAGCAACTAGTCCATGCTCCAATGCATCAGCATCATCATCATCGTCATTAACACCTCCACTACCAGTAGCAGCAGAAACAATATCAATCTCGTGTGTATGTTTTGAATTTACATCTGGTTGACAGCTATCAAGATTTATTATATTATCACAATCGACTAAATTATTTGTCTGATTTTCAGTGAATACCGAATCTTGATTGGTCTGTACACTATTTGTAGGATTGACATCAATTGTAAGATTATTATAATTATTACGATATCTAGAACTTTCGGGTATATTCTCATTGTGAGCGAAACCAGCTGCTAACCGTTTATGTGGCCAATGATGTCTTGTAGAACGCTTTTTAGTGGACAACTCTAAGGTTAGTACTGGCATTCGTACAAGATCGTACGGGCTTTTTGAATCTCGTAGAGCTGCAACTAAATTCACAACCTGTAATGAAATCAAATAAATATCTGTGAATAAAGGTGATGAAATTCTAAGGATAAATTCATTACTTAATGATAGCGATGGGACGCATGAGATTAAATTTGCTATATTCAGAACTATCCAACTGGACACATACCCGTCGTTGGAATTATTATAAACGTTTTATAACCTCCGTTTTTCTATACAAAAGGAGGGTGATTGTTTCGAAATTGCAAACGTGAGTACTGCACTGGATTGTTCCAACTGCTGCATAATTGCCATGCAATATTTAGTACTTATCGGTTGTTGACATTCCGCAATAACTATCTTTAGGGTTATCAGAGGGACTTGGTTATTTTTACTCAGAGAACATGAGTGGATATCAACATCTTTTATAGATTGCAGTCGACAGACAAAAAAGACACAAATTTGTCATGTGCATGAAATTACAACCGAAAATGTCTACATTCTCCGCTAACAGTTACAACTTTTGGGTTTATACATTGACATCGTGAATTTACAAAAACCAAAACTAGTGTCCAAAAATCAGGAACAACTTTACTAGTTGTTTATGATTATGATAAAAAAATTTTCATGTTTTCTGGTACTGAGTTTAAGTAGCAGTAGTCATATTTCCTATGCCTCGACATGTTCAGCAAGGTCAAAGAGGAACGAATCTTCATAACATTTGGGTCAAGAAGCAAAAGCAATTTTTAAAAATAGGACTAAAGAAAAACTACGATATATTATTAAAGATTTGTTCTGTGGGTAATGTAGTGTAGCCTATAGAAGGTTGACTCAATGTTGTAGCAGACAGAGGCTTCATAAAGGCTCCCATTAGCTTTATTTATTGTTGAAATGTTAATTTCTAATGTTTCAAGTGGCATTGTTTCTTAAATACCAGTTGCTACTTTTTACAAAAAAAATTGTTATAACCTGAAATGAACCTTGTACACTAAATGAAACTGACATAACCCAAAATATACTGCAAGGGTGAACGCATCTTCAATACTGTGTTCTGAATACTCTTAATTGCGACAAAGCCTACCCTGTGACTGTGAAGTATATATATTTTATCGGTAAAATAACTCTTTATATAGGTTTCCTAGTAATCAGTGTCTGCATTTAAATATTTATAACTTCGAACGAATTTTACACTGAGAAAATGTGAAGACTGAGTGTATAAACAGAATAGAGTATAATAACATAGAAATAATAAACAACTGAAGTCGTCAAAGTGTGGCCGAATATTTAAAACTGATTGATGATGGAGTATTGACCAATATTATAGTTGTTTAGTTCTTTACTGATGATCGAATTCTATCAATCAATTGTGAATATTTCAGTCTTATAAGAGTCCAATCGAAGTCAGAGTAGCTTAGTGGTGAGATCTCCAGCTATGCAGCTGTGTGATGTACATCCGGATTCTATACAGAGCATCAGTTCCCGCCTTGCTAATGAATCTCAACTAGTGTGAAACCTGGGTCTAGAAAGATTTCCTGTAGACTACCTCCAATAACCTAATTAGACGTTAAATTTAGCGGTTATAACATTCAATTAATCAGTAACTCTACTTTTGATAATCGCTTATCAGTGTGTCACCATATGGTTTTTCTGAAATTTTAGAACTATTTCAACAGTCTACAAACTGGTGCAATTATATCTCTAGTGAATTGTCGACACATAGTGACAAGAAATCCCCTATAACTCCAAAATATATTTAAAATAAGCGTGCACGAACAACGATTTTTGTAAATTCCAGAAAACTACCAACAGTAACACACATCTTTTACTTGGAATGAACATTCACATTGTTTAAACAGACAGATCCTGTTCACTTCCAAAAATGTTTGTCGAAAAAAGTGTTTTCAAAGGCTAACGATTAAAATAACAGCATAGACACATAAATACTACTACTACTAGAACACCTAAAGTCTTAAATAAAATTGAATGATTGTGTTATTTTTTTCTTAACAAAATTTCTATCAATTAAAATAATGAAATAAGTTAATGATAGTTGACTCTGTCAATATCATGCTATTAAAATACAAAATACAAATAAGACTACCCAATTAACATGCATGAATTATAGATATTTAAGATTCTGAACGATTTGACAAAATATACAACAATAAAAAAACTATTTTGTCAACAGAAAATGAAGTTTTATTGAATGAAATAGAAAGTCAATAGTTTTTAGATGAACGAATTCCATAATCTTAATAATTATATTGCATGACAAAACAAAGAGAAGATGAAGAAGAAGAATTTCACTCAAGTTAGTATTTCCCTATTCACATTATAACATAAGAGAAACAATGTTACAGAAATCTTCAATCAAAACAATTTATGGTGACTTTTTTAAAATCAACTTAAAATGAGCCACCAAATACAAATTTTAATAAATAAATAAATAATCAATCAACAATTAACTAACCTGACCACGTAAAACTGACATTTGTTTGTGAAAAGTAGATAAGTCGAAACCTGGATCCACCTAAAATGCATATTGAATTGAAGACGTATATGTAATAACAGTCGAGAGCATATTAAGGAAACAGAACTTTAGATTACATTAATAGTTGACAAATTACTCGAGTAAACTAAATAACATAAAATATTGAAATCATGAACCGACCAAGGTTAGGCAACCATTTAAAACCTGAAAGCACTAAGAGGACGTTTCGTTCCAGTATAGGACTCCTCACCAGTGCGCATCTACGATCCTGAAAGTGAGAATCAAACCCAAGACATTCAGTACCGCTTAACCTCTAGACCAATGGGTCGGCACTCAAGGGTGTTAATGTCTAACGACACCTCATGACCATCTTTCACCGTCGTTATTGGGAAATTGTCTCCCATCTCACACGAATTAGTAGCCTTTGGTCGCGAATTTTCACTAGAACTCTGGGAATTTCCTCTTGAATCTAACCACCATTGAGTATGTGGTGTATGCTACTTATATTGACAGACATAAGTAGTATGTAACACCAATCAGAAGTGGAATGCTTGGCAGCAGAAGGTTGAGAAGATAGAATTGAGGGGAACAGGAATTTAAACAGGGCAATTTTAATAACGGCAGGAATGAAGGAATGGTGAAGTTTGTAAAAGACAACTGATGGAAGATTTCCAAATGAGGTATTTAATGTATGGTTTTCCCCCACTGAATTTTCGTTCACTGCAATCACATAATTTTCAGTATGGGGTTATAAAAACTGTTGAATGACATTGAAATCATGAACCGATCTAAAACCACTATTGAAAATTTGAAAGCACTAGACAGCCGTTTTGTCCTAGAATGAGTCTCGCGTTCAGGATCGTGGATGAGCACTGCTGAGGAGCCCCATGAAAACTAAATAAAACAACATATATTTCAATACATTGTCAAAAATTTTTTAATGAGCTTACAAAGATCCGAGAATAATAATTAGCAAACGAAATTATTTGACAAAGTGACAACGCCGTTTTGTTCTATGCTAAAAATATAATCAAAGCTTCATTACATCTACATGTATAACAACAACTTGTACCACCAGGTGTACAAATAAATATCTAACTACCTATTGGAGAGCAAGAATACTGAACAATAATTAAGCGTTTATTATTTTAAGTACATACAACACAGTTTCATCTGGGTGAAATACATGCATCAGTTGGAGGAATTTAATTATAGCTATCTTTGAAGTATTTCTTGAATACAATGAGACTATCAGGTGAGTTAGATTGATATCAGGCACACAGTACAGCAACAAAAGTGAAAATATGTTGATGAAATCGTGAACTTGCGTAAACTAAAGAGGATTACAATATGACGTGTATGTTTAACCATCGGCTAGCTTAGTGGATTATGCTGATTAACGAAGGAAAATATTGGAAAAGTTGAGATAGCACAGTATGAAGAGGCAATGACTGATTTTTTCAGCCATATACAAAGCTGCACATTTGTTGGTCGAGTTTGAAAAGGAAACTACAACCGATGGTTAGAAACGACGAATAAAACTCATTAAGACTGGTTGTTCAGTCCGTTTATTTCTTGATTATCAGTAATTAATATTCCAGTTTTACATATCCTCTATTTATGATAACGATTTATATTCTTTTGCTTTTTATCCTGTTAATTTTCCCACAACTTGGATCAAAATACACTTATCCCAGAATCAATATCGAGTGGATGACCTACAATTTCCTATTTAATTATTTTATGGTTTTTGAAACTCGTTTGAAACAAACTTGATTCATCATCTGTGTTTTACTTATCATAAACTTCATATACAGCGGAAATGAGACCTACATGTCATAATAATCAACGGCGTCCTACGAACTATTTAAATCAAAAATCTTATCAGGAAATCGCAATGTACTTAACATGATTTGCATTTAATAAAGTGCAGCTGTCAGTAATCAATAACATGTTGACTAGTCACCTGCCACCCACAGTTAATCTAATTCTAATAAGGTCACCAAATTATTTGACTGAAAATTACGGTCTCCAACCATTGGTTACGATAGTAACGCGGACCCCAACCGAGCAGTCTGCATCTACCAACATGGCTCACACTAGAAGTTAGTGACTTCAAGCACTAATGCCACGTTTTGGTTTGGTCGCCCATAACTTTCTTCTAACCATCCTCAACCTTTGTCAGCATTGCGCGTCGTGGTAATCGGTGTCCAGGCATACGCAACACGTGGCCCAACCATCTCAGTCGAAGTTTTACAACCTCGTCAACTGATATACCATCATTTTCTAATACCCTACGTCTAACCTCACTATTAGTTACCCGGTGATCCCAGCAATATTTCTAAGGCATCTGTGGTGAAATACTAGTAACTTACGAGTATCTTCAACTCTTATTGGCCATGTTTCGCAGCCGTATAGTAGAACGGAACGAACTGCCGCGCAGTATACTCGTCCCTTAATTGATAGACGGATATCTCGTCTTCGCCATAGATGACGTAAGTTGGCAAAGGCCAAACGAGCTTTTCGAATCCGTGCTGAGATTTCGTCAGACACCAATCCATTAGGGCTGATCAGACTTCCAAGATAAGTGAAGTTGTCAACGCGTTCGACTACTTCACTCCCTATCCTTAGTCCAGGTGTTGGCGCAGACCAGTCCTGAAGCAACAACTTGTATTTGGAGGGAGAGAAGCGCATCCCAAACATTCTGGCATTGTTGCTCAGTGCTACCAAAAGACTCTGCATTTTATCAGCGTCTTCACCAAACAGGACCATATCATCTGAGTATTCGAAGTCGATAAGTGGACCTCCTGGTAGGAGATCAATGCCCGAGAATTCAGTCGATGAGAGCGTTATTTCCATTAGTAGATCTATGATGAAGTTGAACAAAAATGGAGAAAGTGGACAGTCTTGACGGACACCACTTGAGGTTGCAAAAGCAGATGACAGTTCGCCATAAGCTCTGACTTGACTAGTAGTGTTCGAGTGAAGAGCCTTCACAGGGTTTATATACTTCTGAGGTACGCCTTTCAATGACAGACACTGCCACAGAACCTCTCGGTCAACAGAGTCAAATGCTGCTTTTAAGTCAAGGAAGACCACCATTGTCGGACGCCGATAAGTATGCCTGTGTTCTAGAACCTGACGAATGGTGAATATGTGGTCTATGCAGCCACGACCAGGTCTGAAGCCAGCCTGATTCTCTCGTGTTTGCAGTTCATATGTCATAGTTAGGCGTCCGATAACTATTGAGGCTAGTATTTTATATGCTATATTAGTCAAACTAATCCCTCTATGGCTATCACAGAATGATTTTGACCCCTTCTTATATATTGGGACAATCGGTTATTTTGACCAGTCAGATGGGATTACGACTTGTCTTAACAAACCATAAGATCACCACTATTGGCTACGGGGATTTCGAGAAAAAATAAGAATATAAGAGTACATAATTCACTCCTTAAGATAATTCACATAATTCAAACCGTAAATCAGATTAATATAGAAAAGAAGAAAGACAACAAGCGTATCAAAGATAAACTCAACTGCTTTTGGACCACTTTGTACTAAATCTGAACAAATTTAATAATAATCCAATAGAATTTTTACACTCTCTAAGCATCAACGCAGTACAAATAGCGTATTACTAAGTTAACAAGGTCATAAATCTTTCCCTAATACTTGACTAGTTGTCAGAAAAAAAGTAAACAAGTGTTTTGTAAAGTTTTCTTAATTAAATCATCACTTAACATCATGAATTGAAAAACACAGAATTTTATGCAACACTATAATCGTGATTAATCAGTAACTAAGATTGTTTCTTCCTAAGAACACTTTACAAAACTGTTGATTGTAAAACTATAAAATATTTTTTTCGAAGAAAAAAGAGGCCTTAAACAAATGAAAAACGTCCCTTTCTCCTACTGTAATAGCATTAGACCATTTGAATGTATGTATATTCAATTTAATCTAATAAACAATCAGTTTTATAGGCCAGAAAAGAAAAAAAGTTTTTTAACAAAAAGTCTCATTAGTACATTGAAAAAAGCACCCGATTATTATCAACTCATATCTAACATATACTAATAAGCAGAGATGCCCATTTATTCAAAAAACAATAAACAGAGCAAAACCTTTAACATATAGTACTGAAAAAGTTTTGATCAAAAAAAGACACATAAAATCTTTTCAAATGAAAATATATTCTAAATTCTGTACTGACAAATAAATATTCTTAAAATAGAAGAAATAGAAAAAAACCAACTTATTAATGTCAGATGACTTAAATGTACATACTATCACCCACAACATATCGTCAATGTAAACTGATTATTAATCAATAAATATCATAGAGAATAAAATAACCTACTTTGAACAAATTATGAAGATCACGAACTAGACTATTGATGAAGTGCATGTCAGATAATAACGGAAGAACAGCTTCTTTAATCGCATCTGAAAATGGCTCTTTAGCCATAGGAAGCCAAGCCCAATAGAAAGGATCTGCATTTTTTTAAAAATACAGTAGGATGATCTTTTACATTATATTCATAGGAATAAAACAGAAGAACGTAAGAATAACGATTCATAGTATTATTTCTCAGAGAATGGAGATGTTTCAGATCTGATTTCGGATTCACAGGATGAATTCAAATAGTAATTACCAGAAAAAGAATTAACTAGGAATATCTAATAACTAACCATCAGTATGTATTTGGTCTTGAAACTAGTGATACTATGTGTTTAATAATCTCTGATAATTTTTTTTAAAACCAGTAGGAACTTTTGCATAGAAATGTCTGTAAGCTCTAATCAATTAGTTTATTGATCAGACGCATTCATTACAATCCGATTAACAAATTATGCTACCTATAAAAATTTTCAATAATCCAACTTCCAATCAAATATCTTTCCTGAACTACATACATCAGGGTTGAAAGAGTTTAGGAAAATCCAAAAATTCAGCTGCAAAGACAAATTTTAAAAGAAACTGTAATAAGCAATAATAAGGCACTGTACAACACTATGAAGACAAATCATTTTTGGCACTTCTTAAATGTGGTATTGGAAAATGTAGGAGAAACTGATTCCTTAGGAAGCGAACTGAATTTTCTCATCGCTCTTTAAATGCTCAAACACGGCCATATATATATATATATATATATATATATATATATATATATATATATATATAGACATTGTGTGGCGCATATATATTTGGTGCCCTCCTGTACCAATATTTATGTGTTTAAATAATAATAATTATTATTATTATTATTATTTATTTATTTATTTATTTTAACACATAGATATTGGTACAAGGAGGCACCAAATACATATGCGCCACACGAATCTCAATTGATTTGTGTGAGGGCTGTGATACTGCCCGGGTGCCCAAACCGAAGCAGTAGGAACAATAACGGGGCGGATTTGCATGCATATAGCATACAATTCTCTTTGAACCTAGCACACAACAATAGCATCATGCACTGTCCCATCGCCCTTGGCAGATCAGGCAACTCGAACGTTACGACAGGCTAGGTACCCCAATAATAATAATAATATAGACATTAGAGAACCCTTCAATTCTCTAGAAAGGACTGAAGTGCTTAACCGTTTGTTAGATAAAAGTTTGTTTGGACATTCCATACTCGAATATTTCATATTGAACCAAAAATTCTAGTAACTTCTCGACTAGTTTCGAACAAGGAGTGGATTTACGACACATTTCAGAATTTCGGCACTCATAAATATTTTCGTCACATATGGGAATTCTGGAGACAAGCTTAATGTAAATAGATGGTGAAATAAATATGAAAAAAGATTTTCAGTATAAAAACGACATCTTTCTGCCATATTATACCGTAAAGGTTATTTTAGTCGAACTTAGTGCGTAAAAATCTTCAGAAAACGTGACATCTACCTCGTATCATCGGAAAGAAGTACACTTTTATAAGAATGATAGGAGCCTATAGCTGCTCTCTCACTTGGTGGTAGAAAGTTAGGAATACTTACAACTTTGCATATCTACGTCTCTGTTAGATATAACTGATTCTCGTTAAATCAAAGCTAGAGCTGTATTTGCCAAACTGAATGATCATTAACACAGTTGAGCTATTAATCTAGCCTCAGAACTTTCGATATTCAACCATTTGGTCGAGGTAGTTTTCTACTACATCTAAGGAACTTATCAATACCAAGCTCATTGTGTTTAGCGGCTTACTGTGCCCAGTCACCACTGTCCCCCTAAAATGACCAGCTTTAGTAGGGTAGCAGCATTAAGTAATCCTACAAGCTTTGGCTTACGTAGTTTAAACAAGTTTTAGGTCAGTCGCTTCAATGGCTATCCTACTAACTAGCGTGTGCCCCCCTCTGAACGGATCCAAAGGATTAAAGTGGTTCGTTTATGATATGTAATTTCGTAGTATAGAGTATAGTTGTGTTAGATCGAATCCTAATTCAGTATTGAAAAAAGTTAGCAAGAATTAGCTGCTCATCATATAAAAAACAAAAATTATTTGAAAACTCTATTTTCTAAGGGGTTTATTCCTTCTGTTTTGCTTAGGGTATGAACCCAATTTATATACATTAATGATGTAATGAATAAGAGTAAAATCCCTTGAATTCAACTGAAAAGTAAGATTCCGATCGAACACCAAATATATCTACATCATATACTAATTAAAACACTAATCATCAATTATGAAAACATCTAGGTTGAACTTACATGCTCTCCATTCATCTGGGTGTTTGAACGGGAAAGACAAACCGTTATCGATTGCAAATAATTCTATTTTTGGCATATTAACAACACCCCAATCATCTTTATTGGTCTATATCAAAAAAGAGATATGTAATTTATAATTAGAGAAAATTTATTAACCTTGCAATAAGGGTGAGTAAGTCCAGTATTCGCAGTCATACAGTTATCAATAACGAAGTATAGACTCATGTAGCTGGGTTTAAGCCAGCTAGTATACGATAAATAAAAAATTTCATTTATCTGCTTAAATCGATATATGTGAAGTAGAATAAATACAACCAGAAAACTCTCCTTGAAACTAGGCAATAAAGAACAAGAAGCAGTAGGAACAGCTAATCACTAGCATAAATGAAGTTTCCAAGAAAAAACAGCGTATAACGTGAGGTGAAAAAGAGACTTAAGAGAACACCCCATTTCTTTAAAAGTATGGCAACCACTTTTGAAGAAAAAATGCCTTGTTTTCACAAATAAACACAAAACAAACTATTATATAGTATCAATAAATCTGGTTAATTATAATTCGTAAACAAGAAATGAACCTCATGCTACAATGAATTCACCTCATCTGTATCTTCCTTCAGTTCTGAACTTTGATAACGAATAAGCCAATTATCATTTCCACGATCTAAAAGAGAATAACTAGATAAGATCTGATATATTTTTAACCCAGTCAATAATACGAAATAAACATTCCTTACGCCCACTATCTATAAACACATAACACACTCCTACAGTTATGCAATACATAACTGCAGCCTTAATATGAGTATCACAATTTGTACACAATTTATCAAATAGTAACTTGGACCTCAGCATGATAGTACATGTATTGTTGAGTAGTTAAGAATTGTTGGTTGGGAGTTTTTAAACTTGTTTTTAGTTGCACTAACAACTGGTACACTAGAGTTCTTAGTATGCTATTTAGCTTGTAAAATCTAACGCTGCAAGAAAATAAAATCACCATGTATTTTCTATCAATAACTTTCCGAACCAACTAGAACTACACTTCGAATTAATAGTTTCGAAAATCACTTGAACAAGTTTTTGAACTCTATTACATATGAACTAAACAAGATGACTAAGGAGAATAAGGAATTTTCACCAGGAAGACTGATTGTTATCAAAACATTTCACCAATTTACACGTACTCCAAAAGAAACACGTAATTATTAAGCATATCAATGTACTGTTTTTGACCCTAAACAATAGTTCTTAAATTAAATAATGGCTTTTTCCATCTCTGAATTTAGTAATGACTTGGAACAAGTCATTGAAAAATGTGAAAACCATAACTGATTCGTCAGAATCGAATTCTGATGTTCTTCAGATGCTTTTCTGAACTAATCAGTCAATCTGTTATAGCAATGTGTCGGATTCGCTTACTAATAAGATTACATTTGCATGGCCTAAGTTTTTGAAGTAAGAATGTACTATTTTAACAACAATTATCCTTGAAATAACTTAAATTTTAATTGGTAGACACATGGGTGGAACAGTACATAAATGTATATTAATTAGGATCTAATCAAAGTGCACTTGCCACCTAGTTACTTAGTGCTGATCCAACAACCTTAAATCCATAAAAACTAGCTACTTGATCTTCAAGTGATCAGAAAACAAGTTGAATTGATTTGTCATATTGGTCAATCAGATCTTATCTTGAAATGGTATGTAAGTAATACGTAACAATCTGAATGGAATTCAGCTTTTCAAGCAACCTCATATCAAAAGCATTCTTTTAGAGACTTTTCAGATTTTATCCGACGAAAACTCGAGGTGAAACCTTGGATTCATCCATTAAACTTCGACTGCATACGACAAAATCCTAATGTATAAGAAAAATTAGTTTCTTATTAACCAATTAATATGCTTCAATTTACTGGGAAAAAGCTGTGGATTGGTCATTGGAGACGACAACCGAATGTAAAACTAATAAGGAATATCACTTTTGTACATGCTTTTACGATATTATTACAACCTTATGTCATAGATAAACTTAAGTTAAAATTGAGTCAATTGGCCAGTCACAGAATTCGGTATGATAAATAACAAAGGAGCTAAAATAATGGTACTATCAACGACGGTGAACAAGATTAAACATTGAACAATATGAATTGAGAAATAAATTTAATTAATAAGAACATTTTGTCGAAATACAACCTGACGTGATTATTGTATACCTGTATTCCGAATTAGATAATCAAGTATAACAAGTTTTTCAAACTGAAATCGAAATTCTGAAGCTGTAGGCTTAGGAAGTGATTCATTATCGAAATGACGAAGCCAATAGTCAGCATCTCGACAACCAGAAACAAAAAGCTGGAAAGATCCAATCTAGTGAAAAAAAAGCAAATGTCTAATAGCAAAAAGAAAGCAATAAAATTTGAATAATCCTACTATAATAGTTACTAGCCAATAATTACTGCTTTTCAACGACTGATTCCTCACCAAAAAACTTCCGACAAATGGCTCTTTGATTTCCTAAACTATGTAAATATTAGTGTTGAACATACATATAGAAACGTTTAATCAAAAGTAGATGTACATACATAAAAAATAGCTGCTAAAAGAGTACATTAACAACAAAAACAACAAACTTTACGTCATAGACAAATGAAAATGAATGAGAAGTCAAAAAGAAAAAAAAGTGAAAGGCAGAAACTACTTGCTATATATCTGTTCTATTAAGTAAGATATTCAACCACATATACAAGGATATAAATCAATTTGAATTCACGGTTCTCTAGACCATAAAATCCGTGTATACACAAGAAAAGCAACAACTCAGGCATATTCAGTTTGCTGGACGTTCCTCAAATTTACATACAAATTGGCATCTAAATATTCAGTCTACATGTTTAGAAGCAAACACATAAATTATCCAGTGGAACAAAGGCGAATTCTCAAGACGGCATTACTTTTGGTGGCAATTAAAATATGTAAATGCAGATAAAATGTATTGTTGTTTGCGATAAAGCCAGGTCACAAAAGCACTGATTAGAACCCATTAAAAAGCAGGAACCAATTCATTTAAATTATGATATAATCAGTCAAACAAAAGGAAATGGTTAAACATACCCATATAAATATATAAGATAAATTAACATTACTAGCTCACGGTATATCAAAAACGATCCACAATGCACTACTATTGACAATAAAAATCAGAATAAATTGATCAATCTGATAGCTTTTAAAAGAATGGTTCCGCAAGTGCTTGTTAAGATATTAACTTCAATAAACCTTTAAAAGTGATTAGGTATTATCACTATTATCTCACAAGTTGAGTCCGTACCAAGCGCTCACTTTATGTTTCCAGTCAATACACTCGTTAACTCAGTCACCGGCCAATACTAGTTGTGGAATATATATGAAAATAGTTAAGGCGTATATAATCGTTAGCTGGATATGGATTGGATTAAAACACGTTCCGTACAGGATTGTGTTGAAGCAAGCTACAAACCACAAGGCACAGTTGACTTACCTACGACCCTTTTTAAAGATAGTAGGGACCTTCTGGTTAAAGGACTGACTGAGTTATTTACAAAGGTCTGGCAATTAAAGTGTGTCAACATCCCGGAATTATTCGGTAGTTGTTCCTATCTTTAAAAAGGGTTCACGTCGTTTCTGTAACAACTATCGGGGGATAAGTCTACTTCCGAATGCGTCCAAACTATTGGTTTCCATCATACTTCATTGATTGTTCAAAACCCGAGAAAGATTGACTCGCGAGGAGCAGGCTGGTTTTCGTTCTGGTCGAGGATGTATTGATCATATCTTCACCCTCGGCCAAATGTTAGAACACCGTAACACTTATCAAAGACCAACAATCGTAGTGTTTTTTGACATCAGGGCTGCCTACGATTCGTTAAACAGGACTGTTCTCTGGGATTGTCTATTGAAGAAGGGTGTGTCTGAGAAGTTTATTAACATCCTAAAGACCCTATATACAAACACCTCAGGCAGAGTGAGGGCATACAACCACCTCTCTCCATTATTCGATTCGAGCAGTGGGGTTAGGCAGGGTTGCCCAATCTCACCATTCCTCTTCAACTTTGCCATCGATGACATTCTGGAAACAGCTCTGATGGATGTAAGTAATGGTGATGTGAATCAGTTACCTGGGGAAAGACTTCTCGACATTGAGTGTGTGGATGATATTGTCTTACTGTGTGATAATACCCAAGCTATGCAATCCGCATTTATTCAGTTGGCAATCAGCGTCCGTAGGTATGGTATGTGCTTTGCACCTTCGAAGTGCAAAGTACTTCTACAAGACTGGTAGGACCCTGATCCTGCACTCACCCTGGGTAATGAGCAGATAGAAGTAGTAGAGAAGTTCGTGTACCTAGGTAGCTGCATAAGTGCTGGTGGTGGCGTGAGTGACGAGATCAATTCACGTATATTGAAAGTCAGAGCGGATTATGCCAATCTGGGCCATCTTTGGCGGCTTCGTGATGTTAGTCTGGCTGTAAAAGGTCGGATCTACAACGCGGTGGTGAGAGCAGTTTCGCTCTATGTTTGTGAAACCTGGACTCTCCGAGTTGAGGATGTTAAACGACTCTCTGTGTTTGATCATCGTTGTCTCCGGAGGATTGCTGACATCCAGTGGCAACACATGTTATCGGACATGGCTCAGAATAGAAGCCAGCGGCAATATTGCTGTAACTTTCGCTTTCTTCATGAAAGTGAAAGTAACTTCTCTAACTGGAAGAATTCTTTCTGGTTGTATTTTTCCTAACTGAACTGTTTCTCCCTTTGTTATTATTTCACTCACACACTAATTTCTATCCTTGTTGTCCTTTTTATTATACGCACTTTACATTCTCTGTCTCTTCACAACTCCATCGTTATTGTGTCGTGCATATGTATTCGGTGCCCCTTTGTACCAACGTGTGTTCAAATATATAATAAATATAACGCGCTGATTAGTCACTTCTTACCCAATCAGTGTTAGAGGATAATTGAATTAGACTCTAGGATCTTTTCTTGTAAAATTATGAATATACTGACATGTTTCTTACCGTAAATCTTACTCCCATTTAACCTTATTTATTTGGAATATAATTACGTTGCTATTCAATCGTATCCTGATTTGGGAACTAGTCGAGTGAAGTAGTGTCCGAAGAATACTAAGCAATAAGAATAGATAGATAGATCCTAAAAATAACGTGGTGGCAGGGAATTCGACTAATAAACGATGAACACTATATATTCCTAAGGGTTAAAGTAAGCGTTTGGCTAATTTTATCGAAGACAGTTTAAAATTAAAAATCTAAAATCTACGATAGTCAATAAAATTTTCTGGAAAACAAGTTGATTTATTTCTGGCAGTGAACATTTACCACACAAGTAGCTAACTCAATTTTCAATTGGATGTTTTACGGACAGACAAACGACTACCATGTATACCACAGGCACATGTTATTTAGCTTCAGTCAATTGTCCATCAAGCTCTTACATAAGAATTATCAAGAACATGACAGTTAGGGGACGAATGGTCCCCCACAATATGAACAAGGTACAAGTAGATAAAATATACAACTGACACACAACAACTACTAAAAATCCCAACTAAATTCTAATAAATACTTGAATTTTGATAAATATGCCCATATTCAAGAAGATATGGTGGTTCATAAGACCATTCGAGCATATGGAAAAAAGTTTAAAACGTAACGAGCAACGTAACTGAAAAACTAGTGTTCCGCAACCAAACAGCTGATGGCTACCCTAAAATTGATGTCATAGTTCCTGTCTTTAAATGTATAAAAGTCAGATGGAAAATGATCTTAATGATCTACTACAGTATAACAAAATGGTGGGTGAAGTAGTCTTATTTTCAAAATGAAAAGAGAGAATACGAATTTGAAGGATTCACAAACTCAGCTAGAAAAACATGAGTTATTTGAAATGAAACCAAGATCTTAAAAGTAACCACATTCATTCTATCTTCCCATTAGTTATCGCCAGATACTTCTTGTTGATTGAACTTGTTCATAGGTGCAAAGTCGTAAGTTATTAGAAATCAATTTTTTTAAGAATACAAGTTGTTCCTCTTCATTTTACTGCCTCCTGATATGATAAAACGTGAAGGATTATGGAATAAAAACAGCAATCCATCAGACTTAAAGCGCGACACTAAATCCTAGTTCAAGTGATAACAATTAATATCATATCTATCAAAGATGAGATTTTGGAAGTAATAATTTTTTCATTTACATATTCAATTTAACGTATCAAGAGAAACTTACTTTTGGAGGAAGCCCAAGACGGTTGAAATGACGACCTAACTCGGGGAACCGTGAAGCAAAGTGTCGTTTAGTCCTAGATTTTGCGCGATCAACTGCGCTGTAGTTGAAACTTTCGCTTACTAAACGAACAACCTAAAATAAAAAATGGAGCTACGAACTAGGCGCTATCAACAATTTTACACATAGTGGAATGCAGTTCGAAAGTGATGAATCTAATACTATAAAAATTGAAAAATGTCAAGGTATAGAGCTAAATAAAATCTTTTTAGCTTAAGAAAGTTACCACGGTCTAACATTTTAGCGAAAAAATATTCCATAACAGGGATAAATGGCTAATGTTGAATTAAATTCTTAGACAACATCAACATTCTCGAATACTTAACCATGGCATCAGTCCATGAAGTCACTGACAATTGAAACTAGCCATGTTAATAGGTGTAAACTACCTAGTTTGGGTCCGGGCGATTATCATAACCAATGGTTGGAGACTTTCAATGACATGGCTCAAAATCTTTTGCGATGGAGCATGTGTATCCATTCTTTATCTTTCCCCGAATTCTGAGATTCTAAATTTTTCGTGACTGTTTGTGCGTTTTTATTTCAGTAGTGTATGTTTCCGCCAATTGTATCCGTAATCTTTCCTATTACCACTGATACTATTACTACCTCTACCATTCTGAGAATCGGCCTGACAATTTCATGTCTTTGTGCTTATAGGGTACATACTACCAGGTTGTACGTCGTGACCGACTGACTAGAAATACAGTTTTATGTAATTCATAGAAACTATCTAACATTTCATCTTGTTAACTACAACCAGGAAAAAATACAATCATGAATAATTTACAAACGAAAACCAACTCTTGTTGTAGGAACAATATTGAGCCGTAGTCTCTGATCTACAAGACTGGCACCAGCCTCTGAAAGGTAACCTTGGTTTGGGACCAAACATGATCGACCAAAACAGCAAGGGCAGCAGTGTTTATGCATCCACTTGGTCCATTTTGGATTAAGCTTTCCATAGGGCTCTTCATCCTTCGGTTTGAATACTGCAATTTTCTCCTAAAAAATGTGCGTGTTCAAGTAATTTTTCGGTAACGAACGTAAAATGTAAACTAAAATATTGAAAGAATGTACATAAAATAATAGTGAGCTACAGTTTTTGAACCTTGGTTACATCTCTTATCTGAAGAGTAAGAACTGATATCTGAGTAAATGGGCATATTTACTTTACTTTATCTTGTAATTAATGAAGACAGTAATTGTTTAAATATTCCTAATGGGAAAGTCATCAAATAAAAATATACGAAATTCCCTAGTTAGCAATGCAAAACACCTAAGAACCTGTTTCAGATTAATACTCCTGGAAAAATTTAATAACTGCTGAACATAACATAATTATTTTCCCATTTCATTAACCCTTACGTTTAGCAACTATTAGCAAAGAACATGGATCATTGACCACATACCAAATAAAGTTAATGGAACACCTCGACAGACTTGAAATAACGCTCCATTTACTGCCCTTGAGCAACCTGAGTTGCAAATCCAACCATCGCCAAAGTTAGGAAGATAATAACAAAGATAGGATAGAGCACAGCAGCAAGACCTCATGTACCACATTTATTAGTCTTTCGACTAGAGCACTGACTAATTATTATCTCTACTTTTTAAGAGACAATCGATCTCCTTAAAAGCATCTCATATTTCATAAACAATAAACACTGAAAATGTGTCCTTCATAAATTTGAGTTGAAATCCTGAGCCTCGAACTGCGCACCCACCTTTTATGTGCAAAACCACGACGGGTAAGAACAAAAAACTGCTATCATAAAGCAATAAAGCGAAATATAACAAACAACCGCAACCGCGAACTACTAAGCCTAATAAGATACTTAGAATCACAGGGGGATTGGTAAAAATAAAATCCTTCCCCCCCCCTAAATACAAGACTATGATTACTTGCATCGCTTAAGACAGATCACACAACATTTCTATTAATAGGAAACCATTATATGATATTTAATATTTGCACACAATGTAAGGTCTGTTAATTTTGCGAATACAACAGAAAAGCCAAGTCTATTATAAAATGCCTGCCTCAAGTTATGGAAATTAGGACATGAAGTAAATGAGAAAAACAAGACGTTTAACAGTAAACATACTCCATTAGCATTCTTAACAAAGTAACTTCCACTTGACCCCTGATAAATCCTCTCGGGCAATATTCCAGACTCAATAGCTTGAAGAGCACTTTGTAAAACATTGTTCAAGTCTGAATCGTTATGTATTTCGTTAACAAGTGGTGAATATGAGTCAGGAGAAAAGTTATCACTAACATCTCCTAAAAGAGGAGCGTTTTCATCATGATTTTGTGCTGTCATGTTTAAATCTTCAAGCAAAAAGCCGTCGACATCCGCCTTTAAAGTATGGTTACGGAAGCTGCCATCGTAAACAGAAATAACACCCAGGGATGGCATACATCAGCCATGAACGTGTGAAGTGTCCAACAACAAACCAGCTTTGTAACGCACACTTCAAACCAACCTTTGTAATTTCAGCATCCAATGTCTTAATGAGGAAATGAGATAAACTGATTGATTTTGTGAATAGGCTACTAACATTTACTAAACAACGTCTATGTATTCGACGAAATTTAGTGTAGTGATTCGGGATATCCGAACGCCTTGTTCAGATTCAGATTTGTGTAGTGACCTACTTTTGTCAACAGAACGCGATTGGTTCGATGAAAACAATTATTATTATAACCAATTGTACCAGTGACTGTTTCACTGTGCTCGTTTGTTTAACTGTGCTAATAACAGCCATTTTAGTCTTCCATTGTATTCCATTGCTTCTACGCGGTTTTCGAATACGCACGTATCTTTTCTTGCCGATCGCACGATCTCGGTATTCTTTCGATACCAAGAGATTGCCAGCAAATATATTTCAACTAATACTATTATCTGCCTTCTGACATTGGTCTAGGAGGATCTTTTTGGTTAATTGGCACGTAGTCTTGTAGCGGTGTTTATAGTCAAGCTCAAATCGACACCACGCTACAAAGCATACATGGTCTACGGCCTATGTTATTCGTTTGCTAGTATGCTTCTGTGAATGTCAAATCTTCTTTTGAATGAGTCAATTGTATATGCGGACACCAACGCTTCTGGAAACAGGTTCCAAGCATTGTTATAAATATAGAGGTGAGTAAATCGCAAAATAATTGCTGAAAGCGCGCTATTCAAAAAGGACAGTGGTATTTTTCCTCGCTGAGTAAATTCTATTGTTTCGATCGTTTATACGTATCAAAACTACCGGTTTTCACTTTAATTGAGTTTCTTTCAGTTAAAGTATTCGATTAGATTATCGTTCTTGTTTCTAAAGTAGTTTTGTTGTCAGTACTTTTGAGTACTCTGTTTTTCTATAGTATCTGTTAGTACTTTTGGTTCTAACGATCTACAGTTTTCCACTTTTTTTGGTCATAGATTATTTTTGTCCCTGAGTATTCTTGCATCTAGTTCTTTCTAAAAAAACCCGTGTATAAATGACTGGACAGTGCAAAAAAAGTAATTGCCAACGCCCGGGCTGTCGTCATCCTGTTGAAAGCGGCATGCAGTGCGATGAGTGCAAAGGATGGTACCACGAAGTTTGCACAAATTTAACGCCTGCAGTTTTCAAACGGTTCAACAGGAATGGTTGCGTATGGCTCTGTCAACAGTGCTGTTCGGATGCTAACAGCTTGCCAACCGAGGCCATCTCACTAGTTAGTGCTGCTAAAAAATATTTTGGCAAGAGTGGTCGAGACACATCAACAAGTACTTGCTCCGTTGACACGCAAATCGGCGTGAGGCGAACTAAAATGAGTTCGAAAACAGATGACTCGCACTGACCAAAGAAGGGAGAACAGTCTCCAAAGAGTTCTGTCCGCACAAAAAACTCAAGGAAAAAAGTTTCTTCTGTCCCACGTCTTCAAAATGGTATCCAGAAAGAAACACATAAAAGCCGCAACCGCAAGGCTCGATCAGTTTCTAAAGGGACACATAACCTGACCTCCCAAGTCATCAAAAACCCTCCGAAATCCCACAGTATGTTTGACGCGACTGTGGTTGCTTCTCCAAGCAACGTTGACGAATGGGTACAGGTTGTAAGGAAGAAACAGAAAAACGATATAAAAGGTAACCCTGCCCCCACAAAAGTAGTCGAAAAATCGAAGGCTGATCACAGTAACAGATCAGTCATTTTTCATAGGATCAAGGATAGCAAAAGCTCTGAACCAAAAACTCGTTTTGAGCATGACATTGTCCTGATAAAACAGCTACTTAATCAACTCATGCCTCAAAATATCTCCGGAGTCACCTTGCTAAAGGTGCATAGACTAGGTAGTTTAGCGCACTTGAAGCCTAATCAATCTAGACTGCTTAAAGTAGTATTGAAATCTTCGAATGAAAGAGACTTAATTTTACAGAATGGACATAAATTAAATGGCTCGGGAGTTTTTATCCGAAAAGAACTTGCCGTTGGCAGACCGTGTAAAAAGACGGGATGCCCAAAAAGAACTACAAATCAGGTTAGACGGTGGCGAAAAGGACCTGGAAATTGCAAATTTTCGGGTTGTGAGGCTTCGTCAGAGAATGATGCTGAAGCCACTCTGGGTGAAACACGAAGCCACTTAAATAGGCTACGGATCTGTTACACTAATGCCCGAAGCTTGCTCAATAAGTGATCGGAACTAGGTAAACAGATTGACTCTACAGAGCCAGACGTAATCGCAGTCACAGAAACCTGGCTGACATAGTCTGTAGATAATATGGAACTCGATTTTGAGGATTTTACTTTAGAAAGGACTGACAGAATACATAAGCGTAAAGGAGGGGGAGTAGTTCTATTCATTAGGAATGCTATCCTGTTTGTCATTATTGATAGTGTATCCCACGAAAGTGGGACGTGTGAATTGGTTAGCTGCCGCTTGAAATTCAAAGGGCAAGAGCTGCTGATTGGTTTGGTCTATCGTAGTCCAAGCTGTGAGGTAAATGATGTCCTGCTAAACAGGCTCAAAAATCGGTCGCAAAGCGGTCGATGTCTAATCCTAGGGGACTTTAATGCATCTATGGTAGACTGGGGAAATCTGCGAACCGAATCATCAGATAATTCCTTCGAGCAGGAACTAGTTGATGCGGTTATATCATGTGCCCTAGTGCAACATGTGAAAGAAGCGACTAAATACGACCCGGACACTGAATCATTCTCACTAGATCTTATATTGACTCATTATGAGGATGACGTTGCGAACCTCCTCTACATGCCACCCCTAGGTAAAAGTGATCATGCAGTTTTAACTTTTGACTACCATATAACTGTCAATCACGAGCAAGCGTCAACTCAATCCAGACCTAACGTCTGGAAAGCAAGCATACCAGAAATCATGCACTCGGCATCATTAGTAGATTGGACAATAGACCCAGAGTCCTCAATTGAAACGGCTTGGGACGCATTCCGAAATTTATATTTAGGAGTTACCGCACCCCACATTCCTTGGACTATACCAAGGGGGCCGAGAAACTCCCCACCATGGTTCAATAAGGAGGTCCGCATCCTTCTCCGTAAGAGAAGAAAAATGTGGGATAGATTTAGGTTACTGGGGTCTGATGAGACAAAATCTCAGTACCGGAAAGCTAGGAATGCCTGTGCCTCGACCCTACGTAAGTGTAGAAAGCTGTACGAAGAAAAAATTGTTAAGGAATCCATAGAACGTTCTAAACGCCTGTATTCCTATATAAACCAAAGGACAAAAAGAAGAGGAATTATTCCTGCACTATGGGGAGACAGTACTGCCGCATCATTAGTGGGAGATGACTTTGGTAAGGCTCAAGTGTTCTCAAACTACTTTAGCAATGTATATACCATAGAAGCACCCTTCCCGTCAGCGCATACAAACCCCCACACACACATACACTGGATAGCGTGACCATTAATGAACTCGATGTCTTTGATCTGCTAAACAAGCTTGACATAGGTAAATCCATGGGGCCCGATGAATTGCATCCTAGGCTACTAAAGGAATTATCTAACTTCGTTGCGAACCCTTTAAGTATATGCTTTAAGCTATCCGTTACGCAGGGTCGTTTACCAAAAGACTGGAAGAACGCCATAGTAAGTCCTGTCTTCAAAACAGGTACGAAACATAAACCTGAGAATTACCGACCCGTTAGCCTAACTAGTATGGTTGTTAAAATCTTAGAAAAGATTATTCGGAAAGAGCTGTTTAAACACCTCGATGTAAACCGAATCCTCTCGGAGAAACAGCACGGTTTCAGAATTGGTTATTCTTGTCTCACTAACTTATTAGTCACTCGAGAAAGCTGGTGCGCTTCTAAGGACCAAAAGTTACCTGTATACGTGGCTTACATTGATTTCAGCAAAGCTTTTGACAAGGTTCCGCACAACCGGCTGTTATATAAGCCAAAAAATGTCGGAATTGGAGGCAATCTATTGACGTGGATAGAAGACTTTCTTGTTGGGCGCCAACAAAGAGTACGGGTAAACTCAAAATCATCTAGCTCGGAAACTGTGCTTAGTGGAGTGCCCAAGGGTACAGTTTCGGGGCCAGTGCTATTCCTCTTGTATGTAAATGACCTTCCACGCCTACTATCATCATCGGTCTTGCTATATGCTGACGATGTCAAGATATGGAGAACGATACGATGTAATGGTGATAGCTTAGAACTCCAAAATGACCTGAAGAAATTATCCGAATGGTCTCATACATGGCAGCTGCCGATAAATACTTCCAAGTGTGTTGTGATGCATATCGGTCATCAAGGTTCAGATACATACACGATGAATAACACTGAGCTACCTGTTGTCCAGACCCATAATGACTTAGGAGTCATCGTTAGCCGAGATCTGAAGACTACTGCGCACTGCCGTGCAATAGCCGCCAAAACTTTTAGAACTTTATGTTCAATACGTAGGGCTTTTACTCATGTCAACGCTCAAACCTTTTTGACTTTGTATACAGTGTTCGTACGTCCTAAACTTGAGTACTGCATACAAGCGGCTAGCCCCTGCTTAAAAAAAGACAGTGAGCTTTTGGAAAAGGTCCAGAGAACAGCTACTAAGCTGATTCCCGGAATAGTGAGGCTTCCGTATGATGCTCGGCTGGCCAAGCTAAACCTATTCCCTTTGTCATATCGTAGAACTAGAGGCGACTTGATTACAGTTTTCAAATTGCTTAGTGATAAATTTGCACCTGATATGCCCTCATTCTTCCTGTCTTCCAAAACAGAGAATTTACGAGGACACTCCAAAAAAGTTCACAAGCCCAGAACAAATTACTTGTCAGCTGATTATCGACTTTCCCACCGAATCATCAACGAGTGGAATTCATTACCTCAACACGTGGTTGAAGCTCCATCCGTAGATTCTTTCAAAAGAAAATTGGATCAACTGAGAGAACACAATCGCCAGGACTAACACAGGCCATCAAACCTCCTGTTTTTTCCAAAGTGAAACTGAAACTGGTGGGCTTTCTACATTCATTATCTAATGTGCCTGTCACGAGCTTGTATAAACCGATTGTTTCATTTGCGCCACTTCTTTTTGTCCCAGTAAGCTTTTCAGTATTATCCAGAGGCTATCAATATCTCGCAAAGCAATTAATCAAAGCTGATTAACGGTTGTAAGAGATGTGTAGCACAACATATCCACCCGTGATCTTGTGAGGATGTGTGTCCATTAAAACTAATCAGGTTGGCACCAAATCCCGAAGATTTACAAGACTGTTTATTTTGTGAATCTACGTACCGCTAAGAAGTGACTGTTTCAAGAATAACAAATAAGTTAGTTGATTGTTAGTGTGTAAGAAGACGGAGGAAAATGCGCAGGACCTACCCCTCCTAAATCTGTGTTAGAGCTCATAGAGGGTGTTGAGTTTATTCATTTATTTTCTCATTTGTTTACTGGCCAGTCCTCCATCACCTTTGACAGTAGTGAGGGTAATGCAATCGGTCTGTAATAGGCTAGGTTCTATTTTACCGCTTCCTTCGAATACTGGAGAGAGAGTGGCCTGCTTCCATTCTCTTGGGAGTTGGCGTGACTCCAGTGAGCGCCTGAATGTGTCACACACAGGTGTCCTGATAGCTTCCGCAAACTGTTTCAGAATTACAGTAAGGATGTTTTCAACTCCCGGTGACTTTCCTGGGCGCAAATTGTTTGGTTTCCTTAATACTGACTTAGGGGTTAGTTGAATATTACCTTAAATAGAACTAGTGATGAGAAGTATTCCGTGCTTGCATACACCCGGTTTAACGGATCATGAAGTTGACATTAAAGATCTATGCCTTTTCTAAGTTATCGAAAGATCTTCCTCGTTCGTCTCTTTAAGGCGGAGATCTACTGAGGTTTAGGTCTTCTTCTGGTCATGAATTTGTAGCGATATTCTGGGTTAGGGGTGTGTTGGATTGCATTCTGATTGCTATCTTTAACCATCTTCTAGTGGCCACCCAATGTTAGCCTTAACCATTTGTGGCCATGGAGCATATTGAAGATCTTTCCTCGTAGTCATGTAGTCTGTCTTAGTAGAGTAAGATAGTTGGCATCCTTGTCCTCTCCAGGTATCTCGTTTGTGATCATGTCAGACATGACCGTTACAATGTCACTACCTCCTATTAAGAAGTAACACTGGTCATTTGTCTGTAAAGAATCTGAGTTAGAAGGTTTTTCGTTCCTATCCCATCTCACGACACCACCCACATGTTCAGATACTCCGGAACCATTCTGTAAGTTTTATATCTTACCTGATTATATATGGAGACAGTGTGGCGGTCAGAGTATCCACGTCCTTGTAGAGGATGAAACAGTCTTACTATCACCGACTGTCAAACCAAACTGGTGAACAAAAGATTATACAGAGGTCCGTTTATTCAACAATTACAGCAGGTTCATACACTGTTATTTTATTAACATGATGTCAATAACAAAAGTCTCAGTAACAATAATAAGTGTAAATGTCTTCCATACTTTCGTTAGTTATTCTCACCGACTCTGGAACCCAACCACGAATTGCGAATCCCAGACGCAATGCAATCACGGACTTTCTCATGCCTGAAAGCGGAATGTTAGCATGACCAAACAAGATCAATGGTATCAACACCTCAGTTCCTTTGACAGGTGGTGTGTTGAAGTCTGTTGCCAGTAGTATTTAGTCAAACCTTGGGCGTAGTAGCTTTGGTATCACATTATTATCTCATGACTGTGAGTCTTAGAAGCTGTGGGGGCCCGTATATTTTCACAATCAATTACTTAGTGACCTCATCGGAGCAACACCGGCATAACACCGCCACGTCGGTTGATCCGGTGTTGTGTGATGTTTCGTCTGTGAAGTGACTGATAATGTATATTATCACTCTACCTCCCGTTTTATGTACCCCATCGTATCCTGTCCGTGATATCCGTGATATAGAGTGATAGCCATGTTTCATTGAGGACCATGATCTTCAGGTATAGCTGAAGTCGCATGTTTCTCACATCTCGTAGTTTGCCTTCTAGTCCTCTTGCATTGCTATGGTGGTCATTATTCGTCACTTCTAGTGATACCTCTGGAGCTTCTAATTCCTCTCATTATTCATTCTAGCAGTAGCCATTAATAAGTATTAGTCAGGATTTACATACGCTAATCAACTTACGTGAAGATCACAGATTTCGAGGTCTGTTCTACTCTCAGTTGGTATCCGATCTATCATTTGGCTTGTAGTGGCATTGAACCCTAACCACACAATCCTCAATGCTGAACACGAGACAACTGGGAAAGTAGATATTCAACATTTAACGCATAGAAAAACCCAACGATGAAGGCGGGAAGATTAGATTTAATGAATTCGAATTGATCGGATGGCATGGCTCGGCTTTGCAGGCGTGGTCTTATGTAACATTATTTTTATCTATATTAAATATACTTTTCTATCTCTGATCTAGGTGTGTTCCTCATATATTGATGATTGGTACAACGCAATGAATCAGGGTAGAGAATGATGGGACTTCCATGTAAGATCTTGTAGATTAGGCAGTTATATCAAAACAAATCTAAAATTTCAGAATAAGGTCTATTATTGGAGCAGTACTAATATCAAAGTAGACCATAATCCCATGGGCTTTGAGCATAGCCGGATATATCAAGGTGTTACGCTTGGCTGTCTTTTTTCACGGTGTTAATGATTTTTGGTTTGTTGTTGTTATTACAAAGTTCTACAACTTTTATTCCACTGTGTGAAGTTTCCGTTTCAACGTATAATTATTTTCATATTACTTGGAGGTGGGTACCATATAGGTTTCTACTGAGTCGAAGTTATTCGAGAACACAGTTGGAATTTTCTATTCTTATAATCTTTGAATCGTATTTTAACCAGTACGTAGAATGTAACTTTTTGTTCGTCAGTCCAAAATACTGTGATGAATAGCAGCCAACTACGTTGTATCATTAAATAATTTACGTATTTGACGTTTCTTACCTGTGTTTTCTTCCCTTTCTAAAGTTAGTATTCTTCTAAATTCCACAGAACCTGTTTAAATATGGCGAACGTTATACAAGCACTATTGAAACATGTATATAGCTGCATTAGTGAAGAAACCCAAAATGGTTTCTCTATGACACGCATGTATCAATAAGCTGTTGGTGAATTATAATACTTAGTGTTAGTGGCTTACTGAATATTGCGCATTAGATATTCAGTTCACATTACTCTTAAATCATTACCACCTTAACTATCCTGTTATTTGTTGCGTCATATTACTTGACTTTGGTATTCTGATTCTAGTTCACTATGAGTCTTACTCCAGTGTTTTCGTAGCCAATAACATCGTGGTTACAGCTGTATAATGTGGTGTTTTCGTCTGTTTCGATTACTTTATATGCAAACTAGGTTTCTAGTAGTAGTGTTATGTGATACTTTCGTTCAACCAGTTGGTCCAATATCAGATGTTGTTTCTAGCCTTGTGAACATCCAAGGACGTTTCACAAGCCAAGTTTGCATTTTTTTGCCTCACTTGTCTTGTTGGCCAGGCTTCTTAAACGAAAGCAATTCTCGAGCGTGATTTCTTTAACGGAAGACAAAGACCGGCTCGCAACCCCTCCTAGTGTTCAGTTCCATTAATTGATGCAAGTAGTAAATTAGGTGTAAGATCCATTTTGAATGTTTGTGTGTAAAAATCCCTCTATGTACACGCTTACAGTTTGTTCCTATTGATTCCTTTAGTTGTACATTTCGTTAGTCTTTTTGATTCCGTTTGAGTTGTTAATGTTTGTATTTTATTGTAGTCTTTATTTTTCTTACACATTCACTAAGTTTCCGTGCTTCTTCTTGAACTTCATCTGTGTTGTTTTACTTGATACTTAGTCTTGGCGGCAACCATATTGGTTTGTTCCTCTCTTTGATTGTGTTGCTTGTATTGACTTGAATTATGCATATTTGATTGTGAATTGAGGAACTCTTCCAAAATTGAAAACACTCTGTGTTATAAAGCAACCAAATATTATCTTTTAAACGAATCTGTGCGTGATCTATCCAGGCAGGATAGAACAGCATTTATTTGTTGCAACTGATTTGATTAATTTAAAAATTATTGGTTGAGTAGCTGAGCGGTCATAATTGTTTGGAACCGTCATTTTACCCAATCGTTTTGTTTTGGTTTCAACCGAACAGGGGCGTGTATCTAACTCACTTAGACAGCTATTTTTCAGTCCAAACCTTAGTTTGGATCTTACATTGGGTAACTCTTACCCTACCTTAACCTACATGATTGCAAATCACGTGGTAACAGGACATGTATTTTTCCTTTCCCGTGAAAAATTTAGTTCCTGACAATATATTTGAGGATCTTGTATCCTTGAGACCGGTGATATCACCGTTTTATTGAGTATCAAATGAACTTGTACAGTCGTTTCTCTTCCGCCTATTCATACCGTCAGTATTCGCCCTCGTGAAGTGCTCGTCCTTATCAATAGTGTCCGTACAAGCCGATGTGTGACAAAGCGACAGTGGGGACAGAACAATGTGTACTCAGTTTTATACACATTGCAACTGAAAGAGAACGGTGAAAATCCCTCCGGAGCTTTTTGTTGGACAGTACTGTCATTTATTTGTTTCTTCTCCGTGTCGTGTATTTTGACATTTGTTCAGATCTCGTCTGACCACACCTTTTGCTCTTCAGCCTTCCACTTCTGAGCTTTCATTATGTGATTTTGATTAAAGACTCATCTTTTGTTACCTAATTTTCTATTGCATGTCGCCGGACTATTGACGGTAAGGTCGTGTTTGACTAAGCTCAAGGTCAAGGCGTGGTTCAGTGTGTGACTGTTAACCTTTTGACTGTCTGCTTTGGAGGATTGCTGGAATCCCTGAAGATATATATTCGATCCCATCTTGTTGGGAATATGGTTGTTGTCGAAGCCCTTTGTATTAACTGTTTCTTTTACTGTTTGACTTGCTACTTTGCGTTAGCGAAACCTATGACTGTATAGCACAGGCTGTACCGTTTGAGGTGTTTTGTACTTTTGACATAATTTGTTCTATTTCTTAAATTAGAACCGTTTAAATTGAGCACAGAGTTTGTGTTTTGATATAATTTAATACGAGAATCTCAAAAACGCTGCTTAAACTATGCAGAAGAACATAGTCCGGTCTAGTCGAATAAATTTTGGTCCGTCAGTCCTACGCTCAAACTGAATACTGGCAGTTCGGTCGTTACACACAATATCATAAAGATGGTATGAGAATTCCTTATACGTCGATTTACCGGCCGTTTCACCAATCCCATAGCATAAGATTCTCGGCAGAGTGACAAACAACTTGACTCTTGAAAGATACATTTTTCAACATGAATCTCCTCCGAAAAGTCTGTGCTAGCAGTAGTGCAGATAAATGAGGTGTAAAGGTCTTTGGTACTTTTCATGATATTTTTAATTGAAACGAACAACACATAAATGCTATATTTTACTCGACGTGTTTCGCAAGTGAAATGCGGTCTGATTATATTCAAACACACAAACGTCTCCCCAATCAGCAGGCGAAAACGGGAAGAATAATCACGATACAAATTTGTGCCACTTCAAAATTTGATCATGATAATTCTGTTCTAACATAAAGCTATTGGTTGGCTCTTAATCCCTTACCTTTGGTTACTGCGACTCAACAATTGTGACCGTTTGCATCTACTCTGAAGTTGATATGATTGCTGGAGTGTCTGCAATGTATTGGACTCAAAGAAAATTGGCAAAGCAAAAAAGAGGGGCTAAATGAACTCATGGTCCAGAGAGTGCATAGAATCCGCTAGCATTTTATGATGAATGCAATCAATAACAATCAGTGTTAGCATGAGTTAATCTCAGAGTTATCGGGGGAGTGTTACACGGAGTTCTTATACTTGATTTGATTCAGAGGTTTCACCGAGGGAGTGTCCAGCGAAACCATAATGTCTACCATGACTTTTGAAGAACCATAAAACTATTAATTCTGGGAAACTTTATGCAGCTACAGTTTTGAATAACACACCAAATAGGGTTTGTGTGCATGAGAAGCCACATAGGCAGTAGATAAAAAACAACATGAATCCAAACAAATTATTTTCATTATCGTTTGTTCTGTCACCTATCATCCGTTTATCTATCGTCGTTGCTTCGCTTACTAACTTCATCCTCTCAGCGTGGAACTCTAAGTTTCTGAAAAAGTTTCACAATCTAGGCCTTTGCTAACCTTAGAAACCGCCATATGCATTCAAACTCTTTTTGCTGGACAGCGCACCTGATTCAGTTGTGAAATCCCCTTCTCAAAACGTGTGCTAAGTTGGATGCATTAGGGCACTATTATCTTCTAAACAACTTTCCCAGTATATTCTAATAAACTGTACTTGTTTAAACTCTCATGAAGAGCTAGGCGAAGTCGAATACGACGATTTACATATACTCTATTAGTTCTTACTGGCAATAACTCAGGAGGTAAAGTAGGCTATCACTCAAAGGCCATGATTATTAAAATCTACCTCATACAAAAGTTTTGAGAGCAGAACAAGAAAAAACAAAACAGCAAATAAGTTGAACATATTTAGCCCTCGTTATATGTGAATAAACTGTCGTGAATTTTTCTTATAGACTTATTGATTATACTTAGCAGTTCATTTCGAAAGATCGAGTTCCATTGACGTCCGTCACTTTAAGTACACAACGTTAATTTTTTGTATTCTACACCTTGATCGAGCTGCATGACATGTTGAAATCTAGCTCCCGACCGTTGTTGCTACCTTGACGTGGTAGTTGGGATTGCCTATCGTGATGAAGCAACTGAGCTACACTGGCTGGAACGACCGTTCCTTAAAGTCCTACCATGCCACACAAGTCGGTTGAAGAGCAGTAAGACTAAAAGCAACAAATCCAAGGTCCGAAGGCGAAGTTGTACTGCCAACTGTACAGAGGTGTGACAGAAGTAAGGTGTTTTCTTCAGACAACCAGCATAACAGCGATGCTGCCTTCCCACAATTAGGGATGGTGGAGTTAGAAAAGGTCGACCCTAAAAATTCACACCTCGCCTTATCCCACGGATATCCGTCTCCGGCGGTAAGGTCTCAACAAGTACGGAGCTAACACAAAAATTACTCATAAAAAGGTCGAGTGTGACCGACCTCAAGCAGCTGTCCCTTGGGCACTGCGGTCACGCTCTCAGGTCACTATGACCACCTCTAATCCAATTTCCTTTTCAGGTACCTCCAGAAGAACCCTTCCACGGTGTAAGCGACTGGGAAGTGATAACCACCCTCATACCTCTAACAGCACTCAAGACCACTGTATTCATAATCAACCTACCTCTTCAATTCCTATTATTCCTCCTACATCGACTTTATACACTAAACTTCCTCTTTTAGCTTCCTCCTCAAGTGTCACCACAGCCAACGATTCTAGTGCTCAAAACACTGTCCCAGGTCTACTGAAACCTCGCTCCAAACTACACATTGGAGCCTTCAACGTACGCACACTATGCCAAATCGGTCAGCAGGCTTCCTTGGCTAAAACCTTAGAATCTCGTACGATTGATATATACTGTGTCTCCAAAACACGCATACAGGATCCTAGTGTGATCATTCACTTGACCTCACCTCGGCAAAACGGAGAGCCAACGAGATACACCCTCCGTGTATCTGGCGACCCGATGGCTAGTTCTCGTGGACTGGCAGGTGTAGGAATAGCACTTAGCATGGGGGCTGAACAAGCGCTACTAGAGTGGATCCCCGTAAAAAGTCGTCTATGCGCTGTATGGCTAAACGGCTCCGTAAGAACTCGGAAGGATAGAGACACACGTCGTTACCTTTTCGTCGTTTCTGCCTACGCTCCCACTGACTGCAGTACGGAGGAAGTGAAAGATTTTACAAAAAACTGTCTGAACTTCAGAAAGCTAAACGTTCAGATATAGTACTCGTAGCAGGCGACTTTAATGCCCAGGTAGGTAGCTTAAACGAAACAGAAAGACATTTAGGTGGGCCAATTTTAGCGACTAGGTTGACAAATATTTTAGCTAAAATCTGGGAGTTAGACGTTATCCCATCTGACTGGTCAAAATAACCGATTGTCCCAATATATAAGAAGAAGTCAAAATCATACTGTGACAGCCATAGAGGGATTAGTTTGACTAATATAGCATATAAAATACTAACCTCAATGGTTATCGGACGCCTAACTATGACATATGAACTGCAAAGACGAGAGAATCAGGCTGGCTTCAGACCTGGTCGTGGCTGCATGGACCACATATTCACCATTCTTCAGGTTCTAGAACACAGGCATACTTATCGGCGTCCGACAATAGTGGTCTTTCTTTACTCAAACGCACCATTTAACTCCGTAGACCGCAAGATTATGTGGTAGTGTCAGTCATTAAAAGACGTACCTCAGAAGTATATAAACCCTGTGAAGGCTCTTCACTCGAACACTACTAGTTGAGTCAGAGCTTATGGCGAACTGTCATCTGCTTTTGCAACCTCAAGTGATGTCCGTCGAGACTGTCCACTTTCTCCATTTTTGTTTAACTTCATCATAGATCTACTGATGGAAATAACGCTCTCATCTACTGAATTCTCGGGCATTGATCTCCTACCAGGAGGTCCACTTATCGACTTCGAATACTCAGATGATATGGTCCTGTTTGGTGAAGACGCTGATAAAATGCAGAGTCTTTTGGTAGCACTGAGCAACAATGATTATATAGTAATTGGGTTCGCGTTGGAGAACTTTGAAAGGTGTTTCGTATGCTGGCTCGAGAGGTCGTCGATGAGAGTCACGATGTACGAAGACGTGTGTACTATATCGTAAGTCAGGTTGAACGAAAATATCAGTTGATTGTGGTCGAGTGGAAACAGGTTTGACCGAACGCATTGCGTTTGTAAGCCTGTTCGAGTGGGAGGTTAGATCCATGTTCATCGAGGAGGATGAAGGATCCACGAATTCTCCTGGAAGTCGAAGGGTCGTACCATAAACGAGTTGAGACGCAGTTTATCCAATGTCAGCTTTCACTGCATTGCGAATACCTAGTAAGACGAGTGGAAGAGCGTCACTCCACTGAGAAATGTTTGAGGCTGATAGTGACGCTTTTAGTTGTCGATGAAAACGTTCTACTAACCCGTTTGCTTGTGGGTGGTAGGCCGTCGTTCGGAAGCGAGTGATTCCTAGTTTCGCGGTCAGACAACGGAAAAGTTCAGATTCTAACTGACGTCCACGATCTGTAGTGATTGTTATTGGGCAACCCAAGTTTGCTTCCCATCGTTCGACGAAGGCGCAGGCCATTGTTTCAGCAGTAATGTCTTTGATGGGTACTGCTTCTGGCCATCGAGTAAAACGGTCTACGCAGGTTGAAAGATAAGAAAATCCATTTGAATCTGGTAAACGTCATACCAAATCCAAATGAACATGGTCGAAACGAGCATCGGGAGTTTTAAACGAGCCTAGGGGACACTTGTTATGCCTAATAACCTTAGATTTCTGGCAGCTTACACAGAAGCGTGCCCACTCCCTCACATCTTTATTCATACCAGGCCAACAAAACCGTTCTGCTATAAGCTTGATGGTTGCACAAACACCTGGATGAGAAAGTTTGTCCAACGTATTGAAGACGTTGCGTCGATATTGTTTCGGCACGATTGGACGATCCCTACCTGTAGATGTGTCACAAAGTAAGGTTTCTTTACCTGTTCCCATCTGTTTAACGCGCAGTTTAAGTGTTGTTGAGGACAACTCGTGCTGACCATCAGTGTCTTCTTTTTGAAGCTGGGCGAGTTTTAAAAGGTCGATTCTTTGGAAACTGTTCGAGGAATTTATGCGAGACAAGGCGTCTGCAACTACATTGTTTGCTCCAGAAATGTGCTGAATATCTGAAGTAAACTGTGAAATGTAGTCCAGTTGTCGAGACTCACGTGGTGAGTACTTGTCTGAAGAAGAGCTTAAGGAGAAAGTAAGAGGTTTATGATCGGTAAAAGGGTGAATTGTTGGTCTTCGATAGAGTGTTGAAAATGTTGGACAGCACAATACATAGCTAGGAGTTCCCTACCGAATGTGCTGTACCTCGATTCAGTGTCTAGCAACCGTCTAGAGAAAAATGCCAAAGGTTGCCAGGAATGGGTAACCCATTGTTGTAAAACTCCTTCGATTTCTGGGTCGGATGCTTCTGCTGCGATACTAATGGGTGCTCCAGTGTCCTGATGAGCAAGCATGGTTGCTTGAGCGATCAGTTCCTTAACTATGGAAAATGTTCTTCGCGCGGTGTCATCCAGATTGTTGGATTTCGCATTTCCACGAAGTTGATCGGTGAGAGGTTTCACAAGGGACGTCCATTTGGGAATGAATCGTCTATAGAAACTTAACAGACCGATAAACGTGCGCAATTGCTTGGTGGTGGTCGGTTCTGGGTAATCCAGAATGGCCACCACTTTTGTTCTAAGGGGTCGGATACCTTGCGCATCGATAGTGTGTCCTAAGAAGTCAAAGTAGTCAGTTCATATCGGACATTTCTGAATGTTCATGGTAATGCCATGTTTTTGTAGTCGGTCGAAAACAAGATCCAGATGCTGGAGATGTGATTCTCTGTCCGGACTTGCTATTAGACAGTCATCAACACACGCATGTACGAAATTGAAACCTCGAAAAACGTCATCTATGAACCTCTGGAAAGTCTGTGCCGCGTTTCTTAGACCGAAAGGCACTCGCAAAAATTCATAGAGTCCGAAGGGCGTTATAATAGCGGTTTTCGGAATATCGTCAGTAGTCATAGGGATTCGGTTAAACGATTTAACCAAGTCGATTTTCGAAAAGACAGTTGTACCTTTCAAGGTAGCTGTCAAATCGTGGATGTGGGGCAACGGGTAACGATCGGGAATGGTTTTTGCATCCAGTCACCGATAGTCACCAGTTGGACGCCAATCGTTGCTGTCCCTTTTAGAGACCATGTGCAACGGAGATGTCCATGGGCTGTTTGACGGTCGTATGATTCCTAAGTCTATCATACGGTCGAATTCGTTTTTCGCCAACCTTAACTTTTCGGGGGCCAGTCGGCGTGCTTTAGAGAATACAGGTGGTCCTGTAGTCGCGATGTGATGTGTAACACTGCTGGTTACACACGGCAATTTCGGTTGAGATTGGTAAATGCCAGAATACTTATTGATTAGTAGTTGATAGAATAGGTCTATAGTGTGCTTAATAGTGACAGGAGATAATCTGCATCCAGAAAAAAAAGTCAGGCAAACAGATAAATTAGTATTTCCATCTACTAGTCTCCGTTTGCGCGTATCGATAATTAAGTTGTGGTGCTGTAGAAGGTCCATACCGATGATTGAAATAGAAACATCCGCAACAACGAAGATCTAGTGAATGGGTTTGCGTAATCCCACGTTGAGATAAACATACCTTTTGCCATACGTAGCGATAGGCTTTCCGTTTACAGCCTGTGGATTTAAAACCGATTCGTGAAGCCGGTCGTTGGAATTCGCTGGGAGAACGCTAACTTCTGCGCCAGTATCGACGAGGTAGCGAACTCTCGTTACTACATCAGAGACATAATAAAGACGGCTATGTTTGCCGGCTACGGCTGCCGTTAACGCGTGCCGGCTTGGAAGTTTCCCGAATCGTTTTTCGTGTCGACCGATTTTGAGTTGGGAAAATTGCAGGGTTTTCTGCAATTTCTGGAGGACTTGCCATACTAGTTACGATACCAGCACCAGTCAGGGTTATCCGTCTCTCACGGTCTAGAGACAGATCGTCTACGTGAAGTGCTTCTTCACAGGGTAAGTGAACGTTTACGATCGTTATGGAGTTTGAGATAACGAGTAAGTGTATGAAATAATTCTGTTATGTCATTCTGGGTGGTTTGAGGCTTTTCTTTGACTGAAAAAACCTCGGCGTTAGAAGATCTAGTGATCTCAAGTATGTGGTCGGCAGATGCAGCCAGCTCGTCTACTGCGCTGTTTTGAAACGAGACAAGCACAGCTTGCACCTGTTGAGGAAGTTTTGGTGAGAAAAGTTGTTTGAATAGGCCATCATCGAAGGTTCTTTGGCCAATAACATCTCTCATTCTTCGCAACATGTCTGTGGCAGAGCCGTGTTGCAGGTCGATGTTGTTAAGGAGTTAGTCTAACATTTGTCTATCGGTTAGATCTCCGTGTTTAAGAATGAATCGTTTAAGAGTTTCGTATGGTTCAGGAGCATCACTAGTAAACATACTAGGTGTTACGTACCTGTTGGATTCGCGCGGTAGTGCCTTGACTTCTGCGAGGAATTGTGCATTTGTGTCACTCACGCCGTGCTCGTAGAAGTCGGCTTCTGCGTAGCAAACCAGGCTTCGATGTTGTCTGGCCAAAAAGGCATAAGTTGGAGGGAAGTTGGAGACACAGTCTTAAACTTGAATACCTTAGGTGTCTGTTCAGTCATAGTGATATATCAAGTATGAAAACGAACGAGTGGGAAATATATATATAAAATATCCGAAAACACGGGGATAAAATATCACAATGTATAAAGAAATTAAAATAAGACAATGATATATAAAATCACAAAAAGAACAGACTAACAGTTTGCAATTCGGTGTAACAGATCACGTCGGGCTCACCAATGAAGATGCTACAGGTATTCGGAGTTTGACAACGCTTTAACTAGTAACACCTAATACGAAGCGTACCCACAAAGTGGAGTCAAAAGACAGAAGCAAGGAGGTTCGGAGATATATTTGATAGGCTATCAATATACGGGGGATCGTGTGAACTAATCTGGCTAGCGATTGCAGTAGATGTTGAGCACGGCGTTCCCACACGTGATCTTGTGCGGATGCATGACCGATCGCCTTCAGCTAGATGAGTCCATTAAAACTAATGTGGTCAGCATCCAATGTGGAAAACTTCCAGAGCTATTTATTTTGGGGATTTATTAACCGCTACAGTAGCCTTTAGAAAATTATATTAAATGTTGGTTACTGAGATTTACGCACCTTTGGATCCAGACTAAAAAATGATGGGTAGTAATTGATGAGACATCAGGTGTGTTCAGTGACCTCGGAAGTCATCCTACTGAAAATTAGGTGTTGGATCATGACGATGTATCGGCCACAAATAGAAAGTTGCGAAATATAAAGCACAACAATCACACGTACCTCAACCTAGTAGTTCACACCAACCTACATGGCAAAGTCAAGTACACTACTTGAAACCCAAAACCTAGGTTACATGCCATCTGACATTTCAGAGAAAGGTATGTTTGTAGTTATGAGGGAACTGATGCTCCTTTGCACTCTATATTCACAATCTGAGACGTCATTTGGCCGTTCGAGGAGCCACCGGTTTCTTGTAGAACCGATATGTTTACGACTTATTTGTCACTGACTGGCAAATAATGTCATTCTTATCAAACCGATTGAATTTTGTTATTCTATTGCACATATTAGCATCATCTGGCAGCCTATTATGGCGCTTAAACTGGTTCATTGGCCTTTATCAAGGTAGTCGTGTGATTGTTACCCTAATAAATAAGAGTAAAATAAACATCTGACATACAACTGTTCCACAACTACACATGCAATAAATCATTAGGAATAAGTGAGGAGATTAGTGATTAATCAACTTTATTCCGACTGACCAGTCAAAATAACCAAGTCGGGAGTAATATGGAAATATATATCCTTGTAATTTTAGATACATCTTTGCATGTCACATATCTACCATACTTCGAATGCATTTATTTGAACCTTCTCAAGTATGTGGCTGATTTTTCGAATAATTTTAAAGTTGAGTATGATGTATCAAACTGCACAAATTTATCCAGTCTAAACTCGTAGCGGAGTCTACGATCTACAGACACCATAGAAGTTTGGACGCACAAATTGTGAAGACAAGTCCAATAATTTTTAATAGCGAAACTGTCCTGGTCCTAACTCATCTTGTTTAAGGTTTCAGGTATATTATAACTAACGTTAGCAACATCGGTAGCTTTGTCATGTATTGATATTGATTAAAATAGTTTGCAGTGGTTTGTCAGGGCACGATTTTGGTTTCACTGGCACGTGCTGGGAGCATATCGTTATTTGTTAATCAGGATTCCTAATACACTTGCTTCAGTCTGGGCAGCCGGGCAGTATCACAGCCCACACACAAATCAGGTGATGTGTATGGCGCATATGTATTCGGTGCCCTTTGTATCAATATTTATATGTTCAAATAAATTTATACACCCAAGCTAATTTCTGTAACACATGTTAGGGATACTATCTGGATATCCGATCGAAGTATCTAGCCCAGTTACTGAATTTTAAATTCTTTAACTAAAGTACGACTACATTTATAGTTTTATATTTTCAAAAAGGGTAAAGAAATGACTTCACTCATACCCAGCAATCACAAAGCAGTTAAAGGAATTGTGCAGGCTAACAAAAATAATCGAGTTTCTCGATTTCTTATGTCCCATTCTGCACCAAATATCTAGAGACTCTAAGAAAATATCTGGAACTTCATAGAGGAAGCTTTTAATTCGGGACCCACCATTAATGACCCCCCGAAACTATGAACGTCCAGTAGTTATCATTGTTACAACTCAATAACTAAATCCTAACCTAGATGTATCCTTGAACTTATATTTATGGTATTGTAAAAACAGCTTAAAGAGGCTTAGATATCTGAAACTAGAATAAAGAAAACCATTTTGACCAAACAAATGTTTTAATATCTTCTTGGAAGTAGTTCGGTTCCGTTATTATTGTCTATAGTACCAGTCGATTGGTCATACTGTAATGAGACAACCAAACAACATCTGGTAATATAAATTGCTGTATTAAACGAATACTCACCTGCACTTTAGTTTACTTCACCTTAGTTCACCAAAACAAAGTCTAACACAGGTAGAATTTTAAAAAATCAGAAATTTCATTAAGTTAGTAGTATTAGCATGTTATCAGTTTATTATTTATTTATTTATTTATTTATTTATTTATTTTAACACATAGGTATTGGTACACGGAGGCACCAAATACATATGCGCCACACGAATCTCAATTAATTTGTGTGAGGGCTGTGATACTGCCCGGGTGCCCAAAACGAAGCAGGTGGTTTTCTTAGGGGCCACACCCCGAGCCTTTGACCTGAAGATCTGACCCACAAGGCAGTGGAGCATCGTGAGGAGATTCAGTCCCATGGAAGCTGGTGACCAAGAAATTGGTTCATACGCCATTTGTTCCCGCAGGATACTGGAGCCCATGTGCACCATTGGTTTGGGGTCCGGTTAAAGCGCCGGACATTCGCTTTTCGTCCTCTCATTTTCGTAAACAACACCGCCGCCACGAGAAGGCAGTGAGTAGGACTTCCCTGGCAGAGGCTATATACGCATGGCCATGTGAGAGCATTTCGAGAGGGAGAACGGACTCTCCCCACTCTCGGCCATACCAGGGCATTCGGGGGCATGTTATTAGTTAACTTAACAATATATTCTAAGCCTCTTAGTATATATATATATATATATATATATATATATATATATATTAGGGTAACCGACATGAATGCTTAAGTGCCAATTTTTCAGAATGTATCCTGTGCTTAATCCAATCCATTATACCGCCCTGTTATAAATATAGGATACAAAAGTTCTATTATTTGCTGTTTCGAGGCACCTAGTGAATGCGAAATGAACATTCCTCCCACAAAGCATAGGATTTCATGTGAAGGTAAATTTTCCTGCGGTGTTTTGTATTATTGGTTTATATGATTTCGGATATATATTGTATAACTGACATACGTCTTGCAATCATAGTGGTCACAATAAAATATTAATAGAAGTCTCCCCTAGTCTAAAACTTTACGATTGTAGACTACTGAAATGTGATATTAACGTATCAAAAATCATTTGATGAAATCCCATTAACGCTATCTGAAATATGTCATGCTGTCGTTGTTTTCACACGGTTATACTTGTTTGGTTCTTAACCGTTTTCATTGTCTGTGAAGCTGTGGCGATTCACTTCGGTTCAATATAACTTATTTGATCTAGTGTACGTATTTTTCATAAGTTTTAAAATTAGTGTGCCAATTTCAGTATGGAACTCGGTCTGACATTTATTTTACCTTTTTATCTGGACTTCAGTTGCCAATTGGTCGATTCATGTTCTTACTTTAGGCCAAGAAACAACCAATATTCACCAATGGTCACATTCTTCGGCAAACTAAGTTGTAAATTTCATACCTCTATTAATTTTCGTGGAGGAACTCGTCAGTCATCTGAGCTACTATATGGAATTCATCCTGTCTTGTGTGCTCTTACGTTTCGTCATCGCGATATTTACCGGTTATACGTCAAAGACGTATTGAGCAACTGCAAAGATCCCGACAATCTCGTAGAGATATCAACATCTCAAATAACCGAGAAAGCACTCAAATATGGCATACCAGTAACTCGAGTACCAGTCAAAAAGCTCAAAGAACTAAGTAATTCAAGAGCCCATCAGGGTGTAATACTTGAAGTTTCTCCTACCACCATACAGTCTATTTCAGACTTGTCGATTAAAAATTTGTTATTTTCCTGGAATAATTTATCAGGCTATTTACCATACACGAAAAAATATCATAGACCTACTGTTCTACTTCTGGATCATATGATGGATATCATGAATTTTGGGAACATATTGCGTTCAGCAGCATTCTTTGGTATATCTACGGTCATACTATCTACTTCTCCGTGTGTCAGCCCATCACCTCTAATCAGCAAAATTAGTGTTGGCGCAATGGAAAGTATCTTATTTTATAGGTTAACTGATACAGTAATGGATATGAAATCCTTATCAAATGCTGGATTTTTGATAGTTGGTACTTGCGGGGAAAGTCAACTTCCATCAACTAAAGTTTCCAAATCTACAAATTTTCTGAAACCGGATGAGGTACTGACTGTTCTGTAAATAATGTAACAGACTTACCAGTATTTTCAGCGATCATATCGCCCAACAATTTGAACTGAGTATTAAATTAATTACTTAGTAATAATCTGTCATCTAAACTGTGAGAAACCACGTGCTTCATTTTTTTGGTCCTAATATGTGTAAAACAGTATTGTTGGTGCACAGTATCTGTCAAACTATTCGTTCAAATATTGACGAATATTCGCACATATTCGTAAAATATTTTCCGATGCTTTGACATATAACCATAAGTTTAGAACCTCATAAAAATGTTCTCACAAATATTAAAAGTATAGAAAAAATACGAAAGAATAAACCATTAAATTGTAACCAAAAGGGTATAAACCGTTTATGTACTGAATTCCACATCATTCAGCCATTTGTTCGCATATCGTTTTCAATCGTCTCGATCTTTTGATTATTATCGTAAATAAAGCTTTTCTCCTTTCAGTCCACGAGATATCGATAGCTCACCAGAAACCAGCGTATGCAAAATACGAGCTATCACATATACAACAGTTAAAGGTACACAAGAAAACGAATGCTAAGTAAACAACCATGAAAATATAAAGGTTTATCATATTTCAGCACATTTATTCAGTTAAGATATCCGAATATTATTGCTTTTTCTAGAACCTAATCCTTACTCTGTAGTTCCTCATAAATTTCTTTTATCGTTTTGTTTACCTATAACAAAAAAGGTTTGGTACTAAAAAAATGACGCCAAAAATGCCCCCACAAATTGAAACAATAATGTTGTAGAAAGATAGCAAGGTTATATAAAAATTGATTAATTAACGAGAATAGTGTTCATTAAGAGGTACATCCAGAGTTTGGAGGGTTCATCTAACTTTTTTGGAGAACGTAATAAAAAATATACTAAGATCCGCATTGACTTTTGTTCTGAATCTTGCTTAACAACGCCTCAAGCTACCATACTGCTTATTTGGGACTCATTTCGGGGATTCTTGGTAGACAAACAAATCCCAATCCCAAACAGTTATTCTACGGAGCCACATCATAAATTGACCAAGTCTCCACTTTTTCAATCCAATACTACCGTCAAATAATGCACTATATAAAACTCGACGGGACAAACTTCCTAAAGCATATCCAATCTTAAATCTTGAGGTATGTATTCAGTCGGGTTACTTTACACATCCTTATTCCATTTACTCCGTTGTTTTTGGTATTTTTACCTTAGTTGACTGTTTGTTAGTTTAGGTGAAAAAATGGTGTAGCAGCTTCAGTTGGCAAATTTTTTTCATTGTTAAACATTACTACGCTCACCTTGAACTTCAACACTAAGTCTATCCCAGTAACCTAATAGAAAGACCACTCTCTGACAATTTCATCTCTCTGTCCTTATGGCGTATGGCAACTTGAACCGGTGTGCATACGTACTAGGTTGTTCGTTGTGACTGACTAGAAATACAGTTTTAGATGATTAAGTGTTCGAAATACGTTGTGTTGTTCTATTTTCAGGTGAGGACTGTAATTGTGGTTAAAATAAAAATTATTCACTACAAATTTTGTTAGTCCTTTCATCAATATTTTGAAGTTAAGAAACTATGCTAAAAAACTGACAGTGATTTATTTGATGATATTTAATAGGGTAAAAACATTTAGCAGCAGCACAATCAAGCAGATTTTGAGAGCTCTATTCGATAAATTAATAGATGTATTATTTTGAGAAGGAAGAAACCAAGTAGTACAGAAACAACGTTACAAATTTGTTTTTTCCAGAACTAAATTATTCCCAAGTTATGTAGAAACCTCCATAATAAACTTATTGTTTCAATGTTTGTAGTCAGACTATATTACTATCCTGTAATTATCTCACTGTTTGTAATTACTTTAGGTGGGCGCTAATAATGACAATGACACTGGAGTTTACCCTAGACCTCTGGTATTAGCCCTGGGAAGTGAATCACGAGGTCTCAGCGAAAATGTTCTAAATGCTTGTGATTTATTACTACGTATACCAGGTTTTGGAGATTCAACCAACTTAAATCAATGTCTATCACAAAGTATTACATCATCTTTAAATGTATCCGTTGCTGCTGGTATTTTATTATATCAGTTAACTATGTTTCGGCATGGACACGAAGTTGTTAACAAATCCTCTTTTATTTCCCACACTGAATAAACCCTCTTTAGTCTGTTTATGAGATTACTTTCACAACTTTATATATATATATATATATATATATATATATCTTGCATCTATTCCAATTTCACCTTCGTAATGTGCATAGTTATATTCGATCAGAAATCATTTATATTTTGGAATATGTTACTTTGTTTTCAAATAAATTGTTATTATTCATTTCTTCTGTTTTCTTGTCTGAACTCAAATAAAATGTCGGTTTTATTTGCATTTTATTAAATGTTCGTAGACATTTTATTATTTTACTAGTTCAGTACTATCACCTGTCTAACCATTTAATACAAGGTACTCTAATAGAGCTAAAAATTCCTGTAAATACTGATACGGTGTCAAGTATTACCATGATTTGTTTTGTTGGCAAATAAAATGGTAGCATCTATGCAATATATGTTTAAGCTATCCTTTTTTGAAAATCTGCCTCCATGCGTGAGGAATTCCTACTTAAACTTTGACCAAGTCATGGTGTTAATTATATCTATATGGACGGTTTCTTGTTTTCTATCTAAAAACATTGGCTTGTTCACCAGTTTTCTCTACTGAGGTTCATTTTAGCTTGTTAATCAATTATTTACCACTCAGAGCTCATCTTAATAAACAATAAGTCATGAGTTGGTTTTTCCTCACCGTTTCATAAAATCAAAGGTTAGAAATGTGCATGGATTAATTTTATTAAGAAACCGAATTTCATATTCTGTTCTTGTGATTAAAAACTACTTACGAGGAATTGATCCAATATAAAGTATTATTGTTTAAATAACAATAGACAGTCGGCTTTTACGATTTCTCCATAATTCGTTCAAAAAATGCTTATACTATTGCCGTCAGTGAATTGTCAGATTTGTTTTCAGTAGACTATAGCAATTTATGGGGGTTATCTTGGTTTTTTGAAGTAGTCTTTGGGTTGTTTGTTGGAAACACTTGGGCAAAAACGTATTGATTGAAGTGTGAATCATCCAATTCACCTGTTTGAAAAATTTACTGAGAGTTTCATATCATGATGATATTTCGCATATCTCTACTTCGTAATATCTACCTTCAATCAAATTTCTTGTAACGCGTTAAAGATTATCGTTCCATTTCCACTTAACATTGTGGGTCTAACTCTAAACTCATTAGTGACCTGTAGGTAATGTTATCATAAGGTTAGAAACTAACTTATCATAATGCATTTGATGAATTCATAAGAACATTACCCTTCAAAAATTATAACTATTCACAATGACGTTTTGCTAATCAGTTTTCCACCAAACAAGTTTACACTTTGTCATATCAAATGTAGATTAACACGTGTTTTATGTTGCACATAAAGGTTGCAGATATTTGCCAACTTTTCTCCCTTAGCTTACAAACGGAATATGAAAAGTGAACAAACTAGTGAAGTTTTGCTCCCGCCGTCTGCTTTTCTTATCTCAAATCCTAATCATTTCAATTGCCCTCAGAATGTGAACAATGATGCCGAACGCACTAATTCGATAATAAATAATAAGAGCACTAGAAAATTGTCAATAAGCTCGATTATTCCTAAGTAAGTAATCAAAAAAGTTATTGTAAATGCTCTTCTAGAGTTGTATGTATCTGAATAATATAACAGTGCTAATGGTTTATGCATTCATAAATTTGTTTGTTAAATCAAATCCCCCCGCGTTATAACTTCTCTTATTACTACCCAGCTACTCATAGCTTAGCATTCTTGTACATTACTTCACTCGACAAGCCCCCAAATCAGAACACGGTTTAACAGGAACGCAATTATGTTACAAATAAAAGGGGTGGATGGAAGTAGGAATCACAATAAGAGTTTTTTACATATGAAGATTCTAGGTTTATTAATTACCGACATGCTGCAATAACTATTTGTAACGTTATCACCGGGCTGTTGGTAAATTTGACTTGGAAGATGTGTGGATATTCGCATTTTTATGGAAACTGAAGACCCACAGATAAAAATGACATTTGAATTGGTTATCAAAGAGAAGGATCAACTGAAAGCGTTCACATTCTCTATTAACAATACCTGCATAAGTGATAAATTAATTAAATCCCCGTTTATAAGTTCCATATATTGATCATAATTCTCAAAAACCGACCCAATTCCATCTAAAGAACTTGTCGTATCTACATGTGAATTTTATTTTATCGATTCGAGATTCACCTCCATTTAATTATAAACCATTGTTTGTTTAACTTTGTATTAAGATGGGATTTAAGAAAACGCTTTAGTACTATGTACATATTCTAAAAAATTTGCAGTCATTCACAATAGTCTCTCTCAGAGACCAATTTTTCTCAAGAAATTACACACATTATGCAATCACTCAATGCATTACAAACCTGTACAGTAACAATAACTACCTTTTAATATTGAACGCGAAAACGATTTAGAAAACAAAGTCGAACTCTTCCACGCTTAGGTCTTTTAAGGTGTAATCCTTAGCAAAATTGTGATATCTACCATTTCGAAAACCCTAATGATGCTACTGTTATGCGTGCTACCTTTGTAAAACATCTAATCATGTTTGACATACATTGCCATCTCTATTATTGACAACAATATACTAGCAAAGTTTATTACTATTACAGTGTGTATTCTATCAACTATGATGTGCTTTACAACAATGTCACCTTTGATTATGTATTTCATATTATTTACAACTTTACCAATGTTCAGTCAAAATTTATAAATCGCGTCTGTCCTAAAGATGTGTCCCAGTTTTCAATGTTACCTCTTCTTTTGTATCAACCCGATCAAAATAGTAAATTGTTATAAATTCTATTATCGTGTTCAGAGTATATTATTGTTATTAATAATTAAATGCACAGTGTCCTTTTGTATGTATATATTAGTTTCTGATCGCAAATTACTAGTTTAATAAAAACAACCTAATAACCGATTACAGATTCATCTGTTTGATTATTGTCCATACTTATTATTTAAGAGCTAGTGAAGAGTTTTTGACTATAAGCCTAATTAGGTGTAGCGGGGTTCGAACCTGTAACTCAAACGTTCAATGCTTGAATTCATAAACTATCATTCATGAAATGTAAAACATGTTACAATTCTGCTAGTAGTAATTTTTTCTCTTTTTCTAAAGTGTGTATCATAGATGGTGAAGATTTGTGGCTCAAGTGGATGAACAAAACTCCACCAAATTACGTATCATAGATTTATTAAAAATAAGTTATATTAATTTGTTTTCAGACTAAACAAGAATTCAGCTGATTTAAACGATGATGGTCATTTTGATGGAATCAATTCAGAAGATATACAATTCAATTACACCAACAAATTTGTTAATGAACTGAAACAGGAAAATGAATATCTTTTACGAAGTCAAACGAAAGCTTTAGACGAATTGAACAAAATACGAGGATACATTGGATTGGGTAGAGTTTCATCTAAAAATACATTTAAGGAAGATTCTTTTGAACAACATAAATGTATTTGCGATACAGAATTACTGGAAAAGGTTATATATTTAAATTTTAACTAAATGATTTGAATTAGACTGTTGTCGATTTCTAATCTATGTATCTTTTTACCTGCCACTTCCTATTTATTAATGACCTCTTTCTTCATCGAATTATTTATCTAAATGTAGGTTTCGAGAGTTAGAATGTTTTTTTAACGTTTCCAGTAAATAAATTAAAGGTCTAGCTATCAGCGTATAATATCACTTGTTTCCTTATTGTAATATTATTAATGCTGTAAAATAAATAATTCGTTAACGGTTGACGAGTTATTGGACGTATCCCTAATCACCGGAAATGACTGAGTTATATGATCATTTGTACAAATTTGAGCGAATAGTTTCACAGAAATTAGGCACTGATCATAGTGAAAACATCTCTAAAAACTATAGTTAAATAATCTCGGGGACTGGAACTTAAATTATTCCAACGTTCATGTTTGGGAAGAACATTCAAGCAGCTGGATATAAAGTTGAAGAAGCATAAAGAATGTTTGAAACATGCCCCATAAATCCTCACTAGACCTCAATAAGTTAGAGGATATATCTATAACTGCACTACACTCATTAGAAAAAGGACACAAGAGCAACTTCAAAAGAACCAAAGTTCAGAAAAGTTTTGGCATTCATTCACAAAGAAAGAGTAATACTAGAACCAATCCCTATATTGGTAAACAAGAATAATTTGAATACAAAAATGATCAAATTAGCTGCATCGTGACAACTTAATGAACAAACAAATTTTCGAACCGTATCATTCACCCTATCTGGACCATATGTAGCTGAATTCCAGCTAAAAACCAACGCCTAATAATTCACTCAGTTATCATAATTGAAAGTCGCCTTCAATTATTTTCAATGTTTAACATCACAACTAACTTACTGTTCACATCCTACATATATTGCGACTACCTAAATTTACTTATCGATTTATAGTAAACGAAAATGATGAATATGTCCCTGATTGTAGTCAGAGGCTTCATTTACCCACTAAACTCTTAATTTAAGAGTAACATAAAGATACGCATACATGCTTATTCCTATCTCACATTGTGAACAAATTCCACATAACGACTCATTATATTACTATAAACAAAATAAACATTTAAACGTGACCAAACAAGATTTTTGGCATAATTTGGTTTGTAAACTTTATTTATATTTAGGAGGTTTTTTCTTGATTGTTTCTCTGAAGAAGCTCAAGTTATTTTGCTAGAAGAAACGCTGAAATTATTTTAACATCAATCGTTGAGTCTGTTCAGACAATTTTCGTATCATGACTGAGTTAGCTTGATTATATACATCTTTGTCCTAAAACTATTAGTTGCTATGTTGGTTAGTATAAAAAAACGTTGCACTCTACTACTCGCCTTATTATGTATATGTTGAGACGCTTTCGAAACATGATCTGGTCACTTTTTGGTAATAATTAGAGGAAATAGTGTAAGAAGCAATTTCCTACAGGTGTAACTCGAAGTTATTCTCTAGACTGTCGGGCACAGAGCCTTGGTTTAGCCGAAGTCAGAACAAGTAAGCTATTTGGCTTGATAAACTATCTGTTTCTAAAACATAAATTAACACCGTTAGTGTACAAAACGAACAGTACAGTCTATTAACACAGGGAAAAATAGAGATAGAAATAACATACCGAACAGTAACTAGAGTATAGGAAAAATGAGTCAACAAGGCGAATATTGTTTTAAAATGAACATAAATTGTGATTGATGAATAAACAAGACATAGTGTACAAGGTCAAAGAAAGTTAATGTGGTGGTGGGCGTTTCACTTTATCATTGGTGAGTTCGTTTATCGATCACACCTTACAAATAGGTACAATAAATGTCATCTTCAAGCAATATTCTTTTAATTGAGATCATGAACCGATTGATGTTAGGCTGATTTCTTTCACACCTTAACTTTGTATATTTAGTTTAATATAGCATTTTTTTATGATCTAAAGTCTGGTTCTTTTTGTGACGTCAGAATCAGCTGCTTCAGCAATTCACTGGTTTCTGTTTGGAATTCGGAATGGTCCTTTTTATTTTTTCATCTAAAATCATTATAGAAACACCTAGATTCGCCTTTATATATTTTCCAATTCTTTTCATCTTCTAGCTGAAATATTTGGAAAGTAAAAATTCTGAGTTAAATCTTCAACTTGAACAAATGAATACTCGAATGAGTAGTTTGGAGACAGTTTTAGAAATCCAAGAAAAACAGTTGTCCAGAGAAAGTAATAATGAAGTGTTACCTATTAATAATAAGTAAGTTTCACTATCTTTTTAGAAATTGTACAGACTGGCATTTTTACTCGATGCATTCCGTTTATACGAAATAGTAACGTGATTATGATTCACGTTTGACTAAATGAATAATTAAGACCAAATCGTATGAGTGATCAATATTTATATCACACGAATACAAACTGACTGATATAGGCATTATAAAGTTAGAATATGATCCCCAGTTTACAATATTACGAACACAACTGTCTCACTAAAGAAAATGACTACTCAACGAGAATTACTTCCATCAACAATCCAGCGATCCTTCGTTTATTCAAAATAACGTTTCAGTTTGTTACACAATAATATCGTCACGTTATCTGTGAGAGTTCCTATTGAACAAAAAGTTACACACTGTCTGTACATCTTAAAATATGATACTGAAAGTCATTTCAATCATGAAAATATTTATAATTGAAAGTTGTATACCGATCACTAACATTAATATGTGCTAGCCTCATTTAGGTTCCTAATCCTATCGACGAAAGCAAAAGTATCTTACTGTTTCTTGACAAAGAGGTTTAAAATATTTTACTAATCCTTTTCCAGCTATAAGGAGAGTCTGCCAAACTGAAGAATGGACGTTAACCAATCACTAATCTGCACCTCAAATGGTTGTAAGTAATAACCGACTCCGCTCTGTATATATGGATTTCGTATTCATCATTTTACGTAATACACTAATCATCAACAGATGTAGATATGGCCTACCAGAGATATGTATCGATTCAAGTTATCATATATAAGGGATGATAAATTATTAGGAGAGATAAATAAGAGAAAACAAAGAATAGTACTGGAACTATGAGTAAGAAAAGCCACTAATAATTATAAAATAATATTATTGAAGTGGTTTTCAAGTTATACGACGTAAACCGTAGATCTTAAATATCTTCACCACCATTGAAAAGTTTTTCGTTACCTACATGACATAGGCCAACAGTCAACAACTTCCTGTACTGATCCTATATATCTATATAGCCGCTTCTATACTCTTACAAAACTAATTCTTTGTTAACTAACATAGCGCACTAAGGTAGAAGGTGGTTAGATGTGTAAGACAAAAGTCTTAGTCAGTTCAGTCGACTAAGATTCACAATCTGTTATGCCGCGATAAGAATATTGAGTGGTAATTTTTGGGATCCATTTGTGGACCAATACTGTACGTATGATTTTATCGTATAATTGTTAGTTAACCAAACTATTCATATTCATGTCTCTTATCATAAGCTTCATTTCAACATATGATCTGTTATTATACGATTTTCCATTCTTGAATTATTCCCTGTTTATGAATCACTACCTTCCACGTTCACAGCCACATTTGGCCAAATTTTGTACAAATGTTATTTTCTATTTTATCGTACGTTGTGGTCTGCTTGTTTGGTGTATAAACCGAGTATGTTTGAAATACATGATTCATATTACAGAGGCTAAGATTGGCGTTCTGGAATTAACTGGTTGGGCTAGGCGGAAAGCAGGACCAATCAGAACTCTAGGCTGCTCTCACGTGTTTTACGCGTCCTTGGTCCAATCGATAATTCACTGCCCTCTAATCGGCGGCCCAACATATAACACAATCTATTCAACCAATTGATCATCTCTATCTCACACTGTCTGTCTTACCGTAGCATTTTCACTCGATGGTTCCACCGTATTCGAGCAACAATTCAAAGATACATTACAAAACTTGTAATCTGTGCATATTACCTACTTTTAGAAGCTACTTTTACCATTCATGTATTGAAAAAGAGCGGATTAGCCAGACTATAAGTTCATCTTTTGACAAATAATTGGATATCTTACTTCCCTCACAAGTAGCGTAACTTTATAAAGGGCAAAAAAGACACTAATATCTGCAGCTTGAATTTATCAATCACGAACTTACCATGATTGATAAACCTATAATGATAAGTGAAGAGACTAATTCTCTTAATTAGTCCATTTCCTATTATCAGACCAAAAAACACATCTCATGCATTTACGATCATGTGTTCTGAAAAATATCTGTCAGTATCTTCATTACTGAAGATTATTTCGTGTACATACTCCAAGATGATGGGATAAACTATTGGTAGGACACATTTGCATATGAAATCGAGAAAACGTGACTTTTCTAAGAAGTGTATATACATACTTAAACCAGGAAGGCAGCAAACACTAACTCACATCAATTGACGTTAATAACAATAAAGCTTTACAGTAGGAGAATACAAAGCTTTCCTTGTGTAACTTGATTTTCTCTTCATACACAAACTTGTGACACGTTCACTAATATTCACATCCTTTTATTGAAATTTAAATTGGAGTTTTTTCTCTGAAAATATCTTTTTACTTCTTACAAGCTGAACTATCATCATAAATGTACCTTGTTGATAAGTTTGTAGCTTTTTTACCAAAGATAAATCATTCCTTGCATAATCTATCGTATTGATTTCATATATAAATATCACATGGTCAAATTGTGTTAATTTCTGACTATCATTTGTTAATTTAGATGCCTCATTTCAGTTATATTAATAATTCCCATGTACATTTTACAAATATAAATTTAAATTAGGTCTGGAAAAGTGGAAAATTTACTTTGCACATGGCGTCGACATGTTTTACGCTTACTTATTGAAATAGAAAATCTTAAGTCTGAAAATTCTCATATTGTAACCGAATCAAAATGTGCCTATGAAAAGCTATTTGCAGAATTTGAATCTTTAAAAGCAACTTTAGAAGCAACTGAATTTAAACTGAAAGCTAGCGATTCCGCACTGAACGTAGAACGTAATAAAAGACAGGTAAGTAGAAGTTTTACCCGTAAGAAATAATAACGAAATTAAATAATTGAAATTCTATACTTTTTGTGTTGATTAAAACCAGTATACGCTACTAGATTCAATATCGTGACGTATACTTATAAAAAGGAAACTTCCCGAATAATAATAATACCATAGTTATGAAAGTATGGTCCAAAAGATAAAGATTGTTATTCTCCTCGAAAATATCTTCGGGTTAGTAAATATACTTATATTTGTTCAACAAATTTCATTGTAGAGATTTTAGCAGTCAAAGGTTTAACTCATATATATTCTGTTATATTTCGTCAGATGTCCTTTGTTAATGAACTATGACGCCCATTTGTAAGTATATGGAAGAGCAAACCCTATTGATTGGTTGCACCTTCATCGCATCAGTGTTTTTCTTGTTAAATTTATTTACAAATGGAAATCTCCGGTTAATAAATAACCAATAATAGGTAGTGTTTTGGTGGAACTTTAAATGTTCTTAACTTTACACACATTTATAAACTTGGCTTTCATATCATTGATATTATTAGTAAACTATCGGCTAGTAATTTACTCCGCCTGTAGCTTTCCTAGGGCTGCTGCCGGTCCAAAACTCGGGTCAGTCAGTCAGTCAGCTGCAACGTAGGACCAGGCACATATATGCATCGGTCCAAGTTGCCATACCGCATTACCACAACAAGATGAACACTGGATTCATAGAAGTAGTTAATTCAGTGGTGGTAATATATAGAAGAAAGAGTGTGTATAAGGAGATAGTACAGGAAGATAGAATTAGTTCCTAGAAAGAAAGATTTGAAGTGATTTTAATCTCTTAGTTTAAAGGAAGACAGAGAGTGTATACACCTTCGCGATTGTGATCGATTCTGAGCCATGTCACCAAGAGTCTCCAACCATTGATTACGATAGTAACGCGGACCCCAACCGAGCAGTCTGCATCTACCAACATGGCTCACACTAGAAGTTAGTGACTTCAAGCACTAATGCCACGTTTTGGTTTGGTCGCCCATAACTTTCTTCTAACCATCCTCAACCTTTGTCAGCATTGCGCGTCGTGGTAATCGGTGTCCAGGCATACGCAACACGTGGCCCAACCATCTCAGTCGAAGTTTTACAACCTCGTCAACTGATATACCATCATTTTCTAATACCCTACGTCTAACCTCACTATTAGTTACCCGGTGATCCCAGCAATATTTCAAAGGCATCTGTGGTGAAATACTAGTAACTTACGAGTATCTTCAACTCTTAATGGCCATGTTTCGCAGCCGTATAGTAGAACGGAACGAACTGCCGCGCAGTATACTCGTCCCTTAATTGATAGACGAATATCTCGCCTTCGCCATAGATGACGTAAGTTGGCAAAGGCCAAACGAGCTTTTCGAATCCGTGCTGAGATTTCGTCAGACACCAACCCATTAGGGCTGATCAGACTTCCAAGATAAGTGAAGTTGTCAACGCGTTCGACTACTTCACTCCCTATCCTTAGTCCAGGTGTTGACGCAGCCCAGTCCTGAAGCAACAACTTGTATTTGGAGGGAGAGAAGCGCATCCCAAACATTCTGGCATTGTTGGTCAGTGCTACCTAAAGACTCTGCATTTTATCAGCGTCTTCACCAAACAGGACCATATCATCTGAGTATTCGAAGTCGATAAGTGGACCTCCTGATAGGAGATCAATGCCCGAGAATTCAGTCGATGAGAGCGTTATTTCCATCAGTAGATCTATGATGAAGTTAAACAAAAATGGAGAAAGTGGACAGTCTTGACGGACACCACTTGAGGTTGCAAAAGCAGATGACAGTTCGCCATAAGCTCTGACTCAACTAGTAGTGTTCGAGTAAAGAGCCTTCACAAGGTTTATATACTTCTGAGGTACGCCTTTCAATGACAGACACTGCCACAGAACCTCTCGGTCTACAGAGTCAAATGCTGCTTTTAAGTCCGGGAAGACCACCATTGTCGGACGCCGATAAGTATGCCTGCGTCTTAGAACCTAAAGAATGGTGAATATGTGGTCTATGCAGCCACGACCAGGTCTGAAGCCAGCCTGATTTTCACGTGTTTGCAGCTCACGAGTCTTAGTTAGGCGTCCGAAAATTATCGAAGCTGGTATTTTAGATATTATATTAGTTAAACTAATCCCTCTGTGGTTGTCACAGGATGGTTTTGACTCTTTCTTAAATATTGGGACGATAAGTGATTGTGACCAGTTAGATGGGATGACGTCTAACTCCCAGATTTTAGCTAAAATATTAGTCAACCTAATCGCTAAAACTAGACCACTATCCTTAAAGACCTCTGGGGCCAATCCGTCTGGACCGGCTGCCCTTCCTCGTTTCAGATTACCTATAGCCTTTTGAACTTCAGCTAGAGTTGGGGGACCTACTTCAATGTTCCATTCACCCGGGTAAAGGAGTTGGATTAGGCGTGGGGTCGGCAACCCCATCCCGTAGAAAACAGCCTTGCTAAAAAAACGCTGACCAGAATAAAAAATTTGAAACACTTAAACTCTGACCTCAGGGTTCAAGCAAGGACTATGACGCCTCATGATGAAAGCCGAGGTTCTTCGGATGTCACGAAGCCGATGCCCCTTCTAACAAGCAGTGTAACAATTTTTATAAGTACATGGGGCGCCAAAAGGACCATTCAAATAACAACAGAAATGAGGAGATACAACTTGGTGGTTCTCGGAATCAGCGAACCCCATTGGACAGCAAAGGTTAGATACGAGAAAGATGCCACTGTACTCCGGTCACGAGAGGGAAAATGCTCCACACACTCAGGGAGTTGCTCTAATACTATCGAAAGAAGCAGGAAATGCAATTGTAAGATGGGAATCTCACGGATCCAGAATCATCAAAGCATCCTTCAAAACAAAGAAGGAGGGGATCACAATGAATATTATCCAATGTTATGAACCCACCTATGATAGCAATCATGATGATAAAGATCAGTTTTAATCGAGGCTGAAATCGATCATAGAGAAGTGCCCAGGAAAGGACCTGACAATCCCAATGGGAAAACTAAAAATCAAAGCCGGAATTGACAGCACCGGATATGAAGATGTCATAAGACGATATGGACTGAGAGAGAAAAACAAAAATCGGGAGAGATTTGCAAATCTATGTGCACTCAAAAAATTGGTTACGCGGCACAATATTCCCACACAAAGCTACATGGGTCTCACCGGACCACACCACGGGGAACCAGATATATATTTGTATCAATAAAAATTTCAGGACAATGGGAGATGTGAAAACCAGGAGAGGAGCGGACATAGCTTCAAGTCACCACCTGGTAGTTTCCACTGAAGCAAACAAGCAAGTGAAGAAGAGCGTTAGAGCCGACAAGCAGAAATACGTGAGAGACCTAGCAGCGACAGCGGGAAAAGCAGTAACAGAAGGAGATATGAAGCAACTGCATGACACAACAAAGAAACTGACAGGGAAATATAATAAACCAGAGAGACCCGTCATGGACAAAGAAGGCAAGACAATCATCGAGATCCAAGAACAGAGGAACAGATGAGAGGAACACTTTGAGGAACTCTTGAGTAGACCAGATTGGTCTAATCCAATGGACATCAAAGCAGCACACACAGACCTTCTTATAAATGTCACTCCACCAACGATCGAAGAAATCAGGCAAATCAAGAATGGGAAAGCAACAGGACCTGACAATATATCAGTCGAAGCATTAAAGTCAGACATATAAGTAATTGCAAGCATGCTCCACGTTCTATTTAGGAGGATTTGGAGGGAGAACAAGTGCCAACAGACTTGAAAGTATTCTTCATCAAGATACCAAAGAAAGGAGATCTGAGCAAGCGTAAGAGCTATAGAGGTATCACACTACTGTCGGTGCCAGGATACGCTTTCGACAGAGTGTTGCTGAAACGGAAGAAAGACTCAGCGGACGCCCAACTTCGAGACCGACAGGCCGGATTCCATAAGGATCGGTCGTGCACAGACCAAATCGCCACACTACGGATCATTGCTAAAGAATCGATTAAATGGTTTTCGTCACTGCACATCAACTTCCTTGACTATGGAAATGCATTTGACAATATGGATAGGAGAACCTTCTTGTACACTGATGTACCTGAGATCATCAACATCATACAGAATTCATGCGATAGACTACACTACAAAGTCGTGCATGGAGGACAGCTGACAGATGCATTCCAAGTAAGGACCGGAGTCAGACAAGGTTGCCTACTCTCCTCCTTTCTCGTTCTTCTGGTGGTTAACTGGATTACGAAGACCTCTATATCTGACGGGAAGCACAGAATAAAATGGAAAGTTTCGATGCAAATAGACGATTTGGACTTCTCAGATGACCTAGCTCTTCTATCCTATACATACGAATGCATATGAAGACAACTAGTGTAGTAGCAGCCTCTACAACAGTAGGCCTCAACATACACAACGGGGAAAAACAAGATCCTCAATTACAACACGGAGAACACCAACCTAATCACACTCTGGAGGAGGTGGAAAGTCTTACGTACCTGGGCAACATCATCTATAAACAAGGATGATCTGTCGCAGGTGTGAAGGCAAGGATGGGCAAAGCAAGGGCAGCATTCCTACAATTGAAAAGCGTCTGGGACTCAAAACAACTTTCAGCCAACATGAAAGTCAGAATCTTCAATACGAACGTCATGAAATTTCTACTGTGCGGAGATGAAAATTTGAGAACTACGGCAACCACTAACAAAAATGTACAAATATTTGTAAACAGTTGTCTACGCAAGATACTCAATGTCTGTTGATCGGATACCATCAGCAACAGCGTAGAACAAACCAGCTTCCAGTTGAAGATGGAAATTAGGAAGAGACGCTTGTGATGGATAGAACACACATTGAGGAAATCATCAAACTGCATCACGAAGCAAGCGCTAACTTGGAATCCTAAAGGGAAACGAAAAAGAGGAAGGGCAAAGAACACACTGTGTCAAGAATTAGAAGCAGACATGAAAAGGATGAATAGCGACTGGAAAGGATTGTCCAGGACAGAGTTAGATGGAGAATGCTGGTGGTCGGCCTATGCTCCTCGACGAGGGGTAACAGGCGAAAGTAAGTAATTACTGCTTTATTTAACTGTCCAAATTTATATTTCTCACTAGTGTGGCGCATATATATTTGGTGCCCCCCTATACCAATATTTATGTGTTCAAATAAATAAATAAATCAAAACAGATATTGACTTAAAAGTTGATTTTGTATGTTTTATCATATATGAATATCTTGTTCAGTATGTTTAAATCCCAATAGATATATCTCGTATGGAGGGATAAGTTTATAGTTATAACTCCCAAAATAATACGATCGGTTTAAAATTTACCACATGAACCTGCACTTCGTTAGTAATTTCCATCAATGGATAAATCAGTATTCCGTTCCTTTGTTGTGTGCCTTTCCAATCATTTAAATGTTATAGAAAGTATTGAATTTCGTCTATATTTTTGTAATATACTTCTTTTTCACAAACCAATTAAAGTATGTGGGATATGTTCTTCAAAATACGTCTTTGTTTAGCCAGAATAGATACTTCGTTTCGATAAGACGGTAGTTAGAAGACAACTAAAGTTTTCTTTAGTGGAAATCGTCCCTGGATAGAATCATGGCTCTAATTAGTTGTTCGTATAATTTTTTACCACTCGATATAAAAAATGAAATTAATCTTCAACTACACATTGATTTGGTGTAAACTATCCACTTTCCTTATATTGCTAGACTTCAATCATCTTTTGATGAAGTTGGATTATAGCCAGCAGTGACATCCAAAACATATGTTTCTTCCTATTTCGGACTCGTAAGCTGGACGCACTTTTATTCCGGTGCTGACGTTCACACTGGGACTCCAGCCCAATACCTATCACTTTAAACCCCAATACGCTGTTCACTAAATTAAAGAGTTCAGATTGCCACTAACGTGTTTAATAGATATGGAAAGTATGAATATCACCGAAATTTCGTGTGAATTCAACTGACGAATCATAAGTCCTCTTTCTGGATTCCACTGCAACCCAAAATCTAACTTTGATCTAGCTTGTAACTATATGGCAATATCAAGACAATCTGGTTAGTGTACACTTTATGTCGAAAGAAACTTACTTACTTACTTACTTACGCCTGTTACTCCTCGTGAAGGAGCATAGGCCGCTCACCAGCATTCTCCATCCAACCCTGTCCTGGGCAATCCCTTCAAGCTCTTTCCAGTTCTTATTCATCTTTTTCATATCTCCTTCTATTTCCCGATGTAATGTGTTCTTTGGCCTTCCTCTTTTCCGCTTCCCTTCAGTATTCCAAGTTAGCGCTTGTCTCGTAATGCAGTTTGATGATTTCCTCATTGTATGTCCTATCCATTTCCATCGTCTTTTCCTAATTTCCTCTTCAGCTGGAAGCTGGTTGGTTCTCTCCTACAAAAGGCTGTTGCTGATGGTATCCGGCAAATGGATGTTGTGTATCATGCGTAGACAGCTATTGATAAATAACTGTACCTTCTTGATGGTGGTTGTTGTAGTTCTCCAATTTTCAGCTCCGTACAGTAGAACTTCCTTGACGTTCGTATTGAAGATTGTGACTTTGATATTGGTTGAAAGTTGTTTTGAGTTCCATATGTTCTTCAGTTGAAGGAATGCCGCTCTAGCTTTGCCAATCCTCGCCTTGACGTCTGCATCTGAACCTCCTTGTTTATCGACGATGCTTCCCAGGTATGTGAAGGATTCCACATCTTCCAGAGTTTTGCCATCAAGAGTGATTGGATTGCTGTTCTCCATGTTGTGTTTGAGGACCTTGGTTTTCCCTTTGTGTATGTTGAGGCCTCCTGATGCAGAGCCTGCTGCTACACTGGCTGTCTTTATTTGCATTTGTTCGTGTGTATGTGATAGGAGGGCTAGGCCATCTGCGAAGTCCAAGTCGTCTAATTGGTTCTGAGCTGTCCATCGTATGCCGTGGTTTCCCGCAGATGTCGAGGTCTTCATAATCCAGTCGACCACCAGAAGAAACAGGAAGGGAGAGAGTAGACAGCCTTGTCTTACTCCAGTCCTTACTTGGAATGCGTCAGTCAGCTGTCCTCCATGCACTACTTTGCACTGTAGTCCATCGTATGAGTTCCGGATAATGTTGAAAATCTTCTCAGGAACTCCGTAGTGTCGAAGAAGTTTCCATAACGTCCTCCTATCTACACTGTCAAATGCCTTCTTATAATCAATGAAGTTGATGTAGAGTGACGAGTTCCACTCAATTGATTGTTCGACGTTGATCCGTAGTGTCGCAATCTGGTCTGTGCACGACCGGTCCTTACGGAATCCAGCTTGTTGATCTCGAAGTTGAGCGTCTACTGCGTCTTTCATCCTGTTCAGTAACACTCTGTTGTTCTTCCTTCCTTTGATCCTGTCCAGTGTTTCTATAGAGATCCATTCCTTGTGATGATGCTTCTTGAGGCCCAGAACCTCTTGACACATTGAAGTTAATGCTTTTTTGATACCTTTCCAGTTATCCTCCATAGTAGTTTCTTCTTCCTTCAGCAGATCCTGTAGGGCTTGGAACCTGTTGTTGAGAGCTATCTTGAATTCATTGAGTTTGTCAGTATCTCGAAGGAAGGCTGTATTGAACCTTTGTGGTGCTGTTTGTCCAGTTGTCCAGTTCTTCTTTAGCTTCAGTTTCAATTTGGCCACAACCAGGTGGTGATCTGAAGCTATGTCCGCTCCTCTCCTGGTTTTCACATCTTCCATTGTCCTTCGGAACTTTTTATTGATGCAAATATGATCTATCTGGTTCTCTGTGGTGTGGTCCGGTGAGATCCATGTAGCTTTGTGTATACGTTTGTGTGGAAATATTGTACCGCCTATGACCAATTTATTGAATGCACATAGATTTGCAAATCTTTCCCCGTTTTCGTTTCTCTCTCCCAGTCCATGTAGTCCCATGATGTCTTCATATCCGGTGTTGTCCATTCCGACTTTGACGTTTAGATCTCCCATCAGAATGGTGAGGTCCTTTCTCGGGCACTTCTCTATGATTGATTGCAGCCTCTCATAGAATTGATCTTTGACGTCGTCGTTGCTATCATTGGTGGGTGCATAACATTGGATAATGTTCATTGTGATCCCCTCCTTCTTTGTTTTGAATGATGCTTTGATGATTCTGGATCCGTGAGATTCCCATCCTACCAGTGCATTTCGTGCTACTTTGGATAGCATTAGAGCAACTCCCTGAGTGTGTGGAGCATTTTCCTCTTCGTGACCGGAGTATAGCAGCATCTCTCCCGTATTTAGACTTTGTTGTCCAGCTTGGGTCCGATGGGTTTCGCTGATTCCCAGTACTGCCAAGTTGTACCTCTTCATTTCCGCTGCTATTTGACTGGTCTTCCCGGTCTCCCTCATTGTCCGGACGTTCCATGTACCTATAAAAATTTTTACATTGCTTGCTAGAAAGGACATGAGCCTCATGGCTTCCGAAGGAACTCGGCTTTCACCATGAAGCGTCATATTACCTCTAACTCCCAGGGCAGAGTTTAAATGGTTTGAGTTATTTTTTCTGGTTAGCGTTTTTTTAGCTAGTTAGTTTTCTACGGGATGGGGACGCTAACCCCATGCCCAACCCTCCTCCTTTACCCGGGCTTGGGACCGGCAGTAACTCTAGAAGAGCTACGGGCGGAGTTCGAAAGAAACTGATCGATCCTAATTCTTAATATCAACAACAGAAAAAGTACAAACCCTTACAAATTCAAATGTTTTTGTTTGAGTAGTACAGTCAATGAACACAAAACCCTAATAAAATGAATTAACAAGGTTTTTTTTTGAGATATATATTAGTGAGTTGATGGATTTGATAAGTTGTACGATAAATACCATTGGGAAATAATCCCTTAATTTCATTATCATATCTCTCAAAGTAATTCTATTCGCTAATTTTTGTTATTAGGGATTCGAAAAAGATTTGGAAAGTTTACATTCAAAATTAGCAATGACTCAATCAAATTTAATAGAATCTCGTGAGAATTACAAGAAATTCGCTTTAAATACAAAACAAAATCTTGATCAAATTGTAAAAGCTATACAAACGTTTATGAATTGGCCAGAATCCGGTTCATTGAGTCAACAAACTCCAATAACAATATGTTCAGTTTTTCGTCGGTTAAGACATTTAGAAAGACGTTTAGAATTTGCTAACTCTCGTCTTCCTGTTATACGCACTCATTTATTATTATCATCATCATTAGCACATCGGAAAGCAAAAATAGACCAGTCAACGCAAGTCAGCTACGAATTAAAACATTGGATTGGTGATATTTTATCAGAATCAGAGAAAGAAGAGTAAGTCAAAGTCGGTTCCATTTAAATCCCTGTCATCTTAATATTTACAAATTCATAGAACAATTTATTATTTTGTTGTAACTAGATAATAACTGATTTTTGTGATTTACAACAGATGTTCTATCTAATTCTTGTTCATTCTTCTCATGTCTATCTCCATTTCCCGGCGTAATGTGTTCTTTGGTCCTTCTCTCCTCCTTCGCACTTGAGGATTCCATGTGAGGGCTTGTCTTGTGACGCAGTTCGGTGTCTTCCTCAATGTGTGTCCTATCCACTTCCAGCGCTTCTTCCTGATTTCTTCCTCCACTGGGATCTGGTTTGTTCTCTCCCATAGTAGGTTGTTGCTAATAGTGTCCGGCCAACGGATCCGAAGTATTTTCCGTAGACAACTGTTAATAAACACCTGTATCTTCTGGATAATGGCTTTCGTGGTTTTCCAGGTTTCCGCCCCATACAGTAGAACTGTCTTCACATTTGTATTGAAAATTCTGACTTTGGTGTTGGTTGACAATTGTTTTGAGTTCCAGATGTTCTCCAGTTGTAAATATGCTGCTCTTGCTTTGCCGATCCGTGCCTTCACATCTGCATCAGATCCACCGTGTTCATCGATGATACTGCCCAAATATGTAAAGGTTTGTACATCTTCCAAATCTTCTCCGTCAATTGTGATTGGGTTGGTGCATGCTGTGTTGTATCGGAGAATTTTGCTTTTCCCTTTGTGTATATTGAGACCTATTGCTGCTGAGGCTGCTGCTACACTGGTCGTTTTCTACATTTGTTGTTGTGTGTGCGATAGAAGAGCCAGATCATTTGCGAAGTCTAGATGTCCACTGTATTTCCTGCTTCCCTTCAGATGTTGACGTCTTCATGATCCAGTCGATCAGCAGGAGAAAGAGAAAGGTTGAGAGTAAGCAACCTTGCCTGACACCAGTCTTTACTTCGAAGGAGTTTTTCAACTGGCCTTCATGAACGATTTTACAGTTAAATACATCGTAGGAATTCCGTATGATATTGACTATCTTCTGAGGCACACTGTAGTGTGGCAGAAGCTTCCATAATGTTGTTCTGTCTACGCTGTCAAATGCTTTTTCATAGTCAATAAAGTTGATGTAGAGCGATGAATTCCATTCAATTGATTGTTCCACAATGATCCGTAGAGTTGCGATTTGGTCTGTACACGATCTATCCTTACGGAATCCTGCCTGTTGGTCTCGGATTTGGGCGTCTACGGAGTCCTTCATCCTGTTTAACAATACCCTGTTGAAGACTTTTCCTGGTATTGAAAGAAGAGTGATTCCCCTGTAGTTGTCACAGTTGCTGAGATCGCCTTTCTTTGGTATTTTGACTAGAAGTCCTTCTTTCCAGTCTGTTGGTACCTGTTCCTCATCCCAAATCTTTCTGAAGAGAATGTGGAGTATCCTTGCAGTTACCGCTACGTCTGCTTTCAGTGCCTCTGCTGGAATTTTGTCTGGTCCTGCTGCTTTGCCACACTTGATTTGTCTGATGGCCATGCTCATTTCTTCAATTGTTGGTGGGCCAACATCGATTGGGAGGTCCGTGAGTGCTGCTTCGATGTTGGGTGGGTTCAGTGGGGCTGGTCGATTCAAGTGTTCTACCCACCTGTTTCGTTGTTCTTCAATGTTGGTGATTACCTTGCCTTCCTTGCTTTTCACTGGTCGTTCTGGTTTACGGTGATTTCCAGAGAGTTTCTTTGTTGTGTCATACAGTTGTCTCATGTTTCCTTCTCTGGCAGCCTTTTCCGCCGTCATTGCCAAATCTTCCACATATTTACGTTTGTCAGTTCTGATGCTCCTCTTCACTTGCTTGTTTACTTCTGTGTATTCAGCCTATGCCTTGGCTTTTTCTGCTCTTGTTCGACTGGTATTGATTGCTCCTTTCTTGAATCTTATCCAGTGTATCGACCGTGATCCAATCCTTGTGATGGTGCTTCTTTTGGCCCAGAACCTCATGACATGTTGAAGTGATTGCTTCTTTTATCTCTTTCCAGTTGCTCTCCATCGTAGTTCCTTCTCCATTGAGTAGATCATGAAAGGCTTGGAACTTATTGCTGAGGGTTATCTTGAATTTATTGAGTTTGTCATTATCCCGAAGAAGAGCCGTATTAAATTTTTGTGATATTGTCCTCCCCGTTGTCCAGTGCCTCTTGAGTTTCAATTTCATCTTGGCGACCAGCAAGTGATGATCTGATGCGATATCAGCTCCTCTCTTTGTTCTCACGTCCTCCATCGTCCTCCTGAACTTTTTGTTGATGCAGATATGGTCGATTTGGTTCTGTGTGCTGTGATCCGGTGAAGTCCATGTGGTTTTGTGTATGCGTTTATGTGGGAATATAGTCCCACCTATGACCAGTTTATTGAAGGCACATAGATTTGCAAATCTCTCACCATTTTCGTTCCTTTCTCCCAGTCCGTGTCGTCCCATGATCTCTTCATATCCGGTGTTGTCAATTCCAACCTTGGCATTTAGGTCTCCCATCAGAATAGTCAGGTCTTTTGTTGGGCACTTCTCGACGATTGACTGCAGCCTATCGTAGAATTGATCTTTAGCGTCTTCATTGTATTCGTTGGTAGGCGCATAGCATTGGATGACGTTCATTGTAATGCCCGTTTTCTTTGTTTTGAAGGAGGCTTTGATGATCCTTGGTCCATGAGATTCCCATCCTATAAGTGCATTTTGTGCTTGTTTGGACAGCATCAATGCAACTCCTTGTGTATGTGTAGCATTTTCTTGTTCATGTCCAGAGTATAACAGCAGCTCCCCTGAAGCTAGTCGTTGTTGTCCAACTTGCGTCCAATGTGTTTCACTGATCCCAAGCACCTCTAAATTGTATCTCCTCATTTCTGCAGCAATTTGGAAAACTCTCTGTCTCCCACATTGTGCGAGCATTCCATGTACCTAAGTAAATGGTTGCTCTGGTTGTCAGAAGGGGCATCGGCCTCGTGACTTCCGAAGAAACTCGGCTTTCATCATGAGACGTCATAATTCTTCTAAACGAAGACCTCCTGACTCCCAGGGCAGAGTTTAAATGGTTTGAAAAATTTTTTCTGGTTAGCGTTATTTTAGCGAGTTAGTTTTCTACGGGATGGGGTCGCTAACCCCATGCCCAACCCTCCTCCTTTATCCGGCCTTGGGACCGGCAGTAGCCCCCGGAAGGACTCCAGGCGGAGTTTCGAATATCATTAGTCTTTCATTAACCTGCCCAATCTCTTTGAATCTTTGTTCATTTCCGGTATTTGTAGTCTTACCAACAATCTTTTGTCACGCATATCGATGATTTAGCGTTTCTCTTTGAAAAAGACTTAGACTTTGTAAAAAAAAATGGCAGCTATTCTGAAGAATGTTGTCTGTGTTTTGCTTATGATAAGAAAAAAGCAGTGTATAGAATACATAAAAAGGAACTTGTTTTCTTTTTGCATTGAAAATCAAAATCTTGTAAAAGTAAGTTTATGGTCTAAATTAGACGTGACAAGAACGCTGAGCAATAATCGACCAAATCTAATCTGGCTTACCTATATGTCCTTGCATAATTAAATAATGACATCTATATTCTTATAGCTTTTTGTGCGATTCCAATTCACCAACGATATATTATGTTTTCTATGCAACAAATATTGATATGTTGGATTTATTTCCATAGTCATAAAAGTATTGCATAATAATCACAATCTGTGCAATTTCTATTTTTTTTAATAGGATTATTTCTCAGGCTCAAACCGAAGCTCTTAACGCTATAAAAGAGCGTGATCGAGCATTAGAACAGTTGTCCGATTATGTTAGATCATTTGATAATCGTGTTCAAGCTGCTGAGAAAGCAGGTTTGTCTTAGTTTTGATTGCACGATATTATTCTAAGTTTGATCTATTCATATCTAATTCTTAAATCATCCTAGAAGTACAAGAGTCATCATTACATGTGTATTCATGTATTTCACAGAACATTTCCCTTTATCTTGGGGAAAGGGTCCCCAAATACCCTGGTACAGCCGAGAGTGGGGATAATCAGCTCCCCCTCTCGAAATGCTCTCTTATGTCCACGTGCATACAACCACTGCCAGGGAAGTCTTACTCACTGCCTTCTCGCGGTAGGTATGTTGTTTATGAAATTGAGAGGATGAATAGCGAATGTCCGGTGCTTTACCCGGGTCGGTAGAAACGGAGAGTCCACATAGGGTAGTTGGAAAACTCTGATTCCAAACCAATGGTGTACATAAGTTCCAGGATCCTGAAGGAAGAAATGGCGTGTGAACCAGTCGTTGGTCAGTAGCTACATCTGACGTTGCTCCACTACTTTGTGGATCCAACCTTAAGGTCAGAGGCTCTAGGTGTTGCCCCCATGAGGAAACCACCTGCTTCGGTTTCAGGACCCGGGCAGTATCCCAGCCCTCACATAAATCGAATGATTTATTTGGTACCCCCTTGTACCAATGTTTATGTGTTCAAATAAATAACTCTATCCCACATCTCACATTAAATGTCTTGTAATTGTACATTAAAAAATAACTATATTTATAAAACGGACTTATTCTAAAGTTAATTTTAACTTATCTGTTTTTAGTTGAAAAAGAATTATCAGAACTTCGGGAAACAAACAGAATTTTGAATTTATCTTTACATGATGAACAAAAGGTCAGTTAGTTTTATTGATTAAAACTAAATAGAGGTTACTACTCACTAATTAATGTAAACACCTCAGTCCTGCAAGTAGATCAACAGTGACCGGAATAGTTCAGTGGTAACATTTCTAGTAACAGTTCTAAGTGACTTGTTCATTTTTCTAAAGCAGCATCATTCCCTTCAAGATTACAAATCCAATTTATTCCGAGTACCAAGCAGCATAAAACGTACATTCAAAGCTTTCTACAGATTGCTTCTTATTGCTTAACATCAAAGTGATTTATTTAAATTCAGAGACTAATTAGTATAGGAATGGGTCTTGTAAAGAAATGTACGCCAAATATTGGTTATTTAAAGTTCTATGTTTTCATAGTGAAAGATAATTTTGTTTTTACGTAGTGTCTACACAATGTATGTAAGATCCCTATACATGAATTAATTCTAAGTGATCTGTCAGTCGTTTCATATATGGATATTATTATATTCTAAAAATGTTCAGAAGTTTACAATATGTATTACAACACTTAGTCTCTTAATATTAAATTTCTTTATACAACTTATGCATAACTTTCAAGTTTCTTTTATAAAATATTCAACCCAAATAGTATGTCTACGATTGAGTTCTCTTCCCATTCTCATTGTTTTCTGTGGCGCATATATATTTGGTGCCCCCTTGTACTAATATTTGTGTTCAAATAAAATAAATAAAAAGTAGATGTTTAATCAACAATAAATATCAACGTCGCAAATCAACCAATAATCATTCACTTCTTTACATCGTAATAGTGCTATATATTCTATTCATTTCTAATACCTTCATAGTCAACGGTAAACACCTGAATATAATAATAAATGTCTGTAAACGCTCATAGTGATGTAAAGTGAATAGTCTAGTTAGAACTACGCTACCAATTCTATTAGTTCTATATATGAAAATATTTCTTACTAGGTGGGCTAAACATTTTTAGTTACTGTTACTTTTATTAGTTTTAAAAATGACTATAATGACCAGCTGAATGCTTGTTAGTGACACCTTTTTTCACTGATCAGATAAGGCTGATCAAAGTAATGATTACTTATTTCTTTTGTCTAACCTCTCTACCTCTTTCTCAGTAATTCGTCATAAAAATCTGGTTAAATTATGAAACCTGTTTGGTACTACGTATCCAACAGTCCATACTTTATTTCTATGTATGAACGTTTCTCATCAATGTTTTACAGAAACTATACTTCAATGGAACGAAGTAGAACTAATTCACTGTGTGCATTAGTCACTGTACTTATTTTTAGTTTCTTCGGTCCTTGTCAGTTTGGGAGTTGATGTTTTCTCAGTATAAACAAAATAAGGTTTTTTCCTTGACTTTTATCGGCTTACACTACTTACAGTCTTGTTCTGTGAAAATCTATCCTTTAAAAGAGGCTATCCAAACACCGCGAAATTTATTCCACTATATCATCAAAATGTTTTAAAATATGATTTCCTATCGCTGAGAAATATATAATTCCAATTATAAGTAAGTAGTACGAAGTTATTAAATCATCTAGACAAGTCCCGAGTTTTTCAGTACTTGAGCAAGAGTTTTTTTATTTTTACGGTTAGCTAACCTATCTTTTTTTTACCATAACTATTAAATTTATTCCAATGGCAATATAAATACATTGAAGTAAAAGTCCTTTCAAATTTAAATAATATTTTACTTTACACTTTACTTCCCATATTAGAAATTAAAAGAATGTTCAGATCAATTAAAAAGTGAGAAACTAACTAATAATGATCTTGAACAAAAGTATATAAATGAAACTGGACATTTAAAAACTCAACTCTCTGAAACGGATATGAAGCTTACCAAAGCTTTAACGGAACTACGTCGGGCTGAACGCCGTGTAGATCGAGAAATTAATGAAAGAAAGTTACAGGTGACTTTAAGATTTTGTTTTCATTTTCTTATGAACTCAAAGAGATATTTTCGGCATACAACCAGATTAAAATCATGTTTTATAAAATGTAGAAAAGACAGGTTTACTAATTAAGATATCCTTCGAAGTAGTAGATGTACTTAACTTCAAACAATAATTTGAGCGTTCTCAATTGTTAACCTTTAAAGACAGATGACGTGTCTGTACATGATTAGATCCAACGTAGTTTCATTACAATACTTATAAGAAATCTATTTCAGATTGGGACTCATTCCCGTTGTTAAGAATGTAAATTTTCATTGACGCTACCCATTTTATTGTAAATAATATTCTTTTATCTTTCTCCTTAGTACGATTCTAGGTTATTACGAGCCTTATCTGGATATAACAGTTGCTTATATTAAGCATTTTTTGACACTGTGCTTCTGTTATTACTTCATATAATAGAATTACAGTTTGCGTTTGTGTGGTCATATAATTAAAACAATTCCTGCAAATGACTCATATTTGACATCAATACAAGCTAAGATAGCATTTTTCAGTTTATCGAACTAGTTATTTCATATACTCATATCCAAACACCATCTACTTCAAATCACTATTTTTGCTGACATAAAATTAGTTTCGGAGGGGAAGAGGCTTTTCACAACGAAATATGACATCAATTAATGATGTTATCGTTGGTCGGATCCAAGTGCCCTAACTTTTCAGATGGGTCAGCTGTCAGGTGATATAACTCAAAAGCTGCTAGTGGCACAGATGTATCACTATTTTCCTCCGACAACTAGACTATTTCCTGTTTTTCTTCATTGCTTTCGTTCTATTTTTTTACACAGGTGTTATGTTCAAGCCGAAAAACATTCGTTCAAGGTTCTAGTTACTTCCTTCCTGTGTATTTAGTTCCATGTAGTAATATTTGTTTAGTGTTGTAACTATATTGGACATATATCTAGTACTTCCAAGACACAATTGTCGTAGGAACATAACCTGTGTATAAAATTAGAGGTCTTAAACTAGTGAGATGCATCTAAAGGCAAATCGATTGTAGACAATTCTCCCACTTTTTATCACAATTTTATCTTTAGTTTTTTCTTCGTTGGTTCAACACATAGATCAACAGTATTGAGAATACCTACAAATCCAAAATCCAAACTCTAGAGAATGCACTTCATTCGTTTTATCCAGAAACTTATCATTGCTATGGTAACAATACAGCGAAGTCATCAAATGTTATTCAAAAAATGACGAGTCCAGTAGTACCTGCATTTACAAGCCATATTGGTAGGTTTATTTTAAGTCGCTTAACTTTTTCACATTTTAGATCTGGATGAATCAATTCGTAAACTTGACCACCTTGCTGATCGACTAAATAGCGATTTGTCAAGCGATTCAGATGCTGGAAAAGATGTTGATCAGTGACTTGTAGAAATATGAAGGCTGTACATATTTTTGTTTGTCTTTACCGTGATACACTACATCAAAATTATACTAATATAGGAAATGTTAATATACATATAACCAGCGGAAAATTCCCTAAATGTAATTCCTATTTATGAAGTTTTTGACAGTGTGCCATTCAGAAATCGCCAAATTATAAGTGCATGTGGTTGACCAACAAATGGCTTAATTTTTCAAGGAAAATATAAACCACTGATAGATTTGATTTCCTAAAGAACAAATAAACAAATGGGTTCACATACAATCAATTCAGTTTAGTTAAATAAACTTCCTTTCTCACTATCCATCTTTTCTTCCGAGTAGTCGGGTTTGTGCATAGAAAGTATGTATCAATATTGACTCGAGAACAACTTTTACTTCACTCGCTTAAAAACAAACGGATTTGTATACTGCATGGTTTCATATGAGTAGTAATTAAGAAATTAAAGTGCACTAGTACACAAACACTCAAATAACATGGAATTCGGCAAGAACGAAATTATTAAAAAATAATTATCGTGAATTGAGTGTTCTTCTTGACCTCATACCGTCTAGATGTTACCTATTGTAAATTTTGTTTCAGCGTACAAATTGCTTAGTCTACAGAGCTGATTACTCATACTGTATGTCTGCTATATGATTTCCAGAGTTACTAGATGTGAAAAGTAATTGTTAGCCTAGTTAGCACCTAATTTAGTCAACATGTAGCAACTTTTCATAACACAGTATCGACAAAAGAACGTCGAGATGATATAGCTTTTCCTAAAGCTTTCTTGTGTGTTTCTGAACTTAATTTTCATAAACTGATGTTAGCTAAAATATTCGGAGTAAAAAAGTTTCCAATTTGATGTAAACAAATCAAATTAACACTTTAATTTTGACAAGCATCATGTCATAAATTATCGGCTTCATTTAGAAGTACTCTTATGCAAATAAAAGTTATTGGCTTGAAGAATTTGTTAGCAAATGCTACTTTGTAGCTTTTACTTACTCTACAGCACTACTTATAAGTGAGCAAGTGCTTCTCATTGTAAATCTCAAAATATGCACTGTCCTAAATGTGAAAATTCCCAGAATTACGACGCTTTTGTTGGGTCGTCTCCAGATTTATTTGTATATATAGAGTAAGCTTATTGTTTGGCGAAACGTTATCCTGTGGACAAACTATTGATAATCTTTTGAGTAATATTCATGAGAGAGTCACTAGCATCAATAACAAGGTATTTCTCATCTTCTCCAAATGACTCCAATGTTTCTAGCTGACTTTCTATAAGTGAAGGGTGTGCAAAATGTCCCTTGCGCTCACTGACCCGCTTCTCTAGCAGACTTTTATTTGCACTTAGCAACACAAAAAGTGTCTTTGTTTGGTTATTTGCATCGTTGCTACTGGATAAAACATTTCGGTAGGACTTTTTCAAGGCACTGCATGCTAATATGGCATTCTTGTGTTGCACTAACTCACTTCTTAGTGACTGAAGCCATGGAAAACGATCTTCATCATTCAGCGGAATACCCATAGACATTTTTAATCGATTTCCTTCAGAATGATAGTCATCACCTTCTATAAATGGCCAGTTAGTTCGAATAGCTAACGAATTTCCTACTGTTGATTTCCCACAACCACATGGTCCCATAATTACAATGATCATATTGATTTATATTGGGCCTATAAGTAGAAAAAATTGAATCCTGCGATTAGTATTTTGATTACTGACAGGAACGTAAACTGTATAATGACTAAACTACATTTGATGTGTCTAGCTTAAAAGCATCAGAATAAGGGAGAAACTCCACAAAGAGATTCGGTGTCAATGAGGTGAAAATTCAGCCGTCCAGTGCCTTTTTGATTACTCTTGGATAGTCAGTTTTCCTAGTCATCTCAACCAATGAGACATTTCTCGAAGTCAAACCTTTAATGTTACACTTCTCGCCATTTCACAAAAATACCTCCAAGACTTCCCAATACTTTCACAGGTCAATTAGCTTTTCTATCCAGTCGATCTGAGTTAAAATATTGGTGTATGCATGAAAAACAATATATTCGGAAAAATCAGATTACGGTAGTAAGCGTTTTTAATAAGATTAGTGTATAATTTATACGTTTCCGTTGTCACTGAGATGTATGCTTATCGTCTCTTTGATTCAAAAATGTAATAAAGACTAGCAATTAGTATAGGGTGTTCTGGTAAACTTGAATAAAAATGTGTCAAGGCTTTTATACCCGGTAGGATGGATCCATGCTGATGGAGGACACGACGGATACATACTGCTAAACGCATCACATTTCCTTCCAAAATAACTTCGGTTTTTCCCTCATTTCATGAAAGAAACCTCGTGTTGAGATGTAAGTTATTGTAAGGTCTTATTTACACTATCTGGTAGAAATTCCGATGTCAGTAGGCCGTGACTCACAAAAGCAGTATTACTCTCTATGCGCTTCTAAAATCGACAATTGGAAATATCTCTTTATAAGTAGTCCTAAATAATATAAATCTAGTTTCGTAGTTTAATTACGTACATGTGATTTTACATGCCATTAAATGTACGAGGATTTCCGCTTAGCAGTTAGCCACACCGTATCAATATACTTAATGAAGTACCCGAGAAAAGCAAGCTAGGAGCAGTCTTGACAAACTAGGGGCATAAGCGTAGTGCCGAAGGACAATTGGTTGCGGCCGGTTGTACATCCTTATTTGAGTCGTTTTAGACGAGACGACCGCCCGATTTTAAAGCCTTCATCGCTGGAGACGGGAATCTTTAGAAAGGTGAGGTGTGACATGCTTAAACCTGATCCTTACTAGCTCCGAAATTGGTGGGAAGCCACTATAGTAAACTTTGGAAAAATGGCAAAAAATACCCTAAATTTCCCCAGGATCTAAGAGAAATGGGCCTACATTTATTAAGAAAACTCCAAAAATTTTCATCATTTTGGGGAAAAACCCAATGTTTGTAGAAATTTTCAAATTATGCGAAGCGTATTATTTCAGAATATTATTTCATATCCATTGGATTATTAAACCTTAAAATATTAAATTACAATGAATATTCGTTAATTTTTATACAATAAAGAATTTTGGTCAGGAATAGTCTATCGAATTTCAGGTCTTGTTTTAGTACGTCAAACAGGCACGAGTTGTCGGCTTTAACCCACTTTTCCAAAAAAATTCGAACGCCATGCAGGTGAGTTATTTGAACTGTCAGGAACTTCGATCACTGTTCATGTTCAGTCTTACTTAAGTTAATTGTCTCTTTCAAAATAATAATTTACAGCTCGATAAGATTGCTAAAAGGCGTGCTCAAGCCGTTAAAGACTTGAGGTTGCTGGGAAGTTAAAAGCTGAATTTACAAAACAGTATCAGTTAACGAGCAGTGACGAAGAGAACGACAATTCGGTTGCCGTCACAGAAGTAGGAACCACCTTGTGTGCAATATGTATTAAAACAAACATGTAAAGTGGTTTTAGCGAACCTGTTTTTGGATCACCAGCCACGTTCATTTTCTTTTTTTCTTGCGTCATGCAAGAATGTGTCTTACCATAATCATGGCTTGTATTATCTCCTTTTCCGTCACAAATAACAGCAACTAATTCAACTGTTTAATGTACCTGATACTTATCTACATAAATATCTACTATTAGGAACCCTTGTAACTCAGATATAAGTGCTGCAGACATGTCGTTGAAATCAGATGGTTTTAACTTCACCACTGCAGGACCGAACTATGAATACATTACTAACTGATGGACCAGTAATGCGATCTAAGATCGGTCACAGCTGTTGGTTAGAGCTTTTGAGCAAGCTCAGACCATCGTGGTTCAACTGCAGGTTCAATTCCGTGAAACGTAGTCAATTTTCGGGAATCCTCAGTACACTTGATTACGATCCCAAATGGAAGAACGTTCCTGATCCCACTATTTTGAGATCGGTGTCGTAGCATCGGTGTAGAACACTCCGGACGGATATTGGAAGTTTGGGAATGCGCACGCGAAAAAGTTCCAGAATTTCGTCAGGCTTTTTAACTGTAATGTCACCACTTTTCATCATCCTAATGACAATTCTGTTTACTTCAGCGAAGATATCTCTATTCGGCGAATTCATTTTCAATGCTTTACACTCGCAAATATATACTTATTTTTACAGGTTGATAATAGTACTGTTAATAAGCTTGTTATACATGTTGACAGTGAGGTTAAATAAATTCTGTTTACCTCTTTTTCATTGAAAGATGAATGGCTGGAGACATTTCTGAAACTACATTACCAATAAATTGTTAATAAATTAAGCTATACGACAGTTGGCTGTAGTGTCAGAACACTGGACGGAACTACATGAAGCAGTGGCTATATCTGAGACAATGTTAGTACACTGCTCTGTTGCTGGGGTGACCCTACATCTGTGACGGCAACTGGATTGTCGTTCTCTTCGTCACTGCTCGTTAACTGATACTGTTTTGCAAATTCAGCTTTTAACTTCCCAGCAACCTCAAGTCTTTAACGGCTTGAGCACGCCTTCTAGCAATCTTTTCGAGCTGTAAATTATTATTTTGAAAGAGACAATTAACTTAAGTAAGACTGAACATGAACAGTGATCGAAGTTCCTCACAGTTCAAATAACTCACCTGCATGGCGTTCGAATTTTTTTGGAAAAGTGGGTTAAAGCCGACAACTCGAGCCTGTTTGACGTACTAAAACAAGACCTGAAATTCGATAGACTATTCCTGACAAAAATTCTTTATTGTATAAAAATTAACGAATATTCATTGTAATTTAATATTTTAAGGTTTAATAATCCAATGGATATGAAATAATATTCTGAAATAATACGCTCCGCATAATTTCAAAATTTCTACAAACATTGGGTTTTTCCCCAAAATTTACTCAACCTTTGGGGAAGGCTATTACTTTTTAGGGATTTCCACAAAATTTGCACGAAGTTGGCAGTTCGGGTCCATCTGTTATGCGAAGACAACATAGCTGCGGATGCTGTATTTCTGAGGAAAATTCCTTACTGCAATATTTCTCAAATAGACTAGTTTATTCCTTGCAGTACTAAAAGTAAGTCACTTGTTATCCACCAAACTTTATATTTATGTCAGATCCTTCTGAAATACTGGCTTATCATCTTGGTTGCAAACTTCCCTCCAAAATTTCGCATCGTCAACGAAAGCTAACCAGACAATTTTTGCTGAGAAGGTCATTCATGTAAATTAAAAAAGAAAGAGATCTTAATATTGAACATTGTTGGACGTTACGAGCACAATCTATAATCCGAGAAATTGAAGTTTACATTGACTCTAAAACGTCTATAATAGGGTATGATGATGCGAGACAGTCCATTAATGGCGACTTGCCCAATTATTTGAGATTATCGTTGAAAAATGTATAACTGATCCTAACAAAAGATTTTCAGAAGTTAAGGTATGTAACATCAACCTTCGTCTCGATCAGGAATGGTTAGCAGACTCATGACATAACAGCGACCTTTTCCGGATCTATGTTATTGGAGTGAATTGAAGTTTATAGACAATAAATATTCACGTAGACCAGAGTGTATCAAAGACTCCATAATCTCAGATTGTTTTGAGAGAAGTGATACTAACCGAGTGCTTAATAGTTCTTTGCTTCCCCCTACTTTAAAACGTACCGTGATATGTCCTGGTTTCCAGTTTTCTGAGACAGTGTCCTTGCTTAGCGAATTCGAGGATAAACCATCAAGAGGTTTTCCGATGATTAAAGCCACTTCTCTCAGTATAATAGAATGAAATATATCAAGGACAGGGAAAGTGTCCCTGTTTGGAAGCTGGTGTTTCTGACACACTGAGTCAGCTCCTATGTTCACTTCTGAGAGTCCTGTCAAGTTCTATGTACTGCTCATGTCGATGTAGCTTGTATGTGACAGTCGACATGTTTGTATATTCAGTTCTTCCGGAAGGTTACTGGGGCCAATTTACCCAAAATTTACAACATTCCATTTTCGGCTTGTTTAAGAGAGGCTAGATGACGGGATAAGATTTTCGGATTGATGACACGTTTATTGATTTGCTTTATCTGATAATAAAGCCTGTATTTTTTTGTGGCATTTTAATTTGACTAAAATTTGTACGAACCGTATGAATATGCTATAAACACAAACCTATTTAACTCTATGTCTTACCTAGGCTAACCCTATTTGTGTTAAGATTGTAATAGGAAGCTAAACACAGAATTCATTGAAGGGATTTACTTCAAGCATTCGTTTATCTAAACAGATATTTGAGATCAGATGCATGAAAGTAATTTAAAGCGGACAGAAAATGGTGAGTGAATCAAAACATTTTGGTAAGGCGTGACTCAGTATTTATGGTCAGACAAAAATAGGCTTCAGTTACGCGATGGGTAGGACGAGCAGTGAACACACATGCAGTCATATAAAAACAGTCTAGGTTGATAAGCGAATAATTAAAAAGGTCAGAATGTGACTTCAAAAGATTAAATAAACCTATCCGTCCGAAATCTAGAACAAGCTATGTGGACTTGATGAAGTGCCAAACACTACACTTTTCTTGTTACCTTTTTCCACCGGTTTCTTGACTATTTGAACTGCTGACATATGCTGTTGTCACTGCTTGGTTTATATTCCAACCATCGATCCCTCTCGAGTCTCAGCGTTTGAAGGGTGTCATTCTTTATCACTGAACGTTGCCTGAAATTTCCGAGGAACGCTTAGGATACAGACTATTTTGAGGCTCATACGATCGTGTGAAGTAAGAAATATTAACGAGTGTCCACATCAAGTTGAGAGTGGACTTTCCAGTCCACCTGCTATAGATCGACTTGTAAATGTGATACATTCTGATTTCAAAGCTCGTTGTTAGTAGCATGTATAGGCTCATTTTTGCCGATAGAATTTAAGGCTATGACAGCATGATCACTCCTAATCAGGAGAGCCAGAATTATGAGGTCGTCAATTAAGAATGCTTCATTTGTAAATATTCAGTCTAAGTGTGACGACGTCTCACTATTTCTTTAGGGAACTGCTGGCTTCACATTTTCGAATAATCCCGGGCCTTCAGTAAGGTTGAAAAATAGAGATGCTGTAGAGCTCTCACCTCCAATATACGTGTGTTCAGAGAAGTTGACTTTAAAATGATTGAAGTCTCATAGAATCAGGATATGAGTGTATCCGAGACGAATTGAACAGGAAAATGCATCCACTATATGGTTGTCTAACTCGGTTTCAGCAATGGACTTCCTGTAAATGACTCCACTTAGAAATCTCGAGGTGTCAGTCAATTTTACTGAGCGCTACACCAATTCGTCAAGGTTGATAAACTCTTGAGTGTACACTTGACGCGCAACCAAACAACATCGCACGTACAGAGCTGCTCCACCCTCCATTCCTGTTTCTCCGTCGTTGCGAAACAAAGATAAGCCGAGTATCGTTAGCTCCTAGTCCGTAATTTCGGATGTCCATGTTTCAGATATTCCTATCACATGTGTATTATAGACTTACTTAGTTCACGCAACTCATATTTCTACCGTAACTCCGCCTGTATCTCTTCCAGAGTTACTGCCGGTCCCAAGCACGAGTAAAGGAGGAGGGTTGGGGATGGGGTTAGCGTCCCCATCCTGCAGAACACTAACTCGCTAAAAAACGCTAACCAGATAAAATAACTCAAACCATTTAAACTCTGCCCTGGGAATTAAAATGTCTTTATTTAGAAGAAATATGACGCCTCAGGTTGAAAGCCGAGTTATTTCGGAAGCCATGAGGCTCATGTCCTTTCTAGCAAGCAATGTAAAAATTTTTATAGGTATATGGAACGTCCGGACAATGAGGGAGACCTGGAAGACCAGTCAAATAGCAGCGGAAATGAAGAGATACAACTTGGCAGTACTGGGAATCAGTGAAACCCATTGGACCCAAGCTGGACAACAAAGGCTAAATACGGGAGAGATGCTGCTATACTCCGGTCACGAAGAGGAAAATGCTCCACACACTCAGGGAGTTGCTCTAATGCTATCCAAAGTAGCACGAAATGCACTGGTAGGATGGGAATCTCACGGATCCAGAATCATCAAAGCATCATTCAAAACAAAGAAGGAGGGGATCACAATGAACATTATCCAATGTTATGCACCCACCAATGATAGCAACGACGACGTCAAAGATCAATTCTATGAGAGGCTGCAATCAATCATAGAGAAGTGCCCGAGAAAGGACCTCACCATTCTGATGGGAGATCTAAACGTCAAAGTCGGAATGGACAACACCGGATATGAAGACATCATGGGACTACATGGACTGGAAGAGAGAAACGAAAACGGGGAAAGATTTGCAAATCTGTGTGCATTCAATAAATTGGTCATAGGCGGTACAATATTTCCACACAAACGTATACACAAAGCTACATGGATCTCACCGGACCACACCACAGAGAACCAGATAGATCATATTTGCATCAATAAACAGTTCCGAAGGACAATGGAAGATGTGAAAACCAGGAGAGGAGCGGACATAGCTTCAGATCACCACCTGGTTGTGGCCAAATTGAAACTGAAGCTAAAGAAGAACTGGACAACTGGACAAACAGCACCACAAAGGTTCAATACAGCCTTCCTTCGAGATACTGACAAACTCAATGAATTCAAGATAGCTCTCAACAACAGGTTCCAAGCCCTACAGGATCTGCTGAAGGAAGAAGAAACTACTATGGAGGATAACTGGAAAGGTATCAAAAAAGCATTAACTTCAATGTGTCAAGAGGTTCTGGGCCTCAGGAAGCATCATCACAAGGAATGGATCTCTATAGAAACACTGGACAGGATCAAAGGAAGGAAGAACAAGAAGATATCTGTTGACAACTGTCGAACACGAGCACAAGCTGAGTACATAGAATCAAACAAGTAAGCGAAGAAGAGCATTAGAGTTGACAAGCAGAAATACGTGGAAGAACTCGCAACGACGGTGGCGAAAGCTTCAAGAGAAGGAAATATGAAACAGCTTTACGATACAGCGAAGAAACTAGCAAGGAAATATAGTAAGCCAGAGAGACCGGTCAAAGACAAAGAAGGCAGGCCAATCACTGAAATTCAACGACAGCGGAACAGATGGGCAAAGTACTACGAGGAACTACTGAATAGGCCAGCTCCAATGAATCCACCGGACATCGAAGGAGCTCACAGATCTTCCTAAAGATAACAATCCACTAACGACCGAAGAAATCAGAATGGCCACCAGACAAATCAAGAGCGGGAAAGCAGCAGGACCCGACAATATACCAGCTGAAGCGTTGAAGTCAGACATCGAAGTAACTACAAACACGCAATACCTTCTATTTAAGATCATTAATAATATTGTTTTTTTAATGGCTGTATTCAATATTATATTTCGGTACAATATAGAATTTTCAACACAGGGTATTTCAATAAGGTTCTTACACAAAAAAGGAAACAACGACAAAAAAGAGTGAAAAGTTTTAAAAAATCTGAAAAACTGTACAACTTTTCAGATTGGAGACATGCTAAGTATTCAGGTTATTGACTAGGTTAACTTTAACAACTTGTTCATCACAGAGTATATTTATTATTTAAGGTATTATAGAACTTTTATACTTTTGATTGCGTGCTTGGATTTAAGTGTAATTACGTCTCGTTCTACCAGAAGATATACAAGGAAAAAGATAAGTGTGGAGGGCATGGTTAGTGTCTGACAAAATATCACCTGCCATTTTAATTATTATCTCGAAAGATTTACCACACACCTTGCTAACTGCCTTCAGCACTCTCCGCAGTACAGCAAAGTCTTTTCTCAAAAGTCCGGTAAAGAATGATGAAGAACATTAAAGAATAATAGGTAATATGCAAGAATTGGCAAATTTTAAGAGTGAACGACGAGTGATCCCAAGAGCATGCAATCTCTTTATGTAGAAGATAGAAAACCTTCTACAATAACAATAAAACGTAAGAAGAACAAGAGAGATCAGAAGAAAAGGTAACACCAAGATAATTGACCGTCGACACTGTGTTTACCAATGATTCTCTAATGGCACAAGCATTATGGGATCTTAAAATGGTGTTTAAATGCCGTTCATGTCTCATGCTAAAGTTAACAGCTTCACATTCAGACGGATTAAGTATCGCTCATAATCAATACGAGACAAAATTTCATTCACTTCTATGGGATGTAAAGAGGAAGAGATAGGCATACATACAGTAAGATCATCCGCATATTTCACAAAAGTGTTACCTGTGGAAGGTGGCAGATCATGCAAAAAAAAGAGAAAAGAGGTGAAAGAACAGCTCATGGTGGTACACCTTCATGAGACAGTAGAGACTCTGAACACTCTCCTTCAAACACTGTGAACTGTTCCCTTCCAGAAAGGTAGGAACATAGACAGTTGGTTATCCAGCTGTCAGTGTTAACGCTGATTAACTTGTTAAGTAAACGTTGTTATGATATAGAATCGAAAGCGGAAGTATAGTCCAGGAAAGCGCATCGAGCATACTTCTTACCCTTTTCTAAGTTGAACACTGTATTGTGATGCACAACAGCAACAGGATCTAAAGTGCTTCTTTTACATATGTAAGCAAACTGATACTGGTCAATGTGCTCTTTTATTGCAGGCTGAAGTGAAAGTGCCAATAATTTTTCCATTGTTTTGAGGAAGGGTGAAATTATTGCAATGGGTCTAAATTTCACATTCTTATCACCAGATGCTTTCTTGGGTACAGGTATTATCTCCATCTTTCTCCATATTTTCGGTATGAGATTAGAAGAGAAGGATCTGTTAAAGATAATGGTGAATGGATAACATAGGACGTCAGCACACTTTTTAAAAAGGAGGTTTGGATACCATCAGGTCCTAAACATCGGGATGAATTTAGTGACTGGAGACATCTCAGAACATCAGTTTCAGTGAAACTAGGAACACAATTATTCTTTAAACCCATGGATAAAGGGAGCATTACATCAGATGCCTGGCGTACAAAAGATTTACTTAAGTCACAAACATTCATTTGGTTATCGCTCATAATCTGTCTGTCACATGTAAGTTCTTTAAAGCGTTTCCACATACTTGGAGAGTTTTTACAAGACAAGAGTTTTTGAGTAAACGTAGAGTCGAGACGACTAATCTCGAGGTTTATCAGTCCATTTAGCTTAAGAACTTCACTAGAGTTTTTCTCCTCGTACATTCTTTCTTTCACCCTCCGTAGTCGTTTTAGTTGTGAAGATGTAGGTCGATCAAAACTTACAGAAATAATTTCAGTGGGACAACAAATATCAAAACAGAATTTAAGGTAAGAAGTGATTTCCAGCGAGTCGTCTGCAAATAATTCCCAGTTGGTCGTATGAAACATTTTTTTCAGATTTCGGATATTTTCTTCTGAGTAACTCCTATATTTGACTTTCTTGGTTTGATTTAAGAGTGTACTCTTCCCATGCTTTCCATATACTTTAGGTACAAAACGAATGATACAGTGAACCGAGCTAGACAATGAAACACGTTTACGAGTCACATATATACCCACATCATCAATGAAAACAAATTCTAAATGAGCATCCAAATGTGTAGGAAGATGTACTACATTTTGGTGACCTAGTGATGTAAGGAAGCGACAGTCACATGAATTGAAATCAACACATACAACTGGAAGTGAATCACTGAAGGCAGTTACGGCGAACTCAGTGAAATCATCAGAGATGCGCAGTCTATAGTAACGTAGATATTGGTAACATAAACATATTTGTATTTATTCAGATGTTTTGGACGACATCTTAGATTTAGACAGTCTATAAACTCATTCGAAAACTTGAAACATGAAGACGAAGATCGACACCAGTTCACGTTTACAAACGTAGCTACACAGCCGCCACACCTCTTTTTATTGTTTGACCGATCCTGAAGACAAATTTAAAAATCACGTAGTGATACTAGGCAGTCGTCCTGTAAATCGGAAGGAGGAACAAGTGCCGATGGACTGGAAGAAGGACACCTCACCAAGATTCCAAAGAAAGGAGATCTAAGCATATGTGAAAACTACAGAGGCAATAAACTACAGTCAGTACAAGGAAAAGTCTTAAACAGAGTGTTACTGAACCGGATAAAAAAGACTCAGTAGATGCCCAACTTTGAGATCAACAAGCTGGATTCCGTAAGGATGGGTTTGCACAGATCAAATTGCAACAATGCGGATCATCGTCGAAGAACCGATTGAGTGGAACTCGTCACTCTACATCAACTTCATTGACTATGAAAAGGCGTTTGACATTGTAGATAGGAGGACATTATGGAAACTTCTTCGACACTACGGAGTTCCTGAGAAGATTGTCAACATTATCCGGAACTCATACGATGGACTACAGTGCAAAGTAGTGCATGGAGGACAGCTGACTGACGCATTCCAAGTAAGGAATGGAGTCAGATAAGGCTGTCTACACTCTCTCCCTTCCTCTTTCTTCTAGTAGTCGACTGGACTATGAAAACCTCGAGGGAAAACATGGCATACAATGGACAGCTCAGAACCAATTAGACGATTTGTACTTCGCAGATGACCTAGCCCTCCTATCCAATACACACGAACAAATGCAGATAAATACAGCCAGTGTAGCAGCAGTCTTTGCATCAGTAGGAATCAACATACACAAAGGGAAAACCAAGATTTTCAAACTCAACATGGAGAACAGCAATCCAGTCACATTTGATGGCGAATCTCTTGAAGACGTAGAATCCTTTACATACCTGGGAAGTATCATCGATGGACAAGGAGGTTCAGATGCAGACATAAAGGCAAGGACTGGCAAAGCTAGAGCGGCATTCCTTCAACTGAAGAACATATGGAACTCAAAGCAACTTTCAACCAATATCAAAGTCACAATCTTCAATACCAACGTCACGGCAGTTCTACTGTACGGAGCTGAAAATTGGAGAACTACAACAACCACCATCAAGAAGGTACAGGTATTTATCAATAGCTGTCTACGCATGATACTCAACATCCATTTGCCGGATACCATCAGCAACAGCCTTCTGTGGGAGAGAACAAACAGACCTCCAGCTGAAAAGGAAATTAGGAAAAGTCGTTGGAAGTGGAACGGACATATATTGTGGAAATCATCAAACTGCATCACGAGGCAAGCCTTAACTTGAAATCCTGAAAGGAAAACAAAAAAGTGGAAAGGTAAAGAACATACTGACTCAGGAATTGTAAGCAGACATGAAAAGAAAGAATAGAAACTACAAATAACTAGAAAGGATTGCTCGGAACGGGGTTGGATGGAGAGTGTTAGTGGTTAGACTATACTTCTCCAAAGGGGGGAGTTAACAGGCATGAATAATATATATGACACTTTGATGGAATATGCATCAGTGTGTATATATAAGAAATAAATAGGTTGATTAAACTGAATCCTTAAATTTTATCATTACACTACCAAGAAACTTATTAATATGTACGTCAAAGTATGACTGTAACCAAATTCAGATTATCTAAAAGAAGCAGACGATGGAAATAGATAGAATATACATCACGCAAATCATCAAACTGCACCACAAGGCAAGCCGTTACTTGGAATCCTGAAGGGAAGAGGAAAAGTGGAAGGACAAAGAACACATTACGTCGGGAAATAGAATCAGATATGAAAAGGATGAATAGCAACCGGAAAGGGCTGGGTTTTCGAGTACATTGAGGTTGTGATCCTACTTACTAAAGCAAACATCTGAGTAGTTTTGGATAAGCACAGTAAATATTTGATTTGTCTGTCGGACATAAATTTTTTTGATAATTTTGAGTTTAATTATTACCCTGTTGAAGACCGGACATGTTAGCTGGACCGAATGTTGGAATCATTTAAATCACAATCACTGAGATTATTTCAATCATGATTTTTGTATATAATGTCTTCTGTATTCTCAGTGCTCGATACCTGTCGATCTATTTGTTCAAATATTGATGAATGTTCATATAAATGTAGGCCTTATTGATTGTCAGTTGGATAGCACTTCAGATTCTCGTGCTGTTTGTCAACTAGTCAAGACAATTTTAGAGGTGGACCACACAGCCAATTTCTTGGTTGATATTCCTAAAAATACCTCGGCTGTTCAGCGTTTTCGACTGTGATGTTGGATCCTTTTTATTTTCGTTGACAAGAGTCCAGTCGCATGCAGAATTTTTGAGGACCACGGTTGCATTCAGGTAGCCTGTTCTGTGAAATACAAGTTTGTAGAGAAAGTCCAACACCGTCGATTCAATGGTGAGGCTGAGTTTCATTACAACCTCGTAGAATTATGTTCTACTATGATATTGTTACTACTCTAACAATAGACTCTATCCTAAAATTTGTAGATCTGTCATGATGTGACCGCCTAATCTATAAGATCTTGCGTGAAAATCACATCATTGTCTACGCCAACCTATCACGTCGTTATAATCACCAGTATATGGTGGAGAACAAACTGAGAACCATAAGTTTTGGTCTATCTTGGCAACAGTAACATGATTGGCAGACTAAAAAATCGATATTTATAATTAATAAGGCCATCAGTGATGATAAAACCCCTAATTTAGAGCAGTTTTCTAATTTTTACATATTTTAGATTCGAAGTACAAAAGCTTCATATTGATTCGCCTTTTATGATCACTCATTGACAAAGTCGTCCTTCAAATCTCAAAGGGATAGTATAGTTTTTACAATTTGTCTTCTCATCAACAACTTCCCAATGAAAGCACAAATAAAAGTAACCATCTATATCACTACAAATTTTTCGTTTGTAGTGAAAACAATCCGGTTGTCCTCAAAGTACATATAGTGCCGTCGTATGCAGTATCCAATTAAATAGGTATGGTATTGCTCGTCCATGCTGGCGTTGTCTTCCACAAAACGTCTTTATTTTCATATTAAATATTCCATTTTACCCCAAACACAAATGTTCAATCGGAAGGCCTAAACGGCATTTTGCTGACATCACGATAGGAAGAGTCAATATAAACAACTGTATGATCTCTACGCAAAATCTCGCGAACCACAGTATATCGGACATGGTATGTGCTACAAACAGAGCTACAACTCCGGACATGTTAACCGAAAGGATGAAAAAGAACATGATCGGATAAGGCGAGCGGTATCAACACTTCAGCTACAAAGATATATTGTTTCGCTCGAAATCAACCCTGCCATCGACAAGCAAGGGAATGAGTTTTGCCGAAGTTGTATGCGCCAAGGTAGATGTGAAATCCCCCTAAAATTTTTGATGTGACGAAATACAGCCTGACTGAACCTTTACAGATGCCTAGATTCGTCGCAATAACCAATGTTAGAAACTATCAAACTAATGAAAAGCTAATAATTCTGGAAGGTTCCTTACTTCCTCGATAGTGAAATCAATAAAAAAATGTATTTCATCCCAAATGGTGAGATTAACCTTACGCGAAAAAAACTGAGTACAGAGAGCATCAATAACTACGGGAAAAAAAACGCTGAGAAAAAAGACTTTTGAATTCCACAACAACTTCCTGATTAGGAAGTAAAAATATTCATCCGAACAAAATATGTTCTCTTGTAGAGAACCTCAAATAGATGGTTCACCACATATGTATTACAGCATTCTTTCTTCCGACAGATCATTTATGAGATTCAATACCTTAGATCCGAGAAAACGCTAAGTTAAGAAAGAACCTAAAGGGGCTGGTATGAAAACACATGCACGAATTTTCGTGATTAAAGTCTGTAAGCTCCGAAGTTCTTCACTAGAAGCAATACTGACAACACTTCATAGTAGGTCCTTCAAAAGAAGGGTTCAAATTTTACGTAGAATCAGTAATGAATGCAGGATGATGTACCAGATGCTACACATCGATCACTTCCTAAATTAATAGCTAATGTCAACCAGGTTGAGATCCTCACGGAAGTATATTCCTGATTAATAAAATTGTATGTTTCCCTTGTTAATTTTTTTTTCATCTAGAGAAAAGGTAACCTTAAAGAGGCGGCTTTTCTGATTACTTTCAGAATGTACCTTTTCTCCTGTTCTATAAAGCCCACAGATGCTCACTCCTGAAACTGTTTCCAAGTGCTTATTAAGGACTTAATGAGCTGAGGTCGTGCTTAAATCTAGTCTTTGGTTCCTTTTCGAATGATTCTCTTAACTTAGTATTTCCTCCCTCACTCCAAAAGGATAAGGACACTCTTGAGCGTATCCAAAAACGAGCCACGAAATCATTTCGGGGACTTAGATTCAAGCCTTACGAAGACCGCTTCCATTCACTAAACTTTTACTCATTAGAGTACAGGCGTCTTAGATGTGACCTTTTAATGGATTACAGCATCTTAATTACTTCTGGAAATCCTCTTAAACATCTATTAAGCTTAGCTAAAACACAAACCCAGAAACTGGAGACACAAAACAGCAGAACAGACTATAGACACAATTCCTACTTCTTGAGAGCTGTCAAATATTGGAATACGCTGCAGCCGAACTAGTCAAAGTGATTTCTCAGGAGTCCTTTAAGAAGAAACTTGATCTATTCTTAAGAACAAAGGATGGTATCTTAGTATGATTTATCAATTTATTTTTCCTCTTTTATCGTTAATATACCTAGGCTTCTGTCTGGAGGTATTGGTGATCCACTGCTACTATACACAGAAGCCTGTTATGCGAAAGCTTCCATTCCGTCCAAAACCATTTGTCCTTTCTAAATAACGTAAGTGAAACGACAGAAATTACGAAGTAAAGATAGTAACGTCGTAAAAATATTTTCTGACCAATTAAATTTATAAAAACTAGTGTATAATGATCCATATTGAACTTGTTTTAATCTACACTATTAAGGTTACTAGCTACGGTGTCTTTTCAACTTTATTTACTGCAACGTTGATATGGCTGTTTAGAATTTTCACACTATCTGCTTTTAGTTCCTTTTTCCAGACTTTATAAACTCAAAACGTGTGTTATCGCTTTCCATTGTACATTATTTTATTAATTAAATTTGGATGGATAATGTGCTCCTGCTGTGTCGCAAGCTCATTTTTTCGTTGTTCTTTTCTTTTTTCAGCTCCCATTACTCACACTACTTTGCATACAATGCTAATACACAAAGCACCCATTAGTTGAACTCAAACTACTGCAATTGGAAACAGCCGTATTTAAAAGATGTTCGATCTAACAATTACTGATTGATTAGCTGAACAAGTTCATATAGTCGGTCGATCACAACTACTTGATAGTTTTTCAACCTAGTAATTTATTCGTATCTCATCTGAAGATTTGCTTTTGTGAGAATTCCAGCTACTCGTTTGAGCTTCACATTTGTAGGGTTGTAATGCAACCGTTAGAAGAAACGGACAACGTAAAAGTCGCCGTGCGGTGCCGGCCAATGGATAAGAAAGAAATTGCGATGAACTGTCAGTCTGTGATTTCGGTACCTGTTTGTTATTCATGTAAAATTATGTCATTATAGGTGAGTGAACTAGATGGATGTGTGACATTAAGGCGCACAAGTTCGTGTGATGACCCTCCAAAGCAATTCACTTTCGATCTTGTTTTCGGCTGTGGCAGCAAACAAACTGATATTTACAACATGGTAGCTAGACCAATTGTTGATAAAGTTTTAGAAGGATATAATGGTACTTTTTCAAATATTAGTCATTAGATCTGTTTTTGACATCTATAGGAACTATATTTGCTTATGGACAAACAGGTACTGGAAAAACATTTACAATGGAAGGGATCAGGTCCGAGCCAGAACTGAGAGGTATTATTCCAAATTCATTTGCCCATATATTTGGGGCAATCGCGAAAGCTGATGCGAATACGAGATTTCTGGTTCGTGTTTCATATCTGGAGATATATAATGAAGAGGTACTGTATATTTTTCATGTCCAACTTCAATTTGTTCAATTACTGTATCTTTTATTTTAACAGTAGATGAATGATTGGTTTTGTTTCATTAACTTATATTTGGTGTTAACTTTACGAGGAATCGCTCTGTAAATTTTATGATCAAGCTTTGGTATTTTGAGTTTGAGAGCATATTTTAAATACTCTATCAGTCGTTTTGTTGAAAGCTTCCATGGCATTTTAATGTTTCGTGAATAATTATTTCTTCAGTAGTGCACAGCAAGTTGGTTGATGCACATTATCCTTTGCAGTTTTTATTTTTGTAAAAATCTTACTTTTGGTTAAACTTCCATCAGTTAAACTGATATATTATGTTCACATAGAACGTTCCACTCTCTTACCACTTTATGGGGGCGTCAGAACCAAACCTCCGTTTGTGCGACCGTAGTGTTTAAATCTTAGTGTGACACCTTGAGAAATGGTTTTTTATAAAATAAGTAGAAAAATATGCCGCGCTAGGTCCTAAGTCAATAACCATAATATGAGACCGTACTGTGAGATCTCGTTCTATGTCCAGATAAGAGAAATAGCTATTTTAGTTAATTCCCGTTTTAGTCGTTAAAATTTCCTGTCTCAAACCAAGTATCTACCCGTAAAGGTGCTACAGATATTCAGAGTTTAACAACGCTTTTACACATAACACCAACACAGTCATATCAGAGGTTAGAAATAAAGGGGTCCAAAGATATATTTGAAAGGCTATCGATAGGTTGAGAAGCGTTTGGTCTCAAATGGCTAACAGTTACAAGGGATCCGTAGTGCGATGTGCCCACTCGAGATCTGGAGCGGATATGTGACCAAGTACCTTCAGAAATGTGTCTCCAGTAAAACTAATAGGTCAGCATCAATGTCAAAAACCTGGGAACTATTTATTTTAGGTATTTATTTACTACAACACTGGTTTGACACCCACAAGAGTATTAGTATCTTTGGTGAAACAGGTCGCATGTTCGGATGAAATTTTACGCATAAATTCTTACTTAGGGAGGAGGATACCCTAAAATGTATGAAAGCATGCAGAATACTGTAACAGTTGTTGAATTGTATTGCATATTCATTTTGAAGTCAAGCTCTACAACCTTTGTTGAAACCTTTTGTTCAAGAACTTGTGTCAGTGTGGTCACATCGATGATTTACTAGTGAATGTCGCTTTAACTAATGTCCACTAATGAACGATTGCTAGAATTAATTTATTAGCACCAACTCTGACTTCAATCTTAAAACTACCTACTGTTTTGTACGATTATAGATTATTAACAAACAAGATTGCAGAAGATTTACATAGTACTAACAGTTTATTGACGTGAGCAATATACTCCGCTGGGATTTACTTCTTACAGGTTTTTGTCCATCTACCATCCCATGAACTCTCACTCTCTACTATCCACGAAAGATAATGTTTCTAAATTAATCTTTCATCTTGAGTTTAAGAGGTTTCTCCGTAAACCCTACATTAAAAATGCTCTATCAAATCCTTTCAAAAGTCTGTGAATGTTATCTCAGCAAAAAGGCAAATAAATTTGGTCACCACCCAGCCCCTCTCACAATAAGAACGTTTGTCAGGCAAAAACAGCCATTAGTAGGACCATTTTGCGCTTCTATCGACAAATTTTGTTACTATGTTACCATTCAGCCTAGTCTGGACTACTTTTCTAAGATCAATGCTAATATACGAGTTGAGCTGACAGATCGATAGTCACACCTAGACTGTCCATTCCCATCCTTGAGGATAGGGCTAAGTAGAATATCCTTTTAGTATTTCACTGGAAATGCAACAAATAATTTCAGAAGTAGTTTAAAAGTAATGCTTGTGAGGAACACAACGCCCGAGTGTTATTCACCAGTGTAGTGACATTTACACTCCACATTAAGCAAGGCCACATGGTAGGCTATATATATATATATATATATATATAATATTCTGATTTCGGTAACCAAGCTTTTTGTACAATATCCCTTCGTGTAGTTGAGCAGATTCAGCACTAACCGCGTGACTGATGTGCGCCAGAAGACATTAAAAGTTGTAATTGCTTACAACATAGCGTTTTTTCATCTATTGGTTGATATTTTTTACTATTCTTAAGGCTTATTTTGGCGTTATTTATATCTTAGGCATTAGGAAACGTGAATTAAAAGCGAATAAATATGGTATTTTAGAAAATATTGTATTGCTGTGTATTTCAATAGAAACCCTCAAGCCTTTGCTTTTTTACGAAAATTTCATTTCTTCTATACTTTGAGAACAGTATTTCTCTTCTACCTCTGTCCACTGTTCCTCGTTACAGGTTTATCCAAAAATTCGTTGTTAACTGAAGTATTATTTAAAGCTTTCAATTTTTCTTCATCTGAATCTTCTCATCATATAGATTTTATCAAGAATTTCCAATTAATAACGCTTACACTAAGAAAATTCGAAATTAAGTAAAATTTTGTGATTCTGTCTATTTTTCTTTGGTTAACTCCTAATTACTGATCACACATTTACATATCAAAAAGATAACTTTCCTTTTTTCTTTTACATCAGAGATTTACTTCATAGATTACATGGTTTTACTAAATTGTCTGCAAACCTCAAGCTTATTTGCTTTGTTTTCTATTACAACAAAAGTGTTTTGTCTTCATCGACGTTGAGAATAAAGTTTTCAAATCACTTAACCAATTAACTACCTGTTGATTAGACTGAAAAATATCGAATATAATAAAAATTATGGTCAAGTGATTTCATTGCTACCTCTTGTTTATAGATTTGTTCATTAATGTAGAACATTATAATCGTTAAGAAGTTTAATAACGGTTCACTCAAGACGTATCTAAAAGTTTATTCATCCATAGCTTCCGCTGATATGTTTTTTCGTATATGTGGCTACTGGTATTGATAAAAAAGAACGCAATTTGATTAAAACACCATAAATTGTTATTTTTGTTTGTGATGCTGATACCTGTAATTTGTTTAATTGTAAACCAATTAGCAAAGTTATGATAAAGAGTACTTAAAGTGACAACTTACATAAAATCATAATCTCATTTATATCTTGAAATGATTTTACCGACACTACCAGTTTTGACAAGACAAGAATTTCCTCAGACTCACTGAATAATCAAATCTAGGATTCGGCACTAAACTGAATGAAACTCAATATCTGATTTGGGCCACTTGATTTTTCAGAATCCAAACAGTCACCTACAATTGTGCATTCTGATTATGTTACCTTTATTAACTTATTTTCCTATGTAAATATCTATTCACAAACAAAACATTCTTTAAACATTGGTATTGATTACATATTAATATATATAGTCTATCGGTTATTACAAACATTGTTCTATCCATGTTAAGGATGTTTTTTGATGATTAACCGAATGTCAATCTGTAGCTGTTAAACTGGAGAAAATATTTGTCGAGATAAATACTTTATTTATAAAAGTGTGTATAACACTAGTCTTTTAATTTACTTCATAGGTTAGAGATCTTCTTGGAAAAGATCAATTTGCACGTTTGGATGTTAAGGAGAGACCAGATATTGGTGTGTATGTTAAAAACCTATCTTCGTTTGTTGTACACTCCCCAAATGAAATGGATAAATTGATGTCATTCGGAAACAAAAATCGTAAGATTTTATCACAATTTTATTAAAAGTATGGGTAACCAAGACATTTAATTTCCTGATGGGAAACTTTACTGCTATACCATATATAAGAAAAGATGGATGGTGGCTAGCACTTAAATCCAGAACGCGCATTTCGTCCCACTTTGGATTCGTTGGTCTAATGTACCTGCACCACAGAGTTGATGTTCACTCCGAGACTCGAACCCAGTACTGTTCGCCTCAAACTCCATCGCGTTATCCACTTAGCTACTGAGTCTAGATAGTTACTCGCTTGTGAAATGAGGTGAATCTTAATTCATCCGTGCATTGGTTGTTTGAATCTTCCTATTGATGTTTAGGACTGTAATTGATCAGTCTCTTATTGACATATGTGCATCCTGTGCGGATTACCTCAATAATGTCTTAAGTCACAAGCATTATGAACAAATATGCTTGTAACTTAAGGAAATAATCGAGACAATACGCACAGGATGCACATATGTCAATTAGAGACTGATCAATTGCAGTCCTAAACATCACTGGAAAGATCCAAACAAACAATACAAATAAATATATCATATATATCTAATAAAATATGTTTAATCGAGCATGGTCAATTTTTTTATCACTTTTTTTCTCAGACTTACTTATGCATTATTGAACCATTGAGTAATTAGTGTTGAAGTTAAAAAGAGGTTTACAGTGAATAAAAATTGATCGAGAAAATCAACAGCGTAAACCAACTGTCTGTTTGAGCACATTATATTATAATAAATAAGAACCGATTGAGACGAGCAAATTATAAGGATGATTCTATCGCTTTCTAAATGCTGTTTCGGAATATGTTCATCTATGCGGACCCACTTCTATTGCATAGCCTCGTTATTGTCTTATGTACGAGTTCCATATGGCGACAGGGAAATTTACGAATTATTTCACATGTCGTTCAATATTCCAAATAGTTGATCGGAGGCAGAAGTACATACTTGTAACTTTGTTGAATAAACTAGACGTCTAATATAAATCAAACTCACCGACTTATTTACAATAATTCGACATTTTAAATTATGCTCATAATCTTGGAATTATTCATTTTGTTTTTTATTTTATACTCATTGAACAACTTGACTTATCAAATTTTTACCGAAAACTTTTCCAGCGGTAGACTTTATGAAAATGAGACATGTTTATGACAAATCGTAAATAAGTTAAAAAAAATACAGTTCTTTCTAAGTATTCACAGGTCAGACAAATAATATAATGCATGAATGCAGTATAAGATATCGGTATGGTTATAAAAACTTATTCGTTAAACACTGAAATTCAAGCGATGTGCTTCAGTTTAATTGATATCCCTAACGCCTTCACTTATCTTGACATTGTGTTACTTTACGTGACATGTTCAATTCTGCCCGTTCATCAGATAAAACTCATTATACTGGAGTTCTTCAACCTTCTTTGATTTACTGAATTCCTTATTATATTATTTTTGTTTGTTACTCTCTAAAGGTGTCACTGGTGCAACTAATATGAACGAGCATAGTTCACGTTCACATGCAATTTATACAATAACAATTGAATGTAGCGAACATTCGGAGAAGAATAAAACATTACTTCGTCAAGGGAAATTACACTTAGTTGATTTGGCTGTAAGTAGAGTTTTAAAGAGATTAGTTTAATTTTTGACAATAAACTGGTTGTATACGCAGATAATGTTTTGTTGTACAACAATAAACAATCAAATCAATTTGAAATATATGTAATAACTTCCTGTTTCATCTGTTTGAAGAGCCGTACTTTACCTAGTCAATAAACAGCGATCAAAGATATAGGGTACATTGCTCACATGTATAAATCCTACCTAAATTACTTGTTAATACCTATCTTATTCATTAACTTTTACTATTTCATAAAGAATTGTCTGTTACAAATATTTGATGATGGTAGCATTCGCGTAATCGATGAAATTTTTTGAATATAACAAGTAAATTATTACAATGTATTATGTCCTCAGCTTGTGTGATTATCGTAAAATGCGATTACCAATTTAGATACGCTGACTTCTACGATCAAAGTAATGACACATACCTCAGTACGGGCAGCCTAAAGTTCTGATTGGTCATTTTTCCACCTAGCTCTGCCTGTTAAGTCTAGAACGCCGATCTCAGCCTCCACTATATGAATCATATATTTCAGACATACGTGATCTACATACAAGCAAAATTAGACCACATCACACCATAAAATAGAAAGTAAGATTTGTACAAGATCAAGCCAAAAGTGGCTGTAATTATGAAAAACCATGACTAATAGATTGAGAATAACCAATAGGTCAGTTAAGAGCTTATAATAAGAGGAATATAAATATATATAGTTTGGTTACTTAACAATTATACACTAAGAATAAATGTATAGTATCAGTCCATAAGTAGATCTCAAGAATTATCATCCATTATTCTTGTTGGGATATAACACAATGCATGTAAATTAACGAATCACTTAACGTGAGGATGCAAGTAATCATTCAACAAAAAAACCTGGGAGAAATGCCAAATCAAGATTTAGAAAATGTTGGTGAAATTATTTCTGATTTAATGACTATAGTGAGCAATAATTCATTCTTTTTAATTTCTTGAAACACCCTGCTTGAATGAATATCAATGAAGGACAAAATGACATATAAGCACTCTCAGTCGTAGGTTTTTAGAAAACATTTTTTTTGCCTCATTTTTGTACCTCATATAACAGATTTTTGTATACCGCAAATGATTAAATTAACACTTATTCACCAGAACGTATAAGAGTCTAGGGACCATGTCTATAATTGTTTAGATATGTACAGAGATCTGTTGTTTGGATGACTGAACATACCTAAAGGTGAACTTAGTTATGAGTTACTGCCAAATCTATCCTTTCCTTTTTTCACACTACCTAGTAGTGAAGATTAAACGACGTTAAGCAATAACATCATTTTATAAAATTATTTTATACTATATTGAGCTAAGATTACTGTGAGTTTAATGACAAAATGCATCGACTATAAAGCTAAGCAACTTCAAGTCCCAAGAACGTTGAAAAAGATATCAACTCTGAAATCTTTCCGCATAAATGTTTTAAGTGAAAACAAATATATTTTCGAAGACTGATTAAACTATGTTAGTTCCGCAAGTATTTCAAAACATTAGTTCAGTCAATATATTTATGCTTATGAATCTTAAGTTTCAATGTATATAATAATCGATTCAATTTATTTAATCATTTTGCTAGGAAAATAATTTTTATAGACAATCATATGTTGGAATACATAACATTTCTCATTAGGTATAGTGAAAAGTAGTGATCATAATGATTACCCCTATTATTATTACTATTAAGACAACAACCTTACTCTTTAAACATATATTCTGACTCTTTGTATACAACATTTTAGGGATCTGAAAGACAAGCAAAAACTGGTGCAACTGGGAAACGTTTACAAGAAGCGAATAAGATAAATTTATCGTTAACTACATTGGGTAATGTAATTTCTGCATTGGTCGATGGTAAATCAACACACATACCATATCGTAATTCCAAATTAACCCGACTATTACAAGATTCACTAGGTGGAAACTCTAAAACTGCTATGGTAAAATCATTTGTAAAATATCTTTACTCTTTATATGTATTCATTCATTTTTACTTGAGTCAATAATAATTATTAAAATACTTAAATGGTTTTAGTGACAGTAGTTTTTGAAATAGTTGTTAAGATAAATTCGTTCGTTTATGTGTTGGAGTTATATAGGGGTTTTAATTCTCTTCATGAAAATCTATGTGCGAACATATCAGAAAGGTAAACACATGTCTAAACAAACACACTAATTAACTTATTATTAGGTGTCTGAAGCAATTTCGATGAGGGTGGTGCTAATAAATGTTAATAATCATGTGATTAATATAATCAAACCAATAAAATATAGCTAAATCAAGAGATTTGTAGTATAACTCCATGGTAATATTAAACAATAATTATCCAATTCTAGATAAATTTTGACATAATTTATAATTGTCGAGCTTAATTATTAAGATGACTAATTATATATGCAGAATGAAGACTTTTTTGAATATACAGATCACTTTTTTTCGAAACAATCTAATTCAAACTGATACATTGTTATAATTCAGCCCAAGCGATTCTGGGATCTGGACAAGCATACTGCATTTAGACTATTGAGCTGGAATCAAATATGTTATACACCTATCATCCAGTGGCTTGCTGTTGAACCTAACCGATTTACAGGTCCTTACTAGAACTTCACCTCGAAACTAGTCATTCAAAACTATCTGAGAAGTCTTAAATTATTACAGTACTTCCAAAGCAACTATCTATTTCCATAAGATATAAATATTGATAATTATTAATAATGCGATAATATCATTTTACACCTTTTCGCGACAATTTTAAACTTCAGATAGCAAATATATCACCAGCCGATTATAATTTTGATGAGTCATTGAGTACATTAAGATATGCGAATCGGGCAAAAAATATAAAGAATAAAGCGAAGATAAATGAAGATCCAAAAGATGCAATGCTACGTCAATTCCAAAAAGAAATCGAACAACTCCGTAAGCAGTTGGAAGAAGGTAAATAAAAAGAAAGATTTACAAATAGAGAAACAAATTTTTCCCTCCATAATAATACATTAACATCTAATTAATCCTTAAACACATTGTCCCGAAATTTTTGTTGTTCACACCTGACATGTCACTTCGTTGTGTGACATTGTTCTAAACATAAATCTTCAATAAAGTAAGTGGTAAATTTCTTAAATAGAAAAGTACTTGAATAACGATCATAGAGGACTATGATTTGGGAAACGAAGTGAAATAACGGTTCGTACATTGAATAAAGTATTTGACTAATATGTTTACATCTTGTGTATTTCTTAGGATTTTCAATAAAATATACATGAAGATATTCGTAATGAGAAATGTGTTTTACCACCACAATATTCAAATAACATGCGCATCACTTAGTAAAGTGTTCACTTGTGATTGTATTTCTCTAATATATCGTATATATAAGAATCCGACTTGCTGTTAGAAGAAATTCAATTATAAAGTTGCTATCAATTTAGGTGTTGTGGAGATTGTCAAGTTTTTGATTGAGATCATGAACCGATTGATGTTAGACCACCATTGAAAACCTGGAAGCACTGGACGGCTGTTTCGTCCTATTGTGGGACTCTTCAGAAGTGCGCATCCACGATCCCGCGAGTGAGATTTGAACCCATGGCCTTCAGTCTCGCACGCGAACGCTTAACCTACTCGACTTCTGAGCTGGCATCGTGGATGCGCACTGCTGAGGAGTCCCACGATAGGACGAAACGGCCATCCAGTGCTTCCAGGTTTTCAACCGGTTCATGATCTCAATATAAAGTTGCTCTTGTGATTAGTACTTTCCAGCAACCTCTGCTCATAGATGACCTTAGATTTCTCTGGATTTTACCATGGGAGCTAATTATGAAGTAACATAGATTGTTTTATTACAAAACCTGTAAACGAAACACGTTATTCATTCAACTTATACCAACCCTTCCTTAATCAAACAATTAAAAACAACCACCTATTATAAGTTGGTGGCAATCTGGTCAATTAATGAACGAAAATTCTAAACTACACTATTATTTTAAAGCTCTAAACTGAATTCAAGGAGTTTATGAAAGTATATCAAAAGCTAATTCAGTGAAACAAAGATTTCAATTTACTAAATAATCCAAGTATATAATCCTACTTTAATAAGAAGTCAGAAAAGGAGTATGTGGATGTTTTTTCCCATTTTTACAAAAATAACTTACTTTTCAAGGTGGCATACCTTCAGACCCAAAAAATGCGGAAGAACAAAATAGTGATGATGATAATGATGGAAATGGTACAAGTGATCACAATGACCAAGAAAACAGATCGAAGAAGTCAAAAGGAAATACAGTAAAACTGAGTAAACAAAAAATGGCTGAAATTCAACGTATGATTGAAGCTGACAGACGTAAGTTAGAAGAAGAGAAGGATATGGCTATCGAGGAACGAAACCGTATTCAGGTAAATTAAAAATAACTCTGTCTTTCAGGTGACCTTGAATCACTTTTTGAATACGTTTATGATATTTTTGTGTTTATTCATATTAATGTAGGTTGCGAATATGAAACCGTAGTAATTTATTCAAGATCACAAATATGTTTAACAAGTCCAAATATACACGAAACCAGTCAAGGACTTATTTCTGTTTTTTTCCCATTACCTAACATATCAAGTACAGTACACTGTGATGTCAAGTCACTTAGACTAATAGTCACATTGCAACGGAATCGACAGAACTCTATTGGTATCATGGATCATACAACATAAAAGTCCTTATGGATAGGACCTAATGTTTTGATATTGAAGATGAGTTCAACAGCAATTGATTAGATCTTTATAGTATAAAGGTTCAAGACTTTGTCTTGGATAAATAAATGATTTCACACATAATAACAATTACTCCACCTAAAATTATAAAAACACTTTTCTTCTTGAACTAGTGCAAAATCATGAATACCTAAACCAGCCGAATTCCATCTTCATCATAAATAATCAGAAATTTAATAAGACAAAAAGCATCCAAAGATTTGAGAAAATGAACCTCACACTTTAAGTCGATAAAGTAGATCATACTTCATTCAAAACACTATAACCGAATGAGCACCACAACCTATTCCCCTGTGTGACTAGAGAAATAGATTTATATAAAAATAATATTTCACTCTAATGTGGTATAAAATTTATTATTTGATCTGGTTAAACACATTTACAGGAAACATTATTACACATAACAGTGAATTAAAGTAAATCAGTTGTATCTACATTAGAATAACTTAAACTTGCATTCAGCAGTCATTGGCAAATTAAATCCTAAGTTGTTAATTTGTCAGCATGTTTAAAGACTGTAAATGATTGGTCGCTGTTAACTCTGCAAAAGAAAACAAATTTTATCACTTAAAATGACATAGAGTGCTACTCAGTGAGAAATCATATTAAACCAGCAAAGCGATTTTATTGGACAGTTATTTTGTTCCAGTAAGGGACATCTCAGCAATAAACATACTACCCCAGGACCTTCAGAATTACTAGTGAGCAGCATTACTTTCGGACCACTAAGTCAGGACCCGGTGATCTACAGTTCATACCTCGTTTAATTTGTGATATCAAACAACTATCGCTGATATCCATTCAACCTCCAACGAGGTGGTACTTGACTGGTCACGAGGGACCAAAAACAAAACAGGAAAGTATAAGACTTCTCAAGTTATAACTGTTTTGTTTCAAGAAAGCGGAACCGTGGAATTACTAAAACTTGAGAATTCCAAATCGATATCACCTAACATATTGCTAGTCGGACCAGTAACCAATTTTACGAATTTACACGACCAATTAACGACAACCAAAGCCTTAACGCTTATTGGTCGTCGAACCCCTTTCTAATCCAGTGGCCAGTCAGAAGATGATGATCATGTTTGAGAACTCACGCAATAGTATACTGAGAATTCCTAATCATACGGCACTTTAAATAAGAAATCACTATAAGTGGTAGAAGAAAATATTACGTAATCAATCGGCAATAATTAAGGAATTGTAAAATATCTAACAACAATCAAAAGGTCCACTGTACGTCAACAATAAGGAAAACATAGAAATGTAACAATATATTAATCTACTAATACTGCAAAGATATAATTAGTAACAATCCAGAAAATAGCTCAGAGATTTACAACTTTCCCAATATTCGTTCTGTTATAACAAGGCAAAACAATTTCTTCCATTTCACAAATTAAAATTAATTCAAATACATCGAATATTCATATTTCTATTGTTAAATAATAATAGAAACATCTTGAGACCAAAGAAAATGAATTAAGACAAGTTGAAGTAACTCGTCATAATCTAACAAAACGCATGGAAGCATTACAAAGTCGTATAATTGTTGGAGGTGAAAATTTATTAGAAAAAGCTGAAATACAAGAAAAATTATTAGAAAAATCAGCAATTGAATTACAAAAACAACAATTACGTGCGGAACAATTACATCAAAAATTAAAAGAAAAAGAAGAAGAACGTATCAATATTGAAGAAAAATATAATAATCTACAGGTAATTTATTCGATGATATGTCTTGAAAAATTTTATGTATGATGAATGGTTTCTTTCATTTGTAAATTTTACTAGTTTCATTTAATAAAAAGATGAACAGATCCGAAGTAAGTGATCTGTAATAAATAATATGTATCTGCAAATATTCTAAAGAACAAACATGATTCAAATGGTAGATTTTTCAAATTGTTAAGACAATAAATACCTCTTTTCTGTTGAACACATTAGAAATCAAGATTGTATGAAATGCTTTAGCTATTCACCCTTCTTCCTTTACAGTTTGAAAAGAACTTTTACATTATTTAGTCTTCTTGTCAGAAACGCAATTTTTTCTATTCATTAGAACATTTCGAATTTAAATATATATCATTTTTGTCATAAATAATATACTCAACTTTAATTTGCATATATCGATTGTTTGAATCTTCCCATTGATGTTCCTTTGGCATATGTGCATCCAGTTGACCGGTCCCAAATAGAATGAAATGCACGTCGTGGATTCCACTGCTAGCCACCATTCATCTCTGATTGAAATCTACCTAATACTTAATTTATTCGGGATTATCAAAGCAAATCTTAATAGTGATATTTAAATAAATAATTTCTTGCTTCAACCTGATAGTATACGGAGCTTGAAGAGATATGCAAGGCATAGCATGTTAAATGATAGTTTTACAAACAATTTTGAGGATAAAAAACAAAACTGATTAGCACATTCAGGTTTTTTTATTTAGAAGCATTTATTTCTTTTAAATTCCTCCCATACATGCTAAATATTAAACTAATCGAATTTAACAGTATAATTGACAGTAGGATAACTGTGAATGTAAACCTTATGTTTAACTGCTCAAATAAAATTACCTAAAATATGATCACCAGTATGTATATTTATTGTTGTAATCATACACCACAAGAAATCAAATGGAAATCCCTCAGACGTCTTAGTTTGCATAATAACCAATCTATATTTTTTTACGAATATATGACGTTAAAATTCTCTCTCTTACGGTTATAACCCAACTATTCCTATTGCTTAGTATTCACGGACACCAATTCACTCGACAAGTCCCCAAATCGCAACACGGTTGAACAGGAAGGAGATTATATTCCAAATAACAAGGTTAGATGGAAGAAAGAAGCACAATAGGAAAACCGTTAGTATATTTATAGTTTTTACATGAAACGATTCTAGAGTCTTCCCCAAGTATCGGCTAGCGCTGATTGGACAAGAATTAGCCAATCAGCGTGCGCCAATGCAAGCGTGCAATGAGCATGATTTAATCCAATCTATGTCCCGCTAACATATGACTTATTTGATAATTAGATCTGCCAATATCAAATTGATGCAACTATGGACAAAAAGTTGTATGTTGAACATCAAGCACTAAATAACATTGTGTAACCTTTAATTGACGATATTCTGTGGTTCTTATCAAAGCAACAGTTTTACACATAGTTTCAGTCAAATGAAGTATTTTAACAGGTAAATCTAAAATAGTATTAAACAGTTCATGTAAAGCCTCTTTGTTCATAAACTTAAATAAATATTAATGTTACCAATAAGTGTTTAATATAGGCATAACTCTCTATATTAACAATTCCTACAAGATTAATTACTTAAAACACCAACTTCCGGAAGGTCATTTTCAATAATTTGTTTTCATACTAACGCTCAGTAGTGATGTGTCATTCATTTGTTTTGATACAACACAATTACCCATTTATATGGAACAGTTCCTTCAAAGAGACGTTACTCACTCAAGAAATAAAGTTTAACATTATTTAGTTGTATAATTTTTAAGCACTTAGCTGTGAACGACAATGAATCGTCTGTACTACTGAAAACCGAGGTTACTAAAAGTGATACATGGCTGTTCAAGATTTTGCATCAAAATATATGTTTGTAATTTACGATATGCTTATCAAAAATTTACTGTCAAATTCGAAAAAACTGACCTTGATAAATACCACTCTAATTGCCAACACAGAAATATAAAATATCCTATGCCATGCTATAAATTCACTCAGTCATCATCAACTCCAGCACAAAGATGTATTGATCTGTCATCACAAGATAATAGAAGGAGAGGATTTAATTTTAAATACAATAGAAAATCTAAACATAAGAGTTACAGTTCGAAACGAATGAGATATAAAATTTATGGATTAAGAATGGTATAACTCAATATTTAGGAAAGGATATAGGATGAATACAACTGAGTTTGATTTTGCACCATGTCATCCAACGTCTCTAACCATTTTTAAGATTGTTGCGCGACATCTTTCCATAATTAAGAAGTCTGTCCCTGTTTTGTACTTCACCTTACACGAATGTTCCCTCTTTGTAGATCTTACAAAATTGTAAGATCGTAATAAATTTAAGAGTACTCCTTCAGCAAAAATTACCTAAACTTATGTCAAGATATAACTATTCACAATTTATTTTCCAACTTATCAGTAGCTTACGGACAACTCCAAATTAGTAAATTGCTAAAAGGTTTGCTTTTTGAGTTATATCTAATGTAAATAGCGACTGAATTCATTGGCGAATATTCATGCAAATGATTCAGTTCATTTGTATGAATGGCTCTATCCATACCAATCATCGTAAGCAAATGTTTAGTACGCATGCAAATCTCTTCGACTTAATTATGTAAGGTTTAATTATTTGAACGATTGCACAGTATAATACAGAAGAATAAACATACTAAATTATTTTAGAATTATGGATAGCTTTTTGACCATAATATTCAGATCACCTGTTTTGTTAATGTATGTAATATTAAGAACTACAAATACAAGTACTTCATGTAGTTATTTGAATACTATACTTATATTTGCACATTATAGTTGTGAGCAATTATGAACACTGGCTGTGACTTTCTTTGACAATCTAAAGTCCTCAGACTTAAATTACTGAAAATTGTCAAATGATTTAACTCGTAACTGCCTCTGATTGATATTTATTACTTCCTATATACTTTACATTACTACACTTGTAATTACTGGTTATTCTACTAGTATCAAACTCAGAAAACTGAGTGATTCAATTATTTAGGTTTCAGTAACAATGCAAAATTAAATCATTCCATTAGTCTTCACCTTCAACTGTCTTTGAAATATTGATATGGGTTGAAGCCTTTTATTTCCCTTAAAGCTTAACTCAGAATTTGCTGAGTAGAATAATACTACGTCTTGTGCTATGTTAATCGAGATATACTGATCATTTTTAATTTTTGTACATGATCATAAACAACAGACTATTTACAAAAAACCTGTTCTCACCTGTCTTTTGTTCAAGGGAAATGAGATCGCAGGAACAATAGATGGGAAAATCAAAGTGACATTGAAAAGCTTTCCTACGGCTGAATTGGTTCATATATATATATATATATATATATATATATATATATATATATATATATATATATATATATATATATATATATATATATATATATGACTGTTTGCAACTGATAGGAAGTCGCGCGATAAAGAGAATCCATTTTATTCTGAAAACTTTTCTGTATTTCTCCTATTTAAAACTTATAATTAACCTCACGTAGCATGATTCGCGGCTAAATGAAAGTCCATTTCCATTTTGTGTTAAAGGACAATCACTACTATTTATTATATAATCAGATAATTCAAATCCAGGTAACATCAAATAGAACAATGTTAGCAACTACGGGCTGACTACCTCACGTCATTGAATTACTAACGGAAACTGCCCTAAGGTATTATGTTCTTTTAATGACAGTTCTGATTCCTGGTTTGAAAGTATTTGTCATTTTTTTCTTGTATAAATATTATTTTTATAGGATGCTATGATTTTTTACTTAATCTAGGAAGAAGCTGCCGGGAAGCGTAAAAAATTACGTAAATTAAGTACAATATATTTGCAAGCCAAGTCGGAACTTGAAGATATGAAAAATGAACACGCTCGTGAAATGGAAGGCTTAGTAGATAATATACGTCAATTGGAAAGAGAATTGGCTCGTTATGCTCTAATTATCGATCGAGTTATTCCACAACCATACCAGGTAATTAATGAAAGGAGCTATTTTGTTGCATTTATATTTATTTCTCAGATAAACACATTCTATGATAACGAGGTAACGCTAGAACAATTTTGTAATAAAATCTCGGATTTTATATTAGTCACTACACCATAATTACTGTTTGAGGACTAGCAACATTACCTGTAATCAACTATTGTTTGAAACTAATGAAGCTAGTAGACCCCCGTGAGTTTTCTTGAAATTCGAAACCATTTTAGGCATAATTAGTTAATCATGTATTAATTTGGACAAGCAAATCAACTTACTTATTGATTAGAAAACATTAGTGAATATCTAATGTATCAGAACTGATAAATTTTACACAGAACAACAAGATAGTTGAAATTAAAATGCTTACATCCAACATGGGTTCTTATGATTAGTTTCTAGAGATTATCTTAACTAGATCTTATCAAAGTGCTAATTATTTTTTAAATGACTGATTCCATGTTATTACTTTATTTTTATAAAGAAATGATGTTGGAATAGTTCCAATTAATAAGTAGTATGATTGAAGGATACAAAAAGTAATATGTTCTTTATCGTCGCTTAAATGAAATTGTTTAAATTCTTTAATTCATCGTCTAGCTATTTTTCCAACTTTTTTAAAACTTACGATGCAAATTAGTTATACCATAATGAGTGTATTGCAATTCTCTACACAGTAACTATTGGTTGTTTAGTACAAAACCTCAAATAAGCTGTAGATCAAACTTAATATTTGACAGATAAGATCTGGTGGCTTACTCCCTTGGATATGGAGATTAGTTTGAAATAATGTAAGGAGTTACAGTCAAACACTTGTATAAAAAAGCCTTAGAATTTCTAAATCTTAACTACATGTTTACTAACAACCAGAATTTGATTATTTTAGATTGTATAAACCAAACTATAGATAAATACAATTGCTTATAAATAAGGCTCTACCACTGGATATGATTATATTCTTTGTGTATTTTAAAGTAGTTTTAAAATATAATAATAGTACCTAAGTTCTGCTTAGCTTCATTTATTAGTTGTGAATGAGCATCTTAAAGATTGGAAAGCTATCTTCACTGAAAAAGAGCCAATTCGATGATTCGTCAGCTACCCTCCAGAAAAAATAACTTACATAAGTATTATATTATCTCCAATAACTCAAATATCATATTCTGATATAATACTGTAAGTTACAATCATGTTTTCAAACAATCAAAGTGTATTTACTGAAAGCAAAAACAAATTAATAGTCCAAACGACAGTTGAATCACTCATCTTTAGCTTACAAAAAGGACATTTATCTGCAATCAGTAAATCAAAAATTAAAAGTTACACAGCCGACAGCACTTTAATCTTAACAATATTCAAATGTTAAGTTCCTTTGTTGACTCATATTTCAAGAATATGACTACAAATCAATCAAAATTCTGTTAGTTTAGTAACAAATTAGAAACACTTGGAGATGTGAAACTACTGTTCTCATATATTAAAAAAAAACCATCAATAGTGTAACGGTGGATAACTGAACATTCAAATAATACGATATAATTGACTTCAAGTGTTCAGATTAAGGAATCTGAATAGCGGACCACGATGAATAAAACAAGTAAAAGTTATTTAGAAAAGAAATAAATCAAATAGAAATAAGATTCCTTGCAGCCATAACAGAATGATGTATATTTCATATGGTGGGAAAACATCATACTGGAAATGTAATCTATAATTCATCCATGAAAGTTGAATCTACTCGTTGTTAAAACCAGAGAATATAACTGATAAGTCTGTTTTGAAATGAGTGCAGTCTGCGAGCGCCTGGATATTGCCATCAAGTGATTAACATTTTTAAGCAAAGTTGGACAGTGGCTAGCAGTGGAATCTAAGACAAGCGTTTCGTCCCGTCTGGGATTTGTCAGCCGTGTGTGTGCACAAGCGGATAATGTGTTTAATGTTTGGAGCAAAATCCACTGAGTTCGAGTCCTGGTTTTAACATTAACACCGTGATTCATGCACATCTAACGGACAAATTCCGAAAAGGACGAAATGCGCGTCCTGGATCCGACTACTAGTCTATACATAGCTTTGCTTGGAAATGTAATCGTCTAGATATATAAAACTACTTGTATTGTGACATGAGTACATCTAAAAGCAGTAGAAAATGTCATGAGGTTTTTTTATGTACAATACTGAACGAAAAGTTTGTCCACTTCATCTCAACCATTGAGGCTTATAAATCTATATTCAAACAAAAACAAAAACAGATGTGATAGATCCCCGAGTTAGAAATCAGCTCTATATTTAAGCATGTTTTTACATTTAGTTTTCAGTAAGTAAGTAAGTAAGTTTCTTTATTCAACTCGAGTACATCACATATGGGAAGCATTCAAAACTTTTTTCTTTTTATTGATTTAGTAGAACGAGCAATTGTAACATACATTCACCAGGCCGAATAAGTGTTTTGACATAAAATTCCCCAATATTTTGCAGTGCTATCACTTGCGACCAAATTAAACGTTATATGAAGCATAAACGAATGACAGAATACATATTTTGTATTTCAGGCTCTCATTGAACAAAATGTACAGTGGAACGAAGATATAGGTGAATGGCAATTAAAATGCGTAGCATACACAGGAAATAATATGCGAAAACCTGAAAAGCAAACACCTGAACCTGTAAGTTCCAAACTTTTATTTTCCTTTAGCAACTTAAAAGAACACTGACTTATTGTAACTATCAGTTCAGAGTAGTAACAAACTGTCACTTACATGCATCTCTTTAATATAAAGGAACATAATTGATAATTTAATTCACTTCAACTACTTGAAATATACAGTGATGATTAAATTACGTCTACAAGTAAAAATGGAGCATAATTATTCTAAAAAAAAAAGGAATGATTTCCGTCAAGTAATACACCTATACCTGTTTATTGAACTCTCTTCATAAACAAGCAGGACATCTGTATAATTTAATAAAATAGACCTTCTGAAATTGACAACCGTCGTAGAAGAGACTGTTGAATAGCCAGAAATGTGACTAATGAAACTGAAGATCTAATGTATACAATATAATTATGTCATAACACCCCTAGTTCTTCCACACACCCAAGACAAAAATTGAGTGACTATTCGGGTTGGCACTTCCATTATTTAGTCAAACCGATTTGCACAATCCTAAACTGGAAATTATGTTCTTACTAGTGACTATAGCTTTGAGAAATTTCCGGAGTTCCAGTGAAAGCCTTGACCAGAGCGGCTAAACTATGTCAGGTGTGTGGAAGGTACCCACTGAAGGCAATGGAAGATGATCAAAGCCAGACTTACAAAACATTGAATCCCGACTGAGTTGCCTAGAGGATAAGCGCTCACACATGAGACCGAAGGTCCTGGTTTTAACCATGTGTGATGTGGTTGTGAAGTAACAATAATTAATGTCACTCGATGACAAAACGGCGGTGCAGTAATTCCATATGTTAGTAGCTGTGTGAATTAGATCGGTTTGTGACTTTAATGAAACTAAACAATCCCGAAGCTCATTTCAATATATCACAACAATTGGCCATTTTACGAATTCAGAATAACGTCCTTGTTAACCACAAATCCTTCCACTCAGAATTACTACCTAGTCAAAGTGCAAATAATAAGAACTTTCACTCCAGTCATAAAATTTTTACTGTAAGTTGGCGCTCTATTATGCTATTGAACACGATGTTAAAACATACTTCACTATATCAAAAGTGGAACAGTTTACTTGATTGCATTATCTGAATGCTGACGTTCCGTCGATCACTAACCAAGAGAAGTCAACGCAATCGAAATGACCGTTATAATTAGTCACATCTCACCACTTTTAGGCGATGCTTTGTCATAAGTAATCCTCGAAACTTTACTTCACATTTGATAACATAAAGCAATTCACTTTTTATCTCAGTCCAAACAAATTCAGTTTTGAAACACTCAGGTTGAACGACCGTTCTGCTTGAATTTTATAGTGTATTTACCAACCCACACAAATGCTCTTAAACGATGAAAACGAAAAGCCTTGACACCACGAATAAGTACGTCAGTGGATGTTTAGAGGTTAATTTTGAACCGGAAACCCGGTGATCGTGATACTGTGCCTAGCATAAAATTATCAGATTTTCTAAGCATTGATATTTGGATACAATATCACCTTTCTAAGCTTATCATAACCCTTTGACACAGAAATTATGCAGTCTAGGATTAACCGCGATCGCCACGAAACGTAGTATGAAACAGAACGCGATACTTGCTCTTTAGGTTACCTTAGTGGTTCACTTGACACAAATAAATCATGGTCATCGGGATAAGCTTTGAGACAAACAGGGACAATGGGGGTATAACCTCTCGATAATGTGGTCATCATAATGCTACCTACTTCAAAAAAACAAGTCGGACATTGAGAACAGGAATACGAAAATATACAAGCACTACGGTAGACTATCAAGACACGGAAATGAGACCCAATGAAGCCACCACATTGACATCATGATTCTAAATAAACCTATTTTAGGTCTACAACTGCTATTCGCAAGTACATCCCCAATCTCCAGATTAGTTTGGTTTCACCGAGTTGTTCCGGGCCATCTGAAATGTTGTCTGTTTGTCCGCAATCTATAAGCAGAAACGTGTCCAGTTAATATCGGATAGTACGTAATAGTCATCAGTCGTGAGGAAATAAACAGTCGTCCGAACACAACTAGCTAGAAAGCTACCAAAATGTATCGTTAGCAGGAAAGAAATACATACCAACACAAAACAGCCAAAAATTGCGCTGACAGCGAGTAGACCCAAAACCATCCAATTTGCAATTCCTACCGTACCTCCGAAACCCAACTGAGCTGTGTATCGTCAACAAGCGCTCTAACAAATTACACATCAGACTTATGGATGCGGGTCGCAGACAACATATGTAGTCGCCACCCGCAACCCTAAAGAGCTGCGGCAACTACTTAACTCACAGCTGAGTAGAAATCAGTTACGTTATATAGACAGGAGACAATTTACTCCCCGAAATTTCCTTTGTATCATCATTTTATATTACTGTTAATATTCATAATAAACACTAACATATCACTGCTTCCTGATTTTTCGTTTACAGCCCATCGATCTCGCACACGTGTACCTGACATATGCGGACACAGCGAACTCAGAACTTCTCCAGAAAACTAAATCAACTAAAAAATAAAACCACTTCCCTAACAGTTGGTCTTTATTTTTCTGCTCACACATAACTGCTACATCTCAAAGAAATCCACACATGACTAACTTAACTGAAGAGCACTAAGTAACTACTTCAAGGTTGACTACAGTAACAATACAGCGTGCCCTAACTGGCAAAAAACCAGCCAATATTACAAACGCGGTGCATGAGCTAGTCCTCTAGGGGAATTGATGGTCAAACTTATGAACGAGCCAGCCCACTGTTTAGATAAAATCAAGTGCACTTCATAGGAAAACCAACGCGCGACCACTTAACGAGTGATAGTTGTGAAAGAAAAGCATTTATTTCAAGCAAATCTATTGTAAGACAAAGCAGGACGAGCGAAAAGTATTTTCTTTCCACGTCTTCTGGTGATATCCATCTGGAATTTTAAAAAATGTTGATTAGTTATGCACGTAAGAGTATTCTACAATCAGATGAATTACTGTCATCATTTGTTCAGACGGTAACTCCATAAAACATCATTAAACAAAACCTACCTAATTAGCTTTCGCGATATTATCTGACACCATGCACGACAAATGACCAGGTATTAAGTGCACAAACATCAATCCTTGACGAATCCAGATGTTAGGTAAAATTCATTTTTGACGGCAAAAGATCCTGCAACATGTAGAATCTCAATCAGTTGAGTACAGAGCAATCAATTAAATCAGTTAAGTCTTTGTCACCATTTAGTCAGACGGTAACTCCGAAATCATCACAAAAGAGAGACTTACCGTATCCTGATCACGCTTTCAGAAACAGTTCTTTTCGGCATGACAATCCAATTGTAATGGTCATTATGTTGAAGGCTCAACTACACGAGTTTCCTCAGTGCTAGATACACAGATAAAGGAATTTGTCAGTTATCAGCTCTCATAATCGATATCATGTCACAAAAACCAATAACTAACAGTGAACACTGTACAAACATGAGTTTGGCTGCTTGTGAACAGTAACTCATTTTGTCACTGAAGGCCAAGCACTGCGTTGGTAACCCATTCAAAAACCACTAGGGTTAGTCCAAGTATGGAAGCCTAACCCCATTAATTTTCGACAGCTTATCAACACAACACTTGTACTTACTCACAGTTAGTTAGTAGGTCTCGTTCGTTTCATTGGTCTCTTGTCATCACACTTACCATGGCGCAGTACAACTGACTAACACGTCGACAAACACTCAAACGCTAGTTGTGCATTCAAACAAAGAACCTTCATTTTCCAATCTTTACTGAATGACTTCCAATACTTATTCTATAGCAATCACCCAGTTGTCTTCATATTAATTCGAAGAGGCACCGGAATACCTGTGAAAACAACAACGGTCCGTGACGACTCTCTCATAATCATGAATCTCATAGACAATCTTGACCTTCCTCTCAGTTTTCAGGACAAAAACGACAGGATGCCCTGGGGTGAACTGAACGAAAAGCTCGAACTTCCTAGAATAGAGCCTTTGACGGTCACACGGCTCACTCGGGGAAAGGAATATAAACATCAAAATCATCCGAGACTACCTCGTGTAACACTCAAGAATGCTAACGAAGTAGAGGACGTCCTGATAGCTAGTCATCTACTGAAATCCAATGGGAACGTCAGAATACTGTCCGACATACTGTATTCTGAGCGCAATCTCATCTGGAACGTCCCTAAAGATTCTCGAAAGAAGTTTTTTCGCGGAAGAAATATCATCGTGCAAGATGTACCGGAAAACATGGACACTGGTCAAGCAAACTCTGACATTCGGGAATGGAAATTCATCAAACAGTCCTTGAGGCTCAAAAACATACTGACTCAGCATGTGATGAGACTAGCCAAGAAGGACGGGGATCCTAGACCCCGACTAATGAGAATAACTTTTCCATCCTTCCATATGGCGGCTGCAGCTCTGGAAGCATTTCGTGTCAACAGACGTCGGTTGCCAACTGGGATCCACATGCACCCAGACAGGCCATATGACGCCAGGATCAGGCACAAAGGCAATCTGGAGCTGACCATTCCACTTGTGGACTGTCTTCAAGATAAAAAAACGTGTAAAGGACAGGGCCTACCAATTCGACAAAACTTGTATAGGTGAGTTACCTGTCCACTCACGTAAGGCTCTCACAGACAAACAGGAAGAAGCTCGCGCGTTTCAAATTGAAAGTATTAACTGCTTATACATGAACGCCGCGAGTCTGCCAAATAAAATGGATGAACTACGTGAACTTAGCAATGCTAATAAGGTTCATCTGATAGGAATATCTGAAACCTGGATATATTCTCAGTTTTCGGACCACGAGCTAGCAATACCTGGGATGTCTCTGTTTCGCAATTACAGAAAAACAGGAATTGGGGGTGGAGTAGCTCTATACATACGATCTGGCTTGGAGGTACACCAAGCTCACAACCATGAGTTTGACAATCTTGAGTAATCCATATGGTGCTCTATGAGATTGTCCACTACTTCGAGGTGCCTAGTCGGAGTCATATATAGGAAGCCCACTGCCGACATCGAGTATGACAGTCGTATGCTGGAAGGACTATCCCGCTCCAAACGTCTCGGTTTCACTCATATCCTGATTCTAGGAGACTTCAATCTCCCTAGAGTCAACTCCGCAGAACATACGTATATTGGAGGTGAAAATTCAATCGAAGCTCGGTTCTTCAACCTCATTGAGGACTTGGGACTACACGAAAATGTGAAGTTGGTTACTCATTGGAGGAACAGTCAGACACCGTCGCGCTTAGACCATGTTTTTACAAACGAAGAATTTCTAGTTGACAACCTCTCAATTCTGGCTCCCCTGGGGAAAAGCGATCACGCCGTTATAGCCTTCAGTTTCGTCAGCTAAGATATCCCAACAACAACAGGCGCTGGAATTTCAAACGGTTGAATGCGTCAGCTCTACAGGACTATCTACAACAGGTGGATTGGGATGTTCACCCTCAACTTGATGTGGATGCTCATTGGAACTTCCTATTACACACGCTCTTATGTGCTACAAAGCAGTCAGTCCCTCAAACGGTCCCCAAAAGCCACATGCAACCTACAATCATCAAAAACCGCACCCTTCGTTTGTTAAGCCGTAAAGGGCACTGTTGGGCAGAATACAAACGAACCAACAACAATCGCGAGTACAGGCAATACAAACAAATAAGGAACATATGTAAGAAGGCTATAAGAGAAGACAGGCTCCAGTACCAGTTAAAGCTTATGGATAAATTTATCTCCAATCCGAAAAGCTTATTCCGTTACGCAGCCTCTCTTCGTCAAGCCAAAACTGGAGTTTCTCAACTGCTAGGTCCTAACGGCCCGACCGATAATAACGGTGACGCCGCTAACCTCCTGGCTGAGCAATACTCCCGGACATTTCAACCATCCCACATCAACTATACGGATGACGGCTCTATCTGCAACTGCACAGGACTTTCCGTAGTGAAACTGAGCGCTGACTTGGTGTTCCGTAAACTACAACACCTAAGAACAGACACTTCTCCTGGTCCAGATATGGTCCACTCTGCTATACTGAGGGAAGCAGCTTCAATCCTGGCAACACCGCTTAGCGTGATGTTCTCACACTCGCTATGTCAAGGCAAACTACCGGATATTTGGAAGCTGGCTCATATCACACCAATCTTCAAGGGAGGTCGACGCAGCGAACCTTCAAGTTACCGACCGGTGGCTCTTTTCTTTATACCTTCAAAGATCACGGAGTCCCTGGTATACGATGGTATACACGACTATATGCTGTCCTTAAATTTTTTCTCACCCCAACGGCATGGTTTCAGGAAGGGTTACTCCTGTATGACGAACCTGCTGACTGCAGTGAACAGATGGACAAGCATCGTTGATCGCAAGGGGAAGGTGGACATCATTTACCTTGATTTCTCTATAGCTTTTGATAGGGTTAACCACATCTGTCTTATTAACAAGCTCAAACAATTGGGTATCGAACCTCCTTTAATTGACTGGCTCAGTTCATATCTGACAAATCGACATTTTAAGGTCAGGGTAAACTCTAATTTCTCAAAGGCTATGGAATGTCCTAGTGGGGTCCCTCAGGACTCAGTACTAGGACCTCTCCTCTTCCTGATTTATATAAATGATCTTCCTCAACAGGTTACGTCAGACATATTGCTCTTTGCCGATGGCGTGAAACTTTGGATGAAGGTTTGTTAGTTATATCCATAGTTAACCAATCAAATCGTTGTTTAAGCACTCACCACGTTGATCTGGTCTGATGTGTCTGTAAACTATCCCTGTTTCATGTGACTTACCGATTGAAAAACAGTATTATCCTATTATATTACTGTGACTTATAATTTTATTCATTTCGACAAGACACACAATACTGGTCGGTATATTTGTGCATTTCACTTAATGACTGTAACTCCCTTAATTATTGTACTAATCTAGTTGTTTTTACGTTTAGAAACAGATAAAGTTTAAAGCCAAGTTGTCCTTGTTCTGACTAGAGCTTTCACATAGACTCTGTGCTCGCCAGTATAGCGTTTACGGTCCCAGCAGTATATCTGTAGGACAAATTAAATCCCACAAGGTTCGCCTTTTATGATGATGTTTCATGTGGTCCAGAACCCTATGGCATTTTGAAGCTAATGCATCTTTGAAAGAAGGATAGGTTCAGCCAAACGTTCTCTAAAACATTTCAAGCTGTTCTTCATGTTAATTTCTTTTTCTTTGAGTAGATTTTGTAGTGCTAGGAACCTGTTGATGAGGCCTTTCTTGAATTCTTTGAATTTGTCAGTATCTCGAATGATAGCTTTATTAAACTGTTGTGCTGCTGTTTCCCCAGCCTTTCGAGCAAACTGGGCACTGGTAACATTGGATAGTATCATCTGAGTCCTTGCATAGAATCCATGATCCATGAAAGATCCGCTAAAGCAGGTTAGTAAATCCGTGGTTCGGATGCGAGCTAGTCAAAATAATCAAATGAGACAAGGAACATGTTGAATTTTCCCCAATTTTGTATGTTAATTCTTATACTAATCAGTGTATCCTAGAGCATACATAGTCTGCATCCAATACACAGTCTGACAGACATTCAATAAATCTAAGGATAAAACACACAATAGATTACATAAATTTAGACTCCAATTTAAGCTGTGACAATAGTGATGCGTGTGTGAACTTGTAGCGTGGTGTCGAGTCGTGATTGACAATGAACACCACTACAAGAAGACTACGTGCAAATTAACCAATAAGATCCTCGTAGGCAGATGATGGCTGTAGTCGAGACGTATTTGTTGGCGATCTCGTGGTATCAAAAGAATACCGAGATCGTGCCAAAGGAGTACAAGCTTGGTTACGAAGCGTAACCGAATTTGCACAAGTTCAAAGTCAACGGGAGAGTGAGTGAGTGTAATGGCTGTCATTAGCATAGTTAAAAAAACGAGCACAGTAAAACAATCACTGGTACAATTGGTTATAATGATAATTGTTTTCATCGAACCAATCGCGTTCTGCTGACAAAAGTAAGTCACTACAAATTAATGATTACTTTGTACTTGATTCATGGTTGATATCGAATTCTAAATACATTGCATTCGTTTGATGTCACCTAGTTTTAATTAACTTCAATGGCGCTGTTTCGAGAATTCCTACTCAATACAATAATTTGAATACTTCTAATCATCATAGCTAACCAGAAAAAAACTAAACCATTTAAACTGTTCTCTGGAAGTTGAGGGATCTTCATTTAGAAGAATTATGACGCGCCATGATGAAAGCCAAGTTTCTCCGTTCGTCAAGAGATCGATACCTCTATTAGCAATTGAAGCAAAAATCAACACTGGTAAATGGAATATTTGGACAATGTGGGCAATGGAAGGACAAGTCAAATAAATGTGGGAATGAGAAGATGCCACTTAGCATAACTCGGAAATAAGTGGTACCTATTGGACACAATCTGAACAAAATGATTATGTTCGACAGAGGTGCTAATGTGCTCTGGTCATGGAGAAGAAAATGCTACACGCACGTAGAGAGTTGCGTTGATGCTGTCCGTAGTAGCACGTTAAACGCATTAAGAATTTAAGACTCGTGGATTTGCAGCCAACAAACCATCTAACAAAACAAAAGGGGGGAATAACAATAAATTTTACCCAGTATTATCCACTTACAGACGACAGAAATGAAGTTGATAAAGAACAGGTTTATGGACGGCTGTAACCGATCGTAGAGATTTGACCGGCAAAAGATCTGACCATCATCATCATCATCATCATCATCATCATCATCATGGAAGACCTAAACGCCAAAGTCGGAATGGACAACGTCAAAAATCGTGTGACAATATGAAGAAGCAAAGGACGACTGGGGAAACAGCAGCACAACAGTTTAATAAAGCTATCATTCGAGATACTGACAAATTCAAAGAATTCAAGAAAGGCCTCATCAACAGGTTCCTAGCACTACAAAATCTACTCAAAGAAAAAGAAATTAACATGAAGAACAGCTTGAAATGTTTTAGAGAACGTTTGGCTGAACCTATCCTTCTTTCAAAGATGCATTAGCTTCAAAATGCCATAGGGTTCTGGACCACATGAAACATCATCATAAAAGGCGAACCTTGTGGGATTTAATTTGTCCTACAGATATACTGCTGGGACCGTAAACGCTATACTGGCGAGCACAGAGTCTATGTGAAAGCTCTAGTCAGAACAAGGACAACTTGGCTTTAAACTTTATCTGTTTCTAAACGTAAAAACAACTAGATTAGTACAATAATTAAGGGAGTTACAGTCATTAAGTGAAATGCACAAATATACCGACCAGTATTGTGTGTCTTGTCGAAATGAATAAAATTATAAGTCACAGTAATATAATAGGATAATACTGTTTTTCAATCGGTAAGTCACATGAAACAGGGATAGTTTACAGACACATCAGACCAGATCAACGTGGTGAGTGCTTAAACAACGATTTGATTGGTTAACTATGGATATAACTAACAAACCTTCATCCAAAGTTTCACGCCATCGGCAAAGAGCAATATGTCTGACGTAACCTGTTGAGGAAGATCATTTATATAAATCAGGAAGAGGAGAGGTCCTAGTACTGAGTCCTGAGGGACCCCACTAGGACATTCCATAGCCTTTGAGAAATTAGAGTTTACCCTGACCTTAAAATGTCGATTTGTCAGATATGAACTGAGCCAGTCAATTAAAGGAGGTTCGATACCCAATTGTTTGAGCTTGTTAATAAGACAGATGTGGTTAACCCTATCAAAAGCTATAGAGAAATCAAGGTAAATGATGTCCACCTTCCCCTTGCGATCAACGATGCTTGTCCATCTGTTCACTGCAGTCAGCAGGTTCGTCATACAGGAGTAACCCTTCCTGAAACCATGCCGTTGGGGTGAGAAAAAATTTAAGGACAGCATATAGTCGTGTATACCATCGTATACCAGGGACTCCGTGATCTTTGAAGGTATAAAGAAAAGAGCCACCGGTCGGTAACTTGAAGGTTCGCTGCGTCGACCTCCCTTGAAGATTGGTGTGATATGAGCCAGCTTCCAAATATCCGGTAGTTTGCCTTGACATAGCGAGTGTGAGAACATCACGCTAAGCGGTGTTGCCAGGATTGAAGCTGCTTCCCTCAGTATAGCAGAGTGGACCATATCTGGACCAGGAGAAGTGTCTGTTCTTAGGTGTTGTAGTTTACGGAACACCAAGTCAGCGCTCAGTTTCACTACGGAAAGTCCTGTGCAGTTGCAGATAGAGCCGTCATCCGTATAGTTGATGTGGGATGGTTGAAATGTCCGGGAGTATTGCTCAGCCAGGAGGTTAGCGGCGTCACCGTTATTATCGGTCGGGCCGTTAGGACCTAGCAGTTGAGAAACTCCAGTTTTGGCTTGACGAAGAGAGGCTGCGTAACGGAATAAGCTTTTCGGATTGGAGATAAATTTATCCATAAGCTTTAACTGGTACTGGAGCCTGTCTTCTCTTATAGCCTTCTTACATATGTTCCTTATTTGTTTGTATTGCCTGTACTCGCGATTGTTGTTGGTTCGTTTGTATTCTGCCCAACAGTGCCCTTTACGGCTTAACAAACGAAGGGTGCGGTTTTTGATGATTGTAGGTTGCATGTGGCTTTTGGGGACCGTTTGAGGGACTGACTGCTTTGTAGCACATAAGAGCGTGTGTAATAGGAAGTTCCAATGAGCATCCACATCAAGTTGAGGGTGAACATCCCAATCCACCTGTTGTAGATAGTCCTGTAGAGCTGACGCATTCAACCGTTTGAAATTCCAGCGCCTGTTGTTGTTGGGATATCTTAGCTGACGAAACTGAAGGCTATAACGGCGTGATCGCTTTTCCCCAGGGGAGCCAGAATTGAGAGGTTGTCAACTAGAAATTCTTCGTTTGTAAAAACATGGTCTAAGCGCGACGGTGTCTGACTGTTCCTCCAATGAGTAACCAACTTCACATTTTCGTGTAGTCCCAAGTCCTCAATGAGGTTGAAGAACCGAGCTTCGATTGAATTTTCACCTCCAATATACGTATGTTCTGCGGAGTTGACTCTAGGGAGATTGAAGTCTCCTAGAATCAGGATATGAGTGAAACCGAGACGTTTGGAGCGGGATAGTCCTTCCAGCATACGACTGTCATACTCGATGTCGGCAGTGGGCTTCCTATATATGACTCCGACTAGGCACCTCGAAGTAGTGGACAATCTCATAGAGCACCATATGGATTACTCAAGATTGTCAAACTCATGGTTGTGAGCTTGGTGTACCTCCAAGCCAGATCGTATGTATAGGGCTACTCCACCCCCAATTCCTGTTTTTCTGTCATTGCGAAACAGAGACATCCCAGGTATTGCTAGCTCGTGGTCCGAAAACTGAGAATATATCCAGGTTTCAGATATTCCTATCAGAGGAACCTTATTAGCATTGCTAAGTTCACGTAGTTCATCCATTTTATTTGGCAGACTCGCGGCGTTCATGTATAAGCAGTTAATACTTTCAATTTGAAACGCGCGAGCTTCTTCCTGTTTGTCTGTGAGAGCCTTACGTGAGTGGACAGGTAACTCACCTATACAAGTTTTGTCGAATTGGTAGGCCCTGTCCTTTACACGTTTTTTTATCTTGAAGACAGTCCACAAGTGGAATGGTCAGCTCCAGATTGCCTTTGTGCCTGATCCTGGCGTCATATGGCCTGTCTGGGTGCATGTGGATCCCAGTTGGCAACCGACGTCTGTTGACACGAAATGCTTCCAGAGCTGCAGCCGCCATATGGAAGGATGGAAAAGTTATTCTCATTAGTCGGGGTCTAGGATCCCCGTCCTTCTTGGCTAGTCTCATCACATGCTGAGTCAGTATGTTTTTGAGCCTCAAGGACTGTTTGATGAATTTCCATTCCCGAATGTCAGAGTTTGCTTGACCAGTGTCCATGTTTTCCGGTACATCTTGCACGATGATATTTCTTCCGCGAAAAAACTTCTTTCGAGAATCTTTAGGGACGTTCCAGATGAGATTGCGCTCAGAATACAGTATGTCGGACAGTATTCTGACGTTCCCATTGGATTTCAGTAGATGACTAGCTATCAGGACGTCCTCTACTTCGTTAGCATTCTTGAGTGTTACACGAGGTAGTCTCGGATGATTTTGATGTTTATATTCCTTTCCCCGAGTGAGCCGTGTGACCGTCAAAGGCTCTATTCTAGGAAGTTCGAGCTTTTCGTTCAGTTCACCCCAGGGCATCCTGTCGTTTTTGTCCTGAAAACTGAGAGGAAGGTCAAGATTGTCTATGAGATTCATGATTATGAGAGAGTCGTCACGGACCGTTGTTGTTTTCACAGGTTTTCCGGTGCTTTCATGTTCAGTACGTTGTTGTTTGGAGGTCTAAGCAGGTTTTTGAGTCCTAGACTTCTTGATAACTGGGCGGACGGTTTTAGGTAGACTTAGCGATCAAAGCACCAGTTGATGTCCGTACAACACTTGGGATGTCAAACTTAGACGTTGACACCTGGTCCTTATTAGCTCTGTTGGCGTGGGTACAGTCACCTGCAAAGATTTTAGGAGCCACTGTTGCGTTTAAGGACCCTGAACTGGGAGATCCAAGTTTAGTGAGGGAGTCAATTACCGTCGACGTAATGATGGTGCTGAGTTTCAACATTTCATCATTAGTGCTAATGCGTGTTCCATCGATGGTTGACTTATCAACATCTCTTTTCTTATTTTCGTTGCGCGCCCTTGTTTGTCTACCTACTTTATGGCTATCTGTTTCCAAGTTTACTGACAACTTGTTCCGCAGACCTGTCAGTAGAACAATGATGTTGCTCAGCAGTACTACAGCGTCCGTGTTGCACGTAACACACACCCACTTACGGCCCGATTTGCTGAGTCTATTGTAAGCAGTTGCCGTAATATCTGTGCACGTTTAGTGGAACCAACCTTTGCAGTTGTCGCACTGCATGCCAGATGTTACAGCGAAACGGCATCCAGGTCGTTTGCATGAATTTTTCATGGCTGTATTGGCGTAAACTGTGTTAGAGATAGTATCAAAGCTTAAGACCGTTAAAAATACACTAAAAACCACACTGAAAATGGGAAAAATGTATAAAAACGGATGAGATAAAATAAACTAGCCTTTCCGTAAAAAACTGAAAAAAAAACCAAATAGTAAGCTGAGGCAAAACCACAGTTAACTATTAAATTGAGTGAAACTCAAAAAAATGTAATCTACCGAACTAATAGCTTAGAATAGATTGTTTAGTTCAGAAATGGTACTTTTGTTGCGTAAGAACACAGCAAAAGTTTGAGAAATGTAAACCACGTTAGGACTAAACTTCCCGTTCCAAAAGGTAAAAGGACCTAATGATATGCCATCATAAACTGTAAATTCAGACATACAAGTAACTGCAAATAGGCTTCACGCTCTATTCAGGAATATTTGGTGGAAGAGCAAGTGCCGACAGATCAGAAAGAAGGATACTTCATCAAGAAACCAAAGCAAGGAGATTTGAGCAAGTGTGAGAACTACAGATGTATTATACTACTATCTGTGGCAGGACATGTTTTCAACAAAGTGTTGCTGAACCGGGTGAATGACTCAGTAGATGCATAAACTCGTAAGCGATAAGCTGAGATTCGTAAGGATTGATTGTGTCCGGAACAAATTGCAACACTACGAAACATCTTTAAAGAATCAGTTGAATGGAACTCGTCACTATGCATAAAGTTCCTTGACTACGGGAAAGCATTTGACAGTGTGGGAAGGTAAACATCTTGGAACCTTCTTCGACACTATGGAGTGACTGGGAAGATCGTCAATGTCATACGGAATTCATTCGAAGGACTACACTGCAAGAACGTTAATGGATGACAACTGACAGATGCATTCCAAGTGAAGATAAGAATCAGACAAGCCTGCTCACATTCATCTTTTCTCTAATAAGTGGTACACAAGAGCATAAGAAAAGTTGAGATAAGTCTATTTTATTTTAATTTACTGTTCGCTATCATTTGGATATTTGGTCCATAATGTACACGAATGTGCCAGCTTCACTTGCCGGATGTATTCATTCTGATTTGATCTAATCATTTCATTTCCTTTCAAACAGAGACAATCAGCAATTTTATTCACATATCAATTTACGCTGTCATTAAAAAATACACATCGATCATTAAGGCCAATGACAGCAAATTAGTAATGCAGATTTTCTAATAGAACAGTGAAAAGAGAACAGAAAACATCAATTAGGCTGCATATATTCCTGCCTAGTCAGAAGGTCAGGGAGAAAATCAATTGATTGCAATACAAGTACTTACACTGAATTTTAATAGTGTACTCTGATGAGAGTCAAATGAATTTGTATATTCATCGGGTGAATGAGTTGAAAAATTAAGCGGGCAGTTCACTTACGCTGTTAATCACCGAAGAAAAAGCAGTCTTTGGGATTGCCATTTTGTCAAATAGGATATGTCAAAGGGAATTAAGTAGACTCCGCTAAACACACAATGACCTGTTTTGACGAATTATTGACAGCTTACATGGCAAACCAGGTCACTTAAATTTATCCGAATATTTGAGGCGATTGTGGAGACAGAGAAAGGAAATTTCAGCTGCTAAGAAAATGTGAAAATGTCACGCATCTGTAAAATACCGAATCATGTTAGGGCAACTTTAGAATTTTCGCATGGTTATTTACTATGGGATGGGATTGCTGACAACATCTTACCGCCCCTCCTGTACACTGGCTTGGGACCAGCAGTAATCCTAGAAGAACTACAGGCAGAGCGCATGGCAGACAGCTGACAGATACATCTCAAATGAGATCCAGAAACAGACAAGGCCGCTTACTCTTCCCTTCCTCTTTCTTCTGGTGTTTGACTGGAATATGAAAACCCTAACACCCCAGGAGAAGCACAGAATACAACAGACAGCTCGGAATTATTTATAAGCTTTTGACTTCGCAGATGACCTGGCCCTTCTCTCCCATACATACGAACAAATGCAGATGGAGACAATTAGTTTAGCGACAGTCTCTGTATCAGTGGGCCTCAACATACACAATGGAAAAACAAGACCCTCAAATACAAATGGAGATCACTAACTCAATCACACTTGATGGAGAAACTCTGAAAGAGGTGGAAACCTTCCCATACCTGGCCTGCAGCATCATAGATGAACAAGGAGAATCTGTTGCAGATGTAAAGGCAAGGGTTTTCAAAGCAAGGTCAGCATTCCTACAATTGAAGAACATATGCAATTCAAAACAACTGTCAACTAGTATGAAAGTGGGAATCTTCAATACGAACGTCAAGACAGTCCTACTCTAAGAAGCTGAAACTTGGAGAACTACCACAACCATCATCAGGAAGGTAAATTATTTATAAATATCAGTTTACGGGTCTTGGAGATTAAGTTTTTGATTGCGATCATGAACCGATTGATTTTAGACCACTGTTGGAAAAGTAGAAGCACTGAACGGCCGTTTCGTCCTATCGTGGGACTCCTAAGCTGTGGGCATCCACGATCCCGCTCGCTAGACTCGAACCCAGGTACTTCAATCTCGCGCGCGAACGCTTAGCCTACTGGACCGCTGAAAATACGTTGGAGATGGATGGGACACACATTACGCAAATCATCAAACTGCATCACGAGGCATGCCCTAACTTGGAATCCTGAAGGTAAGCGGAATAGAGTGGAGAACACATTGAGTCGAAAATTGAAAGCAAATATGGAAAGAATGAACAAAGGGAAGGAAAAATCAAGGACTGCCCATGATAGAGTCAGATAGAGAGTCTTGATGGGTGACCTAAACTAAGTTACGGCGAGGTAACAGGCATAAGTCATTTTAAACTCCATTTAATACAGATGTTATCTAGCGAGTCTAAAATTAAGAAACCACCTAATTCCATTACGAATCTTTGGAAAATAAATGAGATCAGTCATTAAAATGAAACAAGTAGGCCACCACTTTCATATAGTAGTAATGAGGCACATTTGTTTGGATGGTGTACCGAACGTTCAGCAGTTTCGGCGCGCTACTCTGCATCGTGGTGGGATCAGGAGTCTATGGTTAGTATCGTCGTTTCCACAAAATTCATCTGGTTTGTGTTATAGTCTCGTATCAAGGCCAAAAAGACAAGGAAGTTGCGTGGCCACGTAAGTCATGGCCATGGACGAGTAGGGAAACATCGCAAGCATCCTGGAGGACGGGGTAATGCAGGTCTTGAACATCATCATCGTATCAACATGGATAAGTACCATCCTGGCTATATTGGCAAAGTTGGTATGCGCCATTATCATCTTAAAAGAAACCCCTACTACTGTCCAACAATTAACCTGGATAAAATATGGTCTTTAGTATCGCAAGCGACATACGAAAAGTATAGAGACTCCACTGACGGTAAAGCTCCTGTAATAGATTGTTTGCGTAAGGTAAGTGCTAACATCTAATGTATCGATCGGTCCTTATAGGGTTACTTTAAAGTCCTAGGCAAGGGGTATCTTCCGAAAGTCCCAGTTATTGTTAAAGCCCGGTTTTTCTCTCGGAAAGCAGAAGAAAAAATCAAAGCAGTTGGGGGAGCTTGTATATTGACTGCATAAATATAATTTAGCACTGGATATTCCATTCAATCTTCTGAACGTAACTGGTGATTAACGTAGATATGTATGCTGCAACAGCATCAACCGACATCATGTAAAATCATAATCTAAAGATTACGTACATAATGTTAAGTCACCATTTTTACATGTAAAAGTTCTTCGGTCACTAATTTATAACGAAAAGGAATAAGGCTCCTGGTCTTCCATTCACTCAACCAACCTTAGCCCATAAAATTTATGATCGGTCGTATTGTCTGCGTTGAATTAACATAACAGTGAAAAACAGAAGCCTGTATACGAGGACGGTTGTCAGTCTGTGTTTTACACCCGATAGTCGCATGCCTAGGATTGAACTCGGAAACTTCAGATATACGTTAGCAGTTTCATACTGCTAAAGTAACAACCCACTTGACATATTTAACATTTTGACTTCACGCTCTGCAACTTTTTATTCAAAGACATCAATTGTGACGGCTCCAAGTGTCAGTCAAAAGAAATTCCATGGTTGATAGCTTGAACTTGAATCAAACTAAAGGTCCTATTGTCTCAGTAAGGCTTTCGTGGCAATCAGAATATGGGACCTTACGGTCAGATTAGTTGCAGTGGTCCCAGGCGGAATATGCTTAAGCCTAGCGCTGTAACATATCGCCTATTCCGAATTATCCCTCAATAATAAATGACCCGAATTTCGAATGATTGATCAAACTTGCGACTGAAGTAGACAGGAATGATTCGTTTTCAATTGTTACTCATTAAGTTCTAAATTCATCTCGTTAATGACCTTCAATCTCTAGAATTTTATCTGACAGTCTAAATAAAAAGCCATGCTAGTATTTGCATTTCATTATGATCGACTTGTCTGTTGCACTGCTGCTTGAAATGTCCTAAAACTGTTTCATTGTGTTTGGATTAAGACTAACTAACTCCAGCAATGCAAAGTTAAACCGACTGCGATAGCTAGTCAAAGTGTCTCGACAAGTTTACTTCGCAAAATAGCGTGTTATATCTTCGAGTGCATACATACACGCCAGGTGGTAAAGTCATGTGATGGTTCTAATCACTAAGTAGCATCTGATATACTTGTTATGGACGCATTAGTGCTATTTCCGTCTGCTAGTTCTAAATGTCACCTACTGAGCAACTTGACGTTTCTTATTGCGTTCTCTTGTCGAGAGAAATCGAAGTAAAAATAATAACGTATTTGTGTGGCCATCTCTGTCTTTTTTTGAAATCTCAGACGGCGACAGTCTTCATAGAGTTCATGTCCTAAAAGATACCGGTCCATCCATGCAAGTTACTAATGTAGTTGATGATTATATTAGCAGAAAACTTGAATTGTGCTTTTAGCTTCAAGGCCCAATGTAGAGGAACTCTAAACCATTAAGTCCGGGTATAAAAGCAACAAATCTGACCATGTTTGCAAGCTTTCGTGCGTTTTATGTTTATGAAATATTTTCTAATTTCAACTCAAGCTTTGATACTGTACGGCCCAAACTGAGACATGTGTGTGTGATATACCCTATGACAACAGGTTACGTAGTTGTAGCTGTCCAACAACAAAAAAGGCATTGTAGACACGTTTTGCGGGTCGAAAGAAAAATCTGTGTAAGTGAACTCCAGTGATATTACTGTAAGAGTGTTGCAACTTTTCTTGGTATTCTCAGATTTTCAGTAATGGAGTGATCCTACAGCCAGTTACTGAAGTGGTTGTTCGTAAGTGCTCACCAAATAGGCTTGCGTTTGCGGATACTTTTTGTCAACATCTTTGTATGCTCGTCTCCATGAATTCTGTTATCAGAAGAAAGGTAGTCAATATCATTACAGTTATGAGTTGCCTTTCAGAATAGGCACGCGACGAACATGCCTCTTCCTACTGATAAACCTCAGATATCCATGAAAATTTTCTGTTGAGGCTCCGGCAAGAAGTATTTCGGTCAATAGTACCCAGTAACATTTAAGACAATTTCTATTTTTATTCGAACCCCGGGTTTTATGCACTTGTGGCGTCAAAAATTCACTAGACAAATGGACAAGTCACTCATTTAATGACTCGTACGGAGATACTTCCGTAGCTGCTCAGAAACCGATTGCAGTTTGCGGAGCAGAGTACTTTGAACTAAATCCAGTCCTCAATTTGCTGTATGTATTAATTTAGGCAAGTGACTTTAGGTATAGAGGATTTTATGCTGCAAAATGACTGAAAAGACAGTCACTCGCAATTCTACTAGTTGCTCAACCAGACTCATTTACGTACTAGACGTCCTATTCGGTTTATATTAACTGCTATTTTGTTTTACAACCAACGGCATATAATATCATGGGTTCATTTCTCAATGAAATACAACTGCCGTTGCTATTTGGTGGATTTTGATGATTAAATTTTGTCAAGCATTTTTACGAAGCCAACTATAGGTTACCTCACTCCATCTTGACATCCTTATTTTGTATGTGTTTCTGAGAAGTCTGTCAACGTAGTCCGATGCTTTTCTGTGGATGGACTACATTTTACAATGCCACAAAGACATGCTATTGTAAGACAGACACTACAGAACCTCACGTCGACACCAAAGAATGGACAAGAATAATATGCCTACGATACAACCGGGACTTGGTTTGCCCCTCAAAATTTAGATATTTAGCTGAATGGTGTGCGCGACGTAATCCCAACAAAAGCTCAGTATTGTAGATTACTCCTGATCTCATATAATGAAGTCCTGTATATATTAGACTATGACTTAATAATGAATAGCTCGCCTATTAAAACTCCTAACCAAGTAATCTTGTGTTCAGAAACTTCATTCACCCCACTAGTAGTTGCCCTTTGTTCACAAACGCTGTAGGAGCGAGTGACGAAAATTATAAGTTCGACAGATTGAACGGTATGATAAAACCAACTAACACCGGAAGACAGTCCTGACTGGGCTATCAATTTATTTAGGCTTTACTAGTAAGCTTGTCCACAAATAGTCACTAACCTGCTATCTAACATAATATTTCCTGTATTTACAAAAGAAATTCATTGTAAGGAACTATTGCTTATTTGCTTAGAACCCGAAACATGAAGTAACTTTATTGCTCTTTTTTCAGTCAGCTGCAACGTAGGACCAGGCACATATATGCATCGGTCCAAGTTGCCATACCTCATTAGCACAAAAAGATGAACACCGGATTCATAGAAGTAGTTAATCCAGTGGTGGTAATATATAGAAGAAAGATCGCATATAAGGAGATAGTACAGGAAGAAAAATATGAAGTGATTTCAATCTCTTAGTTTGAAGGAAGACAAAGATTGTATATACCGATGCCGTTGTGATCGATTCTGAGCCATGTCACCAAGAGTCTCCAACCATTGGTTACGATAGTCACGCGGACCCCAACCAGGAAGTCTTCATCTACCAACATGGCTCAAACCAGAAGTTAGTGTCTTCACACACTGATGCCACGTTTTGGTTTGGCCGCCCCTAACTTCCTTCCAATTATCCCTAACACCGGTTAGCATTGCGGGTCGTGGTAATCGGTGTTCAGGCATACGCAATACGTGACCCAAACATCTCAGTCGATGAAGATTCACGACCTCATCAACTGATTTACCATCATTCCCTAATACCCTGCGCCTAACCTAACAATTACTTACCGGTGATCCCAGCAATATTTCTAAGGCATCTGTGGTGAAATACTAGTAACTTACGAGTATCTTGTACTCTTAGAGGCCATGTTTCGCAGCCGTATAGTAGAACAGAACGAACTGCCGCGCAGTATACTCGTCCCTTAATTGATAGACGGATATCTCGCCTTCGCCATAGATGACGTAAGTTGGCAAAGGCCGAACGAGCTTTTCGAATCCGTGCTGAGATTTCGTCGCACACCAATCCATTAGGGCTGATCAGACTTCCAAGATAAGGGAAGTTGTCAACGCGTTCGACTACTTCACTCCCTATCCTTAGTTCAGGTGTTGACGCAGCCCAGTCCTGAAGCAACAACTTGCATTTAGAGGGAGAGAAGCGCATCCCAAACATCCTGGCATTGTTGGTCAGTGCTACCAAAAGACTGCATTTTATCAGCGTCTTCACCAAACAGGACTATGTCATCTGTGTATCCCAAGTCGATAAGTGGACCTCCTGGTAGGAGATCAATGCCCGAGAATTCAGTCGATGAGAGCGTTATTTCCATCAGTAGATCTATGATGAAATTGAACAAAAATGGAGAAAGTGGACAGTCTTGACGGACACCACTTGAGGTTGCAAAAGCAGATGACAGTTCGCCATAAGCTCTGACTCAACTAGTAGTGTTGGAGTAAAGAGCCTTCACAAGGTTTATGTACTTCTGAGGTACGCCTTTCAATGACAGACACTGCCACAGAACCTCTCGGTCAACAGAGTCAAATGCTGCTTTTAAGTCAAGGAAGACCACCATTGTCGGACGCCGATAAGTATGCCTGCGTCCTAGAACCTGAAGAATGGTGAATATGTGGTCCATGCAGCCACGACCAGGTCTGAAGCCAGCTTGATTCTCTCATGTTTGTAGTTCACGAGTCTTAGGCGTCCGGTAATTATCGAGGCTAGTATTTTATATGCTATATTAGTCAAACTAATCCCTCTATGGTTGTCACAGGATGGTTTTGACCCTTTCTTATTTATTGGGACGATAAGTGATATTAGTCAACCTAGTCGCTAAAACTAGACCACCTGCCCTTCCTCGTTCTAGATCAACTATAGCCTTTTGAACTTCAGCTAGAGTTGGGGGACCTACTTCAATGTTCCATTCACACTGTCTGGGAATGGTGGGTAGTTGTTGAGTAGCTGAAGGCCAACTGAACTGCTCCTTAAAGTGTTCCGCCTATCGTTCTAAACGTCTGGACTGGGAGCAGATGTGAGTGTCTTTTTTTTCCGAGATAGTCTGACTTACACTTGATTTATTAATTCCAGTTTTTTTTATTAGTCTGTAGAGTTGTCTTGTGTTCCCTATAGCCGCCGCCTTTTCCATCTCTTTTGCTTTCGTTGCCCACCACTGCTCACGGTCGTTCCTTAGACTTTTGCTTAACCTAGATCTGATTTGCTTCAGCTATTCATCGTGTTCAGAGCCTGATGGGATGAAATCCATTGGTTCTTTGTAACCCTGTGGTTTAAATTACTAATAGATGTCACAGCAGTTTCCACAGCTGATTGTACATCTTTCCAAGCAACATCTGGGTCAGCCTCGTTTTCAGAACTACCTAAGTGTGACCTCAGTTGTTCTTGGAACCTACGATTGGTTTTCTCGTTACTCAGTTCAGTTCTAATGGGTCTTTTTAGTGTGGCTTTTCTGCGTCCAGTGAGGCGCAAGCAGATGCGTGCTCGTATTAGGGCATGTTCGGAGTCCAAACAGGTACTCCAGAATGAGCGACAATCTTCTATCGACCCTCTCCAACGATGACTGATGGCAATACGGTCTATTTGAGTCCATCGTTGGTTTGGTGCAGGGGGTCGCCATGTTAGACGATGTCTCTCCTTATACTTAAAATTTGTGTTCGCTAAAAATAAACGATTGTCTGAGCACAGTTGCAGCAGACGATCACCATCATCTGTTCGCTTTGCCAGCACAATAAAAAACCCACCTGAATGTCTTTCTGTTTCGTTTAAGCTATGCCTACACCTGCCAGTCCACGAGAACTAGCCATCGGGTCGCCAGATACACGGAGGGTGTATCTCGTTGGCTCTCCGTTTTGCCGAGCAGAGGTCAAGTGAATTACCACACTAGGATCCTGTATGCGTGTTTCGGAGACACAGCATACATCAATTGTACGAGATTCTAGGGTTTTAGCCAAGGAAGCCTGTTGACCGATTATGAATACAGTGGCCTTCAGTGCTGTTAGAGGTATGAGGGCGGCTATCACTTTCCGGTTGCCCACACCGTAGAAGGGTTCTTCTAGAGGTACCTGAAAAAGGAACTGGGTTATAGGTGGTCTGAGGATCCTGAGAGTGTGACCGCAGATTCCAAGGGACAGCTGCTTGAGGTCAGTCATACACGACCTTTTTATGAGTAGTTTTTGTGTTAGTTCGTACTTGTTGAGACCTTACCGCCGGAGACGGATATTCGTGGGATAAGGTGACCTTTTCTAACTCCACCCCCTCTTGTGCGAAGGCAACATCGCTTTTATGCTGGTTGTCTGAAGGAAACACCTTACTGCCTTCACACCTCTGTACAGTTAGCAGTACGACTTCGGACCTTGGATTTGTTGCTTTTAGACTTACTGCTCTTCAACCGACCTGTCTGGCATGGTAGGGCCTTAAGGGACGGTTTTTCCAGCCAGTATAGCTCAGTTGCTTCATCACGATAGGCAAACCAGACCACCACATCAAGGTAGCAACAACGCTCGTTTTTTGCTTACATTTCTGAAGTGATGTAAGTGTAGCTTTGAAGGTTGCCTGCAGATTCACATTTAAACTGGCTTGTCCTTCGGAGTTTGACTTTGCTGTGTGTTGTGGAAGACAACCTTGCATTGGATACATGTTAGTACAGACAAGGGTAGGGGGGTTAGCTCTTCCTCTCGAGATGCAGTCGCAAGGCCACGCGCATTCAACTACTGCCAGAGAAGTCCTTCTCCCTACCTCCTCACGTCGAGAGTGCTGTTCACGAAATTAAGAGGACGAGAAGCGTTTGTCTCTCGCTTTAACCGGGTTGGTAGATATGGAGGATCTACCTAGGGGAGTAGGAAAACCCTGATTACAAACCAATCGTGCACACGGGCTCCAGCATCCTGAGGGACCAAACGGCGTATGAACCAAGTATTGGCCAACGGCTACCATGGGACTGCATCTCTACATTACTCCACTGCACTGTGGATCAGACCTTTAGTTCGAAGGCCCCGGGTGTGGCCGCCTAACAAACCACCTGTTTCGGTCTGGGCACCCGGGAAGTACTACGGCCAACACACAAACCAAGTGACATGTGTGGCACATATGTATTCGGTGGCCCTTTGTATCAATATTTCCGCCTAACGAGGCGGGAATCTGCAAAGAACCCTAACTCCTTAAGCTCTATAAATTACCAGGCCTAGATGACTTACTTCCAGTCTTTTTTTAAACATAGTAGCGAAATTCTGGTTAAGGAACTGGCTAAGTCGTTTACAAAGGTCTGGGAATTAGAAAATTTTCCAATATCGCAGAATGAGCCAATAGTTGTCCCTATCTTTACAAAGTGTTCACGTGGTTTGAATCTACTTCCGATCTCATCCAAACTACTGGATTCCGTCATAATTCGTAGATCGTACTAAACCCTAAAACTAATTACTCGCGATGAGCATGCTGCTTTTTGTCCTGGTCGAGGATGTATTGATCATATATTCACCCACCACCAAATGTGAGCAAACAGAAATAGTCGAAGTTCGTGTATCTGGGTGTCTCTGTAAGTGGCGGTGGTGATCAGATCAATTCATGTATAATGAAAGCCAACGCGGCTTATGCCATTCTGGGCCATCTTTGACGCCTTCGCGATGTTCGTCTGGCTGTGTAAGATCGGATCTACAACTCGTCGGTGGGAGCACTTCTGCTCTGTTTGTGAAACCTGACCTCTCCAAGTTGAGGATGCTAAACGACTCTCTGTGTTTGCTCATCGTTTACCCCGAAGGATTGCTGACATCCCGTGGCAACAGCATGTTAGTAATGCAAAGGTTCGGCATCGTGTTCGGGCACAGAGACGATAATCCGATTGGCGTCACCATCTTGAAACATCGACTTCGGTGGCTTGGACATGTTCTACGGATGTCGACCCAGAGAACTCCACGTCGTGCATTATTTGCCGACTCTGGGACTGGTTGGAAAAATCGGAGCGGTGGTCAGTGTATGACATGGTCTCGGAGTATGAAAGAAAGCTACAAAGACCTGGCTTCCGTTGGTCCTTCTTGACTCCCTGGCTGGGGTCCGAGAGATGGTGCGACACAGTGGGTGAAGACGTTATCGGATATGGCTCAGAATAGAATCCAGTGGCGATCCCACTGTAACCTTCTTATACTTTCTTCATAAAATGTGGTTGTAACTGCTTGTACTTTTCCGTTCCCCCCACTATTATTATTACACTATCACACACTAATCTGTGGTCGTCTTTGTTCCTTTTTTCTTATATCCTTTTTCTCTTCCCATTCTCATTGTTTTGTGTGGCGCATATATATCTGGTGCCCCCTTGTACTAATATTTATTTGCAATAAGCTTATCCTAAAAATCATCATCTGTCAAATATATTGAAACCAAACAGCTATTTGATGCTGGTGCATAGGTTGAAACATTAGAAGTAATTGAGTTAATAAGTTTGGTTTTTAGGCACAATTTAAGTGTCGGTTAGTGATATTACTCGGTTGCCAAAACTGAAGCAGATACGTCTCGAACAACCATTCGACCGACTAGGCACTATCGTCACTTAGTAGTAAGCGATATTCAAATGTAATTTTGTCCAGGAAGTCGCATAGAACTTCCTGTCAGTTATACGGTTGAACGACTAAGCTTTTTAGGTGGAAACATTCAGGATTTCCACCACAATACCAGGTGGATCATTTGCATAACACAGCTTCCAACCTATACACCATTTTCAGTAAAATGGTTACTGTTGATAGCCAGCTCAAACATGACCAGTCTGATCTACATGACGTGAGTTAAATCCAGCTTTGCTAAACTAATTAACGATGTAACATTGCATAATACCAGTCCATATCATAGTGTGTAATACAGCATTTGTTTTCCTTAACCCATGTACCAAACGAAGCAGAGTGCAATAGTTTAGCACAAAGGTTACAATATATCCCCGTTAACATGGAAAGTAAGTGATATGAGTAATCTCCATGTCGCATTTTAAGCCTGTCAAAAAAAGTTAAATAGCATTTCTCAATGCTATGAAAGGGACTGCTTTTAGTTCATGATTTAAAGTCACCGGAGTTTTTTCTCATGTACTCACAGTAACTGATCATGCTGGGCTTTTTTTCTAAAACGCAATTTTGAAGATTTTTGACTGATTCACTACGTTGATAGGTAGTACTTCATGCATTTACATTAACGTTTCCGAACCAATTCCCTCTTGGTTTTTTTATTGGTTTGGGATTAGTCAGATTGTTGTTACCCTTGACAAAAACCGTTCGTCTCCTATCGAAGTAATCGGCCAAATATCCACCTGGGACTAATCTTGAAGAACATACACTACTAACCTGAACTCAAATATTTGCGTCAGTGTTCTGTCGTTTGCTGGATATGACAGTACAAATCAACTAGTTTTGAGAGTCCTTGATTGAGGGACCGGAACTTTGCGCTCAGCCTCGTCACCCGGAAGACTACCTGTGCGTCTTTATGTCCTCATATATAGTAAATTGAACAAACACGAGTTCTTTATCCGAATCTCTGCTACAGAATCAGTGAACTGTGACTATGAAAGCTGTTGGCCAATACGATTATTTGAACAATTAATTCTTTTAATTGCACTGTCGATAAATTATGCAGAACACGTTGTAAATAAAATATACAGGTATATTTATTTAGCTATTGACTGTATGTTAATGACGATTCTCGTGTCATCTCGACTAAGTAATACCATTATGTGATAACGAGTAGAAAGCCATAATCATGAATAATAGAAAAATCCAACAGTCGTAAACACTATCCAGTTTGTTTTGCATCATATTTTGTACCACGGCTGTATCACAGGTAAAAAAAATTACTACGGAACAAGAACGACATAAGCCCAACTTTATATGAGATACTAAAGCATTCTCGAGTAGTCCCCAATTTCGTGATTGATACCGTAGTCCCTATTGTTATGTGAACAAACGTCCCTTTAAAATACAACTATTCTACATCTATCGGTATAACGAGTAACGAAAACATCTTTACCTCATCACCTGGTACAATATACAGAGTGGAAAGCTGGTCAAATCTACTGCTTGGAATCAACTCGTCTCTTTAGAGTACATTTACCTGGTACACAACACTACTAGCTATAACAATAGAGGGCAACCGCTAGCCACAACTACAAAAGCATACACAGTAGTGACATGACATTCCAAATAATGTTTCTATGAGATGAGCAATTAAACGATCTCGCCAAATTACTCATCGTAACAACTATGATGGAACCATTCAATTCTTAACAGACCTGGTGCATGAACGCTTTTCATCTATTTCACTTCAGTTAAGTACAAATGTACTTGGTGAGTGACAAACACAATTGACAGTGACCTAGACGTAAGGTTAACCTCTATATAATTTTTCTCAAGAAACAAGTTTTCAGAATTAATTAGTGACGACCAAAACAATACATAAATAGAAATGAAGTTGGACTTAACGTTAAATTACGGCATCATTATTAATTTAAATTAGTTTACTACCACAGAATAAATTTCGCATTTTCCTATTGTGTAATGCTGTACTTAATTTTTGAGGAAGCGTAAAAAGAGACAAGTGGTCAAATAATGCAAAAGTTCGAAACCAGTGAAAAAATTCTTTTAGAATATGATGAGAAATAATATTCAAAAATACTTGTTGAATTATTCACGACATGAGTTGTATGTCATCATAATTTTTCGGCTATCCTGTGAGCGACTAGAAGAGATAAAACAATTAGATTAAACAGATCCTACCATAATAGCATTGACTACATCATCATTATTTTCACGGAGTGCTCGAATAGCTTTACCACGCGATACACCAGCTTGTTGCATAATGAGCTCAACATCTTTTTCATCTAATCCAGTAGCATCAGGCTAAGCAGAATCAACTTAATTATAATTATTTTACCTCTTCATCATCTTCAGACTCTTCTGCGATGGCGGTCTTGGAGATAGATGAAACTGTATCTTTTGATAGACCACTGGAGGTCCCTAGGTCAGCACCTCCCATAGCTTGACTACGAAGTTTTTCAGCTGCAGCTATCTGAGCTTGTGCTGATATATCTTCTACTTTAGCCTCACCAAATATAATGTACGTGTCCGAGGCAGATGATTTATAAACCTCTGCCCTATTGATAACGAACATAATGGTCTTTGCTTTTCTTATAGTTACGCGGCAAACTCCCTGTACTAATTTTAATCCCAGCTTCGACATTGCTTTCCTAGCTTTTTTTTCGCTTCTGGACTGCTTACATCGACTTAGTAATTCATCGGCCACATGTGATACTTTAGCATCACTTTGTTCTTTAGAATCTTCTATTTCTGGCGCAGAGTCGTCCGAGTCACTGCCAGAATCGGAAACCACATTTTTGTCTTCCACCTTGTTTGTAGCCCCCATTACTCCAGTTGTAACAAACCACGGATGAGTAGCCTTGAATCCCACTCCGTTCGTCCTAAGTAGTTCAAACAATTATAGTCTTCAATAGACAGATTATTCAGACAGGCAGTCTGCTATATTCTTTCTTTTCTAATCAGATAAAATAAACCATTATTTCAGTGTGATTAGGTTGCACAGATGCGTTTTAAAAACGGACAACAATTTCATACTTGTGCATTAACTTTGCTTTGTGTATTTATTTAATCAGTAGCATACTTGGTAGACTTTAATTTGAGTTATTCCCTTAAGGATTAGGAATTTTTAAAACACATCTTTTAGTAACATTTTTTAGTTGATTATCATACTTGTCATTAGCTTGTGTTTCTGTCGATTTTTCCAGTCTTAAATCCATCTGTACTCGCATGAGACCCTCAACCGGTATGAACAGTTGATAAAAACTTAATAGACCGTTGTTGCTTGATTGTGTTCGGTTCTTGATAATCCAAAATGGCTATTACTTTGCTTTACGGAGGGCGGATGCCTTGAGTATCAATAATATGTCCAGAGAAATCTAGGGAGTCGGTACTAATTTGACATTTCTGAATATTTACAGTAATGCCATATTTTTGGAGTCGTTCGAAAACAAGGTGCGGATTCTGAAGATGAGATTCTCTATCTGGAATCGAGATCAAGAGGTCATCTGCATCTGAATGTACGAATTTGAAATTTCGAAGGAAGTCATCGATGAAACTGTGGAATGCTTGTGCAGCATTTCTCAAACCGAAAGGCATGCACAAAAGCTCGTGAAGTTCAGAGAGGGTGATGATCACAGTTTTAGGAATTTCGTCAGCAGCCATGAGAATTTGGTTATGCGCTTTAATGAAATCGATTTCCGAAAAAAACAGTTGCGCCTTTTAAGATAGCTTTTAAATCGTAAATTTGAGGCAACGGGTAACCTCCAGAAATTATTTTCACATTCAGTCACCGATAGTCATCAGTTGAACAACAATCGTTGCTGTCCTTTTAGGGACCTTGTGCAATGGGGATGCTCATGGGCTGTTGGATGGCCGAACGATTCCTAAATCTATCTTATGGTCGAATTCATTTTTGGCCAACCATAGTTTTTCGGGAGCTAGTTGGCACGCTTTCGAAAATACAGTTGGTCCTGTGTTGATGATGTATCTTTTAACACTGCTGGTTGCACATGGTAAGTTTCGGTCGTGTTCTGCACAGCTCAGGGTACTTGTCAAGTATCCGTTTATACCATAGACCGATTATGTGCTTTACAGTGATTGGGGATGGCCTACAGCTAGAAAAAAATCATGCACACAGATGAATAAATATTTCCATCTGCTTAACTCCGTTTTTGCGTGTCGATGAGTAGATTATGGTGTTCTAGTAGGTTTTACCTATGGTTGGCATAGAAACATTTGCAACAACGAAGATCCAGGGAATGGGTTTGCTTAAACCCACGTTAAGACAAACATGTCGCATACCATATTAGACAGCCGGTTTGCCATTCGCCGCTTGTAAGTTGAAAAACGGTTTGTGCAATCGATCGTTAGAATTCGCCGGAAGAACGCTTACTTCTGCTCTAGTATCGATGAGATAGTGAACTTTCGTCGTTACGTCAATGTTGTATAACAGACGAATATGCCCTCCGACTGCAGGTGCCGTTAACGCGTGACGGCTTGGTAGTTTCCTGAAAGGTTTTTTTGTAACAGATTGTTTTGAGTCCGGAGAACTCCGGGGTTCCCTGCAATTTCGGGAAGCTTTGCCATATTCATTTTGGTATCAGCACCAATAAGGATTATCCGTCTTTCATAGTTGAGAAACTGATGTCCACCGTGACATACTTCTTCGAGGAGTTTGAGGGCATCTACGATTAAGTAAATATCGGGATAACAATTCTGAGTGTGACAGAGGTCTGTGGTGTCGTCTTGCATTGTTTAAGGCTTTCGTTTGCCAAAAGAAACATCGGTGTTGGGGGTTCTAGTGATCTCCAGAGTACAGTAGGCGGATGCAGCCAGTTCGTCTACGGCGTTATTTTGAAACGATACAAGTGCTGCCAACACCTGTTTAGGAAACTTAGACAAGAAAGGCCAACTATGCGGGCCCTCGTCAAGTGTCCATTGGCCAAGGAACTCTCGTATAAGTAGCAACATTTCTGTTTCTGGGCCATTTTGCAGATCGATATTGTGAAAGAGTTAGCCTTGCCTTTGTCATTTGGTTAGGTCTCCACACATAAGTATGGTCATAAGGCCTCGAGACACCACCAGTAAATATACTAAGTGTGATGTACCTGTTAAAATCGAGCGGTGGCGCCATTACTAGTGCGGGGAATTGTGCACATAGGTCTTCCATAATGTGCTCATAGAAGTCAGCTCCCGTGTATCAGAACCAGGATTCTAAATTATTGAATGAAGATTGTATTAGCTGAATAGTGGGAGGGGGAGGTTTAATTTTAAGTAACTTAGCTATCTGTTCCATCCGAACGAAGATATAATACATCAACGAGCAAGAAAAAAGTTCGAAAATCTGAAAATAATATCACAATACGTAAAACGAAATCAAAAAATGATATATCATGTTCCAACAAGAAACAGACTCTCAGTTTACTAGTTAGTCGCCAGATCACGTCATTTTTACCACTAAAGATATCACAAGTATTTGGAGTTCGACACTTTTAAAATCTAAGTATGCTAACTCAGTCAAATCAGAAGTCAGAAGTGAAGAGGTCCAAAGATATAACTGAAAGGCCATCGATCTGTTGAGAAGCCTTCGGTTTAAACCGGCTAACAGTTGCAGGCGATGTGTAACACGGCGTACCTACTCGTGGTCTATTGTGGATGTGACCGAGCGCCTTCAGCGGGGTGAGTCCAGCAAAACTAGTACGGCCAGCATCAAATGTCGAAGACTTGTGGAACTGTTTATTTTGGGGATTTATTTACTACTACAGTCTGAACCCGAAGTCTACTTACACTCAAACATATTATTCCACCTACTTACGGGTGCATAAATGATGTGAAGAAACTGTTTTGGGTTTCTTCAGAAATGAAATAATACACAAGTTTCAATAATGTTGGCACAATAGTTACCATATTTAAAAAACAGGTTCCATGTAAATGAAAAGAATACTGAGTTTACTTTGAATGAGGAAAGGGATAAAATAAGGGAATAGCAGTAAAGGAAACTCGAAATACATAAATAGTTTGTGAACACAAAACAAGAATGAACGACTATGTATGTATCGCCAAATGAATAACAAAAAGAAAAAAGATTAAAATTAAACGAAGAAATAAGAAAATAACTTAATATTGCAGTAAGATATGAAGATAGAATAAGTGTTTGTGCTGTAATGGTATGGGGTGATGCTATGAAGTCCTTATTAATTGCAAAGGACAATCAATTATAATTATGTATGAGTCACATATACATAGTGAAAACAAAACGAACCTGAGAAGTTAATTTCAACGGTAGCACAAGATATTATCTTAATTACAAACTTCGGATACATAAGAATAACGTTTGTTTAGAAGGAAGAGAGAGAAAAGAAATGAATACCTACTGAAAGGGTTCAACCATGATAATAAGAGTGCAATGAGTATCGATCTCTGAAGTAAACTTATTGATGAATGTCTAAAAATTTATGTGACAATATCGATTTTATGTATTTATATAAATACGCTTGATTTGTGTGCCTGATTGACCTGGTATCTGCTGGTCGCCTGTAGAACACACTTCTACGTCTTACCAAAACTTCTTGATCGAGTTAGCTGAGTCGTGAACAACGGACCAGAATAGCCTATAGAGTCTCTGAATCCTTGATCCTTCGTTCCGTTCGAGTAAGACGAATCAGTAGTAGCATTCAAGCTTAACGAACCTAACATACTGTCTATGTTAAAAGGTGACTCCATTAGGCCTAAAATATACTTCAGACATCTGCAATCGTTACAAAAGCTAATACTGCCAACTGACGAACTTGCGAAGAAAAATATTTGTTTGTCGCATAAGATTGTTGTTGGCTTGCTATTTGTTCTAATCTTCAAAATATACATTTGATCAGATGGAGCAAGCAAATTCATTGTACTGTATTCTGAAATACTTGTCTAAATACTGATAAGGCCGAATGTTTGTAATTATTCGTGATATTTAATGGATTTAAAATCAGGTACAACTCGTTAAATTTGTTGACGGTGTACACATAAAACTTTTTATTTATTCTTTCATTAGAATCTAAACCAAAGAAGTAATCGTACAGAAATTTATAGCATAAATTGTGTAAATTTGAGTGGGCAAAGGCTAAAAAATCCTGAATGTTCTATCCATCCTCCAATGACGGCATTAATCTAATAATTAGTTGTAGTAAACAGAAAAGCTAGATCATCTAATAAATCCTGAAGATGCCACAGGTATTCGGAGTTCGACAACGCTTTAACTAGTAACACCTAATACGAAGCGTACCCACCAAGTGGAATCAAAAGACAGAAGCAAGGAGGTTCGAAGATATATATGATAAGCTATCAATATATCGAGGGTCGTTTGTACTAATCTGGCTAGCGATTGCAGTAGATGTTGAGCACGGCGTTCCCACACGTGATCTCGTGCGGATGCATGACCGAGCGCCTTCAGCTAGATGATTCCATTAAAACTAATGTGGTCGGCATACAATGTCGAAAACGTACAGAGCTATTTATTTTGGGGATTTATTTACCGCTACAGATCACTCCTCCCTAGTGGGGTAGTGATGATTCTAAGACGTGGCCAGCCAGAAGTTTAAACCCAACGAGTTTTTCGTTCGCAAACACTCTCCTGATAGCTCGCTAGGTTTAGCAGCGTCTGGCCGTCTTTCCTTACCATGAGGGACCATGAAAGACAATATAGTAAAAATGAAAAAAAGTACAATGAAGATTTCCGTTTCTCGCAAACTTCATTGTTTTTTTATCGTCTTTTCCAGCCGTCCTGAAAAAGAAAAAAATATGTAACTGCATGTCGAAATACACTCATACGCGCGTGAAAACACAAAGGGGGCGAAAAAAGGAAAGTAAACTCATGCTCACGTAATAGCGTAAAAAAGGATTTTTATAATATCGTTTTTTGTTTCGTTTTCCTTTTTGAAATAAAAAAATAGAAATATAAAAGCATATTAAATTCGTGTTTTTTTAAAAAAATTATATATACTACAAGGTAAAATCGAGATTATATTAAACGTAAACTTGTATCTTATGTGCAGTAATCGTTCAAGTGTTCTGGAAATCTTACTCTTCTTCCAGAACGCGTTGTTTTGAGTTTATTTTCTGATACCGTCAAAGTATCAACGTGTGTGTTGACTGTCGATTGAGGTATTATAAGAGCAGGAGTTGTGTCGTGCGATTCTATTGAAGGAAAATCAACGTGAATAGAATTTCCTTCTAAATACGCTGCTTTGAGGCGATCGATGCTGATGCTTTCGTTGGTTCCGTTCTTATTGATTATATAGTAATTGGGTTCGCGTTGGAGAACTTTGAAAGGTGCTTCGTATGCTGGCTCGAGAGGTCGTCGATGAGAGTCTCGATGTACGAAGACGTGTGTACTATATCGTAAGTCAGGTTGAACGAAAATATCAGTTGATTGTGGTCGAGTGGAAACAGGTTTGACTGAACGCATTGCGTTTGTAACCCTGTTCGAGTGGGAGGTTAGATCCATGTTCATCGAGGAGGATGAAGGATCCACGAATTCTCCTGGAAGTCGAAGGGTCGTACCATAAACGAGTTGAGACGCAGTTTATCCAATGTCAGCTTTCACTGCATTGCGAATACCTAGTAAGACGAGTGGAAGAGCGTCAGTCCACTGAGAAATGTTTGAGGCTGATAGTGACGCTTTTAGTTGTCGATGAAAACGTTCTACTAACCCGTTTGCTTGTGGGTGGTAGGCCGTCGTTCGGAAGCGAGTGATTCCTAGTTTCGCGGTCAGACAACGAAAAAGTTCAGATTCTAACTGACGTCCACGATCTGTAGTGATTGTTATTGGGCAACCCAAGTTTGCCACCCATCGTTCGACGAATGAGCAGGCCACTGTTTCAGTAGTAATGTCTTTGATGCGTACTGCTTCTGGCCATCGAGTAAAACGGTCTACGCAGGTTGAAAGATAAGAAAATCCATTTGAATCTGGTAAACGTCATACCAAATCAAAATGAACATGGTCGAAAGTTTGTGCAACGTATTGAAGACGTTGCGTCGATATTGTTTCGGCACGATTGGACGATCCCTACCTGTAGATGTGTCACACAGTAAGGTTTCTTTACCTGTTCACATCTGTTTAACGCGCAGTTTAAGTGTTGTTGAGGCCAACTCGTGCTGACCATCAGTGTCTTCTTCTTGAAGCTGAGCGAGTTTTAAAAGGTCGATTCTTTGGAAACTATTCAAGGAATTTATGTGAGACAAGGCGTCTGCAACTACATTGTTTGCTCCAGAAATGTGCTGAATATCTGAAGTAAACTGCGAAATGTAGTCCAGTTGTCGAGACTCACGTGGTGAGTACTTGTCTGAAGAAGAGCTTAAGGAGAAAGTAAAAGGTTTGTGATCGGTAAAAGGGTGAATTGTTGGTCTTCGATAGAGTGTTGAAAATGTTGGACAGCACAATACATAGCTAGGAGTTCCCTACCGAATGTGCTGTACCTCGATTCAGTGTCTAGCAACCGTCTAGAGAAAAATGCCAAAGGTTGCCAGGAATGGGTAACCCATTGTTGTAAAACTCCTTCGATTTCTGGGTCGGATGCTTCTGCTGCGATACTAATGGGTGCTCCAGTGTCCTGATGAGCAAGCATGGTTGCTTGAGCGATCAGTTCCTTAACTGTGGAAAATGTTCTTCGCGCGGTGTCATCCAGATTGATGGATTTCGCATTTCCACGAAGTTGATCGGTGAGAGGTTTCACAAGGGACGTGCATTTGGGAATGAATCGTCTATAGAAACTTAACAGACCGATAAACGTGCGCAATTGCTTGGTGGTGGTCGGTTCTGGGTAATCCAGAATGGCCACCACTTTTGTTCTAAGGGGTCGGATACCTTGCGCATCGATAGTGTGTCCTAAGAAGTCAAAGTAGTCAGTTCATATCGGACATTTCTGAATGTTCATGGTAATGCCATGTTTTTGTAGTCGGTCGAAAACAAGATCCAGATGCTGGAGATGTGATTCTCTGTCCGGACTTGCTATTAGGCAGTCATCAACACACGCATGTACGAAATTGAAACCTCGAAAAACGTCATCTATGAACCTCTGGAAAGTCTGTGCCGCGTTTCTTAGACCGAAAGGCACTCGCAAAAATTCATAGAGTCCGAAGGGCGTTATAATAGCGGTTTTCGGAATATCGTCAGTAGTCATGGGGATTCGGTGGTCCTGTAGTCGCGATGTGATGTGTAACGTTGCTGGTTACACACGGCAATTTCGGTTGAGATTGGTAAATGCCAGAATACTAATCGAGTAGTGGTTGATAGAATGGATCTATAGTGTGCTTAATAGTGACAGGAGATAATCTGCATCCAGAAAAAAAAGTCAGGCAAACAGATAAATTAGTATTTCCATCTACTAGTCTCCGTTTGCGCGTATCGATAATTAGGTTGTGGTGCTGCAGAAGGTCTATACCAATGATTGAAATAGAAACATCTGCAACAAGGAAGATCCAGTGAATGGGTTTGCGTAATCCCACGTTGAGATAAACATACCTTTTGCCATACGTAGCGATAGGCTTTCCGTTTACCGCCTGTGGATTTAAAACCGATTCGTGAAGCCGGTCGTTGGAATCTGCTGGGAGAACGCTAACTTCTGCGCCAGTATCGACGAGGTAGCGAACTCTCGTTACTACATCAGGGACATATTAAAGACGGCTATGTTCGCCGGCTACGGCTGCCGTTAACGCGTGCCGGCTTGGAAGTTTCCCGAATCGTTTTTCGTGTCGACTGATTTTGAGTTGAGAAAATTGTAGGGTTTTCTGCAATTTCTGGAGGACTTGCCATACTGGTTACGATACCAGCACCATTCAGGGTTATCCGTCTCTCACGGTCTAGAGACAGATCGCCTACGTGAAGTGCTTCTTCGCGGGGTAAGTGACCGTTTACGATCGTTACGGAGTTTGAGATAACGAGTAAGTGTATGAAATAATTCTGTTATGTCATTCTGGGTGGTTTGAGGCTTTTCTTTGACTGAAAAACCTCGACGTTAGAAGATCTAGTGATCTCAAGGATGTGGTCGGCAGATGCAGCCAGCTCGTCTACTGCGCTGTTTTGAAACGAGACAAGCACAGCTTGCACCTGTTGAGGAAGTTTTGGCAAGAAAAGTTGTTTGAATAGGCCATCATCGAAGGTTCTTTGACCAATAACTTCTCTCATTCTTTGCAACATATCTGTGGCAGAGCCGTGTTGCAGGTCGATGTTGTTAAGGAGTTAGTCTAACATTTGTCTATCGGTTAGACCTCCGTGTTTAAGAATGAATCGTTTAAGAGTTTCGTATGGTTCAGGAGCATCACTAGTAAACATACTAGGTGTTACGTACCTGTTGAATTCGCGCGGTAGTGCCTTGACTGCTGCGAGGAAATGTGCACGTGTGTCGCTCACGCCGTGCCCGCAGAAGTCAGCTTCTGCATAGCAGAACCAGGCTTCGATGTTGTCTGGCTAGAAGGGCATTAGTTGGAACGAGGGTGGGGACACAGTCTTTAACTTGAATACCTTATGTGTCTGTTCAGTCATATTAATATATCAAGTATGAAAAATGAACGAGTGAGAAATATATATATCCAATAACACGGAAAAAATATCACAATGTATAAAGAAATTAAAATAAGACAATAATATATAAAATCACAAAAAAGGACAGACTCACAGTTTGCAATTTGGTGTACCAGATCACATCAGGCTCACCAGTGTAAATCACCAGCTGGATGATCTGTGTCGAAATGATTGGAGGCTTAATCGAGTTAGACGTGAGTGGTGTGACAAACTAGCTAACTTCAAAGTCACATTTCGCGGTCTGCACCTTACGTGGATTACCCCATTGACGTATCAAGGTATTATAGATGCTTTGAAGACTGTACAACACAAAGGGCGTTATTACAGAAATATATTAGTTAAGGTAGATACAAGCGAAAGTAAGACCACTACCGCATGGGCCAGTCCATGGCGTACGGTTAAACAGATGCTGTCCTTGACCTCGATGAGGATTGATGATTTGTTCGATATTCAGTGACCCAACTACCGGATGATTTGGCTAGGGCTCAGTGGAATTTCTCTAGCCCTACAATCCAAATTGCTTAGCCTCATACGAGCTGTCTATTGTATTGCGTAATTTCCCTAAGATGTAGAGGTTTTTATAATCCAACCAGTGCTCAGAAGGAATAGAAAAGACAACATAAACAGCATTTTCTGATACCAGTCATCACTTAGAATGGATTTGAGAGCTGCCCTCCATGTACGACTTTGAAGTGTAGGCTGTCGTAAGAATTCCGTATGATGGTGATGACCTTCTCAGGCACTCCATAGTATTAAAAAAGATTCCACAAGGAGCTCCTATAGATATTATCGAGTGCTGTCTCACAATCAAGGAAGTTGATGTATAACGATGAGTTCCATTCAATCGGCTATTTAACAATGATCCAAAGTGTCGCGATTTTGTTGACACATGGTCAATCCTTACGAAAACCAGCTTATTGGTCTCAAAGTTGGACATTTACTGAATCTTTCACTTGTTTCATTAACAATATTGAGAATTGCCTGATAATGACATATGATAATTAGGAGTAATTGAATTATAGTACGAACTAAAAGTCCCAGAAATAACGCAATTAAATCAAGAAATACTACACAAGCACTAACGAATGTACTGTATTTAGAATTCGAAATCAAACATACAACAAGTACAAAGGAATAATTAGTTTATTCAAACACCACATGACAGTTATGCGATTCCTTACTTAGATCTCTTTTTTTCAATATTTGTATGATTTATCTTGCCTTTCAGTCTGTTGGTATTGCTCTTCCTCCTAAATCTTTCTGAAGAAAATGTGGAATATTTTTTAATTAGCACCAACTTTAGTGCCTTAGTTGTTGTTTTATTTGATCCTGCTTCTTTGCTGTTCTTGATTTGTTTGATGGTTTTATCGGTTTCTTTATTTATTCGTGCGGTAATACCTTGTGGTGGACCAGATAATATATTAATCCAAAAGGTAATGATAGTTATTTATAACAAATAGCAATATTTAAATATATATATAAGTTATATGTCATAAACACAATAGAAATAAAGGACGTTACTTATTTTACCAGGAGAGTGCGTGTTCCAAATTAATCTGGTGTTAAATATCCACAATTATAGATGATTAATAATTCCTGTGAGTGTGATGGGTTCCCCAATGATATGATTCAGTAGTATATATGGTATATTCCAATTATCGTCTGTAAAGATAAATGGTACTTGCTTTAGACTTCAGTTAACACAAATGCGAGTGAATTTAGAACGAGAGGTAGGTGTGTAGTAGTGTATTTGGAAAACGATCACAGAAAGTGTCACGCTATGTTAGTATCACAACGGGAAAAGTGATCAAGGTCATTTACTAAAACAACAGGTACAATGATTTAATAATAAATGTACACACAGTGAAAGATTGACAAAATGAATACAAATAATAATAAAAATTATTTACAAAATAAGTTTGACAGACCTATCTCCACAACCTATTGAGAGAGCTGTGAGTTGTTCTTTGATGTCTAGAGGTATCGAAAGGGATGGTTTATTTTAGAGTTCTTCGAAGCATTCTACTTACCTTTCCTGCTACTCTTGATCCTTATTGATTGAGTTTCCCTATTGTCCAAGACTGCTCGCTCTAGTTTACTAGATTTCCGTGTCAGCTCCTTGATTGTATTACACAGTTCTCTCATATTTCCTTTTCTAGCAGCCTGTTCTGATGTAGTTGCCAGGTATTCCATATATTTTCAATTATCAGTTCCAGTGCTTTTCCTAACCCATTTGTTTGGTTCTGTACATGCAGCCTGTGTCTTGATTGTCTCTAATCATGTTTGGTTGTTATTGATTGCTGTCTTGTTGTTTTTTCTTTCTTGAATCTTGCCCAAGGTATCTATATGGATCTACTCATTATGCTGGTGCTTTTCACAAATCAGTGCCTCCTGGTATTTTGAATTTGTTACTCCTGTGGCCCACTTTCCGCTTGCCCTTCATAGTGGTTTTCTCTTCTTCTAGTAGATCTTGTGAAGCTTGGAACTTGTTGCTGAGTTACCACGAATCCTTTGAGTTTGTTAGTATCTTGAAGGAAAGCTGTATTAGACTTTTGCAATAGTATCCGTCCTCCCTCCCACTGCTTCTTTGGGCTCAGTTATATCTTGGTCACCACCGGAGGGTAATTTGAAGCTATATCAGCTGCTATCTTGATTTCCGCTTCTTCAGTGGATCTTCTGAACTTTTTATCAATGTCATTGTGATCGATATATGTCTTTGTAGTGTGGTCTAGTGAAACATATATAGCTCTGTGTATGTGTTTATGGGAGAAATATTGCAGCTTATAACCATTTTGTTGACAGCAAATAACTTTATCGGTCGCTCACTTCCTTTTCCTTCTATCATTTTATGTCGTCCCATGATGTCTTCATACTCAATTTTGTCCATCCTGACCTTGAAATTAAGGTCCCCTACTAGGTTGATCAGATATTTTCCTAGTCAGTTCTACAGGATAGACTGCAATCCATCACCAAACTGATATTTATCAGCGCTTCTGTCACAGGTTGTCTGGTAACACTGGAGAAAATTTATCGTAATCCATTCTTTCTCACACCATAAACGATTTTTGCGCTTCTTCTGGGAGGACCAGTGCAATCCATATCTGGGACATTTTCTTTTTCATGGTCGGGATGCGGTTTCAGATTTTGTGGATTCAGTTTTTTCGTCTATATTGTGTCCAATATGTCACTTGTTCCAACCAGAACCAGGTTGTATCTTCTCATTTATGTGGTTATTCGAGTGGTCCTCCAGGTCTCCCATATTGTACTGACATCTCTTTACCTATATTACGTGCTGCTCTGATTATCAAAAGGATTATCGGTATCGTGACTTTGAAGAATATTGGCTTTGCCCATAGGGCGTTATAACTCTTATATAAATATCCTTGGACTCTTAGGTCAGAGTTTACATGATGCAAGTGATTTTTTATTAGCGTTTTATTAGAAAGAACTTTTTACGAGGTGTGGTGTTTGATCCTACCCTCAACCCTTCCCCTATACGCGTGTTTGGGGGTCGGCAATAACTCTTAGCGGGCTCCAGGTGAAGCCTTCGTGATGTTACCCAGTTAAAGTATTGCTCTTATATACATATTCCAATAGACAGTAATCAATGAATCTCTGAACATCGGCACTAGAAAAGAACAAACCCTTCCATTTACTCATATTTGGAACAATGTGACTGGTAGTATTTCGACTTTAAACCATACACTAGTTTAGAGTTAAATCGATTATTACGAGAAATCAAATTATTTATAGTGATAAATTTAAAGGTTGTAAATGACTTTGGAAATTATTAATTTGTTTTTCATTCACTGATAATAAACTATTTTTTAAATAATAGATATCTAAGTTGCACTAATTCACAGACAATAGCAACAGTACTGACAGTATTATGTAGTAAGCCGAGATTTTGTCAACATTGAATGTGATAAGTCATACTCTAGTAGATGAATCTTTAAGTGCAGTTTTCCCAATGCTACGATTAAAAGTTATTGATAATAGAGGATACTTGTTTACAATTGATTGATCACTGGATGGTGATCAATGTCATGTGTGTCAGGTCCTTCTTAGAAGAAACATAACTCCTGTGAATATATTTGATGGTATTAACGGCCGACTAGGCTGGACAGTTCCCAATAATGAAAATAATGAAAAAAATATTTATATTCAGACTTTCAATGTTAAATATGTTCCTGTAATTTTGACTTCCTCTTATAATGATAGTAATATTGGATTTGAAAATTAACAGAAAAGATAAATGTAATGATATCATTCAAGATTTAGCTAAAAGAATGATACCTGTTTGGTTTATTTTTGTAGTGCAACTATATTTGTTTTATTAACAAAAGTTGGTGTATACGATCAGATTCCAGGACCCATGTTTCTTCCGATTTTTTGACTCGTCATCTGGATATACTAGATCTTAGTGTTGCTATCCACTTTGGAACTGGAGTCCCGTATCTTTCGCTCCACTTCGCACAGGAAGTACACATACCAGCAAAGAATTATCAGAATCCGGCCGAGAGTATCAACAACACTGTCATTCAAACCATATTTTTGAAAATAGTAGATACAATTTCATGAAAAACTACAGATTACTCTTTCTATCTAAATGCTAACTGACTAATTCATTATAAAATTGACGATATTGCTGTTTTTCCAGAAAACACAATAACACTTAATTATTGCACTGATTAGATGATAACTCAGTTTTTGTTTTTTTTATTCTTTCATTTACCATGTTTTTGTATTATTTTTAGTAACAAAACATGGTAACCAATAACAGCTTACTTAACATTTAATCATAAAATAGAAGATATTATTCTTTGTTTTTCTTTATGCTAATAATTCTATTCTACTAATATAAATGGAATTATATAAAATATAGTTTATTTAAAGGTTGGATATAGAATGTTTATTTACAGTTAGTCTGTACATTACAAAACGGACGTAAACATGAAACCCATCGATTTTAAATATTCTATTTTAAAGATTTATAAGTGCATAGATAACTTACCAATAACAACCATAGTGTAATCAGTGTTTGGTCAAAATACTGTTTAAACGGTACGAGATTTCCTAGTTGACTTTGATAATCATTGAACAGACATCGAACTTAATATTATTATCAATATATGAAAGTAGCGAGAACAGACTATACTTTCTATAGAGCTGTGAAATATGTATTTGGTAATTTTCAATTTGTTATTATAACTTTTTACTTGTAAATCAACTTCTATATGATTTAATGAAGCACTGGAAAGTACTCTTTAAAAGTTTACTTAGAACTATCTGCTAGCTGTCATTTAAGAGATTGAATCTAAATTGACCTGGTCACTTATGTTACTTATATCCATAAGGATTATTTGCATTTGTATCCGTTGAATTCAATTAAGACATAAATTGAAAAACATTCATTGATCGATTTCTGATTAGATTTAATAAAATTAACGATTCAGCTATGTTAAGCTTAATTAAGACAATAATAGTTCATCTATTGTGATAAATATTACGAAACGGTTTATAGATTTAATAATTACAGCTGTTAAGCAAAAGTCTTGTAACATTTCAATACACATTGAGTCATGGTCATTAGATATGAGATACTACATAAGTAAATTTTTGCTGAGTTGTTAATGAATACTTCATGAAACCCTATTTGTTTTCATAGTGTTTTATGATCTCTCTTTTATATTTATATGAGATAATTATTACGACGAATGAATTCTTTATGTTCATATAGAGGTTTATAATACGTGAAAATTATGGGATGCCCTACGTAATAATGAGTAAAATAAATTATTAATAAATAAATAAGTCATCACAGTGAATACGTTACTCCATTTAACTCATGATGTTTAAAAATGACTCTATAAGTATGTTTATTTTTAAAAGGTTCTTTTAAGTAGAGAGAACATTCGTGGAAATTTTTCAGTTAGAAGGTGATGTACATCAAGAAATCACACCAACTGGAGAACTACTGACAAATACGGAGCTTATAATACTTCAGGTTGGACATTCGTACTCAAAAAGAATCAGAACTAGTACATTTAGGTTGCTCAGCCAGCACGACACCTTTTGGCCATTGAGTTCAAGTCCAGTGACCATTATTCTTAACTTCTGTTACTCCACAATATATCCTGACTATTATCCTATGCCATTTTTATCTGAGTCTAGCTCTCAATATGACCAATTTCATAAGTCAAAAATTCTCAACTGCCCCCTTCCTTCCACATCTTCATAACTTTTCCTGTTATTGTGAAGCACATTATCTTTCAATTATTTTGAACGTTTAATGCCATTGACAGGTAAATTAAGAAATAAAAATAAAACAAAATCGTCTTCATTGTGCAAGTGGAGTGTACCTAAAAGTCTATGATGGCTCCAGAGTATAAACATACCAATGAAATGAACTGAAAAAAGCTGTAATCATAAGAAGTGGCATGAAACAAGTTCACGGAACAGTAATTGGTATACTTTACTTGTGAAAAGTCCAGTTGAAATTATTCAGCAAATCCGTATTTTGATTTCATAAAATGAGATAGACTAATGGCCGTTAATATTTAATGTGAAAATTTTTGATTAATTCAGGCTTTTTGTGAACAGTTAGATCTCCCTCATTTATGTTTACAATTTAAGGATGTAATGAATCGAAGTATTTATTTATATATCATTTCCTGTTTGAATTATTATCGACCCAATGTTTACTGACCTTAATGAGAGGTGTTTATGATGAAATACTCATTTTTCTCATATGATTAGAGAACCCAGTGGATAAACTGTGACATTTTTTAGGATTTAGTTTATCTTGTTTAATGTCCCATTACATATTAAGTGAAATAAATTTTTAAATAAATTATTTATGATATTCAAACAATGAACAGATACGTTTCTTGTTTAACATTCAACTTTACAACAGCTTCCCAAAACAACCACTGTGGTATTTGACAATTCTGTTTCATCTAGTTGAGTTATTTGTATTTTGAACTAAGACTCGTTTGTCTTAATAAATAAACTTTATCTAACGTTTACGATGATCGAAGTTAAAATAAAATTTGACGGTTGCAGAAGTAACTATTAATTCAAGTACTAAAGCTAATAAAGTGTGAACTTTTATCAGTTTTCGATGTCAACCTCTCTCACTGGTTGTTCTCTAAATGCATGAAATATACTAATTTATTTTATAGCCGTACGTCAATTCGGGACTATGTTCACTAAATAATAACAAATTTATCTTAATGTTCTTCCACGAAGTTTTGGAAGAGGGTTTTGTCCCGCTTTGAAGTTCTTCAGACTGGCGTACTCATAATTACACACGAGACTGAAATCAGTACAGTGAGATGTTGATTCAGATACGATAACATTCAATTACTGAATCGGTATCTTCAGGTAACATCGTCCATTAAAATGCAACGCAACGACCATTCAATATCGCCGATGAATTACAGTCTCACTCCTGACTCGAATGGTCCCATAGATCATGTCGTCTAACAAGAATGTCAAAATATTCCTTCAAAAATTAGACACCAATTAAGACCACATTTTCTTTAGTTAGGGCACTCGTGGAAATCGGTGTATTTTGAAGATGGTATACAATATATTTTACGATTTTTTATGAACACACAATTACCTTTTCATTCGTCTTGTATTTTCTTTCTCTCCCGTATGAGTGTTTGTAGTTCGACTACATTTTGTTGATTTTATCTATTTTAGTATTTGCTATCCCAGTATCCTCATTCAAAATTTTTTAACTCTAAATCTTAACTTTGAGAAGTATCTCCGTACTTTTAATTGAGTTCAACTCAATAGAGTCTAAAATATGTGGTTGGACACTAAAAAATATGAACCCCTGTATGCCGACTCAGTAGTTTAGCTAGCTGATTTCGGGGTCAAAATGTCATGAGCTTAGTCTCTGGAGAGGCCTCGAGTATGCGCTGATCAATAGTCCTATACTAGAACAAAACAGCTATCCAGTGCTCCCTTCAATGACTATTAAGCTGAAGTCGGTTTACGATGCAAATTTTAGATGGCATTTGGTAAAACAAAACAATTTTCAAATTTCTGTTTAAGTTTACTGTAGTGAATAAGTGTTTAGAACGGTTTAGTAGGTCGTAAAATCGTCAACATAAATAGGAAATGAAAAACAAATCCATACAAGAAATTTCGTCTAAATTTGATCGAATAGTTCCTTAGTATTTGAGCTCCGAGTTGATGTGAGACATTAATGAGGAAAAATGTATTTGTAAAATTTCAGCGAATGAATTTGACGTAAATCCAAGATAAATCCATGTTTATAATATTTCCAAGACTTAGACCCTATAAAATTTGATTGTTGTAAGAAACGAAAAATTACTGATAAGTCTTGCTAATTAAACGCTATATTCGGTTCCTAAGCTGTTCTCGTAACCCCCAAGCTAGAACTACACAGAGACCTGGACAAGAGAGAAAAGGCGCAAGTATGAGAGAAGTACTTTGCTCCAAAGTTTCGTTTTTGTACAGAAAATATAGTGTTTTTATCGTATTTTAGATGTCCTTGGGTTCCCCGAAAATTCTGGAGTGCTACTAAACATAGTAGCAGTATAGTAATCAGCCAGTCAGAAACTGTACATGTGACTTCTAACTTTCTTGATGTTTCTGGTTAAACTTCAAATGAACGCTGATTAGGTAAAAGGCTTCTTAGTGTTTTCCTGATCTTTCCTTGTCTTTCGCGAGAAGTTTTCTGGATCACCCCAACAATTACAAAGTGCGCTTTTAAAGATTAGCAACACTATGTATTAAACTGGAGCTAATATACTGTATATGTATCTTTAGCACATTCATAACATTACCATAATCTTTTTATACGATCTTTTTCTGAATACTTACACATAACTGATATATATATATATATATATATATATATATATATATATATATATATATATATATATATATATATATATATATATATATATATATAATATCATTGAGTTGTAAATAATAGGTTAATTATGAGATGCTTCTAATTAATATAAGCTAATCATAAATATGTCAACCTTTTGCTAAAACAAATTGCATTGCTTGGGTGATCTCAAGACTTGTCACTGTATGTCAATTACTAAAGCTTTTTTTACCTAGGTGAATTTATTAACAGACAATGTTTACTAAATTAAAGCCAGTTCCTAAGATCAGGCACTAAACACCTAGACTTCCAAGGATTTATATTCACATCTATGTCATAGCTAATGTGTGAATATAACTATTAGAAATAAGCTGAGTCATCACTTGACTATTTATTACAAACGAATAATCTGTGTAAATGACTAACACAAACATTATATTTCTGACCTTGACATTTATTGGCTAATCGGTATGATCGGTTAACAAAAGTACTTTGAACCACAGCCATCATTACGAACAATACTTGTTGGTTTAGGTGCATGTTCTTGCATGTATAATATCTTAAAATCTCTTCCGAAATTTAGAGAACAATGAATTGGTTTGTTGTTTAAACATAGACTTCATGATGAAAAAAGTGACGATTAATAACTGACTAAAGAGGTAAAAAGTGAAGTCTAAAAATTTCCTTGGTTACTCACAAGAGAACGTATTAATGAAATCCATTTTGGGTAACAACCCTTGCTGCCCCCAAATGCCCTGGTACGGCCGAGAGTGGGGAGAGTCCGCTCTCCCTCTCGAAATGCTCTCACATGGCCATGCGTATATAGCCTCTGCCAGGGAAGTCCTACTCACTACCTTCTCGTGGCGGGGGTGTTGTTTACAAAAATGAGAGGACGAAAAGCGAATGTCTGGCGCTTTAACCGGACCCCAAACCAATGGTGCACATAGGCTCCAGTATCCTGCGGGAACAAATGGCGTATGAACCAATCGTTGGTCACCGGCTACCATGGGACTGCATCTCCTTACGATGTTCCACTGCCTTGTGGGTCAGACGTTCAGGTCAAAGGCTCGGGGTGTGGCCCCCTAAGAAAACCACCTGCTTCGGTTTGGGCACCCGGGCAGTATCACAGCCCTCACACAAATCAATTGAGATTTGTGTGGCGCATATGTATTTGGTTCCTCCCTGTACCTATACTTATGTGTTAAAATAAATAAATAAATAAATAACAACCCTTGCTCGTTGATCTACATTCCTTAAGACCTTGTTATGTAATTAGGTGGGGAGTTTACAACACTACGGTTTATCAGAAAAGGTCATCACTATTATACGGTTTTCTTGTGGCATACTACACTGCAAAGTCGTGCATGTAGGGCAGCTCTCAGATCCATTCCAAGTGAAGACTGGTGTTAAAAAAGGGTGTTTGCTCTTGCGTTTTCTCTTTCATCTAACTGTTGGTTGGATTATGAAAACCTCCACATATCAGGGGAGTTTTTATTTTATTTTATTTGAACACATAAACATTGGTACAAGGAGGCACCAAATATGTATGCACCACACAATGAGATTACGAAGAGATAGGGAACGAGCATGAGTATAATAAAAAAGAAGAGCAACAATGAACAAGAATTAATGTATGAGAGTGAAATAATAATAATAATAATAATAATAATAATAATAATAATAATAATAATAATAATAATAATAATAATAATAATAATAATAATGGAAGATGTAGTTCAGTTATGAAAAATACAACCAGAAAGAATTTTTTAGTTAAAGAAGTTAAACTCACTTTTATGAAGAAAGTAAAAGAAATTTACAGCAGTATCGTCACTGGCTTCTATTACGATCTATTTCTGATTACATCTCAAGCCGCTGTGTTGCACCATCTTTAGGAACCCAATCAGGGAGTCGTGAAGAACCAATAGAAGTCAATCCTGCCCAACTTTTTTTAATAGCACGACACCACATCATACACTGACCATCTCTCAACTTTTTCCAACCAGTCCCAGCGTCGGCAGATAATGTATGATGTGGAATTTTCTGATACGACATTTATAGGACAAGTCCAAGCAGCTGAAATCGATGTTTCAAGATGGTGACACAAACTGAATTATCGTCTGTGTGCCCGAACACACTATGCTGAACCTCTGCATTACTAACATAGTGTTGCCACTGGATGTCAGAGACACTGATGTTTGAACACAGAGAGTTGTTTAACATCCTCAACTCGAAGAGGCTAGGCTTCATAAGTATAAAGCAAAAATTCTCTCACAGACGCGTTGTAGGTCCGATGGCATCATCCCCAGTTAATACTTTTATTCGAATAAGTACATTCTTTAGGAATTGCTTCTGGAAAATATGATCAATTCTTGCAGACGTAAAAGGTCTACATACTTTCTTCAAGACACTTAACACCAACCAGTTGCAGTGAGAAACCGTGTCGAAATTATTTATGCCCTACACATTCATCTTTTTCTTTACTTATAATCGGTCTAATCAGATGGAATTTGTATGGAAGTATTTATTTTATCATTTTCACCAGTAATCTTGTGTAACTTCCATCTCTCAGACAATAGCCACAAAGCTTAAGAAATGTTTTCTGATCCTTGCAGTTCGCTAATATTGAATCATTGTACAAAGGGCTTGCAATATTGTCTGGATTTAAGTCATTAAGAGCAACCTCTTGACGAAATTAACTTCAATAGTCTTTCATTTACTAGCTATCTCTTAACAGAAACTTGAAATTCATGCACACTCGTGGAGTGGTTTTCTGGTTACTCGATATTTAACTGACGATTTCACTCTTCCATAAATAAACCTGGATGTAGTCAAATCAATGGAACTATGATTAGCTAACATTTACGTCCTTTTTGATTGTAGTCGTAGAATGTAATGTATTATAACAAAAAATTTATTCAAGTAATTTGTTTTACTGGTCACTATTTAGTAAAATAATCATATCCACTTACCGAGAAACGGTATATTTCCAACATGACTTTAATGAACTTTGTTACAAGTCTACTTGGATTGATGAAAAAAGATACTGTATGGAGATTATATTTAATAAAATAGAGTACACAGTGTTGACGCTTCTCCGATACAATGAGGTTATAAAAGCCATGTTGTCTAAGCAGTAGTGCTAATCGAACTCTGTCGATTAAGTTTACAATATCAGTCACTAAGTCAAACGACCTCTCAGTGCCGCTCACTTTATTTGATACTAAAGGAACAATGTTCAAATATTACAACGATAATTGTCTTTTTAACAACAATCAGAAATATGGGTTCATATCTTACATGACATACTTTCTCCCTCATTTTTTCAGATAATACTTGTTGATGAGAGCCCATAAACATAGAGCCTAAATGAAAGGGATATATATATATATATATATATATATATATATATATATATATATATATATGACGTGATGTTATACATATATATTATCTGTAACCCATATATTTTTCTGCAATTTATTTATTCTCTACATTCTATGGGTTTATTCATACAATTCTACGTCTAGATTACAATCAATACTGGCTTTTCAAAAGACAACTGACTTGATTCCTTTGAATTACCAAACTTTATTCCATTTTTTAAAAATAATTATATTAACTGATACCTGTCTAGTTCCTCAAAAGGTAAAAATCACATATGAAACAATCTCAGTGACTGAAAAATGTCACCTGGATACTTGACTTCTAATTTTTAGTCAGGATGGTCATTCATTTTTTGACAAATCTTCATTATAATTAAATAGTTTTATATATTAAAAATATAACACTTATTCAACTGTGCCATTTCAAATGAAACTATGTTGCTCAGTTCATTAAACCATATTTTACATTAGAGTTAATTATGTTACCTCACTTGCTTGTAAATGCAGAAAATGTTAAAGTATCAATTCTTTATATTTTTTTAATTAGAATCTTAACATCAAACCATAATTCCCCAAACATTCTCACCTAACTGTTGGACTTTTTATATGATACTTTCTGTTTATTCATATCATTAAAAGTTTCTATTTGTGTTAGTAGATTCCTTACAAGAATGCACTGTTTAAAAAGCTGTATTTATTTTCTCATTCGAAAAATCTATTTATACAATCCATTCAAAGAAAACTTATCATTTATACGTATACATTATCAGTTTAAATCTTTATTCATCTTTTGTTTCATAGAATCCATACTACTTTGGTAGACAATTCTTTGTTATTTGTTGATCCATTACACAATTGAGATTCTTGAATAAAATATCATACTAAACACGAAGAAAATATACATATTTAAGCCAAAATATTATATAAAATCTATAAACATATAATTAAAGTTGAAATCATGAGTCAATTAAAGCTGGACAACCATGGAAAACCTGCAAGCACCGGACGACCGTTTCGTCCCAGTATGGGACTCCTCAGTAGTGCGCATCCACGATACCTCCCCCGCGAGACTCGAACCTAGCACCTATCAGTCTCGCGCGCCAGCTATTAACCATTAGACCACTGACCTGATCGGCATCCAACGGTGTTAATGTCTAAATTCAACCAATCCACAAAGTTGCGCCACCGTACACCATTGTCTTCAGTGAGTTCATATCTCACAACAGACCTGGTTGAGCTCCACTGGTAACGGCTTCCTACTAGAACCCCAGGAAATGCCTCCTGAAGTCAGTCATTAGTAAGCAGATGATTATTATCTCATGATTTCAAGTATTGAAATTACTAAAATCTCCACAAAAACCCTTTCTGATAACACAATTAAAGCATTAATTTACAGTGAGTAAAACACTTTACTTACTAAAGTTGCATAAATATTAAACCAAAAAAAAAGAAAATATTTTATGATACCGTCTTTTTCAAAGAAAATGAATTAAATAAACTTGTTATTAAAGTATCTATTAAGGAGTTTACTGATAAAAAGCAAAATAATGTAACGATTCATTTAAGTGTAAATTATCCTTATATAAAATTCAAAAATTACAATTTGATCACCAAAAAGTTACATTGAATAAATTTATCCCATGGAACTAAACAAAACGATTCGTATTCGGTTAAATACAATAAAACAGAAGATATTTTATTTTAATAAATGGTTCAAATGGAAATTTGAACAAGAAACCGATTATCAAATTTAAATGATCATTATTAACAGCAATAAACGATTATTTATATTAACTGATTTTGTATTTAATGAATGATCTAGTAAAATCGATCATTTACCTTAACGAATCTCATAATTACAACTGTGATGGAACAATTGATGTAATTAAGAAACTGAAACGATTAAAATAATTTAACAGTCAGTTTGCCAACAGAGTTGCTAGTTGAACTCATAAAGTAAATATTTATTAAAAGTCAAAACTTTTGTCTGTCTAACTATTAGGAAAATTTGCATTAAAAGTATTGAACTGAAAAAATAGGATTTATCGAATAATAATTGGTTGATTAGAGATCAAAATGAAGGTTATTAAACTAGTGATTCTTCACTTTCACACATTATATCACTTGTTATTTTATTAATTGGGTGAATTTTGTTTAAAGCCTTGTTTCAACACTTTACCATTAAACTAAATTATATTAAACAATTCATGAAAGACCTGGAAACACTGGACGACCATTTTGTCCTAGTACGGAACTCCTCAGCAGTGCGCATCCACGATCCCACCCCCTGCGAGATTCAAACCCAGAACATAACAGTCCCGCCTGCGAGCGCCTAACCATTAGACCACTGACCCGGTAGGGTGGCGCAGTTTCGTGGATTGGTTGAAATTAGACATTAACACCGTTGGATGCCGATCAGGCCAGTGGTCTAATGGTTACGCGCTCGCGCGCGAGACTGATAGGTGCTAGGTTCGAGTCTCGGGGGGGAGGTATCGTGGATGCACACTACTGAGGAGTCCCACACTGGGAAGAAACGGTCGTCCGGTGCTTGCAGGTTTTCCATGGTTGTCCAGCTTTAATTGACTCATGATTTCATCTATTGAAATTACTAAAACGTCCAGAAAACCCTTTCTTATAATTCATGAAAGCTTCATAATGATGATGAGGGAAAAATAAAATGAACATATTACAGTGCATGAACACTTTATATTTCATGATCTAAAATCATAAACTATGTATCTTCCAATAATTAAGATGATTTCTAGCTCACCATGACAATGTAAAGTGTTTGATGGACTCAGGGCTTTGATATCTTTTAAATTATTAAATTGCATTAGCGATTTATATAGAATGAACTACTTGAACGTTAAGTTAACATCATAAACTAATATCAAATATACGGACACTGGAAACCACTTAACACTTAATGAGTACTTTACTTTATAGTATCTAGTATTTTGTCAAGACCATATTCTTTGTTCTAGCTTCCGGACAGACCTTTTTAATTGTTCTTTTTGAGTCACATTTTTTTACCTTGTCAATTATTTGCTTATTGACCTTGGCTGTTTTTATATGAGTGTGTGCGTATCGCTTACCCTACTCATCACATTTTTTAAAGCTTATTTTTGTCTGGCTAATAAATAGTGAGTCACGCTTTATCAAATGGATCTGGCACACTTGCCACCGTCGCAATAAACGACTGTCTGAAATAAATCCATTCAACGCAACCCGTATATGACTTCTCATTGCCACCGTTGCACGAACGGTGTTAGCCCAGGTGTAACATACGGAGTTAAATGGATGATTTATGTTCATGACTTACTAATACGTTCCTTCAAATAGGAGCCAGTTGAACATACCTCTAAAACCTTATCTGGTTATTACGCCAACGTGAAACCTCTCAATTTATTCTAAAATCAGAATATTGGCTTCCATGTTTCATGATAACCACGTTACTGCTGGGTTAATGATTAATAATTAACTAATTAAATTAATCGGTCTCACTGTTATCTAATATCAAGCTAATGAAATGAACAATATGCTTGTGTTAAAATTTAACTTCTTTCCACAATGAATGGTTCTATCGATTTGACCTAGTTGAGAATAATTGAATTCAGCAAGGGTCACACAATACTGTGGAATAGGTGAATTTAAAAATGTGAGGTGTACAATCGGGTCCCATTGAATCAATAGAAATTAATAGCTTGAACATCGGATATGTAAAAGTCATTATTTCGAGAATTTTCTCTCTGTAGAATCACGAACTAAAATGAGTTAATAGTGTTATGCTCAGTTATTTTATAGTCTATGTCCATTCACTATTCATACTATCGTCACATATTCTGATATTGTTTGATATTGTTTTCTTACATTAGTAAAATAATATTTTCCTGAATTTTTTAATGATTAAATTATGGTAGTTAATTTCTAACAGTCTCGAATACAATTGAAGCTAATCAATGTAAATTTCAATTGTCTCAATTTTTTCTCGTCTTTCAGTCTCACCTACCGCAATATTAATAATAACTCACACAGTTCTTTTATTCGTCAACATCACAAGAAAAGAAAAGAAAACAACAAAACAACCGTAGCATCTGTCAATTAGAGAATAATAGAAAATAAAAACTTTTTACCAAAACCTGTTGTGAATACGACAGTCAATTGTGATTTTATTAAATCAAAGCGTTAATGTTCACATCATTAGTAATGCACATATTGTAGAGAAGAAAACATTTCTATCTATATACAAAAGTAATACACTGTATGTAAAGTTGGAAATATGGCGAAACTATAATTTATAGACGAACCAATCAGATTTAAGAGAGCAGGTCTCGGATTTTAACGCGAGATTCATACACTTATTTAGCTAAATATTATTTTGGAATCATAGCTGATGTCACTTCGTTATGAAAATCATAAATCTAATTCCTAACCCTAAAAAATCAACTGTAAATCATAGTTCTAATTCCTCCCACTGCTTTATGACCATCATCTATTTCTAGTTAGTAGGTGGTTATTTTCAAGGTCATTTTAGCATTGCTTAAGGTCGTTCATAAATTATAGTCTTACTACTTTGATTATGAGACATTATGATCATCAAAGCTTATTTCAAAATAAACTACCCAACTTAGAAAACTCAGTAATATGAATTGGATTTGTTCTGGCTATAAACATTTCACAGTATATTTTATCTGATACCACGTGGGTAGAAACAACTGGTAGGAAGCATTGAACCTAAATTTCTTCCATGTTAGAACTCGTTATCAAAGTGTATCTTCATTTGCATCACGACCTTCCTTTTCCCATCGTAACTTTTTAGGCCTATTGCTGCAGAGGCTGCTGCTACATTGACTGCTTTCACCTGTACTTGTTCGTATGTATGGGATAGAAGAGCTAAGTCATCTGAGAGGTTTAAATCCCCTAGCTGCATCCATGCTGTCCATTGTGTTTCACAGTGCCCCTGAGACATGGAGGTCTTGGTGTTTCTTTTAGCATGGGTTTTTCTACATGGTGGGGTTGCTGACCTAATGACCAACCCTCCTTCTTTATCCGGGTTTGTGACCGACAGTAACCGTAGAGGGGCTAGAGACGGAGTTCCATCATTCTTTGTTAATTAAATTTTGTCTCATCAAGTTTTCGCGTATTTTGTAGGCAAAGGAATTAATTTCATAATCAAAAGTGTTTTTCATCTACAAATAATAATAAAAAGTATTTCTGAAACCTAAATCTAAATACCTGAAACATCTCGTGCTTGAACACTCAGACCCTTGCTAGATTTTTCTCTAAAGAGCACTGTTTAGTCAAGGTATTTTCAGAATTCTCTCTTGCTCTTTGGAATTTTCCGAGGAACTATCTTGGATTTTAAATATCAACATTATTTGAAACACTACAAAAAATTTCAAAGCAACTGGAAGCTATTTCATTTTGATTTATGGTTTTTCAGGATTAAGGATCTTTATATGGAACTAATTTGTACAACATATTTCCATTAAAAAGTGAGAAATTCCTCATTTCTACTTCTATTCAATCATAATAGGTATTGTAGTGAATAGAAACTATTATCAGAGTACACCTACACTGTAACATAATAGTTAATAAAGCTATGGGAAATGTTTCAGAAATGAAGTTGGAAACCAAAATGATAGAGTAGGTTTGTAGCTAAAATAGTTTTGGTTCTGCTGTGTTCGTTTAAACGGACTTTACTTGAAACAGATACAGATAATATTGGTGTAAAAAAAGTGAAGGCTTCTGAATGAAACCATTTTGTTTCAAGAGTGCCTACATATATAATCGTAACAATCCCCATCATCATCATTAGCACACCCTTCTGTAATACGTCGAATAAACAGAAAAGAATACAAAATGAATACATGTATTTATTGCAAAATATTCCAAGATGACTAAAAATGATACCTGACTTTGGTAAACAATTTATGTGTTTTTTTGGTTTAAAATGTTTACAAAATTCTAAGTTAATAAGTTGTATTGTGTTTCCACTTCATGAAGATGTCCAAATTTTATTTCAGTATTATAAGTAACCTAAATATTTTTTTAGTTTACAATTTTGTATACATTCATACCAATTACAAATAATAGGACATTTTTTAGGGTTAAATTATATTTTAGAAAAAAGAAAGTTAAGAATTCTGAATCAACTAATGGAAACATGCTTTCTCTAAATCCTTAACGTAATATGTAATCACACTACAAAATATATTTGGTGATCTAGTTATTATTATCGTTGACAAGTCTCCAAGTTCAGTTTTTCCTACATAAATTTAATCGACAGATAATAGGAATTTTTATAATCTGTGTGATATTCTTGATTTTCTTTTAAATTCGTGGTTATCCGTAGCCTGAGAATGAAGCTATGGATTAGCAAAAAAATAAGAAAAAATCACTGATCACTGGGAGTTTGCATATAGCATTGGTAAAAGACCTAAATAAAATATGCTTGCAAGGAATGTCATAAGTACAGAAGAAAATAATCAGGACTTTTAGTTGCTAAACTTCAGAAAGTTTGATAAAAATACATTAAGCTTACCTAAACACAACAATCTGTGACTTTTCTGACCTTTGATTAATCCAATGGGAATATAAGACTGTTATACTGTGATGTGTGCTACAGTACTGCTCATGAATCTAGATAACGTCGAGGTGTATGGGGACGATGTAGTTGTGTACAGTCATACAGAAACGGATTACATCAAACATGTGGAAGCGGTCTTGAAGCAAATTGAAGAACTTGGACTTCGAATTAATAAGGACAAGTAGCAGATAGCAAAAAATAGCGTCACATTGTTATGGTATAAAATGGGAAATAGAGAAATAAAACCACCACTCTTATATAAGTTGTTGAGCAAAATTAAGTTTGCGTGGACCACCCAACAAACGTCCAATCGAATCAAAACATGCTAGACGGCCGCCAGGTGACGCTCAGACTGCCTGAACCTGAGAAACCGTTTACAGTGGCCACAGACGCAAGTGATCATGGTATAGGTACCGTCTTGAGTCAGTCTGATAGGGTGGTAGAACACGCGAGTTGCGTTTTCACACCTGCTGAATAGAAGTATTTGACGATCAAAAAGGAGTGTTTAGCAACTGTGTGGGCAGTAGGCAAAGAGAGACCGTACCTTTTAGGTGGACGATTTTACGTCGAAACTGACCATTAACTCCTTCAGGGGCTGAAAACGGCAAGATAACCCTTGGGAAGTTTTCGCAATGGATGACACGTCTGCAGGAGTATGACTTCAGTATCGGCCATGTTACAGGAGAGGAAAATGTAATGGCGGACTACTTGTCAAGATCAGACATGGAAGCCGAGCTTCCATTGATAGCATACACGGTGAATAGCATATAGGGAGACCCACTAGAACTCATCCGGCAGCAGGAAGCTGACCCTAAGCTTCGAGAGGTAGTCATATTGATAAAAGAGGGAATAGATGTCGACAAACTAGCAATGGACAAGTAGGTAATAATGTTGTTTCGGCAAAAGCAAAGACTGAGAGTGAACGCATATGGAGCCCTTACCTGGCAGGACGATGACAAAAATTGGGTGGCTGTGATCCCGAAAGACTGGAGGCGTAGGATGATACATGAGTGTCACCAGGCAGAGTATACAGGTATCTCAAGAAAGACGGATTTACTACGACATAGTGCATACTGACCAGGCATGAGAGACGATATGGCTCAATACGTGTTTACTTGCCAGTAGTGCCAACTAATGAAATGCTATCGATACACACAACCGTCATTACAGTCATTCCCAGTAACCGCAGTCGGTGATCTATGGTTGGTAGATGTGATGGGACCGTTTCCATGGATAGTGAGCGGTAACCAGTACCTGCTAATGATGACCTAACATGCTACATGTTGGGTAGATGCCTTACACATTGCAGACCAGTGGGTAAAAACGGTGACCGACGTAGTAATCCAGCATATTGCAGCATGTCACGGAATACCGAATATGATATTAACTGACCAGGGTCCTTGTTTTGAAAGTGACGATTTTAAAGCCCTCTAAAGCAGTTTGGAATAAAGCGGATACGAACTACAAAGTATCACCCTTAGACGAATGGGTTTACAGAAAAAAACAACTGGACGTTAAAGGAATGGTTAGCCTCTAAAGGAGGAAATTGGGAGAAAGAGTTACCATTGGTTTTGCTGGCGCATTGTGCCTCCATATAAGGATCAACTAAGAAGTCACCTTTCCTGCCTATGTATGGTAGACAGCCACGACTTCCAATACATAATAAAACCTGGCCGCAACAACAGACGTCGATGGCAACAACGTTAAGAAAAGAGAGGAGAGAGGCAGTAGGGACGACTGAAAAGAAACTAATATCAGACACAAAGAGGGCGCAACAGAAGAGAAGAACTTGAAAGTCTTTTGCAGCGAGGCCCTGGTAAAGTGTAAAAGACGGAAAGATAACATAACAGGGGGACCATGGTCAGGAAAGCGGATCCCGAAGTGGGAAGGACGTGGCTCAGTATACACGATCCGGAGAGAAGTCAAACAGAAGCGCATAAATGCCAGTCAACTGCAGAGATGTTTTCAAGATCATTATGGGTACGAGTCACGAACAGCACCAAAGAAGACAAGAGTATGGTGATCTGAAAGACTGTGAGAACAGCTTATCAAAAAGGGGGACAAGTATGGTGTGTGCTACTTACTTACTTACTTACTTACTTACTTACTTACTTACTTACTTACTTACTTACGCCTGTTACTCCCAATGGAGCATAGGCCGCCGACCAGCATTCTCCAACCCACTCTGTCCTGGGCCTTCTTTTCAAGTTCCATCCAATTCTTGTTCATTTTTCTCATATCTATCTCCATTTCTCGGCGTAATGTGTTCTTTGGTCTTCCTATCCTCCTTCGACCTTGAGGATTCCATATGAGGGCTTGTCTTGTGACGCAGTTCGGTGCTTTGCTCAATGTGTGTCCTATCCACTTTCAGCGCTTCTTCCTGATTTCTTCCTCCACTGGGATCTGATTTGTTCTCTTCCACAGTAGGTTGTTGCTAATAGTGTCCGGCCAACGGATCCGAAGTATTTTGCGTAGACAACTGTTAATAAACACCTGTATCTTTCGGACGATGGATTTCGTAGTTTTCCAGGTTTCCGCCCCATACAGTAGAACTGTCTTAACATTTGTATTGAAAATTTTGACTTTGGTGTTGGTTGCTAATTGTTTTGAGTCCCAGATATTCTTCAGTTGTAAATATGCTGCTCTTGCTTTGCCAATCCGTGCCTTCACATCTGCATCAGATCCACCGTGTTCATCGATGATACTGCCCAAATATGTAAAGGTTTTTACATCTTCCAAAGCTTCTCTGTCAATTGTGATTGGATTGGTGCACGCTGTGTTGTATCGAAGAATCTTGCTTTTCCCTTTGTGTATATTGAGACCTATTGCTGCTGAGGCTGCAGCTACACTGGTTGTCTTCTCCTGCATTTGTTGTTGCGTATGCGATAGAAGAGCCAGATCATCTGCGAAGTCTAGATCATCCAATTGCATCCTAGATATCCACTGTATCCCGTGCTTCCCTTCAGATGTTGATGTCTTCATGATCCAGTCGATCATCAGGAGAAAGAGAAAGGGTGAGAGTAAGCAACCTTGCCTGACACCGGTCTTTACTTCGAACGACTTTGTCAACTGTCCTCCATGAACGATTTTGCAGTTTAATCCATCATAGGAATTCTGTATGATATTGACTATCTTCTGAGGCACGCCGTAGTGTCGAAGAAGCTTCCATAGGGTTGTTCTGTCCACGCTATCAAATGCTTTTTCGTAGTCAATGAAGTTGATATAGAGTGATGAATTCCATTCAATTGATTGTTCCACAATGATCCGTAGAGTTGCGATTTGGTCTGTGCACGATCTATCCTTACGGCATCCTGCCTGTTGGTCTCGAAGTTGTGCGTCTACGGAGTCCTTCATCCTGTTTAACAATACCCTGTTGAAGACTTTTCCCGGTATTGAAAGAAGAGTGATTCCCCTGTAGTTGTCACAGTTGCTGAGGTCGCCTTTCTTTGGTATTTTGACTAGAAGTCCTTCTTTCCAGTCTGTTGGTACCTGTTCCTCATCCCAGATCTTTCTGAAGAGAATGTGGAGTATCCTTGCAGTTGCCGCTACGTCTGCTTTCAGTGCCTCTGCTGGAATGCTGTCTAGTCCTGCTGCTTTGCCACTCTTGATTTGTCTGATAGCCATGCTGATTTCTTCAATTGTTGGTGCGCCAACATCAATTGGGAGGTCCGTGAGTGCTGCTTCGATGTTGGGTGGGTTCAGTGGGGCTGGTCGATTCAAGAGTTCTTTGAAGTGTTCTACCCACCTGTTTCGTTGTTCTTCAATGTTGGTGATTATCTTGCCTTCCTTGCTTTTCACTGGTCGTTCTGGTTTACGGTGATTTCTGGAGAGTTTCTTTGTCGTGTCATACAGTTGTCTCATGTTTCCTTCTCTCGCAGCCTTTTCCGCCGTCAATGCCAAATCTTCGACATATTTACGTTTGTCAGTTCTGATGCTCCTTTTCACTTGCTTGTTTACTTCTGTGTATTCAGCCTGTGCCTTGACTTTTTCTGCTCTTGTTCGACTGGTATTGATTGCTGCTTTCTTGTTCCTCCTTTCTTGAATCTTATCCAGTGTATCGACCGTGATCCAATCCTTGTGATGGTGCTTCTTTTGGCCCAGAACCTCATGACATGTTGAAGTGATTGCCTCTTTTATCGCTTTCCAGTTGCTCTCCATAGTAGTTCCTTCTCCATTGAGTAGATCATGAAAGGTTTGGAACTTATTGCTGAGGGTTATCTTGAATTTATTGAGTTTGTCAGTATCCCGAAGAAGAGCCGTATTAAATTTTTGTGATATTGTCCTCCCCGTTGTCCAGTGCCTCTTGAGTTTCAATTTCATCTTGGCGACCAGCAAGTGATGATCTGATGCTATATCAGCTCCTCTCTTTGTTCTCACGTCCTCTATCGTCCTCCTGAACTTTTTGTTGATGCAGATATGGTCGATTTGGTTGTGTGTGCTGTGATCCGGTGAAGTCCATGTGGTTTTGTGTATGCGTTTGTGGGAATATAGTCCTGCCTATGACCAGTTTATTGAAGGCACATAGATTTGCAAATCTCTCACCATTTTCGTTCCTTTCTCCCAGTCCGTGTCGTCCCATGATCTCTTCATATCCGGTGTTGTCAATTCCAACCTTGGCATTTAGGTCTCCCATCAGAATAGTCAGGTCTTTTGTTGGGCACTTCTCGACGATTGACTGCAGCCTATCGTAGAATTGATCTTTAGCGTCTTCATTGTAGTCATTGGTAGGCGCGTAGCATTGGATGACGTTCATTGTAATGCCCCGTTTTCTTTGTTTTGAAGGAGGCTTTGATGATCCTTGGTCCATGAGATTCCCATCCTATAAGTGCATTTTGTGCTTGTTTGGACAGCATCAATGCAACTCCTTGTGTATGTGTAGCATTTTCTTGTTCATGTCCAGGAGTATAACAGCAGCTCCCCTGAAGCTAGTCGTTGTTGTCCAACTTGCGTCCAATGTGTTTCACTGATCCCAAGCACCTCTAAATTGTATCTCCTCATTTCTGCAGCAATTTGGAAAACTCTCCCAGTCTCCCACATTGTGCGAGCATTCCATGTACCTAAATAAATGGTTGCTCTGGTTGTCAGAAGGGGCATCGGCCTCGTGACTTCCGAAGAAACTCGGCTTTCATCATGAGGCGTCATAATTCTTCTAAACGAAGACCTCCTGACACCCAGGGCAGAGTTTAAATGGTTTGAATAATTTTTTCTGGTTAGCGTTTTTTTAGCGAGTTAGTTTTCTACGGGATGGGGTCGCTAACCCCATGCCCAACCCTCCTCCTTTATCCGGGCTTGGGACCGGCAGTAGCCCCCGGAAAGGGACTCCAGGCGGAGTTGTGTGTGCTACTTATGTCGACATAAGTACTATATAACGCTAGTCAGGAATAGAGTGTCTGGAAGCAGAAGGTTGAGAAGATCGAGTAGGAAAGAATGGGAACAGAAAGCAATTAGCATGGAAACGCAGGAACAATGAAGTCTGAGACAATTAATGAACATTTTGCAAATAAAGTATTGGAGTATTTTTTTTCTATTTCACCAAGTAACTGTCATTTTGTGCCAAATATAATCGGTTTTCCTTACCTGTTCTTCTTTACTACAATGCTAGTATAAATTGCAACGCAGTCATAAAGTAGGTTAGAAAATAGAATTATTTTGGTTGATAAGCTGCTTTTACCCACTAAATAAATGTAGTGCCGGATGCTATACAAACTCATAGGCAATCTTATAATTCACCCACTATTCATAAGTCTGTTAGTTCAAGAGCTTTCCTATGAAGAGCCAGTCGTTATCAATCACATTATTTAGATAAAGTGTAAATGATTGGGTAAAACTGATTAATAAGTGTATCTTCATCTTCCATGTGACTTCAGAATATATATATGGGACTTAGCAATCGATTTGACTGTCATATTACTTTGCTTCATTTTCCTTCAAAGGTAGTTTGTCATAATCTTTTACACACAAACACTGAAAATACTTCTAAATGAAAACTAATGTGAAAGTGTTGACATATTTGACCTTGGGGTTTATCTGTTTTTGGGACAAAAAATACTCGTACACAGAAAACCTTAGATAAATTAGCAGATAAATGACAGTTGACAAAGCTTATATTGTTGTGAAACGTCAATCGAGCTTAGGATTTAAAATGCAACTTGAAACCCGTACAGTCTTTGATATGTGTCAGTAATACTATATTTAATGCGATAAACAACATTTCAATATCTAACAAGCCCATTTTGATGAGTGTTTCTCATGGGAATTTCGGCTGGTTGAGTTATAAAATTGGCCAAACCCTGACTAAACAAAGGTGGAGACAATCATTATCATGGAGGTTAAAGTAATAGTAGCACCTTTATCTATGACAACATACGAGTTTCGTGCAAGCTAAGTGTGAAAACATAACAATTTCGCTCATTAAATTTGTTACGTGATAAGACTATATTGCTTTGGGAGCTTTTTTATTTGTCAGTACCCTATGTCCATCTGATTTTAAACAATATCTAATTGTACTTTTTATATTAAACGTTTTAAATGTGTGGGGTTATTCATCCGTTTCACATTATTCAATACGTGAGAGGAATCCAGCATTTCGGGAGCTGTTCTTCAGCTAGTCTTCATATTTTTGTTGTACACTTATGAAACAATCTACTAGTGGTATTTTCTCACGTGTAAGCTTTCATATCAGAATCATTGTCCGATGTCGTATTTTTTTCTGTGCCTGACTTACTGAGAATTGGTTGCAAACTTATTACCGAGACTATTTACTAAAAGATCCTAGTTATGTATATGTTGTGAGGGCTTGTATCCCATGTATCTAATCTCGTCGTTGTTATGACAAGACGAATAAAAGGCAGAAGCTAACCCTTTAATACTGTGATTAACAGATGTGTGAAACCCCGAGTAGGTGGTCAGTCGCTTTGATTGGATGTAAAATTGAAATTTGTAAAAGTTTTACTATACAGAGACAGTGGACGAAAACCTTAAAAATCCTTTTTCATGTCCTTGTGTATTGGTCTAACACTCACCCACACTCTGAGGGTGTTTTGTCAGTCAGAACGGAGGACTTTTCTGCTGATAATAAAAAAACTAAAAATGTTTAGATGAAATTTTACGAGTATGCATAACATAACTAGAAATTTAGCTTCACTATATCAATAAACCAACTAGTAATTCGTTGAATTGAGAGGTAATCATAACCCTTTGTCGACTGATAATGATAATTGAATGCTACTTAACTGAACTATACAAAGATGAGGCTTATTAAGAAGTAGGTCTAATAAAAAATAAAACATGGCCGAAAACGAAATATAAACATACAAAAACTATAATAGCAAAGTTGTTTTCAGTTGACTCAGTGCAATATTATTTGATGGAGATTGATCCAATCAATTATGCTTTTCAGTTTCACAATATAACCATTAAGTCAAATGAATTCTTTTCATAGTGTATTACACATAATATTTGATGATTGTAGATAATCAACAAGTAACTTTGGATTTATCAACGAAACAAATCAGTAAACTTAAGAAAGTCATATTTTCTGGAAAATTCGGATTCTCATCTTACAGAGATGTTATTATAAAGCTATTCACACATCTGTTACTTAACATTCAATAACATTATACTGTCCCATGATACTTTTCTATATTCATTTATTAAATTGAATCAAAACTATTAATCATCTCATGGCTTTGCCTATTTTCTTAATGATTTACATGGAATTGTATATTGTTTTATACTTGAGATAATATACGATTCAATATAATTAAATCATCAAACTTAAACACCTCATAATATATGGAATTTACAAAGTTTATATGATTAAAATTCAGTTATTTTTTTAGTCTATGAACAAATATCTATGGTGCCATAACTTAAAATTCTCATATTTTTTGGTTAATAGATAGATATCAATAAGATCACCCCCATTCTTTTTGTTTAATTTAGTACTTGTCAGTCTAATGAATTCAACTGCATTTATTATTTTTAAATTTTACGTTTATGTATTTGTTAACATTCAGTAATAAACTTAATTAATCCTTCTCGACAAATCGATTCCTCGAATAAATACCTCTATATCGCTTGAATTAAAAAAAACAATTTATTAGTTTTCATTCTAGCAATTAATAGAATTCAGGACCTGGATTATGTCCTATTCAAGATTCGTCAGTTAGATGTACTTATTAAAAGACAAGATGAACTCTTAATATATTTGTAAGAAACAAGTAGAGAACATCTTAAAAAATTATTTATATTAATTTTGAACCCGGATAAAGATTAAATACAAATTATTTCTATATTAGAGCTGACTTATCAATTTTTGTTAGCTTAAACAGTTTATTTGATAACTAAAACACTTTATCTGTGTATGGATCTATTCTTTGAAGTTACTGTTTAATACCAGTTTTTTATACAAAATTATACAATACATACTGATGAATAAATACTCTCAATATATATATCAATAATGTTATTGAGATCATATTAAAACTAAGGGTACATCAAGAATACAGACAAAATTTTAAAAATTCTCTAAAATGTATTTTGGCTTACTTGAAGTTCAAGAAAACCAGAGGATTCATGAAGTGAGAAACACTATAACAAATGTCACCACACCGAATTTAGGTCAGTGTTATTCAATAAACCTGAAATTGATTCTAGTTATGATTGAGTTTGCATAAATGACCATTATGTTACTAAGTCATTAAAATATAATTAGAATTCACTTGAATTAGAATCTGGACTCTCTCATCAGAATACAACTGATTAACCCCATGTTGACCATATTTATTCTGATTATTTATCGCACAATTTCATTTCACTTATAAACTGATTCAAGTTAACACTTTATATTAGTCAGCTAGCTTCAACATTAACAATTGATTTTATATAACAAATAACAATTCTTGATTTACTTATCACAAATTCCAAATGATGTACTCTGCCTTAAATCTGGCCAATTCTATGGATTATTAATGTGGATTTATAATTGTAGAACCTGATGAGAAATTATTGAAAAGAATATTCTTCGTTCATTCAATTGTGTTTTAATATGAGTACAATAATCTAACGCTTTACTGTAGCTGTATCATTTTATAATATTCTGAGGTGTTTTAGCTTAATATGTTCATTTAATTGCGGACACAACGCATAGAGTAAATTATAACAAATCATTTGAATGACTCAGATGTCATTGGTACACTGTAAAATGGGACAGAAGCTGTACGAATCACATACGATTAGTGATTGTTCGTTCTCTATGATTGTGTAAACAATTTGATCAAGTTTATCCAATATAATGTTAGACCATAATTTATGGACAATCTTTGTGCGAATCTAAAGTAAACTTAAGAATATTCATCTACTTACTAGGGCCAAAAGAGGGTTGCAAAGTAGTTTGAGGAAATAGTGTTAGGATTTGGAGTTAGACGCTAGAGTTAAGAACTACAGTTGGGGTTTTCACCATAATCTGACACCGGCTTTAATGACAAAATGCCCGTGTTTATTATTACCTTGGAAGAAATTATTCAAATGTCCCCAAATTATTGTTATAAATGATCATTCATATGATGTAAGAAAAAAATTTAGAAGAAATTCTGAAATAATGAAGCTTTTTGTAACTATTTAGAAATATAGTAGTGTAGTCAACAAGAACACAAGTGGGGACAAACAAACGTATTCGGACACGAAATTACAGAATCTCTTAGTAAAATCTGAGAACCATACAGTGAATGCTTCATTTGAGAAATGTCAATCAATCGTCTCAGACTTGATTGTTCCTTTGTTTTCACACCAATCATTTCCTGTTCTCGTTCTCTTTTCTTCGGTCTTCTTAACCTTCTGCCGCCAGGCATTTCACTTTCGATTGATGATACACACTACATAAATCTGTCGATATCAGTAGCAAACACCACAGTAGTGCTTAAATAATGCAATTTGATGATTTTTTATGGAATGAGTTTAGGTTTCTTTGGTTTTTATAAGCTGCGGCACTGGATTTTGATGAAGAGTTTGAATATTACCATGATTATTAAGAAATTCCAAGGTATCTTGTATAAATTCATAGTGTGAAGGATGCAGACCCCTAAAATGTCTCAATCTCGGTCTATAGAGATATTTAGTGCATCACAATTTTCAATGGTAATCCGTGATGAAAATTATAGTCTACTTTGGTACACTATTAAGTTACAGCTTTCACCAAGTAATTCGGTATATTCTGATCTTGTTTTGTGTAAAGCTGGTCACAAATTAGCTACAATTTCATATTGCAGTTCTATCCAATTTTTATTCATTTTTCTCATGTCTGTCTCAATTTCTCGACGTAATGTGTTCTTTGGTCTTCTTCTTTTCCTTTACCCTTGAGGATTCCATGTGAGAGCTTGTCTTGTGACGCAGTTGGGTGCTATCCTAAATGTATATCCTGTCCACTTTCAGCGCTGTCTGATTTCTTCCGCTGAGATCTGGTTTGTTCTCTCCCATAGTAGGTTGTTGATGATAGTGTCTGATCAACGGGTCCGAAGTATTTTGCGTAGACGACTGTTAATAAACACTTGTATCTTCTGGATGATGGCATTCATTTGATCATTACCTACAAAATCATTTATGAAAGTTTATATAAATTTAAATAAACGTTAGATTTTTGAACCAGATAATTATTTGAATAGGAAATAAAATAGTTTCATAGTTGAAAACATCTAATTAGAATAATCTATTTTTCTCCTCTACCTATGTGCATTTTATTGAATTTCGTTGATATGATAACGTGAAAGTAATTGAGGAATATTGTTATTCATATATTTTTCGATAATGAAGTGAGAATTATTATTATTATGGTTTTTTGGATTTATTTGATATCTGCATCATTGGATATTATTGTATTAACCGATATAATGTTGCATTATCTTTAATACGGATAAAATTAAGTTCATCAGGTTTCAGTTTGTCCACTTTTCTATGTGACTCAACATCAAGCTTTTTTAGAATGTTAAATGGTATCTTATGTTAAACGTCAATGTATGGAATTATATTTCATTTTAGTTTGTACTTGTCAACAATGTATATTTGCGATCTAGAAGGAACTAGTATTTTCTCTGGAATTCGAACGTGTGACACTCAATATTATAGTCAGGGATGTTCTCATTGAAATATTTTAGAAGCTGAAATTGATATACTGTTTAATACATGTTTTCTTAACTGGAACTTTGCGTTAGAAATAATGATAGGAGTCTGAACGTAGTTAGAATTAGAAATCCAATGACGAAAAACTAAGTGATATAATCACTGAGTTACTGCTCCATTTAATCAGCTCAGTTCCACAAGAAGTCACTTGTGGCTCCGATTTCTCATTCTCAGTGTTTCTGGCTATGAGAATGAGTGGAAGGTACGCCTTAAAAATGAGTTTTGATTAGTATGAAATTGAAGCCCGTGTATTTCAAACGTCTGTATCAAACTATTTAGAGTCACCTAATATTTATGTTTACGCATAATAAAGTTTTATGCTTTTGTGAACCATATTATTGTAAAATAACGACTTGTCATCCATTACCTAACTTGTGATATGCTTAATCTTTATAATAGATAAGTGTAATGAAGGACATATGTAGTAGTACATGAACGAATTCCTAAATTTGTATGATATGACCTTAGTGTTAACGAATATCCAATTAATGACACTAGGGTTTCAAATGAACGGATGAGGAAAGACTGACCAATATAATTGGATTTTTATAGCTAAAAGAATATACTAATTTACAGATATCTGACACAAAAATAAACTTGATTATACACTATTTAGGACACTTACGCAATAACATAGGTGTTATTATAGACGCCTTATCAACAAACTGACTTAAGATATTGTTATAATTTTAATGTCCGGCTTACGATCACGTGACTTATCCACCAATCAGAATACGGCTTATACAAATATCCGCACAATGACAAGACCAATGACGTTCAACCGGTCTGAGCAGTCTAGCGTCCTTACTGGGTCCTATGTCCTTCTAACCCGTCCGCTTGAGTCCAGAACACAATACCAGCTTCCGTAATATGAATCGAATCGGACCGAATCGAATCAAATCATTTATTTCAGACATACTCGGTCTATATATCAATCAGACAGATCACAACGTACCATAAAAATAACATGTGTGCACAAATAAGCCCAAAAGTGGCTGTGAACGTGGGAGACAGTAATTAATAAACTGAGCATAATTTAGGGACAGTAAATCGTACAATGATAAATTATAGGTCAAAGTGAAGCTTATAATAAGAGGAATATAAATACACGTAATGTAATTTTTGAGTAATTATACCATAAGAATATATAGATAATATTAGTCAATTAATGTCTCAGAAGTTACTCGCGATTTATTCTTCGCTCGGATATAACAGATATGGTAATTTCTACACTAACCTGATTGTTGAAACTAATATTAATGATTGTAAAGCAGAACTTATAGAAAATGTTTCTCATAACAATTTCAACCTCTTATCCTTTGTATATCAATCAGATTACGGTAGTGAAGTAGACCCTAATCATATTATTTTCTTTTCACTTACAATATTTCTGATTGTGTTCATGAAAATGGATATAATTCGTTCGCTAAAATATCATTTAATTGAATAATTATCATGTGCTGATTAATGAGTTGATCAGACTTATGTAGTTTGTATCAAAATCCTCATTGTGATATTCTAAGGTCTCAGGTTAAGAAAGCTGGTAATGAATATGCCAATGGATAATGCTGGAAGACGATTGATAATGATGGTTACGTAGCCGACAAAGGTTAGAGAACTTGAAATATAAAATTCTTATCTGATAAATGAATGCTAATTTACCCGTTCTTAGACTTGAAGGTGAATAGGTACTGATTATCTATGTAATCAAGGCTGTTTAATGATATCTAGTAACATTGGAAAGAATGGACAATACTGAAAGTCATTTTGGCATAGGTTGAAATTCAGAAACATTACACAAGCTTTAAGCCTTTAGAGGTTGAATCCTCTGTGTTTAATAAAAGGTCATTTTATATTCTGATATTGTATGATTCAATCGGAATACGAACTGATAAGAATGAAGCAAATGTTTAATATTCACAAAAATACTATTTTGTAAACATTTTGTCCAGTAGAAGCCATCAAAATAAATTTTTGTAATTTGGCTCCCTTTAGTAAGACATATCGTCAGTCTTTTCGCTTTTTTGTGAGTTTTGTAATGATATTACCCAACATCTCGAAATGTTAGTTTTGTTATGGCACTGTTATTTACCTGTATTTTCAAATAACATTGCTAAAGTCACAGGTTTCGATCAACCATTAAGTTTATAATATAAATGTTGGCGTTTGTCCAGACTGCTAATTTTAAGATTCAATGAGTCTCCCTGTCAGGTTAATTACACCAAATGTGACTAGTTTTCTACACTTTTAAAACAGTAATTCAATCTTTGTATTAGATTGTTCACTGACTCATACAATCTTCTGAACAATTTCCTTGCACTGTTGTATGATGATGAGTCATAATTTTAAGAGGAGGGTCATTTTTTGAAAAAAAATGCAGTGGATTCATACTAGACCAAAAAACAAACAATAATTACCATCATATCATCACTATTATTACCTTTAATTCTCTTCTGCATAGTTAATCAATTACTGTGTGAAAGAAGCTAACTGATTTAACCATCTCAGTAGACTGACTAAAGTAGATTATCAGTTGTTCGCTAAATTCATGCGTTACTATCTACATTATCTGCATTTTTCTAGTGCACAGGTGTGTTTATATGATGAAGTTTGGTGATGGATAGCAGACAATAAATAAAACACATCTATGACTTATAAAGTGTTAATGTGTATGAAATGATTCATTCTCTTACCGTCGAATATTTATTGTAATGCTTTATTTTACATACTTACGATAAACAAAAGGCAACATAGAAATCTTGTCTAAGTAATGACTCTTGTAATAAAGTGTGCAATACAAAGTGCTTAAGTTCTTTAAATTCCAATCGATTTTCTTTTTAATTTCTACATGTGAAAAATTCTCTCATTCATTTGCATGCCTTTCATAGTCAATTATACCAGTAAATTTGTATCAATGCATTTGAAAGGTCATGCTTGTAGGTAAGTCCGAAGTTAGGTTATTACTTAACAACGAGAGCTTTAAAATATTCATACTAGTGAATTCAGTAAACTTAAGTATATTTCTAGAATGCAGTGTTGACAATAGGCTAATTACATTGATTGAAAAAGAATTGTAGGTATCATTGTTGGTCTCGTTATCATTGATCAATAGGCTATATTTAAAATACAAAAAGGTTTATTAAAGCTCTTTGTTTGTCAGTACAAAATGGAACTGTACTTTATCGACCGATAAGCTTCTGCTCGAATTATGTACTAGAATATTTTATTCAATAACATTGAAAACAATTACTCTATCTCCCCTGTCAGCTGTACATTTATCGTAGAAATTCCAAATGTGTAGTACTATAAAATCTAATCAGGTTAATGGTACACATTCAGATGTTTGACAAAAGTACTAAGTTCATTTGATAGATTGCCTACGGTAAGGTAAAATTAAGGTGAAATAAATGTTCAATTTATTTTTGATATTTGATTATTTTCTTATCAATCCAATAAAGTAGATGATCGACACTTCTAAATATGTTATTATTTCAAAGAATATGTTAATATACTTTATCTGACGAAGTCTATCATTATGAATTAACGCCTACTATAAATATTTTATTTTGACCAGACACTATCAGCAACAACCTACTTTGATAAAAAACAAACCAGCTTTCAGTTGAGGAGATTAGGAAAACACTGGAGGTGGTTAGGGCACGCATTACGGAATCCATCGAACGAGGTAAAGTCTCACCTCGAAGCCCTCAACGCGAGAGACCAAACAACACATTGCTTTGGGAATTGGAAATAGATGTCAAGACGATGACTAGCACTTGATAAGAACTAGAAAGGACGGCCCATGATAGAGTAATTTGTAGAATCCTGGTTAGCTACTATGCTCCACGAGGGACAATAGGCATGAGTAAGTAATATATATTTCATGCAAACTGTTGCATCAACGATAATAAAGGAATGAAAATATTAAGTCAATAATTTGCTTTAAATGGAACTGAAAAATACTACAGTCAGACTCATTGATTTATAGCTCTATGTACCCTTTGATCAAGAATACGTTGCTGGGTTTCTTTTTAATAAGTATCATGATTAACTGTGTCAAAATAAAATAGGTAGTCATGATAAGTATTCACCAAACATGGTAATCACATTTAAAGGTAATTTTCAAGTTAGATATATTACATAAATTATAAGTAGTAGTTCATACTACTTCATCTTTTCTACTGTTTTATATGGCTAAAGCTGATGAAGTCATTACGTATGCGGATCAATGAAGTTTAGTACTTTGTGTCAAACAATCATTCATTTCCTTCTAAAAGATAAACTGCATTTAATTTGGCATACGTATTTTGTTGAGATCTTGATTATTTGAGTAATTTTTTCATTCTGAACTAATATTTGAAAATAAAAGTTTTGTCGTATAGTTTATAGCACCTCAGTATTGTAAATCAGCGGTCCATATGAGATCAAACTTACGAATTTCAAATTGTGAGGTAATCACGACACCATTAAACCACTTGGTCTCAACTCACTTGTTTATACATTGGGCTGCAGACGACTTATGATGCATTATGATCCTCATTCAGTTCTATAAACGAAACAACAGTCTGACTTCTGATTCGGTTGATTTCACAGAAAATAACTTTTCACTAGAATCTTGAATATTTAGTCCTTCAGTTGTTATTAAATTATGTTTTGTAAGTATTGGTATAGTTAAAATAGTCGTTAACTGATTATCGATAGTTTTTCAGTTAATGTCAACAAGTGGCGAAAGTAAATTACACCTAAATGATGAATTTTTATTTTGCTTTCGAATGATTCTATTTCTTTTTCTATCTAAATAATCTGGAATTTATACTCGGTACGTTGGTATTCTGTATTCCTCTTGAAGGAAGTTAAATTGACGGATCTATATTTAAAAAATATTGAAAATGCAATGTTAAAAAATCTTACTCTCAACAATATTAATTACTCAGATGATACTGTCATATCCATAGTGGTTATATGGAAACAGATAAGGAATGCTCTGTAAAGTGTTCGAAAATTTCATTGAAATTCACATTGCGAAACTAAGCGTATACTTTCGGAGATGTATTATAAAAAATTCTCCATATCTTGCAAGAAATAGCGTCTCAATGATCATGTGCTGAGGTTAAACTTTCAAAACTTGGTGATCGCGCCACACAAGAAAGTAAAATATCGATAATTATAATTTAGAGACAGTTAACTGTCCACAGTTTTATTTGACAATGAATTATCTTACTCCTTTCACTATCCACCTACTAAGGATCAATATTTTTCCTCCAAAATTACAAATTAAGATAGAATACTCTAAAAGTTACTCCATATTACTTCATTGTACTAATCACTTGAATTAAATAAGTAAGAATGTTATACTCATTGGTAGTATTAACCTATATATCTATATATAATATTTAAACGAAAGATTTCTTTACTCATGAGTGAAAAAGTAATTTTCACAATACAATTTAACGTTGATGATGTAAAGTATGTTTGACGTCATCTAAATGTACATACAAACCACCTACGTGAGTGTTCTCAGTTCTCCATTTCTCCATGCTTTCTTTCTAAATTTTAAAATTAATTTCCGTTTATTTCATTCATGATCATTTACAAAGCACCAACCATTAGTACCGATACAATAGTATTGAACTATATTGTCCCCTCGTCATGATAAAACATTTCGCTTTGATATCTCGGTAAAAGTTGAATGCGAGCTATTTTACAGATCACAAAATTTTATGTATTGAAGTGAATTTTCAATACGATTTCTCTAAATACACAAGGTATTATAATATAGCAAACCAGTTATAGGAATTTATACACCGGAAGAACGTTACTATTTCTTATTTCCTGTCATTTCAGTCGGGTATTTTTGTTTGTTTGATTGTTTATTACATGTTTTCTGAAAAATTTCGATTCATACTTTTGTAATACACCAATGATTTACGACAATGAAAAAAGTGTAACAATTTTTGTCGTTATTGTTGCAGCTATTAGTACTACTGGTTAATTCTTCTCTCTGTTTGAACATTGAAATCAATTTACTTTGGTCGTGTTCTAGTGAGGAATTATTGATTTTGTAGTGTTTTTCTTTTCTGTAAGAAAATGAACTAAAAAAAACTTTTTAGCAGTAATTTGTAAAATAAGCTTAGGTAATAGAATCATGCAACTTAATCTGGTACATTTACAGCAATTCATATGTTTTCACGTGTATAGAACTTATCTTTGTGAGCTAATTTTATTTTTGATATAAAAATAGTTCTTAATTTATCTCCTTATTTTACAATATTAACTTATTCATTGGTTTGTAATTTGTTGTTTAAATAGGAAACACACGGCTGATCGTGTTTCATGTTTTATTTATTTTATGATCCGAAAGACATTCTTATCTTAAGTCAAAGCAAAATAAACCAAGCTTATAAGGAACTGATTTATAACTAATTGGACTTTTGTTAAGTGGAGATTAATTAAATTTGGAGAGATTTTTTGTCATGAACTGTTATCAAGTCCAGAACCAATGTAATCTGAGATGTATGCAAGATTACATACTATAATCCAATAACAGAGTATTAGATGTTATATACAAAGGTCTTCGGTATGATTCCTGACTAGATTTTGAGTGGGCGGTGACAAGGAGTCCTGAGTTACAACAAACCCTTTTGTTTAGATATCCCGTTACGTCGAAAATGCTCCATGATATGTTTCGTTCGAATGATGAAACTTTTTGAAGTATGGTCGAAACTGATTGCAAGTTACATTTCCTATTATAACTATGTAGCAATTTAAACTGCTGGTTTGAATCTGGACACGATCAAGGTAAGGCTTATTAATAAATTGGTTTTTTCATCATCTATTGTATGATGGACAGTTTGCTAAAAAATCAATCCTAGTTCAAATTCACTTGGTATTGTTTACTTGAATCCTCCGATTGACGTTTCGGACTTCAGTTGATCAGTCTTGTATTGGCATATGTGCAAACTGTGCGTATTGCCTCGTAACTACCTTAATCCACAAGCATTATAAGCAAAGATGGGTTCGAGTCCCAGTGTGAACACCAATTCTGAGATGCAGGTACATCCATCTGACAAGTCCCAAATAGAACGGAACGCGCGTCCTGGATTCCACTGCTAACCACTATCCATCTTTGCTTACAATCCTAGTCCACTTAAGTTTCATGAAATGTGGTAAATAACTGAAAATCCTTTTCATATTAGAATGTTATATACTATATTAGTAAATCCCTAAATAAATTTGGCTAAATGAAATATTCTTTACACAAATTGTCAGTTAAATGGTAACTGATTTCATAGTATACTTCTCAGAACTGACAAATGTTCACTAACTAGAGTTACTGTGCTGAGTGATTCTGACATTCAGTTATCATTTGAGAGTTTAAAGAATTTCGGTCAACTCGAATCCGAACGGCTGAAAAATATCTTTCAATATTGCTCCTGAAAAATTCGGACATATGAATGATCGGTGACTTTTGTCTTTCGATGGTGTCTCATTAATTCAAGTTTATGACTAAAGATGATGACGATATGACAATATACTTAAATAACCTCGCCTTATTTCTGCTTGTCATGAAGTCGCTTTTATTTCATAAAGATATTATAATGAATAAAACTAAGGAGAATTCAGCAAAGAAATTTTCCTTTTCGACGAAATCATTTACTTAATCTGTACATTCGTATTTATAGTTGTATGATAAATATATGTCTACAGAAGGATAGGAAAAATTTCGTCGAAAAGAAAATTTTCTTCGCTGAATTCTATTTATTCTTATTTAATGGCACACTTGGTTATATTTCAATGACTTGTGCTTGATGAGTACCAGACTGAAATAGAAGCGTAACGGCGTAATCACGGTGTTAAGCTCAGAATCCTAGTTGAATGGATAAAAATGTTGGGAACTAGATGACTTATGGATTAATAAAATAAAAATTATTAGTCTAGAGAAGGTTGGAGTCAGATCATTTAACTAATCATTATCTTATAGTTGAATTCATGAGTCGATTAAAGCGCAATTTCGTGAGTTGGTTGAAGTTAGACATTAACACCGTTGAATGCCTGCTCAGTAGTCTAGAGGTTGAGCGTTCATGCCCGAGACCAAAGATCTTGGTTTCCAGTCCTGTGAGCAGGATCGTGAATGCGCACTGCTGAGGAGTCTCATACAAGGATGAAACGGCCGTCCAATGTTTTTATGTTTACTATTGTGGTCTAACTTTAATCGACTCATGAATTCAACTAATAAAATACTACAATCTCCTCATAACCCCTTTTTCTAAGAGGTAATTGATCAACCCTCAAAATCAAAGGTCACATAATAGTCTATGGGAAAGAGATTTTGACTGTCACTAATACATTAAGTTGTACGTGGTTAAAAAATAGATAGATATTTAGCCTTCAAAAAACAGACGAGCATATATCAATTAAATTCTTTCGTTTGATGAAAAATAACTGCTTATTGGTAAGGGATTACATGCTGTTCGTTTTATCTTGAACTGTTGGAAAACACGAATTTTTCTCTCTCCTCTTCCACTATATACCAAAATAGAATAAGAGTAAATTATGGAAGGAATCAATTTCTTCAATTTGTTTCACTTTTAAATAATGCTAACAAACAGACAATTATACCTGTTATCTAGTCTGTGTAGAGAAGTATTAAATTTAAAGTTTCTCAGTTCAGTCTCATATTGGAGTATGAGTGAGTAAATGTTGAGGAATTGTAAACTAGACCTTGGGAAATATTTAATATACATTGGTTTTCAATGAGCTTTGTATATCTAGTCAATTCTTACCACATACTCAAAGTGGGATCTTAAGTGTTTGATTCCGTTTGGCTTTAATAATAATCCTTCTGAAAAACATGAAAGGTTTTGTCAGAAAATCTATTTTAAAATTTCAGTTTATGGCAAAATGAGAACTTATTGTAGCAGTCTTGAAGCCAAATATTGATATTAACTTAATTGATTGATCTATAGCAGTTCGAATTTCATTTTCTTTGATTTCAATGTTACCATTTCGATTCAGCTCAATAGTTATCATAACAAGAAGTGCCTGGTGAGTATTTATGTGCACCTATGTCTATTTATGTATAAAAGACTTGTTAATTATTATATATAGTTAATTGTCTTAGTAGTCTTTCTGAATTATCAATAGTCGTCACCTCACTTTATTATCTTCAGTTGAGAGTAGTTAGTTAAGGTCTTGTTAGTTAGAAAGATATCTAATTTAGTAATAGGCTTCAACAGAAATTTTTACTTAATATACATAAGCCATTATAGAGTTAAGTTGCATTGCTGGTAATAATAACCATAACTGCTAAAAAATTGCTTAATTCTAAAGGGTCTCATGCTAGGACAAAACAGCCCCCCGTTGCTCCCTGGTTTTCAATAGTTCTCTAAGAGCATTCCGTATTGTAAACAATGAAAAAGAGCAATTTCAACAATTCCCCTAAAGTAATAATAATTCCAGTTGATATTGTCGTATATTTACAGTGTTAGAAGAATAGTCTTAAGTAAAACAAAAAAATCAGGGAGAATATGTTCCTTGGAAAATGTTATGACCGATTTTAATCTCAGTAAACTGGAAAAGTAACTCTAGTTTTCCAGACATTTTATTATATTGATCTGAGACAAATAGTATGTAACTAATTAAATGATTATTTTTTTGCTTTGTTCTCATCAAAATTTCTTGAGTCAAAAATTATTGGCAGAGTAATAAAATTTTGTGAAAACTAGAATGTTTTCAACGAGATTTATACCAGAGTTGGACGTACTGATAGATGTTTTTGATGTGGCAGTACGCTTACTTCAGTCGAAACCATACTTTTCTTGTTTATAATTTCTGTTAATCTGATATATTTGAATCGTTTCATGTTAGTCCTAATGGCACGAATTATCTGTTTCATATTTGGTCTACTTATTTAAAACAACCTTTTTAAAGGTGGAGAAAAATCATAGGTGTTCACCAAAGTATATGCCACTTTTGTAATTGGAATATGTTAAACTATCACTTTTATTAACCATAACCAGATTCGTCCGGATAACTGAATGATCTCACTAACTGAACATTATCCAGTAAAATAACATAGACACTGAGCTGAATTATGCCGATAAGTGACTTTTAGATATTGATTATGCTTAATTCATTTGAGCATGTACTTTATGTTAGATAAAAAGAGTTTGTCACGTCAAGGGATATTTTTAGGTATCATCTATAGGCATGCATGTTTTTCTATTCCTCTGAGGCTAACATTACAACAAAACATTTATTTGAACTTTACTTCCGTGTTTCCTCGATTGATAACTCCATATCTGTACAAATACAATATAAAGCAATCTTAAAGGGTAGTTATTTTTTATTAACCACCTATTTTACCAGCGATTAATTACCCTTTATATTAATATCTTATCTGTGAATGATCTAATTTGTGTTGTTATGCTCTGAATTCTATCTCTGGGCCATACTTGAAAAAAGGAATTGAAATCACTAATCTTAGGCATAATGATTATGTGCACCTATTGGATAGTTTTTTAGACTAGATGGGAAGTTAGAGCTATACGATTTTTGTGGCTTGTGTTGATGTGTTTCTTAACATGTTTGAGTCTCTGTAATTTCGATCTCGACCAGTTCAGTAATTAGTTTCATACTCTTTTTGATGCAACCTATTGTCTCACCCATATAATGAAAATCTCCAGACAAGCATACATGACAAAATTTTGTCCTGATTTCAGGCCATAAAATGACTTAAGAGTAGCGTTAATAGATGAATGGTTTCAATTTGATGAGAAAGATCACCATAATACTTACTCTTCAAATAATCATGTAACCAATAGGAGTAAAGCCGTTTTGCTATTGGGTGAATTATAAACATTTAGTAAATACATTCAAGGTCACATTAGCAAAGGGCACTAATTGTTCTAGGTAAGCGAACAAGTTGTGCCATCACGAGATAAGGGTATTTTACTGACGATAAAAGTTCATCGCAATGCAAAGTTCCCTGGATGATTCTGTCTAATTAATGTGAAACAAAACATTTGATGGACATTTAAATATTTAAATAGTGGATTCCTGACATTTATTCTTGTATTAACAAACTCTCTTGTCCTGTGTTTCCAGAAAACTTAACTTTACGGATTAACCTAAGTACGTTGATGTTTAAATATTGCTTATCTACAATCCTGAATGGTAACATTTTGGAGTTTTTTAATTCTAATATGTTTACTTCATCGTTAGTAATTTTATTTTTATTATTTGATCAGTAGTGTGGTTTTGCATTTATCATCATAAGAAAGCTACATTAAGTAGGTGCAAATAACTAGTAAAATAGTGTTTTTATCGTTCATGATCTCAAATAACTTATTGTTTCATCAGAATACCTGAGCAATAAACATCTATTATCTGAAGCTATCACATGGGAATAAAACAGTATAATATATTTGCTAAGATTGAAGTCGTTAGTGGAATTGCATCCTTTTAAAATGTTTGGGAAAAGCTTAATGATGAACTTGATATGAGCCGATTTCAGAAGGACAGCTGTCAATTTTTTAATTTCTAAATAGAACTGGAAAGGTCGAAATGATGGTAGGTGCTTGGTGTTTTAGTGTTTCTTATAGATCAAATCTTAGGGAAAGGATATAGACAATCGCCCGTGCTTTTTATTCAAATGACTACCTAAAATTGATAAGACTAACTGTTAATAGAATTAGCAATTATAAATCACTTTAGACTAACAGATTGAATGCGTTATTCGTGTACATGATAAATGGCTTGAATGACTGGTAGCCACTTATTAGATATCAAGTGGATATATTTTACAGTAGTTACTTTTAGATACTTACTATTGATTAAGATTAGGGAACTTTAATACATTATTCAGTCTTATCTTTCTCATAGGATCGTGTTCATACTCTAAACATAGACTAAATAAGTAACATCAAGGAATATTTATCTAAATTAATTTATCTTGCCATAACCCGTGAAGTCGAGCTTCACTGGTGAGGATCATAGATATCCACATTTTAGTATGAAAATTACCCCTGGGATCCAGGTACATTCAGCTGATGAGTCACAAACAAGACTGGAGATGCTTCTTTATTTCCTCTGTTAGCCACATACTGAATAAACTGTGACTCAGCTATTACAATATGTATGCCAAAAATCCACACTAATAAAGTCATTTTACACTCTAATAAATCCATATTTCATATTCTTAATAAAAAATGATATTTACCTGAGGTCTGACTGTTTTAGTTTTATTTAAAATCATAATTGTGGAGTTTTTTAGCAGTTCATTATTTTTGGGTGGTTAATTTTTTTATTTACGCTATAACTGTATGGTTTATAAATCTATTAAAAATGTGATGTGTTTGTATATATGTTTAGGGTAACGAGCTAGTGTTAACAGTTTTCCACCTTCAAATTTCCGGTTAATGAATGACTACAGGCTTTGAAGAAAACTAGTTTTTATGTGAAAAGACAATAATTTTATTTTATAATTGCGAAAAAGCAACAACAAGGATCATTAAATCAGTCTCGACCAGCAAATGACCCTACATATGCGTATGTTGGCCCAAGTTGCCATATCACATTAGCACGACGAAATGAATTCGGAAAGATTAGTTGTAAAGAAATCGAAGTAATGTAGCAGAAACGTTAATGGGAAAGGCTAAGAATTTCACATTTGATTCAGGAAGATAATGAACAATGATGTGTGAGGGAAAACTGAGACTCAAGATCTAGAGAAATATAAAGATTGAATTTAGAAAGCTAGCGAAAGAGGGAAACTCATCACAAACAAGTTTTGTTGTTACTCAATTCGATCAGAAGATTGCTTGGTCAAATAAAACTCTCATCTACATATTCTTAGTCTCTAAATGAACCGTTTCTGTCTAAGCGATAGTGATTAACATCTTTTGTATGATGCTATACGACTCTCCAATATTGTTAATTTAGATTTTTGCACCTGAAAAGCAGTGGCTAGAAAAATTATTATGTTTCCAAGCTTTGTAATCTTTACATTATCACATTTTATACACGGTTAACTGTTAAGTTCATATCACAGCCACAAATATTTTACTGTTTGTCCATAAGAAATAGCGAAAATATTGAAATAAGTAGTGTTTTATTGCATTTAGGCATCCGTGATATTTTGTGCAAATGTCATTGTCAATTTCAAATGTTGATTACACTTTCTCCTATATTGATTTTTGTGACACTTGGCTACATGTTGATTCTTAAATCTGAATTTTAGATGTGAAAATGTAATTTTTCAAAAATTTCGCTGCCGTTCGCGCTTTTTTACAATGGTAAAACACTTAGGAAATACATTCTTTTAACCGTGAATTTTGTGTTTTGCTAAGAGGACTTTGAAATATATCATATAATGATTATCTATGTAAAAATCTGATTACATGTCATATATTTGGAGAGTAAAAAGCCCAGGCCTTGGTTTTATGCCTATTTACTATTACTAGTACAGTATGTCCTTAGTTATTACATTTTTGATTCAATGATTTAGACAGTTGTCAGCGTAAGTGTACTTAATTTTTAATTCAAATAATTATTGATAAACTAACGTACGTTAGTCGACTAACGGTTAGTTACTTAAGTAAATGTCAGTAGTTAATAACGGCCTTAAATTATGTAAGTTGTTTTAAAGTTTGAGTAAAAATTAGCATGCCATTCCTTCAACATATAATAGACTAGGCATTTCATTAGTGTTTTAATAGATTTTATTTTGTTAGGAATAAATGCAACTTCATGGTTTAAGAAGTAATATCGTCCAAAAGAAACGTTCCTTCGACATTATGTTTAAAAAGCGATATGAGCGTTCAAATTTAAAGTCTTTACGTGAAGTTACTCTTGGTTTGGATAATATTATGTATTAAGTTAATGCATCCTCTTGAAGATTAATGATTTTTATTTGACGAAAATTGATATGAAGGCTCAAGAGTAAAGTACAGGGTGTAGTGGATGAGACTTGACGGGGTAAACCAATTTGTTGTTTATTGATAGATTACACAGTGGCTTTGTAAAATACGGTTATCATACAATAAATACATTATTTGCACACTTTATTTGCATTGTCCTTTACACACTCCGTTATTCCCCTAATTCTTCTGTTATTTCGATTGTTCTCAGATTTCTTTTTCGTTCCTTTCATTGCAATGTTCTACGGCCAGGCATTCCACTTCGGATTAATGTTACATATTACTTATATCTGTCAACATGAATAACATACACCATAGGGATATTGATGAATTAAATTTTTATTTACCTCTAACAATTACCACATTGTATTAGTTTTAGTCATCATGTTTAGTTTGAAGTAATTTCTTCTTTGTGCGTTGATACCAAGTTATCGTCATGAATACTGTATTTAAGTGGTCTTCCATGTCGGTGATGAACAAACATCAGGAGTAATTCGTGCTATATCTTAAGTTTACCACGACTGAATATGTGATTCAGTGTAGTGTTTGAAATTTTAATCAGCTAGTTAGGAACGTTAGATATTTGAGCTTAAAGAATCACGAGAATGACCTCTTAGAAAGTGGGAATAAGTAGATGAAGCATTTGTCTAGTATTTTCTCAGTGATTCTTCAACTGATGCTAGTTATACAACTCCCTATTCATCAACTATCGTTAAGTTTTTTCATGATGGTAAATGTGTGCAACTCGATTTGTATATGTCTATACAATTTAATTTTCCCCTCTTCAAGCATGAGTGCTTATGAGCAGAGATGTTAGCGTGTTGTTAGCTTTTGGCGATATTTTCAGAGTAGCTTTATACATGAACTGAGAAACTAAAACTATAATCTCATATAAGTTCATAGAAATTTAAAACTAGTTGGTTCAAAGTGATGCTAGTGGTTCATTATTAATTCATAACCGTTTACATCCGTTCGCTCAATTAGTTGATTATTCATTCTTTAACCATAGTTCCTCCAGAGTTCTCGATACAAACCTCCGGAACGAAATCATTAGTCATGATTCATTTTAACATCAAATAGTCCTAGAGAAATATTGTTGTAAACTACTTGAAGAACAGTTGGAAGACATCACTGCCATTTCTGGTTAAAATTGCACCAAGTCCTCATAGACTGTCTATTGTATGTTTACTTAACTAATCAACGTTTTCAATATTCTAATAATTCTCTTATAAATCGTATGATGATATACTTAATGGAATGGAATTCGTCTAAAAAGGCATGTTTCTACCGAAAATTATGTGAAATATAGACATTAATATGTGTTTTTCTCTTTGTTAAATGTAAAATGTTGACTTACATTGGTCATGTTATTGTTTGTGTTTTGTTTATAACAAATTATTGATGAGGCGAGTATACATCAAGACGTTAATAGAACAAGTTTTCTTTTAAAAGTTAGTGGATTAATGATTTGTTTGTGTCGACAAGGTGTTGCTTTGTTTCGTTTTGTTTTTTAATATTAAAACCAACCAGAAATGAGTTTATCTGCATATTAAACTTTATCTGTCATAATAATAGCAAAACTTTATTTGATAAAGATGGATTTCTGTCAAGGTGAAGCAATACTAATAAAACTATATAAATAATTTTACTCTATATATTCACTAGTTGTTTACTTGTATCTTTCCATTGTTACTCTATATATGTTGTTGGGAATCAAGCTGGGCTAACAATTCCACTCTAGTTTATTTCATTCTTTTTGTGTTTAAGTGTAAATGTCCTGGTGGACATCAGATAAAGAAAGGTAGAAGAAATATTCCAAAGGAATCATTAAGTTAAATTAATCAAATAAGGTAACAGATGCGTGTAGACATACATACATAGATGCGAATATACTGGTCAACATTTCTTACTAACCTTATTTAGTGTTATGAAGAAGATGAATGACGATGAGTACAGTTTCAACATATAAATCACAGGTTAAGTAGGCAGCACAATTAAATGATAAGTTATCTGATTTATACCCGTATTTTACCAGAGAAGAATACAGAGCAATGAATAGATTTGTCTTAGCTGTTTGCTTCTTATAATATAATGGATAAGATTAGGGAGTAATTAGTACTAGACAAAATTATTCCTGTTTTTCAAACAAAAAACAATTTTTACTGATACGAACGAACACATACACTCGTCTAATTTATTATTATGCAAAAATCTGTCAAGTCAGCATTTGTTATTACTACTGAGTCAATTTAACATAAAGCATTTAATGAAAGTTTCAATAACTTGTCATAATTAATTATACATAGTATGATTGATTGTCTGCACAAGTTTTTAATATTCTAAGTGGGAAACAATTTTAAATTTTTAGTCAGAAGTAAAACTATCTTACGAGTAGTCTTAGATAGAAATAATTATATCTATCATTCCCCTTGAAAACCGAGGTGATTAGATTGAACATTGTTTGTTTAAGTGTTTGAGATCTCGAATTAGTAAAAACGCTAATTTCAATCCACGAATATTGCAACAGTACGAATATCATGGATCATATTACTAAATGTTATAACGTGTGATCCGCCTATTAGAGAGCAGCCTATTATCGATCGAAACAGTGACGCATAAAATACGACCGAGCAGCCTAGAGTCCTGATTGGTCCTGCTTCCCTGTCTAGCCCAGCCAATTGAGTCCAGAACACAAGTCTCAGCCTCGGAGATATGAATCGTTATATTTCAAACATACACTGTTTATATACCAAACAAACAGACTACATCGTACCATAAATAGAAAGTAACATTGTACAAGATTTAACCTTCAGGAAATGACACAAATAAATATTGACCAATAAGGAGATGACACGTTGGAAGAATGTTGACCAATGGGGAAATGACACTACTTCTCATTCAGGAATAGCATTAGATAATTTCTGGGGTATTTTCTGAATACCCCAACACTAAAGAGTAGAATATGATCCACTTGAACTTTATTCAAACTGATTGTTAAATCCAGACAACTTGAGGACAAAAATTTAGTCTACTAAGTGTTACCGAGAAAACTTGCTTGTTTGATGCCCCTTCATAGGTGAGTTATTCGGCTGAAATATATATGGGATAGTAAAGACTGTTATCTAGGCTGTGTACGAGTTATGTGTTCTTAAGCACCGTCTGGCACAGAAAAAGGTTGGTAACGTTAGGGATCATTGGGGAAAACGTTTTTCGTTTCTTCGTCATTATATAAATATGGATCAGTAGAACAACTTCCTAAAACTGTTAGCATTCAAGATATTGCAGTGGTTTAGAGTTAGATGGATTAGATTGGTTTATTTGGGTTGAAGTGATTTGGCACAGTAAACTAACTTTTTCCCTTTATAAGCTTCATTTTCCTCGTTAGATTGTCATATAGATAGCTAACATAATTAGTCATTCTCTCGCTTCCCAGGCTTTATCTGTTTCAAAAAGTATGGAAAAAACTCACAGTACTGTAATAAATGAGTATACTCATCTGAATAAAATAAGCACTACGGAACAATATTAATAGGATATACCAAATATGTTGATTTCCATGAAATCTAGTCGCCATTAAGGACTTGATGCCTCGTGAAATTTGGTCACTAAATAGTGATTATCATGAATTTAATCTGATTTTTCAATTATTCAGTGGTAGTGTTCGTTTCTCACAACAAGGCTTAAAGTGAATGTGTCTAAGTTATTGTGAAGAAAATGTTTTTATCCGAGATCCAGACTTTTGAATTAACCATTCTTACTATATGGAGTACGTTAATCCACGAACCTAATACTAATTTTGAATTTATGAAATTTTTCATTATTATTCATGGCAGAGATGTGTATTGAGTTTAATGTTTTCAAATATCTTTCTTGACCTTTCCAATGATAGTTTAATCAGTTGATATATTGGATATTTTAGAAACACTGGTGTATTCTGTCAAGAATCACTGATTTAAAGAAAATACCCATATGTATTGGTTCTCTTCTATATATCATTATACCATTGATAGTATTTATGCATTCTAAATAAACTTGAAAAAAAACAGGAGGGAAGGGAAAAAATGTAGAGAATTTCTTTAGGAAGAAAAACTAACAAACTAACTAATCAGTCAATTGTAAGTGGTTTCAAATCACTATGGTAATAGTGTCCAGTTCATTTAGCAAATGGAGAAAAAAACCATACAAGCATTCAGTATTTTAATCAAGTATGTATGATTGTTTCTTTTTTATTGTTATGTTTATTCACGATTAACTTCATTTCACATTTATTGAATAATTCAAATGGTTTCTAATTTTCTGTTGGCAAATTTTAATTTACGCGTGATGGCTGTACTTATTAGGAAATTACTCTAACCTAAACTTTGTTCATTTGTGAAATGAGTAAAATACATCATAGAATATTCATAGGTTTACCATCGTATGTTTTATTCATCTTAGTGATTTTTAAAGATTAGATTGTGTTGGCTGCGTACTTGACCATCTCTGTAGAGAGAATAATATACGGATGCTTCAGAAGCAATTAAAAAGATATTTGAGATGTATTTACAAAGTATGATGTTTTGTGTACTTACCTTTGAGTCAGGTTAGGGATATTACTTGGTCGTTTAAACTAAAAGTACATTGAGTGGGATTCGAACTCTCAATCTACTTAATAAAAGGCGAATATGTCACTGCTCAATCAGTAAATAGTTTTAGATACATTTTGGAAATAAATTAAAAAATGATTAATCACACAGTCGTTTACTTAACCGACACAACGTTTTTTGACAGTCTAATTTCGATCATGTGGTTTGTTTTTGGTATGGTACCGTTATCAAGTAAAGAATACGTGGTTCAATGAATGACTTACATTTTTGATTAGTATAGAACAATATATGGATGCGGAAATTAAACATGAATGTCTTTAATGTGTTCAGAAAAAAAGGTGAAGTGTGAAAGTGATTCGTATTTGAAGGTTTATTAATACCATGAGAACACATCCTATTACTTCCAAATTTCTAGTGGTCATCTGGCTGATATCAATTCAAGAAAAAATTTTTTAAATTAACCAATCCTTCATGAAATGATCTTTTGTATAGTGATTTCCTGTTCAGTGTTCCTGATGACATTATTTCTTAATTAAATATTTTCAGTCCTCACTCAGCGCAATAAATCTTGTCCATAAATAATTTGATGTGCCCAAATATTAACAGAAAGGAAAACCTTAATTTACAACTATTTAAAGCTGACTTTCAGTTATCAGATTCTAGGTTATTAGTGTTACTGATATGACTTTACTTTAGCGGGATAAATTAATGAGGTGAACCTAAGACAAATAAAATATATGAATTATAAATTTTTCATGCTGTCTGTCATTTATTTGGAAATATGACACTACCTGATGTAGATGTAAGATTACATAAGTCATACCTTGGTCAGAATATTTTCTATTACCGGTCTTAGTGATTTATCGATGGCTTGAATTGTCTAGGTATTTCGTAAGCTTATATATCATGATCTGTGAATTCGGGGATCATAAAACGTATTCATTAAAGTTATCAATGAAATACTGAGCATATTACATTGAGATTATTTACTCTTAATAAATTTCTTGCTTTTTCATTTCATACTCACTTAGTAACGTGAAATCATATTACAATAAGAAGCATTTATTTGGCTTTCTATATACCACTCTGGATGTGACTGATACAATGTCTTCTAAGTGTCATGAGTTTTTTATGGTTTAAAAGAGTTTTTTAAATAGTTCAAGGATAATAAACAAGAAGTTTAGTACTATTTACTTCTTAATATCTGACTAAACATTTAAACTTTTGCACATTGATCGGCCAGGTTTTTAAGTTGGATTTTAGAACTGTCTATTCTTACGAGAATTTACCAAAAAACCATTTTTATTTTCAAGTATTAGGTTATGGATCCAAAGTGTTTGACCTGATTTTAGTTGTATAAGATATTTCACTGTTCATCAATGTATCCCCTTAAGCCTGGTTAGATTCGGTAGGCAATCTAGTGTAATTCAGAATTTATGAAGATACGTGGTTTTTTTTAGCATTTTTATTATACCATTTGGTAGTATACATTGTGGGTTTTAAGTTCAGTGTTCTTGTTCTTAATGTATCACTTCACAGATGCGTTATCTATTCAAGTTCACTTAATCTGACTTGGTTCCAGTTCTAGAGTAGTGTTGTTAACTTTTCACATGATAGGTTAATTTTAAAGCTTAGTATACTAACTGGTGCATTGCTTTTGAGTTGAATTCACTTCATTTTCCTACAGGTATTGTTTCAAGTGTTTTCTCAAATGACAATAACTTGATTCGTTGAAGTGCAATTAACTACTTAAGAAGTATTGATTTTCAATAAGTTTTCCCTTAAACCAAATTTATTCTTTTGTTTGTATCTTTCTCTATTTTGCTAGTTCTGGATTTTGATGTCTTGCTGTTTATTACTTAAAGTTAATCAATAAAATTAATAAGTCATCCACTTTAATCTTTTATATACCTTTTAGTAATGTCTTAAGAATTTTATAGTTTTTTCTTGAGGAGTCGAGTTACATCTATAGTACATAAAAATCACCAGTATCAGTGAACTCAATGTAGAACTGTTTCAGTTCTCAGAACCGGAGTTCAAAATGTGACTTTAAAATGTTTAATTGGTTATTTAATTCAAGACACATATCTGCTTATTATCTTGACTTCATGAATTCTTGATGTACAGCTTATCGTTAGCTTTGTATGGCAGTGAATGAAAGCTTAATTGATTAATTTTCGTAAATAAACTATAGTTAAGAGCGATGTTTGACTGTTTTATTATATATATACTAAAGCCTGGATTAAGGAGGAGGGTTGCGCATTGACCGTTAACCCCATCTCGTAAAAAAATCCCTCTAGAAAAACACCAACCAGACTAAACAAACTAAATCATTTAGAGTCCGAGTTGAAGGAGGAATTATGACACCTCATGATGAAAGCCGAGGTTCTTCGGAGGTCACGAGGCCGATTGCCCTTCCAACAAGCAGTGTAACAAGTTTTATAAGTACATGGGGCGCCAAAAGGACCATTCAAACAACAACAGAAATGAGGAGATATAAATTGGTGGTTCTCGGAATCAGCGAACCCCATTGGACAGCAAAGGCTAGATACGAGAAAGATGCCACTGTAATCCGGTCACGAGAAGGAAAATGCTCCACACACTCAGGGAGTTGCTCTAATACTGTCCAAAGAAGCACGAAATGCAATTGTAGGATGGGAATCTCACGGATCCAGAATCATCAAAGCATCCTTCAAAACAAAGAAGGAGGGGATCACAATGAATATTATCCAATGTTATGAACCCACCTATGATAGCAATCATGATGATAAAGATCAGTTTTACTCGAGGCTGAAATCGATCATAGAGAAGTGCCCAGGAAAGGACCTGACAATCCCAATGGGAAAACTAAAAATCAAAGCCGGAATTGACAGCACCGGATATAAAGATGTCATAGGACATTATGGACTGGGAGAGAGAAATGAAAATGGGGAGAGATTTGCAAATCTATGTGCACTCAAAAAATTGGTTATGCGGCACAATATTCCCACACAAAGCTACATGGGTGTCACCGGAGCACACCACGGGGAACCAGATATATATTTGTATCAATAAAAATTTCAGGACAATGGGAGGTGTGAGAACCAGGAGAGAAGCTGACATAGCTTCAGATCACCACTTGGTGGTTGCCAAGATGAAATTGAAGCTAAAGAAGCATTGGACAACTGAACAAACAGCATTACAATGGTTCAATACAGCCGTCCTTCGAAATACTGACAAACTCAACGAATTGAAGATAACTCTCGATGACAGGCTCCTAGCCTTACAGGATCTACTGAAAGAAGATATTACTACGCAGGATAACTGGAAAGGGATCAAATGAGCATTAACTTCAACGTATTAGGAGGTGCTGGGCCTCAAGGAGTATCATTATAAGGGATGGATCTCTATATAAACCACAGACCAGATTCAGGAAAGGAAGAACAAGACATCACTTAACAACAGCCGAACAAGAGCAGGGAAGCTTATGGCACAAGCTGAATATATGGAAGTAAACAAGTGATTGAAGAGGAGCATTAAGGCCGACAAGCAGAAATAACTGAAAGAGTTAGCAACGATGGCGAAAAAAACTTCAAGAGCAGGAAATATGAAACAGCCTTATGGCACAACGAAGAAACTGACAGGGAAATACAGTTAATGAGAGAGATCGGTCAAGGACAGAGAAGGGAAGCCAATCCCTGAAATTCAAGAACAGAGGAATAGATGGGTGGAACACTTTGAGGAACTCTTGAATAGATCAGCTCGATTGAATCCACCGGATATCGAAGCAGCACACACAGACCTTGTTATAGATGTCACTCCACCAAAAATCGAAGAAATCAGGATGGCCACCAGACGTTCTGTTCAGGAATATTTGGAGGAAGAGCAAGTGCCAACAGATCAGAAAGAAGGATACTTCATCAAGATACCAAAGCAAAGAGATTTGAGCAAGTGTGAGAACTACAGATGTATCATACTACTATCTGTGGCAGGACATGTTTTCAACAGAATGTTACTGAACTGGTTGGAAGACTCAGTAGATGCACAACTCCGAGATCAACAAAACGGATTCCATAAGGATTGGTCGTGCACAGGTCAAACCGCGACAGTACGGGTCATCGATGGACAATCTGTTGAATGGAATCCATTCAACAGATTGTTCAACGTCACTATACATCAACTTCATTGAATATGAGAGGGTGTTTGACAGTGTGGAAGGGAGGACATTCCTCGACACAATGATGTACCTGAGAAAATTGTCAATATCATCCGGAATTCATACGACAGACTATACTGCAAAGTCGTCGATTGAGGGTAGCTCACTGATGCATTCCAAATGACGACTGGTGTCAGACAAGGCTGTTTACTCTATCGATTTCTGTTCTGGTGGTTGGTTAGATTGTCATTACCTCCACATCTGAAGAGAAGCACGGAATGCAATGAACAGCTGGGAATCAATTTAAAAATTTGGACTTCGCAGATGACCTGGCCCTTCTCTCCCATACATACGAACAAATGCAGATGGAGACAATTAGTTTAGCGACAGTCTCTGTATCAGTGGGCCTCAACATACACAATGGAAAAACAAGACCCTCAAATACAAATGGAGATCACTAACTCAATCACACTTTATGGAGAAACTCTGAAAGAGGTGGAAACCTTCCCATACCTGGCCTGCAGCATCATAGATGAACAAGGAGAATCTGTTGCAGATGTAAAGACAAGGATTTTCAAAGCAAGGTCAGCATTCCTACAATTGAAGAACATATGCAATTCAAAACAACTGTCAACTAGTATGAAAGTGGGAATCTTCAATACGAACGTCAAGACAGTCCTACTGTACGGAGCTGAAGCTTGGAGAACTATAAGCCTTTATAAATACTTGTCTATATTAGATACTAAATGTCTGTTGGTCGAATACAATCAGTAACAGCCTACGGTGGGAGAGGATAAAGCAGCTTCGGGCTGAAGAGGAAATTAGGAAAAGACGTTGGAAGTGGATAGGACGTATATTGAAGAAAACGCCAAACTGCATCACGAGGCATGCCCTAACTTGGTATCGTAAAGGGAAACGGAAAAGTGGGAGGTCGAAGAACGCATGGCGTCGAGAATCGGAAGCACACATGAAAAGGATAAATAGAAACTGGAAAGAACTGTCAAGGTTTGCTCAGGATAGGGTTGGATGGAGTGCTGGTGGTCGGCCAATGATTCTCAACGACGGATAGCTAGCGTAAGTAAGTAGAGAAATGTCAGGTTAATAGACACCAAAAGACATGAAAGATAAATGTTTACTTTACTGTAATTGTTGTATAGAAAATTGTTGTTATTAAATGCACATAGGCAGACGTAGATACTATTATATATCAGGGAATTATTTTGAGCTACGCAGGACAATGGCTCAGTGGTTAAGGCGTTTAGATTTCATTCACTATGTTACATGTTTGAACCCCTCTCTATCTACTTCGATTTGAACCGCCAAGTAGTGTCTATTGATCTCAAAATTGAAATATAACTAGAAGCTAAATACATGAATATATACCTTCTTCAGTGAAACAAAAGACAAAGTCGTGGTTATAATTCAAACATGATTATTAATGAAAAAATGGATAGTGGCTAGCAGTGGAGTTGATGTTTACTCAGCAAGTGGCTATCAGGACTCAGTAGCTAAGTGGTTAACGCGATGGCGTTTGAAGCGGACGATACTGGGTTCGAGTCCCGGAGTGAACATCAACTCTGAGATGCAGGTTCATCCAGCTGACGAGTCCCAAATAGGACGAAACGCGCGTCCTGGATTCCACTGCTAGCCACTATCCATCGTTGCTTATAATGCTTGTAAATTAAGGCAATATCGAGGCAATACGCACAGTATGCACATATGCCAATATGAGAGACTGATCAATTGCAGTCCTAAACATCAATGGGAAGATTCAAGTAAAACAATATCAAGTGAATGATTATTAATGTTTGTCAATAGAAATCTACTCAGTAAATTGTTGTTCTCTCGGTATTCACTTAATATTGAATTAACGATTTCATTATTAATTTCTACCCATTTCATTCAAGGTTGATTATCGCATAACTTTCAAAAGGGTAAGATAATAAAAATGATAGTGATAACAATAATAGTATTAGTGATAATAGTAATAATATGGTCCACTGTGTTAGTCTCGGATTCAAGTAAATTGGAAATAGCCTTTATGTATTCATCAGATTAGGTGTATGTGTTTGTGTATGTATAGACTAGTTATTTTTTCGGAATAATCATAATTCCTTCAAAAACCCATTCTCTTATTTTTTAAACAAAATATTATATTTTGTTTCTGTTAGAAATGGGAAACTTTCATGTATATCTGGATTAGTAGTGAAAATAATTAATATGAATAATAGAAACAGGGTGTGAAAGATATAGAGATAAAAAAAGAAGGCTTATTCGATACATTCCACCATTGCGAGTGGTGGAGTAGTTATGAAAAGGATTTTAATTCTGTTCATTTGTTTCATTTTTCTCTAGTTTTCTATACAACTTTCATGCTTTTTTACAGTATCAATTATTTAAGGAAAAGTAGTAATAATTAGATAGTTCATTCTAACTGCTGAATATATATATATATATATATATATATATATATATATATATATATATTCATTGCACCTGATATATCTGTTCATACCTCGTTTTAACTTAATGTAAGTTGCTGAATAAACAAAATCAAACGAGTAGTGTAAATAATCCATCTTCATTTAAAGAAAAATATGTAAGAACGGTAGTAGTTGAAACAATATACCGATTTTTACATGGTGTGAATGATAAATATTGTTAAGAAATGTTATTTAGATATTAGATCCTAAACAATTAGTTGCCCACCAATTGGGATGCATGGTTAAACCATTGGTTTGGTTTAATTTTCAGCCAAACTATCTACTTCATTTGATTAAAACTTATTTGTCTTTGGATAATACGATTGACATTTCAATCGAATGGTACTGGGTTCGAGTCCTGGTGTGAATACCACAGAGATGCAAAAATATCTAGCTATCGAGTTCTAAATAGAACTGAACGTGAGCCCTGGGTTCCACTACCATTTCTTAACCAACTTCACTGAAATTATTTGTTTTACTTTAAGAGAAGTGTATCTCACTTTAGATCAGTTGTGTGCCTCTTTTGTTCAAACGACAATTTCACTAAAAAATATTCGGTAGTCATAAAGAAAGTGAAATTTAACCAGAAATCAGGTTCTTTCAGTTAGGTAATACGTTAGTAAATTTATCTGCTGGTCTAAATCTGGCGATAATACTCATTTTCCGTTGTCTTATAATTTTACATTAATATAATTACCAATTGTATGTTTGATAGTTTAACCCGTGTGATTTGATACTGCTTCTGTGATGATAATCTAAGTTAGCAAATCCAAATATTCATTAAGTTGCGTAGACAAATAAATGCATGCTTTATATAATGGACTTTAGCTAGACAACCATTAAAAAACATGGGCCAATAAATACTGAGACTCCACAGGACTGTGCACCCACGATCCCACACACTACCCACTCCTGTACTTGGACGAAATTTCATCACAACGCCATCAGCTTTCTCAAGGTTGTCTAGCTAAATGTGATATAAACTACATATTAAAATAAGTATTTCATCGAAATACAGAAAAAGATAATCTATTTGTTTCCAGACAAATCTCTTATTCAAGTGATATGTGAAACATTGAATAATATCAAGACTGGCTTAATCATTGGGAAACGTTATTTGATAAACAATAAGCGTTATCTTCTGTAAGTACTTTTCTTCATTGATGAAATAGGTATTGAGTGATTATCCAGTGGTTGACGCGATTATTGTAATTTAATTATGTTCACCAGGCCCACTCACTTTGACTCAATTAATACTGTTTTATCAAAGTTGTTTTGTTTTGGCATTAAAGATTAGATTTTCCTATAAATAAATAAACAAATTTGATACGTCAGTAAAAAAATCAATAGTTTTTAGAAGAGGTTTTGTAGAGATTTTCAACTATGGAAATTACTAAAACCTCCACCAAAACCCCTTCTGATAGTAATCATCTGCTCACTACTGACTGACATCAGGAGGCATTTCCTGGAGTTCTAGTGAGAAGCCGTTACCAGTGGAGCTCAACCAGGTCTGTTGTGAGATATAAACTCACTGGAGACAATGTTGTACGGTGGCGCAACTTCGTGGATTGGTTGAAATTAGACATTAACACCGTTGGATGCCGACCAGGTCAGTGGTCTAATGGTTAATAGCTGGCGCGCGAGACTGATAGGTGCTAGGTTCGAATCTCGCGGGGGGGAGGTATCGTGGATGCGCACTGCTGTGTAGTCCCATACTGGGACGAAACGGTCGTCCGGTGCTTGCAGGTTTTTCATGGTTGTCCAGCTTTAATTGACTCATGATTTCAACTATTAAAACCAATAGTTTATCCGAATCTCCACTCAATCAGGTATCAATTTCTTTTGAAGTTATATCATTTTTGACGAATTCCATACGTCTCGGATCCTAATCCCATAGTCTCTTGTTTATTACCTACAACCCTACCATAACAGTCGTATTAACCCTTCAGGTATGCAGATCAGTCAATTAATAACCTTGACCAATTTCAGTAGGTTAATTTAGTGAAAATTCAGTAATTACATTGTTTGTCATTAAATCGACGACAAATTTAATTGTTTATCTTAATTCGGTACGAATAATTCTATTGATCAAAAGTCGATTAGTTTATATTCTAATTACATTTGAATTAACCTTATTTTTCTAGACAGAAACAATTTATATTCAATTTCTTACTACTATTATTATTAAAAAAATTTTCACTATAAAATAAAACCATAAATCCATAGTTTGTTTATTTTACACTGTTTATTTGTTTTATAAATAGATGGTTGTCATTACTATTAGATTTCAGTTGATAAAACCACTGAAAAATAAGAAAATTACAACTATCGAACACTTCTCTGTTTTTAGTATTTTTTCAACTAATGTAAATCTTCAATTTAAATTATGTTCAACAAAAAATGAAATGTCAATATTGAGATTATCAATTGATCAATGTTAGTCCACCACTGAAGACTTGGAAGCACTGGATGGCCGTTTCGTCCTAGTATAGGACTTCCCAGCAGTGCGCATCCACGATCCCTCACGTAAGACTCGAACCCAAGACCTCCGGTCTCGTACGAGAACGCTCAACCTCTAGATCACTCAACAGGCATTCAATGTTGTTGATGTCTAATTTCAACCAATCCATGACCTTGCACAACCTTTCATCCATTGTCTGAAGTGGATAACTATCTCCACCCAACACGGATTGGACTCCACTGGTCATAGCTTTTCACTAGAACTATAAGAATTACCTCTCAAAGCTAGTCACTAGTGAGCACATGATAATCATTAGTATAGGGTTGATTGATTCATTATCATTCAAAACCCAACAATCTCCACAACCCTACACTGATATGTCAACATGTATTTCAAATTAATAGAAATATAATCCGTAGGCAACTGTTACATGATCATTCACTGATAACAATTATTTTCACTCGAAAGATGCGAGACCATATAAATAAAACTGATCACAATCATTGTTCTTTGTGATTACTTAATGAATTGACAGAAATCGATATTAAATATTTAGTGCTAAGTTCACTCAAGTTGATGAACAGTAGAATAGGTCACATTTACGCACACAACACTTATAAAACAAAATATATGATGAGAAAATCTTTTTAATATAATATACTTTAATAGTTAAATTCATGAGGTAATCTAAACTAGACCACCATTGAAAACCTGTAAGCATTGGATGATTATTTCTTCCTAATACGGTACTCCCTACAAGTTCTAGTGAGAAGCTATGACCAGTGGAGTCCAATCCGTGTTGGGTGGAGATAGTTATCCACTTCAGACAATGGATGAAAGGTTGTGCAAGGTCATGGATTGGTTGAAATTAGACATCAACAACATTGAATGCCTGTTGAGTGATCTAGAGGTTGAGCGTTCTTGTACGAGACCGGAGGTCTTGGGTTCGAGTCTTACGTGAGGGATCGTGGATGCGCACTGCTGGGAAGTCCTATACTAGGACGAAACGGCCATCCAGTGCTTCCAAGTTTTCAATGGTGGTCTAGTGTACATCAACTCATGAATTCAACTATTAAAATTACTGCGATCTCCACAAATCCCCATTCGCATATAATATAACTTTTTAAATTTTATTCTTTTCTACATGTTCTTATTTATTCTCCAATTAATATAAAATAAGATATATGAGAATTCGTTTTTACTCATCAAAATATTTTCTTACAATAATACCATATGTATACATCTCATTTAATGTTTCTCTGACTTTTCATGTTTTTTTTTAATATTACATGTTTAATTGTGAAAACAAAAAATTGGAAATCAAATCAATTGTAAGAATCAAACAAGAAAATGTTTAAAAATCCATTATTTCTAAATTGTTTTCCTTTCTGTTTTTTTTTACCTGAACATAAAAACTGATTGTGTCGTGATTAAAATTCAATTTGAATCTTTTTTTAAAAAAAAACGAGCGAAATTCAATTCTTTTCATCATTTGTATCGATAAAAGTTTGGATACACAGATCGACTAACTTATGAATATGAGCAATAGTTTTTTTGTCCATCATCAAAAATTTAGATGTCCTAGAATAGTGTTATTTTATTTCATACTAGTGTTTATTGTTATATGTATATCTGGTTGATATTAAAAGTATACGTTAATCTAGCTGGTTGTATAATTAGTGTGAACTTGTACCTATATAGTGCCCATTAACTTAGGATTCTCTCTCTCTCTCTCTCTATATATATATATATATATATATATATATATATGTATATATATATATATATATATATATATATATATATATATATATATCTTCAAAATATTGCTTCGAGGCTGGTACTTATCATTGCCTTTGAATGATTATAGAAACTAAAGTATTTGGGTGCGTTGATCATTTCATTTATCCTTAAAGTCGCATCATCGAGAGTTGGTCGGTTTGTGTCTAACAAAATTTCGGCAGGGTTTCAGAAAGCTCACTTAGCTTTTACTAACTTGCATCACTTTTGGAATATGCCAGATGTGTAGCTGTTAACCAAAAGAGGAGTGTAATATACTGGGTGGTAGTTGGACGTGTCTAATTCTACGGCTGTAAAACATGGTCTTTGAAAGTAGAGGATATAAGTAGGCTGCAGGATCTTGATTAAATGTGTAGTTGAAACAGCGCTCATTTATTGTGTGAGACCATCGAGGTTCGTCGTAGGATAGTATACTAGACAAAAATGGAAAGTCGGTTGATGAGATCATGACTCTTCATCAACTAATATGATTTGGTGTGATATACTTATATAACTACCATCTTGACTGGTCATGTTGGCTGGTGTAGAACTTTATTATTTATTTATTTATTTTAACACATAGATATTAGTACAAGGAGGTACCAAATACATATGCGCCACACATCTCATTTGATATGTGTGAGGGCTGTTATACTGCCCGGGTGCCCAAACCGAAGCAGGTGGTTTTCTCAGGGGGCCACACCCCGAGCCTTCGATTTAAAGGTCTGATCCACAAGGCAGTGGAGCATCGTCAGAAGATGCAGTCCCATGGTAGCCGGTGACCAACGATTGGTTCATACTCCATTTGTTCCTTCAGGATACTGGATCCCATGTGCGCCAATGGTTTGTAATCAGGGTCTTCCAACTACCCTAGATGGACCCTCCGTGTCCACCAACCCGGTTTAGGCGTCAGACATTCGCCTTTAGTCCTCTCAATATCGTAAACAACATTCCAGCCGCAAGAAGGAGGTGAGTAGAACTACCCGGGCATTGGCTGTATAAGCGTGGGCATGTGAGAGCATTTGGAGAGGGAGAGCTGACTCTCCCCACTCTCGGCCATACCAGAGCATTTGGGGGCAAAGTTGGAAGGATGCTAAGGAGGGCCAAACTACAAAGTAACATCACTTCATAAAGTTATAGATCGTCAGACAACCATTTAGGTAGGTATGGACTATCTATCTGAAGTCTGGGGGATAGTTACGACCGCTGGTTACAGATATTAAGTGGAGATGGATTCACTTTTTGTCGTGCTCCAAATCTTGAATCACAGTATTCCTTAATACATACTGTTTCAATCTACTTTTTTTCAAATTCGATCCCTATTATTCAGTTTTTCTCATTATCATTGCCTCTACATTATTTCGATTTCTTTTGAAGTACATCCGATTATTTCCATTCTGTTATGCTAGTGTGGTGTACGAAATTGGGCAAACTTACATTTGTACCAGTCTTCATTAGTTATGACTAACTGATTTTAATTAGTTTTGCAACTTCATTAATTTAGGAATCAGCTTCATTGTGAATTTAATATCTTTAAAAAGACGATTCTTGAAGCCATAAGAGTATTGGTTTTCTTTTTTCATTTTATTCTGGTACTTCTTAGCCATTTTGAAATAAACCTTTAGATTTTTTGACCTCGTAATAGCCTAATGGTTATTGAACCATTTAAATAAAATCCAAGACTCAACATTTGAACTCTAACTGTTCAGTTCATAACTGTACTGGGATCATTTTCTGTAGAGAAGGAGGTTTTCAATTTTCAACCAATCATACTCTGATAAAGAAAATTATTCAAATCTGCTAGTGTATTTTACGATAGAACTCAGTGGATGACTGTCAAATGAATTAAATTTACGATAGATAATTAACGATTTATTTAGTGTTCCCTAATATTGAATCAGCTCGTCATTTGATTTATTGGTTAGAGATATTTATTAAATATCACACAGATTACCGATTCAAGCGATAGTTTCCGTATGGTTATTATCCTACCTGGAGATGAGTGGGATAGTATTTGATAGAAACCCTTAACGTACAGTTTAAATGAATTGAAATCACACTGACTAGTCTTGGTTATTGATCATGAAATGATAGGAAACTTGAATAACTTTTTGATTCGTGTTAATATTTAACACAATAATAAACATTCCTTCTTATACTAATCATTATTGGTACGCACCATCTAACGTTTACACCATACAGCCTTTTCATAAATTGACGAGTGACACTAAGTTATAATGCATGCTTTACACAACATAGTGTAACAATCAGTATCTTGAGACACTCAGTTATTTTCGTGTCGATGATAGTAATAATATTATTATACGAAAGTCCTCTCCATGAATACCGTAGCACACAGGAACGACATCAATGAAAATAGAAAAATCATTATCCATATTGTTAGACTTTTCAACCTTTGGAAAAACGAAGGATTTTTCTAAACTAGTGAGTTAAAAGAAAGCGAATGAAAATACCTGTACATATTTTTGTGTCCATGTTTTATAAATTACAAACTAGGGAAGTACAATGTGTTGTGGGTAGCTTGGTGTTTTTCTAAGATAAGAAAACGTTAAACTCTAAACTTGATGATGGTGACTATGATGATCGTATAAAAGAAGAACGATTGATACACAGTAGTACTTACATGTGGCAACTAAACGTGTCATTTTGTGGAACGTTTGTTATCACTGTATGGGTTATTTCTCTTAGAATTTGTCAGAAAACGATGTACTACATAGTAGTATGTTCTTGCTTATAAAGCAGTCTCCATGTGAAATTTTTTATCTTTTAGTTTTGTATTGTTTTTAGAATTAGTTAAGGACCAAATGATTGACAGTGTAATAAGAAGTATTGTGTTTAGAATCGTCTTAGGTTTCAATCACATGTTTGTGTACATGCATGAATACAGCATATGTAAATGTGTGCGTTCAAATGTCAACTGTCATATAAATTTAAGTTAATTGATGAGCTCTTACAAACCAAAAAGCATTCGAAGCGATAAACAGTCAGAAGTGAGATAGATGAAAGTATTTTATAGCCACAAATCGGTTGAATTTTGAAATTTAGGCTGATGAACTTGGATCTAATGATCTACAAGATCCTAAGTGTAGTTATAGGTGTACAACGTTGGGGAGACTTGGACTAAAATGAAGCAGTGGACTAATGTTCCTTAGCTGTCATTGTCTCTCTATTAGATAACAGTTTGTTTCCCTTGTTACTGTTTTCTCTGATATAATCTATCTGTTTCATTCTCAAAATATTATGGTAATCGGTTAGCGTATCTTTACGTCACTTATGATCAGGCTGATTTATATTGTAAACAATTTAGATTTTAAGTATACAACAGTGTTCATCCTAAAATCAATGAAAAGAGCTACTCTCGGTATTTGAATTACGTATTTGAATGTAGTTATGGAATGAAACCATCTAGCTCAGAAATCTCAACAAAATCGAAAGCATTGACCTGAGCTGCGAATCTTCTGTATCATTATGAAATCTTATTTCTAATGCTTTTTATTTTATCGCTTCCAGTCAGGTAACACGAACAGAAATCTAAATTACATAAACAGTGTAATTTCACGGCACACTTAACAGTAATATGAGTTAATGAGAATCAATGAAAGTAAAAAGTTTAGATAAGGCAAAAAGATGAACAGGATAACGGTTCCTCATCGGCTGTTCACAATCTAGGAATAATTGCATCAATTTTTTAACAGCAAAGCAGTTTACATACTTTATGTCAAGAAAGTTCTTTTAAATAGAGTAAAAAGCGAACATTAATTGGTTTAATAATTATTTGTGGAATATCGTGAATATTGTAAAAGGAAATTTTCGTATTAAAAGTTATGTAGTAATAACTGGAAAAGCAAATTAATTTTTAAAATAAAATGGTTGAATCTCAAATAAGACTCAAGAAGGAATAAAGAAAATTAAATTATGGTCGGAAACACAAAATGAGTTGTGTTATGATAACAAGTGTTAGAAACTAAAGTCACTAAAACAGTGTAAGTTTACCAAGAGTATTTTTTGAAATGGATAAATCCTATTTAAGCATCGACTTCGACAAAACGCATCAAATTCAAATTCTTTTTATATTATTAATTCCGAATGACTTTAAAATGTCAACATCGTTGTAGAAAAGTTGTAAGAATGAACAAGGACAGTCTGAATGTTACAAAAAACAGGAACATATATGGGGATATAAAATTCAAAATTATGAGTAAACTCGTTTTCGCAATTAATATCGGTATTCGGAATTGTCATTCAATTACTAAGTAGATACAATAGACGTTGTCCAATAAATGAATGTTTACCAGATGAATTTATGAGTCGATGTAAGCTAGACTACCAGTGAAAACCTTGAAGCATTGGACGGCTATCTATTCCTAGTATGGGACTCTTCAGCAGTGTGCATCCACGATTCCGCACACAGGACTCGGACCCAGGGTCTTCGGTCGCGCATGCGGGGTCGTGGTTGCGCACTGCTAAAGAGTCCCATACTAGGAATAGACAGCCGTCTAGTGCTTCCAGGTTTTTAATAGTGGTCCAGCTTACATCAACTCATGAATTCAACTATTAAAATTACCACAATCTCCACAAAACTCCATACTGAATATGTTTACTGTCTAGACAATTTATATGCATATGATATATTTCAATGATGAATTCATCTTATATAATTAAATGATTTTCGCTATACTATCGTAATTTTTTTCCTGCATAATAACTAGATAAGTTAAATTTGTTTTATCAGATTACTGCATTCATTTTCAATAGCCGTACATTTTATGAATAGACACGTATAAAGTCATATCAGAACATTGTCATCATTCACATTCCACCCTATTCCTTTTTTCAACTGGCGAACAAAAGAGTCCATTTTTCCCTTATATATTATAGTTCGTTGTGTTTTTTTTCGTGAGAAATAAAAATTCCCATTCCTATTTTTTGTTCTATGTCGACACAACGAATTCTTTCACTGCAACACTCGACTATGACAATTCTTCTCCCTTTCCGTTTTCTTTTTTTCAATTTGTTTTATTTGTTCTTGTTGCTTGTCATTCATTTTCGAACAATAGATATACTAATAGAGACAACAATAACATTATTAGGATGTGGATTAAGTACGTACACGGAAATTTTAGAAAGAGAAAGGGGTAAAATGGATCCATATGAGAAAAGTGTTTTGGTGAAAGTTTACTATTTGAATTTGATGCTAAACAAATCACTCATCAATTATGGTGAGTAGATGTTGTTGTACACATGATAGCCAATAATCAGTTGTATCATTAACAGCTATACTAGTGAACGAAAATTCAAACACTGTGAACCAAACAGTGACCTTGTAAAATATGAAAATCATACATTATAAACATCATTTGGAAATCTTCCTTGAGTTGTTCTCGACATACTCCATCATTCTTTCAATCCTGTTGTTGTTCCAATTGCTCTTCGTTTTTCTTCCTCTTTTTATTTTTATTTTCATCTGGTAAACACTCCATCTTCAATTCCTGCTGCACACTACATATATCTGTCCACATAGGAAGCGCACATCACACTAAGAGAATCTGAATACTCAAATTTTCAGATATAGTTACAATTTTCACGCACTCAATTCACTCTGAGGTGACCTGATGATGCCCAACCGTTGCTGCTACCTTAACGTGGTGGTCGGGTTTGTCTATCGTAATGAACCAGTCGAGCTATATTGGCTGGAACAGTCGTTCCTCAAGGTCCTACCATGCCAGACAGGTCGGTTGAAAGGCGGTAAGACTACAGCAGAAAACCCAAAGTCCAAAGGCGAAGTCGTATTGCTGACTGTACAGAGCTGTGACGGCAGTAAGGTGTTTCCTTCAGACAGCCAGCATAACAGCGATGCTGCCTTCTCACAAAGGAATAGTGGGGTAAAAAAAAGGTCAACCCTAAAAATGCACACCTCGCCTTATCCCACGGATATCCATTGTGGTGGTAAGGTTTCAACAAGTACGGAGCTAACACGAAAATTACTCACGTAAAGGTTGTCCCTTGAGCACTAAGGTCACGCTTTCAGGTCACTAAGACAAAGTTTAACCCAATTTCCTTTTCAGGTACCTATAAAAGAACCCTTCCACTGTGTGGGCACTCAAGACTGAACCTGATTATGTAAAGTCGTGCATCATCATATATTATTTTTGATTTATGGCTTAGTAGATCAGTGTAAATGACCTAACAGATCCTACTTATTTAATTAACACAATTATTTCTCATTTTGGCTTGTTTACAGTGGTTCGTAGGTTGCATTCTATCGACACATGGAAAGAAGTGATCATAAACTCTCAAAAATAATTGATTCATGCACCAATAAAACCAATTTCAGAACAACAGTATTGTCAAGCATGCATTTATTCATGTCATTTTTCTAAAATATTGAACAAACTGGAATCAATTATTCATAATCATCATTAGTGATGGTGTATTGTGATATTTTACTTTGATAGTTTTCATTCCTCGATTACTTAATCGCTTTTGTTTTTAACGTTTTAATACTTAAATATGATTCTGTCATATATCTATAGAATAATAGTAATATATTTGTATGACATTCTGTCTACCAGCTATCTTTCTCTTGAAGGAAGCATTTTAAAAGCAAACAAAATGTGACTATTGTATCCATGAAAATGTCAAAATTACATATGAACAATATTAAGAAACTTGTTAACTTTCAAGTTTAACAGTGTTAGGAATGTGAATATGTACCCACAATAGTTTCGGATGATCGTTTTCTATTACATGTTTGAGATATGAATCAACTCTGTGATCTAGAGTTATACGAGACTGCATTACTTGAATGTTTTGTATTCTATGTGTTATGGGTTCTTACGGCTAGATGTTCTCAAGTCGGGATGAAATAGCTGTTTAGTGCTTTGTGATTTTCAATGTTTATAGTGTATGATATGAATACTTGTTTTTGTACATCACAGATATATTTTTTATGGTATTACGTACCTTTATTAAAGCAAATATTAATGTTTCCAAGGTTTCTATAAAGTTTCGAGTGTTATTTTCTTTCCCATGCCACTGATAATATGTCCATTAGTTTGGCTATTATTTTTACCACACAATAGATAGGGCATTATAAAATACCAGTTTCCTAAACCTTCAGTTATAATATTAAAAGGTAGGTAATTGATCACAAGTAATTTCAGAATTCAGTAGACTCATATTTCATGTGGTTTTATAGGTAAAATACAGGACCAAAACTCATAATAATTTATAGATATCAATCAGTGTATAACCAAAACATATTTAATAAAAAGTAAAACAAAAGATTTTTAGTTAATTAGAAGTAATTAATAAACAGTACCAATTAATGAATTAAGAGATATTCACTAAAAATATACTAGCAAGTTCATCAATGAATATCTACACAAGTTTTATATTTTCGTTTCCTTGCTTCGTCTCAACAGTATGAAAAACTGACGAAGATCTTATGAGTAATGAGAAAGAGGTTTAATAATGAAATCAGAAATAAAGATTGTAGCCTCGTTCTGTTTATTTCGATTTAAACAATCATCACGATCCAGTTCTTAGAAAATTCTAATCTGTATATAGTTAATGAGTTTTCTCAAAAAATTTAAAACGTCATATGTACAGATCATGTTGATTAAAGATTATACCAAACTGGACTTCTTACATCTACTCAATAATCTGAAATATTCATTAGTGTATTGTCTAAAAAAGATTTAATCTATCAGATAACGTATTTTCTCTTTCGACAAACAGCATACTATGCACTGTGAGATGACGAAAAAGATTAAGTATAGAATACACATTTTTGCTGAGAGTATATTTTTTGTTATTGTTAGTGTTGATAAATCGATTATGTCAATACTAATTTCTGATTAATCCACGATAATTGTGAATTAAGGAGCGACTGGCCAATCCTAGTACGAACGATTATATACGGACTCGGCAGTTGAAGCTAACATACAGCACTCCAATAACAAGCCCTCTCCGATGTATATACAAAGGACTGGTACTTGTTAGTATAACAATAGTCAAGCAACCAGTTTTATTCGAAAATTATTTCATATTTACATACCATAATCATGCGTCGACTATAAAGTTGGTTTTATGAGTACCGTTGTTGTTGGTGAGACAGTGAAAAAATTACGCTTCATTTAACTAAAATATCATTTATTGTTGGGAAATGAAATTATATAAAATTGGTCAGTAGATTTATGCTTGTATTTATCTATCTATCTATACCTTTAGTATTATTACTGCCAAATGAACCCATAAATGTTAAATTTACATTGCAATTGAGTTGTGTGTTCTATTTTTTTTATCCACGAGAATGATTCCAATTTTGTCTTCATGTGAAATATTTTGTTATGAATTTTTCTTTTTTTTTAGAAAAGTAATTCAATAAGAGTTTATTTCAACGGGTTTATTGTCAGCCAAATATGATCTATATAGATTTGTTCAACTGAAAAACCAGTTAAACTAAGAAAGAACAACTATTAATTTGGAACCTCTGAGTACACTAGCTCGATTAAATCATAGCCGTCAAGAGGAGACTAAGCAATGTAGCAACGCATTGTCTGTAAGTACATAAATTACGATGAGGTAACTGTGCAAAGTGTTATTGTTTGTTGGCTTGGTTCGTTGCCTTAATTTCTTTTTCAAATCAAAGTATACTCTTGGATATATATTGGTACTTCAAGATGCCATCTGAACTGTTATGAAACAGTATGACCAAGAAGTTACTAGTGCACTCATAACCTCATTAGTGAACACATGATAATTGTTCACTAACATAGTTTTATGCAGGATTTCGTGCAATCTCAATTTAGTTTTTCTAATATCCAGCAGACAAGAGGTATAGAAACGTTGTGAAACAGGTAGGATATTGCTAGGATATTCCAAGCTACAACTAAACGATTTATTTAATACAATGCTTATTGTGGCTGATAATGATTTTAAATCTAATAAAAAGACTACTAAATTCTTCACAAAATCTACATCAGTAAACATTTTGATGAATAATCGTGAGTTTGTATGTGTCTCAGTGTATTTTCCTTATTTTAAACGTGCAAGTTAAGGTTGTGACCAATATTGATAGTTTCGTTACTGTTGTTATTGTTATTATCATTATTATGTATGTTCAGTGTTCCGTTTTATTCCTTTATACCCTTGAGTAACACAAAACTTTTACTACGTAAACAGCTGCATAACTAAATCTCTCGCCAGATTGTCCAAGTCTTTAATTTGTTCTGGACATTATGTGTGTGTTTGTGTTTGTGTGAGAGTAAACGCGTTTTTTCTGTAAATTATTAGTTTTTTTCCATGTATTGTTAGAAAATAGTGTTTGAAAAGTTGTAACTGTGATTGACCATTGTAACAAAATAAATGAAATCAGGGAAATTCACTCATGCATAATATTTAATTTTAAACTCTTAAATATTTTTATTTTATCAATACTTTTATTTAAATCAATGAAATTAGAATTCGCTTCATATGTGCCTTCTTTCTTTTTCGCTTTAATACCCTCTTCCCCTTTTCTTCTTTCTCTTAGGATTATTCTCCATGTATATGTATAGCGTGTTTAATATAAAACTTTTAATTAAGATATGATAACAAATTTCTAGCTGTGTTGCATTCGTCACCTGTCTAGCATCATAGTTTTTATCTCCTAGAGTATAGTGCTTTTTTATTTAATTAAAATTAAGATGTTTATACAAACAGTATTTAAGACTTCTTTTTATCGTTATTTTAGGGGAATCACTAAAATTTCAGTTAAGTGAAAGGTTTATTTGACCATTACACGAATTGTATAGACAACTGGTTGCCAATTTTCTGCAGTTCTTATATGGAAGTATTTTTTTAGTCAGTCGGGGAATGTCTTTTCACGAAAATCTAGAGCTTTCTACACTACGCATGGGTTGAGATTTGGAAGTTGGTTGTAAACTTGGGAAAACTGCTTAAAGATGTTTAACATCAGAAGGCTTGTTACAAGGTGGAAAAATCTGAACTTCTACTTAAATGCTCAGATATCAGCTTCCTAACATCATAGTTCATAGAAATCGTCTATTCTTAAACCTTTAATATGAAAGTGAAGAGCGCAAGGTAGGGAAGAAGCTTTACTTCCTGGGTTAAATATTGTAAAGTGACTATGAGTTTCCATAGGCTTCTGAAAAACATCCTGAAATTTATAACAAAATCGTTAATTGTTTACTCTTTTACAACGCTAAAAACCCATATTTTTCTAAAATTATTTTAAAACTTTCCATAGAACTTTGATCGATCGAGTTATTTCCAAGACTTTTGACTTTTGAAAACTTTTATTTTTCAAGAATAATCGAAAGCTTTTAACACTTCATATAATCAGAAAAAGCTAGTCTAATTGGATATATATATTAGTTTAGCTGCCTATTTTGCAGCGACCCCAAATGAAGTGAATGGAGATTTGGTGGGGTAACTAGCTTATTACTAATGCAAAATTACACTGAATGCGTCATTCGCACACCTTCTTTGCGTTATCCTTTGCACACTTCATTATTCCTCCAATTCACCCACCGACTTTCTATCCTGTTCAATTCAATCTTCTGCAGCCAGGCATTCCATTTCCGATTGCAGCTATGTACTACTTATGTCTGCCAACATAAGTAGTAGACACCATATGACTAGTTTAAACTTTTGAATATTAATGAATTCTGTGAGGGTGATGTGTAGGTATTCGGTAAATACAACAATTCAACAAAATATTTGAAAATTGGAATGAAAATAAAGTATAAATATTTTGGGTTTTATTTCTATTAAAAAAATACATATGCTTAACTGGTAGATCTGTAAACTAATCCCCTTATGGGAGAACCATTGATTCTTTATCTGATTTTGATTTCAACTTCAATTTCAAAATGAGCATCTCATCCGTTCTAGACAAATTTAATCCATAAATAAAACAATGAATTACATTTTATAGACATGCTAATTTTAAGTTGAACAAAGAGTCCCTACTAACTGGAAATGTTAATATCGGTACTCTTGTTTAGTGCGACTATTATTTCAGTTTAAACATGATCAGTGGAGGGATTTTAAAAAGTGTAATATGAAAATACATATACATTAATATATTTGTATGTATATTCATTCCGTAAACTCATAGTGTATACCGTTAGGACGTTACTAGTAATTGTTTATAAACACGCACCTCAAGTTCATTTAATTTTGAAAATATAAGAATAAAATGTTTATTTGCAAATAGTAACTGAATTTATCGTTCAGTGACTATGAAAAAAACATTTATTTTCATTATATTTCTTATCTAAATAATAATAATAATGTTGAAATGGAACATTACAAACATACATTTATTATTTATAAATCAATCGTCTGTGACTATATTCTTCGTTTGCGAGTTTCAATTTTCAATATGTCCAATTGTTTGTCATGCCAGCATTCATGAATTCATGAAGGAGTGCGTGCGTGTGTTTCTTTTGCATGTTATTTCATCCAATGAATACTTTTTTAATCTAAAACATAGTTTTTTTTCTAAAGTTACTTTTTATTGCTTCAGCAAGAAAGAAAATAAACTTTTTCCTCCAGTCAGTATTTTATCTTCCTATACTTCATATGTGTGTAACTCAATTCATTTTCATTCAAATATGCACAGCACACACACAGACAGAGTTTTAAAGTGGTATTTTATGACTCAGGAAATTAATTTAAGAGTAAATTATTTTTAATTTTCACTATTGTTTCCACACTCTCTTGTACATATACACTCAATTTTTTGTTTTACAACCACAAATTTCTGCTATGGATAAGCTGAGTATTTACTTTTTTCTTCTCTGATTGAGGTTTTTTCGAGGATTTTTGCGTGTATGTGTATGTATGTCAAGTTTCACCTTGAAACCATAAAAGTTGGCGTCGTCGTCTTTCCCCTAATAACATATTAAACAAGGTTACCATAACTGTTAATACTATTTATTTACAATTCGTTTTTCATAATATTCACTATTCTGTACTTGCTTAGGATTAAATAGCAACACATCTACACACAAACGTAAACATGTGATCTATGGATTTTCCACTGTCCATCTGATTTTCTTTTGTGTTTTTTTCCAAATTTACAAGTCCTACCCTTCTCAAATATTCAATTGTAAGGACAGTTTATTTAAATGAAATTTTGTTAGTGTAAGTTGTGTATATCAGGATAAGGAGGTAGATACTCTTATTAACAAATATCATAGTATTATGCTTCTTTCCATTATATTTATATAATTTGTAACTTTTATTTCATTTGTTCATTCTGAATATGAGTTCTGGTGACGATAAGGCTGTGCTCATATATATATATATCACCTTTCGATAGAAATGGATTTTTGTTAGATATGATTGTTCGAATAGTTTATTCATGAGATTGCAAAAATGATATCAAGTTACTGCTACTTTTTTCATATTGAGTGAATAAAAGTGGTTAATGAATAAAATTTTCCGTTGTATTATCGATTGTGGCTTTCTTTAGTTTATTTATCGGTAATAGTGAGCGATGACATCCACACTTATGATTGGATTGAGACTGAGAGCTTACTTCACGTTTACTAGTAACTAAGTACCATAATTATAGATCTTATAAGATACAAGGCAACACTACAAATATTTTTTCATACTATAAATGATGAATAAGGAAGGATTAGTGAAATGTCTATTCTTATAGAGCTTTTATTATCTTCAGTAAAAGACTAGTAATATGCATAGTTGATAAACATTCTATGGACACTATAGAATATAGTAATTAATCACAGTAATTAATACAACTTAACTAAACACGTCCTATTTTCGAGATGAATTGATTTAAAGTCACTTGTTAAAGAGGGTATGTTAGACAAATTTTTTTCTTAACGAGTCTTGTCAGTAACACAATTTACGATTGGGAAATCTCAATAGCTGAAAAATTCCCATAATATTAAAACACAATTATATGAACGAAGAATATTCTTTTCTCATCAGGTTCTACAATTATAAATCCAAATTAATAATCGATAAAGTTGGCCAGATTTAAAACAGAGTACATCATTTAGAAATTGTTATATGTGAATCAAGAATTGTTGTTTGTCATGTGAAATCAAATCAGATCGTTAATGTTGGGGTTGACTAATATGAAGTGTTAACTTGAATCAGTTTATAAGTGAAATGAAATTGTGAGATAAACGATCAGAATATATATGATCAACATGAGGTGAGAGAGACAAAATAATGGAATCAAAATCAAAAATTACGTAAGATGTAGAATAATATGAATGAGGTTAGATATAGTAGATAGGGGTAGATGTTGAATAAATTTCTCACAAAGGTTATCAAGTGTTATAATAATAACAATGATGAAGATAATAATAATAATAATAATAATAATAATAATAATAATAATAATAATGGTAAAGATAATAATAATGATTAGATAAATTTGGAACATAAAAATGAACATTAATCAAATGGCGTTACCATATAATAAAATTGATTATTAACTAGTTGGCCCCGAAGTTGGCCAGAGTAAAAGGAGTGGCTGAACGTATTTCTTTTGGACGCAAAGCTCTGGATTTTTGATCCGAATAGCAATTGCTTCAGCCGTCTGCAGGATTCTCAGTCTGACGGAATTAGGTAGAAGACTGCTGTTAACACGATGTATTATTACGAAAGAATGCTCCATGTTGGCTGTATGTCTCGTCTGAATTAAATGAGTTAAAATGGATCAGTTAACCGTTTTAACTACACCTTTGCCTAACCACACTGGGGGGTGCTCGCGAGCCCGAATATACAAATTCCTAGCACATCTGCCAATAGAACTTTCTCCACAGGAACAGTTGAATTGATAGACACAGAAAGAGGTGGTTAGTCTAGGCAACTTATCTTTCAACTTCGGTGTGATCATTGGAAGTGTGGAAAACATTAATTGTAGTTTATCTACATTAAAAGTTGATCTGCTTAACTTCACTCTTAGCATTTCACTGGGTGCATCACATCTGAATCGTAAGCGTATATACAGAGGCTTTTTATTCATGATTAGGCATCCTCTATGCTCTCTTTTATTGGCTATGTTTTTATTTATAAATTTCTCAGGATATCAATTTTCTTTCAGGGTCGTGTATAATGTCTTTGTTTCATCTTCGATCGTATCTAGAAGGTATATGGTCTTGATTCTTTGATGTAGTGTCTTAATGAAGTTCCTTCTGTATTGCAGAGGAACAAAACTAAGAAAGTTTGTATATTGGGCCATCCAAGTAGTTTTCATGTTTATGTTTGTTTTTAGTGACCCGTCTTTTCTTCTTATAAATAGAACATCTAGAAAGTCCATTTTATCCCCATTTTCCTTCTCACATGTGAATTTTATGGACAGGTGAACTGTATTGAATCGCTCAAGTATTTCTATCAAGTCCGGATAAACCTGTCATCCATATATCGGCAGTAAAATGAAAATTTGTCGATCTGTTGTGCCAGTTGGCCGTTTAATAGTTTAGAGAGAAAAATGTCAGCCAATATGGGACCTAGGGGTGAACCCATCGCGACACCATCTATTTGTCTATAGATTTTACAATTGAATTTAGAATGTACATTCATAGTACATTTTAGTAGTAATTCTTTGATGATCTCCACAGGAGTTGTAGTTTCTACTTCTTGTCCTCTAAGTTGCTCGCAAATACATTCTACAGTTTTTTTGAGTGGGACATTTGTGAACGATGACGTTACGTCAAAGGATATCGTCGTGTTTATGTTTTTAATCTTGTCGACGAAATGGAATACATCATTATTACTATGCTTCACTAGGTGTTTGTGGAGTGGTTTTGAAATGGTTACTAACCACTTTGCTTACATTGTGATAAGGGGAATAGTACATGTCCAAAATTAGTCTCAATGGGCTATCCGGTTTATGTACCTTCGGTAGTCCGTATAACCTAGGTAAATGTGTACCTGTCAGCTTAATTGTTTCATACATGTCTGGTGGAATCATCTGTTGATCTCTGAGCTTTTTTTTAAAGATTCGGTCAGTTCATTTTCTATTTTATTATTGACAACTTTTTGGGTATTCAGTTTCTGAAATATTTTTGATGATCGCTCAAGATGTTCATCTTGTCAATGTAGTCTTTTTTGTTAAGTAGAACAGTTCCTGTTCCTTTATCAGGTTTTGTGATAATCACATTCTCGTCATTAATGAGTTCATTAATAGTTTTACATTTTTTAGTTAAAATACTTCTGTAGTTATATCTACTATTATTAAACTGATAGCAGCAGTCAACCAGGTTTGATTTGAAGCGTTCAAGTTCCTGATCAGAAGTCGGTACAAGATCTGATGTCTGACGATTTAGGTTTTCGAACTGGATGTCCGTATCTATATGATTTACGCGGTTTCACGTATCACAAAATTCTAGACCTAGTGCTAATACATCAAGTTTTTCTTGATTTAGTTCAGCACCGGAAAAATTCTGCTCATACCTTTTTGGATCAGTCGGAAATTTATTTTCAACCGGTTGATTTTCTAGGCTTTTGAGAAGTTGGATATGTTTCTGGTATGATCTTTCTTTAGTTACCTTTGTGACGTAATCCATAAACTGGGACTTAAGATCTTCTGTTAATTCAACAACTGCAAATTTTCTGCGAGAATTATTTACTTCTGTCTCTGTCAAGTCATTATTTGATATGTCAATGTCAGTAAACTTTAAAAATACACTAACTCATCATTTAGCTGTAGGATACTGAATTCTGTCAGTTTTACATTCCTTACATACACTTATGAATAGAAGCTTTGTTTAAACAACTTTAATCATCCAACAGAAACTCTATGCTGTACAATTATTTATTATAGTATCTGACTTCATTATATTAGTTAACTTGTCAGTATCATTTACAGTTACCTTATTTGATACTGAAATAGGGGACTGTTTGAAACTCGGTCTCGAGTGAAATCTTTACTGCTTAATATATTTACAATGTCCTGATTAATATGATCAAGTATTAATTTATGTACTAAAATAGAAAAAGAATCTATGAAAATTTCTAACAAACTTTTTTTATTTTAACTAACATAATTTAACCTGGATGGTTTTATCAATAGTGCTACAATCAAAATTGAGTGGATGAATTTTTTCTCTACATGCTGTGTTGTTAGTTGTTATCAGCATGAATTCGCTTTGTGCCGGAATGTTCTCTCTAAAGCGAATTAAATAATTGTAGTTTATTCTTGTTTTAAAGCTTAATTATATATACTGTTGGGATGTCAAACCATTTATAGGTTTATAGTTATTATATAACCGACTGACTGTTTCAGCAGACAATATAATAATGATAATTATTATTATTGCAAACTTATTATAAAAGTTCTTTCTTCTCTACAATCGATATGGTTATGATGAAATCTTTACACCGTCTCTTACCTTCTATTAGCTAGTTAGACAAAGTAGCAAGTACCACTTGTCCCACAGTTACAACTAAGGGATAGTTTTATGGCTGAACGAAACTGATATGGTTGGACGGAAAGAAAAAGAAAATTATATATAGATAAAGATTTTATTGTACACTAAAATAAATCAAAAACGATATCGACATATGCTGAATTATGCTTTACTTATCATGTCACTATTTGAATACGTCGAACTGAGTGGTACTTGATATAAATTAATCAGTAATTTAGTGCATGTAAGCAATATACAATACTAAATTAGTTAAACAGTTTTAACTGACAAGTTTAACTAAATTATATGATAGCTCCTTCTTGACACTACTTTTAATAATCCATCTTATCATACATCCTTGAAGATCATGTAAACGGTATGTTGTGAACAGTGCTATCTATATGATCGATTCATCTCGATAAATTAAAGTTCTGTTTCAAAGACTTATTCTGTGTGGGTTTTTAAATATCATTGGAGAGTTGTTCATCCAAGTATTTAAGAATTACGTTGGGCTTGTATCTATTATTTAATATTGGTTCTTGCCTCTTATTATCTTCGGCACAAATCATAAAAATTACTTATATTAGTCCTATTTTTATGGTGTGCAAAAGAAGTTATGTATGTATCCTGTTACTATTTATAATAATAAAACATATAACAATTACTTGCGCATTACGTTCATTTTTAATAAACTACTTTGATGGATTTCTTCTTAGTTAAAACTTCTAGTCAACAAATATCATTAGCTTCTTTCCCTACTTATTTGATTAAAATGTTTACTCATATGAAGGAATTAGATAAGATTTGTTTTAATATTTAAAATGCACAAATCGTATCTAGGATATTAAAAAACGGTGTCAGCATTTTTTCTTCGCTCTTTGTGTACACATATCTCTGTCGCTCATGTGTTCTTCGTTCTGTTCATCGGTGTATCGATGGTACTACAAATATAAGAAACACTTGCACTTATTCTATACACATGCATATATATATATATATATATATATATATATATATATATATATAGTGATGAAATAACTTTCAAATGATAGAATAAAACTTTCAAGTGTATGTTATATATTTTTAGTAAGTGACATTTAGAAAACTTTATCCATATAAAAAATACTTTTGTTTGTATTGACTTCTATTTCCCAACTTCTGGCTTAGCAACAAATTATCCAGTAAGCCTAAATAAAAACAAACAGCAAACAGTGAAATATTGGTGTGGGTTAGGGGTGAGGATTATGGAGAATGTGTTAGGTCTTCATTTTAGTCTAGTGCGCGCGTTTATATGGTATATAAACATGTTAAATACGTTTTGTTTAATAGACGTTACTGATAAACTAAGAATTTTTATTTATATACTCAATGATGCTATTCCTTTTATCATTAAACATGTAAGTTTGTGTCTGTGTGTGTAAAAACTCATGGGATTGTTAACTAATGCATACAAATAGTTGGTGTATAAACACATTATATATATATAATGTGATGTAAAGTAAAAGAGAAACTGATAACAACGGGAAAAGAACTATACCGATAACAGTGTATTTTGTATGTAAGATTGTAAGCTTGATTTTTACTGGGTTTTTATTTCGGCTTAAATTCCATTTATTATTAATCGTTTATGCGTAATTTTAACGGTACATAAAAAGAGATAAAGACTATAGTCGCATGATTTACTTATAAACAAATGAAAATAAGCGTGTACGTATATGGTTTATTGGAAAGTTATGTGTTTTGATATCTTCGATGGTAGTTAAAGTTGATGTTAGTCCTTAATATATTTAACTCGGTATTTTAATGTTTATTAAACGTATATAATCTTTTAATTTATCTCTTATAAAAGGAAGTCGTGACTCATCTAGGTAATAGTTATATTTCTGATGAGTTCCAGGACACAAATAAGGCATTTATTCCATGTTTTATGATTATGAGTCATGTCACTCAACATTTCCAGCTAGTGGTTACAGTAATCACACAGACCCCATCCAGTTAGTATTCATCAATCTACGTGACTTAGTTCAACAGTCAATATCTTTATGAGCTGAAACCACTAGTTTTCTTCCAACATGTTCCTGTATAAGGTATCTTTGCCCTATGTAGTAGTTAGTGAATAGGCATACGTAATACTTGTCTCAATCATCTCAATCCATAAAGATTCACAACCTCATCAACCGACTTTCCGTCCTTATCTTGTATTCTGCGTAAAACCTTGTCATTACCCACTCGATGGATCCAAAATACACAAGGCAATGCTTCGAAGGCACCTCTAATTCAAGTATTAGTAACTTACGAATATCCTTTATTTTTAAAGGATACGTTTCACAGTCATAAAGACGGCTAATTGCTGAGCAGTCTACTAGCCATCTATATGACAGACAGATATCTCCCCTACTCCACGAATGACAGAGGTTGAAGAAAGATATTCAGAACTTCATCGAACACCAATATAGATTAGGTGTTAATTAGAACATGTTTATCTGATGTTAGTTTTATCAACAAATCATTTTATAAAGTTCAACTCATTAATAATAGCCAATTTTTACTGAATAGTCGTGGAAGTGATTTCCAAGCTTATTATGCTGATGAATTAGAAAATTAAATTTTATTAATGTATATTGAATGGATTTATTATTATTGAAGGGATTTTTTGATTCTCTCACCCTCTTTAATATCCTCTAAGAAATAATTTAAACCTTCTTTACTTATCTAGTTTGCTAATTCCTGTAATCTTATGGTTGGAATCTGAGCGTTTTATGATCATTCATTTAATTGATAAGATTGTTTAAATGATTGATTGAAATTATCAGACTGGTAATTTACTCATCGAATTAATTTCATAATCGCAACTGTAATCTTTTTATAACTAAAAGAGGGTCATTAATTCTTCATCGACAGATTGTTGAGAGATCAAAAACGTCCAAGGTTGTTATCAGAGCAGTAATCCTTATTTATAGCAGGAATATCTTCGATGACAAATGTTGACATCAATTGCTACACCTCAGATGTATTCATCTAAAATCTTACTCATCGTTTTCATTCATTCATTTGGAATATATCCTCTGTATTTTTACCAGATTTTACATTACTATTTTGACTTTATAGTGTAAACCTTAATAGTTTTCTTGCTATGCGTTAAAATAAAATCTAGAAACTCTGGTCAGTGCACACATTTGCACCAGCTTCTACATTGTTCATCAATGATTGATTGACAGATAAACACAACAGTTGGATGATATGCATTTTATGCTTCATTTAAAATTTAGTCTAGTCGATTAAATGCTCAAACACAGAACCTACAACAGGAAACATTTATATTCAAAATCAACTTTACCATCTTCATAATCTTAATGTCTCCTGGTCAATGAATTAATATGTTGGTGTAGTCTGTTGGTAGTCATTTAAACAATGAGACATACACATGCTTGTTAGGCCCTGTTTTTGACAACTGTCTACAATAATTCCTCTTATTCAATAAAGTATTCATAAAACTGTTATTTTATACAAAGAAATAGTTTTAAAAGGGTGAAATGTGGAATAGATTAGTTTCATTCTGCATTCGGCCAACGCTCAATACATACGCATCTGGTACACTATCTGTACACTTAAGAAAATATTAGTTAAATAGGGATTTTACTCAATTATTATTATTATTATTATTATTATTATTATTATTATTATTATTATTGCATGGCGTTGATATACAAACTACTGAAATCACAATTTTATACTTTTAAATTCCATTGATCATTATTGAATACATTCATTAGGTGTGGTGTTTAGATTTCAACAGTCATTCCACTTTTTTTCATCTTAAGTATGCAAACAGTGGTAGCCATGACAACTTTGCGTAAACATACATTTCGAAAAGGCAAAGCGCCAAAATGCTAAGCCTAGTTAATAGTTTCGGCTAAACTACATTAAATGGGAGCAAAGAGAAAGAAAGAGGAAGAGAGAAAGTAAAAGAGTTAATTCAATAAACATAACAATTTTATTACTGTTTCATTTTCTCTCAGATTATTCATCTCACTGATAAGTTGGCGATGCATTTTAATGGTAACTATGATTATACATTAGTGTAATTAACTATGTAGTGTCATTTAAAAAAAAAAAAAACCTTAGTTCTAACATGTATGTAAGAAAAACTAAACTTTATTAGAGTAATTGTTTTATTTTACTTACAATAGGTTCTCCTTGTCATTACGTATTAAATCGTTTACTCAATAGGTGATGGACGTTCAAAGTAGGACACTCTTTTTATGTTCATTTGAATTTACGTGGAATACTTTAAAATAAAAAGAAGAGAGAAAATGAAATATCATTCATATTGTTAACTCGAAGCAAAGATAATTTAGGTAATATTTATATTGGACATTTTATGCAACCTGTTAGATAAGAACAGATAATTAGAAGAGATAGAACTCTTCAGACTGTTCTACGAGGAATATATATGTAATCATTGTGTAATTTTAAATGATTCGGTTTTGGGGTTTTTATATTTTTTTAATTATAGGCTCTCGTTTGACTTTGTTAGCTGAAAGTAAACTTTAATGCATATCAAGTTACTTAAACACAGATCTGGATATTCATGTACATAAAATCCGAGATTGTTGTCTTATTTATATCGTCATATCAAGATTCTGGATGAGAAATGTGATGTCTTTTTAAAGATTGTTTATTAATTTATAAAACATCCCGACAGAAATTAGTTTGATTTTAAGTCCGGAAAACAGATTAATAATGTTGAATAAGTTATAAACAGTGTAGAACTGCAGCAACATACCTGAGTTTCATCACTTTCATGAAGGATTGCTTACCCAAACTATTTGTGTGCTTACTGGGCTAGACATCATAGAGGTTTGTAGTGTTTAGTATTATTTCACGCCTACGTGAATTATTCTAGCTTTCGGGCAAACCAGTTAATTTGTTCTTTCTATGTTAACACTCACATATATTTGACCTTGTTAATTATCGCTTGAAACCTTTACTGTTTATATATGAGCGTATATGTGCCATTTGTTTTTAACACTTACTCTATTCATCCAATGTCTTTATCTAATTTAATTAAGAATTTCATTTCCAGGGTTTGGAGTTATTTAAAACTATCTTCTATTGACATGTCAGTGTTGCACAACACAACATGTAGGATGTAAAATAGAAATATATTTAAAGAGAATGAAATGACATCTCTAATGTAAATTACATTTATATACAATACTCATTTACTTAATAGATGGGAATATAACTGAAAATATTGCATATAACATATTACTTGAACAGTGGAAATGTGGTCGATAACCTTTACGATTTTTTCTTCCATTCCATTTTTGTATCAATCGTCATACCGTTCTTTCAAAATAAGCATTATTCATTCCTAATAATCTTATATATACCTTATATGTAAATAGAATAAATATTCCAAAAAATGAGTATGTTTATAGACGGAAGTAGTTACTTTCCTTGTGTTATATGTTATACTATTTTCCCTAATTTTGTTTAAGATATTATTTTTTTAATGATTACACTTGTTAGTCGTTTTTCATCTTCATTTCTCCCTGTTTATGCGTAAATATAACACGAAACCCGTTTCAAAGCCTATTTCTATTCAAATAAATCCAATCCTTTATTTATTCAAAATCTATTGTAAAACAGTAATAATAATATGGTGTAAGCTACTTGTGCTGACAAATATAAGTAGTATGCAACACAAATCAGGAGTGGGATGTCTGACAGCAGAAGACTAAGAAAATTGTATTTAAGAGAACAAAAAGGAAAACAAAGAGCAATTGTAATAACAAAACAGAATTGAAAGAATCATGAAGCATGTAAAAGATAACTGAAGGATGGTTTGCAAATAATGTATTTAATATATAATTTTCATATTTTAAGGAAGCAGTCTGTAATTTTGCAATAAATTATATATTGGTTTTCTCCACATGAGTTTTCGGTCACTTCAATAATAATGATAGCAATAATGATAATAACAATGGAGTATATTTTATTCACAATGTGAGTCCAATTGTTTATATGAATTCAATTCAATACCCATCTGACTGTGAAATCAGTGAAACAATTTAAGAAATAAAATAGGATGATTCATTGGTTAACATAAGTACTACTGAGTAGTATGTTTGTTTCTTTGTTATTATATATTTTTTCTTTTTTTTTCCAAACGTTTTTTTCAACTGTGGACAAGGAATAATTTTAAGAGTTTGACCTTAAGAAGTTTTCGTTTTATTTTTCATTTCATTTTACTCGCACGTTTTGCTATGGATTCGGGTGGGAATTATTTTGTCTAAAAATTTGAGATTCTCTTTGTATGCGTGTCTGTATGTATGGTATCTATGTTCTTAATGGAATGGTCTAAATTATCGCCGTATTTTGTACTGGCCAAGAGGTATTTTCATTGTGTTGTTCCGCCAATCATAAACGATAGTCTGTTGAAGTACACTACCAAATGGAAATAAGCAATATATAAACTAATTGTAATTTTCAGTCGGCTTTTAGGAAGACTTGTAGGTCTAAAGCAATTTTTGTTTCAGATAATTTGCCTACTTCTCACGATATCAAAGGTTAGATTGTTTACGTTATATTAATTTACATTTTAGACATTAAGCAATACTCTAATAATCTTGTATGTTTGGTCAATTAATTACTAGCAAACTAATAACTTTAAAATAAGCAGATAAAATAGATATATAACGAACATTTAATCATGTTCTAAAGCATTTCTCCTTTTTATGATAACGTCTAGTACCATAATTAGGATTTTTAAATTACGCAGTATACAACTTGATTTCTAGTACAAAGGAATAATCTTGGATGTTTGAGGTCAGTTTACGAGTTTAATTTTAAGAAATCTTATGACCACTATCTATCATTAGGTAATTACTCATAGACATGATCTTTACTACATCTTTTTCTCAACCGGTGACAAATGACTCATTCTAGTTTTGTCTGTTAAAACTATATAATGATGTTCTATCTTAAGGTGCTTCACACAAAACTAATCATTTTTCACTTAAGGTTTTACTAAAATAATTAGATCATAAATGTATGCTGGATCAGTGATACTATTCACTTATTCAAACTGAAGTAGACGGGGTTCGAGGTTTGGAGATTATAACTTAATGTCTAAAAGTTGAATGCCTTAACCATTTAGATATCACTCTATTAAACATTACTACCCTTAATTTATTAAAAATTTTTTTAAATCATTGATAATCAAACATCGAAAGAACTTCAATTGCAATAAAAACTGTTTCGGTTTTATTCTTTAATATTTCTTTCATAAAAAGGAAAATATAATATTCCTTATCCAATCTACATTTAAAAAAATAATTCTTATTTTTTGTCACTATTGACTTAAACTAATTTTGTCTGTTTTATTATTTATAGAAGTAGTGATGGAGGAAAATGAAGAGCATTAACAAACCTTTTTTATTCTAAAATGCTACTGATTTGATAGTTTGTATTTCCTCAACAAAAAAACAAAAAAATAGATTCCGGCTCGGTGGTCTAGTGGTTAAGCGCTCGTACGCGAGACTGATAGATCCTGGGTTCGAATCTCACGAGGCGAGGTCGTGGATGCACACCACCCAGAAGTTCCACAACAGAACGAAATGACCGTCCAGTGCTTCTAGGTTTTCCGTGGTTGTCTAGTTTCAATTGGCTCATGGTCTCAACTATTGAAAATAAATAAACACAATTCAATTGGTTTTTACATGGTGTTTACGGATAATAATTATTTTATTTTATTTTTAAACACTACATCTGGAAATCAGATGTGTATTCTTTTTACTGGTATTATTTATACGGTTGGGTTTTAGAAATGTTTTATCTTTTAAATGTTTCTATGATTTAAAGTATTTTAAGTTTTATGATGAACTATTTTTCAAATGACGATAAAGGAATTCAACATGGTTTTACGAAGATTCTCTTTACAACACAGTCATTTATTCAGGTTATGCAATCGTTTTATTTTATCATGAGTTAACAAATAAAAATAGTCTATTGAAAATGTAGAAAGAGGATTATATAGTGAAGAGTTTGAAAATTCCAAATTTTAAAATCTGATTGTATGATGAATGTCAAGTTAACGAAAAATGTAATACGAAGAAATTAAGTAAATTCACTTGGTGTTGTTTTACTTGTATCTTCCCATTGTTATTTAGGACTGCAACTGATCAGTCTCATGTTGGCGTATGTGCATCCTGTGCGGATTGCCTCGATATAGCCTTAAATCACAAGCATTTTAAGCAAAGATGGATAGTGGCGCGTTTCTTGTGAATAATTGTTCTTTTGATGAATTTAAGAAAAGTGAAGAATAAATTAAGAAGTTAAATGTGATGATGACAACAACAAATAACCAAAAATTGAAAACAATAGAACAAGGTATTAACGAATAATTTGCCAAGTGTGCAAAAGCAAAAATATTGGAGGTATGGTAGAATGAGTGCTTGGGCGTGTTGTTTTGGCATAAGGTTTAGATATGAGACTATGAATTGCTAATCTTGCTGTAGTTCACAAGTTATTGCTTTATTGTTTGACTGTGAGGATGATTTTGAAGGATATTTTGGTAGAGGCAGTATGGCCAGAATAAATGAGATGCTCCAATATTGAGCTATTTGATTATTTTACAATTGTCCTTAAATAAACTAATCAGGGTAACACTTAGCGATACATTTAGGGAGCACTCACTTTGTGCGACCAATGCCTTGTTATTTTGTTCCGCGCAGCATATCACATTTTCAAGTGTGTGGATACATGTTTGTACTTGTTTAAAGATAAGAGGTGGTGATGTAAAAAACAATTTTTTAACTCGTTTGATTAATTTATGTTTTCCAATAGTTAAATCACACTAGTTAATTTTATTGTATTTTATGGTACTGTTCGAGTCTTCGATGTGAACATTAATCATAATGAGTAAACACTGAGATGATCAGTCGGTTGTTCTGTATACTATTTTTATTGTAATAACGCATTACTATCTATATGATATTAATTTAGATGGGTTTAAGAATTTCAGAAAGCATCAATTTCCTCGAACCCCAAGACAAATCATAGTTAATAACATCTATCAAATAGATGGTTTCCCGTCCACTCAATTTCTTTAACTATCAGAGAACAACAATTATGATGCATATTTTAATTGATTTTTAGAGAACTATGAGAACTTTTGAAAATCACAGAAATACGAAAAGTTGTATTGTATGAAGTAGTCGTAGTGTGAAACAGTAATCAAATTCTACTTATAATCTCAAAAGATTTCTTGTATAGAGTAGATAGAAATGGATATGAGAAACTAGTCAACAAATTTAAACAATCAATTCTAAACTAACTTGGCTAATTAGTTATATCAAGATTATTCAATTCTCAATATTCAACCTTAAGTTTGTCAATAATGTTAAATAATATAAATGAAATACTGTAAGTCGTTTGTAAAGATTATTGAATTTTATGGGGTAAATCACAAACCTCTGTTGAGTTAACCATTGAAAACTAGGAAGCATCCAGTGAAACAGCTGTCCACAACTTTCTACTTTTCAATGGTTATTTAACTAAGGTCAATCCATAATAGTCTATGAGTGAAATAACTGAATTAAATAGATTGATTTCTTACTCATTTATTCCTTTTACCTCCATCCACTATATACTACAAGTTATAGTAGGAACATTGTTCATTGATTTTTATGTGTTTATTTGGAAATATTCTGGGAAGGGGAGGGACTATCGAGAAGAATTACACTGAGATTGGGAACAAATATTTTTTGTAGACATGTTTATGACCTAAAAGTTTCCTCCAGTTCTCATTTGTCGTCATCATTTCCTTTGTATCATTTAACATTAAGGTAGACGATGTCTACAACAAAATTTTCGCAGATATTTACTTTCATATTGGCATGCTGTAGATTAATGTAATTGATAAGGCTGAATAAAATATCTATCTGAATGTTTTTTCATGTTACAGGAAGTTTCTGTGTGTTCGTATATTTTGATTGGAACTAGCGACAATTATGTGCGTATGTTTTTCTGTGTTGATAATGTCGACAACAGTTGAACACATACACACCGATTCATATGTACAACTGGGAGTATGACTTTGACAAATTCGACTTTTACTGTTTTTCAGGTCAAATAAGTTTATGTATAATTTATGTAGAAATTTAATTTTTGACAGTTTACAACTGTAAAATGGAGATGGTTTAGTTTCTGGGTTTATTTTTACTAAGATTTATTAATTTTATTTCTTATTTGTGTTTATGTAGACGCCCTCGCTTAACTGTGACATTGTTAATTACTGTTTAAGTAGTTTAGAAATATACATTTATACATTTTACACTGATTGAAAGTGCTACAAATAATGAAATTAGTTGGACTACGTTTAAGTATTCTTTTTCGTTGAAATTATGAGTGCATAAATGATAGGCCACCATTGAAAACCTGAAAGCATTTAGCAACCATTTCGTCCTAGTATGGGACGCGTCAGCAGTGCGCATCCACAATCCCTCACGCGGGACTCGAAACCAGGACTTTCAGTCTTGTGTGAGGATGCCTAACCTCTTGAGCACCAAGCCGGCATCCAACAGTGCTAATGTCTAAATCTAATCAGTCCACTATGTTGCGTGATTATCTTCCATTGTCTTCGGTGGGTAACTGCTTCATACCCAACACGGTTGAACTCCACTGGTCCCGGCTTCATTTTCAATACGTAACTGACTACAGATGTATGCAAGAAAAGCAAATAGAGCTCAGCCAAGCTATGTTCAAGTTATGTTACTGGTTAATTTTAATTGCTTAGCGACTGGCTAAATGTTAATTCATCTCTGAGTCATGACTGTTATAGTAAATGAAATGTGAGGTCAAGAAATCGACTCACGCTTTAATCACTTTAGGCGTATAAATCAATTATCCATTTTATAATATTTATAGTAAGCTAAAAATTAAATTGAAATAAAGCCAGTTAACTTGACTGTTAACTCTCATATTTTAATGCTTGTTATAAAACATAGCTTACAATTAATCGCAGTATCATACGTTTTCCCTATCTCCATTTTCTTCCTAATCGTAAACAAGTGTTTACTCAATGTCTGTATTCTTTTTTACTGGTCGCCACCCTTTTCATTTTGGTATTCTCCTGTTGTTTTTCATTATACTTTTTGTATTAAGGTGTGGTGACTTCAAACACTACATTTATTATAAGATCTTCTTTATCATATCATTTGTCGCCTTGTTCAATAGACTAATAGTTTCTAATTTTTGACACATGTACAGATTGTCTGTTTTAAGAATTGTAAATTGTTTGCAAATTCCTTGTTCGTAATATGCACATTTTCACTAAACATTTCGATCAAAATAGACCTTAAAAGACCAGATAGCGCTAGCAATCTATTTCATTTTTGTTGCGTATTTCTTCGAAAATTGAAAATGTTGACATTTTAAAAGTCAACGTAGTAATTTTCAAATCTTATAACAAACTACTTAACATTGAACCAGTAGATCGGAGTTTTTGTTATTTTTTTAAAACTTTATCACACCGAACAACCTATCAGTAATATCTACTGTTGGAACTGAGTAATTCTCTTGATTCACAATCAAATTATCCCAGAAAAATTGAGAAGTTTATTCCATTGAAGTGAATTTCTCAACATGTAGTAGGTTGCTATTCAAACAAGAGGTGTTTGTTTAGAGATAGAAAACTCATTACATAACAGTCAGTAGATAGCATTTCATGTTGATTTATTCTGTTATTTATGTCTGAACCAATCAAAAATTGCTCAGTTAATATCTATTTGATTGATCATTCAAGATTCGTTTGCGTTGAAAAATTATCAATTTAGACAGCATAAGTCATGTGGTTCATTCATACTTGAAGTATTGAGCTTTAAATTGTTCATATTACGATGTAATTGGTTTTCCTTGTTCTGACAACTGTCAATTTACTTGACTTCAAAATTACTCTTTTCTCTTGTTTTATCATGTCTCATATCAAACAAGCACAAATATATGGAGAAAAGTTAACAATAAATCCAGATATTTTTTCTCTTTCAATAAGTTGACGGTAAATGATGGATAACTCACCTCGATATTTTGTAGTATAGTGTGCTATACATTAAATAAATAGGTAATATGTATGTCTTAAGATGTATTTATTCTCTATTGTCAATATTAAAAAATTCGAATGTCCATCAATTATGTAGATATTAAAATTCAAATGAGAAGAGAGGACAACATTGACGATGGTGACCGAAAACAACGACGATATCAGTAACAACAATTGAAAAAAAACAGGACGATAAAAATTCTGTTTAATTCAATTGGGTCTCTAGTTGATTAGATAAAATTTGTTTTGTCTTGTTTTTTTGCCAATAATAAACTAAGCTTTATAAGCAAAGATGGAAGGTGACTTGTCATGGAATCCAGAACGCGCGTTTAGTCTTAATTAGGACTGGTAAAGTGGATGTTTCTACATCTCAGAGTTGGTGTTCACTCAAGGACTCGAACCCAGTACCATTCGCTTCAAACGCCATCGCGTTATCCATTGATCGATCGTAGTCCTAAACATCAATAGGAAGATTCAAACAAACAACACAAAAATGAATTGAAACTTCACTCCACTGCACAAGCTAGTGTCTTTCTGGACTCAGTGGTTATGTGGATAACGCTATAGTGTTTGAAATGAACGGTACCGGATTCGAGTTACTGAGTAAACATCAACTCTGGGATGTAGGTGTACATCCAGCTGACGAGTCCTAAGTAGGATGAAACGCGTGTCCTGGATTCCAATGCTAGCCATCATTCATCTTTGCTTATAATGCTTATGACTTAAGAGGGCTATTGAGGCAGTCCTCATAGAATGCACATATGTTAATAAGAGGCTGATCAATTGCAGTCCTAAACATCAATGGGAAGATTCAAATAAACAATGCAAGAATTCATTAGAAACGAAGCTTCTTACTATTGAATTTACATTTATCGTTTTTGCTTTGGTTAAATAAACTGCATGAACAAAATAGATATTACTATTTTACTCAATTTTCCAATCATACTAACAAGGCTAGCGTTAGTTTAATTTTTACGTTGTTTTTATAAAAACGAAATGTGACATTAAGTTTATGACTTAATAATAGTATGGAATGATTGGAGAAATAATTTTTAAGAAATTATTCAGTGCTTAGTAAATGAGTTCCATGGATTTTCCTCATTAATTATTAAGTTAAATGATAATCGTTCTTATTACTGACCTACACTATTTTTATTTATATTAATGGTGTTACTCATTGGCGACTTTCAATTTATGTGGGTCGCATCCAATCGTGTTCAACTTAGGTCAGTGGTTCAAACAGATATGAAATACAACATGTTTTTAAATATTTTGAATCTTAAATCCCTATCGAATGTGAATGATCACTTCTAATAAGTTTGATTAACGTAATTTCCTTTCGAAATTATTACAAAAGTAACTGTTAAGGGAAATGGACAGTATCGACATCTTCCAAAAACGTGCTCGAAAGAAATGAAGTCTTAATGTTTTACTGTCAGAAATGATTTTCATCAAATAACATAATATTAAAGATCAGAAGATCAACTAATTATTAGTTGTTAAGTTGATTTGCGGAACTGGTTTCAGTGTTTAGACCAATAAATGTTAATAGAAAGACTTCTGTTCACTTAACAAATTTGGTTTAAATAAAACCCAAATGATTTCCAGGTCTAGTACCATGTTTGCCTTAATCACCTATAACAAATACGGAGCTTATGGAAAGAAAAACTGGTAGCCGAATGTAGTGGCAACTTATTTGTTGATATTGTTTAAGAAAAAGTATACTACCCAAGACTTTTAAATAGATTTGAACTAAATAATGATCATTGTTTCTTCCTCTTTTTTTTCTACTTCCTCAAAAAAACGCACCTTTTATGATCATTTAGATTCAGCGTGATCAGTTCTACTTCTTCCTTTGGATACATTAATCAATCAGATTGTACAAATGAATTAAAGTGGACAGTAAAATTAAAATTTAAAAAAATCATGTTTTCACTGTTAGCTGAACTCAACCATAATTGTATCATAAAATTATCTTATACAATCTGCTTCATATATGTAATATTTTTCATCAATTACGCTGTTACATTTAGTCCTATTGTATTAAGAGATAATACACGTGAAAATGAAATTGTATCTAAAGATTTCCTATTAAATTATTATCAGTCAGGTTATAAATTGTCATTATTGCAATCATCTAAAGGACGTGAATATTTTGATATTAATGAAAATCATCAGTTGATAACATCACGTTTTATAGATCGTGATAAATTATGTCTACAGTCTAGATTATGTTGTCCACTCGAAGGATCTACAACAACAGTAACTGTGACATCAACCATTTCTTCTAATATTGGTTCGCTTGGACATACCAACTTTATGGATTATCAGTATAATTATCTTCCACATACAACATCTAGAAACAATATACATGGATTACCGACACAATCAATTTATTATCCTAATTTATGTTCTGCCAAAATACATGATACGAAAGCTCTATATAATCCAATGTGTACATTTAATTTAACTGTGTCAGTTATGATATCACCAGCTGAGGTACCAGATACACATCAGATTACAATTATTATATGTGATGAAAATGATCATGTACCACAGTTTAAAGTAAGTGAAGTTTGTTCTTTTCTGTTATATATATATATATATATATATATATATATATATATATATATATATATATATACAGGGGAGAACTTGTCTTGATCTAAGTTAAGGCCTTGACACGATAGGCTAACTGGTTTAACCTTGAGGCTGGAAATGCGTGAGTTCCAATCGTGAGACTAATGGCCCTGGGCAGAGCGATGAAAATTGTTCTATCAACTGATTGGTTGACAAGTGAGAGGGAAGACGAGTCAGCTGGAAGCCTACTTGATTTATTTCTGATTTCCACTTCATATGAGTGCAAAAATATACATAAATGTGTCGACGACTAACATAACCACAACGCAAAAACAATCAGGAAATTACAACTATGTTCAAGCTGGGCATTAGCGTAGAAAAATAGAGTACCAAAGGTTACGTTTAAATTACAATAGCTTTGGAGAAAAACGGTACAACAGTAAATCATACATCAAACGAAGGCTTATGGTTTATCGAATAAACCAGGGACAAGACTAAATGTTAATATCTTACAAGCTTTGAATTAAGTGAAATAACGTCCCCAAAAATCGTTTCGTTGTTTGTTATGGCCTCTTTATATCTCTGTTCACATCATCTTTGAAACTGTTGATCCATGTGAAGTAACCTGGGTTCTGTTATTGATATTCTCAAGTTATCTCTAGTTATGGGTTTTGTATAGTATGGTTCAAAAGCAATGACAATGACTTAACTTCATATATGTCCATCCTTTTCTCTAATTTTGAACATCAACTAGCTCCTTATCTATTTATCTCTTCCCGTGATATCTTTATCATCCATTTTCTTTGTATTTTTCCACGTTGATCTTTTTATTCAGTTATTTCGAAAAAGCTAAAGATTATGACGGTTATGGTGTTATCCTAGGTTTCATTTTTTTCTGTGTGCTTCGGAAATATTTGTTCTTTCAAAAATTATAAGGATTGCTATCATTAGACATAAAATTTACAAACAATCAGATAATGTTCGGATGGATTTTTCTTGTCATTAATTCACAGCTTTTGTCAGAAATTAAATGGTGTTAGGTGAAATTTAGGTGTTCTCAAATATTCTTCATTTTTGAATATTCTATGGGGATTTTTAAACTCCAACCATAACATCAAATTAGTTGGATTGGAGAACGATGTTTAATCATGAATTCAAATTCAGGATTTACACTGATGATCTGGTTAGAGCACTTCTCATTATTCCATATGGAATGCCTAGCAAAAGCATGACAACTGAATCTGTTTCGTAGACTATTTCATTCACTTACGAAATAATGTGTATTAGCGTAAAACGTGAAGTTTCCATTTTTCAGGTATTTGAGGCTAGTTTTTTTTTATTGTGATGGTTATTGGCCAGTGATAAGGAAAATCAAGAAAATGATTAAAATTTAAGTCTCTACTGTCTGTTGTTCAATGTCACATGATTGAAGAGAGTTCCTAGGACACGCTCAATCTAGTTCTTATACTTTTTGACAATTATCAGCAAAGGCTATCTACAATTTCAATGAAACTCTAGACCTACTAAGAAACTTTAACATAGAGTAATTAGCTTTTTTGTTGAGGGCGTTACTGGTAAGCTAATTAGACTGTGACTAACGTAAATATTAAATACTATTGAAATCCATGAATATAGATACAATTCATAACTTTTTGGAACTTGAAGTATCGGATATTTCTGGCAGTATCTTTGTATAGTTTATGTACGGTTGATCACTCAAAGTAGAGAGAAAAAACAACTCAGATTTGTAAGTTAGGTGACGACGTCACTTGTTATGTAACTTATTTTAGTTCTTGAAATCTGGTTTAAAGGGAAAAAAGAACATGTTATGGTACCTTGCTGTTGTGGCTTATGTGTTCAAGCGTTTACATGATTTAGTACTATTATTAATTGGTTGGCCTCGATCGTCTTCATAGGACTTTATTCTCTCCAATAACTTAGTGATCTTCCTTAGGCCAGTGAGAATGGGATAACGACCAAGGTCAATACTGGTCCAGAATGCAGTTTGTCACGTTCGCTTACCCGATAGATATAATAGGTGTTGAGCACAACAGGCGGGTAATTTATGTTGTACGGTTGTGTGTATAACTCAAACTCATATGACAACTGAAATCAGTTACCTGGTTGAAAAGAAGGATAAATAAGGAAATACAACGCATATGTGACTACATGATGAGTGAAGAAGAATTGTACACTAGATCCGTAATAACCTCGAAGCAACTTGGTAAAGGCATAACACAGAACTATAGTTTATGCACTAAGAATAGTTTACAAACAGAAGAATATAAAAATACAATAATCGAAGAGTTTAACACTAATTCTTCGTAGGATAGTTCGAATCGTTACAACTTTTACAATATTTACTTCGTTATAGCAAAGCGTTTCAGAATTTTGTGAAAATAAATGTTCTGCTGGTACTGTGGTGAGCACTACATATGCTCTCAGACACAAGTAGTATTTAGCAGGACCTGGAATTAAAATGCTTACCAGCAGAAAATTGAGATAAAGAGAATAGGAAGGGAAACGAAGAGGAATCGGAATAACAACAGGATTGGAATAATGATGAAGTATGTAAGCGACAACTCAATGAAGATATCCAAATGATGTATCTAATGTATGATTTTCAGATTTGACAAAGGCAATAATTGACTGATGACATTCGTTGAAGATTGTGGTATATCGTGTAGCTGTAAAGAACGAAAACAGGTGGGGACAACCAAATGTATTTTAAAACATAATTACAGAGTTAATAAAATGTGAAAACTATATGTTTAATCCTTCATTTGCAAAACGTCAATTAATTGTCTCAGATTTTATTGTTTCTTCATTTCCATACCAATTACTCTCTGTTCCGATTTTCTTCTATTCGATCTTCGGAGCCTACTGCTGTCAAAATTTTCACTTTTGATTGGTGTTACATAATACTTATGTTTTTCTGCATAAGCAGCATACACCACAGAGTGATTAAGATTTAAATGATGGGTAATTGAGTTCCAGATAAATTGTACTGAGTATCCACTAATACTTGGAGTGTGCTAAACTCAGATAGTAATAACTGCCTGAAAAATTCCTTTTCTTTTTAATGATTCTCTAATTAATATGTTTTATGACGATTGTTATGCTTTATAGTTTAAACTACGGACTGATCGTAGTTAGAGACAATCACTAAAGACAAGGAAAAACTGGATAGTTATTTCGTCCCAATTTAGAATATCAGTTTATGCAACAATCTTCAAATTTCTATGAATAATTTATCTAAAATCTTTTGATCGTATAAAAAGCCATTTGCGAACATCCTCTCTTTTGACTACTATTACTTAAAGTAACTACTGCTCTAAAAACACTTAAATACTGGAGGCTATGTATGCGTATGTTTGAATACTTGAATAGGTGTAAATGAATCATTTACATCATTGATTGATTTATGTAAAGAAAAATTGACAGACTAGAAGGGTTTATTCATAGGTTTTGTTACAAACTATTTCAAGTATATAATTAAATATACGAAGAATAATTTGTTCTTTTGTTTAGAATTTGAAAGAAATCCTAGTGTGATGCCAAGTACAATGATGTATTAAACGCACATAAACACATTTAAGTTATTTTAGTCAATTTTTAGTGTCACGTCAAATGAATCGCTGTAAAGTTAGTTATTTATCAAATTATTTCATCTATTTCTGTATAATGATTTGTCTTGCAAAGAAACTGGGAGGAGAAAAAGAAGAAGAGACGAAAAAGTCAGTGCTGCATTGTTAGTAATTGTCATACCAATCGTCGTCATGTTGTGTTTGTATTATATAAAGAATTTGTCCCATTTTCATGTTAGCGTTGACAGTATGTATGTTGGTGAATGGTGGTGAGTGGGATACACGATGGTCATTCCTTTTACGGTTTATCTGTTTATATAAATAAAACTTCACAAAAGTGAAAAAACAAACAAACAGGAAACTTTTTGTGCACAAATACTTGCACCAGTGATTATCGGGAATAATTTTTATTATTATTATTTACATGACAAGCTACTTTTAACTTGGAACTAAAAGTTACTCAGTTGTGTCTAAATATTTGAAAATAAATTTCAACAGGAAATTTATACATGTATATATGTAGATGCATCTTGGTTGGCATAGAACTTGATAGACTAAGGCTACTTTAAGTATGTATTGATTAATTTTCTGTATATACATCAAGATGTATTTTAGAAGTTATATTCATAATGCTTTTATATTCACTCCTATCGATGTTCATTTTTCCTTCCCATTCACTTGTCATTTCCCATCCATACATATAAAACTTATAATATTTCTGAATATATATATATATATATATATATATATATATATATATATATATATATATATATATATATATATATAATCGTTTGGACAGATCTGGCTACTAACTAATCAGATAGTTGGAAACAGAATTTGGTGGGAAATAATTGTAGCTTATTTTATTGATCGTGTTCATTATTGCCTTGGTTCTTCTTAGACAAATATAATATTTAGTGCGGGATTACAAGTACTTGTTATTAACACAGTTTATGATTATTAAGGTTTACTTTTTACATATGTTTGAAAGCTTTTGAGAATGCTATTGCTGAAGAGTTACAATCTTCGTCAAGCATATTAATTGTAAAATTAAACATTCTGAAGCATTGATACACCGAATAAATCAGACAAAATATGACATGTCATATTGTGTACCAAGATTGTATGGTAAATCATATACGAGTGAGTTAGTTACGTTGTGTAAATAAATTATTTGGGCATCCAGAATCATTATCCACATGTCTGCTATTGAAATGATTTCGATTGCAACAAATATGAATAAAATTGTAAATAATCGTTCGGCAAAACATGTCGGTGTGCATTTTGCTAACTTCTATGTAGTTTAGCTTGACCAAGAGTTGTGAGCTTGGTTCACTCAATCAGATTAAAATCAATGTTACGATTGATCTGTTATTGCTGTCTAGTGTTTATGACTTTCTGTAATATATTTTTAAGATTCTCATTTTTGTATAAGGCATTATAAAACATGGTCTGTGCTGCAAATCACCGTAAATGAGATCCACTTATTATTACTATTATTATTCATTTATATGCATTTTGTTTGTCTATTTCACTTAATTCGTAAAACAAATTTTAGAATCCTAATGACCACTTAAGAATGTTATCAGGACAAAAGAGTTTTCCAGGATCTTTCAATGTACAACCTATTCTTACTACAAATTTATCTGAAGCATCCCCAGTAGGAAGTCGTATAGTCTTACCATTGGCTGAAGATTTGGACTCCTCACCATTCAATGTTCAACGTTATGAGTTAGAAAATCTTGATCATTTAATTACCAGTGAGTCAGATTTACATATGTTCCAACTGAATTACACAAAAAATATTGTTACTAGTTCTGATGGACATTATCCTTCACATTCTGTTGGTCATGTATCAGATGACAGAACAGAGTCGGTTATTTCAAAACTTGAACTTGTTTTACTGAAACCTCTGAATCGTGAAGAGAAAGATGAGTATAAATTACAGATTCTTGCCATTGATGGCGGTCAACCACCACAAACTGGTACACTTTTTTTATTTATTCATGTAATAGACATAAATGACCATGCACCAGTTTTTAACCAATCAGTTTATGAAATTCATGTCAGTGAAGGAATTATAAATAAAACCATATTACAATTGAGTGCTACAGATGCAGATGTTGAAGAGAACGCTGTTATAATTTATAAATTTCCTAAAGGTTCCGAATGGATTACTTCAACATCCTCATCACTTATCAGTAATGACATAAAGAATGTAAACAAATATCCACCAGGTTATTGGTTTCATTTAGATTATTCAACTGGTAGACTTTCGATTCAGAGACCACTTGATTATGAAACAAAATCAGAACATATTTTCGAAGTTCTAGCTTATAATCCACCTTCAGTTTTATCGTCATCAAACCACAGAGTATCTTCAGATATGACAGCAACAGCTAAAATTATTGTGAAAGTAAGTAATATATTTATTACACAGAAAATATTTTTATCACATTATTCATTAAAATAGAACACCGTGATAATTGCCCCCTTTTGTAATGGAACGGCCAAGGGTGGGGAGATTCAGCTCTCCCTCTCCAAATGCTCTCACATGCCCACGCTTATACAGCCAATGCCCGGGTAGTTCTACTCACTCTCTTCTTGCGGAGGGGGTGTTGTTTACGAAATTAAAGGGACGAAAAGCGAATATCTGACGCTTTAACCAGGTTGGTGGACACGGAGGGTCCATCTAGGGTAGTTGGAAGACCCTGATTACAAACCATTGGCGCACATGGGCTTTAGTATCCTGAAGGAAAAACGGCGTATAAATCAATCGTTGGTGACCGGCTACCATGGGACTGCATCTTCTGACGATGCTCCACTGCCTTGTGGTTCAGACCTTTAGATCGAAGGCTCCCTATGCAGCCACAAGCTTGTGCAACATGTATATGTCTTTTATATTTAAAAGTTTGTATTTTCTTGTTGTTTATGTTAAAGATTATAATTGATGAACATCAGTACTAAGGTATAGGCACATCTATATTAAACAGTTCTAAATAGAACGAAAGGTCGGTCCTGCGTTCCCCTGCTAGCTCCTATCCAACTGTTATTATTTTAACCCTAAAAACAATTTTATTATTGTTTTTGAAATTCACTATTTTGGATATGCTGTAGAACATTATTACTATTAGTTATTCTTCATGACCACACTAAAATTGCTGGTCTAAATCATATCTGTATATGCAGACTTTCAATCCGGAAACTGTGCGACAATTTTAATAGATATCGAGACCTTGGATGTAATATGAATTGAGATTGGTCATGATGGCATTTGTTTCATGTACAATATGTATATCTCACACTTAATTTATCATCACAAATTGTCTTTTCGATTTCCCTACTTGTCATCTTGTTTACTTCTTTTTTTTTCTCTCAATGTGGTTATGATTTATGGCCAGTTTTACGGGTATATTTTCTTGCCAGTTCATTCGACTGACCGATAGATTCTTTGGAATCGTAAAATTTTATTCTTATATGACTAACGTGGGCATAGTGATGTATTAAATCCAAGTTTTAGATTTTTTTCTACTCATTTTTTAGGAACTTGATAAGTTTATACGTCAATGAGAATCCCAGAAATTCATTAGTTACTTCTTTAGAAAAGAACATAAATGTTATGGGGTATGGCTCCTGAAAGCTATGAGGTAACAGAAAAAATAAAATTTGGTTTGATCGATTAGCTTAATTCAGTAATCACTGCGATGCGTTTTTTGTTGCTATTTCAACTAGGGAGGTACAATCAATGCTTTTAGAAATATATAGCACTTTCGATTAGCTTTGAATGTTAAATTTGGAAACTATTATTGAACTTACGTTTGATTAATTCAAGCAATTTTCAACATTGCAGTCTTGTATTATTTACATAAATAAAAGTTGGTTGAATCATATAATAAATTTTTGACTTATAATTCCCTTCGAAGCAAGTTTAACTGTTAAAACAAGTTAAACAGAACATAACATCTTTCTGAATATGCGCACATGCATCGTGGAAACTCTTACTCTGTTTTATGATAATAGTAGGGGGCCAGTGTTGTTCTTGTTACATATTAAAACCTCATGTTTCATGACCTCATTTTTATGCGTTGGTTGATTGATAATTAACCTGAGTGCTAAGCTCATAAAAGCTCTCTAGTGTTCTTAGTATTCTCACTGTTGAGAAAGCTTTCGAGAACTATGACGGAGCCTCCAGAGGCCTTAGAAGAGCCGACGAGTTTCATCCAATCAGAACGCCATGGGGCTTTCTAGAACGTGGCATGCAACTATTGGTCAGTAGAATAACATACCTTTCTGAGAATTGGATGAATTATCATGTTCATTTAACAAACACATATATCTATAAATGCACATGATTTTCTGTACATTTTGGTTCTTGCCCAACAAGTACTTTGTACAGTCTTCTTCTTTCTTCTCATTTTGTGACTTGAGAAGGCTCTAGCGTTCGGGTGCTCAATTCATATGCGGAATATTAAGAATCTGAGCTCTAGATGTAACACTCTCTATCCAAGATTTCAACATTTCCCCAGTCGAATGTATATCCACAACTGTCTATGTGGATTGATATAAGCAAAGATTTATCATCACGTTTGACTGCTAATTGATGTTCGTGCAGGCGAAGATTGAGGGGGCGTTCACTTTGTCCGATGTTTATGTCTTGCAGATTGTCAAGTTAAAGGTCAACAATAATCAATCAAGATTGAGGTTTACAAGATGAGATGTTAGTTACCTGTGATAGAAGCTCGAATACTTCACTTCTACATTAAGTTTGTAATGATAATGTTGTCCAGAAAATTAATATAAGCTCCATAACTAAACCATTTGGCTCATAGGACGAAACTTCTTTAAAATCGTCTACCTATGCTACAAATCTTCTCAATTTTCCCAAAATAATATATATTAATGAGAAATTGAGTTTTCTAGTAATGATGAGATTTTTGATGAAGAACAAAACTCTATCAAGAAAATCACCCACCTGAAATACAAATGTTTTCCATCATCTCAATGATAAAAATTGATATCATAAATGGATCAATGTTAGACCACTATTAAAAACCTTGAAGCACTGAACGGCCGTTTCGTCCTCGTATGAGACTCCACGCCTAACCTCTGGACATTAATTCGGACTCAACAGTCTCCATAACCATATGCTGATAATGATGAAAATGTTAAGATCAGTGTGAAAACGTGTTTTTGGAAACTAATAACAAGAAAACCTCAGTTTAGATAGATTTCTTTTATACCAGCGTCATATCAAAAATGAGATATACTTTTGTAAAGCATGTACTTATATACACTGAGGATAGTTTGACAATTATCCCAGTTAACTGAAATTGATAAAATTATTTACAAAAAAAAGATTTAAAAAAATGTCATCAGATTTACCTGGTATATTAACTGGAATATATTTTACTACAATTTTCAACTACAACTGAAAATTAACATCTCATAGTTTTTTTTTCAAAGAAGAGATTATCTGGAATAGAATTTCAAAGTTCTTTTTATTTTTCGTTTTTCATTCTGATTGTTTGTCATTGTGTGTACTATTTTTTAATGAAGTCATGAGGTAGGTAGATAGGCAGATAGGTGTGGTCGGATTTTGAAGTTATCTCATTCATACTTATTTGTTTTCTCAAATTGATATTTATTTACATAGATAAGTGTCATTTAATTCTCATTTTGTTATGCAGAATTTTTTAAAACACAATTTCTGTGTATGAACATCTACTTAATTAATAGGTTGATAATGAATATGATGAACCTCCATTTATTCAAATTGATTATTCTAACGAGAAAAATGAACAATATAAACATGTTACAGAAAATTCTATGAATTTATATTTTATCGCTTTCATCATAGTCACAGATCCTGATTACAATGATAACAACAATTACCATTCACATTCTTCCTCTTCCTTGTCTAAAACTGCATCAATCTCATGTAAATTAGAGACACATAACGAATCCTACAGTTTGTTCGAATCAGATAATTATAAATTGAATAAAGCAAATGAAGTAAGATATGCTTTGCAAACAATTAAATCATTAGATCGTGAACTAGGGGATGAGAACAGAGTTGTAATTAGTTGTACAGATTCGGATACACCGCCGAAAACGTCGACTGCAACGGTTGTGGTAAGTACTTTTTATTTAAAAATAAATTACATTGTTTCACATAGAAAATATTTTCGATTCAGCTTTTCTTGTTTATATTTTTCTTGAGAATACGGTGAGGGTGCACAATTTTTATTCCTCATAGTGGTCATCAAAGACTGATATTATTTAGATAATCATTGAAAAATAAGAAACACTGGGCGTTTATTGTTCAGTAACCGACTCCTCAGCAGTGCAAATCCATTACCTAACCGATGGCTGAATACAGAACCTTTAGGTTTCATAGCAAGCGCATGACTTTAAGACCATCACGTTTGGATCTAATGTCTAGGCTCAAGTCACGATCATTTGCAACCATTGAGATTTAAATCTAACGAGAAAGCGTGACCAATGGAGCTCAGCTCTATCGGTTTTGAGTCAGTTATTTATTAAGGGCAATGAAAAGTTGTTCAACATTATCGCCAATTGATCGAAGTTAGACCTAAACATCTTTGAATACCGGGTCAAAGGTTTGAGGGTTAAGTACCCAACCCGAGACCTGGAGGTCTTCAGTTTGTCCCCCGTGGTTCGCGAATGTTCAGTACAGAAGGCCACTATACAAAAGGAAGCAGGTGTCCAGCACTTGCTTGTTTTCCATTGTCATCTAACTAAGATCGGTCCGTAGTGTCAACTGTGAAAGTTATAAAATCTTCACAAAACTCTATGTAAAAAGGAAAAAATAGCTAACAAAATCGAAGGAAATTTTTGATATGTATTACCTCGCGTGGTTTCAGTTTATAAATAACTGACTGACCAAATGTATTTTATGCAGTTCAACCTCTAAAACGTTTAAGATTTTAAACTTATATAAAGCATGAACTAAATTGGAATGGGTCTCCAGAACTGATACAGTTTCGGTGAAGGAAAATGTTTTTTAGTAAAACTTAGCTAACTGGGAGATCATCATAAATGAATTATTAGTTATTTTCTATGTAGTAGGATCATGTATTTGTGGGAGGTCCTTCTATCGTGCTTTTGTAAATACTTTCAATTTATCCAGTTATCCATTTTGAAAAAATCTCAAATAATTTAATTCCATCAAACATAAGGAGTGGTTTAATGTGGGAAAAGAGTAATAATACAGTGGTATTGTTATGCTAAGCTTATAATGTTTCTATGGAAAACAAAAGAGAGCAAAGTAAGTTCTGTGTACTTTGAGATATGCACTCTCTATGGGTAATACAAGAAATGGTATATTTAATGTAGAATAGGCCTTGTTTAGTTTGTAAGCTATACTGTACATTGAAATTGTTAGAATTTCTATACATAGAAAATAACATTTCGAAGTTTAAAGCAATTAGTCCGTTTGATAAATTTCGCTAATGTAATAAGAAGACGAATATTATAAGAACTATGTGATATATTAGCGCAATACATTTCGAACAATCTGATCACACATATACTTGTTAAGAACATTATATATATATATATATATATATATATATATATATATATATATATATATAAACATAATCCTGATAATCTTTGTCTTCTTATTACATTATCGAAGTTTAAAATGTTGTTGTTATCAACTCTTTTATTCGTCAGTTAAGAATCTTTTAGACTATTTTTAATTAGATTTCCTTATATTCTATGGTGAAGTTATGAAGGGTGAAAATCTTTTTTTTAATAAGTTTGTTGTTAATTTCTTGTAAATCAAAAGTGATAAGTTTGCTATGAAATATATATATATATATATATATATATATATATATATATATATATATATATATATATATATATATATATATATATATGCACAGGATAATCAACCTAGAATTCATCCTGTTCTTTAAAATAAGAGTTCTATTTGCTTATGAACACACGAATAACTTATGAGTTTATAAATTTACTTCATGACACTTCAGTGGATAGCTGCCCTACGCTCAAAATGGTTGAACTCCATTGGATCATTGATTCTCACTAGAACTCTGCGAATTTCCTCTTGAAGTTGGTCGCTAGTGAGCACATGATAATTGCCAATATAGAGTTGTGGAGATTGTTGAGTTTCATTAAAACCATGAACCTATCATTGTTAGATCAGCATTAATAACCTAGAAGCACGGGATGGTCATTTCGTATAGTGTGGGTCTAATATTGATCGGTTCATAATTTCAATAATTTCCACAACTCCATACAGATAATTTATTATCTTTGAATGCATAACAGAATGTGCATAAATAATTCCTGTTTAATTTGTTGCTATTATTTCTATTTGGTCTTATTATAGGTAAAAATTGATGATCAAAATGATTGCATTCCAGAAATTCATGTTTCTACAATAAGTTTGACAGCGGCCAACATTTACAAAACAGATAAATTTCAGCAACAACAACCGCAACATTACATACCAGTACAACCATGGTCAATGAAAAAGTTAACTTATTTATTAGATAATGAACAAGACAAGCACAAAGTATATAATTCACCTATATTTTTAGCATTCTTAGCTAATATTTCTGTATATACTGTATATATACCTGAAAATAGACCATCATCTACCTTAATTGCTCACTTAAATGCTATTGATAATGATTCCGGTGAAAATGGTCGTGTTACATTTGAAATGATTGAGTCATATTCATTTAATAATTTATCTTCAAAACTAAGCTACTCACCACAACTTCAACATATTCTACTAAATCAACATACTTATAATAATAATCATATGAATGATGATGTAATTGAAATACATAGTAAACAGGAAGCATTTAATTTATTTCAATTAAATACAACTCATGGTGATTTAACAACTCGTCAACTAATTGATCGTGAAGAAAATGGAATAATAACAAATGAAGTATTTGTTTTGATTAAAGCTACAGATCATGGTGTTTCACATCAATTACATTCGTTCGCTTTAATTCAAGTAATTATCGTAGATGAAAATGATAATCCTCCAAAAATTATCAGCACGGGGCCCACATTTAACATTGAAGAAAATCAGCCAACTGGTACTAAAATAGGTGGAATTGCAGTGATTGATCCTGATATATTTTCATTTGCACAACTTGATGATATTTATTATCCTGGGTTACTTGAAAAACAAGCTGATGATTATTTTGGAAAATCATCAAGTTTCTCTCAATTTCTAAAACAACAACAACAACAGCATAAAGGATTACAAGTACGTATTGATCCAGGACATGGAAGAAGAGATCTACCTTTTACATTACATGAAATCGGTAATGGACTATACTTTTTGAATACAACACGCCCATTAGATCGTGAAACAGAGGAAGCTTTTCAATTTAATATTATTGCTACAGACAATGAACCTGTTCGTACTTATCATGATATAAAAAATAATTATCCAAGTGCTAATATTATAAATAATCATCGTTATCCGGGTCATACAGCTTCATTGTCTATTATTGTCAATGTGATTGATGTGAATGATAATAGACCAGAGATTATATTTCCTAATCCAATTACATCGAATTCTACCATACATCATTTATCATATCGTGTTTACTCTGGTCATGAAATTATCAGTATTAACGCAAATGATCGTGATGCTGATCAGTTCAATGGGAAATTTCATTTTGAAATGGTACAAGATTTGAAAAGCAGTGATTTATTTACGATTGATCGAGATAATGGTATGTTGAAAACACGTCGTACATTAACAAAAGATGATCTAGGCGAATATCAAGTGCATATAATAGTACGAGATGAAGGTCAACCATCATTGGAAACACAGTTGTTATTACGTTTATTAATTGATCAGTCTGAACCACAATGGTCATCAGATATAAAAAATAATAGGAAATATCAGTTTAATGATTTTATATCATCGTCATCATCATCTAATCAAATGCTCAGTAATAATCATCATTCTATTAGAAATAATCTTGACTTATACGATAGAAGTCGACAGGAATTACACACTACCAGCAATGATTTATTGACATTGCCCTTATTTAAAAATCTTGATTCAAATGTTCTTCTCTTTATTATCATTATAGTTATTTTATTTTTTATTCTGATCATGATTGGATTATGTATTTATTTACGTCATAAATATAATTTTCTTCATTTTATCCCAGATATATATGATAATAATAAGTGTTTATGTTGCAGTACATGTCTGTTGTCTAGACGTAGTCAATCAACGTTGTCATCGAACATTGATGAAAAGCCTTATATGAAAAAATTACTTGATCATGCGACGGTTACTTCAACGACCACTACTACTAATATAACTAATATAACAGTGATGACGACAAATACAGCAACAACAACAACGTTGAAATATTTGAATCATATTGATTATGGAGTATGTACAGATTTATTAAAATATAAACAAACAAATTTCAATTTGGGCTCGTTAACACCAATTAGTCCAATATGTTGTAGCCACTCTGTTGTACCCATTTCACATAATCATCATCAACAACGACAGCGAGAACACCGTCTGATCACTAATAGTCGAAATCGTCGACATAATGAGAATCAAGATTTCTTTGTGGATTCTGATGTATCTTCAAATGTTCTCGTTGCTGATAATACTAGTAGTTTTAACAATTCCCTTTCGCCATCTCACTCAAATTATGATTTTAATGATTTTAGTCGTAAGCACACTTCATATGTTACTAATAGCAATCATAGATGTTGGCCAGTAAATCCATTGACTGTAAATATACCTAATATTGTCAATGAAACTAATGATACAATGGTTAGTTTATTATTAAGTACAAAACATGATATATATAAAACAAATTTCCGCTAATATCTGAAATATATTTTCTTTCACGTGGTTAAAGTTAATAAGTTTCCTTTTCATCAGAATAAAATGTCTTGCAAACGCAACTTATTGTTAATATGCATCAAGTAGGATCCAAAAGCAATTGTATGTGACCTGTCACTTATGTCTTATCATCTTAAGGAGTATATATGCTCGTGTTTTTTAATTGAGTGAAACACAGGACACTTTAGGATTACTCAATTTCTGATCAAGTTCTACTTATAGTCACTTACGACAATGATCCTTATTATTGGTGTTTTTAAGAGTTATCGAGGGAGATAGCATTAATGCTTATGTTTCCTCCTGGATGTGAATTTCTAAAGAGACCGAGAACTGAATAAAAACAGGTAAATGGTAGTTTGTGGTTTAAGATGGATCGAATAGTAACACAAAATGAACCTATTCTTAGTAATCAGTCAAGAATACTGAAAAGTAGAACGTAGCACAAATATACATTAGTTCAAGTTGCTACACCACATTAGCACAACAAAATAAAATTTCCAAAACCAACCGCGGAGTAATAGAAGTACTATATGTATTAGTGACAGTAGGAAAGTTTAGGCATAGAAATTATGATTCTACAAGAAAAAATGAATTTGTCGAAAAAAGGAATATTTATTAAACTCTGGGTCTAAGAGGAGGCGATTTGTGCATTCATCTATGCCATAGTAACCGATTCTGTGCCATGTTATCTAATGCCTCCAACTATCGGTTACGATGATTGCGCATATCCCTATCAGGTTGTCTGTGTCTATCAGCATGACTTAGTCTGTCAGTCAATGACTTCATAGACAGGTAAAATGTTTAGCTTTAGTCACTCCTTTCTTTCTTCTAATCAACATCAGCAAGTATCACTTGTTGAGTAAGGCAGTGATTAGGCATACATAATACATGTCCTAACCACCTAAGTCGATAGAGCTTCACTACCTCATCAATTATTTAGCTAATAGACGATTGTATGTACTTAGAATTTATTAACAGGTGTACACTTTTACTGTTACTAGACTGCATACATTTTACCAGTAACTAGTCTACAATAATTTTTCCTATATTTTCTTTTCTCAAATCATTTAGCATGGCAGTTATTATCACTTTGTTCCGAATTCATTTGGAGTAGAATTCCCTAATCAAAGTAAAAAGAATTTCTATCGTGGCTACAAACCAGGTAAAAAAAATTATTTTGTGGAAACAGTCGTAAATGTAGTTGAATGAATATAGTTCAGTTTATTGAACTCAAGACTGAATATTACTAATTGCTTCTAAGAATAACGTTTTCTTTTTATCATCGAGTTCACAGGGATAATGCCGTATGAGATTGCTCCTTGACACTTCAAAATAATATTGATTTTCTAGTCATTTATAGCGTTTTGGAGCAAATATAAATTAAAAAGGAAACTTATTGTGTTGTTGAAGAAGACTAAAGACAATTCAGCGTAGAAAATCTTCTACTCAACAATTTCATTTACCTAAGCTGTACAATCGAATTCGCGGTTGATTTATTTGCTAGAAATAATAGACTATAGTAAAGTAGGATAATGTTGGATAATAATAAAAACTCGAGGTGATAACGTGTCGTATATTAACAATGAAAAACAGATGTTCAAAGAAAGTTACGTAATAATTGGCTCATAAAAAAATGCCAAGGTGAGGATAATTGTTTAGTTGATATATATTAGTATCAGAGTAATTAAACGTTGTATATTTGCTAATTAATAGTTGTGGAAAATAACTGGAAGCGGATGGGGAAAAAGATAGATAAAGTTAGGTGGGAAGAAAAGTTAAGATCATGCTAAAGGAAATTTCTCATTTGAATTGATCTTGAGCTGATTTCCTCAAATGTACGGATCATGTTGAAGGGAGATTCTGATAAAGCAGTGACCAGAATTGATTAGATGTGTGACTGAACTTTGTAATACTTCAGATAGACAGGCACAGTAATTTTCGGAGATACGTATTTTAATCAACTCCACTTTGTTTTACTATGAACCACTACTTTTAGCAAATTAACTAATAAGTACGATCATCAAAAATAAAATGTTCACTGAATTTCCTACTTTATTAAAAATTAGTTTACCATTCTATATAACAGTTCATGGATTGTATTACATAAAGAAATTAATTAATAGCTAGGAGAATTACAATCAAAAAGAGTACACTCAACGTTTGTGAAATGTGCAATTTTTAATACGTAATAATACCCAAAATTTTAACTCATACTACTTACTACTAGTAAGTAATGTGACATTAAAAAAAAACAAATATGATATAAATCACTGTAATACAAATTATAGTTTAAACGAATTTCTGTTTTGATCACGGTGATCAAAAGCATATGCGTTGATAATGTATGATATATTAGGACTTGGTAAGTGGAACATCTTAGTCTGTGTTAGCAATCCACATACATCGAACCGAAATCTCCATAATACTTGCGAAATCATGCATTTGTAGTGTGAACGAATTAGGAAATTACATATGTATTAGGAGACCGATTTTTTAGCGACAAATGAAAACTTAGTAATAATAATAATATTAATAATGAGATGCACACTGCTGAAGAGTTTCATACTAGAACGAAACGGTCGTCCAGTGCCTCCAGGTTTCCAATGGTGGTCTAGCTTAAATCCACTCATGAATTCAACTATTACATTACTACAATTTCCACAAACCCTCTTTTTGATAACAAATGAAAATATTTTCTAACTTGATTTCCTATTGGTAATTTTTATTGATAAAATTAGGTAATGGATTGTTACATGCCTACAATATTGGTGAACAGCAACAATATGTTCCTAATGGGCGTTTATGTTACATTAATGAATGTAATGAGACATCAAATGCACATGTAGCTCCGAGAAATGAATGGGATGCTTCTGAATTCGAATTTCGACCAATTAAAGATAATATCAATTCATATCAGGTATTTACAGTTAAATTTATTTCTTAGAATATTTTAAGATCTAAAATAGGATAACACAATAGATAGATCGGTGATTTATATCGATATAGAATAACCCAATGAAATAATAGGCTTACAGGATTTACAACCTAAGTTATTGTTATTTTTCGAATTACCATACTTTTATTTATTATTACCAAAAATTGTCTATAGATGTCCGTATTTCCAGGGATTATACTGGTTTCGAAATTAGTCTTAATTACGGACTGACATCTGCTGGAGAACCATTGAAAACCTGGGAAACATACATCACCATCATCTGGTTAAATAAAGTTGATTAACGTTACTCCTTGAAAATTATTGATAAGTTTGGCGAATACTAAGACTATTTGTTTAGATAATATGTAACAGTCTATTTTGGACCGTTCATTAACCCATTCGGTGTAATCCTTAACAAGTTAATTATTCTTACTGCTTTTATTACAAGTTAGTAGTTTGAATTATTGTTCAAATGGGTTCTTTGTATGTTCACTACAGGACATTTAGTTCTATCTTATTACGAAATAATGACATTTGACGATAAATGCCCACAACATACTATAGAGATAGACATTATCGACCATTGGATGTTGTACCATCGATTTGAACAACAAATATAGATTTAAAAGTTCTAAGATATGATTACTGAAGAAAACTATTGACTACGACAACACGACCGCTAGTCATTCACTGTTCTTTTTGAGCCAAATTCACTTGGTAATTAGGACTTTCTGCATATTATTCAGTTATTGGAAATTTTTAGCCTAAAATATACGGTCATTTATTTATTTAAACACAGAAACATTGGTACAAGAAGGCACCAAATACATATGCTCCACACAAATCATCCGATACATTCAAGGGCTGGAATACTGCCCAGGCACCCAAAGTGAAACAGGACATGCTCATTTTATTGTATAAAAAGGAATTTTATCTTATCCACCTATGTATGAAGTAGTTAGATACTCTTATTGTTGTTACCGGACAGGTTTTGCTAATCATTCAAAATAAGATCAAGTGAAATTGGTTCAGTTTGTCAGCAGCATTATAATTTACATTTTTAGTTAAGTTGGATGATAGGTAGCAATAAAATCCAGGATGCGCGCTTCATCCTATTTGTGACTTGTCATTTAGATATACCTGCATTCCAGTGTTGACGTTTACACTGAAAAGCATGACGAATTGCTGTCCTTGACATCATCAACAGTGGGAAGGTTCAAACCCTTACATTTAAAATAACAGACTATTCACATTGTAAACATTTGTGGCTATTTGAACTCAATAGTTCAGTAGAAAATGCGTTGGCGTTTGAAATGATAAGTATTAGGTTGGTTTTAGTGTGAACATCAACATTAAGACGCAAGCATCTCGAGCAGACGAATCCAAAATATGACGAAACGCGCGTCCTAAATCCAACTTGCAGCTTCCGTCTAACTTTACTAAGAAAGTACGTGTATCTAGGTGGCAGCATCAATACGATCCACCTAAGATGTATATAGACCAAAAAGAAACCAATCGTTTGCAGTGCTTAAACGTCAACAACTAAAAAGCTCGAACTCTAACATAATATAATTTGTGTTTATTTAAGTTTTCATATTGAATTGATTATTTTATCTATTTTTCCTCGCTACCTACACAACGACAGACTGCTTCTTTCATGGAAAGCGGTAAATCAGATGATTATGTGAGACCTCAAGTTCACTCAATTCGTAGAACGCCTATCCCGGACAATGATCAATATATTGGAAATAGCAGTAGTGTTTGTTATCCACAACTTACATCACATTTAAGTGTATGGAAATCTGATCCATATTTGAGTCAAAGTATGCATGATTTGATTAAAAAGCAGCATAATAAAGGAAGTAACCAAATATGGACTGAAACAAATTTTTACAATAAAATTGGTTCTACATTAGATGGTATAAACCTTATACCGAAGTATTACGACACACAATTAAAACGATCCAAGTCCACCAGGTATACCACTGATAAAGATTTAAACAGTACGAAACTCCAAAGCAAAACCATGCCCTTCAATTCGAATTTTAATAATGGGGAGGATCAAACAAGTAAACAATTAAGAATGATAACAGTGCATCCATCCTTGGACATGAAAGATAAAAACGACACAATTACTACTGGTTGTCACAACAACAGTATTACCACTACTGATAATATTAGTAATAATATTCATTGTACTAAAACTAATCAAATGTCACATTACGCTATTTCATTTCCGACTGTGCAAGCTAGTTTTGTTTAGGTTATTTGGAGAGAAATACACATTAAAATAATTCGATAAAACAATTTTCTATATATTTACATAGTATATGCACCCAATTTGTTTATTGTAAATATACAATACCTACATTATAAGCTCCGATTGTCTCTTCATTCCAATCTTTATTTTCTTCCATCATGTTCACTTTATTCTAATATAACAGAAAATTTGGTTTGATTATGTCACTCGGCAGTTGCTCATTGTCGAAGCTAATTTTTTAATAATTTAAACGTTTCTGAGTCTCCTCTACTTGCTATTATTGCAAACGTTTTATTAATACACAGCCGATATATATATTCTAATGCTGTGGTAGCGATGGTTTACAATATCAGGGAAAAACATACACCATTTGAATTCAATAATGAAAAATAGCTTGGGTTTTCTGACATCAGTAGGTAGCATTCATTAGTAATATCATTTTCAAATCTTGAGGCATTGATAGTCCAGATAGTGAAGCCATTTTATGGTAAGAACCTCATTGGGTTATTTTTAACGTCAATTTACAAGCATTCTTCGTACTAGTTAAATAGGAACATATGTCATTCTATTGTTCTTTTGTCTTACCTAGGCAATCGGGATTTTATCTTTAGCAAGTAATATTTCTAGACCAAACTTCTCTGGTGATATAAATACTGACTCTAAATTCATCGACAAAATAATTAGCTAGAGAATCTATGTTCAACTGAACAAAACTGGTCCCGTAAAAAAGACGCTCGGACAGGTATTCGTTCGCTGTCATACCTTATGTTATGCAGTAATACACTCCAGATATGATCGATTTGAAGGTTTTACATAATATTGGATGTGTACTGATAGGTTTCTTTTTATAATATTTCATACTCACTGAAGATAAACGGGACATACTAAAAAAAGAAACTTCACTTATTCTCAGAAAGTGTTCTTTGAAACTCCAAACTAGTTGCGGTGTAATCAAACGTTCGGCTATATCAATAAGAAAATATAAATAAGAATTTTATTTAGTTCAGAAACTATACGTTTCTCCCTTTTCTGGCCATGATCATATATGTTTTAAGACACTAATTACATCAAACGAAAATTTTCAAATTGATTTATGTATTATGTACGGTACTGATATCTAAAGATCCAATATATTTACTCCCCAGGTAGGCAAGAGAGAACCATTCAATTTTACTAATTTCAAGTTTATTCACTACTTCAGTGGTTGATAGAATTGTTTTTATCACCCTTCGTAATCGTTCTGAATACCGTAAATGGATATCATAGCAACTGTGTAGGACAATGTTCCATGAATGTCACTTACAAAGCGTTTAGTTTCTAAGATTTTATGTGTGAAAGTCAATTTTCCTCACTTAATAACCTTTAAGATTCAATATGAAAAAGGTAGATTGAAATCACAAATATTAAGAAAACTTAGGTTTGTAAAGCAGACTGATTTAAATTTATGGAGACAATGCCAGTATCATCCTGCACGAAACGTCGCATATGTGAAGCACAGTCGAAGATTTCGATACATATCAAACACAAATAGTTACGAACTATGGGTAACTACAGAAGAATCATAATAAGGTTCGAAAAAATGCAAAGATACAATATGTGAAGGAATACTGAGACCGAAGATAAAGAGTGCATGTGCGTCATTGTGACCGGATTTGAAATGCCACCCAACGTTTCCGATTACTTATCGTGCGAACCCCAACCAGATAGTATGGGTCTACAAACGTGGCTCAGACTGAGTCAGTAGCTTTATGTACTGATGTCACGTTTTAGTTTGTCCTCTCCTAGCTTCCAACGTACTTCTACGGTAGCTAACATCCCTCATTGAAGTAGGTTGTGTTTATCCATACGTAACACGTGTCTTAACCGTCCCAATTAATGAATATTGATAAACTCATAGACCTTCTTGGTGTATTTGGCTAGTAATCTATGTCTAACCTCAACATTGTTCACTTGGTCGTCCCACGATACGCGGATCAATGCTTTGAAGACACATATAACCAAAAATATTGCAGCGTACACGTGTCTTCTACTCTCATAGACAGACCATGTTCCAAAACTATAGAGTAATACAGAGAAAACCGCTGCTAAGCATAATCGTCTTTTGGTTGGCAAATGGGCGCCTAACTCCACAAGTGACAGAATTTAGCGAAAGCCAAGCGAGCTTTTCAGACTTATGCCGAGATCTCGTTCGACACCAAGCTATCGAAACTAATGAGACTTCCGAGATAGATTAAGTGTTCAACGCGTTCAACTAATTCACTACCTATAATTAATTTCAAATTAAGTAATGGGTACTCGGTAAATTTTCAAACAACAAATTTTAGAAAACAATTGTTTTAGAGTTCTCGAATAAGTTCCGACACTTCATAATAAAGATTTATCTTATAGATACGACTCGAATGTCTGCAAATTGGTTAAAATTAACTATATCAGAACCAAATAATTGAAATATATATCGTAAACAAGAGAAGCATAATGGTACATTATTTATTGGAAAAGAACAGAATAAATCGAGATTCCACTCTATTTTTGTATGAATTTATTTCGGACTATTTGTGTTATAGTTTATATGATACTGTTTAAACTGTTACGTAATGACTTTAAGGAAAATTGTCAGAATGAAGTATATAATGAAGATAAATGATAAATAATCTTTTGGTATAAATGTTTACATTATCAGCTGTAAGACAAGAGATTTTAGACGAAATGCTAAAATTACGCAAAATAAAACTTAACAAGATAAAGAAATATGATGACGAAAATATTAACTGGGAGAAGAAAAATATATTATCCTTTATTTTGTGTCGAAGACACGGCTCACTTTTGATCCATTTATTTATTTACTCTCCATCTAGATCAGGGCAAACGCTTAAAATTTTACACAATATATCTTTGATCAATCTGATACCGGGGAAAAATAGCGAAGAGCGTTTCAAATCCATAAGCGCAAATTTCAATTTTCGCAATTCTATGCAAAATAAAGTAAAAGATTAGTTGTTTTGAAAGCAGAAAGGATAACTAATGAGTAATAATCTTACATTTGCGTAAAGAACATTTACAATAAAGTGAGAAGACAGGAAAGATGATTCTCTGTAAATACAAAACGAACTGACAATGTAATTTGTCCTATTTCACTTTTCCTAGTAGAAATGCTTGTAGCAAGAATAGATTAATGTAGAACCTAGCTAAAATGGTGTACTGCTTTAAGTTATGACACTTTACAACTTATCTACCAGTTACAGATTCGTTTACTAGACTTTAACCCACACTCTAAGTGTGAGGGCAAGCGATACTGTCTGATCATTACTAAAGTAGGTAGAGCGGGATAAGAATCTGAAATTTAGTGGATGAACGTGGGACGCATCGACCACTGGGCTGTCGCTTCGCAGCAGTATACAAAAAGATGAAACTGACAGAAAACATAGTAATAGTAAAATATACATTTAGCGAAGTCATAACAGGTGAAAGGAATCTGCTTTTGAACGAAAATATCCTAACAGCTCTATGTAATTGAATGCTTAGACTGCCACTGACACATTTCTGATGAAAGATCAAGATTTAAGTGATGAAAATAGTCCTAGAGAATAAGAAAAACTTAGCATATGTAGAATGATTTGCAGTAAGAAAAATAGATGCAAGTTATAGGTGCCATTATAGCAAGCGCTCCGAGGTTTTTATTACCTAGCTGCCATAGTTTAGACAAGTAACCACTATGTAAAAGTATGTGTGAGTCTGATTGACCGCATATTTGCACCTCATTCTTTATCTATCCTCTCATTGGTTGTTTACATAGGCGATCAATAACTTAGCTCCAAAATCGATTTATATATATATATATATATATATATATATATATATATATATATATATATATATATATATATATATATGGATTTTTTAACACTCCCACTCGCCCGCTTCCCTGCGTGCTTGCGGGTTTCATTAATTGATTAATTCATTAATACACCGTCCCAAAAACTGGTTTTCTGGCTTTTGAATATTCTCGAGTAAGCTCATTATACTACTAGAAGATTTGGCCTGCTAAAATATTCCGTTAACGGAAATATGAAATATTGTAGTCAAATAGAGAGAAATTAGCCTCAATACCATAAAAAGCAGTTCCACAGAATAAAAGGGCTAGTGTATCATGTTACTGAAAAAGTTGTACGTATTTCTTACAGATCAACCGTATGCTTTATAAGACATGTCAAGTGATAAATCAGGGGTCACTTATTGGCTTGAATACATAGCGAAGAATATGTAAGAAAAATAGAGATTCAAAAAAGAATTTCGATTGGATTCAACAACAAATTGTGGAAATACCTATACATGGATAGTTTACAGTGAAGCGAAAATCTACGATGAACACCTTAGAAAATGAGGTAGCCTCTATAGAAATGAAGTATCACTTTATCATGAGAATAAACAATTACGCGACCAAATACATGGAGGCTAAGCTAAAAAGTTTAGGAAATTTATTATTTCACTGATATTAGAAATACGTGCAAATATCTTATTACTTCCATCTTCATCATAATCATGACTGATACAAATGAATTAAATATTAGGAAACAAAGATAATGAGTAGCTAATGAATGCGAAAAAAAACTGTTAGTATTGAGCAATTAAGCCTCATTGTTAGATGATATTGAAAATTTAGTTATTCAACCCATAATACATTTGAAACATGTAAACCTTTAATCATAGTTCAACTTCAGCTACCATCCAAACATTCGACTTGTCTAGGTACGATCGACTAAAAAGATCGTATTGATGACCAAATTCAATGTTAAATATAGATTTATTTGTTTGCGTCTTCGATGAAAATACCTACAATTTTATCTCAGGATCACTAGATTTTCAGATACATCAAAAGTCCTAGAAAACGACTAAGATAGTGGCAAGCGATTATTTATTAGAAATATGTTCGATACATGTCAAATTCGAAAAAAATATGTTTAAAAAATTCCACACCTTATTTAACATTAAACTATGACCAATGGTCTGTTTTATCAGACTAACTATAAGCATGAGACCAGAATAAAATAGTTAAGGTGGTTGATGAGCTATAAACATTGGCTAAAGGTTGACTGCTTATTCATTTATTTGAACACATAAATATTAGTACAAAGGGGCATTAGATACATATACGCCATATAAATAATTCATTTTGTGTGAGAGCTAGGGTACTGTACGGGTGCCCAGACCGAAGCGAATGGTTTTCTTAGGGAGCCACACCCCGAGCCTTCGATTTAAAGGTCTGATCCACAAGGCAGTGGAGCATCGTCAGAAGATGCAGTCCCATGGTAGCCGGTCACCAACGATTGATTTATACGCCGTTTTTCCTTCAGGATACTGGAGCCCATGTGCGCCAATGGTTTGTAATCAGGGTCTTCCAACTACCCTAGATGGACCCTCCGTGTCCACCAACCTGGTTAAAGCGTCAGATATTCGCTTTTCGTCCCTTCAATTTCGTAAACAACACCCCCTCCGCAAGAAGAGAGTAAGTAGAACTACCCGGGCATTGGCTGTATAAGCGTGGGCATGTGAGAGCATTTGGAGAGGGAGAGCTGAATCTTCCCACCCTCGGCCGTACCAGGGCATTCGGGGGCCAGATAAAAAATGTACATGAACAGTCTGCTTACATCACTCACTTAATCACTGCTCTACTGCCAAGATATATATATATATATATATATATATATATATATATATATATATATATACATATATATATATATATATATATATATATAGTTAGTTAGTTATTTTGTAGCATTTTCAATACGTTGTACAACGCAAAGAATAATAAGGTATCAAAAAAATAGTAATAATAATAATGGAATTATATAAAGGAAATTAAAATAAAGTTAATTTACCATTGGTTAACTCTTTCATTTTATCACTGACATATTTGTAGTCTGATTTTAATTCATTGTAAGCTAGTGCTTTGTCATGTAATTCAGCTGTTAGTATAGATATATCTGCAATGGTGAACAAAAGCTATGCACCTTTGATTTGTTTAAAACTTTTTCAGGAAATAACACATTTATACCATGAAATGGAAATGAAGTTACGGTGAGCAAATAAACAAACTATAGTTTCCTGGAAGAAAAACTGAGTGATTCAAGTTCGAATCTTTGAGGAAGCATAATCTACTTGAATATTGCTGGGGTAGTTTGGACATGAATGTAAACAAATATGAAAATTAAGTATTACACTCCTAGCAAATTGTTTTCAAACACAACGCTATTAATAGACATGAACAAACTGATATAAGTTTGGTTGTGATTTTCTTTCGTATAAACCTTATAAAGGCTGATTATTTTGTATTAAATTCTCTTTCATTTGTTATTGTTCGCATATCATTCCTTATATCTCTTCTTTCTACTCAGTTTTGGAAGTAATGAAAACTAACCTGGCGAGCGGCTCATTAACCATGTAGTTGCATGAATAAAAATGAATAAACTAACTAAAACAAATTGTAAATGCTGAGTAGGAGTTTTCTAAAGTGTAACTAACTTTGTTGGTCCGTAACCAGATATTCGAATCGTGGACTTAAAATGATCTAGCTAGTATGCTCAGTATGTGCATAGTTTAATTATGATGACTGATTCATGTTAGAACGATTGGCGTTGATGAATCAATTCAGAAGGGGTTATAAGTTTTTATATAATTTTTATTATAAACTTCTGTATTTCTTTCGTTACCTACAGAGTTGATTTGAACATACTTCATGAGCTGAAGATCATTATACAGAGAATACAATACCAGTGTACATAAACAAATCAGCAAGTGAAGTCCTACAAGTTATACACCTAAAGTGCATTGTATAATTTAACAATCATTGCTAAAAATGTAATCATCGAATAAATTTTAAAGTTGAACTATGAAATAAACTACTTATATTTATTTTATTTATTTAAACACGTAAATATTGGTACAAGGGGGCACCAAATATATATGCGCCACACCCAAATATAAATATAAATTTGATAGTTGTACATTTATGCAGTTAAGGACAAATGAAGTGATTTGGATGATTTAGCTCTATGAAACAAATAAATCTGTGTATATAAGTGATAAGATTGGTCTTAAATAAGTAAGGGAATTGTTCAATGTTTAGATTACATCAATCTGGTTAGTCAGCACAACCATACGTGGTTTTTAACTGTTCATGTACACTTATTATCTAGACATTAATGACACTATTAAGGTTGACAAGTAGATAATATACTGTGGTTCGGATAATATTGAAGGAACCAGAGTAGTATTCGATAATTAAGTCCTACGTTGTTGTTTTATTAGTCAAATTGTGAATTACTAAAATACTTATCATGATTCATACAGCAACAGCTTGAAGAATGAAGAAAGTCCCTTTCTAGAAATTTACAACTATTTATCCATTACACCTGTGATAATAAACTAACAGTTATTTATACCTTATTTTTAGAGTTCGACATTACCTGCTCTGCAGTTTTAGCAGTAATCGATTCAAGTGAAGTCAATCTTCAATGGACGTTAGTTTTTAAATAATTAGTTTCCCATAACTAACTTGAACTAATTATTACTGTATGCATACAATCCATGGAATATGATAAAATTCTTGGATGTATAAAGTAACTAGATGATCTCTATTCTCTTACTAGCATTTGTCATCATCAGAAAACACCAGGTTCAGTTTACGCAGATACAAAAAAATTGATATTTCCCTTTTAGTAACAGACAAACACAGTAGAAATGATAAAAGAACAAAACTTTTTACCTGAATGCAATTGATGTGTTACATTTTTAAGGTGTTTATGTTTAATCTCCAGGTGTCGATATGATGTATCTTTTTGTAAAATTTCAGTCGATAAGAAAGAGATATCTAGAAAATGGGGCACAAAATAAAATTTAAAAGTGATAGAAAACAGAAAGGCAGTAATAATAATAATAATCTCTTTTGAAGGTCGACAATATGTACCGGTAAAATTACTCGTCTTTAAATTAAGGCACATCTGCTTACTAATTCAAGTTCACTTGTGTAGATACTTAATAAGATGAGATTATATGTTTATGTAGGGAAGCACGGGATACAGTGGACATCTAGGATGCAACTGGATGATCTAGACTTCGCAGATGATCTGGCTCTTCTATCGCACACGCAACAACAAATGCAAGAGACGACCAGTGTAGCAGCAGCCTCAGCAACAATAGGTCTCAATATACACAAACGGAAAATCAAGATTCTCCGATACAACACAGCATGCACCAACCCAATCACAATTGACGGAGAAGATTTGGAAGATGTACAAACCTTTACATATTTGGGCAGCATCATCGATGAACACGGTGGATCTGATGCAGATGTGAGGGCACGGATCGGCAAAGCAAGAGCAGTATATTTACAACTGAAGAACATCTGGAACTCAAAACAATTGTCAACCAACACCAAAGTCAGAATTTTCAATACAAATGTGAAGACAGTTCTACTGTATGGGGCGGAAACCTGGAAAACCACGGAAGCCATTATCCAGAAGATACAGGTGTTTATTGACAGTTGTCTACGCGAAATACTTCGAATCCGTTGGCCGGACACTATTAGCAACAACCTACTGTGGGAGAGAACAAATCAGATCCCAGTGGAGGAAGAAATCAGGAAGAAGCGCTGGAAGTGGATAGGACACACATTGAGGAAAGCACCGTACTGAGTCACAAGACAAGCCCTCACATGGAATCCTCAAGTGCGAAGGAGGATAGGAAGACCAAAGAACACATTACGCCGAGAAATGGAGATAGACATGAGAAGAATGAACAAGAATTGGATGGAACTAGAAAAGAATGTCCAGGACAGACTGGGTTGGAGAATGCTGGTCGGCGGCCTATGCTCCATTGGGAGTAACAGGCGTAAGTAAGTAAGTAATACGTTTATGTAATCGATTCTTTCCAGAAGGATATACATAGCTTGCATCAAGTAATATATAGTCGAATACAATCATGATTTGTTTGATTTAGATATATTTTGGACGGAATTATTAGTCTTTTTAAAATAAATAAATTTACTTTATCTTTTAAAAACTCGGACTGGTATATATATATATATATGAGAACATTTGATAGTAGAACAGAACTCGAAATCATTCAAGATAAGTTATAAAATAGTAGGTTCTGAACATACCTAATAAAAGTATAAAATCTTGTAAGAAAAAAGTCAGATAGTTATCTATGTGTGCATACCTTCATTTTGGGTGGACTTGGCATTCTAGAACATCATGATTATTAGTTTAAGCTAAATGACTGCTACCATTCATAAACAGGATGCTAGATAGAAGATATCATATAATTCTCAAATATATATTCTAAATAAAAATGTTACAAGAATATAGAATGAGTGGCTGAAGGAAGCTTACGTTTCAATACGATCAAATGCTAAGTGTTAAAATTTTCAAAGCACTGCCCATCTAACGTTGGACAACCGACTAAGTGACGTTGAAGTTAAAAATAAGGTACCAGGGAAAGATGGCATATCTGTTGGTGAGGTTGTTAATTTCCATCAACTGAGGTGTTACGTGTGAGATATTAGCTGCTGTGGAAGTAGGTTGGAAGAAAGTTTGAAGCGGCCAAACCAAAACGTGGCATCAGTTCGTGAGGCCGATGACGGTTTACCTGAGCCATGTTGGTAGATGCAGACTACGTGAATGCGGTCTGCACGACAATTGTGATCAATAGTTGCATAGTTTGGATGAGAATCATTCATAATGATGCAGATGCATACACTCTATCTTAAATTCCAGTGTTCTTTCAAGTATCCCTTTACACCATTTTTTAGGATCATATTCTCAATGTTTGTTCTTTCGCATAATCGTTTCTACCTTATTGTTTTAATTTCTCTACTTTTATCTTGTTAATTTGATCTTTTCGTACTGTGGAATGTTAAAGTCAGTCAAAACACATTTATGCCGCGATCTACATTGGCCATGACCGACTGTTTAACTTCTGAAGCCCAGAAGGAAATCGGTGATTAAAGTACCTTTGTTTTTAAAAACGGTTCCTAACCTAACTTTGGCATTGATTATCCAGTAATTTAGTCGCATACAAGCAATGCATTGAAGATATTTATAATCAAATTCCTACAACTTATATATATATATATATATATATATATATATATATATATATCCCTTATTTTTAAAGATAATACTTTGAATCTGTACGATAAAACACAACGAATATTTGCTGTGTAATAGACTGTTTACTGAATTAGAAGCGTCTTTTAATTAAGATAAAATATAAAAAAACTAATGGGAAATGTAACAAAACAAATGAAACTTATATTAACTTACTTGTTAACAATTTGTCACGTTCAATTTCACAACCAGCAATTCTATCTGAAAGAAAACGGCAATATCACGGGGGGAACGATTATATCTTTGGCCGTTAAATGAGATAAATTAAATGTGTTGAAATGATACAAGCGCTAGGCTACACAACATACAAATCATGAAACAAAAGTGCATTGGTTAAGATTGACAGACTTCGAAATAAAGAAAAATCGATAAAAATAGAAAGATATTAATACGACTGAAAAGAGTACGAGTGAAAAAATGAAATAAATTCACAAAGAGCAAGATTAAAATAGACAATTGATATATCTATACAGTTATGATTAACTTTGAACTATTACCAAGTTTGTATAATAAGCGAATAAATGTAAACTATACTACTCATTAATAACCAAACTAGAAGGCTATAATTATTATCCTTTTTATTATTTTTATGGCAACTGTGTTATTGGAATATTTTGACAAATATTAACTGAATGAACTGGTCAAATAAGACATTGAAAGGTTAGCACAGCCTGTTGATTTTGCATGAAAGTATTTCAAAACATGTATGGTGTATTATTACTATCGTGATATGAACTGATCACTGAGCCGTTGAATAAATGGCAGAAAACATTATTGATTTAAAGAAATAGATTGGTAGTAGTAATGTGGTGAGCGCTACTTATATTGATATAAGTAGTATATGACGCGAGCTAGAAACGTAATGTCTGGCAGCAGAAGATGGGGGAAGATCAAGAAAGGAAGGGCGGGAACACAGTGAAATTTGTATGAAAACTCATGAACAATGAAATGTCAGATAATGGATTGATGTTTGCAACAGGAACAGTCCAGTTTGATATGATGGATTGATGTTTTGCAAATTAACGATTTACTATATGGTTTTTCTATTTTACCAATTAACTCTGTAATTTTGAACAATACAATTCGGTTGTCCTCACCTGTATTCTCCCTCACTACATTTGGAGTCGCTACCAACCAGGAGAGAGGGGTGCTGTTCTGTGGACGCCGTTACGGGCCTGGAGCTGAGGTGCAGGTTGGGGCAGTCTGGTGGAGTGTTCAGGCGAGGCGGCGTTGGCTGTGGCGGGTGCTGTCGACGGAGAGGAGCGGTGGGACGTGCGTCTGCTGGGCGGACATCGTATGTGGGTGGCTCAGCAGGCCGGCGGAGCATGGGTGTCGAGCGTCCCAGGTGCCGGGTGGAGGTCGGATGTTGGTGCCTCGGTAGGTTCACGAAGCTATAGAGGTCAGCGCGCCGCAGACTCGAAATTTTGACGGAGGGTGTAGCACAGACTGCGGGAAAGAAGAATGTTGTACGGCGTGTTCTTGTTCACTACAGTAATAGTATTCTTCAGAAATACTGTAATATGTGATTAATTGTTATCAGTTCAGTACTGCTAAACATAAGACTACCATTATTATAACCGTTATTTTATTATTTCTATATAATTATCCAAAAACTAAGGTTATTAGAGCCAAGTCAGTGAAATAGGTGTTTTAGTACTGATGATCGTGGACAGTGTGTTAAGCCAACTACTTATTTACTTCCAGCTAATCTAAATGAATAAATTTAGTCTTGGTTTATTTTATTTCATTAAAAACAGTTGATTAAACTCACTACTATTGAAAGTAGTACCACTAGATAATTTACTGATAAATTAACAACTCAATACGAAAATAGTGTAATTCATAGTGTTAAAAGTGAAGACCAATTAGAAACTTATAGTCGTTTAGATTTAGAATAACTTAATTGTTATTTTATATGAATTTAATAAGTCTTTATATTGGAATATAACAGCAAGACAAGAATATGTAAACTTATGAATTTGTCCATTTGGTTATGTTTTACTCTCCTTGTGTAATTGACAGATAACTATTGTAATATTTTTTTTCTTAATGTATAGTAATAAAATGTAAAAGGGTAATTATTTAATCGTTTGGTACACTACTACTACTGTGTCCGTATGAAGTATATATATAATCATTTCTAAACAATTTAAGAGTAAAATAAGTAAAGAAAATGCAAAAGCTGGTAGAAAACGTCATACACAAAGAAAAGTAAATAGAATTTTTGCTTACTTTTATAAGATTGTTCAGAATACAGCATGTGACCTGAAAAAAATTATATATATATATATATATATATATATATATATATATATATATATATATATATATATATATATATATGATATTTGCGAAAAAGAAACAAAAGACTTTATTAGTGAGGAATTTAATCGGTTATCAGTCAAACTAAAACTGTATATTACATAATTATACTCCAATATACGACTAGTGGTAATCAACTTATATTTTAATTTGAATTCATTACAATAAAAATAATATTGCTGTTTATTTTTTGTTAGAAAGAAAAATAGTGAACTGCATTATACCGATAAGAAGGTTGGATGAATGTAGTTTGAAGTTCTAGATCAATTTATCTCTGTATGCATGAATGGCATCAATAAAATAGCTTTTTACAAGAATACTTAAATGTCAGGGGTTATTGTCTTGTTCAAAGTCTGACGAAATGATAGACAGACGAAGATCAACTGAATCGTCTATTGATATCCTATTGTTGATTGGTCTAGTTTCATCAGTTACCTTTTGAAAAAAATATTGCCGTCAACAAAACATTTACCTTAGAAAATGTACATAATGGTCGAGTATCACCTATTCAAAAACTGTATTTTTAGTTTTTTTATTAACCTGTGCACTGTTGACTCTAGTAATCAAGGAATTTTTGAATCGATCTGCTTTTCCGACTTTTTTACTCATCGCAGTCAGCACCAGTGAGTAAACCGATTTACATAAAATTGTCATTGCAATGGAATAATGTTTTTTATAATCATAGATTGTTAGGCTAGTTGATACTATTTGTGAAATTTATCTATCTTGTAGATATTAAATCTGAAGTTAAAAAACATAATTCAATGTAAGTCGAATTGGTTGAATTGGTAAGTCATTTTTACATCATAGAATAACTACGAAAGACGAAAACAGTAAGTTGATATATTTACAGACGATTACAACGAATTAACGTCTAATCGGAGAAAAAGACAACCAAACACTGTTTTAATAATAATGGCGTATTAAAACTATCCAACAAGTCGGAAAATAAAAACAGTAATCTGTGGGTTGACCATATTTACTGATGTTAACTTCCATTGTTTTAGCTGATAATAAAATTGAGAGATGAAAGTCATAGCCACTTTAATTATTTTCGTATACATACAGATGTACGTACAAAAAGCACTGGATAAAAAAAACAGTTCGTTTCAACCACATAAATGACTTACCTAAAAGCAAACTGAAAATTATGCCTCCCAAAAGAAAATCATGGACTAAAAGGCAGGAAAAGGTAGGAAAATGTTAGGTGTAGTAATTTCACCAAATGAAAGACATCAATGAAAATTTTAAAACATTAAATAAAATAAAAATCTCATAATTATATATATATATATATATATATGCGTTGAAAAGCCAAGAAGGAATTTCAGGTGAAAATAACTACAGACCTAACAGTCAAATGATACCAACGACACGAAAAGCATAGTGTATAATCAAATGCATAAATTTGTGCCATAGGACCGTAAGTTTTATGTTTTCTTTAGAGTTAGGGTAGGCGAAACATTTAGTATCCAAAGATAGACTGATTAATATCATACGTCAAACTAAGTACGAGGCACAGAATAGAATAACTTACAATAGATTACATGTTATAAAAGCATTTATGAAACGAAATGGTCGTTGGAGTGTTTGGTTATATTTGTAAGATTCAAACGCCAGCGGATGATATGAAGAAAATCACAAGAATAACGAGATATTTTTCTTTATAAACCAGTTCTTAAAGTTCATGAAATATGGTAAAAAAATACTAGTCAATTTTGTTTGCAAAACTGAATTTACTTGATAGTAGCTAAGTTTACTTGAGAGATGAGAAATTAATATCAGGAATAACTTTCCAACTAGTATGAAAAAGCTGCTCAGCGTTACATAGTTTGCAGTGGTTATTTTCAGTTCAAAATGAAAAATATCTTCAAACTATATTGGTCGCCACAAAGTACTGAAGGTAAACTAAGTAGGTAAAATAACCGTCACACTTTTCTATTTGTAAATTTTCACTGTTGTTATTCCAAGAATAGTCAAACAGTTACTTACAGTAAAAATGTATCCGATCAGAGGAATTTATTTCAGAGTACGTTGACGATTGGATACATGATTGTTCACATAAAATAGTTGGCTCTTTCTCATCAGGTATGCTTAGGCAATGTAACTGATCCAAGTTACGAGATGGAGGGGGTTGTGTAATGGCACTGCAAATTGATTTCAAAGTAAAGGCGACATTAAAGGTTTTATAGTATTTGCTTATGACATTTCATTCTACCTAATTAAATAATGGGCATCAGCCACATAAAACATGAATTAATTATTAAATGTAAGCAACATTATGAGTATTTTGGTTTTTACAAAAAATCATTTTCAACTTAAAATTTGGTTAATTACACCCAATCAACGATACTTATAAACACAACAATTTATATAATGTTCGAACCAGTTTAAGTAAAAATATGGATACAATACTAAACTTAATTCAGTTAAGGAAAAGTGCAGAATACCCACACAATTACTGAGGCCACTATACATTTTAATATCATTCACAAAAAGAAAGATATGGTTTTTGAATGAGACAATAAGAGTATTTTAAGAAACATTTCTAATAGTCTATAGTCCAAAAAATGATTCGTTTCAGTTATTAAATGTCTTGCTACTTCTCGGCAAATTCCAGCCTGATCATCCTGACCTCTTAACCATCCGAAGTTACTTTCGATTACACTATCTTTAAAATAACTCTTAAAAAGAAGGGAAATTATGACTTAGTTATCAAATAACGAGGTTGTTTCATCCAAACCACCAATTTGTATTCTTCTTGTGGGATTTGTAACCTAAAGTTTTACAGAATATACTCTGCAAACAAATCAAATAAATAGTTAGGTTATTTAACACTTATGATTTGGCAGGTTTTATCACTGCTTATTTTAGTAGCTCTGTCATTTACATGGTCTAGACTGAATAGAAGCCACCTATTTGCTATTGAGCGTAAAGTATCCAAGATTTATGAACAATTTCAACACTTAACAAAGAGTGATTATAGTTCATACTCTCATAAGCTGTCTTCAAAGTGGCCCAAGTATTTCTGTTTTTCACTACAAGATTCGTGATTCGAATTAACCCTATCCATTTAAACAGATAAAGTAGATTGTAGGTTATTAATGGATTTCTTCCACAAATCGAAGCCTACATGTTCAATGAGTACATAGAATCGACACCTCAAGCACAAGCACGCTAACCATAATACTATTTGTAAACGGTGAGGAAATGTGACTTACGCATGGTTTTGGTCGCAGTCCAATTTGACGAAATCGAACGTCGATGTGGATAGAGAATTCTCTGACTTGTCAGACTCCGAAACCTCAGTGTAAGAAGGTGATTCATCAGAAACAGCTTGCTCAGAAACCCAGTAGACACTTTCGACAAGACTATCATTCTCTAAAATATAACAAAGGATGCACATATTTCTAGTGAGAATTTACTGGTGAATTAATACTTTCATGTTTACGCAATAGGGATTCCACCAGTAAACAATGATTAATAGTATAAAGATTTACTGTCAGACTGGTACTTAAATGGAAAATTAGTAACTAGTGGTGGGCACCAAGCCATGGCCCCTCTACTGTTTAAGGAGGGATAAAGTGTCCATCCTCCACAAACCATGTGCAGGTCTTAAGCTTATCTAGTTCAACATTAATTCTCTTTATTTTATTATAGATACCTTACCAACTCCTCACTAGCTTCATTCGGATATTAGACTTGTTAACAAATTGTGATTACGTAATACCAAACGTGATGTCATGACACAGTAGTTCAATCTACTTGTCGGAAACCTTAGTGCTAGAACTATGGGATAACAGACATTACTAATCAGTAAATTTAAAGTTCGACTGAATAAATTTGTCTTTCTGAAGTCCATACGTAGAACTCGTGTCATTACTTGACTTTACTTCACCAATATGTGGAAGCATGCCACTGTATCTGTTAGGTATCTAGAGATCCAACAGCGAATTTTTGTAGTTTCACGCATGAAAGTATAGGATTAAGTTAAAATCAGTACAAGCATCTGTAAGATGAATAATATTCAATAGTTGCCTGCACACTATCTAAATTGACGAAACTGTAAGAACTCAGAAAGATTGATATTACGAGTTGTTGCTTGTCTGTCAATTACTATCCCCCTGACTGTGAATATAATCTATGAAGAACTACCAAAAGATGTCAAACCTTTTCCCACAGTTAGGAGGAGGATTCGATAAGCGAAGAAACAGATCAAGTCATAGGAAAACTTATAAAAGTATTTTTACGTTCTAGGAACCACTGAGAAGTGAAACTTACTTACCAAGTACAGATGTCTGTATTTGGGACATAAATTAGTTATCGAACAAAAATACAACCTGCTTGCCGAAAATCGTGTTAGTTCATGTGGGGTTTAAACTTACAACTTAATGGTTCTAAGCCGAGTACCTTGATAACTAGGCTATAGCTTTACATTTCAAAAACAATGTTTCAATAGTCATTCATTTGTAGCAAGTACCAACTATGAGGATGAAGACAGCAACTTGATCTGGTAACATCGGAAATCAGCACAACAGACGTTAACAAGGTCCATCTATATCAGCCGTTTTTTGGGAAGAAAAATAATACACAAGTATCGTCCCTTGATCGAGCGATCATACTGTTGTGAACACATTTGTCATGAATCGGTGAAGTGCCGGGACTTATATTGTTAGCATTTTACTAATAGGAGAAAATCGTCGACATTACGTAACCTTTTTCTGACAAGTTGAATTTCATGTTGGAAAGAGACCATAGTTTTGAAAAATGTTTAAGCGATTTAAAAGACCATATGAACTTCTTCAACGATTTTAAATGATGCTAAGCTGTTGGGCTGCATTACCGTCTAACAAATAACTATCCAGAAAATGTTGACTTGGACAGGGGATAAAATGAGAAAAGGCCGGTAAAAGAATCTGCAATAGAAACATAGGGACTCAAACTTCCATGCACCAAAAGGTGATAAGAAAGTATACGAACCATGAACTTCTGTGTGTTGATCACTGCTTGAACATACCTAAGTTAAGAGTTTCATCCTGAAATAAAATAATTAAAACGATGAGATACATTACATCAACATGAAGAACTTCGAAAGACCTCTGCCTCTCCATCGGGATTACGAATAATATAGTATTATCAACATGAACCTGTTAACCTTGAGAGTTCCAAATTCAGCGGGTTTCGTAAAAATGTTGGTGCAACAAATTAATTTCTTCAAATATTCGGTAAACAATTGTTAATTCCACAATCTTAAATTATATTGACGTTAAATGAAATGGTCTTGCAAGATCAGGTTCTTTTGACATATATGGTTGTTCAAGAACAGTTTTGATTCAGAAAACATTTTTAATTGTTATGTCGACTAACTATTTGTTTCGCTACATGTAGTCAAAAAATATATAAAACAAATAATAAGAAACTTGCTGTGGTTTATTAAGTCTTTGAAGTTAGTTTGACAGTGGAAGATAAATCAAACAAAGGAAATGATCGGGAGCCAGTGTAGTGCCAGTGAAATTTCGCTGAGCCCTAACCAGATCATCCGGCAGTTGAGTCAGTGAATATCAAACAAATCATCGATCCTCGTCAATGTCAAGGACAACCAATGCGCATCAGTTAATCGTAAGCCATGGACTGGCCCATGCGGTAGTGGTCTTACTTTCGCTTGTATCTACCCTAACTAATATATTTCTGTAATAACGCCCTTTGTGTTGTACAGTCTTCAAAGCATCTATAATACCTTGATACGTCAATGGGGTAATCCACGTAAGGCGCTGACCGCGGGGTGTGACTTCGACGCTATCTGGTTCGTCACACTATCCTCCAACCGTTCGACATAGACCATATACGTTGGTGATCTACACTGGTGAGCCCGACGTGATCAGTAGCGGTCAATAAATCCCCAAAATAAGTAGCTCTGTAAGTTTTCGGCATTGGATGCTGACCACATTGGTTTTAATGGACTCATCTAGCTGAAGGCACTCGGTCATGCATCCGCACGGGATCACATGTGGGAACGCCGTGCTCAACATCTACTGCAATCGCTAGCCAGATTAGCTCACACGATCCCCGATATATTGATAGCCTATCAAATATATCTTTGAACCTTCTTGCTTCTGTCTTTTGATTCCACTTTGCTGGGTACGCTTCATATTAGGTGTTACTGGTTAAAGAGTTGTCAAACTCCGAATACCTGTGGCATCTTCACCAGTATATACATTATCAAGTTGTCAGTTGTGTTCGTCAGTTGTTCACACAGGACAAAACAGCTTGCTAGTGAACACTTAAGAATGTAACCATTCCAGAAGTTGCTACTCAAAGGAACTCTGCTCGCTATGTGGTTTTTCGAGCACGTGATAAGCAAAATACAATAATACAGTTCCAAAGAAACGTTATACTTTTAAGCGTGTAACTTCTGCAGACTCTAAAAACCTCATATTCGATCAGAAAATCTTTCCTAATAGTAATTTCTATGAAGCTTTTTTCTTTCAGAATGTTGAGCACTTTTATTCTGCAGAAGAAATATGTTTGCTCTTCACGCCAGTTTACCAAGTGTTGAGGCAACAATGTAATTAATGGTGGTTTTTAAATGTCTTGACAAGGCCTTCTGCTTGACCGTTGGAACAAGAATGTCCAGGAACAGCCAGGTATTAAGTGAGGAGCATTATCAATTAATAATACCTTGGGACCACTTCCTGACTAGGCATTTGTAGATCAACAACGTAGACGACCTGTGTCGAATTATTAGGAGTCCCTTGGAGTTAGATATGTGATTACATGTAAAGTGTTACGAATAAAGAAAAATGCAGTCTTTGGTTTTTCGCTATGAAAATCATTGATTGTACATGCTGAAGACTGTTGCTCTGGCGTTGTAATAAATTTTCGATCCACTGCCTTATATTTAAGTTCATTTTTGACCAAATAAACCTTTCTGTGATCAGTCACACAGTATCACGGAACCCCGTGTGAGATAATGAGTGAAGACATTCCAAAACGTTTTTCCTGTAAACTATTGGCACCAAAGATCTGCGTATTCCAGTCAAAGTAACACAAATCATAGTAGACTCAGAATGTGGTATTGAAACACCTTTTAACATCGGACTTCAATTTTGTTGACACGAAGGTGGATCAGAATCATCAACCTGTAGACATGCAATGTCTGATGGACTAATTACTTTAGCGAAGCAAATACCGCACACGTTGATCGTGATAATGTCTCTGCCATAACATTCGTTTAACCTTTTATAAACTGTACGTTGGTCAAAAATTGGTAAATGTGATCTAATTTTCTCAATTTTCCGGGGGGAATAACGATTTCATTTGAGCATTAACGGTGTAAGTTAATGGTTTGACTTTCTTCCCGACCGTTGTTGCCACCTTGTCAGGGACGCGGGAGGGGCTGCTATAGGCATAAACAGTAACAGTCGTCACTACAAGTCTCTGGTCAACATGATTTCCGGCAAGGAAAACAACCCAAAATATTTGCAGGACGTAACACGCTTCCTAGCTTTATCACCACAGCATCTATAGTACCGATGGATTTGGCCATTTTTTGTTCTTGTTGTGTGCCAGCTATTACCACTCTGAGGACTAGGTCGGAACCTTTGAAATGTGAGAATGGAAATTAATAATTCTAATGCAACTAGCTTCTTGCCAAGACTAGCAACAGTGCGTGCATGATATGTATGTAGGTCGCTTACTTCGGCAGTTAACGAATTTATGGTCGGAGTTCTCTCCCCAGATTCATATTTGCTGACTAACTCCACCCTACCCTTATTTGTGGTGTTATGCTCGTTTGAGTTTGTAGCATGTATGAATATTATTTTGATCTTAGTTCTGTGCTGCATAACTTGTTGGAGTACATCGTTTCTAAAAGTTCCACATCGTTAAATATAGCTCGGCTTAAATAAGCTATATCAAGCATGTGGAAACTTCCTAATTGAACTTTTAAGTACCCGCCCTTTCGTTTTCCCTCTATTTTTTAGCACTCCCATTGCATACCACCGAAAACACATATATGGAACATCTGACTTCGTCCTGTGTCTTCACTAATACTCCCTTTATTTGTCTGGAAACGCTATCAAGAAACACAAAACTATACGTTAAATCTGACGTTTGTGACCAACTGGTTACGCGTTTACCGCATTATTTCTTACCTCAAACAGCCCTGCATTTTACCAATCACTTGTCGCAACACAATCCCCATAAAGCGCGCCAACTATTATATCGAACATTAGTCTTACTAACAATAATATTCTAATGTATGAAAATGTGTCCCCTATTTCTACGACAAATGTGTCTTAAAACACACCAACCTAACTGAGTAACCTGTAACAGCGAAGTCTGTAGCATTTGTAACAATTCGATCTTGCCTGCAAACTGCCATGTTTCACATAACATATTCTTATTTGAGGATACATTAGTACTTCCATTGGTTGGGGAGAAAACAGTAGTTTCACTGCCGATTTGATGTATCCGATTTTTTAACACTTTAATAACTTAACATTGCGAGGTTCACATGAATTACGAGAATGAAGGTTAACACATGATAAACACCAAACTTATGCTAACCTTTGTTCACTGCTTAGCACTTCCACAATGAATTATTACACATGTATTCACGAAAACGGGGATTATCTTTAATTGGACATGTGTTCTTTTTTTGGCAAAAACCCCCGTGATAGATTCGTCGTGACTTAAAGCTTTGTTAGTTATCACGTGACTTGTTCTTCGATCGAATTATGGCTTATTCAATCATAGTACCGTGGGAAACCAATGACTTTCGACCGGTATGGACTGAACAGTTATTTATATATATAACATGTAATATTAGTACATTTATAATTCTCAGACGTTACCCGTAATTTAATCTTTACTAGGATATAACAGGTCTCCTGTTCCCGTGACCTTGATCGAGCATCGGAGTTGAGAAACTAAGTGGAATTCTTTACATCCTTGAAGTTAGTCATATGCATTGCCTCAACTAATATATAACGTTCTAGCATATTGGAAGTAGCATTTTGGGGTTTGGATGAGATCTTTTTCTACATTTGGTTCCTTAATTTCCACAATTAATCGTTCGCGCAGCTTCGCTTGATGTTAATTACTAATTAAGAGATTATTTGAACCACATAAATAACGCTGGTAAGTTTACGGCTTTTTTGATTTGACATTATTGTTTGCAGAAATATGATTTTTTGAAACTATAGACATGATTCGCCACCATTCTAACATTCTACTGCTACCAGCATCAGAGCTCAAACAACTGTTAACCATGTATACAAAAGACGTTCATTTCCAGTTCAATAATGTCATTTATCGGCAAACTAATGGTGTAGCAATGGAAAGTTCTTCGGCTTCAGTCCTAGCAGATATTTTATGTTTAATCTCAAAAGAATCAAGCTCATAGACGCGCTTTGTAAAATAACGTATCCTTCGAAGTACGTTGATGATACCTTCATTGTATGTAATAATGAACAACATCAAACAAATCTTCTTGAACACTTTAAGGAGGCCCATATAGATATCTAGTTTACTATGGAACATGAAAATGATAACAAGTTCCTTTTTCCCAACATTAAAATAAAACGAAGAAAGAGTGGCACGGTTCAGTGTTTCGTCAATTGGAAAGACGCGTGTAATGGAATTTATCCCGATTCCAATAGCTTTTGTCCACTCAATTACAAAAAAGCAATGGTTAAAACGCTCATTCACAGAACAGAAAGAATATGTACTTCTGGAACTGATGGTAAAAATCTTAAAAATCTGCAATAAACAAAGGAACCTATTTCTATCTAATTTAAATTAAAAGGTGATGTGACAGGGTTGATCAGCATGAGACTAAAATCTGCATCGACATGAACTTATCCTGAAACTGAACACAGTCTTTAACACAATCGAAGATTGATAGATGTCCCTTTCATATTATCGCCAATTGTATATACAAATTCACATGTATCTGTGTGGTGTTTGAATGAACTAAGGACTCCTTTGTACTTGTTGAATGCCTGATTTCGAATTCTAAATACAGTACATTCGTTCGTGCTTATCTAGTAGTTCTTGATCCACTTACGTTATTTCTGGGATTATTAGTTCATACTATAATTCAAATACTTCTAATTATCATATTGACGTCGCGATGGAGCCTGCGATGGAGCAGTTAGATATTCATTCAACTTCTGAAGCTTTTGAGGATTATTTGGAAAGGTTTGAAATCTGGTGCATGAACAACAAAGATGTTGAAGATGATAAGATTTTGGCAGATTCCTTGACATTCATCGGAAAAGAAGCGTACAGCTTATTAAAAACTTTGGCATATCTAGAAAAACCTATTTCACTTCCTTATGCGATTCTTAAGGAGCTATTATTAAATCATGTAAAGTGCACTAGTTTTGAATACCGTGAAAGGGTGAAATTTCATAAGATGATTCGTCAAAATGACCAAAAGGTTAGGGAATTCATCCTTGAATTGCAGAAACAAGCTGCCAAATGTAATTTCGGTGATCAACTTCATGTGCAACTGAGGTACCGATTAATCGCAGGAATCAACATACCGCGTTTGGAAAGAGAGCTGTTAAGAATGCCCAACTGTTTCTTTCAAGATGCTAGAGCTGCGTGTATTAACTACGAGGCACTGAATAAACTTGATATCCAGTCGATGAATATTTCTAATACTTTGCTTAGTCGTCATGATGGAATACAATCTCAGGGTCAATCAAAATTGCGTTCGTTTAACAGTGGCTCCTATTCTCGTGTAAATATGAAAGGTGTTTCAGCAAGGAATTACAAAGGAAATCACAAAGGTGAGACCAAGTTTGGCAAATGTTTATCATGTGGAAAACTTCATTCTCGTAATTCATGTGCATTTCGTAATGCTAAATGTTTTAAATGTGGTAAGATAGGACACATTCAAACAGTATGCAAAGCTACTGTTCATTTTGCCTCAAGTAGTACTAAATCCTGTAATTTAGGCCCCAATAATTCAGCTGATCCTAATGATCATTTATCTTTGTCTACCATTTCGAAAGGTAATACTCATATTCAAAAGCGATTATATACATCTCATGGTTCATGTCATGAATTTATTGTGGACACAGGCAGCATAGAGTCCATTATTTCATTCAAGAACTTGAAATCTTTAGATCCTAACGTTGTGGTACGACCCACTGAGGTAACAATATTGGGAATTACTGGACACAGACTGCCTATACAAGGATGTTGTGAGTTGCTAATAAGAGATGATAATTCTTCATACATACCTTGTGAATTTTTAGCTAGCGAAACAGGACTGTCAATACTGGGCTTAAGGAATTTGAAAAGGCTTAAAGTGGGGCAGTCTTTCCTAGTTTCTAAAGAAAGTTCTGATGCTTTGCTTAAAGATTTGATAGCCACGTGTGCTAAGTGCAGTAGAGGTATGAAAATTCAGCCTATAAAACTTCAAGTACAGGGTGATTCAGTCTTTCTTAAAAGACGAATAATTCCTTATGGTCTTCGAGATGCAGTACATAAGACATTAAACGATTTGTGTGCGAAAGGTATAATTGAACCAGTTCAGTCTTCAGCATGGGGTACTCCTTTTGTTACGCCACTGAAATCGGACGGCAAGACTCCTAGAATATGTGGTGACTATAGATTAACATTGAACTCCCATTTGTTGAAGCAAACATGCACGACGGTAGATGCTGAAGATATTCTAAATCGACTTCATGGTTCTAAAGTGTTCTCGAAAGTCGACCTAAAAGATGCTTATCTTCAAATCCCTTTAGATCAATCCTCATCTATTATGACGACAATTAACACTCCTTTTGGTCTGTTCAAAAACAATTTCCTTCCATTTGGTCTAAGTTGTTCTCCAGCCATATGTCAGGAAGTTATTAATAAGGTGGTTAGTGATCTTGAAGGTATTGAAGTTTATCAAGATGATCTCATTGTTCATGGTTCTGACAAAGTAGTTCATGATCAGAGACTTATTACCCTATTGCGTCGTTTAATTGAGAAGAATATTACAGTGAATCCAAATAAGTGTTCATTTTGTGTATCTAGTTTCGAATGTCTTGGCTACCTAGTTGATGGTAATGGTTTTAGACCAGATATGAAACGACTAGCTCCACTGACAAATGCACCGTCTCCAAAAAATCTTACAGAACTACGTTCACTAGTGGGTGCTCTTCAATACTATTCCCATTTTATTCCTAATTTTTCTTGTCATGCAAATTGTTTATTTAATATTTTGACATCCAATTCATTTAAATGGGGTGAGGAACAAGAGTCATGCTTACGTAGTCTACTAAAATTTCTTCAAAGTGATGCTGTTCTTTGAACTTACTCCCCTAGTGTACAGTCTGTACTTATCACTGATGCATCGCCTGTGGGTATTGGAGCAGTTTTGGAACAGGAGGGTAGACCAGTTATTTGTGTTTCACGCAAACTTACTGTTACTGAACAAGGTTATTCACAGACTCAGAGAGAAGCATTAGCTGTGTTTTGGGGTGTTAAAAGACTTCATAAATATTTATTCGGAAAGAAATTCACTATTGTTACTGATCATGAGGTTTTAAAGTTTATTTATCATCCTGAAAAATCCTTAGCACGTTACTCAGCTGCTATGGTTCAACGATGGAGTATTGCTTTGAGTGCCTATGACTATACGGTTCAACATAGGAGTGCCAAACAAATTCAACATGTTGACTACATTTCTCGACAATCGTTACAAGATAAACCTGTTAATACTTCAGACTGTTTGTTAGTGCAACCATTACCAGTGAAACGTCCAGATCTCATTAGAGAAACTCGTAGATACTTGGGATGTATAATTAATGCTATACGGAAAGGTTGGAATGCTAATCTGAAACGCAGATTTCCTGTCTATTTTTCAAAGCGGGATGAGCTATCTACTACTCCTGATGGTATTTTGTGTTTAAATGATCGTGTTGTTATTCCTCCTTCATTGCGTAAATCTGTCCTAGAAGATCTTCATAGTGGACATTTAGGTGTTGAGAAAATTAAGTCCTTGGCGAGGCTCACGTGTTGGTGGCCAGAGATAAATGCAGATATTTGTCGTACAGCAAACAATTGTGAAAAGTGTCATAAGCTGAAAAATCAGAATTCGAAGTGGACTCCATGGCAAGTATCGTTTGAAGCCTGGCAGAGAATTCATGCAGACTGTAGTGACCTACTTTTGTCAACAGAACGCGATTGGTTCGATGAAAACAATTATTATTATAACCAATTATACCAGTGACTGTTTTACTGTGCTCGTTTGTTTAACTGTGCTAATAACAGCCATTTTAGTCTTCCATTGTATTTGATTGCTTCTACGCGGTTTTCGACTACGCACGTATCTTTTCTTGCCGATCGCACCTGTACTCCTCTGGCACAATCTCGGTATTCTTTCGATACCACGAGATTGCCAACAAATATATTACGACTACTACTATCATCTGCCTTCTGATTTGTGGCCTACCGGAATCTTATTGGTCTATTGGCACGTAGTCTGGTAGCGGTGTTCATAGTCAAGCTCAACTCGACACCACGCTACAATTGGTGAGCCAAATTTTGGAACACGCCTCAACTTCGGTCAAATCTTCTGCAACTGGTGAACCTAAATCTAAGAACACTTGGCAATCGCAACCAAACCTTCCAAAGAAGTCAATTTTGGTGAGTTTATCGCTTATCTATCCACGTCTGTCATATATTTTCATATTAATTTTTAACATATAATATATATTTGACATGACGGATAACGATAAGAATAGTATTAACGCAATAGACTCTGACGTACAGGTTATACACTTTCGACCTGTATCTTTTATTCCTCACGATCCCGAAGTTTGGTTTGCTGCTATAGAGTCTCAATTTGAGACCCGTCATATTACAAGCCAACGGCAGAAGTACACCTACGCTCTCGAATGTTTACCGGGAGACCATTTAGTAGCTGTCCGTGAGGTTGTCCTCAATTCCAATGTGCCCAATGTTTACGATCGTCTCAAGGAGGCGATCCTCAGACATTTCCTCCCATCAAGAGAGGAACGATTGAGGACGTTATTAGCACGTCACCCCCCGGGTGATGCTAAACCGAGCCACCACCTCACGCGCCTGCAATCTCTTGCAGGACCCACGGCAGCCGATTCTGTAATCTTTAAAGAACTGTGGCTCGAATCTCTACCAGCATTTATCCAACCTACAGTTACGGCCCTGCTCGAGGACGCACCACTGAAACAGGTAGCCCACACAGCAGACAAAATTCTAGCTAGGACTGGCAACCGAGACAACTACGTAGTTGCCTCAACGTCGCGTCCGAAAGTCGATATCGACGGCAGCCACTTCTCGGCTCAAGTTGACAGGGAAGGGTGTATTCACACACGTCTTAGTTTTCGAGACCGTTGTAACGTACCCCAACCCTACGTCCCTCGAGTCCGCTCACGCTCTCGAAAAGCCGTCAACACTCGCCCAACGAGGGCATCTTCCAAGCCACGCCAAAAGGCGGCTTCGGAAGCGAGTGAAGGTTGGTGCTGGTTTCATCGATCCTTCGGATCTGGTGCCCGCCGTTGTCGAGCCCCGTGCTCATACAAGGCGGGAAACTCCAAAGCCGGCGAGTAAAAGCGGCCGTACTCGCCGGCCCTGCCCCCCAGGTTGGCCGTGCACGATTATCGCACAAACGCTAGGTACCTAGTGGATACAGGTGCCCAAGTTTCTGTCGTACCACGAGGTATCATCAAGTCACAAGCTACAATGCTTCGACTACGCGCTGCAAATGGCTCAGCCATTCCTACCTACGGTACACGACAGCTCGCGGTCAACCTGGGCAACCGACGACGGTATCTGTGGACGTTCATCATTGCTGATGTTCTCACAGCCATACTAGGTATTGATTTCCTACAGCACTATGAATTGCTAGTCGATTCACGTAGGCTGCAGCTAATCGATACTTCGTCGAACAGTAAATTCATGGGCTTTAAAGCTCACACAAACGCGTACCGAATCCTCGGCACTTTTTATTAGCGTGACGATAAATTCCACGCTTTATTCGAGAAATTCCCCAGATTAACTAAACCACTCGAGGAGATTTCATTGGTGACCAATCGTGTGGTACACCACATAGTCACCCGCGGACCACCAGTCACGGCAAGACCACGCCGACTGGCACCGGACAAATTAGCTTTCGCTAAACGTGAGTTTGACAATTTACTATCTGCTGGTATTATTCGTCCTTCTCACAGTCCTTGGGCCTCTCCTTTACACATGGTGCGCAAAAAGGATGGGGTTAGTTGGAGACCATGCAGCGACTACCGAGCATTAAACGTAGTTACGCGCTTTGATAGTTACTCCATCCCCCACATACACGACATCACGGCATCGCTCAAGGGCACGACTATCTTTTCTAAAATCGATCTGGTACGAGCATATCACCAGATCCCAGTCGCTCTTGAAGACATCGAAAAAACTGCTATCACGACTCCTTTCGGTCTGTTTGAGTTCCTACGAATGCCATTTGGATTACGGAATGCTGCTCAAACTTTCCAAAGGTTTATCGATAGCATAGTACGAGACTTGGGTTTTGTTCACGTCTATATTGATGACCTGCTGATCGCATCATCAAATGTAGATGAACATTATCAACACCTTACGCTATTATTACAACGTCTTTCGGATAATGGGATAGTAGTCAACCCAGAGAAATGTGAATTGGGTAAATCAGAAATAATATTTCTGGGTCACATCATCAAACAAGAGGGTATTCTGCCTTGCGAGGACAAAGTTCGAGCAATCAAGGAGTACAACGTGCCGTCCTCAATCAAGGAACTGAAGGCTTTTCTCGGTTTGGTTAACTTCTACCGACGTTTTATCCCTCACGCGGCAGAACGGTTACGACCATTAACCGATTTACTACGCGGTAATCCACGCAAATTAAAATTGAACGATACCGCACGTACTGCATTCTCAGAGATCAAAACGGCTCTCGCTGAAGTTACAATTCTCGCTCATCCTGACCCATCAGCCACGCTTAGTATAGCGGTTGATGCATCAGATTTCGCTATAGGAGCCGTTATGCAACAGAATATCTCCGGTAGTTGGCAACCGCTTGAATTTTTCTCACGACGCCTTACTCCCACGGAGACGAGATATAGCGCTTTTGGTCGCGAACTTCTTGCAGCCTACTGCGCCATCAAACATTTCCGGCACGCAGTAGAAGGACGCCAATTCATTTTATTCACCGACCATAAGCCCTTAACGTATGCCCTGCATACCAAATCTGACCGCTACTCACCACGAGAGTGCAGACATTTGGACTATATCTCACAGTTCACGACAGACCTTCGTCAGTGTATTCCAACCATGTGCTTTGATTAAAGCAGTATGCATACTTACCGCAAACGTAAGAGAGCCTAACATCACAAAAGGAGGGAGGGTGGCGTTACTGACCAGCAAACATGATGGCGGGGAGATAACCTCAATCCACCCATGTCTGTAGGGCAGAACATTTTGTTAAATTACGGCTCCTTATGGTCTATTGGAATGTCACGAACTAGTGGTATTGATGATGACTTATCATGCGAAATACCTCTTTAAATCGTGTTTAGAATGTTAAATTGATTTAACTTCCTACCCAGTAATCCTATTACAAGCAAACTAGACAATTCGATAAAAAAAACAAAGCCTACTCAAGACCCTATAAAATCTAAAAAGGCTCCAATAGCGTCGACAAAAAAAAAGGGAGACAGCCATTTGTGTATCGTAACACTGCTTTTAGCACTATATTTTATAACTACATATTCTCATACTCTCAGTTTCTTTCTGAACCACCTCCATTTGTCAGTTGACTATTCACTCATACCTTGTCTACAGTTATTTCCTTTAACCTATTAGGATGTTCCTGCTTACTAAAATACTTTAATGAAAGAGAATCAGACTGAGTAGTCATACCTCAACCACTTCTTCATGAACATTGTCTTCTCTGCTTCTCGTCCTTTTTTTGTTTTCTTGAACCGTTTTTCAGCCCGCTTGAGATGCGGAACGAGTGATCCCGTCCTGCACCATCTTTAAAGACTCAAATATTTCAAAGGGATATAAGATTGCGATTTCTAGAAGCCCTCAACTGCACATGAATCTAGTATCGACCATCAGTTGCACGTCGCAACGCAACTCTCATGAAGCGCGCTAACTGTGATACTGACTAAAACCATTCTACATTCATATCTTATAAATTATATACCCAGCTGATTAATTTACTACAGTTGGAAATTGTATCATTTGTAACAATTTGATCTTGCCTGTAAACTGGCATGACTCATGTAACAAAATGTTATTTGATAATAAATTATTATTATTATTATTTTGCTGCAGATTCAGTCACTACCTGATTAAATCATATAGGGTGCAAACATCTGTTTACTGCTCCCAGACATCCTTGTTTCAGTAGTCAGGCAGAAAATTTTGTCAGGACGTTAAAAACTGCTATTGATTCTATTGCCGCCTCAACATTTAATGAGCTGGAGAGGGGAGTAGATAACTTTCTACTGCAATATAGAAATGCCAGACATTCGGTGACGAAAGAGACTCCATCAAAGCTATTAAAAGGAAGAATTCTTCGGTCGAATATGAGATGTTTGGAGTCTGCAGAAGTTACATATTATCGTGGCAATGATCTTCGACCATCCACGGGGATTGTTCTGAAGAATGTCGAGAAATCTATGGTGCGACTTCTAGATATCAATGATTTAAGTACACACAATCGACATGTTGATAAAATACAATTTCAGGAACCAGGTGAGTCTGTTCCAATTTCGGTTGCTAATTCTAATACTAATGTGTGCATTCTAGATAACACAGAGTCTTTATCCAATACATTGTCGGACAGACACATTATGAACTTGAGAAGAAGACATACAATTGATTACAGACACGTGGACTCTAATTTAAGCTGTGGCTGATGTGGTGTTTGAATAAACTAAGGACTCCTTTGTACTTGTTGAATGCCTGATTTCAAATTCTAAATACAGTACATTCGTTCGTGCTTATCTAGTAGTTCTTGATCCACTTACGTTATTTCTGGGATTATTAGTTCATACTATAATTCAAATACTTCTAATTATCATAATCTGCCAAGGCAGCTGCACTGGTAGAACAGAAAGTAGAGCCTACGTCTGGTTAAAAGAACATATTCCAAAATATCTAAGGTCAAGTGGAGTGATGAGTTCAGCAATTCAATCTCAAAGTATCCCCTTGATACGGGATATCAAGTGGATACTCTGAAGTCTCTCAAGGTAATTAGTAAACAGTCAAACTCCGATCTTCTGAAATTTGGCAAAGCAATAGCAACCGAACGGCCGAAACCAGATCTGTGAGTTCAAAAAGAAGCAGTATTAAATTTCAATTCGCCCTGGTAACATTGCACATTTTTTATTGCATCACTATTTCAGCTCTTTCTGAAGTTTGATTACACCATTTTGATTTTTCTTTAATTCACAACTCTTTATAACCATTATTCTGTTTTCAGTTACTTCATTACACAATCATCTAATGTCTGTTAACTCTATGAATTCTAATCACTAGTTAAATGTTCTGGAATTTTCTCTCTCAAGCTTTGTTTATCCAAGACAAACAATTTTATGACCTTAATGGTTCTATTGGGATTTTTGCTACATCGTGATAAACATATTAATCTCTAATCACCTTCGTATTTATAAATATATCAACGTCTGTAATAACTGATTTTATATAATATAGTATGTGAGCATCTGATGAGAATCTAACAAAATAAAATGAATTCATATTATTCTGCAACAATCTTTGTTTTTGTACTCTCTAAGATGATAAAGAAAACTATGTTTATGAAAAGCGTATTTGACTGAGGACGAATTCCAAGACTCCTTTGTGTGACGTTCACTTAAACAGCCTATATACATGACGTTTAAGTGGCCAGTCAATAACTGAAATCAGAGGAGAGTGTTGGGATACTTCATCATACACTATATTTTCAGCATAATCCACATACATCGGGACAGGCTACACAATTCAAAGATTAGGGACAAGAGCGAATCACAACAGATTATTCCAACGATGGACTGTCAAGGACAAGGAAAATACGTAGGATAGACAGGGGTCGTCCATTCGGAAAATCATGTGTAGGCAGGTTTCCTGTCTGTTCACATAGGGCTCATTAAGACAGATAGGATGAGGGAGCTAGTGCATTTAAAATCGGAGGCATGAACTGCCAATATATGAACACTGCGAATTTGCCGCATAAAATTAATGAGTTGCATGAACGGACTAGAAGCTAGCAACACTCGATGTGCCCTTGATTTGTAACTACAACGAAACAGGAATGACGGGGGTGAAGCAGCTCTGTACCGACAATCCTGCTTGGTGGCACATCAAGAAGTGACAACTTTACAGAAGCCCAATTCTTCAACCTTAATGAAAATCTAGGATTATTCAAAAATGTAGAAATATCAACTCGCTGAAGAAATAGTCAAAATAGTAAAGTCAGTACTCTGAAGAAGTAGTGAGACGTTGTCACGCTTAGACTGAATCTTTACAGACGATGAATTCTTAATTGACAACATTTTAATCCCGGTTCTCCTGGTTGAAAGTGATCACGCTGTCAAAGCCTTCAACCCTATCGACAAAGCTAAGCCCGGACACCCTACTAACAGCAGAGGTGTGAACTGGAAACGGTAGAATGCATCAGCTTTACAAGTCAATCTACAGCAGAAGGACTGGTAAGCCAAGCCTCAACTTAATGTGGACGCTCATTGGGATCTCGTACTTCACATGATCTTATGAGCTTCAAAGCAATCTGTCCCGTAAATGCCTCTTTAAAATTACAAGCAACGTTAAGTCATAAAGAATGGCATTCTTTGAATGCTAAGCCTCGAAAAGGGTTTCTGGGTGGTGTACAAACGAACTATTAACGACAGTACATATGGGCAGTTCAACCAACCGAAAAACCAATATACATAGGCAATTAGTGTGGACAGACTTCAGTATCAGATAAAACTAACCGATAAATTTGCCTTAATTCTAAAAGTTTATCCCGTCATACAGCCACTCTTCAACAAGTATTGGGTCCAAGTGCTTTAACGAACGACGACCGTTATCCCACGAACCTTCTGACAGTACCGTATATATATAAACATTTCAACCGTCACATACAAACTTCATCGACGAAAGCCGTACCTGAAACTCAACAGGACTCTCAGAAGTGAACATAGGCGCTGATTTGGTGTGTCAGAAACACCAGTGTCCAGACAGGAACACTGTTCCCGACTTCTATATGGTTTATTCTACTATACTGAGAGAAGTGGCTTCAATCATGGTTCATTCTCTCATTCGCTAATGATGGTCACAGAAAACCGGAAATAGGGGCTTATCACAATACGTTTCAAAGGAGGACGAAACAATGAACCTCTAAGCGATCTACTGCAATCGCTAGCCAGATTACTTCACACGATCCCCCGTATATTGATAGCCTATCAAATATATCTTCGAACCTCCTTGCTTCTGTCTTTTGATTCCACTTTGTGGGTACGCTTCGTATAAGGAGTTACTGAAAAAGCGTTGTCAAACTCCGAATACTTGTGACATCTACAGTGGTGAGCCTGACGTGATCTGGTATACCGAATTGCAAACTGTTATTCTGTTCCTTTTAGGGATTTTGTATATCATTGTCTTATTTTGATTTTTTTATACATTGTGATATTTTTTCCCGTGTTTTTGGATATATATATATATTTCCCACTCGTTCATTTTCGTACTTGATATATCACTATGACTGAACAGACACCTAAAGTATTTAAGCTAAAGACTGTGTCCCCACCCTCGTTTCAACTAATGCTCTTCTGGCCAGACAACATCGAAGCCTGGTTCTGCTGTGCAGAGGCTGACTTCTGCGGGCACGGCGTGAGCGACACAAATGCACAATTCCTCGCAGAAGTCAAGGCACTACCGCGCGAATCCAACAGGTACGTAACACCTAGTATGTTTACTAGTGATGCTCCTGAACCATACGAAACTCTTAAACGATTCATCCTTAAACACGGAGATCTAACCGATAGACAAATGTTAGACTAACTCCTTAACAACATCGACCTGCAACACGGCTCTGCCACAGACATGTTGCGAAGAATGAGAGAAGTTATTGGCCAAAGAACCTTCGATGATGGCCTATTCAAACAACTTTTCTCACCAAAACTTCCTCAACAGGTGCAAGCTGTGCTTGTCTCGTTTCAAAACAGCGCAGTAGACGAGCTGGCTGCATCTGCCGACCACATACTTGAGATCACTAGATCTTCTAACGTCGACGTTTTTTCAGTCAAAGAAAAGCCTCAAACCACCCAGAATGACATAACAGGATTATTTCATACACTTACTCGTTATCTCAAACTCCGTAACGATCGTAAACGGTCACTTACCCGCGAAGAAGCACTTCACGTAGAGGATCTGACTCCAGACGGTGAGAGACGGATAACCCTGACTGGTGCTGGTATCGTAACCAGTATGGCAAGTCCTCCAGAAATTAGAGAAAACCCTGCAATTTTCCCAACTCAAAATCGGTCGACACGAAAAACGATTCGGGAAACTTCCAAGCCGGCACGCGTTAACGGCAGCCGTAGCCGGCGAACATAGCCGTCTTTATTATGTCTCTGATGTAGTAACCAGAGTTCGCTACCTCGTCGATACTGGCGCAGAAGTTAGCGTTCTCCCAGCGAATTCCAACGACCGGCTTCACGAATCGGTTTTAAATCCACATGCGGTAAACGGAAAGCCTATCGCTACGTATGGCAAAAGGTATGTTTATCTCAACGTGGGATTACGCAAACCCATTCACTAGATCTTCGTTGTTGCGGATGCTTCTATTTCAATCATCGGTATGGACCTTCTACAGCACCACAACTTAATTATCGATACGCGCAAACGGAGACTAGTAGATGGAAATACTAATTTATCTGTTTGCCTGACTTTTTTTCTGGATGCAGATTATCTCCTGTCACTATTAAGCACACTATAGACCTATTCTATCAACTACTAATCAATAAGTATTCTGGCATTTACCAATCTCAACCGAAATTGCCGTGTGTAACCAGCAGTGTTACACATCACATCGCGACTACAGGACCACCTGTATTCTCTAAAGCACGCCGACTGGCCCCCGAAAAGTTAAGGTTGGCGAAAAACGAATTCGACCGTATGATAGACTTAGGAATCATACGACCGTCAAACAGCCCATGGACATCTCCGTTGCACATGGTCTCTAAAAGGGACAGCAACGATTGGCGTCCAACTGGTGACTATCGGTGACTGGATGCAAAAACCATTCCCGATCGTTACCCGTTGCCCCACATCCACGATTTGACAGCTACCTTGAAAGGTACAACTGTCTTTTCGAAAATCGACTTGGTTAAATCGTTTAACCGAATCCCTATGACTACTGACGATATTCCGAAAACCGCTATTATAACGCCCTTCGGACTCTATGAATTTTTGCGAGTGCCTTTCGGTCTAAGAAACGCGGCACAGACTTTCCAGAGGTTCATAGATGACGTTTTTCGAGGTTTCGATTTCGTACATGCGTGTGTTGATGACTGTCTAATAGCAAGTCCGGACAGAGAATCACATCTCCAGCATCTGGATCTTGTTTTCGACCGACTACAAAAACATGGCATTACCATGAACATTCAGAAATGTCCGATATGAACTGACTACTTTGACTTCTTAGGACACACTATCGATGCGCAAGGTATCCGACCCCTTAGAACAAAAGTGGTGGCCATTCTGGATTACCCAGAACCGACCACCACCAAGCAATTGCGCACGTTTATCGGTCTGTTAAGTTTCTATAGACGATTCATTCCCAAATGCACGTCCCTTGTGAAACCTCTCACCGATCAACTTCGTGGAAATGCGAAATCCATCAATCTGGATGACACCGCGCGAAGAACATTTTCCACAGTTAAGGAACTGATCGCTCAAGCAACCATGCTTGCTCATCAGGACACTGGAGCACCCATTAGTATCGCAGCAGAAGCATCCGACCCAGAAATCGAAGGAGTTTTACAACAATGGGTTACCCATTCCTGGCAACCTTTGGCATTTTTCTCTAGACGGTTGCTAGACACTGAATCGAGGTACAGCACATTCGGTAGGGAACTCCTAGTTATGTATTGTGCTTTCCAACATTTTCAACACTCTATCGAAGACCAACAATTCACCCTTTTACCGATCATAAACCTCTTACTTTCTCCTTAAGCTCTTCTTCAGACAAGTACTCACCACGTGAGTCTCGACAACTGGACTACATTTCGCAGTTTACTTCAGATATTCAGCACATTTCTGGAGCAAACAATGTAGTTGCAGACGCCTTGTCTCACATAAATTCCTTGAATAGTTTCCAAAGAATCGACCTTTTAAAACTCGCTCAGCTTCAAAAAGAAGACACTGATGGTCAGCACGAGTTGTCCTCAACAACACTTAAACTGCGCGTTAAACAGATGGGAACAGGTAAGGAAACCTTACTGTGTGACACATCTACAGGTAGGGATCGTCCAATCGTGCCGAAACAATATCGACGCAACGTCTTCAATACGTTGCACAAACTTTCGACCATGTTCATTTTGATTTGGTATGACGTTTACCAGATTCAAATGGATTTTCTTATCTTTCAACCTGCGTAGACCGTTTTACTCGATGGCCAGAAGCAGTACGCATCAAAGACATTACTACTGAAACAGTGGCCTGCGCCTTCGTCGAACGATGGGTGGCAAACTTGGGTTGCCCAATAACAATCACTACAGATCGTGGACGTCAGTTAGAATCTGAACTTTTTCGTTGTCTGACCGCGAAACTAGGAATCACTCGCTTCCGAACGACGGCCTACCACCCACAAGCAAACGGGTTAGTAGAACGTTTTCATCGACAACTAAAAGCGTCACTATCAGCCTCAAACATTTCTCAGTGGAGTGACGCTCTTCCACTCGTCTTACTAGGTATTCGCAGTGCAGTGAAAGCTGACATTGGATAAACTGCGTCTCAACTCGTTTATGGTACGACCCTTCGACTTCCAGGAGAATTCGTGGATCCTTCATCCTCCTCGATGAACATGGATCTAACCTCCCACTCGAACAGGCTTACAAACGCAATGTGTTCAGTCAAACCTGTTTCCACTCGACCACAATCAACTGATATTTTCGTTCAACCTGACTTACGATATAGTACACACGTCTTCGTACATCGAGACTCTCATGTGCTGTACCTCGATTCAGTGTCTAGCAACCGTCTAGAGAAAAATGCCAAAGGTTGCCAGGAATGGGTAACCCATTGTTGTAAAACTCCTTCGATTTCTGGGTCGGATGCTTCTGCTGCGATACTAATGGGTGCTCCAGTGTCCTGATGAGCAAGCATGGTTGCTTGAGCGATCAGTTCCTTAACTGTGGAAAATGTTCTTCGCGCGGTGTCATCCAGATTGATGGATTTCGCATTTCCACGAAGTTGATCGGTGAGAGGTTTCACAAGGGACGTGCATTTGGGAATGAATCGTCTATAGAAACTTAACAGACCGATAAACGTGCGCAATTGCTTGGTGGTGGTCGGTTCTGGGTAATCCAGAATGGCCACCACTTTTGTTCTAAGGGGTCGGATACCTTGCGCATCGATAGTGTGTCCTAAGAAGTCAAAGTAGTCAGTTCATATCGGACATTTCTGAATGTTCATGGTAATGCCATGTTTTTGTAGTCGGTCGAAAACAAGATCCAGATGCTGGAGATGTGATTCTCTGTCCGGACTTGCTATTAGGCAGTCATCAACACACGCATGTACGAAATTGAAACCTCGAAAAACGTCATCTATGAACCTCTGGAAAGTCTGTGCCGCGTTTCTTAGACCGAAAGGCACTCGCAAAAATTCATAGAGTCCGAAGGGCGTTATAATAGCGGTTTTCGGAATATCGTCAGTAGTCATAGGGATTCGGTTAAACGATTTAACCAAGTCGATTTTCGAAAAGACAGTTGTACCTTTCAAGGTAGCTGTCAAATCGTGGATGTGGGGCAACGGGTAACGATCGGGAATGGTTTTTGCATCCAGTCACCGATAGTCACCAGTTGGACGCCAATCGTTGCTGTCCCTTTTAGAGACCATGTGCAACGGAGATGTCCATGGGCTGTTTGACGGTCGTATGATTCCTAAGTCTATCATACGGTCGAATTCGTTTTTCGCCAACCTTAACTTTTCGGGGGCCAGTCGGCGTGCTTTAGAGAATACAGGTGGTCCTGTAGTCGCGATGTGATGTGTAACACTGCTGGTTACACACGGCAATTTCGGTTGAGATTGGTAAATGCCAGAATACTTATTGATTAGTAGTTGATAGAATAGGTCTATAGTGTGCTTAATAGTGACAGGAGATAATCTGCATCCAGAAAAAAAGTCAGGCAAACAGATAAATTAGTATTTCCATCTACTAGTTTCCGTTTGCGCGTATCGATAATTAAGTTGTGGTGCTGTAGAAGGTCCATACCGATGATTGAAATAGAAACATCCGCAACAACGAAGATCTAGTGAATGGGTTTGCGTAATCCCACGTTGAGATAAACATACCTTTTGCCATACGTAGCGATAGGCTTTCCGTTTACCGCCTGTGGATTTAAAACCGATTCGTGAAGCCGGTCGTTGGAATTCGCTGGGAGAACGCTAACTTCTGCGCCAGTATCGACGAGGTAGCGAACTCTCGTTACTACATCAGAGACATAATAAAGACGGCTATATTCGCCGGCTACGGCTGCCGTTAATGCGTGCCGGCTTGGAAGTTTCCCGAATCGTTTTTCGTGTCGACCGATTTTGAGTTGGGAAAATTGCAGGGTTTTCTGCAATTTCTGGAGGACTTTAGAGAACTTAGGTCCAACTGATAAGATAGCATTGCTCGGTCTTGCATGCGTATTCATACATATGCAAAATAATTTTATCCATATTAGATATATTGTTCTATCTCCAGCATAAATGTGTTGATCGTCATGTATTGATGGTTGCTGTCAGGGTAGATGGTGATGTAACTTCCACGTAAGATCTTATAGGTTAAGCAGTTACATCATGACAAATCTACAATTTTAGGATCAGGTCTATTATTAGAGCAGTACTTATAACGAAGTAGACCATAATGGACAAACAATGGTGGATAGATATACAACCATTCCCGATCGTAGGGGAAGGTTGATGTCTTATACTTTGACTTTTGGGAGGCTTTTGTTTGAGTCAGTAATATATTTCTTATCATTGGTGATCTCCTGAGCATCTTCATAAATACCCACCTATGCTCAGTTCCAACACGAATCTCAAAGGTTACAACCAGACACTGAAGACAAAACAAAGCAGAGAGGACTGATAGCACACCTTCTATTCGTTAAAAGTAGTCATAATCTACAGTTCGCTGCCGGCAGGTCTCGTCCAGGCAACAACCCATGAGTCCTCCAAAGAGAAAACATGACATATTCTGAAGGGCTCAGGAGAGTGCTCCAACAGAACGTGTCAATATTTACATTATTTTGGTAAAATATATCAAGATTCCTAACTGTAATCATAGATGATCCTGTGTATCACCAAAGTAGATGATCTATGTCGAATGATCGGAAGCCTACTCAAGTTAGACGGGAATGGCGTGACGAATCAGCTAGAGTCGAAGTCACACCTCGTGTTCAGCACCTTACGTGGTCTATAGATGCTTTGAAGACTGTACAACACAAAGGGCGTTATTACAGAAATATATTAGTTAAAGTAGATACAAGCGAAAGTAAGACCACTACCGCATGGGCCAGTCCATGGCGTATGATTAACTGATGCGCGTTGGTTGTCCTTGACATTGACGAGGATCGATGATTTGTTTGATATTCAATGACCCAACTGCCAGATGATTTGGCTGGGGCTCAGTGGAATTTCACTGGCTCTACAATCCACTGCTACTAGTTATTGAGTGCTGTTAAGCGAACCTTTAACATTTCAAAGTGTAGAGTAGTCCATCTGCGACATGTCGCAGATTATAGTTACAACTTAGGAAACTCATCTCTAGTAGTATCCCTAGTCAAAAAAGATTTAGGAGTTCTGGTGCCCTACGACTTAAAGTCTTACACCAACTGTGACAGAAATGCCTTTCGAGCAAACCTTGCACTAGTAACATTGAAGCGCATTTTCGGTCAGTTTCACGGGAGAACTTTTCACATAATCTTCAATAGTTTCATTCGTCCCCATTTAGAGTACGGAAACATAGTATTCCCTCCTACACTCCAAAAGGATAAGGACACTCTAGAGCATATCCAACGGCGAACCACGAAATCAGTTCGGGGAATCAAATTTAAATCTTACGATGAGCGCCTCTAATCACTCGACCTTTACCCATTAGATCACAGGCGTCTTAGAGGTGACCTTCTAATGGCTTACAGTATTCTTAACACACCTGGACATCCTCTTAAACACCTACTTAAGCTTAGTCCCAACACTAACCCAAGGGGTAACACCCAGAAATTAGAGATACAACATAGTAGAACGGACTGCAAGAACAACTTCTACTCCTTAAGGGTTGTCAAATGCTGGAATTCGCTGCCGGCTGAGCTAGTCTAAGCGACTTCCCAGGAGTCCTTTAAGAGGCGACTTGATCTATTCTTAAGGACTAAGGATAGTATCTTACCATGATTTACCAATTTTCTTTTTTTCTCTTTTATCGTTAATATACCTAGGTTATTGCCTGGAGGTATTGGTGATTCCCTGCTACTAGACAAGGAAGCCTGTTAAGCGAAAGCTTCTATTCCGTCCAAAACCATTTGAACCATTCCAGCCACAACAGTCTGACCCATTTAAACTTTCGTTTTATTCACTTGGTTCTCGAAAAGATTACTTACTTTTCGTGAAGGACCATAGGCTGCTCACCAGCATTCTCCATCCAACCCTGTCTTGGGCAATCTTTTCCAGCTCTTTCCAGTTGTAATTCATCCTTTTGGTGTCTCGGAAAGCCTATGCTAAGAGATCTTAAACTACTCGATGACAGATTCTTCAACGCAGAAATATGTCCAAAACGGCAACTTTTCCGTTATTTCTACTTAATACAGCTCTACATCACAATTCCTAGTATTCATGACCTACAAAATGGAGCGCCAAGTGTGATGTTTGTGCCTCAGATGGACCAGTCGGAAACGTCTGATATACATTTAAAGTTACTCTTAATAGGCGATATGAGTAAGTAATATAAGTGGTTCTGTGATTGCATCGGTTGTACTTTTTTTCATTCAAGCTGCACCAATTTTTCACCTCAAACTAGTTGCAGCTTGATTTTTCGTCCTTACCGTAGGATTTCCTGTTGATTTCACGTTTTAATCATTAGGACCACTTCTAGACACTACTAAAGTTGCAGTTTATCTCTTCGTTAGTGGTTTTATGTGGTAGTCATAGACCGTTTAATACAGACTCTGAAGTTGGAGCAGATTCGTAATATGGTAAACTGTAACTTGGATATAAGTACCGACAGAATGTTCAAACTCTTCTATATCTCATAATTTAAATATTGAGTTCATTAGCTGATATATATATATATATATAGACTCGTTTCATTTTACAAAGCACTATAGGGTGGGTGGACTGTTCTATTTGTGGGGATGATGATCTCTCAGTCGATCTAAATTTTTTTTGAGTGCTTTAATAGATGCAGCTTGGTCAGACTATCATTTATGGACGACTTTTGAACATTCCTAGTGACCTCATAAGTTATCTGCTTTGGACGGCATGGAAAATAAGGCGCATACTTGATGTATGTCAGGTGCGAATTTATCATCGAGTAATCTAAAAACTGATCTGGCCAATTCTGGTCCTTCTATCAAATGGTAAGCGAAATAAATTTAGTTTGACCAATCTCGTCATACGTCAGCTTTATCATTCCGAAAATCAACTTAGTTTCTGTTTCTTGAATTTTTTCCGACAACTTACTGTCTCTTATGGTATTGGCTGGCTTCTCGTGTGCGATACCCGAGTTTAGAGAGAACAGCCCCCAAATTACCTGGTACGGCCGAGAGTGGGGAGAGTCCGCTCTCCCTCTCGAAATACTCTCACATGGCCACGCGTATATAGCCTCTGCCAGGGAAGTCCTACTCACTGCCTTCACGTGGCGGGGGTGTTGTTTACGAAAATGAGAGGACGAAGAGCGAATGTCCGGCGCTTTAACCGGATTCCAAACCAATGGTGCACATGGGCTCCAGTATTCTGCGGGAACAAATGGCGTATGAACCAATCGTTGGCCACCGGCTACCATGGGACTGCATCTCCTTACGATGCTCCACTGCCTTGTGGATCAGACGTTCAGGTCAAAGGCTCGGGGTGTGGCCCCCTGAGAAAACCACCTGCTTCGGTTTGAGCACCCGGGCAGTATCACAGCCCTCACACAAATCAATTGAGATTCGTGTGGCGCATATATATTTGGTGCCTCCTTGTACCAGTACCTATGTGTTAAAATAAAATAAAATAATAAATAATTAGAGAGAACAAACACTGTACTAAAAGTTAGAAGAGTTTTACCAGCTACATAGCTAAGATCACTACGTACTGACCAGAGTTCTAAAATATTTGGTAGTCAACGCACAGCCTTTGTGCAGTAGTCTTCAATTCTCGGCCAAAAATCACTCCTAGACCAGTATGCGTCTGGACAACGGATAGTTCAATGTTATTCACAGTGTATGCATCTGTACCTCGGTGAGCAATATACATCATAATGCATTTGAAGGTATTTATTGGCCAGTATCAAATTCTAAACCATTCAGACAACTTCAGGTTATTATAAAACACTAAACTATCCTTTATTTTTTGTCGCTCTCTATGTCTTGATATCATCAGCAGATAGCGAAACCGGTGATGGTAAGAGACTAGGAAGGTCATTTATACAGGAAGAATAACATTGGTTCGCAAAATCATACCCTTATTGATTTCACTAAACACAGTTTTCCGTCTGGAAAAATTAAAGCTAACCTCCACTCTCTTTTGCCTTCTAACTGGGCAGTCGTTTGTCTTGTGGTACTCATCCACACTACTAGCTAGCCTGTTGGGATTTTTGTCTGTTGCTTGAGCAGTTGTATTTTATAATAATGCCTCAGGCTCCTTTCTCTTTTAGCATTCTTAAAATCATGCTGTTTTACCATTATATTTGTTGAGTATTTTAGTAATCATGTGGCGGAATTTTGCTTAAATAATAAGTGCATGATTTGTGGTTCTAGGGTGCATCACTTTCGAGCTGGTATTCGTTTAAGTGTAGATAAAGACAAGTTTGATTCACCATAGCGTTCGTTTTTTATTTCGAATAATTTCTACGTCTGGATAATTTGCTTGTTTAATATGAAGAACTTAAATTAAACCTCATAAGGTAGTGAGTCATTGCTCTGAGTACCAGGTTCTAGAAATGTCTCATACATTCTACTTTCAGCAACTAGATATTTTATTTATTTATTTGAACACATAAATATTGGTACAGGGGGGCACCAAATATATATGCGCCACACATCTCATTTGATATGTGTGAGGGCTGCGATACTGCCCGGGTGCCCAAACCGAAGCAGGTGGTTTTCTCAGGGGGCCACACCCCGAGCCTTTGACCTGAACGTCTGATCCACAAGGCAGTGGAGCATCGTAAGGAGATGCAGTCCCATGGTAGCCGGTGACCAACGATTGGTTCATACGCCATTTGTTCCCGCAGAATACTGGAGCCCATGTGCACCATTGGTTTGGAATCCGGTTAAAGCGCCGGACATTCGCTCTTCGTCCTCTCATTTTCGTAAACAACACCCCCGCCACGTGAAGGCAGTGAGTAGGACTTCCCTGGCAGAGGCTATATACGCGTGGCCATGTGAGAGTATTTCGAGAGGGAGAGCGGACTCTTATTATTATTTATTTATTTGAACACATAAATATTGATACAGGGGGGCACCAAATATATATGCGCCACACAAAACAATGATAATTTGAAGAGAAGGAGAAAGGAGAAAAAAAAGTAATGAACGTGGGGAATTATAAAAAAAAAAGAGAGAACAATGGTGGGGGAAACGAAAAGGTACAATCAGAAGAGATCTTTCAGTTAAGGAAGATACAAACACTTTTTATGAAGAAAGTAAAAGAAGGTTACAGCAGGATCGCCACTGGCTTCTATTCTGAGCCATATCTGGTAACGTCTCTAGCCACTGCGTTACACCGTCTCTCGGACCCCAACCAGGGAGTCGTGAAGGACCAACAGAAGCTAGCCCTTTGCAGCTTTCTTTCGTACCACGACACCATGTCATATACTGACCACCTCTCCGCTTTTTCCAACCAGTCCCAGAGTCGGCAAATAATGCACGACGTGGAATTCTCTGGGACGGCATTCGTAGAACATGTCCAAGCCACCGAAGTCGGTGTTTCAAGATGGTGACACCAATTTCATTATCGTCTCTGTGACCGAACACTCGATGTCGAACCTCTGCATTACTAACATGGTGTTGCCACTGGATGTCAGCAATCCTTCGGAGACAACGATGATCGAACACAGAGAGTCGTCTAACATCCTCAACTCGGAGAGGCCAGGTTTCAAAAGCATAGAGCAAAACTGCTCTCACCGTCGCGTTGTAGATCCGACCTTTTACAGCCAGACTAACATCACGAAGACGCCAAAGATGGCCCAGATTGGCATAAGCCGCTCTGGCTTTCACTATACGAGCATTGATCTCATCACTCACACCACCACCAGCACTTATGCAGCTACCTAGATACACGAACTTCTCTACTACTTCTATCTGCTCACCATCCAGAGTGAGTACAGGATTAGAATCCTGCCAGTCTTGTAGAAGTACTTTGCACTTCGAAGGTGCAAAGCACATACCATACCTGCGGACACTGATTGCCAACTGATTAAGTGCGGATTGCATAGCTTGGGTATTATCACACAGTAAGACAATACCATCCACACACTCAATGTCGAGAAGTCTTTCTCCAGGCAACAGATCCACACCACCATTACTTACATCCATCAGAGCTGTTTCCAGAATGTCATCGATGGCAAAGTTGAAGAGGAATGGTGAGAATGGGCAACCCTGCCTAACTCCACTGCTCGAATGGAACAATGGAGAAAGGTGGTTGTATGCTCTCACTCTGCCTGAGGTGTTTGTATATAGGGCTTTTAGGATGTTAATAAACTTCTCAGACACACCCTTCTTCAATAGACAATCCCAGAGAACAGTCCTGTCCAACGAATCGAAGGCAGCCCTGATATGAAGAAACACTACGATTGTTGGCCTTTGATAAGTATGGCGGTGTTCTAACATTTGGCCGAGGGTGAAGATATGATCAATACATCCTCGACCGAAACGAAACTCAGCCTGCTCCTTGTGAGTCAATCCTTCTCGGGTTTTGAGCAACCTAAGAAGGATGACGGAAGCCAATAGCTTGGACGCAATCGGAAGCAGACTTATCCCCCGATAGTTGTTACAGGAACAACGTGAACCCTTTTTAAAGATAGGGACAACTATCGATTCATTCCATGACGTTGGTACACTCTCTAGTTCCCAGATCTTTGTAAACAACGTCGTCAGTCCCTTAGTCAGAAAGTCACCACCATGTTTAAAAAGAACCGGAGGTAAGTTGTCTGGGCCCGGTGATTTGTAACGTTTCAAGAGTTGGAGTTCCTTGCGGACTTCCGCCTCATTTGGTGGATCAGTCGTCACCAGCCATGGAGGGCAGGACAGTCTGACCGATGTTGCTGGAGCAGCAGGCCAGTTGAACTGAACTGCCCTTCGAAAAATTCTGCCCATCGTCCAAGACGTCGATGGATGTTAGTGATTGGTGTTCCGTCATCCTCGCAGATTGTTTCGCTCACACCAGACTTCTTGCTGCCAGTGGCTCGGATGAGTTGGAAGAGCTTCCGGTAATTACCAGATGCAGCTGCTGCTTCCAACTCACTGGCACGCTCCGACCACCAGGCTTCTCGGTGTCATTTTCATTGCGCATATATCACGGCAATATTCATACCACTGAACGGCGGAAGTTTCCGTAACATCTGCAAAAGCCGCAGCTAATGTTACTGGAGACTTTATGATCCAATTTGAAACAATTATCATGATTTGACCGGGCAAAGAAAGTGCCAGTTCGAGCAGATTTTTTTCTGCAACATATAGTAGAAAGAAATATAATGTCATCACGATAGTCTGCACATCGTGCTGCAGTCATTTGATTGCCGCAGTCACAGACACTGGAACTTCGTAATAGTCCCATCTGTTGTAGTCGCTCAACAATCACTTCTCTAAAATGTGCATATTTGCAGTAGACGTTCCCCGTTATCTGTCCTGCGACCAACGAGTCCCCATCGGCCACCTAAACGACTCTCTTCTGTGCCTAGACGCCCGACCTGAGCATTCAAGTCTCCGGCTAGTACTACAATATCTGTCGAACACAATTTCTGGAGAAGAACAGTTAACTGGTGGTAGAACTCATCCTTGATTGCATCCGGGCTGCAATCTGTCAGGGCATAGGCGGAGACGACGAAAAGACATCGTTTCTCACGCCGATTTCTTCTCACTTTGATGGAACTTTCTAATCTAACAGCACATAACCGACTGTTAATGGGGATCCAGTCGACTAGTGCTGCCTCAGCTCTTGCGCTTAGTGCGACACCAACGCCAGCAAGACCAGACGAAGATGCCACAGGGTCTCCAGATAAACGCACGTAAAACAAGCTTTTTGAAGCGACAGATGGAAAGCGAACTTGTAGTACTTCACCAGAGTCTTGAATACGGGTCTCGGATAGACAACTCACATCAATATTAAGACTTTCCAAAGACATAGCCAGCCATATCTGTTGTCCGACCTGCATAAGTGTGCGAACATTGAAGGCAACCAGTTTGAATGGTTTACGTGGTTTCAGAAAAACTGCTTCAGTACTCTTGTTCGGTGGCAACATACAATTTTCAACCACGCAGTGACTCGAGAACGTTTAGATAAAGCTGAATTTTTACCATAGGCGAGCTGCTGTCTGAGTCGAAACGGATACAAAAAGTAGAAATAGGAGATAGTGAATAAATGACGTAGTAAATAATAATTATAATAATACTAATAATAATAATAGTACCAGTCATTTCAATGTTAGTCGGAGAGAAACGAATATTTTCCATAAGCAGATAGTTCATCATGGTTTTAGTGTGTGGGCTGAGATACTGCCCGGGTGCCCAAACCGAAGCAGGTGGTTTTCTTAGGGGGCCACACCCCGAGCCTTTGACCTAAAGGTCTAGTCCACAAGGCAGTGGAGCCTTGTGAGGAGATGCAGTCCCATGGAAGCCGGTGACCAACGATTGGTTCATACGCCATTTGTTTCCGCAGGATACTGGAGCCCATGTGCACCATAGAATTTGGATCCGGTTATAGCACCGGAAGTTCGCTTTTCGTCCTCTCATTTTCGTAAACAACACCGCCGCCACGAGAAGGCAGTGAGTAGGACTTCCCTGGCAGAGGCTGTATACGCGTGGCCGTGTGAGAGTATTTCGAGAGGGAGGGCGAACCCTCCCCGCTCTCGGCCATACCAGGGCATTTGGGGGCAATGCTAACCGGTGTTAGGGATAATTGGAAGGAAGTTAGGGGCGGCCAAACCAAAACGTGGCATCAGTGTGTGAAGACACTAACTTCTGGTTTGAGCCATGTTGGTAGATGAAGACTTCCTGGTTGGGGTCCGCGTGACTATCGTAACCAATGGTTGGAGACTCTTGGTGACATGGCTCAGAATCGATCACAATCGCGAAGGTGTATACACTCTCTGTCTTCCTTTAAACTAAGAGATTAAAATCGCTTCATATCTTTCTTTCTAGGAACTAATTCTTTCTTCCTGTACTATCTCCTTATATGCAATCTTTCTTCTATATATTACCACCACTGGATTAACTACTTTTATGAATCCGGTGTTCATCTTTTTGTGCTAATGCGGTATGGCAACTTGGACTGATGCATGTACGTGCCTGGTCCTACGTCGCAGCTGACTGATTGACTGCACAAATATCCTAAGTAACATTTGTCAATCGGAATGTGTGTATATGTTCAGTTCGAGGCTTTTGATAGTCACAGTTTGTTGTTTGAAATAGAAATTAGCAATTATGGTGAATTTATGAAATCAAGACGACAAAGATTGTTTGCTAATTAAGGCACCTCAGGAAGCATAATTGCGATTGTTTTCTCTAGATGCATGAGTTTTCTTTAGTTGTCATATCTTTTTCTCATAAATTTTACTAGACATCGAGTTGCTACTTTCTCGCTTTTTCTCACGATATATGCTGATAATTCCCCGAAACAATGTCAATAAAAACCCAATCGGGCTTCATAGTATTCTCAGTTGTGTAAAAATTTCCTGACCGTTGTTGCTACCTTTACGTGGTGGTCGGGCTTGCCTATCGTGATGAAGCAACTGAGCTACACTGGCTGGAACAACCGTTCCTCAAGGTCCTACCATGCCAGACAGGTCGGTTGAAGAGAGGTAAGACTAAAAGCAACAAAACCAAGATCCGAAGGCGAAGTCATACTGCTAACTGTACAGAGGTGTGACAGCAGTAAGGTGTTTCCTTCAGATAACCAGCATAACAGCGATGCTGCCTTCCCAAAAGGAGGGGAGGGGTTAGAAAAGGTCGACCCTAAAAATGCACACCTCGCCTTATCCCACGGATATCCGTCTCCGGCGGTAAGGTCTCAACAAGTACGGAGCTAACACAAAAATTACTCATAAAAAGGTCGTGTGTGACCGACCTCAAGCAGCTGTCCCTTGGGCACTGCGGTCACGCTCTCAGGTCACTATGACCACCTCTAATCCAATTTCCTTTTCAGGTACCTCCAGCAGAACCCTTCCACGGTGTAGGCAACCGGGAAGTGATAACCGCCCTCATACCTCTAACAGCACTCAAGACCACTGTATTCATAATCAACCTACCTCTTCAATTCCTATTATTCCTCTTACATCGACTTTCAAATCTAAACTCCCTCTTTCGGCTTCCTCCTCAAGTGTCACCACAGCCAACGATTCTAGTGCGCAAAACACTTTCCCAGGTCTACTGAAACCTCGCTCCAAACTACACATTGGAGCCTTCAACGTACGCAGACTATGCCAAATCGGTCAGCAGGCTTCCTTGGCTAAAACCTTAGAATCTCGTACGATTGATGTATGCTGTGTCTCCGAAACACGCATACAGGATCCTAGTGTGGTCATTCACTTGACCTCACCTCGGCAAAACGGAGAGCCAACGAGATACACCCTCCGTGTATCTGGCGACCCGATGGCTAGTTCTCGTGGACTGGCAGGTGTAGGCATAGCACTAAGCATGAGGGCAGAACAAGCGCTATTAGAGTGGATCCCCGTTAATAGTCGTCTATGCGCTGTTCGGCTAAACGGCTCCGTAAGAACTCGGAAGGATAGGGACACACGTCGTTGCATTTTCGTCGTTTCTGCCTACGCTCCCACTGACTGCAGTACGGAGGAAGTGAAAGATTTTACAAAAAACTGTCTGAACTTCAGAAAGCTAAACGTTCAGATATAGTACTCGTAGCAGGCGACTTTAATGCCCAGGTAGGTAGCTTAAATGAAACAGAAAGACATTTAGGTGGGTTTTTTATTGTGCTGGCAAAGCGAACAGATGATGGTGATCGTCTGCTGCAACTGTGCTCAGACAATCGTTTATTTTTAGCGAACACAAATTTTAAGCATAAGGAGAGACATCGTCTAACAGGGTGACCCCCTGCACCAAACCAACGATGGACTCAAATAGACCGTATTGCCATCAGTCATCGTTGGAGAGGGTCGATAGAAGATTGTCGCTCATTCTGGAGTACCTGTTTGGACTCTGACCATGCCCTAATACGAGCACGCACCTGCTTGCGCCTCACTGGACGCAGAAAAGCCACACTAAAAAGACCCATTAGAACTGAACTGAGTAACGAGAAAACCAATCGTAGGTTCCAAGAACAACTGAGGTCACACTTAGGTAGTTCTGAAAACGAGGCTGACCCAGATGTTGCTTGGAAAGATGTACAATCAGCTGTGGAAACTGCTGTGACATCTATTAGTAATTTAAACCACAGGGTTACAAAGAACCAATGGATTTCATCCCATCAGGCTCTGAACACGATGAATAGCTGAAGCAAATCAGATCTAGGTTAAGCAAAAGTCTAAGGAACGACCGTGAGCAGTGGTGGGCAACGAAAGCAAAAGAGATGGAAAAGGCGGCGGCTGTGGGGAACACAAGACAACTATACAGACTAATAAAAGAAACTGGAATTAATAAATCAAGTGTAAGTCAGACTATCCCGGAAAAAAACGACACTCATCTGCTCCCAGTCCAGACGTTTAGAACGATAGGCGGAACACTTTAAGGAGCAGTTCAGTTGGCCTTCAGCTACTCTACAACTACCCACCATTCCCAGACAGTGTGAATGGAACATTGAAGTAGGTCCTCCAACTCTAGCTGAAGTTCAAAAGGCTATAGTTAATCTAGAACGAGGAAGGGCAGCTGGTCCAGATGGATTGGCTCCAGAGGTCTTTAAGGAAGGTGGTCCAATTTTAGCGACTAGGTTGACTAATATCACTTATCGTCCCAATATTTAAGAAAGGGTCAAAACCATCCTGTGACAACCACAGAGGGATTAGTTTGACTAATATAGCATATAAAATACTAGCCTCGATAATTACCGGACGCCTAAGACTCGTGAGCTGCAAACACGTGAAAATCAGGCTGGCTTCAGACCTGGTCGTGGATGCATCGACCACATATTCACCATTCGTCAGGTTCTAGAACACAGGCATACTTATCGGCGTCCGACAATAGTGGTCTTCATTGATTTAAAAGCAGCGTTTGACTCTGTTGACCGAGAGGTTCTGTGGCAGTGTCTGTCATTGAAAGGCGTACCTCAGAAGTACATAAACCTTGTGAAGGCTCTTTACTCCAACACTACTAGTCGAGTCAGAGCTTATGGCGAACTGTCATCTGCTTTCGCAACCTCAAGTGGCGTCCGCCAAGGCTGTCCACTTTCTCCATTTTTGTTCAACTTCATCATAGATCTACTGATGGAAATAACGCTCTCATCGACTGAATTCTCAGGTATTGATCTCCTACCAGGAGGTCCACTTATCGACTTGGAATACACAGATGACATAGTCCTGTTTGGTGAAGACGCTGATGAAATGCAGAGTCTTTTGGTAGCACTGACCAACAATGCCAGAATGTTTGGGATGCGCTTCTTTCCCTCTAAATGCAAGTTGTTGCTTCAGGACTGGTCTGCGTCAACACCTGAACTAAGGATAGGGAGTGAAGTAGTCGAACGCGTTGACAACTTCACTTATCTTGGAAGTCTGATCAGCCCTAATGGATTGGTGTGCGACGAAATCTCAGCACGGATTCGAAAAGCTCGTTTGGCCTTTGCCAACTTATGTCATCTATGGCGAAGGCGAGATATTCGTCTATCAATTAAGGGACGAGTATACTGCGCGGCAGTTCGTTCTGTTCTACTATACGGCTGCGAAACATGGCCTCTAAGAGTACAAGATACTCGTAAGTTACTAGTATTTCACCACAGATGCCTTAGAAATATTGCTGGGATCACCGGTAAGTAATTGTTAGGTTAGGCGCAGGGTATTAGGGAATGATGGTAAATCAGTTGATGAGGTCGTGAATCTTCATCGACTGAGATGTTTGGGTCACGTATTGCGTATGCCTGAACACCGATTACCACGACCCGCAATGCTAACCGGTGTTAGGGATAATTGGAAGGAAGTTAGGGGCGGCCAAACCAAAACGTGGCATCAGTGTGTGAAGACACTAACTTCTGGTTTGAGCCATGTTGGTAGATGAAGACTTCCTGGTTGGGGTCCGCGTGACTATCGTAACCAATGGTTGGAGACTCTTGGTGACATGGCTCAGAATCGATCACAATCGCGAAGGTGTATACACTCTCTGTCTTCCTTTAAACTAAGAGATTAAAATCGCTTCATATCTTTCTTTCTAGGAACTAATTCTTTCTTCCTGTACTATCTCCTTATATGCAATCTTTCTTCTATATATTACCACCACTGGATTAACTACTTTTATGAATCCGGTGTTCATCTTTTTGTGCTAATGCGGTATGGCAACTTGGACTGATGCATGTACGTGCCTGGTCCTACGTTGCAGCTGACTAACTGAAAAAATATACCCTTGCCAAGGTTGGACTTGATAGTTTCAAATAAACTGGACATTAGATGGAAAGTTGATGATAAATGTTTTTTTATATTGAGTATTGTATTTCTGACGTTTCGTGACTTAACGTACGGAACTTCAGAGTAAATAAATAGCCGGTTATTTAATTTTCAACTGAATGGGATATAAAAAAAAATTTATTATTACAATACATGAAGTCAGATGTCGTACATGTTACTTCGTGTATATATATGCTCGAGAAATCGCCACATTTACTAAAAAAAGGGATTCCTGAATAACGTACTGAATTACATACTTACTCCTATTACCCCTCGTGGAGGAAAGTAGGCCGCCCACAACCACTCTCCAGCCAACCTTGTCATGCACAGTCCTTTTCAGTTTATATTCACCCTATTCATGTCTTCGCCCGATCTTCGACGCAACATCTCTTGCGTAGACAATTGTTTATAAATATTTGTACCTTTCTGATGATGGTTGTATTAGTTGTCCAAGTTTCAGCTGCATACAGTAGAACTGTCTTGACGTTCGTATTGAAGATTCTGACTTTGATGTTGGCTGAAAGTTGTTTTGAGTCTCAGACATTTTACAATTGTAGGAATACTGCCCTTGCTTCGCCAACCCTTGCCTTCATGTCTGCGTCACATCATCCTTGTTTATCGATGATGTTGCCCAGGTACGTAGAACTTTCCACCCCTCCAGAGCTTCTCCATTAAGTGTGATTGGTTTGGTGCACTGTGTCGCATTTCAGGATCGTTCTTTTTCTCTCGTGTATTTTGTCGCCTACTGCTGCCTAGATTGCTGCTACTCTGGCTGACTGTCGTCGCCTTCATTTGCTGGTGTGAATGTGATAGAAGAGCTATGTTATCTGCATATTTCAAATCACCTAGCCGTATCCATTGTGTCCATTGTATTCTGTGCTTCCTCTGAGATGTGAAGGCCTTCATTATCCAGTCTTCACAAATCAAAGAAACAAAAAGGGTGTTAGTAAGCAGCCTTGTCTAATACCGATCTTCACTTGGATCGCATCTGTCAGCTGTCCTCCATGCACGAATTTGCAGTGTAGTTCGTCGTATGGATTCTAGATTATGTTGACGGTCCTATCAGGTAAACCGTGCACGACATTGCTGTTTTTGATTGCTGTCTTCTTGTTTTTCCTGTCTTGAACCTTGTCCAGGGTATCGATAGAGTTTCACTTTTCATGATGGTGCCTCTTGCAGCTTGTCACGTTGTGGCACGTTCAAGTTGGTGCGTTTAAATCCCTACCCAGTTCTCCATTGTAGTTTCCTCTTCTTTGAGTAGATCTCGTAAAGCTGGTAACCCGTTGATGAGGCCTATATCGAATTCGTAGAGTTTGTCAGAGTGTCGAAGGAAGGCTGTATTAAAATTTTGTAGTGCTGTTTCTTCACTTGTCCAGGGCTTCTTTAGATGTAGTTTCACCTTGGCCACAATCAGCTGAGGATCTGAGGTTATGTCAGTTCCTCCCTTTATTCTCACGTCTTCCATAGATCTGAATTTTTCATTGATGCAAATATAATCCATCTGGTTCTCTGTGATGTGATTCAGTGAAACTCATGTAGCATTGTATATGGTTTTGTGGGGGAATATGGCGACATCTATAACCATTTTGTTTAACGGCCGCAAATTTGCAAAAACTTCACCATTCTCGTTCGTTTCTCCCAGTCAGTCCATGTCGTCCCATGATATTTTCATAACCGGTGATGTCATCTGCGGCCGCATGACAGTGGATAACACTGATTGTGATTCCCTCCTTCTTCGTTTAGAACGATGTTTTGATTACTCTGGACCCATGATATTCGAATGCCATAAGTGATTTTCGTGCTTTTATGGACAGCATCAGTGCAACTCCTTGTATGTGCAAAGCATCTTCTTCTTTATGACCAGAGTACAACGGTACCTCTGTCGAAGCTTATCCTTTCTGTCCAGTTTGGGTTTAATGGGTCTCACTTATTTCCCACCACTATCAAGTTGTATCTCCTCATTTCCACAGCTATTTGACCGGTCCTCCCGGTCTCTCACATTGTTCAGACATTCCATTTACTTGTGTTAATTATTGGTCTGGTTTTTATAAGGGGTATCGCCTGGTGACTTCCTAAGAATCCTAGCTTTCACCATGAGGTGTTATGAATCTTCTAAATGAGTATTTTCGAACTAAGACTAGGCAGAGACTAAAAGACTTTCTCTGGTTAGCGTCTTTTTCAGTAAGGTTGTTTCTTACGGGTTGGGGTTGCTGACCTCGTGCCCGACGCTCCTAGTTTATCCGATCTTGGGATCGTCAATAACTTTACAAGGACTACAAGCGGAGTAGTATGATGTTTTTATTCTCCGTGTACTCACCATATGAAAATATGTGGTATTATTTCAGATTTCAGAAAGTAGCGCAACCAATCGGTCAGTATTCAGTCTGTTTATGCTATTTTTTCACTAACTTATATTAATGCTCCCTCGATATTGTTCTTTAGCTTTTTTGTGTTTTCATATTACGGTTTTAACTAACAAAATTCACAGTTGTAAAATTAACTTTCATTCGATGGGACTTGGGATAGGGTTTCTTATGTTGTAGATTCTTTTTAGGTAAAACAATCTAGTGTAAATAACTACATATTTTTGTTTATTTATTTAATCGGCATCAAAATGTGGCACAACTAGAGTAAAAGGCCTATGTGACTTACACAAAATGGAATGTGTAGACTGGGATACCGCTCGAGTTCAAAGTAACTTGGAATTTCGGTAGATTTGTTCGATTAAAATGCATTGTGGATGCATGAATAATGGTTCTTAGTAACTACTAACATTGATTAGGATTCACCTTTAAGTTTTCTCCCCAACAAAATTATTCAGTTCGTCTGATACAATTTCACTTGTTTTTCTGTAGATGTTGGAAAAAGCAGCCTTCTCTTCCGGTACATCGATGACGGTTTCAGTGATACCTATATGAGTACAATTGGAGTTGACTTTAAAGTAAAAACAGTCATGATTGGCAATACAAGAGTAAAGCTACAAATTTGGGATACAGCCGGACAGGAGAGATTTCGTACTATAACATCAACGTATAATTTTATTTATAATTAATATTTTGATAAAACTTATCAGATATTATCGTGGTGCTCATGGAATTATCATTGTATATGATGTCAATGATGTGAAAACATTTTGTAATGTAGAAAAATGGGTAAAAGAGGCACAAACTTACGCTGATGAAGGAGTAGCACGAATACTAGGTGAGGAGTGCTGTTTTACCCATTTACATCATAGTCCAATTCATTTTCTTGTCGTTTTTTTCAATTTAGGGACAATATTACGGCTTCGCTGGTAAACTGACGGACATAAATTATACACAAATTTGTTAGCTTTCTAATCCTTATTAAGCTATCATGAAGATGAAACGTTCATGACAATCATAAATTAATAGCCATCTTTGCTGCCTACCTTACGTTGTTTGTATTCGATGACCATGTTTTACACCTCTGTCATAGGACAGGATTGATTTCTACGTTGTTAATTTAGTCATTGATGATGCTTCACTAGTGTTATTTGAACCTTGTTATCGACTCCAATACTTAATCATAAATCAGTTGGTCAGGGCTTCTGTGATTATTAAAAGTGTAACTGTCCATATCTTTTTAGTAAACTTTTATAACAAACATGCTTCTAGAGGTGACTCGTCTGAAATTTCAGCGGTTGGTCTCATGGAATCGGAGGCTCTAAACGATGTAGTTCTTTTTGAGGAAGAAGCTGATAACATTCAGGAACATTCGACTGATTTGAATCGAAAACAGTGGTAGGATGGATTCCTTTTCTTAAGGATTAAAATTGTTGCTTAAGGACCAGTTTGCATCAATGCCTGGTCTGACCATAAGAGGAGGAAGGAACTGACCACGTTGGCCACTGTACATATGTGTAACACATGTGTCATCCACCACCTAATACAGTGTGGAACAATAGCTAATATTGGAGGAGTAGGTTGGAGAATGGTCGGGGATGGTCATGTGTAAACAAATTATCAGTTCATGAGGCCATTGAATGTCGGATTAAGTCTAGTTGGGTGGTAAGAACTTAGGATCCATGCTAAAAACCACATTTAGTATCTTAAGATTTCAGGTGATATAAGTCAAAATTAGTGATTGTGGTGCATATATCTCCATTTTTACTCCTCTCAAAGTCTTAAGTTTCAAGACTATTTTATTTTATGTCTCTCCATTCCGTTCGTTCTTACAGAACTATATTCCCTGCGTAATTTTTTAAATATAATAAGCACTACTGGTTTAACTCCCTTAATTCTCGCCCTGTTACCTTCCTCTCAATGCGCTAACGTGAAATATGGCAACCTCGATCCATGCATATTCGCTCCATTGTTTATGACTAAGGGATTTCTGTTATGGAACTATTTATTACAACCACCCTTGTGGGATACTTTAGCAACATTTGATTTGTTGAAGTCGATATAGTCACATCATATACAACATTTAGCCATAGTTAACGAGACTAATAGAAAATAAGACTATATCTAAGTAGGATATAAATTTATCAAGAATATTTTTAAACTTTGAAAACCATAAAATGTTTTATATTTTAAACTCAAAGTTTCAAAAAATGTTCGTCTATACTTTGTTCTTTTTTACTTGAACTCATATAAAAAGTCTTCAACAATTTATTTTATTTTGTCGTATTGGTTGAGTTCCCTCCAATGCAATATTCTAACCAACGTCATCGTTCATCTTCGCTTTGATTCTCTCCATTTATGTTCTTTTTTTATTTCATCACCAAATCTATTGACACCTATGCCTTTTATCTGAATACTGAATTCATGGTTTACTTTCGCATTACATAATCATTGTCACTTGTTGCATTAATGTATCTTTACTACTAAAGAAATGTGATATACGTACAACTTGAACATGATATCTCTAAATGGGAGAATATGTTCGCTACAGTTTATTTTATTTCTTTATACCTGGTTGAACTTGTTTTGTAATAATTTTGTGTACTCGTTTACTGACATTAAAAATCTATAAATAACTGTACAATGCGTTCTTTTGTAATTATTCCCTTCGTTTTTTTAAAAACATTTTAATAGTCGGTAATAAAAACGAAAGTGAAGAATTAAAAACTGTAGCCACTTGTGATGCTCAACGTTTAGCAGCTAAAAATTCATGTCTTTTTATTGAAACGTCTGCTAAAAATGATGAAAATGTTGATCAGGTAATGTTGGAATTTGTATTTCTTAAAATTTTATGAGATATAGTTGGTTTATATTCCTCAAGTTTTTATTATTTTTTTTATTACCATAGTTATTTTAAGATCTAAGTTTATATAATGTTCCGTTCTTTTAACTAAGCAGTACAGCTCACGGAAATGTTATATTTTCGACATCATCATGGAGAATTTCAAATCTACTCTACTTTCTTTACACAAATACCATCTTTATTTAAAAATATGTGGAAAATTTGTATATGTTTTTCAATAAAAAATTGACGTTAACTGTTATTTATAACTTTGTACATTGCATAAAAATAAGTATTTCATCATAATGATATTAATGTATTATTGTCTCAGTTTATATTGATTAATCATATGATACAATCCATACAGTCAATAAATTCAGTGTGTACATGTGTTTGGCAAAAACAGAAGTGAAATTGAGATGTCTAAAATTTGTATGGATTCCTAGTTTTTCTTAAAAAAAAACATATTTCTGTTTGTATTAAGTTATTTCTACATATTTGAGGTTTGCTTTTGTTTTTCATTCTGAAAAAAAAGTAAAAATAATCACAAGGTGATGGATTAATGATGGTTTCTGTCGTGAGATCCTCTGAATAACTTTTCACACGTAACAATATAAGAATAAATTCATGTCAGACTACTTGAAATTGTTATGTGAAATCTGTTCTTAAGTGACAAAACCGTTCAAGTTGAAAAGGTATGCCAAACAGTCTAAAGGTCAAAATATGCACGTTTATATTTTAATTTCATGACACGACGGTATCTTGTTTGTCGAATTGATAGAGAGATATGTTGTTGTAGTAGGTTGAAAATAATCGATAACAATATATTTGTAGATGCATATGTCGATTTTATTTGATAATATTCTTCAGGATTTTTTGTACATTGCAAAATGAGATTGAGGCATGTATTTTAAGTCCACTCCACGGATAATGGGAGTGTTGGTGGAATAGATTGCACAAGTCAGCTGTAAATTGCCAAGTTACATTGTTTATTATCATTACTTCTGTTCTATACTACTTTTTTTCTAATGCTATCGATTAGTTTAACAACTTTGACTGGTTCCAAATTCTGAATTATGTAGATAGGGACGCAAACATACTGGTCGCTATTATTTCTACTTTGTTGTGTAATGATATCTCTCCGAAGATGTGACAGCAGATCATTTTGCTGTCTGTTGAGAAGTTTACCATTCATAGTGTCATTTAAAGTATGTGCGATAAGTAGAAATAGTAGTGCTATTGAATGTAATATAAGGACTTGTAATTCCCAGCTCTGTCAAATACGTACCGTATTAATCACAAATGGACCAGGACATGAAAGGAATAAAAAGTCTATGCACACTTGAATGCATCGTATTTAAATTAGAATCAAGCGCAAAAAGTGAACAAAAAAATACCACTATATACAGATATCATTGTATGATCGATAATTTCTGAAACTTTCCTTACAGAATTTTACTAGAATAAAATCTGTTATGTCCTACAACCGACTAATATGGGTAGATGACCTTGAGCAACCAATACTTAGCAAGGACGAGAGAGACATACTCTATGCTTGACGGTTGGATGAATACTAACTGGCCCCGAACGAAAGAAAAAACACAAAACCAATAATCACCAGTTCAAGATCGTTATTATATTTCAGACATTCATTTCTATGCATACAAGACTAGACCACTGAGTAACAGTATTAACACAGAGCAACAACATTAATGATGGGAAAAACGGAGTACTGGGTACACAAATAATCAGTTCTAGTTTATGAGTAAAAAATGCTATAACAATTTACGGTTCGAATAACAGCTTGGAACTAGAGGGTATCCATTCATAATTTCGACCATCAAAAAAGGCACAGATTGCTAAGGACGATTATCAAAAGGTCGTATATTTATAAAGGTAGTCAGTGTAAAAGGAAATAACATTTTTAACTGTATGAAATATGTTCGCTTTACCCTCCATCCCTTTGCATTACGACCGTTCAAAAGCGTATTTTCCTGAACGTATGACGAAGAGTACTTTCAACAAACACTGATAAATACTGTAATTTCCCGAATTTGGTAACAAACTATTATTACCCTAATTGTGTTATGCCCTACATCTATTTCGAACAGCTAGGATATAATCTGTCGAAGGGAATTTTTTGTGCTGGATTCCCTACAAACCCAGAGTTTGTTAGACAGTTTCAGGTAACTGAAAATGTAAAAGTCATAGACTTGATTACGACTAGGTATTTGTTATAAAAATGTACTAATATATGGGATAAATTTATATTTATTTGTTTTGAATATATTAACTGATTTGCTTTCAAAATGAAACAATTGTATGTAAGGTACAACACAATATCACTTTTAATAAGTTATATCCCAGCGAACATATTTCACATAGTTGAAATTGTTATTCACTTTTTCACTGATCACTTTTATTGATATTTACCCTTTTGATGGTCGCCCTTACTAGCGTAGGCCATTATTATTCGCGCCCTTATTAGTATGAACCTCATATTTAAATCGTCTCTTACAACTAAATCCTTTAAGAAAAGTGTTCTTAATTTTTCACGTTGTTATTGTTTATCAAATGCTCATTTATTTGTTAGCTTGTCGAATTTATTTCATTTGTGGTTAAAAAGCGTATTTAAGTGAATACTATAACGACTTGACATCGAGTAGGAAAATAACTAAAAAGTTAGTCAACATTAAACATCTGTTTCATTTTGGCTTAATACGCTTCAATGATGTACGCTTCTAGCTTTCATGTTAAGCACAATACATTTAAGACATTAAATTAATATTTAATGGTTTGTACGTTTTCCACGTCATTTTGTATACATCAAACTTAGTTCGACCTATTTCGCTTTGGGAAACCGAACATTGTTATTAGCTCTCACACTTGGAAAGTGACTCACATCAAAGCACCTAATGAATTTAATTAAATTTCATTTTAATTAATAAATCGTTAGTTCCGTGTTAAAAATTTACTTTTTCAACTTTATCCCTGTTTTACAGATGTTTTACATTATTACAAGAGAAGCTTTACGTTTACGACTAAATGCTGTACAAAAACAACAAGAAGCCCAACAAACCGTAGTTCAATTGACACCTATCTCCGGACTAAAATCAAAGCATAAAGTGAAATGTTGTAAAGGATAACTTCTTTTTCTGTCTATCTATGTCTTTCTTTTTAATCAAATAATTTGTTTATTGTTATCTACTTATTTATTATCATGATCCAGTCGTATTGAGACAGAGAATGTAATAATCAAAATACTGCTGTTACAACATTAACTGCCACTACTACTATCTCAATCGATTCAGTATCATTTCTTGTATAAAAAAATAAAACTGGATGAACAAGTAGGTGAGTGAGTGTGAACGGTAAGTGTTGCCGAAAGAATGATATCTACTGTTCTTTTTTTTCTGTCTCTTTCATCAATCAATTTTTTTTCATTACGAAGTTGTCGTCCTCGAAGAATGTGAATCTCAGACTATTGAATGCGTCAATTCCTCCTGATGGCAGGAAAACTCAAGCACAACAATACTTTTCTTTGGTTATTTTATTTTTTTAAACAAATTTATTTTGTAATTTTTTTCCTTTTAATTCAATGATTTTTATATGTTTATTAAAATTAACAATTTACTGCTCAATAATTCAAATTCATTCGTTACATAAAAGTATATTTATATGAATATCACAGTATATGTCCATTGTTTGAGATGATTGCAGAATAATTAGTCGACGATTATTTAACAAATGGTTATTTTATTAATAGTTCTAGTGCATTTTTGTTCTGTTGTTAATCTGTTATGATGATGATGGTGTTGGTTGGTGAGGATGATACTTATTTAAGGAGAACAAAGTAAATCAACGAATCTCCGTTTCATGTATAGATTATTCTATATTATTATTACTATTGTTATTATTATTATCATTATTATTATTGGTATGCATGTTATGATTTAGTATATATTTCCTTCTTTTTCATAGAATTTAATTGAACCGATGATTTTGTTTTGTTAGTTAATAATCTATTCTGCTGATGCCTTTCTCTGTTTTTTTTTTAAATATCTATTCATGAAAAAAGACCATTTATTTATATAATGAAAGTGATTTATTATTTGTTATATAATTCCAATATATTATGATATTCATTTGTATTTACTTTTCTTCAGTAAAACGAACAGACGAGCATTGAAAAAGTATCAGCTATACTCTTTATATGTATACTAATGTATTTGTGTAAAATTTATGGACCAAAGTTATATTTTCTGGATGTACATTGAATGTATAATTAAGTAAGGATATTGTTCTTTCACAAATTGAGGGAAATAATAAGTTTATAGTTTGTGTATTATGATCAGGATAACAGTTTTGCGTCTATACTTCAATAAAGAAACCGATTTTAACTAAGCATTTGCATGAAGAAGCAATAATCAATTTTTTGCCGAAAAATTCCATGATTGATCTGTTTTGCATAGTGAATTAACTTGTTAGATGTTCTGTAAAGATAGTCAAGCTGTCGCCTTAACGCTTCAATTTTTACTGGATTATCATTGATGTAAGATAAACAAGCGTGACATTTTGGCTAAAACCTAGTGAAATCCAAGTGTTAGTTCCAGTTCCTTTAGTTAATATACCGAGTATAGGACCAGTAAAATGACTATGTCTTTTGAGAGTTATTGCATGGAACAGGTTACTTCATATTTCTGCAGATAACTATTATATTGGTTAATGATTTTTGTTGATCTCACTAGCATTATTGCATTCATTTGATTTCCAGTAGAAAATGTACATTGATTAAGTAATATATTCATTTTCAAAGATTGCAGTGATTCATCAAAACAAAGATATAAATAATTTGCAGCCAAGGTCAAATGACCATTAATTTTTACAGACTTCCACTATAATAATCAATAATTGATTAGAATGCACATACCATTTAATATAAATATCGTGCATAAATTGTTTCTAATATTGGTGCATTAATTGTTTAATATAAGCTGTCAGTTATTCTATATTCAATTGATTGATTCATTTAATTTGGACAGGAACTTATGTACTGTTCGAATTATATGATGTTTATAAAATAAACAAACGAGTCTAATCGATTTTTTCTCTCCAAAAAAAAGAAAAACAAATCATTTATTCCACTTATTTATTGTATTTGAATCGATTTTGTTAATAAATTCAGAAATTTCGAATAAATTGAGCATTGGGTAGATTGTTATAAATAAATAATATATTTGTAATATCCTAATGAGTAGAAAAATCAGATTTTCTGACGTTCCGTTGTACTATTTAAACTTGGATTAGTTTTAATTTGGTTATTTATCCTCTGAAGAAGTAACTTGCACTAAGTCACGAAACGTCAGAAAATCTAATTTTTCTACTCATTGGGATATTACAAATATATTATTTATTTAAAATCCAGAAATGTTCAATTAATGTGTAGTGTAAAAATATCCATAGTTAGCTATCGTTTCCCAATATAATTTATCAAATGTAATATTTTGAAACACTTACTGATTCATTTATTTCTTATTGTTGTAAACGGTAGATTATGGATTTTAAATATTAGCAACTTGCATGAATTCTGAGAAAAAATATATAATAAGTACCTGTTAATGTAGGAAGGATAACTGCACAGAGATATATCGACTTTGATACATTGTACATATAATAAATGCAAATTTCGTGCAAAACAATCTATTAGGTGAAGTGTGAAAATATGATTCGGTGGATTTTTCTAACATCATAGTCAAATGTAGACAGAATATTTTTATCTGGATAGGATACTAACTATTGATGCTAAGACCAAACCCAAGTCGGATACACATTGGTCCATTTCCAACTATTCGGTGCTAGTGGATTGTATTATTTCTTACTTGATGTGTTGTATGGTCAGATATTTGAAGTATATTACCGTATATGTTCTGAGTCATAATTGAATTGTGCACAGTAGAGAACTAATCTGTCTCCTATGTGGCTACTGAGTTAGGAGGGACTCGAGGATCAATAGGCGTTATGACGTCCATTGTTGTCGACTCGTGAAATAGGTCACCGGTCCTACTGGTCTATAGGTAGGTTAATAAAACCTCTAATCAGAACAAATTAGCAATCCCAAAACAACAGATGGAATAAGAAAATACTGGAAAATTCTCCCATAAATTGTATATAGTCGCTTTTGTTATCACTACTCTTTCCCTCATTCAGATCTATTGGATTGTATCTTGTTCTCCATCAATTGTTTTTTTATATGGGACAAGTTGAGTGAGTTAGTGTTCAAGGAATGGCTGGCAGTGGCTAAAGTAACATTATTGTTGCTCAAGAACCCTTCTCATTGAGTTATCGTTATTGTGATTTCTGATGCCTTATCCGAATTCACTATATATTATTGATTAAACTGATTTTGGTTTCCAACATACTTTAGCGACATTGTCATAGGTGATTACAATAAAAAAACTGACCGGAAAATCAATAGTGATTTGTCGTATGGCGGAATAAATTGTTGAAAAATGTGGTTTTTTATACCACGTAGCATGAATTAAAATCGGGGTCAAAAACCTAACTCATCATCTGATGGCCTAAAATATTGATTTCTAGGTCAACCAATTCTTATCAGATAGAAATTTCATACATATAAAAACTAATGGGAGAAATAATATGCTGAGTTAAATAGTTGGTGATACTATCACTAAGCTCAGTAATATATAGGGCGTATGGGAGAATTTCATATGTGATACGAAATGGTAATGGAAAATCAAGTGATGAGAAGAGAATATATATGTGATCATAATGTGGCATTTAAGTAATCATGTATGTGTAGATCATGACCGTTATCATAAAAGAGTATTGATAAATTTATAAATGTATTGTACGAAGTGAAATTCGTTGAAAAAAGGTCTCTCACAATCACTAACCAGTAGATTGAGATTCATCAAATTACATGGTAATCATTCAGAATGTTTAACCTCTGTAGCAAATAAATAAATCCGCTTTATTTTTCAGTGACTTTTATTTTAATAAAGAGAACAAACCTGTTATTTTAGTCAGCGACTAATTTTCTGCTTAAATAGAACATATTTAATTTACCGAGGATTTTAATAAATCAAAACGATGTTAATTTGTGCCATACATGTGATTCTATCCGTTTAAAGTGTAGTAAGTTCTTCATTTTTTTCGGATCTTTGCTTACCGATCAAGTTATTAACTTAATTCATCCACTTCTTTTTGAATAAACTATTTCAAGTGATTTATTTCACTTTATTCTCAATTAATAATCAACTTCATCAGTGTCATGATTATTAGCATGTAAGGGATCAATAGTTCAAACCTGAATCTCAGCAGAAATTATTAGGATCAACAGCTTGCAGGTTTTTCATCCTTCAATACTATCCAATATACCATTCTGCATTTTAACCGAACAAATCTACCGAAATTCCAAGTTACTTTGAACTCGAGCGGTATCCCAGTCTACACATTCCATTTTGTGTAAGTCACATAGGCCTTTTACTCTAGTTGTGCCACATTTTGATGCCGATTAAATAAATAAACAAAAATATGTAGTTATTTACACTAGATTGTTTTACCTAAAAAGAATCTACAACATAAGAAACCCTATCCCAAGTCCCATCGAATGAAAGTTAATTTTACAACTGTGAATTTTGTTAGTTAAAACCGTAATATGAAAACACAAAAAAGCTAAAGAACAATATCGAGGGAGCATTAATATAAGTTAGTGAAAAAATAGCATAAACAGACTGAATACTGACCGATTGGTTGCGCTACTTTCTGAAATCTGAAATAATACCACATATTTTCATATGGTGAGTACACGGAGAATAAAAACATCATACTACTCCGCTTGTAGTCCTTGTAAAGTTATTGACGATCCCAAGATCGGATAAACTAGGAGCGTCGGGCACGAGGTCAGCAACCCCAACCCGTAAGAAACAACCTTACTGAAAAAGACGCTAACCAGAGAAAGTCTTTTAGTCTCTGCCTAGTCTTAGTTCGAAAATACTCATTTAGAAGATTCATAACACCTCATGGTGAAAGCTAGGATTCTTAGGAAGTCACCAGGCGATACCCCTTATAAAAACCAGACCAATAATTAACACAAGTAAATGGAATGTCTGAACAATGTGAGAGACCGGGAGGACCGGTCAAATAGCTGTGGAAATGAGGAGATACAACTTGATAGTGGTGGGAAATAAGTGAGACCCATTAAACCCAAACTGGACAGAAAGGATAAGCTTCGACAGAGGTACCGTTGTACTCTGGTCATAAAGAAGAAGATGCTTTGCACATACAAGGAGTTGCACTGATGCTGTCCATAGAAGCACGAAAATCACTTATGGCATTCGAATATCATGGGTCCAGAGTAATCAAAACATCGTTCTAAACGAAGAAGGAGGGAATCACAATCAGTGTTATCCACTGTCATGCGGCCGCAGATGACATCACCGGTTATGAAAATATCATGGGACGACATGGACTGACTGGGAGAAACGAACGAGAATGGTGAAGTTTTTGCAAATTTGCGGCCGTTAAACAAAATGGTTATAGATGTCGCCATATTCCCCCACAAAACCATATACAATGCTACATGAGTTTCACTGAATCACATCACAGAGAACCAGATGGATTATATTTGCATCAATGAAAAATTCAGATCTATGGAAGACGTGAGAATAAAGGGAGGAACTGACATAACCTCAGATCCTCAGCTGATTGTGGCCAAGGTGAAACTACATCTAAAGAAGCCCTGGACAAGTGAAGAAACAGCACTACAAAATTTTAATACAGCCTTCCTTCGACACTCTGACAAACTCTACGAATTCGATATAGGCCTCATCAACGGGTTACCAGCTTTACGAGATCTACTCAAAGAAGAGGAAACTACAATGGAGAACTGGGTAGGGATTTAAACGCACCAACTTGAACGTGCCACAACGTGACAAGCTGCAAGAGGCACCATCATGAAAAGTGAAACTCTATCGATACCCTGGACAAGGTTCAAGACAGGAAAAACAAGAAGACAGCAATCAAAAACAGCAATGTCGTGCACGGTTTACCTGATAGGACCGTCAACATAATCTAGAATCCATACGACGAACTACACTGCAAATTCGTGCATGGAGGACAGCTGACAGATGCGATCCAAGTGAAGATCGGTATTAGACAAGGCTGCTTACTAACACCCTTTTTGTTTCTTTGATTTGTGAAGACTGGATAATGAAGGCCTTCACATCTCAGAGGAAGCACAGAATACAATGGACACAATGGATACGGCTAGGTGATTTGAAATATGCAGATAACATAGCTCTTCTATCACATTCACACCAGCAAATGAAGGCGACGACAGTCAGCCAGAGTAGCAGCAATCTAGGCAGCAGTAGGCCACAAAATACACGAGAGAAAAAGAACGATCCTGAAATGCGACACAGTGCACCAAACCAATCACACTTAATGGAGAAGCTCTGGAGGGGTGGAAAGTTCTACGTACCTGGGCAACATCATCGATAAACAAGGATGATGTGACGCAGACATGAAGGCAAGGGTTGGCGAAGCAAGGGCAGTATTCCTACAATTGTAAAATGTCTGAGACTCAAAACAACTTTCAGCCAACATCAAAGTCAGAATCTTCAATACGAACGTCAAGACAGTTCTACTGTATGCAGCTGAAACTTGGACAACTAATACAACCATCATCAGAAAGGTACAAATATTTATAAACAATTGTCTACGCAAGAGATGTTGCGTCGAAGATCGGACGAAGACATGAATAGGGTGAATATAAACTGAAAAGGACTGTGCATGACAAGGTTGGCTGGAGAGTGGTTGTGGGCGGCCTACTTTCCTCCACGAGGGGTAATAGGAGTAAGTATGTAATTCAGTACGTTATTCAGGAATCCCTTTTTTAGTAAATGTGGCGATTTCTCGAGCATATATATACACGAAGTAACATGTACGACATCTGACTTCATGTATTGTAATAATAAATTTTTTTTTATATCCCATTCAGTTGAAAATTAAATAACCGGCTATTTATTTACTCTGAAGTTCCGTACATTAAGTCACGAAACGTCAGAAATACAATACTCAATATAAAAAAACATTTATCATCAACTTTCCATCTAATGTCCAATTTATTTGAAACTATCAAGTCCAACCTTGGCAAGGATACCTATAAATTTATGTATTTTAATTCCTATTGGAATTTCTTTAACCGGCTGAATTAACATCCAAAAAAATACTATAGTTCATAAATAGAGACTACTTGATCCTTCACTTTAAGTCATGGAATTTACAGGTGATAAGCTTTCCGTTATCACGAAGCAGTAGATAATTAGCTAAAATTTTAGAAATTCGACCAATGAGCTTCGATTTCAAACCATTTTTACTTATTCAAGTGTAGAAAGCTGGGTAGTATCATTAGTTATCATACAAATGCACAATGAAATACCAACTATATGAAGTTGTACTTGGTCAGTCAGTTGAATCATCAAGATAGTAATTTCTTGATTATCTGACTGACCTTGGTTGCTTCTAGGATTCCGAATCGTAATGTAATCCAATTAAACAGCTGTTGAACCGTAGTGTGGGACGCTTCAGTTTACATTGGTGAACTGATTGTTGCGAGGCAATGTTGAATACCGATTCAGAGAAAAAAGAAATAAGGTAAAAATAGTCATAATGATTGTTTTTACTTAGTCAGCACTAATACAACCCAATACTATATCATCGACATAATTTTCTAAGTTAGAGAGCTATATTTAGTTACAAACGAGTAATCAAGCTAGTGCCTGATGTATTATAATAATGAATATTAATAACACTAAACAATCGGCTAGTCACAATCAACACCAAACAGTGATTAATGGATAACTATGGTAATCAGAATTAATAATTTGTGAATTTGTCTAAGGTACTTCCTGAGTCAGCTGAACATTTAGAAAACATCAGATGAATATCAAGAAAACAAACATTCGGATATCAGCTGAGTTATCAATATTATTCAAAATATTAGACTTAATATCTACCACTTTAGATTTTATCAAAACAATCAATATATTGAGTTACGGTTTACATAATTGCTGATTAAATATTCTATTGGAATTTACTACTAAAAAGGTTACTTTTCTAGTCGTCTTTTTATCCGATTAATTTGGACGTTGGATGACCGACTTAGTATTGATTTGATTTCATTGTAAATAAAAAATAATGTTGTATACAAGGACTAGCAGATTTTCGTGATTTAAAATATCAACGGACAGCATAATTTTTCGAACAACTGATTACCAGAATTATAATGAAACTGTATGTAAAAAGTAAATTATGCAGACTTTATTGAGGTCGCTTTATCAAATCTATAGGTTTTAGAGACAATTGCTAATAAGTCCTTAAACATGGATACTACTCAGATGAAAAGTATATCGTCAGTTAAATAGCGATCGGAGACTCACTCAATGTACGGGTGAACTACACTTGTAAATAGCTAACTTTTTGATAACCCATGTACTTACTGTACATTTTCAAATGTGATAAAGATTTCCGTTTGTAATTCGAAATATATTGTTCAATTATGCCTCCCTGAGACTATCAGTCTTTATTACATACAGGCAAGACCTTGTCAAGATGAAATACTTAATCAATTGAGTTATTTAGCACACAGACGCCATTCATGGAAATAATTCAGATACTTCCCTTAGTTGTAGCTACTAAACGCTTCTTTCATATGATAAAAAACAAAAACAATGTTCAACAGTCACAAGTGGACATTAGTTGTAGTACCGACAAGTAGCTGGATCAGACCAGGGGTTTTTGATGCTTGACTATTTATACGAGCATAGTATTTTGTGAAATATTTGTTATCTCATCAAATTTGTGTGAGGGCTGTGATACTGCCCGGGTACCTAAACCGAAGCAGGTGGTTTTCTCAGGGGGCCACACCCGGAGCCTTTGACCTAAAAGTCTGACCCACAAGGCAGTGGAGCATCGTAAGGCGATGCAGTCCCATGGAAGCCGGTGACCAAGAAATTGGTTCATACGCCATTTGTTCCCTCAGGATACTGGAGCCCATGTGCATCATTGGTTTGGAATCAGGGTTTCGCAACCCCCTAGGTGGACTCCGTGTCCGTGCTTGACTAAAGAAACTGATACTCACATTCATTGTAATATCTGGTAACGACATAATAATGCCCCTGTCTTAAGGGAAAATAATTGAAAAGCCCAGAAAAAATACAATTGATAGCTGAGCAAAAGTAACGCAGTTAACCAAGTTAAACATCATAATAGACTGTGGACTATTTTCTGAAAAATCAATAGCGCTTTTTATCTAGTGTTAACTGAATCAATATTATGACTTTTCTGGGTTACCACAGTAACACTTACTATTGTGACCCTTTATACGTTAGTATTATTGTGACACTTGCAATATGGGAATGCCACGTAATTCATACCTATTTCCAATGGTTACTTTGCTTTGCGAAATAATATACATACTAAGATGTTTACTTATCTCACGATCTTCGCGTGAGACATAAAAGCTCCTTAGAAAATTTGTATTCATAAACAGTTTATCAATATTAAAGCGTGATCTTATACCAGTCGTTCAGTTTACCAGGTAGCATATATGTTCGTAACAGAAGAATCCATATTCGTTCTTACTTTTGACGCTAACATTATATAAAACACAACTTAATTATTTGGAATAGAACAGTAGGAATGAGATATTAATCAACCACAGCACTGGAAGATCTCTTTATCTAACAAGTAGGTTATACAAATATATTCAATATCTGCTACCATAACAGCAGATACCAATTACGGGATCCGTGACAACGCTTCTTTTGGTAAATTTGTTCACACGAAATTAATATACAAAGTTTGTATATTTTTAGATATAAATAACCAAATGATCGGAGAATAAATATAATAATAACAATGTACACATTGACAAATTTAACTACGACATAAATTTAAAAAAATCGACGCCCAGAATTATTCGATGAACTAGAAGGTGGTCCAGAAGTGTTTGAATGTCCATGTGAAGAAGGTATGTTATTAGCTGACATGACAAGTTTATTTAATTGTTGTTGTTGCTGTTGAAAAGCAGCAGCTAAAGTTGCAGATGTTAGATAATTTAATGAGCTTAGATCAGCTGGAAATGGAGTTAGTCCTGGATTCAAAGCAATAGAAGATCCAGTATTCGATATAGATGGTGAAATTGTTGAGTTTGAAGTTATCGATGTAACACCAGATGAAGATGAATTGAATTGTATAGATGTACTTGTATTGTTATTAAGTGAATTTCTTAAAGAATTATTTTCTATATGACGGCTACCTGTAAGACATTTACCAGTATTAGTTAAAGTAGGTGTGTTGTTATGAGATGATGTAGACGTTAGATTTAGCATAATGAGATTATTTGCATTAATTTGTTGTTGATTAGTGAACCTTGCTCCTTGGGTCGATGAAATATTAGCAGTATAATTAGGTGTCAATAACTAGAAATAAATGAAGAAAAAAAAACATAAAAATATAAAAGTATTAAAACATATGAAGCAAACATTAAATTTATGCACTTCGAATACCTATACTCAAAAGGCTATCCGTGCAGAGTTCTAATATAGATAAGCTTTATAAACAGCATAGCCTCTAAGATAATATGCTATGAATGAAACTTGAACAAATAGAGTTATTCAGATTCATAAATAAACGATCATTAGATCTCAAATCGCACAGGCGAGAGATCCGAAAGATAAGGCAAGTTTGGGTATACTTAGTATTATATATATACCTAGGCCTCGTATAGCACTTGAGTTCATCTAATGAGTCACCGACTTTACTACGGATTCTCTCTGTTCTTTCCTACTACCAATTTCATCGTTTTTGTATCTTATTTCTTCTGGGACTTGTGAAATGGTATCCGTGGTTTCTTGAAACCATGATCTTAACCCTGTGCGTATTTGAAAGGAAGTACCAAATTATTTATCTAATGCACAGAGATACTGACACAATCAGACACTAAAATAAGAATGTGGTTGAGTGAGGAATGTTGAATTTAGGCATAGGGTACCTGGCAAAGACGGTAAAATAGTTGATGAGGTTATTAATATACGTGTAGATAGTTAGGACATGTGTTATGTATGTCTAACCACCGGCTACTTTGACGAGTGATGTTTCCTAGTATAAGAGTAGGTTGAAGGAAATCTAAGGGTAGCCAAACCAAAATATGGCGTCAGTTTGTGAAAATATTGACTGTTGGTCTGAGCCACATCGGCAAATGCAGGCTACCTGGTCGGGGTCCGGATAATAATCGCGATCAGCAGTTGAAGACTTCGGATGAGATTGCTGAGAGTCATTCACAGTGGTGTAGTACACTCACTTTTCATTATTTTCTCTATCTTGAATTCCAGTATTAATTTATATATACCTTTCCAATCTGTATTTTAGGATCTTATTCTAAATGCTTAATCTTTTTCAACGTCGTTGTCATTTAGATATTTTGCTATTCATCTTGTTGACTCCATTTCGTCGTGCTAATTTATGGCAACTTGTGCCAATACACATGTGTCAGGCTGTAGGATGATGACTGACTGATTGACCCCGTGAAAACTCCGGAGGATTGGATACTATACTGTCTGTCTGCGCTACCAATAACTGTATTTCGAAATAAAAGGCTAGAGCTACTGTTTATTAAAGAGTTTGAATCTTCTGATTGTTAATATTAAGGATTGCAGTGAATCAGTTCCTATTGGCATATGTGCACCTTGAGAGGACTACCTCAGAGTTGCCTTCTATGTGTACACAGTGCGATCAAATGAAGTCTTCAATACCAACAATCGGGAGATTTAAACCATCATAGATACAAAGAGTCTGTATCTGAGTTGACCAGTTAATGATAGAAATGTCAAAAGTACATTTAAGGAAGAACTATCCAAAGGCTTAATGAGACATGCGGAAAATTCTCAGCCCTAGGTAATCTGGTGTTATCTTCATCCCACTGAATAAATAGCAGAGTGAGAAAAATGTTTGTAAGCGTTTATGGATTCCAATGTTTTTAAAACTAATAAATTATTAAAAACTTAAATGTAAACTAACGAATAATTACACAATGAGTGGTCAGTAGTACGGCAGAAAAACAAAAAGTGGTAAAGACAGAGATGATAGTTATGTGTGTAGCGATGTCCAAATTTCAAAATTCAGCAGTTTGTCCCTTAATCATCTAATGCCCCAAAATGCCCTGGTATGGCCGAGAGTGGGGTGAGTTCGCCCTCCCTCTCGAAATACTCTCACACGGCCACGCGTATACAGTCTCTGCCAGGAAAGTCCTACTCACTGCCTTCTCGTGGCGGGGGTGTTGTTTACGAAAATGAGAGGACGAAAAGCGAATGTCCGGCGCTATAACCGGATCCCAATTCTATGGTGCACATGGGCTCCAGTATCCTGCGGGAACAAATGGCGTATGAACCAACCTTTGGTCACCGGCTTCCATGGGACTGAATCTCCTCACGATGCTCCACTGCCTTGTGGACTAGACCTTTAGGTCAAAGGCTCGGAGTGTGGCCCCCTAAGAAAACCACCTGCTTCGGTCTGGGCACCCGGGCAGTATCCCAGCCCACTCACTAAAACTATGATGAACAATTTGCTTATGGAAAATATTCCTTTCTATCTGATTAACCTTGAAATAACTCGTACTATTATTATTATTATTATTGTTATTATTATTATTATTATTATTATTATTATTATTATTATTACTCTACCACGTCATTTATTCACCCTCTCTTATTCCTACTTTATATATGCGTTTCGACCTAGACAGCAGCTCACCTATGGTGAAAATTCAGCTTTATCTAAACGTTCCCGAGTCACTGCCTGGTTGAAAATTGTATGTTACTACCGAACATGAGTACTGAAGCAGTTTTTCTGAAACCGCGTGCACCATTCAAACTGGCTACCTTCAACGATCGCACACTTATGCAGGTCGGACTGGCTATGTCTTTGGAAAGTCTTAATATTGATGTGTGTTGTCTATCCGAGACCCGTATTCAAGACTCTGGTGAAGTACTACAAGTTCGCTCTCCATCTGTCGCTTCAAAAAGCTTGTTTTACGTGCGTTTATCCGGGGACCCTGTGGCATCTTCGTATGGTCTTGCTGGCGTTGGTGTCGCACTAAGCGCAAGAGCTGAGGCAGCACTAGTCGACTGGATCCCCATTAACAGTCGGTTATGTGCTGTTAGATTAGAAAGTTCCATCAAAGTGAGAAGAAATCGGCGTGAGAAACGATGTCTTTTCGTCATCTCCGCCTATGCCCCGACAGATTGCAGCCCGGATGCAATCAAGGACGAGTTCTACCATCAGCTAACTGTTCTTCTCCAGAAAGTGCGTTCGACAGATATTGTAGTACTAGCTGGAGACTTGAATGCTCAGGTCGGGCGTCTAGGCACAGAAGAGAGTCGTTTAGGTGGCCGATGGGGACTCGTTGGTCGCAGGACAGATAACGGGGAACGTCTACTGCAGCTATGCACAGACCACAACCTGTTTCTGGCTAGCACTAACTTTCGGCACAGTCATCGCCGATGTGACACCCGGCGTCCTCCTTCTGCATCTCAAGCCTGGACTCAGATTGATCACACTACGATCAGCTACCGCTGGCGTGGTTGTGTACAAGACTGCCGCTCTTTTTGGAGTACCTATCTGGAATCTGATCATGCTCTGGTCTGCGCCAATCTTACCTTACTTTTCAGTGGACAACGAAGTGACCGCCACCAAAGGATTGATGTTAGCAAGTTGGCTGCAACTTCTGTTGCTAGTAAGTACCGAACCGAGCTAGCTTCTAGGCTAGCTACCATTCCACCGAAAAGTATAGATGAGCATTGGTTGCAATTGCATGACGCCATGAAAATGGCGGGTCAAGTCTGTTATGGGTTCGCGAAACGTCCCGCTTACAAGCACTGGGTTTCTTCTGGTTCCTTACAACTCATTGAAGCCCGTCGTCTACTCCGGGTGACCGTGAGTTTGACCACAGACGAAGGATGTTACGTAATGAAATTGGGCAAAGCTTGCGTAAGGACCGAGAAGCTTGGTGGTCGGAGCGTGCCAGTGAGTTGGAAGCAGCAGCTGCATCTGGTAATTACCGGAAGCTCTTCCAACTCATCCGAGCCACTGGCAGCAAGAAGTTTGGTGTGAGCGAAACAATCTGCGAGGATGACGGAACGCCAATCACTAACATCCATCGACGTCTTGGACGATGGGCAGAATTTTTCGAAGGGCAGTTCAGTTCAACTGGCCTGCTGCTCCGGCAACATCGGTCAGACTGTCCTGCCCTCCATGGCCGGTGACGACTGATCCACCAAATGAGGCGGAAGTCCGCAAGGAACTCCAACTCTTGAAACGTTACAAATCACCGGGCCCGGACGACTTACCTCCGGCTCTTTTTAAAGATGGTGGTGACTTTCTGACTAAGGGACTGACGACGTTGTTTACAAAGATCTGGGAACTAGAGAGTGTACCAACGTCATGGAATGAATCGATAGTTGTCCCTATCTTTAAAAAGGGTTCACGTTGTTCCTGTAACAACTATCGGGGGATAAGTCTACTTCCGATTGCGTCCAAGCTATTGGCTTCCGTCATACTTCGTAGGTTGTTCAGGACCCGAGAAGGATTGACTCGCGAGGAGCAGGCTGGGTTTCGTTCTGGTCGAGGATGTATTGATCATATCTTCACCCTCCGCCAAGTGTTAGAACACCGCCATACTTATCAAAGGCCAACAATCGTAGTGTTTCTTCATATCAGGGCTGCCTTCGATTCGTTGGACATGACTGTTCTCTGGGATTGTCTATTGAAGAAGGGTGTGTCTGAGAAGTTTATTAACATCCTAAAAGCCCTATACACAAACACCTCAGGCAGAGTGAGAGCATACAACCACCTTTCTCCATTGTTCCATTCGAGCAGTGGAGTTAGGCAGGGTTGCCCATTCTCACCATTCCTCTTCAACTTTGCCATCGATGACATTCTGGAAACAGCTCTGATGGATGTAAGTAATGGTGGTGTGGATCTGTTGCCTGGAGAAAGACTTCTCGACCTTGAGTATGCGGATGATATTGTCTTACTGTGCGAGAATGCCCAAGCTATGCAATCCGCACTTAATCAGTTGGCAATCAATGTCCGTAGGTATGGTATGTGCTTTGCACCTTCGAAGTGCAAAGTACTTCTACAAGACTGGCAGGATTCTAATCCTGTACTCACTCTGGATGGTGAGCAGATAGAAGTAGTAGAGAAGTTCGTGTATCTAGGTAGCTGCATAAGTGCTGGTGGTGGTGTGAGTGATGAGATCAATGCTCGTATAGTGAAAGCCAGAGCGGCTTATGCCAATCTGGGCCACCTTTGGCGCCTTCGTGATGTTAGTCTGGCTGTAAAAGGTCGGATTTACAACGCGATGGTGAGAGCAGTTTTGCTCTATGCTTGTGAAACCTGGCCTCTCCGAGTTGAGGATGTTAGACGACTCTCTGTGTTTGATCATCGTTGTCTCCGAAGGATTGCTGGCATCCAGTGGCAACACCATGTCAGTAATGCAGAGGTTCGGCATCGAGTGTTCGGTCACAGAGACGATAATGAAATTGGTGTCACCATCTTGAAACACCGACTTCGGTGGCTTGGACATGTTCTACGAATGTCGTCCCAGAGAATTCCACGTCGTGCATTATTTGCCGACTCTGGGACTGGTTGGAAAAAGCGGAGAGGTGGTCAGTATATGACATGGTGTCGTGGTATGAAAGAAAGCTGCAAAGGGCTAGCTTCTGTTGTTCCTTCACGACTCCCTGGTTGGGGTCCGAGAGACGGTGTAACGCAGTGGCTAGAGACGTTATCAGATATGGCTAAGAATAGAAGCCAGTGGCGATCGTGCTGTAACCTCTTACTTTCTTCATAAAAAGTGTTTATATCTTCCTTAACTGAAAGATCTCTTCTGATTGTACCTTTCCGTTTCCCCCACCATTGTTCTCTCTCTCTCCCTTTTTTTTATAATTCCCCACGTTCATTACCTTTTTTTTTCTCTTTCCTCCTTCTCTTCAAATTATCATTGTTTTGTGTGGCGCATATATATTTGGTGCCCCTCTGTACCAATATTTATGTGTTCAAATAAATAAATAAATAAATAAATAATCATCTAATACTAAGTAGATCGCTGTTTTTATATTTTGCCTGTTCTGTTTTTGTTGCGCTTATTTTATTTTTATTTATTTATTTGAACACATAAATATCGGTACAAGAGGGCACTAAATATATGTGCGCCATAAGTCTCAAAATACTGAATGAAAAAAAGATTTCACCTGGTTTTTCCTCTGATTTTTGTTTTGTATATAAACAGTTTGTTTTTAGTTGGCTGGTTTCTTTTAGTTATACACACTGCACTAATAATGTAGTGTAGATCTTTTTATTAATAATTGTAAAACAATTATTCGTTATTCTTATCCTGGATATTGACTTTAATTCTATTGTATATTTGTATGTACAGGAATGTAATAAGTAATAAACTAACGTTCGATCCCATTTATGTTTTAATATAGTTAAGTTTAGTTTATGTATTTATGTTGAATATAAGAGAATACTATTTTCAGTAAATATCTTCATTTCATTCTATTTGTGTGTGGGCTGTGATACTGCCCGGGTGCCCAGACCCAGGGGGCCACACCCCGAACCTTTGACCTAAAAGTCTGACCCACAAGGCAGTGGTGCATCGTAAGGAGATATAGTCCCATGGTAGCCAGTGACCAACAATTGGTTGATATATCATTTGTTCCTTCAGGATACTGGAGCCCATGTGCATCATTGGTTTGGAATTAGGGTTTACCAACTTCTCTAGGTGGACTCACCATGTTCACCAGCCCGGTTAAAGCGCCGGACATTCGCTTTTTGTCCTCTCGTTTTCGCAAACAACACCACTGTCACGAGAAGGCAGTGAGTAGGACTTCCCTGGCAGAGGTTGTATATGCGTGGCCGTGTGAGAGCATTCCGGGAGGGAGGGAGGGCGATCCCTCCCCACTCCCGGCCATACCAGGGCATTTAGGGGCAAAAAATAGATAAATAAACGAATATAAGAACGGAATAAATAGTACGAAAGTGATGCTTGTATCTCGTTCTCTTTAAGATAAACTGTATAGTAATTGTTAGAATAATATCCCTTTTATCCAGTTTCTAATAAGATTTTGGCTACATGATATATATATATATATATATATATATATATATATATATATATATATATAAAATCAAAATTAATTCTGATGATGAATCACATGGATTATCTCATTGGTTCTTTATGATCAAGGAAGATTGATGCGAATTTCTCAAAATGTACGATTACTTAACTTGATGTCAATAAATCCGTCGAATTCGTATGTCTAAATTTTTGGAGAACAATATTCTTTCTTAAGTTGACTTCAGACCTAAACAATAAGCAAATATGAGTAATTTTTCTATCTATCAACAAACAATATACTTCATTTTGGTATTTGCTCCTTTTGTCCATTTGATTGCTACTGCTTTTTTTACCTGGTGCCCAATTACTTCCATTATTTTCATTTATTGGTTGTCTGTTATGTGTTTGAAATAGTCATTTACTTTGAAACGGAACAATACAGTTTCACACGTATGCATTCACCTAATTGAAAACGTTTACATTCAACTGAATTACCAAACATTCTCCATATATATATATATATATATATATATATATATATATAATGTAAGAGGTAAGAGAAAATGCTGAAGGTATACATAGAATTATTATTGTCTTGCGCTGATATGAATTGAACCATATTGGGTCGCAATACAATCTCATTATTTTACATTGTTTTTGTCTGTTTGTCCGTAATTTATTAGTGGCATAAATCGAGAGAGTTTATTTCAGGCAAAAACTAGTCTAAGATATTATGGGGTGTAAAACCACACACGATCGAATTTTAAAAAGTTGATTTTTATGTTCAAACCTACTAAACTAACATTAATTAGCATCTGTAGCAAGACTTGAGGGTATTAACTTTAATGAAAGTGAATTCGTTTCTTAATGATTCTTCGAAAGGCATCGCTCAGGAATAGAAATGAAACCTGATGGAAGATATGAGCAAGCAGTTTTAGGGCGAAGTTTCCAGTAATTAGTTGCTTGAAAAGACAACAATATCCAACTTAAGAAGCAAGCACAAAGCCAGGTAAATAAGTTCGAACACATAAACTGTGTAAATGAACTCACATGTGAACTTTCCATATTTTGTGCACCAGAAGGACCACGTGCTGAACTGTAATCAACCTGTGTCATATACTTCGACAAGTTATGCTGTTGCTTTTGATGAGCTTGCTGTTGAAGTTGAATTTGCTGAGCAGATTGTCCAGTAGTAATGCTTCCTCTATAACTGATTGGAGCTGGTGGTAGTAAAGGACTACCAGATATAGGTGTTGATGAAGGAGTAGAAGTAGTTTGAGAAATATCCAAATCTGAAGTGTTACCACTCAGTAATGGAGATATTAGAGGATTTGAAGCATTCAGTGAACGTAGAATTTGATGAGCTTTCTGTAATTGTTGATTACTGGGTAAGACATTTTGTTGGCTTATGTGATTTCCACTATTATTATTGTTGCCGGCAGCAGCTGCTGCTAGTTGAGCTAAGCACACTTTTGCGGTATCTAGTGTGGAGCTGGCAAAATCAAGATCTGCAAAAACAAAGTAGAATCAGGAAGTAGATACCTTTGATTTATATGGAGTTTAGTGTGATTCCTATTACAAACTTATATTATTACAATTCATGGAACTGACACATTTATTAGGAATTACTAATACAAATATACTGAAAATATTGGGCCAAAAATGACTCATAAGAATTCAATATTCGACTGAATTGGGGAAGGTCGACAAATGAATGCCGAACTTTTTTCAATTGCCCGAATTTCAAAGCAAAGCTGATCAATATGTTATAACTAAACAGGAAGTTTCGCAAAACTATAATCGTACTCTTTCCGAAGAAAACTCATTTTCAGCTCGCTCATGTTTTAAGTGAAAGCCAACTGATAAAATAATAAAATCTCGTCGGTCAGATTACAGTTGACTGAATTGATTTAAAGAGTGAGTGATTTTTCTATTAAAATTAGCATGAGAAAAGTAACCAAAATGGTTAATCTTTTCACTAGCGACAGTTAAATAAATTGTAGTAAGCCATCAGTATGATTTACTAATTTACTGAAAGTAAGCGACAAAAAATGATGAGTAGGAGTCATTTATCATGGAGACTTAATTCACATTATATAAGTATAGCAGTGACTTCGCGGTTAAGATGTTCGACTCTTGGTCACTTTTCCTCAGTCTACTTCGGTTTGGGCTGTTGGATGGTACCATTGGCCCCAATACTTAGTGTGGCTTATTAACAAGTACCTGGTGAATGAGTTTACTTACTTTTTAAAAACTCATTTTTCTTTTGCAAAATCGAATAAACATAATGTATAAACATTTGAAATTCAGTTCCAAAATAAATATCCCAAACATATCTGACGACGTAGGATCATAAATGCTTAGAACTTGGTCATGTTTTCTGCTTAAACTGTGCAGGATATAACTTTTTATGAAGTTAGACAAAGTGTCACATTCATAAGGAAATTCATGACCATAATTGAATGCTTATTCAACTTACTAGGATTATGATGAATGGATACTGAAGGGTTTTTGGACATATTGGCTGACTGAATTACGTTTTGATGATAAGATAAGTTTGAGTGTATGTTTCCCGATGAAAGTGCTGTCATAGTGTCACGGTTTTGATGACCGTCTGGGACGGAAGGAGATGCACGACTGCTGAATGTAAAATTTGGGACCAAATTTCCACTTGATATTGGCGGTGGATTCGATGATAGATGTGCTGGGAGGGAACATAATCCTGACGCAGCAAGAGCAGCAACAACTTCAGCAAGGCTAACAGGGGAATTGGGATATGCTATTCCTAAGGAATTTCCTGTAAGAGAAGATGAATTCGCCAAGGAAGCAATCACATTGAAATACGCAGCTGCAGCGGCTGTGGATGGAAAACCCTGTGAATATAATAAATAGCTATTTACAATTCAGCTTCATGAAGCCCAATCAAAAATACAGATTTTCAACAACGATTAGGTAAGAATAATCATAAATATAAAGAATATGGATACATGTAGACTGAAAGACTGTTTCGGGGTAGTTTTTTCGACTAAAAAGCTGATACTTTCCAGTGGTCTGGACAACTTAGATGTATTACATACATCTAAGAAGACGATGAGTTTGAAAAATACTGAGACAAATGTGGGAATATATAAATTGCTGACGTAACCACAATACTATTATATGGTGAGTTGCATTTCTATGCATTTGATTCGGGTAGGAAATAGGTTTCATGAATGAGAAACAAAAATAACCTGATACAATTGTACATCTGACTACAGAAAATGAGTATGAAATAAATAACAAAAAGGGGATATTAGGAAGAAATATGTGAATAAACAAGGAGTTAATAATTGGAATACAATACGATCCTTAACATGTAGAGAAATACCATTGAGGAATGCATTAAAATTTGAATACTTCCATAAAATGTTATGGTACGGTAGGTGAAGTAGAATTCAGTAAATCCCGAAATACTGTGACTTGGTCACATTTGAATATTACTTTCATGTTTTATTGTATGGTCTATGGGGACATTCAGCTTGATCGGTAAACAAAACATGTTTACAGAATTCGGAGATCTTGGATGCCGAAATGGAGTTGTAAATGGGCTTTAGAATCTCAAAGTAACGAATCTCATCAAACCCTACACATGTTACTGGGTTCTACAAAAAAAACATCTTATGGAATTTCTTAACTCGGATTTGAATTAAACCTATCAGCTATAAAACGGTCTCCAAAAATTGCGACAAATGCACTTCAAAAATTCACTCATATTCGCTTCGGGAATTCAAGACCAACAATTTTGTCGGTATATTTGTTATATAGAACTATATCATCTGGGTACGGTAGGTTGATGAGTAAGGAAATGAATTTTTGAGAAGCAACGGGATTTTATCAATATCAAACCCGTCAGGGACAATATTACTCACACGACAAAGCAGTTTATGTCATCAACTGTTCTATTCCCTTTTATCAAACAAGTTATCCACCAAAAATTTTTGGTATGACAGGGCACTGAAAACAATAAGCCATAGAAATGGAAGTGGTAAAATCGTGGTGAAAATAGAGGTCATGCAATAAATAAACTGGAGTACTATCTATTATAAAGTACGGAACAATCAAACATATAGACAAGATAGATGCACTTTAGTCGACATTTCATCTTACTTACATGAGAATCTAGTGGAGTACTACACGACCGTCGGTGGCACATATTTCGAGCCATGTCTGTTAAGCAACTTAAGGCACTGGGTTGTGTAGTATCTAGAAATCCATCTAGCGAGTAGTCAAAGATCAACAGCTGTTGGACCTATACAGTTAATTTTACATCACTGCGCTATGTTGCAGTGAAATTTCTGCTTTAGTTACGCGTCTCAAGTCGTCACAAATATCAATCGCTGTGAAAGACACTAGAATGCAATTGGTCGATAAGCGAATAAGTGCTATTTCAGCAGCTTGCAAGTCATCACAGCTACATTTCATAGATTCAAAGGTGCAATTTCTCATGTATTAAGATTTACGTATCCTAACTGTCAAAAAAGTAGTAGAGCTGAGCTCTTGGGTAAGAGGTACTTATGAACGTTTGCATAAGCACCTATATCAGCAATGGCTTTGGTACAAGTGGAACAGGAATCTCAGAAGCCAAAATGTCTATTGTTATTTACGAAATTGAGAGAACAAAACGAAAATTTCCGGTGGATACAGATGATCCATCTACGGGAGTTGGAAAACCCTGATCCCAAACAGGTGGTGTACATGGGCTCCAACATCCTAGAGAGACAAATAGCGTGTGAACCTATTGTTGGCCACCGGCCACCATTAGAATCGCATCTCCTTACGTTGCTCGTGGACTAGGCCTCCATGTCAAAGGCACAGGTAGTGGCCATCTAAGAAAACTACTTGTTTCGGTTTGGGCGCCCAAGCAGTATCTCAGCCCTCACACAAACCGAATGACTTATTTGGCGCATATCTACTTGGTGCCTCTTTGTACCAATGTTTGTGTTTAAATAAATAAAAAGTATTGTACAATAAAATACAAGGTTAAGGAAAATGTCACCTGGCCTAAAGATGTTTCAATCTGCTGACGCTACTAATCGATAAACTTTTCCTCCGTTTCTTCAAGTAGGGAGTAGTTTTATTGGGATAAAAATCGGCTCACGTTACATTCATTTTTGGAGGGACGGGGCAATAACCTAATTAACATTCGGCCAGTATTTCATCATTCGGCAATCATCCATTTCTTGAAATAGTCTATGGTGACCCTATAGGTCATATATTTGCGATTTTTGCATGGCGCAGAGTGTGACTAAACTAATGTGTTTGAGGTGAGATGAGGAGCACTATTATACACACACGGTTTTAAGACTAGACATACATTAAATGGTTTTGGAGAAATAGGCGAATGACTTATAATTCGATTATCTACCCATATATTCCTAGTCTTAGAAAATGGGCAGCGAATGAGCTAACAGGTTATACAAAACTATGAGTTAAAGTAAACAAACGCTAACCGGATCAGATGACGGCATTGACCTTTGTTGTGCAGCTACGGCAGCCGCTACTGCAGCCATAGTGGCTGACTGATTATTTGTTATTGATGTCAAACTTTGCTGCATACCTAGTCCCGTTTGAGTTGAAATTGTTGTATGAGTCGATTTAGACCCATTCAAGCCAAATAAAGAAGGATGATGCGGTCTGTGAGGAGACTGAGAACCACTCAAGCTTTCAGAATTTATACTAGATATTGATGCAGATCCATTAGAATTCAAGTTATGCTTTGGCAGAGAGGCATGTTGAACAGCCTGTGGTTGCATTGGCTGTCCTGTAGGTAATGTAGTTTGAGGCACCGTAAGCCGATTTTGCGTACTAGTATTGTTTGGTTCCAAACCGAATTGAGTAGGCGGCATACCTGCTAAGTAAGCCATAGTTTCGCTGACGAGAAATAATCTCGACTAAAAACACCTTACCTTTTTTGTTTTTCACGGAGGCTTGTTTCCTCGCTTGCGATTTGTTTTAGTCGCTGAAATAGCTCGTTTCTTCTAGATGTAAGTTCTTCTATGCGTTTACGAGTTACCAAAATCTTAACTCCCGTGTCAAACTTTTAAATAACCGTACCTCTTTCTTAGTATTCTCTAAATTCTCCGTATCCATTTCGGCTTGTCGTTTAGATTCTTCCCTTTCACGTCGTAAACGCTTTACAATTGCATCTTGTGCTTTTTCTAAAGAATACCCAATTGTTAAGGTTTTCGTTACAAGTACCTTCTTGTTCTCGTTTTCTTTTACTCATTATATATTTCTTCAGTTTCTGGTACATCGCTTGGTTAAGCTTATGTCTTTCTATGTTAACAGTGTTCGGCATTTTTAGAGCAACCTTGAGTCTCAATAATGGCGGGTCAAGACGAACAGAGCCTGTCAGTTCAACATTGTACCCGTGTCTCTTTATCGGCAGAAGAGCGTTCCGTTATGCTAAGTATGTATAAAACCACTTAATTTTGCATTGTTTAGGTCCGTAATTTAGTCTCACTCGTTTATTTTGTCAATGATAAGTCGCTTTTACAGTTTTATTAATTATATTAGTCTAGTCAATAGCTTATGGTAAAAAAAGTCACTACATGGGTCTGATAATGTCACACTTTTTCTATGAATAACCATATGCATACCATTTACCATATTCCCATCGCCGAGGAAATGTATTTCAGTTTCGTCTTACAGATTGGACTGTCTGAACAATTATGCGGTATATAAAATACTATAGTATGTAACACAGGATTTTGAGAAAAGACGGCAAAATTGGCGTCATTGTTCAAAATAATGGAAAAATTAAAGTCAAAAACCAACTTTAAATAGATATTTTACCAATGGCTACGACATTATAAAGTCTATCTGGTGACCGAATAATTGACAAGTGATATAATTCTTCAATGTGTAACCTAGATGTCTCTATTGTTGTATTGCCTGAATAAAATTAGTGTGAAAAACTGTTCAGGCCGCTATTAAATATCAGCGAAATAATCTTTAGAGGGTAAACAATATATTTTAAAGGCATGTTTACTAGTTTGATTAATAGTCTCATTGAAAAAAAACTGAACTCCAGAAGAAGACTGAAATACTCTTGAAGATGGGGGTTTTATGGAATATTACAAAATTTGTGCAACCGGAGCCTTGATTGCTGAATTGTCACGTGAAAGATGACAGCGCTCATAAATAAACGGTGCTTTATCACCGTAGAAATCTATGAGTAGTTTAATGACGAGGTCTCAAACTGGTTAAAAATGATTTTAGGTAGCCTTTAAGATAAGCCGAGATGCACTGACTTGTGTTGTCGTATGTTGAGTGATCTTTCGTGCCTATGATGTATTGAATAGTGAATTAGACATCATTGTCCTACTATTTTCTTCCGTTTATAACTAATTCCTGCGAGGATTGTTCAGTAAAGTTGAATAATCCAAATAAGTTTGTCTAAGTCTGGAGCTTGATATCTCAACTTGAGCTGTGAAATGTTGCAAATTACTGTTGTAAAACACGGTATCAGAACCTTCTTTTGACACACCTGAGGTAAGTTGAATTTTTCAGCATTAAAAGTCGCGATAATACAATACAGAAGAAAAAATATGACAGGATAGTGAGTAGTTCAAGACAGAATGAAGAGTTAAATGAAAAAACAATATGAAGAATTAGATCTATATAACTGTTTAGCCCTTGCTTACGTTGCTAGTCAATGTATATTTATGTTATTTACATGTCACATTTTTTTCCTAGAGCTTGGTGTTTAAACAACTTTATCTTGCTGTAGCATGTAAATGCTATTAAAGCTTGCTAACAAACTATCAAAGCTGATAATTAATATAGATGACCAGTTTTTATTATCGATTGAGCTAGTAAGTTATGAGTACTAACCAATATAACGTCACGATAATACATATAAGCATTAATCAGAAGATTATTGGAATAATGTGGAAATATGAATTAACAATAATAGGTTGCGTTTCTTTAGTCGGGTTTACACCACCTCGTCGCGTCGTAACAATTACCAATACATGATGGAGAACAAGTTTAGGCTAGACATAGAACAATATATTTAGTATGAATAAAAGATATGAGGTAACATTCAACATGGACCACGCCTGTATGGTCGAGCCATGGCATCCGACCAACTAGAATTCATTCAATTCATTGCTCCCGCCTTCTCCATCGAAAGTTATTTCTCCGCGTTAAATGTTGTATGTCTTTTTCCATATTGTCTCGTGTGGGGGCCCAATGCCACTACAGATCCAAGTACACATAGACTCTACCAGATCATATGTCTCCTTCAAAACAGAGACTTGAATGAATCAGTCTGCAGACAAAAGGGAACTTGGTTTCGATAACTTCACATTAGTAAGAACTGGCAGAATCAATGAACTTTGAGGAGGAATATCTACTTTTATTATAAACAATATCCCCCCAATCAACCAATAAAGGGGAAATAAAGGCGAAAAAAGGGGAAATAAAGGGGAAAATGCTTTGGTAAAGAAAGGGGAAATTTAGGGGAAAACGCGCCAAAATGTCGCCTTTTTCGCCTGTCTGGGGGAAATAACGCGAATTTCCCCCTTTTTGTCGCCTTGTCGCTAAATTGTCTATTTTTCGCCTAAATATCCGCCGAATTGTCTACTTTTCGCCTAAATTTCCGCCGAATTGTCTACTTTTCGTCTAAATATCCGCAGAATTGTCTTCTTTTCGCCTAAATTTCCGCCGAATTGTCTACTTTTCGCCTAAATATCCGCAGAATTGTCTACTTTTCGCCTAAATTTCCGCCGAATTGTCTACTTTTCGCCTAAATTTCCGCCGAATTGTCTACTTTTCGCCTAAATATCCGCCAAATTGTCTATTTTTCGCCTAAATATCCGCCTAATTGTCTACTTTACGCCTCAAAATAAATGCACACAAAATTGCGCGTTTTTTATCCAACCTTAAAATCGCCATTGGCACTACCCAAAAGTTCTCCAAAATTCGCCTTTACTTCTACAACAAACCACAGCGAAAGTGCAATGGATGGGAAAAGCGCTATATATGTTTATATATTTTTATTTCAAAGGAAAAGCGTTTTGTTTTACAACATAATAGCGGAAGCTTGAGCATCAGTCGTTTAGCATTTCATTTGTAATTCCAAATTCGTCGTGCTTTGAGTTCTGCAACAGAAGAAACATGTGATGTCTTATTTATAACACATGTGCATTTAATCGAAAGTTCACTGACAATGAGTAAGAATTCAAGATCTCTAAAGAAAAAATGTTTATTAAAAATTAGGTACAACATCAAACAAAGTTACACCGACTACATTCTTCAGCAACGTTTGTTCGGTTATTGACAGTGAAAACAGTCGTCCTGTGAATTCTGAATAGTAGAAAAATGAAAAGTCAAAACGAATTCTGAAAAACATGGCCGAAGACACAGAAAAGTACTTTAAGCTAAACTTACGGTTATGTTCGTTAAGACTGTTGACTGCAACTATAAAGAAGTAGGGAAATTATCACTTTAAATTAGTACATACCTGCTCTTGCTTCCGTCGATTACGCTTCATCAACTTGTCTCTGACGTCATGGAAATAACCTTGTGTCACGATGTCGTAAAGCTTCGCAAGGTCTTTTTCATTAACGGAGGATGACAAGAAGCGATTTGTCAATGCACCTGAAGTTTAATTTATAAGTATAGGTTACTTCGTATGCAGCCATAAAACCGACATTTCTGAAGTGCGCGCTTTGAAGAAGTGCCCAGCAATGTGAAATTACTGGCCACTTCAGGTGTCATGATGTACGACAAAACGTAACGCATTGACATTTTAGGGTCATCACCCATTAACCTCGTCAGCATCGCCATCTGTTATACAAAGATGTCAGTAAATTAATGTTGCCGACTTACAAATCTGTCCCTCGTTTCCTTCTGCTGCAACCCAGTGTCCAGCATCTGCAGTTCCTCTTCCGATGACAAAGGAAACTGCTGACTTGATACTCCGCAATCGAATTGATGCGGATGATCATGTTCACTAAACTTCGCTAGTAGTACCTTGACATTTGTACTCAAGTCAGTAATTGCTGAAGACATGTTTTGCATTGTCTTACTCAAATCAGCAATAGCTGACGACATGTTCTTCAAGGTTGTGTGCAACCTATCAAATCTTAAAAACGTCAATTGATGGTACAGGTGACTTACTGGCCCGCTGAAGCACAGTCTACATGCTTAGATTCCACTGTTGATGGTGATGTTTCTAATTGTGTAGAACTACTTCATTAACATTTACATAGAAATGAAACTTACTTGGCAATTGGCGAGACAACTTTGTCGAACAACCGAAACTTCGGATAATGCACTTGGCTATTTCCAGCCTGCATCTCGGCCACATCCATATCGACTGAATTGTAAAGAAACCCTTCTTTACGCTTCAATGCACCTCTAAGAAAAGTTAGTAATAAAAATGTACAGACCTCTTTGGTTTTTCCGTGTTTAACGGCAATGTGTTCTCATCCGTTGACGTGTTATTGCGATGCTGCTCCAGTATTTGTAGGGACACTAACATGTCCTTGGCAGACTGCAGAGAATCTACAGTAAACTATAGTTTAAATGTATTTTACTCACCAATTTCCTGAATAACTTTGCACTTCAGAAGTGACCAACTGTCATCTGGCTTATCGCAGTTTCGGAGGTGTATGTCCACCAGCTCCGTTGGAAATAGGCAAAGGTCTTTGCCAAAAATCCATTGCCTGGCTGCAATCATAAGTTTTTTTGGCTAGGAACGTCAACAATGACGTATTGTTTGCTAGCGGGCTAAATATAAAATAATCGTTAATGAAATTGTTTACGGCGATTAATGAAGCACAAATACAACGAAATACATTCACAGTATAGTATGTAACAATGGAACTATCACAGAATTATTGATGCAATTAATGGCTATACATTTACAGTCAATGTCCTTAAGCGATATCAAAGTGTGTTCATGGCTAACTACGGAGCATATAAATATTCCTATATCACTGGACGGGAACGGATCTTCGAAGTAATTGCGTGGGTCAGTGAAAGGCCGAAATTTTAGTAGTCCGTCGTCCCGTATATCAGTAATTAATCCAGGTTGTCCCTGAACTACTACCACGTTATCAGGCTTGAATGAAGTTATTTTAGTATTATTAAAAATAATTTCTTGTCGCTTGGAGACCTTAGCGGTGATAGGACTACTGTGACTTGATTTAGTAACTTGAAGCCTATCGCAGAATGACATTCTCTCAGCATAACGCTGAGCTGCTTGCTTAGCAACTGCGTACCCGCTGTGCACAGAACTTTTTATTTGTCTCATGTAAGATTCGAATGGAAAGGCTGAAAAGCAATCTAAAGGTGCATGTGCATGAACGTCGTCAGGAAGGTGCTGTAACAAATGCACATTATAAACTAAGTTTTCAGACCCATAACACCATTCGTATTCCTTAAGAAAATTTTTTAAGTCTGTTTTGACAGAATCTACAACGGTTTTATGTAATTTAGGATGTGCAAGCAGATAAATGGATAACGCCATACGCCGGAAATTAAGAAACAGAGGTTGCGGCAGTGCTTTTTGAAGAATCACTGGTCCTAAATACAGAAGGAACAATCTACATTCCGAAGCTTTCCAAACGGATACGAAGTCTAATGTGCGGCATTTGCGCTGAAAGTCGCACGGAGTACTAGCCACGCAACCAGATATTAAATTGTTTATGTCCCTAATTGCACATGAGTTCATGTTAAGCAGTCTTCTGTGTGCAAATTCTATCCAGAGATTGGCTAGCTTTTTGGTGACACCTAGGTACACCAAGTGCATAGGATCTAGAGGAAAAGTTGAGATCATATTAATTGAAAGCGTTTCCATAATTGAATGGCCTTGATGGTGAATAGATTGAGTCTGACGACGAAAGCTGTCATCCGTTCTTAAAGTATATTCACCATTTGGAAATGTCATTCTGCCCTCAAGACGTCTACCCAGTACAGTACAACGATCGCAACCTGCCTTGGCATTGTGATTAACTGTGTACCTAATTGCAGAACGAGCAGGTGCGTCACATATTACACGGGACAACTGAATAGTTATGTATTTATTAAACTTAGTACTAAACAGACCCACATCAGTCATTTCTTTTATTTCAGAAATGGTGTCAGCAGATAATTTGTTGAATTCTGCCGGTTTACTATTCCCTCCGTAGATTCCTATCATGAACACATCACTACACCTAGGGGCTATGATCTGTCCTAATATCGGCCATAATTGTTGATTTGAGCTTCTAGACATAGATAGTCCATCTACATTAATATGAAAATGTAAAGTATCAAAATCATAATTACACAACCAAAGTTCAACATATCTTAGCAGATTGGTTTTCAATCCGATGTGATAATAAACCCCACTGCTAATGAACTGTGGCTTGACACTTGTACACGTCCGCAGAATGCTTCTGATGCTCCTTGGTAAGTCCGGAACAAGGTCTCTTAATTCATTCAGAATTCTATCAGAATCACTGATGCTGAGAGAGGTGTTCGTAATTAATGACATCAAGAAGTTGTTGATTTGGTCTTTGCGATTAAGGGACTTTTGAGAGCATAAAGTAACGTCAGTAGATCCTACAAAAAATGTATTCGCGTATTAACTTTATATACATACCATTATTATCTGGAGCCCTTGGATAACTGCAGCTAGTGGATGGTGTCATATTTGGAGTCTCATTACTAGTAATTTTTCTGTCCACTGCTTTCAATTAAACGTACACTACATAGAAAGTCACTTACCTGTGATTGTGCTTTCACTAGCCGACTCACTAAATGAAAGCAAGTTATGTTTTTTCATGAAAGCTATTCGTATTTTATTCCATCGTCTGTTATAAGTCGATCTATGACAACCAAGAACGCTTGACAGGTTAATAGTTGCCCTTCGTCTACGAGCTCTATCGGTGACTTCAATGGAACTAATGTTATTGGACTGACAAGGTAGTAAATTGTAATGAACATGAAAAACGGAGAGCACGTCACTCACTTGCATCACGTTAGTTATTTGTGTTGGATACCAAGCATGTCCGAACACTTTAGCTAAACAAAGATTAAAGTCAGTGAATATGAGTGTCGGCCTAATCACTGCGTTCGTATTTTCTTAATTGTTTTCATGACAATAGTGATGTTTCTTTCATAATCTCTTAGTTATTTTTTTTAAGTTTATGAAAACATAACAACTGGAGGTGGCATATTCAAGAACTATACGTAACGTATTTTTGTCTACAAATATCCCCTAAATACACGCTGTAAAGGCGAAAAAGCGACATTTCCCCTAAATAACCGACATAAAGGCGAAAAAGTGACATTTCCCCTTTATTTACGCTTTCGTCCCCTTTATTTCCCCTTTATTGTTTGATTGGGCCCTTTACCATTACTGATAGCATATTCTTTAGAAGTGTAATATGCTGAATATTATTATTATTAGTGGTTTTATTCAATATTATATTTTTGGTACGGTATAGAGTTCACAGCACAAAGTATTTCAACAAGTTTCCCTTTCATATTGCTTGATCGGTTCCGTGCGATAAATATTGAGTGGTCGCCAGTGAGATGTTAGCGGTTCAAGAATCGACATCTCATCAATGTTTATCCTTTCTGATGCATATTGCCAGTAACCATGATGTCTCTGATTAAGCTCTTTTGCAACATGTACAGCGAAATGTCGTAAACTTTTCACAAACGCACTTGAACAGGTTATGAGACTAATAAGCATAATGATGTGTTAAAACAAACAATAAAACAGATAACTTGTTGAAATATCCGAATGGCAGGAACATGTGGCCCAGATATTCAAGCAGGCCGCCGCAGTTGCCGCAAAATTTCTTTGCGAGTTGTATCTCCAAAACAGGTACGAGATACAATACTGAAAACTATTGTCCTGCAAACCGAGCCAGTTGCTGTTTTGGTCATATTTCTGCGTTGGACAAGTTGTCATCGAGTATTTTGAAATTTCTTAGTACTCGCTTTCAGAAAATCAAGTGAATAAAACGAAACTTTAAGTGGTTCAAACGGTTCTGGATGGAATAGAGGAAGCTACCGCTTAACAAGCCGGCATGGGCTCTAGGGTAAGCCATGGGTTTTCGCACACCTGTTACATGTTGTCGTGAATTTTTTGTGTCGTTGTTTGTCAGGCTTCAACATCCTTTTTTCCATTACACATCAATTTTCGTAATGTTTGTGCTTGTTAGATAGTTGTTATTCCAGTTTATTAGCAGTTTGACGTGTCTATTCCTCACCACCTAAGTGAATCTTTAGTAAGCCTAATATGGTTATTTGTAACAATACAAACTCAAGTCAGCAAAACTCACCGTTTTTCAAGTCAAAAAGTAGATCAAAAATTGATTTTTCATGAAAATAAGCTTTAAAACGTAATATATCAGGTTCACCTCCTTGATTATGGTGGTGATGTTTTTGCTATAGGGTTCACGAATAAGTTTCTGTAAACAGAATCCACAATCACTGACCAAACTCTGAACCAAGTTATAATGCATATTGTGGAGTATTATCTAAATGGTGCTTAAAAATTTTTTCTTAATACTAAATGTCTAGGTGAAATACTAGAAGGATTAGAAAATGAACAGCTCTGTTTACATGAAATAAGAAACTTACAGGTTATTTGTAACCTGCTAGTGAAGTCATAAATATACTGAAATCAGAGTTTTAAGGCAATATGAGCTTTGAAACCATTAACATTTCGTTTACATCATAAACGTGTTATAAAAAAATGCCACAAAACTGTGAAGCATCGATAGTTATTTGATGGGGATTTGAAATTCCCAGTCTTTGATACGACACAACTCTAAAATCAAATAACAACTGTTAATGAGTTAATTCTCGAATTCCTACTCCATTACAGACTGACTTGGCATAGCACTCATATCTCCTTTGTGCCACATTAATTAGTCACATTTTCCTCATAAGTCGAACCATGTCTGTATATTGTGATCATAGTAACTACAGAAATCTGTAAATAACACTAATTTATGATGTGTCTCTTCTAAAGATTATCAATGAATTTTTATTAACGCAATCTGAAATCTCCAATGAATAGCACTGTTTACAAATAAGAGACTTATAGGTACACTCTGTTACCTGATATTTGATTAACTTATTGAATTTGATACTGATAACAAAGTTTAATTTTTTGTCTCAAGACTGGTTTGTTTTTTTTTCAGAATAGTATGAAGCTTATGGAGTTTATTATTACGGAAGATCATGTGGAAAACCGGTTTACAAGTTTACGATAACTGTTTTACATTGCCTACTGCCATGTTCATTCATCTAATGAATTATTTAGATATAAATATAACAACCATACTCAGTGTTTTACATTACAAATCCTGCATGTTCTAACGAAACTTCGAAACTAATGCAGTGGTACAAGTTCCTAATTCTCACACAGTTATTCGTTAAAACTATTGATATGCCTCGCCATGAAAGAATGAAGAAAACGAAAATAAATATTGAGAAAAAGTTTATTGATATGTCATGACTACTAAAGTAGAAAAATAAGTTTACAAGTTGTATATATAGTGAGGTCAAAAATAAAACCACAAAGAACTTTTTATCATGAACGTGCTGTCTAGTTGTTGATAATTCTTAAGTAAAAATTGTAGACTTTTCTCTCAACCTGTTTCGCAAATTGTTCACCATATTTCTCAATAATTTGTTGTCTGCACATTCTTTGGAGACGTTGAATTTGTACATATTCTTCACTCCGTAAATGTTGTGTTGTTTGGTAAGTTGTGGGTATTGTCTAACTTCCATCTACAACAATGCCTAAGAATTTGGTGAGCTATATAGTTTATATTTCGTAAGTGATTAAGTTATCTGTAAGAGTTCGTCTTCTAACATATGCCAGTAGCAGATATCTGACGCCATATGGCGGCAAGGATATCGGCACGTAACAAATAATCTACAATTATACTCACAAATGCTTAGATCCACTTTAAAATTTTGCAATCCATAACAAAGGTCTGAATTTTCGATGTGTTTCCCATAACCTCTTTGAATTTCTCTACAAGCCACGTGACATCTGTGCGCATTTCCTTTTTCATTCAACAAAACATTACAGGCCGCCCACGACCAACTGGAATAAGGAATATCTACAAAGTGTAATGTAACAAAGAGAGCAACCACTTTTATTATTGGTATTATAAGTCGAATCAATACACACGACTTCAGGATATAGATTGTACAACCGTATCTGGTCATAACTGCTGAAGCATATTCTCGTAATATATCCATTTTCTACATGCTCCCCAACTTCACCGTTTTGTCGCGGCACATGCATTACTTGCATTCGAGTACAACCTGAAATATATTTCTATACACTTACCAATGGAGAGTTTAGCTTTCATAGTTTTGAAATCAGCAGCGGTAACCTGCTTACCAGTTCTCTCCTTAATGCTTTCTATAACTTGATTTGTCGACTGAGCGTGAAATATTACTGGCTTTAAGTTTTCTTTTTCGTTGGATGACAATCTTCTACTCCACAGATCACAAACTATCCATGAACTACTACAAGGATGGTTGCGAGATTTTATAACATATTCTTGACCTTCCAATCTTATACGAAACCTAGATTGGCAGTTTATAAACTTAGACCTAAAATGTAAGAGATTACTTAAAGTCCTCACGGTTTTTTATTCACCAACAGACCTTCGGATTTACGTTTACGACCAAACGTACCATGAAACACCACAAACAAGTATTTAAACCTCATATCCTTAAACAATTTACTTTCTGTGTGAACATAGTGAGTATGGGTAATCTGAAAAAACATAGAATTATTGTTCAATACCCTTTGGAAATCCTTTAGAGCACTATCAAATTCAATCCACCTTCCAAATCGCTTGTTCAGCATAATACGTTGAAACGCCTCGCTTATGTCTACCGAAATTTCATTTGAGCATGAAGCACTACAGACAACACTCATTAATTATTAAAAAAAGTTATTCCTTGAAAAAAATACTAACTGAAAGAAGTACAACAAATATTTAAGACTTACCGATGAGTTGAGATTTGGTCTTAACTTTTTTGTTTAACAGCGATTCACAAAAACTTTGCGTATCTATAACTTTAAAGGTTATCTTATCTTTCTTACGTTGTTTTATGGACCTTATCAACAAATATATAAAGGTGTTGACGTTTACTACAGCAGGTGGGATCACAGATCAATTTTCGAAGCAACAACAGAGCTAACGTGTACACTACAAGACAGAGAATGCTATATTGATGCTTTTGGCAGTTATTTTCTGCTTTTTCATGCAGCAAAAGATGACTTAAATATGAAAAAAACATCTTACACATGCGACCCAACACACCGACGGCAATTTAAATACGGAATGACCGCCTATAGTCAGGCCGTTCAAGGTCGCTGAAACGAAACGGCGGGCAGGTTTGAACGAGTCTACCGTTTTTCCAGTGCCTAACGAGTCTCAATATCTATTAGCAGTGTATCATCTACGACTATAGATAAGAATCTAGATATATTTTGCTATAAAAATGAATACATTGATAAATGTTAGTTGAACACTGTCCTGAGTCCTTCAGCATATGTCACATTTTCTGTTTGGTGGATCCGTAGGTTGTCGCTTGAACGCGGTCGACTGGCAGCAAACTCTAGAATATGACTATTTCTAAAGAATAGAAGGTGTGCTTTCAGTCCGTTCCTAATTACTTTGGAGTGAGGGAGGAAACATTATATTTGCATATAACAAAGTACTTATCGAGTATTTGTTGATAGAATGGATCTATCGTGGAACTAACTGTGACAGGAGATAATCAGCAACGGAAAAATAAGTCACGCAAACAGAGAAATGAATGTTTCCGTCTACCAGTATCCGTTCGCGCGTATCGATTAGTAGTTTTTAGTGTTGTAGCAGGTCTGTGCCAATGATTGGCATAGAAACATCTGTGTTTGCGTAAACCCATGTTAAGGTAAACGCACATTATGCCATATGTGGCGGTTAGCTTTCGTTAGCTGCCTGTAAGTTTAAAACCGACTCGTGAAGCCGATTGTTAGAATTTGCTGGAAGAACGCTAACTTCTGCGCTAGTATCGAGGAGGTAGCGAAATTTCGTTATCATATCTGTGACGAATAACAGACGGCTATGTTCGTCGGATATGGCTGCCGCTAAGGCGTTCGATTTCTAGAAGATTTCCCGTACTGATTGTGATACCAGCATCAGTCTGGGTAAATCGTCTCTCGTGGTCTGGAGACAGATCGCTTAAGTGAAGTGCTTCCTCGCGGGGTATGTGACTGTTTACGGTCATGACGAAATCTATGATAACGTGTAAGCGTACGACATAATTCCGTAATGTCATTCTGTGTGGCTTGGGGATTTGCTTTGACTAAAAAACCTCGACGTTTGAAAATTTGGTCATTTCTATGATGCGGTTGGCAGATGCGGTGAGCTCGTTTACAGCGTTGTTTTGAAACGAGGCTAATGCAGCTTGAATTCGTTGAGTAAGTTTAGACAATAAACATTTTCTGAACAGGCAATCGTCGAAAGTTCTTTGTCCAATCACCTCTCTCATTGTTAGCAGCATGTTGTGGTAGACCCAAAAGTATATGAAATAAAAATTAGCAATAAATTTATTAAGTCCAAAGTTAATGTAACAATAACAACTTATAAACTAGTAGCGCAAAATAAAAGTTCATGGACATTAATTAAATCAGATAGTTGTCGCGTATTCTGTTGAGTTTGAGTACCAAAATCCACAATTATAAATGAGTAACAACTCTGATGAGGTAAATATGACTCGAGTAGTTTCCTTGGCGTAGGATGTAATAGTAATGATAGGACAGTCTAAAATGGTGATGATATTTGATTTAGAATGCAATTGGCTCGATAACGAGTGAGAATAGATCAAGGAGTGTGTGCGTAGTAGTGTATATGCGAACAGCCACAAGTGTGTCACGCTATGTTAGGATCACAACGGAAAAAGTGTTCAAGGTCATTTACTAAAACAACAGGTACAATGATTTAATAATAAATGTGCATACAGTGAAAGATTGACAAAATAAAGACAAATAATATTAAAAACTGTTTACAAAATAAGTTTGACAGACCTGTCTCCACAATGTCTGTCGCAGAACCGTGTTGCAGGTCGATATAATTAAGGAGTTGATCTAACCTTTGTCGATCTCTTAAATCTCCGCTTTTTAGGATATATCGTTTCAGTATTTTGTAGGGTCCTGAAACATCACTAGTAAACATGCTAGGTGTTACATACCTGTTGAATTCGCGCGGTAGTGCCTTAAGGGGGAATTGCGCACGTGTATCGTTTATGCCGAGCTCGTGGAAGTCGGCCTCTGCATAACAGAACCATGCTTCGATGTTGTCTGGCCAAAAGATCATTAACTGAAACGAAGGTGAGGATATAGTCTTTAACTTAACTACCTTATGTGTCAGTTACGTCATAGTGAAATATCAAGTACAAGAATGGACGGGGAAAAATATCACAATATGTAAAAACTAAAATAAAGAAATGATATAAAGGATTCCAAATGGGACCAGACTAACAGTTTGCAAGTAGATGTACCAAATCGGGCTCAGCAATGAAGTTTCCACAAGTATTTGGAGTTTAGCCACACATTACCCAGTAACACCTTATACTATGAATCGTATCTACCAAGTGAAATTAAAAGACAGAAGCGAGGAGGCTTGAAGATATATTTGATAGGCTATGAATATAACGTGGATCAATTGATCTCGACTTGCTAGCTATTTCAGAAAATGTTGAGCACGGCGTTACCGTCAATGACCAAGCGCATTCAGCTAGGTGAGTCCATCAGAACTAATGTGGTCAGCATCCAATGTTGAAGAATTACAGAGCTATTTATTTCGGAGATTTATTTACCGCTACAAGGTCAAATAAAACTGTTGAACATTAAGTAGAAAGTTCTACCTTCGAACTGGTCAAAATTACTCTTCGAATTTACCAGCTCAAGGCTTTTTTGGAGTCCACTTTTGTCGCAGTTAGCGTAAGACTTCAGATTATTGTTATGTACACTAATTTTTCATTGTCTTCTTTCTACATTGGAACTGAAATTTTTGAGGAATCAGGAAATAAACTTATTTGTTATTTCTATAGCCCTTAATAACATAAAGGGAAAGTAAAAGGAACTTTTATTTTCTTTTATCCGCAACATGAAGTCAGTTTGCAGAACAAGGGCTTGGTTGCTATCACATTTTGGCGCGCGTTAAGCGTCCTAAGAGCGTTGCGGTTTTGAAACTGTTCATTGCGTGTCCAATTTATTTCTAGTCTTCCTTGATCGATCATCTGATTGCTCCGGTTTAATGCCCATATTTTGTTGACGGTTATTGGTCGCTTCCATTCATAAGTGCAAATATATGTCTGGAAATATACATACTGCTGACTAGTTATCTGATTTGTCCGCTAACATTTCCCCATCTCCTTTACTTCTTCGGAAGTCTTTTTTCGCGCTTGTTCAACAACAATCAACATTAAGGCTTGATCAGGATGCATCAACAGTTTGGATTTATCAAAATGATTGCCTCCGGGTTTAAAAGTAATCTCTCAGAATATTCCTGATTGATGATTGTTGCAACAATCATTTAAAATAAACATAACTGGGAACTGTTTATGAAAATTTTCACTTTTAAGATGAACTTCTCAGATGTGGTAAAGGTTACGAATAGTTTGGCTGTTTTGTCGTCAAATGGTATTTACATTGCTTCCGGTTCTCAGCACAAAGTTTTTATTCGTATAACAAACACGCTCCAAATATTCCAGATATACAGTTGTGTAGATATAGTGCAAAACATATTGTGGTCAGCAGACTCATTGTTCATTCTGACCATCCTGAAACATCGTGGAATAGTTCAGGTAGCTTGTTTTAATATTTTGTTAGTTTCTGTAGATATTCTCCCTAGAAAATCCGGACTGGACATGCAAAGTTGACGAGGGTTCTGCTGGACTTCTTAATGCTTTATGGTCGCCTGATAGCAGACACTTTTTGACAACAACTGATTTTTATTTGAGGATAACCGTTTGGTCGATATCGGAAGTCTCCGTTTCGTATCTGAAGTTCCCTAAAGTGAGTTCTGGTTGTATTTTCTAAACTCTCAGACTTTTCTCTGATTGAAGACCTTGAACAGTATCAACAAATAAATTTATCTTAATGTATAATAAGGAAAAATTGGTATCTGAAAGTGAAACCCCTAGATTTTCCGGAAGTATTGTGCTTATTGTAATTCTATAGTCCTGTTATATTAAGTTTATATATAAACTTGGTGCTCCAAAGTTATTACTTGCCTAGCGAGAGCCGTGTAGTGTAAATCACTTGGTTACTTCATAGATAATGAAGCCATCTTTATGGAGCTAATAAATAATTTTTGTGGGCTTTTAAATAATTTTGTAGATCATATTTGCTTTTCCTTACCAAGTAAGGTAGTATCGCCTGATAACCATTTCGAGAATGCCGAGTTTTTTTCATCTTCGAAAATTTCTAGTTATTGTACTTCATTTTCGGTCGAATTTTTAGCTTCATTTACTTTACTTGCAAACCAGTAGGTACTGAGGAAGAGAGTGTTAACTACGGGACTGCTACATGAAAATCTATTCATCATTCAGTGGTCAAAAAGTTCCACACATTTCCCACCATAGTTTCTGCTTATTTTTATGCAATAACATAGGTCTAAATCAAAAGTACTCAACTGTAGAGTTCGATTGAGACTATTCTATTGCTAACATAATTTTTTTCTCTCAACCACATAGGAAGTCACTCGATGTAGTTTATTTCTAGCTTGCTACACGTTAAAACATAATATTCAGAACAAAAGTGCCTTTGGGTTTTGCGGCGATGCGTATCTTTTAATTCTTGATACCAGATAAGGATCTAGTGATTTTATAATTGAACCGGAAGAACGTTTTGCTTAAACTTCCCCTGAAAGTTGATTTTCATCTATCTGTGATATATTCTAGATAGCCATGTATACATTTAAAAAGCATCTCTTGTTTCATAAACATTTGGCGATTATTAATATAACCTGTTCTAGCCGATTCATCAAAGCAACTTTTATGTAGAGAGACTGCAGTGCTCACCAACAAATATGTTGTCAACCAATTTTTTTTTGTTGTAGTTAAATATGTTGTACGGATTGAGGTGTAGTATTAATAGTTGTTGCCCCCAAATGCCCTGGTATGGCCGAGAGTGGGGTGGGTTCGCCCTCCCTCTCGAAATACTCTCACACGGCCACGCGTATACAGTCTCTGCCAGAGAAGTCCTACTCACTGCCTTCACGTGGCGCGGGTGTTGTTTACGAAAATGAGAGGACAAAAAGCGAATGTCTGACGCTTTAACCGGATCCCAAATCAATGGTGCACATGGGCTCCAGTATCCTGCGGGAACAAATGGCGTATGAACCGATTTCTTGGTCACCGGCTTCCATGGGACTGAATCTCCTCACGATGCTCCACTGCCTTGTGGACTAGACCTTTAGGTCAAAGGCTCGGAGTGTGGCCCCCTAAGAAAACCACCTGCTTCGGTCTGGGCACCCGGCAGTATCACAGCCCTCACACATATCAAATGAGATATGTGTGGCGCATATGTATTTGGTGCCTCCTTGTACTAATATCTATGTGTTAAAATAAATAAAATAAAATAAGTTATTCTTTACAACGATTATTTACTGTAAGTTCTTCTGGCACTTTATATATTTAGGCGTGTGCAAATAATTTGGCATTTTGTCCTGGTGGTCGTTATTTGGCTTTGCTTGAACGACGGAATTTTCAAGATCACTTAAGTCTCTTCGATTGCAGACTTCAGTGGACTATTCTTTGGAACATGACGTTAGAAACTGATGATGCCGTGGGAGTTGTATGGTCTCCAGATGGACGCTATATCCTCGTGTATGATAACTGCTTAAGATACAAAGTATCTATTTACAGTGTTGGTGGAAAACATCTCAGTACATATTGTGCTTATAAACCAACACAAGAGCTTCTAGGCATCAAATCTGTATCATGGTCCCCCACAGGGCAATTATTAGCTCTAGGGAGGTACGTTTGTGTTTTTATTTGTCGTGTTAATTAATTTTTTGATTACCTGGTTTTAATCTATTATCCTAGTTTATACACCGAATAAATGTCGATAATTTGTTACCTGAATGATTGTTATGTTTCTATCATAAGGCAAAATGCTCAGGTGCTTGTGCTCTATAATTGGTTACGTGTATTAAAGAGTGCTTTTAATAGTGCGTTAGGGGCTTCCATATTTTTACTGCTTACATATATTGGTTTTTATAACAGAATCTTCCATCTATTCGTAAATTTCATGTAAACTACGGTTGGGATACATAAGTTAATTTCATAGACTGCAAACATTTGCTGATTTGACTTCATACACATTATTCATGGCAAATAAGTAGTATTTTAAAAATGTTTCGTTTGTCGCCTAGTATAGTAACACCTCTTTAACGTTTGATTTTTGTGCAACACATAATCCTGCGGTTCTATAGTATGCATACTTTGAGGATTTTTATTAATTTTGCGGATTCGGGAGAAAAACTCCCTTTTTGGCTATATCATTTAGATTAGTTGTATAATTATTGTCACTGGCTACAGTCCGAAATTGAGCAACCAGTTGACTGTGTCATCACAATGTTCATAAATATGGAAATACCGTTTCTAGAAGCGGGAATAAGTTATGTAGTAGTATATAAAGCTGTTGGATAATGTGTAATACAACAGTAATAAGTCTATCATGAAATCTAGTTGCCTTATTTTAACCTTAACATTCATCCAAACACTTATTATGTAAGATCGATATTTATGCTGGTGGAACGTTCGATTTCATAAGTTGTTGTACATTAATACAAGTTTCCGTGAATAGTGCATTTGCGTACTTGTGTTTTTCTTATTATTTTTTCACACCTGAAATATTGAATATGCGTGATGGAGTTAAATAATAAGACTTAAAACACTTCCATGAAAAATAAATCTTTTAAAACTCTGGCAATTAAATCAAAATTGCATACTAGTGATTTCGACATTAACAACTTTATTTTATTTTACAAATAATCCTAAATTTTTATGCTGTAATTCCAAACGCTATGTTTGCCTTAAAGGTTTGAACTATTGATTTGGATTTATGACTGTATAACTCGAAGTGGACTTACTGGAAATAATTTTCTTTCCTTTATCTGTGTTTTAATATGATAGGAATTTTTAAATAGTTGAACCACTTTGAACGCGTGCCACATTTTTATATGAGTAGATTTCACTGAACTATTGTCAAATGAATGATGGCTAGTATACCTATTCGTAATTGTTCTTTTATCCTTATCTTGCATGCAAATGAAATAAAGGGCTAATCTTTTTGCTAATGATTTTATCAATGTCGTTAGCACATAAGGGGTATACTGTTATGCTTTAACAATATTTATGTAGTTTCAACTAAACTACATCATTCTCATACTTGTTCATTCTCTTCTGTTTTTTCCAATAGCTACGATCAAAAATGTCGTTTATTAAATGATTTCAATTGGACTTGTTTAGCTTGTCTAAAGCATCCTGTTAATAAACCAATCGACCCTTCTCTCGGACTTAGTCCGAATGGCCGTCCTTTATGTGTTGATAGTGAAGTTGATGGAGATTTAGAAACATATCGGGCACATCGTATTGATATTTACGAAGAATTTCGAACAGGTGCTTCATCAGATTTATCAAGCAATTTTAAAGGTCGTCTAGATTCATCATCTGTCCAGTACAAACTACTAAATGATGCTGTTACTATTCAATCAATTAGGCCTGATCCTAACCAAGCATTTCCTAAAGTTAGTAGTAATTATGTAACTTTTTTCAAATCACTAGTTTACTTCTTGTAGTTTTCTCTTCAGAATCCATATAGAAGTATTTGTTTTTCGGTTATAAGGTTATTTAAATGCCCTGGTATGGCCGAGAGTGGGGTGGGTTCGCCCTCCCTCTCGAAATACTCTCACACGGCCACGCGTATACAGTCTCTGCCAGAGAAGTCCTACTCACTGCCTTAACGTGGCGCGGGTGTTGTTTACGAAAATGAGAGGACGAAAAGCGAATGTCTGACGCTTTAACCGGATTCCAAATCAATGGTGCACATGGGCTCCAGTATCCTGCGGAAACAAATGGCGTATGAACCGATTTCTTGGTCACCGGCTTCCATGGGACTGAATCTCCTCACGATGCTCCACTGCCTTGTGGGTCAGACCTTTAGGTCGAAGACTCGGGGTGTGGCCCCCTAAGAAAACCACCTGCTTCGGTCTGGGCACCCGGGCAGTATCCCAGCCTACGCACTAAAACATGATGAACTATTTACTTATGGAAAATATTCTTTTCGCTTCGATTTACACTGAAATGACTCGCACCACTATTATTATTATTATTATTTACCACGTCATCTATTCACTCTCTTTTATTGCCACTCTGTCCATCCTTATTTTTCGACTTATACAACAGCTCATCTATGGTGAAAATTCGGCTCTATCAAAACGCTCTCGAGTCACTGCGTGGTTGAAAATTGTATGTTACCACTGAATACGAGTACTGAAGCAGTTTTCCTAAAACCACGCGCACCATTCTAACTGCTTGCCTTCAACGTTCGCACACTTATGCAGGTCGGACAACAGATAGGACTGGCTATGTCTTTGGAAAGTCTTAATATTGACGTGTGTTGTCTATCCGAGACCCGTATTCAAGACTCTGGTGAAGTACTACAAGTTCGCTCTCCATCTGTCGCTTCAAAAAGCTTGTTTTACGTGCGTTTATCCGGGGACCCTGTGGCATCTTCGTATGGTCTTGCTGGCGTTGGTGTCGCACTAAGCGCAAGAGCTGAGGCAGCACTAGTCGACTGGATCCCCATTAACAGTCGGTTATGTGCTGTTAGATTAGAAAGTTCCATCAAAGTGAGAAGAAATCGGCGTGAGAAACGATGTCTTTTCGTCATCTCCGCCTATGCCCCGACAGATTGCAGCCCGGATGCAATCAAGGACGAGTTCTACCATCAGCTAACTGTTCTTCTCCAGAAAGTGCGTTCGACAGATATTGTAGTACTAGCCGGAGACTTGAATGTTCAGGTCGGGCGTCTAGACACAGAAGAAAGTCGTTTAGGTGGCCGATGGGGACTCGTTGGTCGCAGGACAGATAACGGGGAACGTCTACTGCAGCTATGCACAGACCACAACCTGTTTCTGGCTAGCACTAACTTTCGGCACAGTCATCGCCGATGTGACACCCGGCGTCCTCCTTCTGCATCTCAAGCCTGGACTCAGATTGATCACACTACGATCAGCTGCCGATGGCGTGGTTGTGTACAAGACTGCCGCTCCTTTTGGAGTACCTATCTGGAATCTGATCATGCTCTGGTCTGCGCCAATCTTACCTTACTTTTCAGTGGACAACGAAGTGACTGCCATCAAAGGATTGATGTTAGCAAGTTGGCTGCAACTTCTGTTGCTAGTAAGTACCGAACCGAGCTAGCTTCTAGGCTAGCTACCATTCCACCGAAAAGTATAGATGAACATTGGTTGCAATTGCATGACGCCATGAAAATGGCGGGTCAAGTCAGTTGTGGGTTTGCGAAACGTCCCGCTTACAAGCACTGGGTTTCTTCTGGTTCCTTACAACTCATTGAAGCCCGTCGGTCTACTCCGGGTGACCGTGAGTTTGACCACAGACGAAGGATGTTACGTAATGAAATTGGGCAAAGCTTGCGTAAGGACCGAGAAGCTTGGTGGTCGGAGCGTGCCAGTGAGTTGGAAGCAGCAGCTGCATCTGGTAATTACCGGAAGCTCTTCCAACTCATCCGAGCCACTGGCAGCAAGAAGTTTGGTGTGAGCGAAACAATCTGCGAGGATGACGGAACACCAATCACTAACATCCATCGACGTCTTGGACGATGGGCAGAATTTTTCGAAGGGCAGTTCAGTTCAACTGGCCTGCTGCTCCAGCAACATCGGCCAGACTGTCCTTCCTTCCATGGCCGGTGACGACTGATCCACCAAATGAGGCGGAAGTCCGCAAGGAACTCCGACTCTTGAAACGTTACAAATCACCGGGCCCAGACGACTTACCTCCGGCTCTTTTTAAAGATGGTGGTGACTTTCTGACTAAGGGACTGACGACGTTGTTTACAAAGATCTGGGAACTAGAGAGTGTACCAACGTCATGGAATGAATCGATAGTTGTCCCTATCTTTAAAAAGGGTTCACGTTGTTTCTGTAACAACTATCGGGGGATAAGTCTGCTTTCGATTGCGTCCAAGCTATTGGCTTCCGTCATACTTCGTAGGTTGTTCAGGACCCGAGAAGGATTGACTCGCGAGGAGCAGGCTGGGTTTCGTTCTGGTCGAGGATGTATTGATCATATCTTCACCCTCCGCCAAGTGTTAGAACACCGCCATACTTATCAAAGGCCAACAATCGTAGTGTTTCTTCATATCAGGGCTGCCTTCGATTCGTTGGACATGACTGTTCTCTGGGATTGTCTATTGAAGAAGGGTGTGTCTGAGAAGTTTATTAACATCCTAAAAGCCCTATATACAAACACCTCAGGCAGAGTGAGAGCATACAACCACCTTTCTCCATTGTTCCATTCGAGCAGTGGAGTTAGGCAGGGTTGCCCATTCTCACCATTCCTCTTCAACTTTGCCATCGATGACATTCTGGAAACAGCTCTGATGGATGTAAGTAATGGTGGTGTGGATCTGTTGCCTGGAGAAAGACTTCTCGACATTGAGTGTGTGGATGGTATTGTCTTACTGTGTGATAATACCCAAGCTATGCAATCCGCACTTAATCAGTTGGCAATCAATGTCCGTAGGTATGGTATGTGCTTTGCACCTTCGAAGTGCAAAGTACTTCTACAAGACTGGCAGGATTCTAATCCTGTACTCACTCTGGATGGTGAGCAGATAGAAGTAGTAGAGAAGTTCGTGTATCTAGGTAGCTGCATAAGTGCTGGTGGTGGTGTGAGTGATGAGATGAATGCACGTATAGTGAAAGCCAGAGCGGCTTATGCCAATCTAGGCCACCTTTGGCGTCTTCGTGATGTTAGTCTGGCTGTAAAAGGTCGGATTTACAACGCGACGGTGAGAGCAGTTTTGCTCTATGCTTTTGAAACCTGGCCTCTCCGAGTTGAGGATGTTAGACGACTCTCTGTGTTCGATCATCGTTGTCTCCGAAGGATTGCTGACATCCAGTGGCAACACCATGTCAGTAATGCAGAGGTTCGACATCGAATGTTCGGTCACAGAGACGATAATGAAATTGGTGTCACCATCTTGAAACACCGACTTCGGTGGCTTGGACATGTTCTACGAATGTCGTCCCAGAGAATTCCACGTCGTGCATTATTTGCCGACTCTGGGACTGGTTGGAAAAAGCGGAGAGGTGGTCAGTATATGACATGGTGTCGTGGTATGAAAGAAAGCTGCAAAGGGCTAGCTTCTGTTGTTCCTTCACGACTCCCTGGTTGGGGTCCGAAAGACAATGTAACGCAGTGGCTAGAGACGTTATCAGATATAGCTCAGAATAGAAGCCAGTGGCGATCCTGCTGTAACCTTCTTTTACTTTCTTCATAAAAAGTGTTTGTATCTTCCTTAACTGAAAGATCTCTTCTGATTGTACCTTTCCGTTTCTACCATTATTGTCCTCTCTTTTTTTTCTCCTTCTGTTTACATTCTCATTGTTTTGTGTGGCGCATATATATTTGGTGCTCCCTTGTACCAATATTTATGTGTTCAAATAAATAAATAAATAAGTAAAAAATAATTTCTCTTCAGAATCCATATAGGTGTATTTGTTTTTCGGTTATAAGGTTATTTAAATATACTTTGTATAATTTTCTAGTCTATTTTCAAATTCATAAGAATGTGGAGTTACTGCCTCTAGACCTTCAGAACTGATAGAACTTTCAATATAAGTAAAGTGGCTAAAATACTCTACCACTTTGCTCTCTATATTTTGATTAGGTATTGATAAATATCAGTTTTGAAGTAGCACTTTATACTTGTTAGGAAAGAAATGCACACCGAACGCTATCGGATTTTTGATCAAGGTGTTCAGAAGTCTTCATGTTGTCCGCCTCTAAATCGCAAAATCTGGTATTTGCATATAGTAAGTCGATAAGTAAATCTACGGTCGGGTACTACTTATACAAATTCGGATAATGGAGCTGGTATTTCTAACAGCAAAATTCTGTAGAACCAGATAACTCTGACGATTACTACTTAACAAGGTCAGTCCGCTTTAAGCTTTGACTAGAGAAATGATGTTTGAATAACGGAGTTTCAGTAGGTTTATGTGCTCTATCAGTGACCACGAACAATCTTTTCGAATCACTTATAGTTCACGAACTCTAGCTAGCATCTAGGTAAATCTAACTAACGATGCTGAAAAACCGTCCTTAAAGTTTATACTGTTCACATCTTCACTAAGAGTTAGAAATCTAATTTTGATCTCCATCCATACTATTAATAGATAGCGAGTAATTAAAGAACATCTGAGGGTAGTTAAGGTGTTTGTCAGTGTTTTATTCATCTTCCCAGTTACCTGGTATAAAATGTCTTATCCCACCTACTTAGCTGTTAATATCACTCACTACAGTTATTATGTTTGAGTGCCTGGTTTTCTGAAGAATTCCAGGAAGCTTTGGATAGAACTCACCATCAGCTCTAGTGTATAGTTTGGAGTGTGGTTTCGTGAAACTGCGAATAACGTTTCCTAAACTGGATTCACTGGTACTAGTGTGGATTATGGGGATAGAAAAGAGTCGAATAAATAATGAATAAAACTGTTTGAAAACTCGAGTGCTTCTGAAGGTATGTAGACATATGATATATTCCAACCTCCGGGATACTAAAAGTGTATTTTTTGAACAGCAAGAAAAGAGAACGGAATTGATGTTGGTGTTCTTATCAATCTAAGAGCATGATAAAAACTCAAGGTTAGTCACCAATGACCTTTTTCTGAGCGGTTATTTATGCTGTATCAACCTCGTAACTTTTACATCTTGCCCTTGCGGAGGAAACAACAGGTATCCCATTCAATATAGCTTGTCACAATATTCAAAATGTACCACAGCATTAAGGTACCATCTACGATTTAGATAGTTCTGAGGTTAACATATCTGAGGGAAATATCTAATGATCATGAAATCATTTTCCTGGTGCATTAGATAATGTAATGTACATCTATTCAGTACGAAGTGAATCTCAACGGTCATTCTACGGATTTCAACTTATGATTTACATCAACAGTTCTTGAATTCAGTATCCATCTTAAAATAAAACTCGAACTCCCAGTTTCTTATGTATGTACCATATATATCATAATAACAGAACTCAATTATGGTTATTGTCATTTCTAAGTAAAGTTCTCCTTGATTTAGTGCTTACAACTATGTGTTAATCAAGTTATTACATCTCTAAAGAGTTCAATCTAATCCACTGACTTACTGAAAATTGGATAGCTAACCAATAGGGATGGCTCATTAACCCTTTTTTCAATTTCAGTTCAGAATTGATAAAATATTATTATTTTTTATCAGCAGCTAACTAACAATATTTAAGAGTATAGACGAACACCAGTAAAAAGGTTAGACTACAGAAATATTAGGTAAGGATGATCCTATATGGTTATTTGATGCTAAACAAGTGAAACGGAGTTTTAAGTGGTGATTTTTAATAGGTAAATTACGCACTTTCATCGTCATATTAGTTCATGAAAAATATTCTTTTATTTTCAGAATTTTCCTTTTTTAAGTTACAAAGCTGATGTATACAAAAAAAAATTGAAACATTTGTAGGTGGGAATTGGTTTGACAGAATTTTCATCAGATGGTCGATTTTTGGCCACACGAAATGATAATTGTCCGAGCGTGATTTGGATCTGGTCAATTGATCGTCGTTTAAGTCTATTTAGTCTTCTAATTCATACTAGTGGTTATGTATCTTCTCTGATGTGGGATCCGAGGTGTTCTGCTCGACTTGCTTTGTGTACAGGTTCAGATGCAGTATTTTTGTGGACACCTCAAGGATGTCTTGCAGTCCAGGTTAGTTTTATTTTATAGTAACATGTTTTACAAACAATTTTTCTCTACTTCATGTATATCAATAAGGCAAGAGTAATCATTATCGGTGCTCTACTTTATCACGTGGTGGGATTGGATCCTCCAAATCTATCTGAAAAATGGCGGATACTCTTATCTTTATAGGAAATGGCAAACTTACCAATTATATCGGGTATCTCTTCTTGTCCAAGCTATTCAAGGTCGACAATATAAATATCTTTAGAGATTTACTAAAGCCTCTGTATTATGTTAAGATATCATCACATAAGCCAACTTTTCAGTTCACATTCCTGTAAAGTTTGTTCTTTGGTGAGACAGTAAGGTATTTTCGTTCCAGGCGAGTATCTAAACCTTTAAGCGAAGGGTAGAAAGAGAAAGTCAATACGCAGTTAAGAAAAGAAATAAACGACTGAAAACACGTGAGGAAAAAATGGTTAGATGATCCATCTGAAGAGAACAGAAAAGCATACGGTGGAATACAAAATGAAGTGAATAGAAAGATAAGGAGAGTTAAACATGAATATATACACTGCAAAATGGAAAAAATAGAACTACTCTTCTCACAACATGAGCATCACAAAACATATATAGGACTAAAAGAAACACTATCAATCTAAATAATAAAAGCAATGTATGAGCAAACGTGAAACAGGTAATAAATGTAGACACTAAAAAGTTACTACCAATAGTTGTTTGAAAAGGTAGAATGTGGCATAAAGTCTGAAAATGAAATAAGTGAAAATGATATCCCCATTGCTATGTCAGACGTTTTAAAGTCTAAAAAGAACAAAAACTAACGAAACATTGGGTAGAAATGGAATAACTACAGAAATGATAAAGCAAAAAGGAAGCAGACTGAAAGAAATGCTCTAAAATATGAATGAATTTTGGATGGACCCAGAAACATTATTACAACACCAGGTAGATGCTGATGTAATCAGCTTATTAAGGAGACAGAAAATATCCGACCAATTACATAAGTATTTTCTCGCTTGATGTAATTGGAAAGATATATGATGGAATGTTATGTGACCGTATAAATATAAAGGCTGATCAGAAACTCTGCTTGATACAATTTGGTTTTCGAAAGTGCACGTCCAAGGCAAAATTGTACATTGGATTTGATTTAATAAAATCATTTGATACTGTGCCGAAGGGATTAATCATTAAAGTAATAAATGAACCAAATGTACCCACAAATATTAAAGGAAATGTTGAACGATTACTTCAAAAACCAAAATGACACTTGGTTGGAACGGATTTACCCTTTACAATCGACAGAGATGTCGGATAAGGGAGCAAAGAGGGTCCACTTTTCTTTAACCTTGTTTTTCAAGAAATCCTGTAAGAAACAATAAACAAGATGATACTGGCATAAAGGTGATAGGTAAATAAAACAGTGAATGGATACTTAAGCTTGTTGAATATGCGGATGATCTGTGTATAATCACTAAGATAGCAAGTGATGCAACTGTGTTGTTAAGTAAAATGCAAAATTTTCTTGACAAACTCGGGATGAAGATATTGAACGAGAAAATCGAAGTGATCATAATTGCTAGTGGAGATGAAAAAACAGTCAAAACTGAGGAAAATATAATCGAAAACGTTAGTTTATTTAAATACCTTGGATCCAAGGCCTGTAACAATGGTCTTCCTGAAGAAGCCATACAAGATAACATGCAATAATTCATGTAAGACCAATAAGGTTGATCTTACTATCACTAAATGTCAGCATTAGCACAAAGGCAAGATTGATTGAAATGTCAGTAGTACCTTGTTATGCCCCGTTAAGCACAATGAATGGTAACTTTTGGGATCCATTTATGGACCAATACTATGCGTATATTTTTATCATATAATTGTTAAATAACTAAACTATTCATATTCGTGTTCCTCTTATTATAAGCCTCATTTTGACCTATGAACTATTATTATACTATTTACCATTCTTGAATTATGCCCTGTCTATTAATTACTACCTCCCACACTCACAGCCACTTTTGGCTAAATCTTGTACAAATGTTGTTTCCTATTTTATGGTATGATGTGGTCTGTCCGGTTGGTATATAAACCCAGTATGCTTGAAATAACTGATTCATATCGCAGAGACTGGGATTTGCGTTTTGGACTTAACTGGCTGGGCTAGACAGGAAGCAGGACCGATAAGTACTCTAGACTGCTCGCACGGCTTTTAGGTGTCATTGGTCCGGTCGATAATTCACTGCTCTCTAATTGGCGGTATCATTACGTTATACATTAACAGGGCACACAGGCCACAAGTTATAACATACCCACTTTAATATATGGACTAAAAATAATAGTCTTATGTTAGAAAGATGGAACGAGATTAGAAACCGCTAAATACTATGAAACGTATGATATTTGGAATGAAAGACAAGAAAAATTTGACTATAGAAGAATTGGGAGAGATTATGAAACTATCAAAGTCAGACAAACAGACTGAATGTGTGGTAAACGGACAAAATAAGAAAGGATAGTGTTTTGTTCAAAGTGATGAAGAGTGTGTTTGAAAATTGTCACGAACGTGCCCACACAAAAGGTGGGTAAGACAAATTCAGATCGATTTTGTGACACTGAAATAATATCTACCAAATCAGTAGATAAATAGCCCGACCATTATGGAACTAAATAGATTCAGTGAATACAACCCGGCATACTAGAAAGGCGATGATGAAATACATAAATTGCAATTGTAGTCGGTTTTTCGCAATAAATAAAGAAATGTATTGACATTATAGAAATGATTACGGACTAGAAGATGTAGAAGCTAAGAAAACCGACATATCTGTCCTATAAAAATGACTGGCTAAAAACAGATGATTCCTATTTAAACATTAGAAACACGAAGATCAAGAGAATAGTTATTAAGGAATCTCAAAACATGCCACTCACAACAACTGCCTGAAACTGAAAGGAAATCAACGTAATCGGACCAGGGAGATAACTATGCGGTCCTGACAAGCGAAAGAGAGAATGACAATAAACAAAGGACAAGCAAGAAGTTGGACCACTCTTAATATGAAGGATGTACAAAGTAATTCCCAACTTGGGAAGGAATAATAAATCATTGCTATGTGATTCACATGTGGTCTGCCGTCACCATGTATGTGTCAAGGGAGAGAAAGGTCAAGACTAAAACGTCTATTTCACCTCGGTGTTTGTACCGCGTCATCTATTAGTGTCTCCAGAAGAAGGCAATCGACTTCACCAACCTTTATGACTGAAGAAGGCAATAGATTAAATAAAATATTGTATATATATTATGTGAAAGAACGTTCTACAACATTGATAATGAATATATACACTGCAAAATGGAAAAAATAGAACTACTCTTCTCACAACATGAGCATCACAAAACATATATAGGACTAAAAGAAACACTATCAATCTAAATAATAAAAGCAATGTATGAGCAAACGTGAAACAGGTAATAAATGTAGACACTAAAAAGTTACTACCAATAGTTGTTTGAAAAGGTAGAATGTGGCATAAAGTCTGAAAATGAAATAAGTGAAAATGATATCCCCATTGCTATGTCAGACGTTTTAAAGTCTAAAAAGAACAAAAACTAACGAAACATTGGGTAGAAATGGAATAACTACAGAAATGATAAAGCAAAAAGGAAGCAGACTGAAAGAAATGCTCTAAAATATGAATGAATTTTGGATGGACCCAGAAACATTATTACAACACCAGGTAGATGCTGATGTAATCAGCTTATTAAGGAGACAGAAAATATCCGACCAATTACATAAGTATTTTCTCGCTTGATGTAATTGGAAAGATATATGATGGAATGTTATGTGACCGTATAAATATAAAGGCTGATCAGAAACTCTGCTTGATACAATTTGGTTTTCGAAAGTGCACATCCAAGGCAAAATTGTACATTGGATTTGATTTAATAAAATCATTTGATACTGTGCCGAAGGGATTAATCATTAAAGTAATAAATGAACCAAATGTACCCACAAATATTAAAGGAAATGTTGAACGATTACTTCAAAAACCAAAATGACACTTGGTTGGAACGGATTTACCCTTTACAATCGACAGAGATGTCGGATAAGGGAGCAAAGAGGGTCCACTTTTCTTTAACCTTGTTTTTCAAGAAATCCTGTAAGAAACAATAAACAAGATGATACTGGCATAAAGGTGATAGGTAAATAAAACAGTGAATGGATACTTAAGCTTGTTGAATATGCGGATGATCTGTGTATAATCACTAAGATAGCAAGTGATGCAACTGTGTTGTTAAGTAAAATGCAAAATTTTCTTGACAAACTCGGGATGAAGATATTGAACGAGAAAATCGAAGTGATCATAATTGCTAGTGGAGATGAAAAAACAGTCAAAACTGAGGAAAATATAATCGAAAACGTTAGTTTATTTAAATACCTTGGATCCAAGGCCTGTAACAATGGTCTTCCTGAAGAAGCCATACAAGATAACATGCAATAATTCATGTAAGACCAATAAGGTTGATCTTACTATCACTAAATGTCAGCATTAGCACAAAGGCAAGATTGATTGAAATGTCAGTAGTACCTTGTTATGCCCCGTTAAGCACAATGAATGGTAACTTTTGGGATCCATTTATGGACCAATACTATGCGTATATTTTTATCATATAATTGTTAAATAACTAAACTATTCATATTCGTGTTCCTCTTATTATAAGCCTCATTTTGACCTATGAACTATTATTATACTATTTACCATTCTTGAATTATGCCCTGTCTATTAATTACTACCTCCCACACTCACAGCCACTTTTGGCTAAATCTTGTACAAATGTTGTTTCCTATTTTATGGTATGATGTGGTCTGTCCGGTTGGTATATAAACCCAGTATGCTTGAAATAACTGATTCATATCGCAGAGACTGGGATTTGCGTTTTGGACTTAACTGGCTGGGCTAGACAGGAAGCAGGACCGATAAGTACTCTAGACTGCTCGCACGGCTTTTAGGTGTCATTGGTCCGGTCGATAATTCACTGCTCTCTAATTGGCGGTATCATTACGTTATACATTAACAGGGCACACAGGCCACAAGTTATAACATACCCACTTTAATATATGGACTAAAAATAATAGTCTTATGTTAGAAAGATGGAACGAGATTAGAAACCGCTAAATACTATGAAACGTATGATATTTGGAATGAAAGACAAGAAAAATTTGACTATAGAAGAATTGGGAGAGATTATGAAACTATCAAAGTCAGACAAACAGACTGAATGTGTGGTAAACGGACAAAATAAGAAAGGATAGTGTTTTGTTCAAAGTGATGAAGAGTGTGTTTGAAAATTGTCACGAACGTGCCCACACAAAAGGTGGGTAAGACAAATTCAGATCGATTTTGTGACACTGAAATAATATCTACCAAATCAGTAGATAAATAGCCCGACCATTATGGAACTAAATAGATTCAGTGAATACAACCCGGCATACTAGAAAGGCGATGATGAAATACATAAATTGCAATTGTAGTCGGTTTTTCGCAATAAATAAAGAAATGTATTGACATTATAGAAATGATTACGGACTAGAAGATGTAGAAGCTAAGAAAACCGACATATCTGTCCTATAAAAATGACTGGCTAAAAACAGATGATTCCTATTTAAACATTAGAAACACGAAGATCAAGAGAATAGTTATTAAGGAATCTCAAAACATGCCACTCACAACAACTGCCTGAAACTGAAAGGAAATCAACGTAATCGGACCAGGGAGATAACTATGCGGTCCTGACAAGCGAAAGAGAGAATGACAATAAACAAAGGACAAGCAAGAAGTTGGACCACTCTTAATATGAAGGATGTACAAAGTAATTCCCAACTTGGGAAGGAATAATAAATCATTGCTATGTGATTCACATGTGGTCTGCCGTCACCATGTATGTGTCAAGGGAGAGAAAGGTCAAGACTAAAACGTCTATTTCACCTCGGTGTTTGTACCGCGTCATCTATTAGTGTCTCCAGAAGAAGGCAATCGACTTCACCAACCTTTATGACTGAAGAAGGCAATAGATTAAATAAAATATTGTATATATATTATGTGAAAGAACGTTCTACAACATTGATAATAACAAAAGACGAAAAGGGTAGGAACAAGTGGTTACGTAACGAACAAACTGACAATAAGTAAGTATAAAGTGAGTAAAGCTCAGTTAGTTAAAATAAAATTACTAATGTAGAAGACAGTCAAAATAAAAGGATATAGTGACGTGATTAGTTGAAGGAAAGAGTTGAAATTTTTTAAGGATGAGTTTTACTTTAAGGGTGCACATCAGAAGCAATTCTTTTATATATATCGAAAAATCGATTATTCAAGTCTGAGGCTGATATTCACAACGGCTCTACAGTTTCTTATCGTGATTTGTCTACATATTAATAAAGTCACAGTAATTTATACATTGTTTGTAAATACTCGGTTAAATAACTGTAAATGGTAGTCACATAGTTCGTACCACAGTCCTAACTTCTACTAATAAATACACTATAAAAAGCAGCATAAAATACCCAACTTTGTTACATTACTAATAATATATTTTTTGTATAACTTTTTGGATATTCAGGCCCCAACACACTTCAATTTTCTAATTTCATCCCTTGTCTGGCTTTCGACTGGAGACGGAATACTACTACAATCGGAGAATGAATTTTGTCTATGCTATCTAGATTCTGGTGATAAGTTTGAGAAACATAAACCTCTTTGGAAGCCGCCTAAAATCAATTTGTCGACTGGAAAATTGCATCAGTATGAAATAAAAAATTCTGAAAATGAGCCCGATCATTGTTTGCCGTTTAATAATTCTGTTGAAAATGAGGACTGCGATTCTATTTCTAACCCATTTGGTGAAGATGCTCCAAATTGGCTAAAACAACACAGTAAGATATCCTCTGATATCACTGTAAAAGTTCGAAGAAGAAGTTTATCTTCGTGTGATAAACGTAATGTTACGAGTAGAGAATCAAAACCTTCTCGAGTTCTTTCCTCCTTATCAATCGGTCGACAAGCTTGGTTGGCTCCTTCCCCAAATGTAAAACTAGCTAAAAAGTCAGCAATTCAAAATGCTATTACAGCGAAACGATAGTGATTTTCTGTTAATCTATTTGCATTTAAAAACTGTCTGTAGAAATACCGACTTGTTCCTATTTCATATCAGTAGTGATGTATTGTGTATTCAATTGACGCATGAATTTCACATGTTGTATTTGCCGTTCAGCTCATAGTTGTGTAGAACTATTTTAAATATTTACAAAATATTGCTTAGTTTTTTCGGGAAAATATTTTTTAAAAATCACTTGTGTAACTAACTTTCGTTTTTAAACTTCTTGTTATATAATAAACTCGTTTTCTTTAGTAATCATTCGGCAGTTACTAATCAAAAAATAGTTGTCAGTGATGGTGATTTTTCATGCCGAAACTCCTCAACCGTGTATATATCTTCATTTGTAATCGAATGTTTAGTGTTAACAACTGTAAATGTCATTCATAAACAACGTAGGACCTACAATAACTATGTGTTACTCCATGTCTGCAGATTATACATCAGCATAGTAGGAGAAAATTAATACTAAAGTCGTATCACATACAGTACAAACAATAAATATAAGACGTAGTTCAGAAAGTACAAAGGAAAAAAGTATTAAGTAGGATCATAACTTGAGATTGAGAGCAATATAAAGGATCAATCCGCTTCGAATCATGAGAACTATGATCTTCAGTTATTGATTACGATTATCTTGTGGATCCGTAATGGATAATCAGCACCTAACACTGACCCGTTTCAGAGTCCGTAGCTTCATGGCTACTGTTGTTTTATCATCACCTAAATGCCCTTAACTTTTGTCTAAATCATTCCAATCCTAGCCACCGTTTCACATCGTGATAGTTGGATTCCGGACATGTGTATTTCATTCTAACTACCCTAACAAATAGGGTTTGCATCCTCACCAACCAACTCACTATCTTAACTAATATCCTACATTTAACTTCAACACTAATTACTTGGGGGTTCCACCATATGCTATCACTACTTTGGAAATATATGATCAACTACTTGTAGCTTATTCATATCTTCTACTTTCATAGGTCCCGATTAGCTTCCGTAAGACTTCTCCGTTTACTCACCTTTTTATTATTCAGGAGCATATTTAGTCTGATCCACACATGGGACAAATTTGAGAATTCGGAGAAATCTTTTTTATATCCGTGTCAAAACTTATCACCAACTGATTCACTAGTTGGAGTGAAGCTCCCAAGTTAGTTAGGTGATCAACATACTCAAGTACTTCACATCTTATTGTCCTATTAGTCATTTTCTTCAGACCCTCAGTAAAGTATATTGACTCTCAATGTGCGTTTGATTATTTAAAGGAAAGAATGTGGTTGTGTGTTTTGATTAAAGTGTAAATATATTCGAATATTTCATTCAGTTAGATTGATGTGTGAACTAGGGAATTTCAGGCTGATTTTCCACTTGATTTCTGTTGAATGATTTTTATTTTCTAATCTTACGTGGTATCCTTTCAATTTTTATTACATCTGTATTTCTTTTCATCAAACTGGATCACCAAGATCAATACAGAAGCTATTACTATAGTGTATTTAATAACAGGTTTTATCATTTAACAATAATCGTGCATTATTTTGGTATCAAAACCTAGGGATCCTATTTTCGAAGAACAGTTCTGAAAGATTGTTGATTTTCTCGCTCACCGGTTCTTTTTTGACGGCATGTGTACTCAGTTCACTCAGTAGATAAACTTGTACATGTTACAGAGACATCATGACACATTTATAAGACATTATTAGATATGCTCATATAATTTTGTTAACATGGTGCATCTACTTTTATACTATTAGGTAAACTATTATGAAAGTATTAAAGTTTATTACTGAACTGTATCAAGAACCACTCCATTTCATTCTGTATGCGATTCTAATTAAACAACTCGACTAACCTTATTTCTTGCATGGTTTACGATATATTCCTTTCAGATTCCAACAGTGTAACAATAAAAAAACTATGGTTATAATTTGTTCTGTCTATATGATATGGTGACTTGAAAGTAACCTTTTCAGTCAATACTAAACCACATCAAATCATTCGTATTCATACAAAATAAATGAAGAATTAAAAAGTCCATACATATGAATAATATTTATCAAATAAATTGAATATTTTAACAGTAAAGCAAAATATACTGACAATTATTAAGAAGTATGTTTGAAAATGATCAAAAATTATTCTTTAAAGATTTATAATATATACAACATAACATTTAATCAAGACATTTTCATATTCAGTGAGAGAGGTTTTGTGGATATTATAATAATTTATTAGTTGAGTTCATGTGTCGATAGAAGCTAGACCACCATGAAAAACCTGGAAGCACTGGACGGCCGTTTTATCCTGATATTGGACACAGCAGTGCGCACCCACGATCCCGCCTCATAAGCTTCGAATCCAGGACCTATCAATCTCGCGCGCGAACGCTTAACCTCTAAACCACTGAACCGGTATCCTTCAACTTTAGCTAATGCACGATATTGTACGACCATCTTTGTCTTTGATGGATAACTGTTTGACACGGATCCATCATGGATCGACTGAGGTTATAAATTAGCACCGTTGAATGTCTGCTAACTGATCTACGTGTGAGACCAAAGGTCCTGAGTTTGAATCCCGTGTGTGGAATCGTAGATGCGTCACTGCTGAGGTATCCCATACTAGGAATAGATGACTGTTCAGTGTTTCCAGATTTTCAATAGTGGTCTAGCTTCAATTGACTCATGAATTAAACTATTAAATTGCATTTTCATATTTCAAAATGTTTATCATTTTTTTCCCTGAAAAGAATAAAAGATCTAGTTTAGATGTTTTTAGATATAAAAGAATTCCATGGAGTTGAAATTAATGAAGTGTTATTTTCAAACGAATTTATATTAATATTAAAATTATATTGTAAATTATGACTGATCATTTCATTTTCATTAGATTTAGATGATTGTAAAACTACTGAATTTATAGGGATTTTTATTTGTTCTTTTATTAATTTGTCAGTTGTTTTTGTATTAGATACATAAGAACTGTTTAGTGATGATGATGTTGATAATGATGAAACAGTTGTTGATAAAGATGGTGATGGTGTAGATTCTGTTGAATTCTTTGATAATATTGAATTTGAACTTGTTGAATGAGTTGAAACACTAATATAATTGGCTGCAATTGCAGCGGCTGCCACTGCTGCAGCATTTAATTGTTGATGATTATTTTCAATGTGTTCATTTGTAGTATCAGTTAAATAAGTATAATAATTCTTATCTAATTTATTTTTTTGATAGAATTTTGAACATGAATAGAAATTTGTAATTGGATAGTTTAAATGTCTATAAGATGATTTATTATTATTATTATTATTATTATTATTATTATGATTATTATTATTATTACTATTACCATTAACACTTAGTAGTAAATTTTCTTTATGAACTACATTAGGAAGTGTTCGTTTTGGTATTGTTGATTCCATTTGATTTATTTTAAACCATTGTGTCATTTTTGAATTTGTACTATTTGTTTGTAATTCTTTTGTAATATATTTTGTATTATTAGATGTTAATAATTTAGTGAAATGTTCTAAATCTTTCCTTTTTTTAGCTTGAGTTAATTTTCGATTTCTTGTTTGAATAACTTCTTTTTTCATAGATAATGGTCGATTTATCTGGGGGTATTGTTTGTTTTGTTTATTTTTCAAAAACAAAAAACATTGAAAAGTCAAGTATTCATTTATAATAGATACTATTAGTATAATAATCAATGTGTGTTAACTTTATATATTTAAGCAATAGAATAAACTTCCTAATTTATCAATGCAACAAGGTGGTGAAATATGTGTAAATTCACTCAAATGTTTTTTTGTTCAAAATGCTCTGCCTACTGATGATTTGGGCTTCAACCAGCTTTCTTATGTACACTCTTACCATATGACTAATCATGAAAAAATAAAAACTGGGAAAATGTGATTAAGTTCGTGAATTCGATATATCAACGAATACTTTTCATCTACAATCACGGACGAATTTATATTTTTAATACTCGAACAAATGTTGTTTGATGGAACCATAAAAGCTGATACCTCTAATATTGTACTCATTTATTTTAATAATTACATGGTTTTTTATAACTGAAACGTTTTGGTTATTAGTGAAACTCATGAAATAAGTACCACTCAATGCTCTTAAAGAATAACTAGTATGGAATACAGTTATTTGTAACAATAGAATGCTGAATTTAGTAATAATTTTGAAGTATTCATTTGTTCACCATATTTTCATAATAACGATGCTTTAATAAAGTATGGATTATTCTTTAGTTTCTCTAAACTAGGTTAATATAACCCGGTGTAGTAATGTTTTGCACTTAGCTATTTAGTGGCGTTAATGGTGTTTTGGCTATCTTCTGCTCCTTTTGACCTTTATTAAGCAATTATTTCCTGGATTCTCAACTGTATTCAGCTTTTCAAATGCTAATTGATATTTCTCGGTAAGAACTTTAATCCTTCTCAGCTGTAGGAATAAGCTAATTATCAAACAGAAAATTTATGTCAGCCTATAATTCTTATCGTAGAGATTCGCAAAAGTTTTTCTTTAGGACTAGTTAAATTCATCCTTTGTTGCTTTTGTTAATGTTTATCGGTTAGGAAAAAGGTTACAGTTAATCTGATGTTTTTTGTCCGCCGTTTTAGAATAAGGTTATTAAATTTATACTGAGGCTGTGTAATCTGAAGTGATTTTCTTACTTTGAGTTTATTTCGTAAATTCATCGATACTTATAATATATTAAACTTACATGATGTAATTTGTAGTAAAGTCCACATGCGTTGCATACTGAATCGCCTTGTTGATTACGTCTCCATAATGTTGTATGTGATGTTCGACAATTAGCACAGAATGTACCAAGTTTACGGTTTGCGGACTTAATCAAAATTTAGGTAAATAACGGCATATAATATATTTTCATCATATGATAAGTATGTATACATATATATTTGAAATCATAATAAAAAAGTATCTCAATCTTGAACCGCATAAGTTAACAACAATAAACATAAATTAGTAATTTCACCTAGAAAATTAATATGGTCATGACTAAAAAGAAATATTGATTTTTATGGATTATATTTCGTAGATTCACTTCAATTTCACGAATCATCTTATCATTTTTGATAGTTCTGTTGACAATTCTTGGACTGACAGTATGTACAAACTTCCGTACACATTCTCCGTAGTTGCTGTCTTTCAGTGGTTAACATTAAGTTGTAAGAGGACATTTGTATTTTATTGTTGTATCATTTATAAATCTTCAAGATATAGAATTTTATTTTTTCGATCTCAGTACTATACATAGTGAAAGGTATTTGCGAAACTATTTCATTAGGTATCTGGTAGTATGTAAAAAGTTTGCTTTTCTACGAAATGAATAAATTTATTTGTATTTTGGTCGCATTTCTATTCTATAGAATTACGAAATTTCATGTTAGTTAAACACTTTTCTAGAATGATTTATTCTGGGTCAGTGTAAACATTCATTTTCATATTTTTACTTCATATATGTAGATAATTGTACAACATTACATTCAGTTTACCTTGAAGAAACTATTATTCACTTTAATATAGTGTTAATGAATGAAAGTTAATGTTTCAATAAACCTATTTACTTGTATGAGCTTAACTGTAATCCTAATTTGAGACATTAAAGAGGAGAAATGTATTTGTAAAATCTCAGCAAAAGACTTTGAAATAAATCCAACGTTTCGCCTGGCAATCTGGTCCAAGCTTTTTCAAGGAAAATCCTTTCAGAAATTCATTTAACTGATGGTCTTACTTTAAAAATGGTTATTCGTTTAGACTGATTGGGTTTAAATATGTCAGCATATATTATTGTAACTGAAGTTATATAAAAAATGACGAATATATGTACGCACATGAGGTCAACTAGATCAGAAGCCAAATAGTTACCCATCGTTAGCATAGGATAAACATTGATGACATTTCACTTGTCAAGTAATTTGTAAATGGTGGATGATTGGATGCTAACTCAGTGGTTGAATGTCATATAATTTGATAATCCTAAATCAAATCACATCGGTGTTAAAAGAAAGCTAAGGTAAACCAACTATGAAATTTCTCATTGTTTTCGAATGTACTTTATAATTGGTTTTATTTCTTGTTAAAAACTACCTTCAAACGAGTTTATTATCTTAGTTTCATATATACCAGATCAACGAGTCCCTAATATACGAGAGCTCATGCACTACTCTTTGGTATTAGCTACTATTAAATATCAACAACTAGCAAAAAATGCCATTTTTAGTTTTAGTCATGTTGTTTCAACTTACATATATAATATATTTTAGAAAGTTTCATTTAATTTAGTGAATTTTTGTAGTTTCGGTCGCATTTTATAAATATCAGGTTAAGTGTATATTTGTCGGCTATTTGTGTAGCATTGAAATATTTCAACACTTACGATGAACAAGACACAATTGGTTGTTTGTTATAAAATACACCGAATCATTTTAAAACTTTACACAAAATTCAGCTCGTTAACATAGTCACATACTAATAAACTGGTAACAGATTTATCAAGTTAATAAGATTCCTATCATATTTCTTTTAATCATAAAGCAGAAACATAGTAAAGTTTAGACCCTGACTAGAGAGGAGTTTGAATATAGACAAGTTAGTAATATATATCGATGGATTGAACTATCCCTAAATTAGAGCTTATATTTGGATAGGATAAATTTTTCTAAGGGTAAAATGTCAAAATTAGCAATTTATTTATAAATACTTTCATTTATAACAAAAGAGGGAATTCTCGGAGTTCCAGTGAGAAGCCGTGACCAGTGGAGCTAGTCCGTGTCGGGTAGAGACATGTATCTACCTCAGTACAATGGAAGATGGTCACGCAATTTCGTGGATTGGTTGATGTTAGACACTAACAACATTGGATGCCGGCTCAGTGGTTCAGTAGGTTAGGCGTTTGTGTGCGTGACTGAAGCCCTGGGTTCGAATTCCTCTAGCGGGATCGTGGATGCGCACTGTTGAGGAGTCCCATACTAGGACGAAACGGTCATCCAGTGCATCCAGGTTCCCAACAGTGGTCTAACATCAATTGGTTCATGATCTCAATCAAAAACATAATAATCTCCACAACCGCAATACCGGTAAAAGAGATGTTGTTTGATATTTCTGAAGATGAACAGTTATTTCTGTTTTTTAACTATGACGTAAAATGAAGACCGATGATATCAGAACTGTGATATATTAGCGCAATACATTTCGAACAATCTGATCACACATATACTTGTTAAGAGCATTTATATATAAAAATAAAAGGTCAACTAGACTGGAAATGAGGTAAGAGGAGATAATACTAATAATAAGAATAAGAATAATGAGTAATAATAATCTGAACACAATTCAAAACCTAATCACTCTGGATAATAAGTCAATATTACCAGGGTAAGTTTAAGGTAAGAACAAACTGTTTTTGAATACACAAAGGGGGTTTGGATTTTCGTATGGCTAAGGCTTCAATAAACCTTAGTATACGCCCTTTTACACTTTTATATAATACCACAAAAGCCGAGTTTAGATCAATCTTGTGCCCTGTTTCAATTATATGTTTAGCAATAGAGGATGATGGATGTTTATCCTCTGCTCTTATTGAGTCACTTGATTGTATTTGTTTTTGCAGCCATTTGGGTACACGTTCACTCACCCTAATGTTAAGATTACAATGTATGTGTGACCACACACACATTTAAATTGGTAAACACAGTGGGATGTGACACAATCGTTTTCATGTCTTTGAGGTTTTGAATGAAACATGCACCTTGTTCTTTCTTTGACAATGACCTTTGCTGCGCAGTACGTTTTGCTGATGACTGATGACTGATTTAAGTCTTTGTTTCAATAACAGACTATTTGAATCACCTCTGAATGGTAAGGTGATGTAGACAGGCTTTTTTTTCCATCGAGGCTACAGTAGATCTCACTGTACTGTGGACTTTCCATCTGTTTATGAATTTCAGGGGGTAACCATTTTCTATTAATGTTTTGTTTAACAACTTAACATTATCATCAATGGCATCATTTGTACAAATGCGATCAAGCCTGTTGAAAAGACACCTTATCAACAAGTCATAAGATTGATCATAACTCAGCTTAAATGGTGTTGTACAAAGTGTAAAAGGACACATATTAAGGCTTATTGAAACCCTAGCCATACGAGAATTCAAACCCCCTCTGTGTATCCAGACAGTTTGTTCTCACCTTAAACCTACTCTGGTAATATTAGCTTATTATCCAGAGTGACGAGGTTTCAAATTGTTTTCACATTATTTCTTCTTTATCCTTATCTCCTATTACCTCATTTCCAGTCTAGTTGACCTTTTATTTTTATATATAAATGCTCTTAACAAGTATATGTGTAATCAGATTGTTCGAAATGTATTGCGCTAATATATCACATAGTTCTGATAATCTCCGTCTTCTTATTACATTATCGAAATTTATAAAACGGACTAATTGCTTTAGGTTTTTTAACTATTTATAAATTGATATTTGACCATTTCTGTTATGAATTCTTTCTCACTGAACAATTAATAGTATAAATGTACAAGTCTGGAGCTTCTTCGAATAGAAATGAAATGTGTTTTTTTTTTAATTTAAAAAGAAAACTACTACTAATATCAAAATGAACAATTATAAATAAGATAATTTAAATGCTAATTTGAGTTTTTAAAATTATAGATGAAGAATTGTTTAGTTCATCCGATAAACAGTTATGTGTGCTGATGATGTCGTTCAGAAGAACGATGAAAGCTCCACGACCAAACCATCCAGCTCAGAGAACAAAACTCCATCAAAAAGTTATGTGTGCATTTAGTGTAATTTTTCTTAGAATAATGAGTTTTTATCTAGATAGAGTGGTATACATAAATTTCATAGACATTTACTAGCAAGCAGATAACTCAAACCGTATGATTATTTCATTTTCCATTACCTTGAAGTATTTGTTAACTATATACTGTGATTAAAAATTGTAAATAAGATGGAAATGTTTAACATAATGTGAATTACCATACGACGTTTTGGTTTTATCAGTGGTCGATTTGTTCCATTCATTTTATGATATAAGCCACATGCATTGCATAAATAATGTCCAGCTTCATCTCTACGCCATAATGGTGTTTGAGTAGCTCCACAGTTAACACATTCTCGACCATCTATAGAAAATCGTGAGTTGAATTATTAGCTTAAAGTGAAATTTTGCGTTAGCCACATAAAAATAAACCGGTTATGAAATGATATAAAGTCTTTGAATGTACATGTTTTTCAGCAAAACTATTGTTCGTTTTACTAGATTAAATGGCATAAGAGGGACAGTTTATGGTATATGATGTAACCAAACACTCGAACAACCAGTACTTGCATTTAAAGTATTAAATAAATGTTAAGTGAGATTAAAGCAGTATAGTTCAAATTGTCAAGTTTGTGGATTTTTAGTTGCCCTAATTACTACTTAACCGATTAGTTATGTTTATATCAGTTATGATGATGATAACTGTGAGCATTGATAATTTGGTTTGTTTTCCAGTCAAGCACTTATAACACAGCACTGTTTAAAGTAAATAATTTGGATAACACTGTTAAAGTCATCTAAACTATCGCATAACCGAAAAACAATTACAAATTCTGGCGTTTAAATATGAAAAGTTTGAGATTCTCAACTGATAATCCTCAGAGAAAAAAAGCTTTCAAAGTAAATGTCAAAACAAATACTGAACAAATTACAAAATAGCAATGTTTCAGTTACAGTATCTAACATTTATAATGGTATAACAAATGAGTTGATATATTAAACATCAGAATTGTATTGACTCGTCTGTTAAATATGTTGCTTACATTTTTCTGGTTTTCTTAACTTTCCTCTATTTTATTTGATATACTGTTCATCGATTACGTATTGATATGTTCTTTCTTATTTGTATGGAGAGTTTATTAAAAATTACATTTTCAAGAGTTTTCTAACTGATGAAATCGATTATTTAGCAAACCACGTTTTGTCATATTGCAGTGGACGCTACTCACATGGATGTTTGTAAGTATTGTGTAGCCGAACGTGGTATCGAATTTGTGACAATCATGAAAACTTCCAATACACTGAAAGCATGGCATTGGCTGAACACTTAGCGATCAGATGAGAAGACAGTTCAGATGGCAGAAAACACCGAGAGATACAAATGGACTATTGAAGGTTATGTATATGTATTGTGTACATACTTTGTAACTTCTCGCAATAAACATACATTTCTCCTGACTATTGTTGTGCTCTACAATGTAGCAACTAGTTTGGAAGATTTACGCCAGTCATCTGAACTGGACAAATGATGTTCTAAAATTCATCTGATTTTACGAGATATTCAACAAGATCTATTTGCATGGTTATTACGAATGACTGGAATAAGAAAAGTAGTTCTAGGAACATAATCTGAACATCTGGCTTTGGTTTGTTCAAGTGAATCCCATTAACTTCGATTATGTGTAAATACGAACTTTCATGCTGAGAATAATATGGTAAATAATTCTATAAGTTTTATTTGCACATTAACTCAATATCTGAACTGTGAATACAGATATTTCTTGGTTCTTTCGGCATGTTCTCTCTCTAACGTTGAAGGGTTTTGTTAAAACAGTGCTATAGTTAACCGATCTGATTGAATATTGTAATATATGACCCCAATTGATACAAGATCAATTAAACAGTCAAGTACGCAATGTGGATTTTCGATTCAGGTTTAATGATTAAAATAAATCATTAGAATCATATCATTAATTTCATTAATTTGTTGATTACAAAGGAATTAAAAATATCAATTATGTTAATGTATTGAGGTGGTAAATAAATATACACGGAACAAATATGATTAGACAGTCTATTTTCAATCTACAAACTTTAATACTACGGATAAATAGAATACAACTTCAGAATACTGAACTATATACAGTGACAAAAATGAATTGTTTAAGTATTATTGAAGAAACTATTGATTTTATCATCTAAAGTGTATTTGTATAGCTATTTTGTATCGGTTTATAAGATTCATAACATTCACTAAAACTTCAATGACTAGCTTAACGGGGTTCTTGTTAAAAAGACTAACTAACTGGAATATAAAATAAAATTTTAATATGGGAAATTTATCTAAGAAATATCAAACATCAGAAAGGATTTTGTGGAGATTTTAGTAATTTCATTGGTTGAAATCATGAGTCGATTGGAGCTAGACCACCATGAAAGACCTGGAATCACTGGACGGCCGTCTCGTCCTAGTATGGGACTCCTCAGCAGTGCGCATCTACGATCTCATGGATTAGTTGAAGTTAGACATTGACACTGTTGGATGACGGCCGGGTCAGTGGTTTAATGGTTAAGCGTTTGTGCGCGAGACTGATATGTCCTGGGTTCGAATCTCACGGGGGGCGAGACCGCGGAACCGCACTTCTGAGATGTCTCATACTAGGACGAGACGGTCGTTCAGTGATTCCAGGTTTTCCATGGTGTTCTAGCTTTAATTGACTCATGATTTCAACTAGTGAAATTGTTTTTTTTACGATGAAACTTGAAATTTAATTTTGATCTGATCATTTTGTTTTCATTCATTATTATAATTTATAAATAACCCTTTTAATTTTTAAGTTAGTTAATTTACCTGTTAAGATTTTTGTTTTATTTCTTAATTTATTAGCTAATGAAGACATTCTTAACATTTGAACAGTTGTAGCTGGATCTAAACCATGAAAAGCGACAGCAGCCGCTGCTGCAGCTGTCAAATCGGGAATATCTTGTTTGATAGAATTTGTTGTTTTAGTTGTTGACATTATTGTTGGTATTGTATTCCCTATAGTCATTGTTATTGTAGTTGATAATGAACAATATGATATGGAATTTGTTGTATCAATTAAATTCTTAGTAAAAACATCATTTATCAAATCGAAATTTTTAACATTTCTATTATTTAATGAAGAATCGAATGAATTGAAGATTTGAAATGTATCTGAAGAGTTGGTTTGATCTTTATTATTATTATTATTGTGTGTTGACATAAAATCTGTATATGTTGAAGGATACAAATTGTTCATACAATAAATATTCATAAGATTATCATCATTAATATTGGAATGATTATTTTGATGTATGCTAGAAATAAATGGATGTTGTTTATTTTCTAGTTCAGTTGAGTTAGGTAACAGATCATTAGTCAATTGACGGAATGAATTTAATGGTATATCAGATGAAACTCTTATTGAATCATGATCAATATGTAATTGTGACGCTGATGTACATTTATAGTTTGTGAATAATTGTTCAATGGATCCTTTATGATTATGGTGATAATATGATAGATGGGGGTTTTGTTGTTCATGGCGATTTTGATGATTTTTATTATAAGTAATAATACTATTATCATTATGATATTGTTGATTAAGTGAAGGAGATATTTGTTCACCTAACCAAGATCCAAAATTTGACATTGATTTATTCCATGATGAATCAACAGTAGACTGAAAAAGGGATGATGGTCTATAAGTTGGAAAAAAACCAAAGAAACAAAGTCAGGATAAAATGAGGCTAACCTAGAATATTTATTAACATTGTACATCAACGAAAGTATAACATTTTTAGGTACAGTTACACTGTACTGTCAGCCTTGAGCGACTACAAAAAAGATGGTGTGATTGTCATGGCACTTATCAATTAAGAAATAAACAGTCAGTGTAAATCACAAATGTTTCACTGAAATAGTAGTGAAGCACGAATAAGTTTAGGACTCTTACAAAATCGTGATATTTTCAAGGTTTATAACTTGTATTTCCATCTTAATACTGAATTAATTTCATTACGAAAACTAAACCTTCTAGTGGGAAATATGTTTCCCTATAGATACTTTATGAAGCCAGAAATAGTCAATAAACGACTTTATGTTACCTTTATATGATATTCATTATGTAGTTTCTACTAGTGACGTTATTCATTTCCTTGATTTTTCTTGAAAGAAACTAAACAATGTAGGATATTACATTATTTGAAAGATATAGTGCTAAGTAGTTGGCTCGAACCTTTCTAGAATCCTAAATGTTTATTTTTCAAACCGTATTTATAATTCATTTGTATAATGTATTATCAATTTTGTTTTTATTGATTAATCTTATTACCTTATAGTTAGAAAATATTCACCTAATCAATAGATGAATATTAGTTGGTAATCGTTTGAGAGTTAAATTATGCGGTTTAGGTAGTCTCAAAATCAATGAGTACAGTAATAATTATTATACCTTATCAATAGGATTACATTGCATCCTTATCATAGCTAATTGGATGATAGAAATTCAAATATTTAATAGTTAACAATCCTATTTTTTTCATTAAAAAGTCAAAATTGTTGAAAAACTAAACTAAGTTTATTTGCTGTCATCGTATAGATTTCAATACACAATAATTGAATCAATAAACAACTGGTTATTGTACATGTACGTATTTTGACAGTTGAATTTACGAGTCAATCTAAATAAAACCGCTACTGAAAACCTGGAAGCACTAGACGGCTATTTCGTTCTAGTATGGGACTACTCAACAGTGCGTATCCGCGATCCTGCACGTGGGACATACATATATATTTATTTTAATAAGTAAAACGTTTATACACTACTTATAAAACGAATTCATTATTATTATATTTGGAAACATGGCTCATCACCTCACTTTGTGTGTAACCGATTTGATAGAAAAAGAATTCTCTGGGTGAATCTGTCAGTTAAAACTATGTTTACATAGTCTGATCAATAATCAATTACTATTTGCTACATTAGTCTTTGTTGCGATTACAGCGAAAATTTGTTGAACAGTTGGAGTAATAAAAATACTAATATAATAAACTGATGTCAACTAAATGTGATTATTAATTAGAAGTTATGATTCAAGAATGGATCAATGATGAAAAATTTCGTAGTTTATATCATAGACAATCAATGAAAGACAGGAAGTGCTGAAAGACTGTTTTGTGCCGATGAGCACTGTCGAAGAGTCCCATACTATGATAAAACAACTATCCAGTACAACTTTGTTTTCACTTGTCTAAATAAAGTCCCTCCATGATGCAAACTGTAACAATTCGAAAATCTCCATAATACCCTCCTCTATTGTGAGTAAATCTGACAATCAGAATATCATTGTTAACCTTGATTAATAAAGTTTAATTTACTTACATATGTGTTGTGTTTATTGAATTTTGTATTGTCTCTTCATTTTTCGTTTCTGCTTCACATACGGCACTTTTGTCTTCTTGTTTACAGCAATTCATCATAGGTGGAATTAGTGATGATGGTGATGATAATGACATTGATAATGAACCAGCGTTATTGTTATTAGTTTCTTTACTAAACAACTCAAAATGACGTTTGTTATCTGTAGATCTGATAAACAAGTGATCAGGAATATGAATTTTATTATTAGGATCATTATTACTTAAGGGAGTTGGAATTGGTGAGTTATTAGCGTTCATTGAAAATCTGGATACCTTAGAATTATTTATAATAAATGGCCGTTGTTGATCTTTCTCTACATCTCTATCTTCCCCACCATCATCCTCCTCCTCATCATCATCATCATCATCATCGTCTTCTTCATCCTCAATGTCTTCGTCATCTTCATGGTTAACTAATTTATTTATCATTGTAAATTCAGTTTCTCTTTGTAGTAAATTATCACCAACATCTTTCTTTTCTGAATATAATTCATGATGTTTATTAAGATCACTAAAAGTATTTGATAACACTGATGATTTCTCCCATTCATTGTCTATCCAAGTGTCTGGTTTACTAACTCGTTGATTATCTGATGTAGTAAATGATTAAATTTTCAAAACGAAAACAAAAAACAAACATTCAATAAGCAGATTTAAAAGAATGCCAATTAAAAGGTGTTAGAAATTCGAAAATTTCGTCCAGTAAAATTTAATTGAAGTCTTGCTAAATATTATAAAGACATGAATAGATAATTCATTTTTGTTCGAGACTTTTGAAGAGTTCATTTCAACAACCCCATATAGAATGTGAATCAAGGCTATTCCGACATTGCTTCCAGTATAAATGAATTATAATCAAGTGGTTCGCATTTTCAAATTTAGTTAATTCCTGATTTGGAGTAACCATCATTTAATTCCATTAGTAATAGCTGTCTTACTATCTACAATATCGTTTACGGGGATCTTGCCACTGATTACTTAACGATTTATTGATTTAATACCATAGTTTCTTTCAGGTAAATCCAATCTGAGCTGCTATATTTTAACAGTTTTCTTTACATGGTATTTTTTTCCCATATCAGAAATGTTTGGGAATTAAACACATCAGTTTTAAGTATTGTTTTATTCAGTTTTATATGGTAGAGGTAATTGCTTAAGAGAATGTTTAGGAGAACTCAAACCATCTATTGAATATTCTGCAAATTCTGTAACTTTTGTGAGACTAGTATAGTAAACTCATCTTTTCAAACATAAAACCAGCTCGAAGACAGTCAAATTCAATGTATTTTACTTAATTATCCCTTTTTTACGATGATCAGTGTTTGACTGAAATGACTGCTTGTTTTTTTGTATTTAACTACTTCATTCATCAGAGATGACCGAAATATATAGAAACATTTAAATTTTATCAAAGAAATATTTATTTTAATAGTTGAGATCATGAGTCAGTTGAAGCTAGACCATCATGGAAAACCTGGAAACAAGAGACGGCTGTTTTATCCTAGTATGGAACTCCTCAGCAGTGCGCATCCATGATCCCGCCCCCCGTGAGATTCGAACCTAGGAACTATCAGCCTCGCGCTCAAGCGCTTAACCACTAGACCGCTGAGCTAGTCGCATCCAACGGTGTAAATATCTAACCTCAACTAATCCACAAAATTGAGCGACACACTATTGTGTTCAGTGAGTTACTATCTTACAACAGACCCGGTTGAACTTTACTGGTTACTGCTTCCCACTAGAACTCCAGGAAATACCCCTTGAAGCCAGTCACTAGTGAGCATTTGTTGATTGATATCAGAAGGGCCGTCCAGTGCTTCCAGGATTTTTTTATTTGTTTCATGATGTAAAATGAATTATTACCATCAGAAAACTCTTAGCAAAATAATTTATTATCAGAAAGATAGTTTTGTGGAGATTGTAGTAAATTAACAGTTGAATTCATGGGTTGATTAAAGCTAGGTCACCATGAAAGCACTGGACGGCCGCTTCGTCTTAGTATGGGACTCCTCAGCAGTGCGCATCCGTACAAGAATTTTCATAATGTTGATATCAATGAAATACATGAAGAATTGAATATCATTCTTTCAGTGGGATTAAATTTTTTTCTGTAAGTCAATGAACTTTTTTGTATTTATAAATTCATTTAGTGTTGTTTCAAGAACCAGTCACTTGGAACAGGATTTCTGGGTAGCCAAATTTGATTTTTCTTATGTGGCTTACAGTTTTCAATGTAATGATTTAAAACTCATTTTGTCTCACTCCACTCCAGTTGAATTTTAGCTGGTAATACCTACTTTGGACGTAGTTTCATGTAACATTACCATGTCGTAGAATATCTAACAATATAGGGATGATAAACTGAGTAGTAGGGATTTCATATCTGTAGATCATTTGAAGTCATTTTTGAGTATCCCATAGACGCTAAAGGTATAAGTGATGGAATTAAACTATATTGAATTATTATCTGATTTTACAGTATATTAATAGTGAAAATGAGTTAAGGAAAAGAAAATAGAACGATATTGATGGCACAATTTCATAATGTCTTTTTTTACATAAACAATGCTGGTTGATTGATATGCATCAATGGTTACTAAGATTCGATTTTTTCTACACGGAGTAGGAAATAATGATGTTTTTCAGAATGACAACAAAAGCTTCATAGTTTAACTTATAGAATATAATATCAACTAAACCTAATTAATAGTAGTTGGTTTATGTGTATCATTTACTAATATGATTTACCTGACACTTGTCATTACGTCTAATAATTAACAGTTGTTTAAAACAGTTAGTCCGTTTGATAAATTTTGATAATGCAATGAGAAGACGAAGTTTATCAGAATTATGTGATATATTAGCGCAATACATTTCGAACAATCTGATCACACATATACTTGTTAAGAACATTTATATATAAAAATAGAAGGTCAACTAGACAGGTTAAGGGTAAGTCATGACAAAGGAAAAATATTAAAGTACACAAAACAAAAGTGATTACCACTCTGGATAAGAAATCAGTACTACCAGGGTAGGTTTAGTGTAAGGACAAATTGTTTTTGAACACATAAAGGGGGTTTTAGTTTCCGTATAGCCAAGGCTTCAATAAACCTTAGTATACTTCCTTGAAGGCTTTTGTATAACACTACAAATGCTGATTTGATGTCGACCTTATGACCCGTCTCAATCAAATGTTTCGCAATGGAGGATGATATCTGTCTATCCTGTGATCTTATTTGACCATTGGAATCCATTTGTTTTTGCAACCATTTTGGTATGTGTTCACCCATCCTTAATTGCAAATCACGATTGCTCCTCCCTATATACGTGTTTCCACACATACATGTAAATTGATAGACACAATGGGATGTGACATAATCGCTTACGTGCTGTTTGGGCTTTTGGTGAAACATAGACCTTGTCTTTTCAATAATGACAAGTTGGGCTGCATAAAATGTCCGGTTGATGGCTAATTTAAGTCTCCGTTTTAACATGAGACTTTTTTTGTCGCCTCTGAATGGCAACGTAATATAAACTCGCTTTTTGGGTGCCAGAAGCATCATAGATCTAATCGTATCGCAACCCTTCCAGCGGTTTATGAACTTCAAGGGATAACCATTATTCACTAACGTATCAGTCAGGAGCTTCGTCTCGACTTCAATAGTATCACTAGTACAGATACGATTGATTCTACTGAATAAGCTCTTTATTAAACCGCGTTTGTAATGAATAGGGCAGTGACTATGAAAATTAAGGTATTGCCCTGTCCATGTTGGCTTTTTGTAGATAGCGCGTTGGATAGAACCATCTCTCCTACTGATCAAGATGTCTAGAAAAGGAAGTCTGTTGTCCTTCTCTTCTTCACATGTAAGAGAAATGTGGTTTTGACTTCTATTAAATTCTTTTAACAAGCGGTTTATGTCATCACCTTTATCCCCTATGATTATTATATCATCAACATATCGTTTATACAATCCCATCTTTTGAATTGAGTTTTCAACTAAATTTTCCACATATCCCATGAACACATCAGCCAACAATGGTCCTACCTACCTACCTACCCTGGTAATACTGATTTATTATCCAGAGTGGTAATCACATTTGTTTTGTGTACTTTAATATTTTTCCTTTGTCATGACTTACCCTTAACCTGTCTAGTTGACCTTCTATTTTTATATATAAATGTTCTTAACAAGTATATGTGTGATCAGATTGTTCGAAATGTATTGCGCTAATATATCACATAATTCTGATAAACTTCGTCTTCTCATTGCATTATCAAAATTAACAGTTGTTCAGAAAAGAAATATTAGAAACAAATAACAACAAGATTGTAACTTGAGCTTAAAAATAAAACACTTATCGTTTTGTAGTTTTAAAACAGATAATATGAAAGATTATGATAGAATAACTTGAAATTTCACAGCCTAAAAAAGGTCTTTAAAAATTATTTCCACCTTCTATCAACATTTTAACAATTAGGCATCATGAAAAGTAGGAAAGATATTTGATAGGAAATTTTAATGGTAATATCAGTTGTCATGTTGACACATGTATGTACACTTTTGATAGTAGGTATCGAGGTTAATATTTCAAAAAAATTCAAAATAACCTTTTTCTTTTATTCTGTTGCGTCACAATGTCAATAAAACAATCACAAGTACAAACAGATAAACAATTTTTCTATTCGATAACTTGATGGGAGAATAAAAAAAGGTTGAATATAACTAATAAGATGATGGTAACTAAGAAATTAGATACAAGAAAATATTCAGTATAATAATCCAATTATCCATTCACGATTTAACCTAAATATTTAAGCTCACATAAATATATGCATATTAAAATCATAAAAATTTTGTCTCCCTTCGTTTATTTCATTATTTATTTATAACGAGTCTCTTAGGAATATTGAATCAATCGATATTTATGTTTTTGTCATTATCATCTATTGATTTTAATGATAATGATAAGAATAATGATCATAATCTTGATGATACTAATGATAATACTCAGGGTTCTTTTGCATTTGTTTTTTCCTCTTAATTCTCTTGTGATATAATAATAATAATGACAATTGTAATAATAATAATAATAATAATAATAATAATAATAATAATGGTAATAATGGCAATAGTAAAAGTAATGGCAACAATGAAATTAACATGTTTTACAGGACTTTTTCTCTTTCGTTTATTTATTAATGATTTTGATAACAGATGTTCTATGTAAAAGTTAATTTATGTTCTTCAATCATAAGAGTTTGGTTTACCTATCAACATTGATTTAATATTTTTCAATTAAACCAACAATTCATTATATATATATATATATATATATATATATATATATATATATATATATATATATAGAGAAAGAGAGAGAGAGAATGAAATAAACAAATACACACATATATTTTCATATTTCCTCTCTATTTATGGGTTACACTATTCAATATATAAGAAAGAACATCTTCCTTTATAAAATGTAAATTACTCTTAGGGACTTGTAATAAAAATCTATATCAACTTCATTTAAGTATTAATATTATTTTTTAATTGTTATTATTGCTGTGGTTGTGTTCTTTCTTCTTCTTTTTTTAATTATTTTTGGGGAAGAAAAAAATGAAAACTTTTTTTTTGGTGGTTTCTCAAATAAATTTATGACTTTTAACAAAGTTTAATACATAAATTATTATCTATTATACTAATTAATAGATGTTGAATACAAGTCTATCTAAGAATGGATATGGATTTATTCCTGTTAAGATAAATAGGAAATTCAATTCTTTGAATAAGCTAAAATTATTAGAGTTGATTGTATTTGATCATAATCAATCAATTATAAGACTATAACTATTGAGTATGATATTATTTAACTAATTTACTTGTTTAACTTATATAAAATCTGATATAATTGGATATCGAAAATGGTTTACATCATACTAAATATAATGTTATTATGGTGAAGAAATAATTGAGGGAAAAGAAATACGATAGAAAAAAACAACTGAATGAGAACAAGTTATGATAAAACATACTGTTTAGTTAATAACAGTTGAATTCATGAGTCGATCTATGCTAAATCACTACTGAAAACCTAGAAGCACTGGATAGTTGTTTTGTTCTAATACGAGACTACACAGTAATGCACAATTAATTTAATAGCATAATCAAGAAGGAATTCTTTCAGTTAAAAGAGTTCTTTCTTTTACAGTAACCGAAATGGACACTACAGTAGGATAACCATATGTTTCTATTATGAACCATGTCTGGTAACACATTAAACTACTGAGTTGCACCATTTGTATGGTCCCAACCAGAAAGTCTTAATGAACTGATAGATGTTAGTCCTATATGGTTGTTTTTCCTATCAATGCATCATGTCATAAGCCATAACCAAAGTCATTCTTCGATGTGAAATTTCAAATTCAACAGCCTCTACTTTACAATAACGATTTAATTTATTAAATTTGAAGGTCATATAATAACACCTACCAAATCTAAGAAAGATTAAATATCCATTGAAAAGATAGTCGGTTTTATTACACATGGCTATTACAATTACATATTACATATAGTTTAGAGATAACCAAAAGTTTTCTTCTATCGAACAACAAGTATACATTATATAAAGAACAGCGTAGAATAACATGAATTACATACATTTCGTTAGGTTGTTGTCAGTTGCTCGCATCCAATGATATTTTGAGATCAAAATTATTAATCAAGTTTACATAAATATACAAACCAAATTTGTGAGACGTGATTATTTAACATCATTATGGAATGGCAATTGGAATTGTAAGCATAGATGATAAAGTCAAAAAGTCAGTTGATTATGTAATAAAGTAGCTGAACATAATTTTATAGTAATTATTAATAACGTGAGTTGAGATCAGTCACTTAAAATTAAAATTCTGAATTTGAAAGATTTAAAAAGGATGCAATTGAAGTAAGAGAAAGTTATAAAATATGGTGTAATCAAACCAGGGTAATGGTATCACCGTAAGGAAAGATTTAACACTGTTTCATTTTGAAGATCTAAATCCGATTACAAACAATTGTTGTAGCTTCAAAAAATTCAAGTAGACTAAAATTTAGTTCCAGAAGATACAAGTGTTTATTAACAGTTGTCTACGGAAAATACTTTGGATCCGTTGGCCGGACACTATTAGCAACAACCTACTGTGGGAGAGAACAAACCAGATCCCAGCAGAGGAAGAAATCAGAAAGAAGCACTGGAAGTGCATAGGACACACATTGAGGAAATCACAGAACTGTGTCACAAGACAAGTCCTCACATGGAATCCTCAAGGTCAAAGGGAAAGAGGAAGACCAAAGAACACATTAGGCCGGGAAATGGAGATAGACATGAGAAAAATGAATAAAAATTGGATAGAACTGGAAAAGAAGGCCCAGGACAGAGTAGGTTGGAGAATGCTGGTCGGCGGCCTATGTTCTATTAGGAGTAACAGGCGTCAGTAAGTAAGTATGTGGAGATATGCATGACAAAATTGTTTTGTAAATAGTTTTTGATGTTATTTGTATTTATTCTGTTAATTTCTCACAGCCTGTACATTTGCCATTAAACGATTGTACGTGTTCAAGGTCATACACTTAAACAACACGTACAATCGTTTAATGATAAATGCACAGACTGTGAGAAATTAACAGAATAAATACAAATAACATCAAAAACTATTTACAAAACAATTTTGTCATGCATATCTCCAAAAGTAAAGTTTGGTTGCCCATTGACCACAGTAAAAGATTTCAATGTATCAACCTGATTTCCTGCGTCAAAGTGATGCCTTGAAGTAACATTAATGAAAGCCTCTAATCCCTTTGACTTAAAATTTTTCGAAAGGTTATTTTTAGCTCTATGACTTTTCATTAATATTTTGATGTTCCACAATCTTATATACCGTATATATTTGAAACATTTTCTTCTGTCTTCCTAAAACGTTGTTCCAATCACCATACCACAGTGATGATGGATAATCACGTCTCACAAACTTGGTTTGTATATTAATGTTAACTTTATTAATAATTTTAACCTCAAAATATCATAGGATGCCAGCAACTGATGATAACCTAACGAAATGTATGCGATTCATGTCATTCTAGTCAAATCTTTGTTTTTGCTTGTTCCGAAATAATAAAATGAACTATGTGTATGGAAAGTGACTAATAATTGACACCTACTTTTCAGATTTTTGAAACCAGTCATAAACATTTGTATTATTTTATTTGCTTTAATCAATAGAATATAAGAAAACATAACAACAGCATAAATAATTACTCGAACAATTCCATATGTTTCTTGACTGAACTCCACCTAGAACCCTTCTAGAGTTACTACTAATCCTGAGATCTTTAAAAGGAGGGGGGTTGAACTTAGGGTTATCAGTCTGACTTCATAAAAAATAACTACGCTACAAAACCCCTAACTGGAGGAAACCGACTAAATATTCTTCTCTGGAAGTTAAACGCTATTCACATGAATGAGTAATAACACCTCATAGTGAAAACTGAGATTCTGTGAGAGGCATCAAGTAAACTGTCTTTCTGACTGACTTTGAATTTTAAACTTACATGAGCTTGATAATGAAACTATAAACGGGATTTAACTATCAAGGTTATCACTAATTACTTTGGTGATAATAAAACAAGTTAACTCCACTTGCTATAGTTACAATAGACAAAAACAGTGGACGAATTAGTGTCTAGAAATATAATAATTAATTAAAACGATGAGAAGTGAAAACAGTTGATAACTTCCAGTTATAGTAATGTTGAAAGGAATATAGTTGAATAGTTCTAGAAATACTGGAACATTGTTTTTGATATTTCGAATTTACAAAGTAGAAAATAATAGAGGATTTGAATGTATCGTTTGGCTATGTATTAAAATAAATTACATCATTCGACCTAGAGATATAAGTTTAACTTATTTTGGATATTCAATATCGTCAACTTAACCTTTTAATATATTCAGTATTGAAAGATTAGCTTTCTCCAAGTAAGTGAAGTTCAAAAGCCAAATGATCAAGATTATTCAGCCTCATAGAGGCTGACTCACGTCTTGAATATATCCAATTAGTTGTTTTCTTGTTCATAGCAATATGATATAGAATCTGTAATCTCTAAATTATTGTATAAATACTTAGATGAATTCTCTAGGGGTTAGTAATAGTTTCTAGACGGAGAACTAGTTTTCAATCAATGAGTGTCTGTCAGGGTCTTGTGATGAGATGCAGATTTCCTAGTTGAAGTCTGTGTAATAGTCTAAACGTATGATTGTAATGGTGAAACTACATCCACTTTTTATTGTCCTTTACATCTTGAACTTAACGTTATTTCATATTCATCATTCGCAGACTATCCGTTTCTTTTGGGCGAGCATTTCTATTTTAGCTTCTCATTTAAGTTGATGTTATCATTTCTTAGCCTCGGATTACTATCTCGTTTATTATTATTCGTACTGTGTTGATTTAATATGTAGCAAATGAGACCCATACTTATTTAAACCAGGACCTGCTTTGTCTATGATTGACTGGTTGAAATCGATACCATATTATTTTTAATGATAAAACATGGTGAATGAAATCATCAATCCTATTCATACCTCAGATAACTCTCTTATTTATATCAGTGACTAATAATGCCATGATATAATGTCATTGAGTAATAGTTACACAAGATAATTAATTCATCACAGAGACTTCGTAAAAAACTATGTATTTCAAGCATATTTTTAATATGATCGAAATAAATCGGAATTCATCATTATATCTGATTACTGCAATAATGATCCAACCAACAACAAAAATTCTGTTAAGGTCGTTTCCTTGGTAAATTAGTTTAAAAGGAGATATCTCTAGAAAACTGTTTTGTAAATTGATGACTGATGAATGTTATTCACCATGGAATAAATTATATATGTGAGACTAATATTAAAATTTATTTTTGCTTCTGAAGATTATCCAGAAGACCAACCGTTATTGAAAGTGGAACTAATAATAATAATAATAATAATAGCGATCATAAGACTAATCATGATGTTTTTTGACTGAAGTAACAATTAACTGAAGAGGTTTTGTTGAGAATTTGTAGATACTTAGTAGGTCATTTCTATTATAAACTGAAGTCAGTCAAAGATTCATTGAGACTCAATAAAGATCAGGCTATATCACAAATTTACCGAAAGTGAAAACATGAATCACTGAATTTTAACATAGCTATAAAAAGTTATTTCACTCGCTATGATATTTCAATTTCCTGGGTTCTATTTTGTATATCATAATGGGTAAACAACATTAATACCCCCCCACAACAAAAATAGGATGAAACGATGTTTTACACCCGTGTTCTGTGATAGTCAGTACACGTTTATTTCGTAAAACCTGCTTAACTTGGATTTATGGTGTCATTTACTATGAAGATGTGATCTTTATCAATTAATATTTATCTACTATCACACTTATATATCACACTATTGAAATATACACTACCTATTCACCAGGCTAGAAATTAATGGCTAATTTGAATATTATGGATACCAATTTGAATACCATAATTTCTTTGTACAGGGAGATCTTCAATTTTTTCTTAACGTTATTATATAATAATGAAAGTTGTGAGTTTAGCCCTTCAGAACAGAATGTGTTTTGCACAGTCCTATAGATTCTCCATTTATTTAGGAATTCCAATGGTAAACTGAAAGAAATACGAAATTCAAATTTTGATCGTTTTCGAATGTGTAATATTAAGAATAAAATATACACATGTATATGATGCAATAATAATATTGATCGGTGTAAACAGAAATTTAAGTTGCAAATAGAAACTTACTTATCATTACATCATCAGTAGAATGGATTGTATAAGTTTCTAAAGAATGGTCATATAATAATTTATTAATACTGCTAGTACTATCATTAATAACTGAAGAACTCATTAGTATAATGGTATTTTTGATGATTTATGCATTAAGTTGTTTGTTGATAGTTACACATAGTTTAGACATGCTTTTTCTTTAAAAGAAAAATGTATTGTGGATGAACTATTTTGATAGATCTTTGTATAAGATAAGAGAGAATATATATAACGTGATTGAAATCTCTTTTACATCTGTGTTATATTATCAGTTGAGTGGCCATGGGGTTATACAAACCGTTTACATTTTCTCTCCCACACTTGTTTTCACCTCTATTATAGAAGTGAGTGGTAAGTATATTTAGTTTTATGACATATTTTAACATCAATATTAGCTTTTTAAGAGAATTTTTAAATCATCTATCTACCTATCTATCTAACCAGGCAGAACGATAAATGCTAAGATAACCATTAGAAATTATTCAAATAACAGGGAGCATTTTCGAAAAGAGACTTAGATGAGAGAGAATAAAAGAGATTGGTAGATAGACGATAGAAGATGGAAGATTAGATGAACCAGGTTACATGTATCTTTGTCTTGCGTATTAAATTCACGTTGTTTACTAAGTGACAAAATTAGCAAGAAGATGAATTAGGTTGAACAGGCAGATATAGATTGTTAGATAGCAAGATGGATAGATAGATAGATAGATAGGTAGATATTTAGATGATAGATATAAGTAGTCAGACCTACTTTGTTAGAAAAACAAAATACATGTGAACCAATGGTTGTATTAAAAGGGGTGATTGTAATCAATTTATTTTCAAAAACGATTATCAGTTTTAACATAATTTTCATTCCATTCTATTCTATAATGAATAGTTAACCAATAAAATGCATAGATGAAGCGAAATCTGTTACTGATTATTTTAGAAATTGTCTATCCTTAACTGACTTTTATTGACAATTGGGGTAGATTGATTGTAACCTAAAAAACATAATATACTAATTTTTCTTCATTAACATCGACTGAAGAATCAGTGAATCTCAGAGAACGTTGAATAGATGCTGTTTTATTTTGAGACCGTTTAGCAACGTACGTCCTCTGGTGGAGAAAGAATTGTAACAGTTCTCCAGCTAATGTATTTTCTTATTAAAACCAGTCTTTACCGGAAATTTGAACAATACATTTGAGCAAATATTTTTGTTAATAAAATATAGTTTTATATTAATTATGGTTGTATTGAGTGCTGTTGATATTGGAAAGTCTGAACTGATTCAAAAGGATAGTTTAGAAAAAACAACAAAGTATCAGACAAATTTCTCATCATGTTTTAGGATTTTTCAGCAGTGACAATCCACTTTTTCCACAATTTTATTTCATAAAGTCTTAGAATCCTGAAGCCAATTTCTAACTATCGATCGATTTGATCACTATATGGAACGTTACTAATGTTGTAAGAAGAAAAGTAAACAACCGCTTATAATTTCGCCATTTCACCATACGGTGTCATTTTAGGGTAAAGCATTGATCTGGTGAGGATGTATTAAACGGTTAGAAGTAGTTGACAGGAAATCATAGACCTAGGTTTCATGGTATTTGGCATGGTGCACCTATAATCTTGAGGAAACTGTTTCTCCATGGCTGATTCGTAACCGTGTTACCCAGTTTCACAATCTGAGTTACCTAGGCCTAGACTAAACTCCTATATGATTGAGATATTACTAGTTGATTGGATACATATTCCCTCTAGTCATTTTTACTGCTGATCAAATTCAGTCGGTCGAGAACTAGATAAACATGACATTGGACACTATTTAGTGATCAGTCTTTTGTACAGTGAGGATAAATCTATTTCATAACTTCTGAATAAAAAGTTATTTTTGATCTTAGTGGGAACAAACACTGTCTTCACTTTATGAAGGACTCATTTGACTAAAAAATTAAATTTTTAGTTTTAGAAAGTAAAGTCATATTTATTTCTGTATCCCCGTAACCAGATAATTTAATAATTTACAAAAATGTACTTCTTAGTTTAACGTTTGTCATTCTCGTGTAATTGCTTTCTATCACAAAGTAAAGGAGGTTGAAAATATGAACGACTGAATTCTGCAACTAAGATGTAATGTGTACGTTATTAAATCAGAAGGTCCGTGTTTCAACTACTATGGGATTATGGATACGCAATCTTGAAGTCTCAAAAATGGAACAAAACAACTGTTCAGTAATTTCTGGTTTACACTGGTTCTTTAGCTGTTATTATTCATTGGCAGTCCTGTTTCGACTGTAAATTTCAAAAGACCAAGATGTTCCAAATTCTAAAGTTCATTGTTGAAACAGTATTTTGTAGGAGAAAATGAAGCTTTTCTTATTTTAGATATTAAAATTACTGAGATACACATTCTTCAGAATTCATGTGTAAACAGATATTCTTAAAAATATTATATAGAATAAGGAAATTAGTAAAAAGGCTTTGTCTTCTTGAGTAGACTTCCAGTTCATAAAAAATTCTTAGATATATCACAACCATTATATGCAGTAATAACATATTCATGAAGAAAGTATTTCTTAGATGAATTTCATATTTTGTTTAAATAACACTATTCTTTTCTAATGTACTTATGCCTGTTACTCCTCGTGGAGGAGCATAGGCCACCCATCAGAACTCTCCATCCAACTTTGTTCTAAGTAATTCTTTTTATTTGTTATTCATCTTTTGCATGTTTGCTTCCAATTCGTGACTCAGTGTGTTCTTTGGCCTTCCATTTTTCCTTTTCCCTTCAGGATTCCAAGTTAGTGCTTGCTTCGTGATGCAGTCTGATGATTTCCTTAATGTATGATCTATCGACTTCCAACGTTGTTTTCTAATTTCCTCCGTTAATTGGAAGCCGATTTGTCCTGTCCCACAGTAATCACAATTGATTGATCACTGGGTGACCAATGTCATGCGTGTCTAGTCCTTATTATTAGTGCAGATCGAATGCTATCGATCATGTTGCAATGTGGCCACCAGTCTAGGTGACTCGACACTGCGGGCACTATTGTGAGATTAGATGGTGATTGGAGGTAGTCGACAGGAAACCCTGGACCCGGGTTTCGTGCTACTTGGCACTCGTCAGCAAGGTGTACCTGTAATCTTCGAGGGAACTGGTGCTCCCTGGCGGATTCGATCCCGTGTCACCCAGCTTCACAGTCAGAGACGTTACCACTGAGTTATCCGGGCCGCGACCCACCTCCTGTAGGACTGAGATGTAGTCACAATTGATTGATCACTGGGTGACCAATGTCATGCGTGTCTAGTCCCACAGTAGGCTGTTGCTGATAGTATTCGTCCAACTGATATTGAGTATTTTGCGTAGACAACTGTTTATAAATACTTGTACATTTTTGATATTGGTTGTAGTAGCCCTCCAAGTTTCAGCTCCGTGTAGTGTGTGTCATTATAAAAATATTTTAAACAATTTTTAATCATACTCAGCTCTCCTCTGTTTACATATATCTGCTGCTCTAAGATATTTAATCTAAATAATGTTCTGTTATGATATTCAGACATAAAATTAACGGTTTTAGGCCTAGATTTTCTATAACTGCTGTCTCCAATAAACGAATTAGTTAGATTTTAGTATTTGTTTAAATAAGATTTCTATAATTTAATTATATTCATGATTTTTTTCCCGATATTTTTCAATACTTTTTAATAAAACGAATCAGTTATTGTTATTCAATAAATATTCGTTTTCTTCAGAATGGTTATTTGAAGATCATCTCACATTCGGGTCAATTTCTTATATTTATTAGTACGATGTTTCAGCCATGTTAAGGTTGGTCAAGCCTTGTCCGGTTAGGTAAACTGGTTTTTCTGTAAATAATTTCCGTTTAGCAAGGCTCACAAACTCACTACATGTATGTGATTTTGTGGGGAAATCGTTACCTCCGTGTCTCACTAGGGACGAGTCTATTCTACATGTATGCCGGTAACACATAAGTTTTCACCAATGCATCTCATACCATACTTTTAGGTATATTCACCCACTTAGGAGGGTAGATGATTAACGCTCCTTTCGAATATATTCGTTACAGCTGACTGTTACTTACGCTCTACATGCATATCACTGGTATAAAGATTTAGCTTCTGTACTTCATGACATACATATAAGCATAAGCACTATTTTAGAGAAGGTTTATGGTCACCTCTCCCTAGTTATTGCTACCATATTTCTTTTTATTATATCTTCGACCTAAATGATCAAGCCGCTTATTTTATTAGACATAAGGAAAACATTTTTCAGTTTACGTTCGTTGTGCTAATGTACACGCATTCCCCTTACATATACTTACACACATAAAGCCAAAACCCATTTAATTCATCTACATAAGCATACACATCAGATGGCCAGCAAGATTTTGGTGAGCACCGAAATTGGAACCCAGTTATTCCGGTTTATAACAGAGTGATCTCCACCAACTGCCTAAGTTATAGCTAGGAAAACTGCCCTCACTACCCAGCAGTGCCACGGGGACGCCTTAGGTTCGATTTTACTGGGAAGTTTTAAGTTCACAAAGCATATCATAAATTTAATTGATAGCGAATAAACCTAAATAGTTACGAAAAAGTTCGAAAGTATGAAAAAAGCTATTTATTGATAAAAGTAAGTTAAAATTATGTATAACTTTTTATTTCAGTTAGTTCATTTTAAAATTCTATTTTGAATTTTCAATGAATTATTTCTATTTCTTGCTTATTCCATGTTAAGTCTTCCATTGTTCCGTTCTAATTGTTCTGTTTGTTTTGTTTTCTGGATATAGATTTTTGCTTCTTCTTCTTCTTCTTCTTTCTATCAGCATAACTATCATAAGCATCAATCAGTGTTTTCATATTTATCATTCATCATAACAAATTATTGTGTTTATGTTTCATACTACTATTATATTTAATATTTACATTTTAAATAATGATAATACAAAATGAAAATTTATTGTATAAGTAAAATGACAAACTTGAAAAGAAGCAATCTCATTCTATTATTTGAACATTCTTTATATGTAGATATTATGTAGACAAAAGTGATTGAGTTTGTAGGTGTTGGAATAATCGAGATTTATTTTTCTTTCTTTTTTTCTTTATAAAATCTAATCATGATAAGGATAGAGATAAAAAGAATGAATAGAAGAATTATATTTACCATAGAAGTAACGTAATCATTCTAATTTGTAGAAAACAAATAATAACTGTTAGAAATGAATACATTTTAAAAATGATTTTTTCTTGAGGGGGAGGATAGAAAGAGGAAGGGAGAGAGGGAGAAGTAAACAATGTAATTTATTGTATATTTAAATGAACATTTTATAAGGCATAGATTGTATTTACATATTCATTTATTTATTCATTCATTGACTCATTTACTCATACAATGAAACAAAGTATCAGTGAATTCATCAAATGAAAGGGTAAGAAGCAAAGTAGAGAAATTGGTGAATGATTCTGAGTTTTCCTTGTTATTCCTACTCATATACTTCTCCGCATATTATTATTATTTTTGTTATTACTTACAATTGTAATTTCCTTTCCCTTCTTTGATTGTCTTTTATTCGTTCAGAATTGTTATCCATTTTTATTTATAACAATTCACTTTTCATTTTCTATATACAATTAGATATTGTTTGTTTTGTTTAGAAAAAAAAAAAGACAATCTCTTCGGTTTATTGTGATGCAAATGGGATAGTTTGACAATGAAGTAGTAGGTTAGGATTCTTATCGTTCACTATCATCACCCATGCTATTTCACACTGATAAACAAACTGTAAACGATAACCACTATAAGAATACTGTGTATAACTATTCGGATATAAAAAATATAAAGAATGGAATATGATAAGAAAGTATACAGGACAAATATGATAATCTATGATAATTCGTTATTATTGTTGTGTTTTTTAATTGTAAAATATTTACCATTGTTATAATGTCAGTGGACAACACTTTGTTAAATCAGTTAAGTGGTGATTTTAATGTAGGGTGCTATTGAATACTTGTTTGTCAGCAGTAGGGAAAAAATAAAGAATTCGCAATCAAATAAATGCTTACAAAATCATTTAAATCGATACTTGACAGCAATAGTGTACATTAATCGGTCACTAATTGTTGGCTGATTTCAGATTCGCCTAATCTACAGTGTTACTTAAATTCTGAAAATAATGTTATAATGTAATTACCAGTCTAGGTGAATTGATATTATGGCAAACTATGTTTAGTGTTAGATGTGTATGCGGTTCGGTTTTACTGTTGATCAATCTATTCTTGGATAACTCAGTGGTATAATTATTAGCAGTGACATTGGCTAACGCTGATTCAAATCCCATTGAGATGTTCAAGTTTTAAGAGATTTCAAACGCGCCTTGATGATGTCTTCCATATTAACAGTAAATCTGAATCGAGAGAATTCCGCCTATTGAATATAACTGCTTAACAATAATTTCATACCACATCACAACTTTTTGGCTGAATATAAAAATATACTCACATATGTAAGCATAAATGACATTTTGTAATGCAGATAGGAATAATTATGATTTTATTGAAATGATATTTAGAAAGTGGAAAACTTTATTTCCTGAAAAGCTCAACCATTTATTTTTGGATTTTTCACTAATGATACTGTTTGCAGCAATTCGGAAGACTCACCAAGTCTTCCCCATTGAACGAGCATTCCATGTACCTAAATAAATGGTTGCTCTGGTTGTCAGAAGGGGTACCGGCCTCGTGACTTCCGAATGAACTCGGCTTTGATCATGAGGCGTCATAATTCTTCTAAACGAAGACCTCCTGACATCCAGGGTAGAGTTTAAATGGTTTGAATAATTTTTTCTGGTTAGCGTTTTTTTTAGCGAGTTAGTTTTCTACGGAATGGGGTCGCTAACCCTATGCCCAACCCTCCTCCTTTATCCGGGCTTTGGACCAGTAGTAGCCCGCGGAGGGACTCCAGGTGGAGTTAGTGATACTGTTTAACTCAATAATAGAGAGTGAGCTCTTAAACCAACCAATATGAGAAAATTAACTGAATGATAATAATGAGAATGGTTCTTAGCATTTTAGACTTCCTAGATATTTGATTAAGGATAGAGAGGGGACATATTTTTACAATAATATGTAATTAAGTATTATCAAGAATTTACATTTCATGATAACATTTAATATTCTATTATACTGATGATATTCAGTAGTGTCATAGTAAATAATATTATGTAGTTGGATGTTCAATTCATTGAACCGATATGAATTATAGCCGAGTGATACACTAAAAGTTATTTTAGTGGTATGAAGTCCATGAATTAATAGATATCCCAAAATAGGATATTTAAGTGAAATTACGTTCTCTGAATTGGATGCTTTAATAGTAAAGACTTTACTATCTTTGAAGTTAACACTGTTATTATAAGCTTGTGGTATAAGTAAACTATTAAAGATTCTTATAATTTTATGATAATGGTGTTATCTAGGAAGACAATGAAAGCTTTACAATTAAACTACTCAGATCAGAGAATATGATTTTAACAAAATCAGCCTCTTTAAACAGAAATCTTTCGCATATTCTCAAGAAACGAATCACTGGTCAGCAAAGACACAAGATTTTCCTGTAAAGTTGCACACATATTTAAATATTATTAAACATAAAATTATCTACAGTATATAATCACCAAGAAGAATTGGAAGACACAAGTCACTTACTTGCCAACTGAATAAATGCCTAAATATCAAGAATAATCCCCGGCCTCCATATCAATTTGATATGAAATATAATTCTTCAATAAAGAAATTTTTATTACTTGGTTGAATAGTTTGTGAAATACAGTCTACCATTATATATTATAGTTTAGTTTATGTAAAATAATTAAAATATTAAGTGTAAAGTGTTGATAAACCCCAACTTAGATTATGAATATTTCTAATAATCGAGTTTGATGTATGGACTTAAATGGAATTCCATCAAATACTACAATATGGGCTTTCTTAGTGCGTTTAATTTCATTTTTATTTCACTCATCATTGATGAGTAAAATAATTTATAGATTAATAAAACAACTACCTATCTATCTGCGCATATTCCAATCAATCCATTCATAGCCTCGTCAATGATTTCAAATACTCAAGTAGAGCAATTTACTCTTTGATCTCAATCAATTTCAAAGCCTATTAAGGATTACGCTTCATTAAGAATACAAGATAAAACACATCATAGACTAACTATATTTTCTCTTATTATTGAATAAAGAATATCAAGTAAGTGTAAAAATTTCTATTCATAGTGTTTATTTATTAATATAAACTATGATTTAACCAAAGTGAATTTTTAATTTTCTTCTTTCTTATCTTTTTCATCAAACTAAACAGAATTGTGAAAATCAAAGATATTATGACAAATAGCAACTCTTGTGCAAAGAAATACTACTACTACTACTAATAATAATAATAATAAATTAATTTTCTGTCTACTGACACGTTAATTTGTCACATCGTATTAATTAATTCATTTCAGCAATGAGTTATTGTAAAATAAGATACATAATCCCTTCCATTCTATTATATCTTATTTGAATAACCTATATTGGATACATTAATTGTCTGACTTATAAGGTATTAGTAATAATAATAATAATAATATAATTTATCGTATCTTTAAGGTGGAAAAGGTAATTTAGAATATTTCTTAAGAAAATCATTAACTCTGTATTTCGGTATTACACTTGTAATAATTGAGATCAATCAGAAAAATTAAAACAAATTGTTGATATTAGTAAAGTAGGGATTTCTATTGAAGATTATAAATTTATCGGTTAGTAAATGAAATGAAATGAGTACCATTAGTTCGGTGTATCGAAAGGCTGTTAGTTTTATTAGTTGGTCAGAAATTAATAGTTTCAATGAATATTGTAGTTATGAGTGTACACTATCAAAAAAAGATGAGTCACAATGAACATCCAATTTAGTTGTTATGTAGTCGAATAAGTAATCTGTTCAATAAGTATGTGAACTGAGGTCATAAAAATTTATTTTACAAAATTTGCGGTTTATCAACCTAACTTCTCTTCAAATGCTCTTCATTAGTGGAAATAACTTTGTTATATCTCTGTTTATTACTAACAACTCCTTACACTTTCTCAGTAAAGGTTTTCAGGTACCTCGTTTTCTATTCCCATTTTATTGTCTCCTTAAATGTCTTGATATTTCGAGGTGATCATCCGCGATTGTAGTGTAATTCGATCATTGAGTCGGGACACTATCTTTACTTACTACACTTAGACCCTTATTTTTCTCTTTTACCTTTTGAGTACATAATCGTCATACAAAAAGAATTAGGACAATTTTCATACGATAAACCGCGAAGCGATAGTGAGGCTACTGAGTACCTTAACTTTGATGACTTCTGAGGATGTTTAGAACAATAGAAATAAAAATAAGACAAATGTATTGCCAAAAGTGGGGAGCATTTCCAGGGGATAGTAAGTACATCAACAGAGCTTTTTCAATTCTTCTGACATGCTGTTATTACGGGATGAAATGTCAAAATTTGATTGATTTATTCATTATGATTTTTATTCAACATTAATTCCGTTTAATTTAATTTGATGATCATTCAGTATAGTATTTGTTTTGTCTTCCCCTATGACATTTTATTCTGTATAACATATGATATTCTTGTATGAAATATTATTCATATACATTATTTATTCTGATTATTGATCAAAACTGGGTGTGCAAACCAATATATAAATGAGTGTATTTTCGACTAGACTAGTTGGTATCGGTCGTGTTTCTGGATACTTGTCGGAATATACTTCCCCGTTCCAAACTTCGACTTCTCTCACTAGTTAGCGGGGCCAGGATGCATCAGAATATCTAGGTTATTGGTCTTTGGTCACAGTGAATTAGTTCCGTTCGCAGACTAGGTGGACTCGTAATCAATTCAAACATAGCACATGCGGACTACTGCAAACACAGTTAATTAGATAGGTACATTTGGAGAAAACTAAATGAGACCTTTTGTTTAAGTTAGATCCTCTATGAAAGTTTTTCGTGATTAGAGTTGGAAAAGTCAGTGAAAGTTGAAAGTTAGCCAAAAAACATTTCAGGAAGTTAACTGGTTTTCTTTAAACGGAGTTCGTCTAAGGGACATTAGTCAGTTTTAATGCTTAATTGTTTGACTTAAATTGTTGTAATAATTAACTTTTTCAGAACAGCTACTGTTCATTTCTGTTCTGTTAACCTTCGCTACATAATAATCATATGAATCTACAAAGCATAATTTGGTGACCCTCATAAATAATGTTCTAACAAGTCTTGTATAAGATCGAGAAAAGACTTAAAGTTCGGAGATTGGTAATTTCAAGAAATTTCGAAATAAATCAAGTCTCAGAATAGCTCTAGATTACTTTCTGTGATTTATAGGCACGCGAAACTAGTTCTTTGAAGTAGCTTATATTTGAATAACAATTTTAGATTTCAATGAGTTGATCACACGGTATTTGTTCTAACACAATGGGTATTATATACATAACTCTAAAGTAATTATTTCCTATTTTTGTGGGGTTATTGCGTGACTTGAAGGAGACATCATTTTCACCATGACCTGACATCTATTGAATAAGTATAAAATTACTGAATTTCGGTTCATTGACCAAGATGGTACTCAATTTATTACGAATCTGAATTAGCTTGAGCTCAATTCCATGTAAGTTTGTTGTCGCATATTTTTGAATAGTTTCAAACAGACAAAGCAACTGTCAATTACTACCTGGTTTCCAGTGGTTCTACAGATGATATCACGCTATGCTAAAGCTTACTTTCGAGCTATTTTTCAGTAATAATGTACATTTCATTAATTTTAATCTATTGAGAAATGAATGAAAAGAATTTTTCACTTACATAGCAAACTGGTCTTAGTTAGGTAACCAATGAAAACTAAAAATGATCTAGATAGCCGTTTCGTCCTATTACGGTATTCCTCAACAGAGTGTAAATACGACTACACTTGGGAATTAACTCAAAACCTAATGGAAATAAGTAGTTTTCACAGACGCCATAGAGTAATAAAAGAAATCTGTTAATTAGAATAGGAATTTAATTAATAAGATTTGAAATTTAGGAAATTAATCATAGCCACTTTGCCTATAGTACATTCAATTAGTTAAATAACATTGACCAATGATTTATAATTAATTTTTAAATTATTTTCACTAACAGTTAATAATGTACAGTTGCTTTCTAAATATATTTGTAACTAAGACGCTCTTATAAAAAAACATTTTTCAAATTTTCGATAACTACCAGAAAATGTAAAAAAGTTTAGTGAATTCCTATTTAGAATTAAAATGAATATAACATATTTCACAGGTCAGTATTAATTCGTGAAACTATTTGCAATTCGTCAGACGAATGAACCAGGATTACTGTTATTTCAAATAAGAAGATAAGTAGTATTTGGATTTCATTGGTATCCATAATCCAACTTTATTAGAACTTTTGATTTAATGACAATATAATAGACATTTTGTTCAGGGTCTACATACAATAAAAGATATGTATTTACAATATTTCATTTAGGCTATCAAATTTATTTACACCCTACCTATACTATACTGATATGTGATCATATCAACTCCCAACTAACTTTTTTCGTGTAAGTAATTTGAACTGATTTTGTAATTATGATTAGTAAATGTTACAGGTTGTAAGCATCTAACGAAAACCAAAGGAAATAGAATGAATTTATGTAATTCTGTTCAAATTTTTGTGCTTGATCTCTTCAACATGATGAAGATAACTATGTCTATGAAATATAACAACAGAGGCTGACTGGTGGGTAATCTCTTAGTGGATTGAATGAAACATAAAACTGATTTTGTTCCAATCGTCTGTGACATATAATCACATATTGAGAAGGAATAACTAATTGTACAATATTGTGAATGAGTTCACATGGTAAGTTATTGATTAATTGACGTTAATACTACCTAGTTCAAGTTATGCAAATATGGCTATTGATCCGACTGTAAATAAATCATCTAAGAATTGATGTATTCCTATATTATTTTGATTTATTTCCAGCCTCAAACAAATCCATATTATCAGTCTTTGTATTTTCACTATATATAATCGGATTCAAGGTCCCGACACAAAGAGCAAGCCAGTTGAGCATTCTACGGCGACAGACACAACACCGATTGATTCGGGTCTTTACCATCTACAATGGGAAAATACAAACTCTTACAATTATCAGTATTGATTAGTTGAAATAATCCAGATTCTTTTTAAAAAAAATACATTTTATGCTAACTGGCACAATTGAAGTTTATTCTATCTATTCAATGTTGTCTATTCTCCGCATTCTCAGAATTATGCATAGATATTTATACAACTTCTAGTTGATGATATATATATACACCTAAAGTATAATTAAATAAACCTAATCATCTTTATGTAACAAGTTATGCTTAATGCGATTGGATAAGAAGTTACAAGTTAATTACCAAAGACTATACATTCTTTATCGAGTTATAATGACAACAAATAAATCATCAAAAACAAAATGACATATTCATCACAATAAACAAAATGAATTAAATATATATATATATATATATATATATATATATATATATATCAAGAAAGGATTTGCTTAATTATCGGTTTGTGCAATATCTGACAGTCTCTTTTAGTTTTTGTGTTATGTTTGAATTTCTTTTTACGGTTAATCGGTTTAATGGTTGATAAGAAGATTAGACGCGGTTGACTTATTGTTAAATAGAACTATAATATTCAATTGATTTAACGACAGTTATAATAGAACAAATATTATAAGCTATTAAAAAAAATGTGAGTTTATTTCTTATCTTTAAAAGAATCTAAGAATAATGAATAATCATTGCTCTTATAGGTAAGAATGGTAAGAAATGAAAAGAACTACTGAAACTAACACTTTAGCGGTTATCTAACTGATTAATTGTTTACAATTCAGTATTGGTAAAATATTTTGAATTTTATAGAAAAATGAGTATGGCGCTGTGATAAATTTCGTATACTAACTAGTAATTCTTAGGATAGTCTAATTCGTACTCCAGGGATTACAAATGGACCAGTATTTAAGTCAGAAAGAAATTTGTAAAGATACTAGAAAGTATGGTATTTTATAACTTAAGTGTGGGAGCATGTACAAAGGAATCATCATTACATACAGACATCAAAGTAACCCACATTTCTGTATGTATTCTTGTAGAATTAACTAAATTGTGAGTCCGGGTATATACTTGCCAATAATATTAGGGGATGATAGTGATAAACAACAGGTCATTTGAAATTGGAAGACGTCAACTGTTGGACTAAAAGTTTATCGTAAGGTTTTACAACTCTGGAACTGAAGATGAATGAAATACTTCCGGTTGCCTCTAGTTCTGGTCTATCCCATGAGTGGTAAATTCCAGTGTTCAAACGGTGTAGTAAAAACGCCATTTCTCATATGTATATTTAATCATGAATGATTTAAATGGGATTGAAATTTAGAAATTAAATACACATTGAGAATAATTGAACCTTGGATTTGTTAATGTTATTTTACACAGTTGAACACAGTTACCGCTCCTCAGGCTGTTTGGTTATGTTACACATATATGTGAAGATCACAAACAAAGCCAGTGGCAGGCCCACTTCGACATGAAGTAGGCTCTAAAGCAGTTATCCAAGATAATAATGAAAGATCTGTAGTTAAACGGTTTAGCTCAGAGAACATAACACCATGATATATATAATTTCTGCGGGATAAAAAGCTTAAATGTGAAACTTTCTTGTAACTTGTAGCAATAACTAACAGAATATTTCATTATATATTCATCGTTTTAAGTAACAAAAATAATTTATTCATCCTAATCGATCATCGTTGAAAGAAACAGACATTTTATACAGATAATTCCTAGATAGTGACAATTTTGGTACACTTGATTATATTGTTTATCAGTAGAATCTTATATCCTAGTCGGGGATCAACGCATGTTATTTTCAGCTGATGAAATATTAGTTATTCCATTAATACTCAGCAACTGAGTGTCAGTGCAGTCTCTGTGAAACCTCAAGGTTATTCGTTCGATTATCGGAGGGTACTTGGATGGATGTTACTGAGGTATCCCATATTGGTGTCTGGTTTTTATTATTATACCAGTTGATGTCAATCTTTTTTCAAAATAGGCCAAAAATTGTACAAATCTATACCAGGACACTCTCTAATAGATTAGATTTCCAAACCTACACACCGGTAACTTTATCCCTCTGAATTGTTATGCTCCTTATCATCTCCGACTCATTATTCCTGTAAGATGTATATATGGCAACGGAGACCGATCAATTTCAGTGACCAATATAAACAATACGAGAAAACAAACCTTTTTAAGTAACTTCATATCAGCTGAACAAGTTAGTAACTACGTGAACTCGATAGCTTAGTGAATAATGTGTTGAATTTTAAAGTAAGTGGTACTACATTCGAGTGTCAGCATGAATATCAACATCCAACTAACAAGTCTTAAATAGGAGGAAATACGAGTACTGTATTCTACTTTTAATCTTATAACAAATTATAAAAAAAAAACACTCGGAAACCAGGAAGATCAGTAAAGATTATCCGAAATTTTGATAACTCACTTTAGATTATTTACTAATGGTTAATGTCAAGTATTTTATTGAAAGTTATTATTGTTTGAAACTTAATTTATAAGTCATTACACTTAACTAACATCTTAAAAATATAGTCTATTCTATTTTGGGCGTAAAAAGATTTTTCAGAAAATTTATTTATTCTGTAATTAAATGTTTGTCCTTTTTTCAGTACAGTAGAACTAGCTAAAGTTTGCAAATAATAATAACAATAATAATAATAATAATAATAGTAATGATAATAATAGTAATAATGGTGACGGTAACAACTGAAGAAATCATATAAACATCATTATTATTGAAAATATTTAACGGATATAAATAAAGAATTGTTTATATTAATAATCATTTGTTTATGAATATTAAAAAATTTATCTTTGTAATATCTAAACATTATCCATTATGTATGTCATAATGAAGTCTATTCTCCTTTTCAATTTCACATGAATTCAACTACATCATATTACTCAATATAATATTTACAATGAAATTATAATTTTCAACGGTTAGTATTCATTATGGTCAATTCATAAATTGTATTTTTACAATGAAAAAAAAAAAACGATTTGAAAGCGTAAATAAATCAGTTCGAAAGTGTACATGATATTTATGATCATTCATCTGGTCATTCGGTGTTCTGATTAATGAATTAGGTACGTCGGAATTTTTTTTGTGAGGCTGTCAATCTTGGTAAATACAATATCACAGTCAATACACTCAGTATTGTCAGGATGGGTAGAACAAAATGACATACATGGCTTGACATGGCATGTTCTATGTTTAAGTGCTAGATAGTTGAAGGAAATAATGAAAAATCTCTGAACCTGATTTTTCCAAGTGGCTAGAGCCTATTGAATTTTAATCGTTTAAAGATCTCCCTCATATTAAAAGACTAATATTTGAACGAAGAATATTCTTTCCGATAAATTCTCTTCACGTTCTACAATTATATATCCAAATTAATAATCTGAAAAATGGCCAGGTTAAGGGCAAAGTACATGGTTTAAAGTATGTGAATTTAGGATTGTTAAGCAAAATACAATAAATTTATACGAATATTCGTCAAGATTAGAACAAACAGTTTTACAGAAATTGGGAGCCGAGTATAGAGAAGTCATTATATGTGAAAATTATATTTGAAATAACCTCAGCGATTGAAATTTAAATAATTCCGATGTTTTGTCCAGCTAACTTGTCTGGATTTCTTCAGAGTAATAATCAAAATACAATAAAATTGTTGATGTTGATATGACTCCGATAGAATGTTAACTTAAGTCTGTTCATATGTTAAGTGAAATTTAGGATCCATGATCAGAATAAATATGGGTCAGATAGGGTGAGAGAAATAATAGTGCAATTACGATTCGGTCAAATGTTTAGTGGAAGACTATATTGTGCAAAAAATTAGTAAGACATAATAAGGAGGGATAAATGCGAAGTGAATGAATGATGTTTAACCAATAATCATATCAACATTAACAACTTTATTGTATTTTGTTTAACAATCCTAAATTCACATACTTTAAACCATGTACTTTGCCCTTAACCTGGCCATTTTTCAGATTATTAATTTGGATATATAATTGTAGAACGTGAAGAGAATTTATCGAAAAGAATATTCTTCGTTCAAATATTAGCCTATTGAATTTTTTCAAATTTATCACTATGTAGTTCTCAAAAGTTGATTTGCTACCCAAATAGTTCAATGATAAAGTCTCTGTGAAACTGAATGACATGGATTTGAATTATATAGTAAGAGTCAGTTATCTAGAGATGAAATTTATCCTTTGCTGAAGAATGTGAACTAGCATGAAACCAAGGTCTGGTGTTTATTTAAAAAATCATCTAGCCATCTAGTATGGTATACATATATATTCCAAGGTTATTGCTCAAAAAGTACAATATGCACTGGTCAAAACATTTTGTACAAAACTTTTTCAGTTCACAAAAGTGAATGTCAAACTTAACTTATAATATTTAGAGACAAAATCTAAATGTTCCTGATAAATTCTTTTAGAAAATAAATATAATTCATTTACAATGTATACGTTTATACACTTGGCTTTTAGCTATTCTTCAGGTATATGAATTCTATCTATACTACTCCACTTTCCAAACATTAACAGGAGTTGAGCGTTTCAAATTCCATAACACACACTTATTGCAAGACAAGTGTTATGTTTAAATAAAAAGTAGAAAACGAGTTATATAAATGATATCGCTAATTCGAAATAAATAAATAAATTGAATAATAATAACCAATTAATTGATGCATAATGCTTATTATGATGATAAACATTCGCAAAAAAATAATAAAGAAAAATAATGGAAGGATTCAATGTGAAAAGAAAAATGACAAAACTATTCACTAACAATACAAATACTAATAGAAAGTATTCTGTTATTTTTGTATCCAATTATTTATCAAGATAATACTGACACGTGCAATGTCATTCAAAAGGAAATCATATTTGACAGTATATACTTGGAAATAATTCACATTTTTCATACCGACAGTAATTTGACAATCAGAAAAAGAAAAAAGAAGATTCTAATCCCTTCAAAATTTAATTAAAAAGATAAAAATATTTTCATTTTTGAAATCTAATGGGTTACTTGTCATTGTTTTTTTTAAAAAGAATAATCTAACAGTAAACTATGGCTCCTAATGGATATAATTAATAAGAATAAAATAAAATGGATTCTGTAAATCATGTTTTTTTTTTTTGAATAAGTACATATAATAAACTAGTTTTGTAATTCGACTAAAAGTATATCAACCAATAAAATTTAATGCACTACTTATCTATTATTGGTTGTATTTTTTTACAATGAGTTCACTAATTAACCTAAAAACTACTTATATAATACATATATAACAGTATTGATCATTTTGGAATAGTCAAATCATAATTTTAATACATTATCTACTTCTTTCTGATTATTAATTTATTATGTTCTTTAAATAAAATACAATAGACAGTTGGAAGGTGTTAATTATAATTGATAGATCATCAAAAGTTAAGTATGTAAATAAATGGAAAATGAAAGTTCTTTATATAGCTGAAGGTTAGAGAATCTAAATAAGAGTTATTCTTACTTCATCGTTTTGTGTTATAACTTGTTAATTTTTTTCAAAAAATTTCGTCGCCAATTGTTATAACTTGTCAGTTGAATGCTACTTGTTATATCTGGTCGTCGCTGATTATTGTGTCGGAAAACACTTATCACTTATACTTCAAACGAGAGACCTCTACAATTTCCACGACGCGAAAATAAGAACACAAAGACTAGTATAGGTGAAGATTTATTAAACCCAAAACACGATGACGACGACGATTTAGTCAAAAGCACACTCATTTATATATTGATTGTACACCCATTTTAATTAATAATTAGGATGAAATCACATATATAAAAAATCCTCACTTATAACAAATCACATATTGAGCATAGTTCATGTCAATGGAATACAGGAATATCCTATATTATACAGAATAAAATATCATACGAGAAAACAAAACAAATACTACATTGAGTAATCATTACATTCAATCAACGTGGAAGTAATGTTGAACAAAACTAATAATGAGTAAATCAATCGAATTTTGACTTCTTTCCATCATATAATTTTGAACTAAATTAAGCTGGACATTTAGGTGTAAATAGTGTAATTCTTTAAACAAGTATATTTCTATGGGATCGAATAAATTAGTTTATTCATAGTTATGCAGGAATTGGATATGCACTCTATGGTTATATTTATTTTTCAAGGAAATAAGCACCATTTTGACTTTAACAATGCAACTTTATTCTTTGTTGGAACTATAGATGTACTGAAGGTCGTGATGAACTGTTTCCTTACAATAATCATGATACATCAAATAAACTGGTTGATTCTCAATTATTCCTCTTAAATAACTTAACAAGTTCAACCTTATAGGCTATAAAAAATTGAGTTTGAATACTTAGATGATACAACTACCTTAAGAGCGATGTTTATTGGCGAAAAGACTGATAATAATAGTTATATAGAGAATCAGATTTACTTATGAGTGACTTGAATTATCTGACGAGACTGTTGATAATAATTCGCAATCATTTATGAGTTTTTATTTGCTCCATATACAAGGCAGTTCATTCTACTCTATGGATTCATGCATCTTAAACTGTAATAATTAATTAACAAAGTTCACGACTAATAATTTAGATACATTTATTATATTTCGTTTATACTTTCGTTGTTTTGAATGAATTCTCTACACTATAGACTGATGTTGAGTTATTTGGTCAACAGAAACCATTGAAGAACGAACTATTGTTAGTATGAAATTTAAAAAATTATAATCAGCACTGCTGAAGTGAACTTTGGTGTATATAAATGTAAGAAAGTTTTCAGTAATATCGAAGAAGGGATTCTAGTGGGTCATGAAATTGCTTGACTATGAATATTAATCGTTGATTATCACCTCAGTCATCTATGTATGATTTATTTATGATATTATCTTAGGGGTTTTCATTGCTTTCAAACGTAAAGAGGCATATTGCTAAGAAACGTATTGTAAGTTACTTAATATTATCTAACTTTCATTTACTTATGAACTGGAAATAATTGCGTGATAAAATAGTCATGTAAGTAACTGTTAATGACTACTTAATAGTTGATGTAAACTTATAAGTGATTGTTTGATAAGAATGGTTCTCTCCTAGATTATTGAATTAGCTGCTGCCATACATTGGAAATAATCGAAATATTTAGTTAGCGTAGGTTAGATTAATTAGATTGCCTGAAAAATTAAATCAACTGAATATTATTTCAAGCTATTTTTCCTGATAGTAATTTTAACTTCGGTCAGTTGAGCTATTGTTGAAGATAGCAATTAACACGTTTTGACTTAGGAAATGTTGGAATAACTCAGGTACTTTATCGGCTTTGAAAAAGTATGTAATCAAAAGCGGACATATTAAAATTAACTCACTAAGCACAGTCTAATGGATGGATTACTGATTAAGGTCAAGTTTCCACGATAAATACTATGTATATTAGTGACATTTCTGTAAAAAGATTTTTAATGGGTAACGGTGGAATAAAACAAATCGAGAATCTGTCGCTTATCAATTGCATTAGATTAGTCATATTATCACAAAACATATATATATATATATATATATATATATATATATATAATCGCATGTTTATCATGGTTAAAAGTGACTAACACTGTATCTTACTTCAATAGTTGGACAGCATAATGCTCATTATGAGATCTTGAAGATTGTTGGTTCAATCATACATGAATCATGAGTACACTAATCTGAGGGTACTTATGCTAGAGTCAAACATTTATCCACTCCTCGTTTTTATTGCATCTCCGCCGGAAGTCAGTCACACAGTTAAACGCCATTTAGTGGTTCAGAAGATAACATAATAACTTCGAAACACAAGAACTTTGACTATAATCTGTAAATGAGTTAGTCTTGCTTCCTGCAGACGAGCTTCAGAATAAGATATCACAACTGTAAATTGTCATACAAATATAATTCTTTTTGAATACATCTTTCTTGAAGATAAAACTATATTCCTTTATTGTTTTTAAGATTTAAGAACATTACAATACTTGCTAATTCACACTGTATATTCCACCAAACATATATCCAACTGAAATATTTCCTTGAGTTTTGCGTCAATAACGTCATTATTAACAAGTGACTACTACTGTAAGTAATTGTAATTTTCTTCTCTTCAATGTACTATTGTGAATAAGAGAATAAAATAACAATTCTAGTCATTCAATATCATCCTACTTTTAAGTTATTCAGTTGGGACTAGAATGTCAGTTTGTGTTTATGTGTATTATGACATAAAGAAAATGAAATAATCAAGAGAATGAGTAAAATAAAGTGATTTTTAATTCTGAATTTAACTTTATGTCATGTAGGTGTTTTATTTTGGAAAAAAAAGAATACTTTTACCAAAAAAAACAAACATAATTTGTTTCTCATCTTTGGAAAAATTCCCAAGAGAACAAAAAGAAAAATATATAATTGGACAAAAATTCAACTTTTTTTATTTATTGAGATTACTTGTTTTTATTATCTTTTTTAAAAATAAATTTATTTGGGTACAATTTTAACAATGGAATATAAAAGAATGTGAGTTTCATTAGGTCTTGTCAACTGAATGTGTTCTAATTATAATCAAACTAAAATTGAGCAATTATATTTTCAAATATAGACGGAGGAGAAGGGAGAGAAAGATGGGCTATCAGCTACACGTATATGATGAGTTTTAAATATTAAAAAGTTCCTAACGAATACTAATGAAATGATTTTATAACAAAGGAGGAATAATTAAACAGGAATAATGTATGATACTGTTCAGTAATAAATATTGCTATAATAAATATTGCTAGTAGAGATTACTTAATTATTCCTGTTAACCCGCGTTAGAGCATAGGCCGCCCACCAGCATTCTCCATCCAACTCTGTTCTGGGCAATGCTTTCCAGTTCTTTCCACTTACTATGCATCCTTTTGATGCCTGCTTCCAATTCTCGGAGCAGTGTGTTCTTTAGCCTCCCTCTTTTCATTTTCCCTTCGGGATTCCAAGTTAGTGCTTGCCTCGTGATGCAGTCTAGTGATTTCCTCGATGTATGTCCTATCCATCTTTTGACTGTTTTCCTAATTTTTTCTTCAGCTAAAAGTTGGTTTGTTCTCTCCCACAGTAGGCTGTTGCTGATGCTATCCGTCTAACGGACATCGAGTATCTTGCGTAGACAATTGTTTATAAATATTTGCACTTTCCTGATGGTGGATGTAGCAGTTGTCCAAGTTTCAGCTGCATGTAGTAGAACTGTCTTGACGTTCGTATTGAAGATTCTGACTTTGACGTTGGCTGAAAGTTGTTTTGAGTCTCAGACACTTTTCAATTGTAGGAATGCTGCCCTTGCTTTGCCAATCCTTTTTATCACATCTGAGTCAGATCATCCTTGTTTATCGATGATGTTGCCCAGATATGTAAGACTTTCCACCTCCTTCAGAGTTTCTCGTGTATCTTGAGGCCTACTGCTGCCAAGATTGCTGCTACACTGACTGACTGTCTTCACCTGAATTCGTTGGTGTATGGGGTAAAAGAGTTAAATTATCTGCGAAGTCCAAATCATCTAGCCGTATCTGTACTGTCCATTGTGTTCTGTGCTTCTTTTCAGATGTGGAGGGCTTTATAATCCAATAGAACACCAAAAGAAAGAGAAAAGGCAGGAGTAAGCAGCCTTGTCTGACTGCGGTCCTCACTTGGAACGCGTCTGTCAGCTGTCCTCCATGCACGAATTTGCAATGTAGTCCGTTGTATGAATTCCAGATGATGCTGACGGTCTTCTCATGTACACCATAGTGTCGAAGAAGGTTTTCCTATCCACGCTGTCAAACGCCTTCTCATAGTCAGGCAGGTTGATGCATAGTGACGAGTTCTATTCAATAGATTGTTCAACGATGATTTGTAGTGTCGCGATTTGATGTGTGCACGACCGGTACTTACGGAATCCGTCCTGTTGATCTCGAGGTTGGGCGTCTACTGAGTCTTTCATCCGGTTCAGCAACACTCTGTTGAAAACTTTTCCTGGTACTGATAATAATGTGGTGTCTCTGAGTTCCCACACTTGCTCAGGTCTCCTTTTTTTCGTATCTTGATGAGGTGTCCGTCTTTCCAGTCCGTCAGCACTTGTCCTTCCTCCCAGATCTTCCTGAATAGAACGTGGAACATCTTGTAGTGTCTGTCATTATGTTAAGCCCAAATACCTTATTATTCTAACTTTCGGACAGCCCATTCTATTCATTCTATTTGAGTCACATTCTGACCTTGTTAATTATTCGCTTATCAATATCTTGACTGTCTTTGTATGAGCGCGTAGGCGTATGTACACTTCTTATCCCGTTACTCATCACATGTCTGTAATTTATTTTTGTGGGCTTATAAATATTGATTAACTCTTTGTTAAGGGAGAGTTGGCTTATCAGCCATCTCCACCGCGCCAATTTAGCTTCGCTTTCTAATCTTCGCATCGTTCCTCCGTTCGTTTGTCTAATCAACAATTATACAAAATATATGCATTCAAAACTCCATTCTCGTTATTTGACTTATTTAATTCCGTTATTAACTAACGCGATTTAAGTAAATGATTATATACGAGGATAGGTGATAGCAACCAATCATTACGATCAAATTGGAGTCAGATCACACCAGGCCATTAAAATCTTTGCAGTTACTTTCATGCCTGACTTTGGTGCTTTAGCTGGTATAATTTCAGGTCCTGTTGCTTTCCCATTCTTGATTTGTCTGATGACCATCTAGATTTTTTCGATCGTTGGTATAGTGACATGTATAGAACGGTCTGTGTGTGCTGCTTCAATGGGAAGTGGATTGAATAGAGCTAATCTATTCAAGAGTTCCTCAAAGTGTTCCACCCATTTGTTCCTCTGTTCTTGAATCTCGGTTATTGGCTTACCTTCCTCTGTCCTTCATCGATCTCTCTCATTTACTATATTTCTTTGTCAGTTTCTTTGTTGTGCCATATAGCTGTCTCATATTTCCTCCTCTTGAAGCTTTTTCCGCCATAGTTGCTAACCCTTTCAGGTATTTCTGCTTGTCGGCTCAAATGCTCCTCTCCACTCACTTGTTTACTTCCATATATTCAGCTTGTGCCATGACTTTCTCTGCTATTGTTCGGCTGTTGATAATTGATGTCTTTTTGTTCTTCCTTTCCTGAATCCTGTTCAGGTTTTTGATAGAGATCCGTTCCTTATGATGATGCTTCTTGAGGTCCAGGATCTCCTGATATGTTGGAGTTGATGCTTGTTTGATCTCTTTTCAGTTGTCCTCCACAGTGATTTCTTTCAGTAGATCCTGTAACGCTTGGAACCTATTGTTGAAAGTTATCTTGAATTCGTTGAGTTTGCGAGTATCTCGAAAGAAGGCTGTATTGAACCATTGTAATGCTGTTTGTTCAGTTGTCCAATGCTTCTTTAGTTTCACTTTCATCATGGCAACCAACAGCTCCTCTCCTGGTTCTCACGTCTTTCATTGTCCTTCTGAGCTTTTATTGATACAAATATGTTCTGTCTGATTCTCCGTGGTGTGGTCCGGTGAGTCCCAGGCAGCTTTGTGTATGCGATTGTGGGGTAATACTGTGTCATCTATAATCAATTTGTTGAATGCACGTAGGTTTGCAAATCTCTCCCCGTTTTCGTTTCCATCGTCCAGTCCATGCAGTCCCATGATATTCTCCTATCCGGTGTTGTCCATCCCGACTTCGGCGTTTAGATCTCTCATCGGGATGGTGAGGTCCTTTCTTGAGCACTTCGCTATGATTGATTGTAGCCTGTCATAAAACTGATCTTTATCATATTCCTTACTATCATTTGTGGGCGAATATTACTGGATAATATTCATGGCAATCCCCTTAATTTTGAAGGATGCTTTGATGGTCCTGGATCCATGATATCTCTATTTTATAAGTGTTTTTTATGTCCATTTGAACATCATCAGTGGAACTCTTTGTGGGTGGGAGGATTTTTCTTTATGACGAATGCTTAACGGCATTTCTTTCGAATCTAATCTTCTTTGTCTTGCTTGGGTCCAATGGGTTTCACTTATTCCGAACAATACCAAGTTGTATTTTCTCATTTCCACAGCTGTTTAATTGGTTCTTCCAGTCTCTCTCTTGTTAATGGTTGCTCTAGTTGATAGAAGGAGCATCGGTCTCATGGATTTCGAAGAATCTCGGTTTTCACCATGAGCTGTCGTAACTCTTCTCAATGAAGATACTTAAACCCACAATGCAGAGTTTAAGTGATTTTTTAGAAAAGTTGTTTTCTCTGGGATGAAGTTGTTAATCCTATACTAAACCCTCCTTCTTTGTCCGGCTTGGGATCGGCAGTAACTTTGAGAAGATTACTCAAAGATTTTAACTCTGGGCCGTATGATTGTGTAATATTTGTTGTAATCGAGTGACAACAGCCTCTGAAGGCAACAATAACCGAACACGAAGGTTTGTTAAGTATAAATTTGTAAGGTAAGTTGTTTATATGTTTCATTTGCAACCACCTTGATATGTATGAAACTGCACACTATTTCCCATTAAATTGAGGTAATTGGGAACTTCAGTAAGACACTGTAGTTTATTCAAGAAAGCATGCGATTAATATTTTAATCTAAAATGAACAGCTAGCAAAAACTTGTAGAGCAGAATATACAAAGTGTGAAAGAGGAAATTGCAACTTTTGTCGTACCATATAAAAGCAATACACAATGGTTCAGGATCATTTGTAACATTCACTCAATTATCATCAACGCAAAGCCTGGCACAGATATACTTTAATACAAGTTTCCATGTCATATTACTACGATAAGATGAATATGAAAAGAGACTGATATAATGTAATAGCAATGATAAAGACTATAGGTTGGAAATATGGTTCGGAAAGACAAAGTGCAAAGGTATGTATGGAGGAGTACTAGAATTTAAGACGAAGATAAACAGTGAATCCATTTGCACCACTGAATCATATCACTCAAAATCTCCAACCACTGATCACAGTTATCGAAGGAACCACAAGTCAATATTCGGCATCAAATAATATGGTTCAACCCAACAGTTAATTTTTAACAGAAGAAATCCGACATCCTATAGACGGTCAACTATAAAATTTGCAGACGGGAATGGAAGCTTATGTATGTTGTAATTAATTTAGAAGTGATAACATTTAAGCAAAAACAAAATAAGTTCGCGTCAATAAATAACAAGACTGGTGAAGGCATAAAACTTTTAAAGCCATAATGAAATGTCTGGCTACAAGGAGGAACGTGAATAATAAGAGTTAGTTTGTGATGAACGCACATGCCAAATACGGCCATTCAGAGTGTGGAAGACGTTTATAAACAACCTGAATATGAAAAAAAGTAAAGTTTGGAGGTTTAGTTTTTATTTTATACCTATTGCTAGTTGTGAACAAATTATCGTATACCGGTCTTTTGACTGACGCTGTAAAAATACTTGTTAAGAGTTTCATTCTTTCCAAATGCAAAATAATGCCTTAGGAGTAAATTGAATCAATAAGAAGTAGGGCAGTTAACTCGATTGGATTCTTCACTCGTCTCAACAGTATTGATGGATTGGGGGAAGACGAAAAATATTAGTAAAAATACGGAAACATGTTGCCTAAGTCTCTCCAATTTGTGAAACTAGTGGTGTGGGCCAGATATACACATGCCTAGTAAAAATAAGTGTGCAGAAGCTAACTTACATCACTGCACTATTTCGGCCAGTATTGTAAGTTGATGAAAAACTAAGGGCGGGAAGACCATGACGTTATTAATTATTGGTCTGACTCGGACGGAAGACAAAAATACTGTGGTCGGGGTCCTCCAAGTAGGCATAGTAAATGACTGAAGACTTATGTGCAGATTTGCTTTACCATTTATATTATCTCAATTCCCTCTCTGTCAAGTGTGGCAGTTTAGATCCGAACAAGTTCTATGTAGTTGATAACTGATTGCATTTTTGAATATTCAGTTGGAAGAGTGTTAGCTGTAATAATTGAATCTTATTAGTATCGTGACAGTATATTGATGTAACTATGTAGAATGAAAGTTCCTTCAGACCTCAGTGTTATTAAAAGTCATTCATTACGACCTTAGATTACTTTGTTAACCTAAGATGCTTCATCGAATATAGTGGCTAAATAATTCTCAGAGAAGATATGACGCTTTTCTGTTTTTTCCAAAAGGATGTCACTTGTAACTCAAGAAAGATACTCAAGTCTAAGCTTAACAGATAGCCGTCTGTACCATACTACTTGATAGCTATAAAATGGCAGTTTTGTTAAGTCTATTAGTAATTGTCCACAGATACAAAGAAACCACCGTCCGGGTACAGCGGAATTACCAGTGTTGGTACTTAGCGGAGTTTTTAGTAAGTAAGGGTTTGGGATATTCTTCGAGTGGGTTGAAAAAAACGTTTCCCCGTAGTCATTTACTGAAAAATTAAAACTATGTAAACTTGCATCAAGTCCTGCATTGTTTATTTATTTAATAACACAAAATGACAACTGGACTTTCCATTTCAGAATACCGGTCAAGAACAAAATAGGCAAGCTAATCACCGAGATTCAAGAACAGAGGAACAAATGGGTGGAACACTTTGAGGAACTCTTGAATAGATTAGCTCTATTCAATCCACTTCCCATTGAAGCAGCACACACAGACCGTTCTATACATGTCACTATACCAACGATCGAAAAAATCTAGATGGTCATCAGACAAATCAAGAATGGGAAAGCAACAGGACCTGAAAATATACCAGCTAAAGCACCAAAGTCAGGCATGGAAGTAACTGCAAAGATGTTCCACGTTCTATTCAGGAAGATCTGGGAGGAAGGACAAGTGCTGACGGACTGGAAAGACGGACACCTCATCAAGATACGAAAAAAAGGAGACCTGAGCAAGTGTGGGAACTCAGAGACACCACATTATTATCAGTACCAGGAAAAGTTTTCAACAGAGTGTTGCTGAACCGGATGAAAGACTCAGTAGACGCCCAACCTCGAGATCAACAGGACGGATTCCGTAAGTACCGGTCGTGCACACATCATCGTTGAACAATCTATTGAATAGAACTCGTCACTATGCATCAACCTGCCTGACTATGAGAAGGCGTTTGACAGCGTGGATAGGAAAACCTTCTTCGACACTATGGTGTACATGAGAAGACCGTCAGCATCATCTGGAATTCATACAACGGACTACATTGCAAATTCGTGCATGGAGGACAGCTGACAGACGCGTTCCAAGTGAGGACCGCAGTCAGACAAGGCTGCTTACTCCTGCCTTTTCTCTTTCTTTTGGTGTTCTATTGGATTATAAAGCCCTCCACATCTGAAAAGAAGCACAGAACACAATGGACAGTACAGATACGGCTAGATGATTTGGACTTCGCAGATAATTTAACTCTTTTACCCCATACACCAACGAATTCAGGTGAAGACAGTCAGTCAGTGTAGCAGCAATCTTGGCAGCAGTAGGCCTCAAGATACACGAGAAACTCTGAAGGAGGTGGAAAGTCTTACATATCTGGGCAACATCATCGATAAACAAGGATGATCTGACTCAGATGTGATAAAAAGGATTGGCAAAGCAAGGGCAGCATTCCTACAATTGAAAAGTGTCTGAGACTCAAAACAACTTTCAGCCAACGTCAAAGTCAGAATCTTCAATACGAACGTCAAGACAGTTCTACTACATGCAGCTGAAACTTGGACAACTGCTACATCCACCATCAGGAAAGTGCAAATATTTATAAACAATTGTCTACGCAAGATACTCGATGTCCGTTAGACGGATAGCATCAGCAACAGCCTACTGTGGGAGAGAACAAACCAACTTTTAGCTGAAGAAAAAATTAGGAAAACAGTCAAAAGATGGATAGGACATACATCGAGGAAATCACTAGACTGCATCACGAGGCAAGCACTAACTTGGAATCCCGAAGGGAAAATGAAAAGAGGGAGGCTAAAGAACACACTGCTCCGAGAATTGGAAGCAGGCATCAAAAGGATGCATAGTAAGTGGAAAGAACTGGAAAGCATTGCCCAGAACAGAGTTGGATGGAGAATGCTGGTGGGCGGCCTATGCTCTAACGCGGGTTAACAGGAGTAGGTAATAGACTGGTTTTTCAAAATCGAAAACCCAATTATTTACACGTCTCAATCTTATTCTACAGGGTGCGATTTATACCAAGTTATTTTGCAGTTCAAATTTTTTCTTAGAAAATAAAAACTCAATTTACAACTGCATAGTTAATCCGCTTTAACTGATTCAGACAAAAATCGGAACTGGTTTTTTCATTGGAGTAAGATCATCATAGTTTTACTCAATATTTACCTATAACGTTAATCGATCAGTCAAAGATTAGTCAATCAATGGGGCATACAGAATTGTGAACAAGATGATCTCAGTGCAATGATCAGTTGAAAACTATAGAACCATAAAACTGAACATATTCCTACATTCAAAAGAATTCTAATAAAAAATAATACAAATTGCTTTGCAACGTTCAGGTGAAACTGCTTTACTAAGAGAACTTACAATATGTTAGCTAAATACCTCCTAATCCATTGAATATAAAGCATATAACATAGAAAAGCCCTGTAATGAACTTAGAAATAATTTGTTACTGTAATCTGAATACTAGAGCGAAAAAGACCCAAAACTATATTTGATTATAACAAATCATTACATGATTGAAATATAATTTTTAGTAAATGAGAGTCATACTTCCAATAAACACGAAAAGAATTTATTTATACTGATTCTGAGAATACAATGAAATAAATGCACACTAGCTAATATCCATTTCAGAATCATCTTTAGTTTGAAATAGAAAATCCCAAAGAGCCATATCGATGTGATCAGGTATTCGATAATCATCAGGATTGTTCACATTGGCAGAACAGTATTCCAATGATTGATTTGGAAGGGATATAGACCCTTGCTTAGGTTGTAAATACCGACCAACAGGATTAGATACTAGTGTCTCATCAAGTACAGTATGTAATAAGGGAGCCAACTCGGGGCCTAGATCATTCAGACCATTCCGTAGATTGTCCATGAGATTAAAACTGCTAGAAGTTGAAACTGGTGTACCAGGGACAATAAGATCATTAGCTGCTATCCTGAGTTGTTCGTCTGCTCGTGTTAAATACTGTTCCGCCTTTTCGACAGTTTCTGCTCCTATGTTCACCTGAAAGTGGATGAAATCTTTGTATAACTATTATGAAACATTGTATCTGTGTATGTTCATTCCGAGTTGCTAGTCGAGATAAGTATACGTTGGATTTCGATGATTGACCAATAAAAAATAATTGGGTTTATGCCAAACAATATTCTGATCAGAATGATTTGATCAATCATTCACAAATTGAACAAATTAAAGTCGTTTCATGTGCTAATTTTCTCTTTCATTCGTGTGATATGTAATGTAACATCTTTAGCCGATGCGTATTTGTACCAGAACATACTTTGATGATAACTAACTGGGAAGTGTTTTATAAGACGAATAACTGCCTGAGGATGACTAAATTTAATAAGTCACTAAACTTCAAGTGAAGAAACTAAACGTAACTCAGATGTATTGTAAAGGTATGTATGCTAAGCCAAGTCATATTATTATGTAACGGCTAGTGATATTACCCGACCACACGAACTGCGATACATGTCTCGTGTTTTGAACCTACGACCGACTAGTTGAAAAACAAGTGTTTAAAGCAGAAGAGTGCGACTTTAATGCGTTTTGGAGGATGATCAAGAATTTTGCTGTGTATTAGTCGCTAAAATGGTGAGTAGGAAAATGACATGATGTAATGTATTTATTTATTTTAACACATAAGTATAGGTACAGGGAGGCACCAAATACATATGCGCCACACAAATCTCAATTGATTTGTGTGAGGGCTGTGATACTACCCGGGTGCCCAAACCGAAGCAGGTGGTTTTCTTAGGGGGCCACACCCCGAGTCTTCGACCTAAAGGTCTAACCCACAAGGCAGTGGAGCATCGTGAGAAGATTCAGTCCCATGGAAGCCGGTGACCAAAAATTGGTTCATACGCCATTTGTTTCCGCAGAATACTGGAGCCCATGTGCACCATTGGTTTGGGGTCCGGTTAAAGCGCCAGACATTCGCTTTTCGTCCTCTCATTTTTGTAAACAACACCCCCGCCACGAGAAGGCAGTGAGTAGGACTTCCCTGGCAGAGGCTATATACGCATGGCCATGTGAGAGCATTTCGAGAGGGAGAGCGGACTCTCCCCACTCTCGGCCGTACCAGGGCATTTGGGGGCTGATGTAATGTGGCCGATCGACGATTTATTGAAATATGGTCCCGAATGAGCTGATATCAAAAGATAACACACCGAGTCAGTAAATTAGTTTCTCGACAATAAAATGGATATTTTATAAATTACTCACGTAGAAATAATACTAGGGCCTGACTACTAGGTCTAACTGTTGCTTATTAGATCAAAATGAATCCTAAGTAATTAGAATGAAGTTAATATTAGTGATCGAATAGTTGACCATTTACTATATAACCTTCGATCTGAGTGGCTTAGATAACTAACTGTTACACAAGTATAATGCTGACAGTCCAGTGACAGCAACTATACGACAAACAACTTGAAACAAAACTTTTTTACGAGTACAGCGGTACCATAAAAATAGTACAAACTTCCTTCCTTCCTTCTACTCCGACCTAATAACATAAAATTTGAAAGACTATCTTTCAGACTGGAGTAAATTTACTTAAGCACTTGTTTTTATAGTATTTCTTAATTACTATACTTATTAACTAGACTATATTTAGCGCAAATAAATTATTATAAATTATGGAAGTAGTTTTGTTTATTCAGTGTAGTGTTGCAACATGTATGGATGTGAAAGGTTTTCCACAAACTCTTTATACAACTATGAAATAAAATGAATTATTGAAAAAATTAATAACCTGATATTTAAGAATTTCTCGAAGTAAATCTCTGGCTTGGTGTTGTCGGTACTCATTAACAAGATGATGCATATTAATGAATAGAATAGCCAAATGATCAAGCTTTTCTGTTCGTTTACATGAACTAGGATCACGAGTGATAATGTCCAACAAATCCAAATAGTTAGCCAATATTGAAAAATTAATTTTTCTTAACTCCCGCTTACGATTATACGTCTGATGGTAAATGAAAACAAAGAAATATAAAAGTGTTTTTGTTGAAACAATTGAAACGCTAAAATATGATTCCGAGAGTAAAGTATCAGTAATAAGTACTCAATTAAAAAATAAATCGAACCCTATAAATAAAATATCTATGATTGATTTTCTTTTGAAAACAAAGGGTTACACACAACATAAATTTATACTTCACGCTAAATTAATACTTAATGTAGAACTGAGTAAGAAACGGAACTACTAAAAATTACATTCTTCAGTAATATTTAACTCGGTAGTTAAAGAGGTCATGATAGATAAAACTAAATTAACTCATGAACCAAGTAGATGGGTATAAATCACATTCTAAGTATGAAGGATAATGATACAAGCCGGAGTAGATGGAGCGGCGTTTAAATCTGAGACTTAGAGGTTGGAAGTTGAACGCCTTTATCGCTAAGCCACAAGAACACTAAATTGTTTTTGGTTTCTTCTCATTTCACTCTTGTATAAACACTCAGTCTGGTTAAATAATACCCTTGTATATTGAGAATTTACCTTCGACTACAGAATTACATATTAGGTTTAAATTTCCATACCCTCCCCCCCCGCAATTAAAATGAACAATAGTGAAAAATAAAAAAGCTCATTTTGTTGTATTGTTTTTTCTAATATAATGATATAATCTTGAGATACATTCATTATCATTCTTGACAGTATATAGTAAGAGTCTAATTTGTAAACCTTTCATTAAGTCAATTTAAAACAGCAAATGGTTATAAGATCAATAGTTATACAGAACTAGACAACGAAATTACAAAGTGATTTACTTCAGAGGTACGAAATGCTTGGATTAAAATGCATAGTGCTTCTAACAGTCCTAAGAATAAAGGTATTGTCACATAGTACATCGACCACCTTAATCTATTTCTAGAGTTCTGCTGATTGGTGTGAACGGTCTGGAATTATTAACATCTTTTAGTATTTTGTGTCACAACAAAAAAGCTTGTGTTTTCTGTTCTATCTGTACTGGTAAGGGGTAATTACTATTTGTAGTATGAGAATTTTAAACTTGAAAAGCAACAAGTGCAGCAGCATGGATAATGCAAGTTAAAAAGGTTTTTTAATCTTAAATAAAATCTACATCTGATGGTTTGAAATTCAACATAAAAATATGTCATTAAATATTTATTTAGAAATTTATGCGTAACAAAAAAGGTTAAACTATAGGAAAGAATAATAGGTAATTACATTTTAAATGATTTTTAAAGAATTATTAATTATAGTTTATTTTTTATTTATTTGAAAACATAGATATTGGTATAAGGGGGCACCAGATACATATGCACCACACAAACCTCATTTGATTTGTGTGAGGGTGCCCGGACCGAAGCAGGTGGTTTTCTTAGGGGGCCACATCCGGAGCCTTTGACCTAAAGGTCTGATCCACAAGGCAATGGAGCAACGTAAGGAGATGCAATCCTATGGTAGCCGCTGACCAATAATTGGCTCATACGCCATTTGTTACCTTAGGATACTGGAGCCCATGTGCAACATTGATTTGGAATAAGGGTTTTCCAACTCCCCTAGGTGGACTCTCCGTGTCCATCAACTTGGTTAAAGTGCCGGACATAAGCTTTTCATCCTCTCAATTTCGTAAACAACACCCCAGCCACTAGAAGGCAGTGTGTAGGATTTCCTTGGCTGAGGCTATATACGCGTGGCCATGTGAGAGCGTACCTATGGACTGCCGAAAATTCATAAGCTTGATATTCCTTTAAGATGGATTTTACAAACGCTCCCACATGTGCTTTATTATCTAGATATTTAAGCGATATACTGAGGCCATAAAGGATTACTATGAATTTAAAAAAAGACCTCGGAATTATTTATCAACAAGAACTAAACAATGGCAAACCATGATGTATCTTTATACACTAGCATCCCAACTAATGTCTAGGCTTCGTTAATGGATTACTAAAGAATGATCATACTCTATCTAGCAGATGCCCATTAAGCATTGGTTCAATCATAAAATCTCCCAAACTATGCTTGAATTTAACACTATTCACTTTTATAGGGACTTTATATTGACAAATGAATGGAGTAGCCATGGAATCTTCAGTATATCTGATTGTTGGTAATTTATTAATGTACCAAATTGAGTCACTAATTTTTGTCAGTAACATCAGACCAAGCATCGGTCTCAGATATACAGATGACAAATTCTTCATTATTAAAAAAACTCTCCCTAGAAATTTCTTCATACAGATGAACATGTTCTCACAACACATCATGTTCACTTTCGAAAGGGAAGATGAACATAATGAACTACCATTCTTATATTGTTTAGTTAAAAGGAATTCTAGCCATATACCGAAAGCCGACACATTTAAATTGGTATATTGATTTTAACTCTGCACATCGATTCAGTGCAAAAATTTCCCTAAACCAGAATCTTTTCAGAAGAGTAACCAAGACCATTACTTCAGAAGACAGGTTAAGAGAAGATATAATAAACATCCTACGATTTAATAATTTTCCTAAAAATATTATAAAAGCATGGAACAAAACTATCCTTCTATAAATAAAAATTTTAGTGGGAAATGTTGAATCGGCGCTGTGGTTTTATCTTACCGCCAAGGTACGACATACGAATTACAACGGATCTTGGAAACTTACAAAATTAAAGCTTTCTATAAGACAACAAACAAATAAAAGATTCCGTTTACATCTACATAGAAATTGTCTGCAGATCAGGTTGTGTCTATTTTGACGCGTTTCACATTGGAGTCTTCCCGCGAGATCTCGACGCATGCCAAGGAACACGTAAGTTACACACATAGGCCCAATAATCTTTTAGAATTAGAAAATCTACAGGTTAAGCTAAATTAGCAATAGCAGTATATGCTATTTCCAATGACCACCAAATTGATATTAAAAATATCAAAATAGTTCAGAAAGGTTTTTCCAACTATAAAGAAAAGAGAGTAGCCGAAGTGTTTCATATACCAAATCCCTCAACCCTCAATAAGAAAGAAGACCTGACTCTTCATCCAACAACCAGATTTGACACTATTTATTTACCTCACAATCTGCACACACTCAGTTTCAAGCCTACTACTTCATATTAGAAATGTATACATTTTTATACCCACCTGACACAAATTAATACAGTGACATGTCATATAAATTCACTCTAAGCAAAAACAATTAAACATTGACACGTTCAGACCCATTAATATTTTGATTGTACTAAAAATATTCTGCATTATATTCTCTGTACTATTTAAACTTGTGTTAATTTTATTTCGGTCATTTATTTGCTCATATGAAGTGACGTACATTAAGTCGCGAAACGTCAGAAATACAAACTCTACTCATTGAGATATGACAAAAACATATTTATTATTAACTTTTTACCCAGAGTTCAACTTCTTTGGAACTATCAAGTCCAACAATAGAATTGATACCTATTAATTTTAACTTTTGTTCCTTAACTGGTCTCCATAATTTAGAAGCATTTTGACCTAATAATACATCGTGATCTCCATCTAAACCTTCTAATTTAGTAGAAATATATCTTCAGAACCATGATTCGTAGTATTACTACTACATGATCAACTATTTTTTAAGACTAAACTAGTTAAACTTATTGGTGAACTAACCTGTGGATAAACTCGACGAACACCCTGTGATTCCAGAGATCGGAGGATGGCATCTTCAGAATTGTAAAAATTTCCGAACATTCTGTAAGCAGTCGAACCAGGAGGGGTAGGCGGACGTGGAGGGGTCTCGGTACTGAAGAGTTTATTTATCAGTTGCCAAGGTGGTGCTGGGAACAAACTGACATGAGAAGTCAAGTTGGCTTTTGATTTCTCGCTTCCCGACATCTTAGACAGTAACAACAGAAATCAAATTCTTACGCCAGCTTCTCGTGCACGGCTTTGAACACAACGTTTTAATATTTGAAATTCTTTTTCGCAAGAATTGTGCTTAACATCTTTTAATGACAAAACACATTTCGCATACACTGAAGATTCAAGAATGCATTGTGACAGTAAGGCAGGGTAGCGTAGAAGTCTTGTCTTACCGTCACGAACAACAGGCATTACCAACCTCCAACAGTTGCGTTTACTGGATTAATTTAAATATAAACAAGGTTAATTCAGATACGAAACATTTGAACAGGGATGACTGAGTGAAAATTGTTATAAACAGGATTTATTATTTATTTAAACACATAAACATTGGTACAAGGAAGCACCAAATATATATGCGCCACACAAATCATTCGATCTGTGTGGGAGCTGGAATGCTGCCCAGGTGCCCAAACAGAAGTAGGTGGTTTTCTTAGAGGGCCAGTCATCGGTAACCAAATAGACGTATATGTGTTCAACTTTTAGCTGCATATATAGTAAATCAAGATACAGTATCCAGATTCCTAACCAGAAATAGATAGACTAGAATTCTCAAATGTGATAAGATGGCTCAGTAGAATTATTTAAATACCTCACAAACACTAACATATAGAAAACTGCAGTATAAAGCACTAGGAACAGTGTAGTCTCTTTGTATCACAAGTTTGTCACTGGGAGAAATATGCTCACAGAGAAACTCTACACATACGAATCTCACCCAGTCCTTGTAGGTTTTGAGATAATACATTCGCTGAGAGTTACAGAGTCTCTAGCTTCAAACCAAGGGGAGATACGAATTAACAATTAGTATTTATAAAACTGAATGCTCAAAATGGTGATAGTTTTGTGATGTTTTCAGCCCCCAAATGCCCTGGTATGGCCGAGAGTGGGGTGGGTTCGCCCTCCCTCTCGAAATGCTCTCACACGGCCACGCGTATACAGTCTCTGCCAGGGAAGTCCTACTCACTGCCTTCACGTGGCGGGGGTGTTGTTTACGAAAATGAGAGGACGAAAAGCGAATGTCTGACGCTTTAACCGGATCCCAAATCAATGGTGCACATGGGCTCCAGTATTCTGCGGAAACAAATGGCGTATGAACCAATTTTTGGTCACCGGCTTCCATGGGACTGAATCTTCTCACGATGCTCCACTGCCTTGTGGGTTAGACCTTTAGGTCGAAGACTCGGGGTGTGGCCCCCTAAGAAAACCACCTGCTTCGGTCTGGGCACCCGGCAGTATCCCAGCCTACGCACTAAAACATGATGAACTATTTACTTATGGAAAATATTCTTTTCGCTCCGATTTACACTGAAATGATTCGCACTACTATTATTATTATTATTATTTACCACGTCATCTATTTACTCTCTTTTATTGCCACTCTGTCCATCCTTATTTTTCGACTTATACAACAGCTCATCTATGGTGAAAATTCGGCTCTATCAAAACGCTCTCGAGTCACTGCCTGGTTGAAAATTGTATGTTACCACTGAATACGAGTACTGAAGCAGTTTTCCTAAAACCACGCGCACCATTCTAACTGGTTGCCTTCAACGTTCGCACACTTATGCAGGTCGGACAACAGATAGGGTTGGCTATGTCTTTGGAAAGTCTTAATATTGACGTGTGTTGTCTATCCGAGACCCGTATTCAAGACTCTGGTGAAGTACTACAAGTTCGCTCTCCATCTGTCGCTTCAAAAAGCTTGTTTTACGTGCGTTTATCCGGGGACCCTGTGGCATCTTCGTCTGGTCTTGCTGGCGTTGGTGTCGCACTAATCGCAAGAGCTGAGGCAGCACTAGTCGACTGGATCCCCATTAACAGTCGGTTATGTGCTGTTAGATTAGAAAGTTCCATCAAAGTGAGAAGAAATCGGCGTGAGAAACGATGTCTTTTCGTCGTCTCCGCCTATGCCCCGACAGATTGCAGCCCGGATGCAATCAAGGATGAGTTCTACCACCAGCTAACTGTTCTTCTCCAGAAAGTGCGCTCGACAGATATTGTAGTACTAGCCGGAGACTTGAATGCTCAGGTCGGACGTCTAGGCACAGAAGAGAGTCGTTTAGGTGGCCGATGGGGACTCGTTGGTCGCAGGACAGATAACGAGGAACGTCTACTGCAAATATGCACATTTTAGAGAAGTGATTGTTGAGCGACTACAACATATGGGACTATTACGAAGTTTCTGTGTCTGTGACTGCGGCAATCAAATGACTGCAGCACGATGTGCAGACTACCGTGATGACATTATATTTCGTTGTACTATATGTTGGAGAAAAAAATCTGATCGAACTGGCACTTTCTTTTCCCGGTCATGGCTTAGGCTAAGACAAATTGGATCATTAAGTCTCCAGTAACATTAGCTGCGGCTTTTGCAGATGTTACGGAAACTTCCGCCGTTCAGTGGTATGAATATTGCCGTGATATATGCGCAATGAAAATGATACGAGTACATGAATCATTTTGAGGAGTTGCAAAGATAGTGGAAATAGATGAGACAGTAGTTAGAAAGCGAAAATACAACAAAGGACGTTTTATCAAGGAAGATTGGGTAAGTAGTACTTCCGTGAATACACTTGACAGGTACTTGGATTTTACGATAGTTCAGCTTAAAAGGAACATTTTCAAAGAGTGAGAAACCGTAAGGTAACGACAATAATACCAATCATCAAGGAGTACGTTCAGCCTGGCACCACGATCTATACCGATGATTGGAAGGCGTATAGATGCCTCTCGAGACTTGGTTTTGTGCATCATATTGTAGTACACAAACTTCATTTTGTCGATCCAACAACGGGGGTTCATACAAACAATATTGAAGGCATGTGGTCTAGGCTGAAGTCTTTTTTAAGACCCTACCACTGCTCCAGAGGACGATTATTATGGAGCCGTATGGACGAGTTCCTATACCGCATGCATTATGATTTCAAAACTTCTGAACCTTTATCAAACCTTAACAAGCTCTTAAATCATGTGAAAGGAGAATATCCATTGTAATTCATCAGTTTTTTTATAATATATTTTTACTTTATACTAAATCTTCGTGTTGGCTAATGTTCTCAAGGTCACTTAAACATACGTTCAAAGGTCGTCCATAAAATAGAGTTTTACCAACTTTCCTGGTGAAATATAGCATCAGGAAAATACTTAGAATGGGGGGGGGTAGTTCGTCTCTCTTAACTTGGGAAGAATCTTTAGGGATTATAAGTGGTGTCCCCAGGATCAACTGTTATTTTTCTACAAATACCTCCAGACAATGGGATCAGAACTTTAACCAAAAGCGTTCACTGAGTCATTATATGACCACACAAGAATCCCAACCTGGAATGTTGATTGATTTAGTTTACCATTATTTCTGAATACATTCAGGGACAAACCTTATTTCAACTGCAATATAATCCCCAATCATCAACAAGGATTACACATGAGCAGTAAGAATAAACCGAATCAGTAGCCGATGCTAAGTATGCATGAAAAATCGATTCTGAACCATCACCAAACCAAAGAGAAGTAACTGTGAATTATTAAGTGCTTAAGGTCCTTGACCTTTTGGATATTCTTGAAAGACGTTTAAGGCTTTGATCAAGATGTTCTCGGCAAGATTACTGAGTAGTACAGAATAATACAAGAGATCCAACCAGAGTGACTAAGTCTCAAATATGAAATATACAGGTTTAAAATTAGGAGCTAATGAAGAAACGAATTTTAAGATATGGTAATGAAAAGAGATCGGAACGTTCAAACCACTTCTCGATCTGTTCACACGTTAAATATTCGTGAGCGACATGATGATTTTAGTCCTAACACTAAAACATAACGGAGCAAAAACCTACTCAGTTCTCTACGTGTATATGCAGTATGACTAGCCTTCAGAGATCAAACTTCCCTCTACAATATTCAGATCGTCAAATGTTTCAAATGGTTGTGGACTGAATAAAAGAAGCTTTCGCTTAACGGGCTTCTATGTCTAGAAGCAGGGGATCACTAATACCTCCAGGCAAGAACCTAGGTATATTAACGATAAAAGGGAACAAAAGAAATTGGTAAATCATAGTAAGATATTATCCTTAGTCTTTAAGAATAGATCAAGTCGCCTCTTAATGGACTCCTGGGAAGTTGCTTGGACTAGCTCAGCTGGCAGCGAATTACAGCATTTGACAACTCTTGAGGAGTAGAAGTTGTTCCTGCAGTCCGTTCTACTATGTTGTATCTCTAATTTCTGGGTGTTACCCCTTAGGTTATTGTTGGGACTAAGCTTAAGTAGGTGTTTAAGAGGATGTCCAGGTGTGTTAAGAATACTGTAAGCCATTAGAAGGTCACCTCTAAGACGCCTATACTCTAATGGGTAAAAATTAAGTGATTGGAGGCGCTCTTCATAAGGTTTAAATTTGATTTCTTGAACTGATTTCGTGGCTCGCCGTTGGATACGCTCTAGAGTGTCCTTATCCTTTTGGAGTGTAGGAGGGAATACTATGTTTCCGTACTCTAAATGGGGACGAATGAAACTATTGAAGATTATGTGAAAAGTTCTCCCGTGAAACTGACCGAAAATGCGCTTCAATGTTACTAGTGCAAGGTTTGCTCGAAAGGCATTTCTGTCACAGTTGGTGTAATACTTTAAGTCGTAGGGCACCAGAACTCCTAAATCTTTTACGACTAGGGATACTAATAGAGAGGACTATGACAAGACCAATGACGTTCAACCGGTCTGAGCAGTCTAGCGTTCTTATTGGGTCCTATGTCCTTCTAACCCGTCCTCTTGAGTCCAGAACGCAACACCAGCTTCCGTTATATAAATCGAATCAAACCAAATCGTTTATTTCAGACATACTCGGTTTATATATCAATCAGACAGACCACAACGTACCATAAAATAGAAAATAGCATATGTACAAAAATAAGCCAAAAAGTGGCTGTGAACGCGGGAGACAGTAATTAATAAACTGAGCATAATTTAGGGACAGTGAATCGTACAATGATAAATTATAGATCAAAGTGAAGCTTATAATAAGAGGAATATAAATATACATAATCTAACTATTGAATAGTTATACCGTAAGAATATAAAGATAATATTAGTCAATTAGCATCTCAGAAGTTACTCGTGATTTAATCTTCCTCGGATATATCAACCCTTCCAGAAACCATGCTGTTGGGGTGAGAAGAAATTTAAGGACAGCAGATAGTCGTGTATACCATCGTATACCAGGGAATCCATGATCTTTGAAGATATAGAGAGAAGAGTTACTGGTCGGTAACTTGAAGGTTCGCTGCGTCGACCTCCTCTGAAGATTGGTGCGATATGAGCCAGCTTCCAATTTTCCGGTGGTTTGCCTCGACTTAGCGAGTGTGAGAACATCACGCTAAGCGGTGTTGCCAGGATTGAAGCTGCTTCCCTCAGTATAGCAGAGTGGACCATATCTGGACCAGGAGAAATGTATGTTCTTAGGTGTTGTAGTTTACGGAACACCAAGTCAGCGCTCAGTTTCACTACGGAAAGTCCTGTGCAGTTGCAGATAGAGCCGTCATCAGTATAGTTGATGTGGGACGGTTGAAATGTCCGGGAGTATTGCTCAGCCAGGAGGTTAGCGGCGTCACCGTCATTATCGGTCGGGCCGTTAGGACCTAGCAGTTGAGATACTCCAGTTTTGGCTTGACGAAGAGAGGCTACATAACGAAATAAGCTTTTCGGATTGGAAATAAATTTATCCATAAGCTTTAACTGGTACTGGAGCCTGTCTTCTCTTATAGCCTTCGTACATATGTTCCTTATATGTTTGTATTGCCTGTACTCGCGATTGTTGTTGGTTCGTTTGTATTCTGCCCAACAGTGCCTTTTACGGCTTAGCAAACGAAGAGTGCGGTTTTTGATGATTGTAGGTTGCATGTGGCTTTTGGGGACCGTTTGAGGGACTGACTGCTTTGTAGCACATAAGAGCGTGTGTAATAGGAAGTTCCAATGAGCATCCACATCAAGTTGAGGGTGAACATCCCAATCCACCTGTTGTAGATAGTCCTGTAGAGCTGACGCATTCAACCGTTTGAAATTCCAGCGCCTGTTGTTGTTGGGATATCTTAGCTCAGTTTTGCTTACGAAACTGAAGGCTATAACGGCGTGATCGTTTTTCCCCAGGGGGAAAACATAGTCTAAGCGCGACGGTGTCTGACTGTTCCTCCAACGAGTAGCCAACTTCACATTTTCATATAATCCCTAATCCTCATTGAGGTTGAAGAACCGAGCTTCGATTGAATTTTCACCTCCAATATACGTATGTTCTGCGAAGTTGACTCTAGGGAGATTGAAGTCCCCTAGAATCAGGATATGAGTGAAACCGAGACGTGTGGAGCGGGATAGTCCTTCCAGCATACGACTGTCATACTCGATGTCGGCAGTGGGCTTCCTATATATGACTCCGACTAGGCACATCGAAGTAGTGGACAATCTCATAGAGCACCCTATGGATTACTCAAGATTGTCAAACTCATGGTTGTGAGCTTGGTGTACCTCCAAGCCAGATCGTATGTATAGGGCTACTCCACCCCCAATTCCTGTTTTTCTGTCATTGCGAAACAGAGACATCCCAGGTATTGCTAGCTCCTGGTCCAAATACTGAGGAGATATCCAAGTTTCAGATATTCCTATCAGATGAACCTTATTAGCATTGCTAAGTTCACTTAGTTCATCCATTTTATTTGGCAGACTCGCGGCGTTCATGTATAAGCAGTTAATACTTTCGATTTGAAACGCGTGAGCTTCTTCCTGTTTGTCTGTGAGAGCCTTACGTGAGTGGACAGGTAACTCACCTATACAAGTTTTGACGAATTGGTAGGCCCTGTCCTTTACACGTTTTTTTATCTTGAAGACAGTCCACAAGTGGAATGGTCAGCTCCAGCTTGCCTTTGTGCCTGATCCTGGCGTCATATGGCCAGTCTGAGTGCATGTGGATCCCAGTTGGCAACCGACGTCTGTTGACACGAAATGCTTCCAGAGCTGCAGCCGCCATATGGGAGAATGGAAAAGTTATTCTCATTAGTCGGGGTCTAGGATCCCCGTCCTTCTTGACTAGTCTCATCACATGCTGAGTCAGTATGTTTTTGAGCCTCAAGGACTGTTTGATGAATTTCCATTCCCGAATGTCAGAGTTTGCTTGACCAGTGTCCATGTTTTCCGGTACATCTTGCACGATGATATTTCTTCCGCGAAAAAACTTCTCTCGAGAATCTTTAGGGACGTTCCAGATGAGAGTGCGCTCAGAATACAGTATGTCGGGCAGTATTCTGACGTTCAAATGGGATTTCAGTAGATGACTAGCTAGCAGGACGTCCTCTACTTCGTTAGCATTCTTGAGTGTTACACAAAGTAGTCTCGGGTGATTTTGATGTTTAGATTCCTTTTCCCGAGTGAGCCGTGTGACCGTCAAAGGCTCTATTCTAGGAAGTTCGAGCTTTTTGTTCAGTTCACCCCAGGGCATCCTGTCGTTTTTGTCCTGCAAACTGAGAGGAAGGTCAAGATTGTCTATGAGGTTCATGATTATGAGAGAGTCGTCACGGACCGTTATTGTTTTCCCAGGTTTCCCGGTGCGTTCAGGTTCAGCACGTTGTTATTTGGAGGTTGAAGCAGGTTTCTGAGTCGTAGGCTTTTTGATAATCAGGAGGACGTTTTTGGGGGTAGACTGAGCGATCAAATCACAAGTTGATGTCCGTACTACACTTGGTATGTTTACCTTAGACGGTGATACCTGGTCATTTTTAGCTCTGTTGGAGTGGGTGCAGTCACCCGCAGAGTTTGGAGGGACCACCGCTGAGTTTAAGGACACTGTGCTGGGGGGCCTGAGTTTAGTGAGGGAGTCAATTACCGTCGACGTAATGATGGTGCTGAGTTTCAACATGTCATCATTAGTGCTAATGCGTGCTCCATCGATGGTAGACTTATCTACATCCCTATTCTTGTTTTCGTTGGCTATCTTTTTCCAAGTTTGCTGACAATTTATTCCGCAGACCTGTCAATAGAACAACGATGTTGCTCAGTAATACTACAGCATCTGTGCTGCACGTAACACATACCCACCTACGATCCGATTTGCTGAGTCTATTGTAAGCAGTTGCCATGAGATCTGTGCACGTTTCGTGGAATCAACCTTTGCAGTTGTCGCACTGCATGTCAGATGTAACAGCAAAACGGCGTCCGGGTCGTTTGCATGAATTTTTCATGGCTGTATTGACGTAAACAATGTTAAAGATAGTATCAAAAGCTTAAGAGCGTTAAAAATATACTAGAGAACACACTAAAAACGGGAAAAATGTATAAAACGGATGAGATAAAATGAACTAGCCTATACGTGAAAAACTGAAGAAAAAACCGAATAGTAAGCTGAGGCGAAACCACAGCTAACTATTAAATTGGGTGAAACTGAAAAAAGTAATCTACCGAACTTATAGCTTAGGATAGATTGTTTAGATCAGAAATGGTATTTTTGTTACGTAAGAACACAGCGAAAGTTTGAGAAATGCAAACCACGTTAGGACTAAACTTCCCGTTCGAAAGGCGTGCGGTACATATGCTTTTTTGGCTTGTTGTTCCTTCACTCCACTGTGTTGATTGCTTGCCCTCTATTTCTGTTCAGTTGGGTGGTCTTGACATTCGTGGAGTGCTATGCTGCTGAAAGTATGAAAGAGGTGTCTAATTGCGTATAGGTCATCGGAACAAATCCGCAGAAATAGTGGATATTTGAAGTAACTTTATGTTGGTCTGTTTTAGGTGTCCAGGAACATCCAAAACCTTGTTTTTCTTCATAGAAGGTGAATGCTTTGGATGTTAATAGCATGATTGCTATCCATACTATGGGACCATAGTCATTTGGACTACCTTGTTCAGCGGACTTTTGAATGTAGGGTCACAATGAATCAGCTGCTTCGTCTTGGCAGTCTGAGGCACCTCGCTGGAGCATCCGCTCCTAGAATATGTTGCTCTACATTTCCGCTAATTAATCGTGTGGGGCAATATTCAGCACGTCTGGTATATATTTCCTCATATTGTTTTATTATGTAGTTTAAGTCAAGATCTAAGTGGAAATGGGGATCTACAAATGCCAGTAAGTAAAACGCTCATTTCAATAATGTGAATCGGCAGATTATTCCAGTGGCCATCAGAGTGATGATCATTCTCAGAACAACCCAGACAATATTGACATTTATGCATTAGCTGCGGGTGGTGCTTCATTCGCCCTCTTGTTAATTGCGTGGTGGTTAATTGCTAATGTACCCCATATACCTCAAGTAACTTTCGGAATGCTCGTATCCATGTTGGAAAAAGGTGAAGTTCAAAGGATACAAATAACTTCTTCCGGTGATGTATACATTCTCACTTATCAACAAGGTCAACTGCCTGTAAGCTAATATTTTATCTAACATGAATGCCATAAGCACCAAAAGGAGGTGAAGAATTTTTATTTTACAGCGTTTAAGTTCCTGAATAGCGAATATCTCGATGGGTCAGAAAAATTTACTCCACTTTTTGTACCAAGCTTGGGATAACCAATCCTAACAAGTCACGGGTTTTTCGTTTATTTTTGCCCTTTCTAGTTTAAGTATAAAACTTAAGTTCATCAGTAATCTCGTACAAAGTAACTGACTCAAGGTACTTCGATCGTGTCAAACTTGAGTAACTTCAGTCCCAAGTCATAGTTGTCTTCTGTAAGCAATACTGGAGTTTAGGTTGAAGTGTCCTATATTTATATGTCGGGTGACAGTAGACTTTAGAATTCTCCCCATTCCAAAACATACTGTGGTTATCGGCTTTCGTAGGTCACCTTTCGCTTTTATCTTATACTTATATACAAGGTCTCATTCTAAGCCACAGGTAGTCTAAATTAACAGAATCTGTGCTTTTGATTCCTGTTATCAGTGAAATTGACTAATTGATTCTTATTATGAGTTTCTATCTAAAAAGAGTTAGAGGATTAGAGCACAATTACTACATATTCAACTTGATTTGTGTTGATCTTATCCACATAGTCTTAATTATTTCTATAAGTTTTCTATGCTAACGAGTTAGGAAAATGTTTGTTACTTGAAAACTCCTAGACATTTTTAAGATATTTCTTCCCTACTTTACTATACTCTCACTCATTAATTATCATCCAAAATTTTCCATAGTTGATTCTGAAGCACTCAATATCTGTAAATGAATTTGTAAAAAATTTACGATCCCTAGAGGATACGTGGGGCATTGAAGAACATGATCGTATCCCAGTCCAGATGTCTGACTTGTAAGTAAATTTGTGACGATTTTAAAAGTATATGGTTTGCCAACCAAGTGAATGTTTATATATGACTTTATTTATGCTTATTGTTTCAGGACTTACGAAATTACTCAATCAAATATTCATAATAAAATATAAACATTAATTTAAAATAGCGAGTTAGTTGTAGATTTATGATACTCACCACTGTATAGAGGAAAGTATCCGTTGATGCGCATTGACCTTGAATAGCGTCTTACATTTTATATGACACATCTTGTGATGTTATTAGGTGCGGTCAATGTTAGGAAGGTATACCCATAACGAATAAGCTTCATACTTTCATAGACAAAATGATCTAAGTAATCTGACAGATCCAATCTAAGCTTGTGAACGTGCCCATGTAGTTGTTTGTTTCATCAGTTAACTTTATGTATGCTAAAAGTTACCTACTCGATTTTTATATAGATACTTGTTTTATTTTTGTACTGGTTCTGGTTGTTGTTTGAATGTAATATGCCCAGAATTGGTGCTGATTAGTACTGATTTGGTCATGTCTAGTTGAAGTGCAATAACTGACCAGTAACCCGCAGATGATGACGTGACTGTAGAAAATCGTAGTAACGAGTGTATAAAAACATTCCTAAAATTTGACGAGGTCACATTTTCATGTCATCACAATCCTGTACATACTGAAAATACTGTTTCTTGAAATTCAAATCATATTACAAAGTGCCTAATTGCAACCACCAATCGGTCTTGAAATAATCTAAATAGAATCTAAGTATTCATTTTATCGTTGGATATTTTTGTTGTACACTCACGAACCACTTTCATATAAATACCAAGCTTCTTAAAAATCCTTTTCTGCGTTTTCAAACTTATTCTCAGACCTTTGAACACGTTCATGCAAAGATGGAATTCGAAATTGTGTACTGGTCTTCTATTTATATCTTGTGGATTGTTCACATTTTCAATGAGGAGAATCTTGTCTCAAAAAAAGAACTTAGAAAAAGCAGCGAATAGAGGTATTTTGGGGAAGTCCATAGATATCTCAAGGTATCATGATGACCCTAAGCCATCAAAGACATCTGGTTCAAGTTTTGATTCTGAAAACGACCGATTTTCTTTTCGTCCACCCTTTCAATGGGATCCTATTACTGGTTTCAATACAATTAGACCTACAACATCCACCGTAAAATTCAAGGTATATTTTATTCTTAGTTTTCACTTTTTTTTGGCCATCACATGACCTATATGGCTTGAATAATTCAGTTGCTTGTGTTATTTGTAATCAGATAGCCTTATTTTCTCAGTTTTACATTTTATTTTAATTCTTCACTTGTCCTTTATTAATTATACGGAGCCAGGTGATGGGTAGCGTAGTAAGTGTCAATAATTGTTTTTCATCTGATTGCTAAGCATCGTCTGTTTAGTGTTTTTTTAAATTGATTTTCTTGACATGAAACATTTTGCTAAACACATTTATTCAGGTCAAGTATGACATCTTGTTACCGTTTATTGTCTTGTTGTAGTTCACTTTATAAACATTTGTCGACTAATTAAATCCCATTCACTCCAATCCTTTAGTTAGAGGGATCTAGTGGTTTAACAGATTCCGTACGTATTAGGCTCTTTATACAAGTGTGAATCAAGTATTCAATTTGCCTTGTTCGTAGATGCTACAACATGATGTTTACTTAGAATAAAAAAGTGACCTAACAGTTTACAGGACATGGGAATCAAGTAAATTCTTATGTCTAGTCTTTTGTAATCCACTTATGTTTGTGCTTCCTCCGCGTAATAGTATGGTCAAGTTCTACTTGTAGATATACACCCACATTGGTCTTTGAAAGGTGACTTTCAGCACTCTGAATGGCGAGAAACTAGTCGGGAACTGGGGATAAGTAGTAGTCAGTCAGCCAGAAACAACATAGAACTTCATACGTACGTACGTCAGTTCGAGTTGCCATATCACATTAGCACAGAGATGCAGTTGTCGATTCAAATCCCGTAGTGGTAGAGGTAGTAAGAGTACAAGCAGTAATCGGAAACATTAAGGTTTGAAGATGTTATTCAAGGTGTATAATCCAGTGAAATAAATTTGGAAAGAGAAAAAATAAGGGACATGAAGAATTCAGAAGATTAGAATTTGGGAGAACACAAAGAGTGGATGCACCTGCGCCATTGCAAACGATTTTGAGTCATGTCATTCAACATCTCTAACCATCGGTTGCTGTCGTCTCGCGGATCCAAACCAGATAGTCTACATCTACCAACATGACTCAGTCCACTTGTCAGTGACTTCATGGATTCGTACCATGTTTTGGTCTGGCCATCCCTAACTCTTCCAGCCTGCTCCTACACCATAAAACATCGCACGTCGGGGCAGTCGATGGTTGGGCATACGTAACACGTATCCCAGCCATCTCAACTGAAGTTTCACTACTTCATCAATTAATTTGCCATCTTTACCTAGTATCACATCTCCTAACAACTACGTTACTTACTCAGTAGTCTCACGATATACGAGCAATGCTTCAAATACACCTATGATCGAATACTAGTAACCTACGAATATCCTCTACTCTTGCCGGCCATGTTTCACTGCCATAAAGTAGGACGGAACTCACTACTGCGCAGTGAACACGTCCTTTGGTTAGTAGACGGATATCTCGCCTACACCACAAATGACGCAAGTTGGCAAAAGCTAGTCGAGTCTTCTGTATCCGTGCTGAGATTTCGTCACACATCAAACCGCAAGGGCTGATGAGATTTCCAAGATGAGTGAAGCGGTTGACACGCTCAACTACTTCACTCCCTATCATTAGTTCAGGTGTCGATTCCACCCAATCCTGAAGTAACATTTTGCATTTCGAGGGAAAGAATCGCATCCCGAACATGCTTGCATTGTTGCTTAGAATGGTCAGAAGACTGCATTTTGTCAGCGTCTTCACCAAATAGAACTATGTCATCGGCATATTCTAAGTCAATAAGTGAATCTCCCGGTAAAAGTCCCACCCTTGGAAATCTAGATGAGGGAAACGTTATCTCTAAAAGCACGTCAACGACAAAGTTAAACAAGAATGGAGAGAGTAGACAGTCCTGACGAACACCACTTGAGTTAATCAGTTCTGATGACTGTTCGCAATAATCTCTCACTCGACCAGTTGTGTTCGAGTAGATAGCCTTTATAAGGTTAATGTACTTCTTTGGTACTCCTTTCAGTGACAAACACTGCCATAGAACCTCACGATCTACAGAGTCAAATGCCGCCTTAAGGTCGAGGAATACTACGATTGTGGGGCATCTGAATGTGTGTCTATGTTCTAGGAGCTGACGTAGTGTGAATATCTGGTCTATACAACCACGTCCAGGTCAAAAACCAGCCTGGTTTTCTCTAGTCTGCTCTTCACGAGCTTTGGTTAGGCGTCGAAGAATTATTGAAGCTAATATTTTAGACACTATGTTAGTTAAACTGATTCCTCTGTGATTGTCACAAGACCTATCATGTGGTGGTGCCCCCTTGTACCAATGTTTATGTGTTCAAATAAATAATAAACCCAGATTCTAACTAAGACCTCAGTCAATTTCGCTGCTAATACTGGACCGCCATCCTTGAAAATCTCAGCGGTAAACCTGTCAGGGCCTGCTGTTCTCCCTTGCTTCAGATTTCCTATAGCTTCTTCAACTTCGTAAAGAGTCGGAGGATTTACATTAACTTGCCAGGTAGATTGGAGATCGGTCCAAGTTGCCATACCGCATTAGCACAACAAGATGAACACCGGATTCATAGGAGTAGTTAATTCAGTGGTGGTAATATATAGAAGAAAGATTGTGTATAAGGAGATAGTACAGGAAAAAAGAATTAGCATGGTAGGACCTTGAGGAACGGTTGTTCCAGCCAGTATAGCTCAGTTGCTTCATCACGATAGGCAAGCCCGACCACCACGTCAAGGTAGTAACAACGGTCAGGGGATGAGTTTTCGAGCATCTATTAGTGCGGTAGATGCTGCTGAGATCTAATGTTTCTCCCTAACCTTATGATTTACCTTACTAGCAGATATCACTGCTGTTTCCACAGCTTTTCGGATGTCATTCCACGCTGCCTCGGGGTAGGCATCATATACATGACTGCCTAACTGTTTTTCTAATTCTTAACTTTACTATAATTAAGTAGGATCCTAAGGAGTTTCCTTGCACCATCTTTCCTACGTCCAGTAAGACGCAAACAAATATGCGCTCGCACTAGAGCATGATCTGAATCTAAGCATGGGCTTCAGAACGAGCGACAGTCATCTTTCGAGCCCCTCCATCGGTGGCTGATAGCGATGTGATCTATTTGGGTCCAACGTTGGGACGAATTCGGGGGTCGCCATATCGAAAGATTTTTTTCCTATGCTTAAGTTAGTGTTTTCAAGAAACGGGTGGGTATCTGAGCATAGCTGCAACAGACGGTCTCCATTATCTGTTCTTTGGACCACAACACCGTCAGATCCACCCAGGTGTCTTTCCCTTTCACCTAGTTTACCTACTTAAGCATTAAAGTCACCAGCCACTTTTACTACATCAGAGCGCCTAGCTTTTCGGAGAAGGTCTGAAGGTTTTCCGTGAAACTCATCTTTTACATCATCTGAGCTGCAGTTAGTGAGAGAGCAGGCAGAGACGACGAAGAAGCAACGACGAGTGTTTTTATCTTTCCGAGTCCTTACTGTTCCGTTTAGTCGGACAGTGCACAAACGACTGTCTACTGGGATCCGGTCTAAGAGAGCTAGTTCTGCCCTAGGACTCAACGCTTTACCTACGCTAGCGAGGCCACGGGAAGCAGCATCAGGGCTTCCAGATAAACGAAGTGTGAATCGAGTTGGTTCTTTGTTTTGAAATGGTGAGGACAGATGAATGACATTACTTGGATCCTGTATGCGCGTTTCGGAGACGCAGCACACATCGATGGCGCGAGATTCTAAAGTCCTAGCTAAGGAAGCCTGTTGTCCTATTTGGCACAGTGTTCGGACGTTAATAGCTCCTACATGTAGTTTAGAGCGTAGTTTCAAGAGACCAGGAATAACGTTCCGCGTACTCGAATCGTTTGCCGTAACGGTGCTAGGTGATAAAGGGACATGAGAAGAGTTAGTCGCGGAAATAAGAGAGTTATTAGGAGGTGTAGGAAGGATTTGAATGTGACCAACTCGGTCTCTTGCGTTGTTACGAGTATGAGGGCTGATATCACTTCCCGGCTGCCCACACTGTGAAAGGGTGTTTCTTGAGGAACCTGGAAAGGAAATCGGATTAGTGTTGGTCTTGAAGACCTGGGAGCGTTGACTTCAGAGCCCAAGGGACAACTGCTTGAGTCCGGTCGCGCACGGCCTTTTTGTGGGAGGTTTTTACGTGTTAGCTCCGTTCTTCAAAGGCCTTACCTGCGGAGGCGTGACATTTTTAGTAGTAGTACAGTTTATTAGATGAGTGAAAACTGATGGGAATTGTTATACTGTTGAAAATTTTAGCGACAAGTGATTTCAAGTGAAGTAAGATATTAGTATGAATACACATTGTTGTTATACTTGTTTAATTATGCTATCGATTTCTAATTACGACGGAAAGGGTGCTAGTCTTTCTAGAAAAATTACATATATGGTGTTTGGGAGGAGATTAGCTCTTGGGGCAACACTGTTACCAAGTGAGATTTTCTAATGAACTGTACTTAATCACCAGATGCACTTCCAGCTACATGATAGGTCATGTGAAGCTGTCGTCTGAATTCGATACATATGTATACAGAGACAATAACGATACTCAACAATGTTTACATACAGATGAGTAGCAAGATGGTTGATACATTTGCGAAATTTTAAATAAAACACTAGCTTTGTCGCAATAACATTGTTTTTTTGACTTGTTTAACAAATACTATGATAATGGCATTAATAGCCTCTATAATATATAGCTTAAATATTTTTTTGACGATGACTTATGAACAGACATAACTCAGGAAAATGCGCATCATTAACAACATGCCGACTAGTCAAAAACTATATTTGGGAGCGGTAAGTCATTATTTGGACGTTTATAATCACGGGATAATCGAAATACCATAATGTTGATCTAATTTTATGTGGTCCTCCGTAGCCTTGGTGATGGCTATGTATTCCAGTATATTGAAAAACTATCATTTCCAAATTTAGCAAGAAGAACAAATAGAGCAAAAAATTTTTCTTAAATTAATTTTCGATCATCTCTCTCTCTCTCTCTCTCTATATATATATATATATATATATATATATATATATATATATATATATATATATATATATATAGGGTTTTGCAGCTTTATTATCGTAATGATATATTTAGTTCTTGGAATTTTATTTTCACTTTTTTCGTAACTTTTAGGACGTCGCTGGTCTTCATGCATGTAAACAAGAGGTTATGGAGTTTGTTTCTTATCTAAAAAATCCACAAAAGTATCAAGCGTTAGGTGCTAAGTTACCAAAGGGGGCACTTCTACTTGGTCCACCGGGAACCGGAAAAACTTTGCTTGTATGTGTTATATTCCGTTTTTTTTAATTTGATAAAATGTTCTTATAACATTCTTCAGTTGTTCCATTAAGTTTAAAATATATGTGAAATAATTTTATTTTTTAAAATACCTTTATTAGGTGTATAAATGTAATATTGTTATATGGTGAATTTAATATTTCTGAGAATTTCATAACCATGTTATAGGATTTATTGCATTCATCATTTTTGAATTTAAAAACATAAAATAAAAATTTAGTACATATCTTCCATTCTATCTATTTCTGCTCACAAATTTTCAGTGGGAAACTTCCTTTTTTGTCAGCGGTATAATCTTCAGATTACTCTTAAATTATTAATTATTTAAAGGATGTCTCTTTCTTGTTATCTGTGGGTGTTGTATGGTGTAAATTACCAGTGCAAATATGATCAATTCATTCAATCGATTTTTTCTACCAATCCTCTTTTTGATCCAATGCATTATTGTCTTATCTCAAGCCTTAGCAATATATTGTGAAAAAATTAAAGATGAATTTTATTGTTAATGTTAATTAGCTATAAACTGAAATACTTTACCATTTAGGTTAAAGCATTGGCCAATGAAGCGGAAGTACCTTTCTTTTCAATGGCTGGACCACAATTTGTAGAAGTTGTCGGTGGACTTGGTGCTCTTCGATTACGACAGCTTTTCAAAGTAGCTCGTTCTCATTCACCAGCTATAATATTCATAGATGAGCTTGATTCCCTTGGTCGACGTCGTGATTCTGGGGATCAGAGGTAATCAGTGATAATAATAACAATAATAATAGTAATAATAATGGTAATAATAATAGTAAATTTATGTTGTGTGGGTACGTATTTGGTTTTCATGATGGCGTGTAAGAACTTATCTTCATAAATTTATTTTACTTGCTCACTACTGGGACACTTGTTGGAATATCTATAATATTGAATATATAAATAACTGTCGTGTTTTTGATTGAGATCATGAACCAATTGATGTTAGACCACCGTTGGAAACCTGGAAACTTAATAATCTTCACAGCCCCTATACTGGTAATTATTGTGTTACCAGTTTTAAGTACCTTTTTAAACTTTTCGTGGATAAGCATTTGACAAACATTTTTATGTGTTGTAACCCAGTTTGATATTCTATTTGAAATAGTCTGCGTTTGCAGGTACACCAAGCTTATAAGTCCCAAATAAAACGAAACGCCCGTCCCGGATTCTACTACCAGCCATATTTTATCTATTCTATTTATCAGCATATGTTCAAAAAGGGTAATGGTAAGAAAGTCGTATGTGAATACTTTAAGGAAGTTGTGAACTAGATATAAACGCATGTCCAGCTCAGTTTACTTTTTACCTTTTTTGTCCTCTCATAATGAACATTATTTAGAAATTCTCCATTTAACGATAGGGTGATAGTGAGAAACAATCATGTATGTATGAATGAAGTGGTATTTTTTCTTTCTCTCTAAACTTTGAATAGATCATGAAGTCGTTGAATTATGAATTCAATCTGTGACTTTTACGGTAGTAAATTATCTGGAGGTATCTTTCATGATAACTAGGGTACGGTGAAGAATTTAAGGAAAGTGGAAACCATTGTTTCCGCCAGTTCATGATGTTACTGTCCTTTGTTTTGGGTTATATAGTTAGGTTTAGACTATTTATGTAAGGGTGTTGAGATAATATAATCAAATAGTAAAAAATCTAATCTACACAACTTATGTCCATTGAGAGTATGATACAAGTTTATTTGATACTTGCTTTGTTTTTAATACTGAGCATATTATTCATCGTTCTTTACTTTCCTTCTGTTATTCGTATCTTAATTGTTTATGTTAATACACCTTTTTTGTCTATAAAATCCTTAAAAATGATTCATTACTTTTATTTCTTATTATGTAACCACCAACACTTAGTTCATGGGGTTTTTATATGCCTCAAATTGCAAACCTTTATTCGATTCATTAACTGTTTTCGTATCCTTTTCTGTTTTAAGATCATTGTAAGTTGATTATAAGCCCATTATTCCAATTTTGTATCCTAAATGTCCTAGTTTAGAACAGATTTTAATTTTTGATTTATGACGCATCATAATCATATGGCTCATGAGTTTAGTCCTATGAATTTTTGTGTCGTAGGTAGAAATATCACTTCGGTTTTCTTATTCTCTCTCACGTTCTGATTAAGTCTTGGGGACGAGAGAATCTGCGTAACCAATTAGGGTTTTGATAACAAATCCTTTAGTTATGGTATTAATACTGCTGGTCCAAGTGTAGCAGATCCAGTTCACTATAGTAAATTTCTTTTCATCGCTTGCATGTGACGTATAAACTTTGTTTGTATTTCTTGTAGAGGGGGTGGTGGTGGTGTTTCTGAAATGGAACAGACGCTGAATCAACTGCTTGTAGAAATGGATGGAATGGATACTACTGAAGGTGTTATTGTATTTGGAGCGACAAATCGAGCTGACTTGTTAGATAAAGCTCTGTTGCGTGCAGGACGGTTTGACAGACATATTTTTATTAATTTACCAAATCTATCTGAACGTAAAGAAATATTTGCTGTATACATTGGTATGTAAGAGATTTGTTTATTAAATTTCATTTTATTCTTTTTTTAGATCAATAGCTATATGTAATTTTGTGGTACAACATGTGCTTTATAACTTCCCATATTGAAGTGTGTGATTGAGTCTCAATAGACGATCTTATGTTTTAGGCTATATACTTCGGTTAATTAGTAATCACATTTCTGCAATCACATAACTATTCATTAGTTAGAAAATAAAAAACAAATTCGGCACTGTTTCATAGATTTATATAGAGTGATTATTCAGTTCATGCACTAAGAAAAACCCACTTATTAGCTTTCTCAGAGTAACTCTGTAGCAGACTGTATAGTAAAAAATAATACTTATATCAAATGGCCTTCGTATAAAAAGTGTAAATGTTTTTCTTTATAAATAGTCCCATTATCTTAGCAAAAGTAACAATTACAACAATTAAAAAAATAAAGAACTCTCATGAAAAGTATTTTTTCATGTGGTCATCATAGTTAAATATTTGATCATGGACGTTTTACTTATTTATTTTGTGACTTTATGTACATCCGCTTTTTTATGAAAACGTAATAAAGTTGTTTCGTCTTAATATCTTTTACATGTAATTGTGATGTGCTGGTCCCTCTTTGCAGTTACTTCCATGCCTGACTTTGGTGCTTTGGCTGGTATATTGTCAGGTCCTGTTGCTTTCCCATTCTTTATTTGTCTGATGACCATCCAGAATTTTTCGATCGTTGGTAGAGTGACATGTATAGGACGGTCTGTGTGTGCTGCTTCAATGGGAAGTGGATTGAATAGAGCTGATCTATTTAAGAGTTCCTCAAAGTGTTCCACCCATTTGTTCCTCTGTTCTTGAATCTCGGTTATTGGCTTACCTTCTCTGTCCTTGATCGATCTCTCTCGTCTACTATATTTCTATTCCAGTTTCTTCATTGTGTCATATTGCTATCTCATATTTCCTTCTTTTGCATCCTTTTCCTCTCTCGTTGCTAAGCATACCACGTATTTCTGCTTGTCGGCTCTAATGCTCTTCTTTACTTGCTTGTTTGCTTTTATGCATTTAGCTTGTGTATTGACTTTCTCTGTTGTTGTTCAGCTTTTGTTAAGTGCTGTCTGTTCTTGGATCTTATCCAGGGTATCGACATAGATTCATTCCTTATGATGATGCTTCCTGCGGCTCAGCACCTCGTGGCATGTCAAAGTTACTGCTTCTTTGATCCTTTTTCAGTTGTTTTAAATTGTAGTTTTATCTTCCTTGAATAGATCGTGTTTGGCTTAGAGCCTATTGTTGAGAGTTATCTTGAATTCGTCTAGTTTATCAGTATCTCGAAGGAGGGTTGTATTGAGCCGTTGTAATGCTGTTTCCTCAGTTTTTCAGTGCTTCTTTCGATGCAGTTTCATCTCGGCAACCATTATTTGGTGCTCACAAGTTTTTTCCGCTCTTCTCCTGGTTCTCACGTCCTCCATTGACCTTCTGGATTCTTTATTGATACAAATAACGTCTTTCTGATTCTCCGTAATGTAATCCGGTGAGACCCATTTAGCTTTGTGTGTGTGTTTGTGGCGGAATATTGTTTCATCTGTAACCATTTTGTTGAATGCATATAAATTTGCAAATTTTTCATCATTCTCGTTCCTTTCTCCCAGTCAGTCCATGTCGTCCCATGATATCCTTATATCCTGTGTTGTCCATTCTGACCTTGGCGTTTAGATCTCCCGTCAGGATGGTCAGGTCCTTTCCTGAATACGTCGCTATGATCGACTGCCACTTCCCATGAAACTAATTTTTATCGTCATCGTTGCTATCATTAGTGGGTACACAACAGTGGATAACATTCATTATTATTCCCTCCTTCTTTGTTTTGGAGGAAGCTTTGATGATCCTGGGTCCATGAGATTCTCATCTTACAAGTACTTTCCGTGCTTCTTTGGATGGCATCAGAATAACTCCCTGAATGTGTGAAGTATTTTCCTCTTTGTGAAAAGAGTACGACAGCATCTCATCTATCCTTTTCCAGCTTGTATCCAATGCGTTTCGCTTATTCCGAGCACCTTCATGTTGTATCTCATTTCCGAAGCTATTTTACTGGTTCTCTCGGCCTTCCAAATTGTTAGAACATTCCGTGTACCTATAAAAATTGTTTCTCTGGTTGTTAGAAGGAGCATCAGTTTTGTGATTTCTGAAGGGTATCGCCTTTCACAGTAAAAAATGCATCGTCGGTCCATAGGGCAATGTAATAGCAATGTATTGGAAAATTGACTTTAAATTCACCTTAATTCGTTATTGATTTTATTCCTTATAATTTGTATGTAAGGATACCACATCATTAACAGTTGCAGATATTTTGACGAGAATGGTCAATTATACATTAACAGCCGAATTTTCTTCGTGTTGGATAAGATGACTGAAATAAATATAAAGTTACTGAATGTGTAGTTAAGGGGCAAACCACTTAGTATCTGTTTTTGAATAAGATTTATACAGCTTTTTTTCTCAGGATAAAACTCAAAACCAGTGTCAGTGACTTCGTTACATTCATTTCCTGTCTTCAGCTCAGTTTTTAGGTTATTACTTCCCTCATAAGTTTTACTATCCGGTTTCATTTTTTCCTCATTACATATATTTTTGATTATTAGTTCACTACGAAAATTGATGTTGGTGTCAATTTATTTTCTCGTTGTACTGATGTGAATGACAAGAACTTTAGCTAATGTACATTTGTACCAGGTACCACATTTTATATGACTCATTTGGCAACCAAATTCCATTGTAATTAATGCTTTAAAAACAGAAAGTAACATAAATATATAAAGAACGACATGTCTGTTAACTTGAATAATAAAAAGTTATTGTCCATTCAGTGGATAGTTTCAAAAAGGGAATGAAAATAAATTGATGGAAATCATATTTTGACATTATTTATGATCAGTTTCTGGCTCAAATTAAAATAATACAAAGAATTCAGATTCTTGGTAAAATCTTTTAGTTTTCAAGTATATATGTACCATTTATAAGATCAGAATATAAATAACTTGGATTATTTTAGGCTACCTAAGTATACTGTTTTACCAATGCCTAAAAATTCATTGTTTTGTGAATTAAAAAAATAATTAAAATAATTTTAGTAAATCTTATTTAATCTAATGCTATCGTATTATACTTGGACTGTACAGCTTTCACACTTTGCATATATATCTAAAGCTTTTTGTCCACAAAACTGTACTATAAAATATATCAACACTCGGTAAAACAGTTAAACTTGGTCCCTCTTTGCCTTCAAATTGATAATTTATAGTTGAGTAATAATTCAAATAACTACTAAAATGTTGTTTTCTACATTTTTATTCAATCAATTTAATTAGTATTCTATCTTATTATCTTCAATTTCAGCTAAATATCAACTTGCTCCTGATGTTGTACAAAATGAGCTTGTTGAACGTTTATCAGCTTGGTGTCCTGGAATGTCTGGAGCCGATATTGCACGTCTATGCAATGAAGCTGCTTTGTCTGCTGCTCGAAGAGATGATAAAGTTATTGGTGTTACTAAAGCTGATTTTGAAGCAGCACTTGAAAGAATAGTAGCAGGTTGTTTTTTTTTTGCTGGTAGATATTCATAATACTTAGTTGTTTTAAACTTTTTTTTCTGCGGAATTGTTAACGGTTTCTTTTTTTTTACTTCGTATGAAAAATGTCTAAATTCTTGCTAATAAGTTGGTTAGTTTTGTTTTTACATTTTCGAGTAATCAGTTTACTTTGTAGTGCTTATCACTATACTGTTTCAAATTTGTCACTGTAGATTTTAGTAGCAACAATCTTTAATAGCAATAAGTTTATTTAGTATAAAGAATATTACGTATAAAATAACTTTTTCATGTATAATGACTTTGTTCTCATTGTTTAGGCGCTGCAAAACGTTCAAATCCACTTACGGTTGCTGAACGCCACATGTCTGCTGTCCATGAATCTGGTAGGGCTCTTGTAGCATGGCTTCTTTCAGATAGTGGAGTGCTACCGGTCAAAGTCTCAATTATACCGCGTACGGTCTCTGGTCCAGATACTGTTGGAGATCTGGGTTTTACTCAGTTAATATCCGAAGAAAAATATTTACTTAATACTGATGATCTAGCTGATCGTATGTCTGTATTACTTGGTGGTAGAGCAGCTGAGCATGTTGTATACAATGCAATTTCAGATGGTTAGTTCATTTTGTGTGTTTCCCATTAGGATACATTTTTCCAATGTATATCTGTTCATACTCTGGATATTAGACACTAGTTTTTGTTTTGCCAAAGCTTCAGTGTAACTTTATCACGCACGTACTATTACTAGTCAAATTCATACATCATAATGTTTAGTGTTACATTGATAATCCCATAATAGAATACTTTATTTGATCTTGTTATGTAGGTGTTCAGTAAGTGCTAAGACGAAATTTCTGATCGTCAAAGTCAATGAATAAAATGCTAATCGATAAATGAATGGGATGATATGATTTAACCAAGTGATTTGAGTCGCTGAATGGTTAGAAATCTAAGAGAGAACCACTAAACAAATACATTTTTTAAAGTAATAAAATAACGTGTTTATACACAAAATACTGACGCAAAATAAACATGATAGGATGTCTTGAATAATTGGAAGAAATTTACTTGTAGGTCAGTCATTCTCCGATTAATTAGGACGTAACTGTTAGGCTTAGTCTTTGAGCATCATATCAAAGTCACTTCGTTATCAAGCACAAATTTATGCACTTTACATTTAAACTATTGGTTTTATGTGATTGCTGGTAATACTGTACAACTACAAAATCTAGTATAGGTCGAGCGAGATACAAACTTTGAACCTGATGATTGGAAGTCGATTGCTTTAATACCTACCTACGTTACCGATCTACTTTCTGTTTATCCACCATAAACAATATTATAGATGTTCTGATGATTTTGACTAAGTTGATAAGTTTTCGCTTCACATTTACTGGGATTTGAAAATCTGGGTGAAATAGGATACAATTCAGACCTATTTTTATAAATATAGACACGAACAAATTAAGAAAGCGCTTTTAGGTTCCTAAAACTTTGATCATCTGCAGAGTAGGCAAGATACCCACCTAACAACTAAGAAACGAGTAAACTGCCCAATAGTTTGCCGTTTTATTTTATGGTACTGAATTGTGGCATTTAGAAGTATAGGAAGTCCACCGATTAATAGTATTTCGTTATATGTATCTTCAAATCATCACTCGTATATGTCGAAGCCACTCAATGGCTAATGTTGAGATCAGACGGATACTAGACAAGAATGACGTATCTGTTGATGATGTTGTGAATCTTCATCGACTGTATTACGCAGACTCAACCACCTTCTATCTCGATGAACGATGTCGGCTTGTTTCATCGACTGTCGAACTAGTGCGTTAGTAGATATAGACTATCTGGTCGGGGTCCTCAAAACTATCATGATCAATAATTGTAGACGCTAGATGATACAACATAGAATCGGTCACAGATGGTTTCACTCTTTCTCTATATCTAACTAGGTTCAGAGTTTCAAGGTTATATTATACTTTTCCATCTCATCAATTCACTCATATCATCTATGCCTGATTTTTTCTACTATTACGTATTGTTACTACTGTCATTACTCTGGAACTTGTCCGGATAATTCCATCTCACTGTGCTGATATGGTATGGAAACCGGAGCCAATGCACATTTGTGCCAGGTTTTATGTTGCTTATGACGGTCGGAAAATATTTTATTCTATATTTTGACCTTTTAATTAATTGTCAATAAATAGTCGGAGGCAATATTTAAGAAAAGCAGAAACTATGAATATGTGATTTTAAGGTCGTAAGACATGGTCACCATACAAATCTCTTTTCAAATGAGTTCAATCATCCACACTTTATCGCAATTTGTTATAGAAGATGAATGTATGGAGACCGGGGAATGATATTTGTCTGTTTTTGAGTGTGACTGTACTGTCTCTAACCTATTTAGGAAAAAATCACAAGTACAAGACATCCATAGTTCAAAGTACACACATATATCTGATGTTTAGTAAATTTGGATGCTTATTAGTTTTCATGCCCTAAATTTGTTTCCGAAATTTCCCTCACATCTGTAAGTACGATGAAATGTCATTTTCATATTCTATTCAATCAATATTTAGTTTCACAAAAATATCTTCGGGAAGCTAATAAATTAGCAATGAAGCAAGTGCGTCAGTTTGGAATGTCTAAGACTATTGGAAATCTCAGCTTTGACGTAAGTGTACTAACTTTGATAAAACACTTTTTCTATCTGGTTTATAACTTATTCTAGTTTGTACTAAGATATCTGTTCATCATTTCTAACTGATAACAACCACCTCAATCAGTTTGTCACTAGTTGAGCAAAGACTTGAATATATAAAGTGTAAACATCTCTTAATGTTTAGGAAATACTGTTTATTCCCTCTTCTACATCAGTGAAACGTTTGTACGTGTATGTACATGTGTATTTAAAAAAGTAACAACTGGTTGTCACATATATGACTTTTAGGAAGCATCTCATTCCTAACAAATTCCAGACACATAAAAGTTGAAGTTCCAACCAATCCACGTAATTCTTTGAATACTTTCCAATTCCATTAAACACTCAGCGACTTATTCATTTATCTGTTTCTCTCACCGTGTTCACGTAAAACGTACATCGAATTCTGTGTTTATTTTTCTCCCAAATCGCCGGTTTTGAGAGATTTTCGGTTATATTTATCGCTTAGATTTAATAAATAGTTGTTTTGTCAAAGCCTTCATTCAATAAAATACTTGGTCGATCTACTGTAATGGCGCTTACTTACTTACTTACGCCTGTTACTCCCAATGGAGCATAGGCCGCCGACCAGTATTCTCCGACCCACTCTGTCCTGGGCCTTCTTTTCTAGTTCCATCCAATTCTTGTTCATTTTTCTCATATCTATCTCCATTTCCCGGCGTAATGTATTCTTTGGTCTTCCTCTCCTCCTTCGACCTTGAGGATTCCATATGAAGGCTTGTCTTGTGACGCAGTTGGGTGTTTTCCTCAATGTGTGTCCTATCCACTTCCAGCGTTTCTTCCTGATTTCTTCCTCCACTGGGATCTGATTTGTTCTCTCCCATAGTAGGTTGTTGCTTATAGTGTCCGGCCAGCGGATCTGAAGTATTTTGCGTAGACAACTGTTAATAAACACCTGTATCTTTTGGACGATGGATTTCGTAGTTTTCCAGGTTTCCGCCCCATACAGTAGAACTGTTTTGACATTTGTATTGAAAATTCTGACTTTGGTGTTGGTTGCTAATTGTTTTGAGTTCCAGATATTCTTCAGTTGTAGATATGCTGCTCTTGCTTTGCCAATCCGTGCCTTTACATCTGCATCAGATCCACCGTGTTCATCGATGATACTGCCCAAATATGTAAAGGTTTTTACATCTTCCAAGGCTTCTCCGTCAATTGTGATTGGATTGGTACATGCTGTGTTGTATCGAAGAATCTTGCTTTTCCCTTTGTGTATATTGAGACCTATTGCTGCTGAGGCTGCAGCTACACTGATTGTCTTCTCCTGCATTTGTTGTTGCGTATGCGATAGAAGGGCCAGATCATCTGCGAAGTCTAGATCGTTCAGCTGCATCCTAGCCATCCACTGTATCCCGTGCTTCCCTTCAGATGTTGATGTCTTCATGATCCAGTCGATCACCAGGAGAAAGAGAAAGGGTGAGAGTAAGCAACCTTGCCTGACACCGGTCTTTACTTCGAACGACTTTGTCAACTGTCCTCCATGCACGATTTTGCAGTTTAATCCATCATAGGAATTCTGTATGATATTGACTATCTTCTGAGGCACGCCGTAGTGTCGAAGAAGCTTCCATAGGGTTGTTCTGTCCACGCTATCAAATGCTTTTTCGTAGTCAATGAAGTTGATATAGAGTGATGAATTCCATTCAATTGATTGTTCCACAATGATCCGTAGAGTTGCGATTTGGTCTGTGCACGATCTATCCTTACGGAATCCTGCCTGTTGGTCTCGAAGTTGGGCGTCTACGGAGTCCTTCATCCTGTTTAACAATACCCTGTTGAAGACTTTTCCTGGTATTGAAAGAAGAGTGATTCCCCTGTAGTTGTCACAGTTGCTGAGATCGCCTTTCTTTGGTATTTTGACTAGAAGTCCTTCTTTCCAGTCTGTTGGTACCTGTTCCTCATCCCAGATCTTTCTGAAGAGAATGTGGAGTATCCTTGCAGTTGCCGCTACGTCTGCTTTCAGTGCCTCTGCTGGAATGCTGTCTAGTCCTGCTGCTTTGCCACTCTTGATTTGTCTGATAGCCATGCTGATCTCTTCAATTGTCGGTGCGCCAACATCAATTGGGAGGTCCGTGAGTGCTGCTTCGATGTTGGGTGGGTTCAGTGGGGCTGGTCGATTCAAGAGTTCTTTGAAGTGTTCTACCCACCTGTTTCGTTGTTCTTCAATGTTGGTGATTATCTTGCCTTCCTTGCTTTTCACTGGTCGTTCTGGTTTACGGTGATTTCCAGAGAGTTTCTTTGTTGTTTCATACAGTTGTCTCATGTTTCCTTCTCTGGCAGCCTTTTCCGCCATCAATGCCAAATCTTCCACATATTTACATTTGTCGGTTCTGATGCTCCTCTTCACTTGCTTGTTTACTTCTGTGTATTCAGCCTGTGCCTTGACTTTTTCTGCTCTTGTTCGACTGGTATTGATTGCTGCTTTCTTGTTCCTCCTTTCTTGAACCTTATCCAGTGTATCGACCGTGATCCAATCCTTGTGATGGTGCTTCTTTTGGCCCAGAACCTCATGACATGTTGAAGTGATTGCCTCTTTTATCTCTTTCCAGTTGCTCTCCATAGTAGTTCCTTCTCCATTGAGTAGATCATGAAAGGCTTGGAACTTATTGCTGAGGGTTATCTTGAATTTATTGAGTTTGTCATTATCCCGAAGAAGAGCCGTATTAAACTTTTGGGATATTGTCCTCCCCGTTGTCCAGTGCCTCTTGAGTTTCAATTTTATCTTGGCGACCAGCAAGTGATGATCTGATGCTATATCAGCTCCTCTCTTTGTTCTCACGTCCTCCATCGTCCTCCTGAACTTTTTGTTGATGCAGATTTGGTCGATTTGGTTCTGTGTACTGTGATCCGGTGAAGTCCATGTGGTTTTGTGTATGCGTTTATGTGGGAATATAGTCCCGCCTATGACCAGTTTATTGAAGGCACATAGATTTGCAAATCTCTCACCATTTTCGTTCCTTTCTCCCAGTCCGTGTCGTCCCATGATCTCTTCATATCCGGTGTTGTCAATTCCAACCTTGGCATTTAGGTCTCCCATCAGAATAGTCAGGTCTTTAGTTGGGCACTTCTCGACGATTGACTGTAGCCTATCGTAGAATTGATCTTTAGCGTCTTCATTGTAGTCGTTGGTAGGCGCGTAGCATTGGATGACGTTCATTGTAATGCCCTCTTTCTTTGTTTTGAAGGAGGCTTTGATGATCCTTGGTCCATGAGATTCCCATCCTATAAGTGCATTTTGTGCTTGTTTGGACAGCATCAATGCAACTCCTTGTGTATGTGGAGCATTTTCTTGTTCATGTCCGGAGTATAACAGCAGCTCCCCTGAAGCTAGTCGTTGTTGTCCAACTTGCGTCCAATGTGTTTCACTGATCCCAAGCACCTCTAAATTGTATCTCCTCATTTCTGCAGCAATTTGGAAAACTCTCCCAGTCTCCCACATTGTGCGAGCATTCCATGTACCTAAATAAATGGTTGCTCTGGTTGTCAGAAGGGGCATCGGCCTCGTGACTTCCGAAGAAACTCGGCTTTCATCATGAGGCGTCATAATTCTTCTAAACGAAGACCTCTTGACTCCCAGGGCAGAGTTAAAATGGTTTGAATAATTTTTTCTGGTTAGCGTTTTTTTAGCGAGTTAGTTTTCTACGGGATGGGGTCGCTAACCCCATGCCCAACCCTCCTCCTTTATCCGGGCTTGGGACCGGCAGTAGCCCCCGGAAAGGGGCTCCATGCGGAGTTACTGTAATGGCGCACTTGAAGTTAAAGCTTCTCTCCTTAAAATTTCACAGCTTGGTGCTGATCGAACAACAAATAGATCTGGACAACACTATTAAATCGTATATTACATAAAAAAATGTTGAAATTCCCAATGACCTAATGGTAATACACTTTTCACGTATCTGTTTATAGTTTTTCGGGTTTACGTGAGATACCTGTTGTACTGAACTATGACCTCACTAGTGTCAACGTTGCACTAAATCTATCCCTGTGCTGTTCATATACATGATGTTGGGTTAGGATACTCAGAAGTAGTTACAAAAGGAACAGGTATCATGTTATTATTTGAACCGTATGCGCCGATGGGTTGCAGCTTATATGCAACCATGTACAAGTTTTATAATTAATTAGTTTCAAGCATTTCCAGATACTGTAAATCGTATTCTCTGATTATGATGATTAGAAGCATTCGGATTAATGTACTAACTAGGAATCCCAGAAACAGTACAATTTAAAGCAGGTATAACTATATGAGCACAAATGAACGTATTATTTTTTTATGATTCGTAATCAAGTACAAATACCACATCCACCGTAGCGTGAGTGGGAATCTAAATTTCTATGATCGATTGTACTTCTCCTTAAGCTCATTGTATGTCTGTCAGACTGTGTATTGAATGTAAGTTTTTTATGATCTAGAATGGCCTCATTAGTATTAGAATTAACAGCTCCAATTGGAACAAACTCACCTGGTTCCTGAAATTGTATTTGATATACATGTCACTTGTGTATACTTATTTATTATTTATTTGAACATATAAATATTGGTGCAAGAGGGCACCAAATATATATGCGCCACACAAAACAATGAGAATAGGGAGAAAAAAAAGAAGGTAAGTAGCGTAAAAGAAAAAGAAAAGAACAATAACGACCAGATTAGTGTAAGGAACTGTAATAATAATAATAATAATAATAATAATAATAATAATAATAATAATAATAATAATAATAATAATAATAATGGGGGAAACGGAAAGGTACAACCAGACGAAATCTTTCAGTTAAGGAAGATACAACCACTTTTTATGAAGAAAGTAAAAGGTTACAGCAGGATCGCCACTGGCTTCTATTCTGAGCCATATCTGATAACATCTCTAGCCACTGTGTATACTTAAGTCCTTGATATCTAGAATTTGACTCAGATTTCCCAACACTATTCACCACGATTCCAGTGGCTAGTCGAAGATCATTTCCACGATAACATGTAACTTCTGCAGACTCTAAACACCTCATATTCGAACGAAGAATTCTTCCTTTTATTAGCTTTGATGGAGTTTCTTTCGTCACAGAATGTTTAGCACTTCTATATTGCAGTAGAAAAGTATCTACTCCCCTCTCCAGTTCATTAAATGTTGAAACCGTAAAAGAGTCAACATCAGTTTTCAATATCCTGACAAAATTTTCCGCTTGACCATTAGAACAAGGGTGTCTGGGAGCTGTGAACAGATGCTTGTACTCTATGCCATTCAACCAGGTAGTGACTGACATTTTCCACAATTGTTTGATGTACGACATATATTTGCATTTATTTCCTGTCACCAACATGTAGGCCTTATCAAGGACTTAATTTTCTCAACACCTAAATGTCCACTATAAAGATTTTTACGGACAGATTTACGTAATGAATCAGGGATAACAACGCGGTCATTTAAATACAAAATACCATCAGGAGTAGTGGATAGCTCATCCCGCTTTGAAAAATAGACAGGAAATCTACGTTTCAGATTGGCATTACAACCTTTCCGAATAGCACTGAGTATATATCCAAAGCATCTACGAGTTTCACTAATGAGATCTGGATGTCTCACCGGTAAATGTTGCACTAACAAGCAGTCTTAAGTATTAACAGGTCTATCTTGTAATGATTGTCGAGAACTGTAATCAACGTGTTGAGTTTGTTTGGCACTCCTGTACTGAATCGTGTGGTCATAGGCACTCAAGGCAATACTTCATCGTTGAACCATAGCAGCTGAGTAACGTGCTAAGGAATTTCAAGACGATAAATAAGCTTTAAAGTTTCATAATCGGTAACAATAGTGAACTTCTTTCCAAATAAATTTTTATGAAGTCTTTTGACAGCCCAAAACACAACTAATGCTTCTTGGTGTGTTTGTAGATAATTTTGTTCAGCAACAGTAAGTTTGCATGAGACACAGATAACTGGTCTACCTTCCTGCTCCAAAACTACGCCAATACCCACAGGTGATGCATCAGTAATAAGTGTAGAGTGTACACTAGGTTAGTAATTTCAAAGAACAGTATCACTTTAAGAAACTTTAGTAGACTTCGTAAGCATGACTATTGTTCCTCACCCCATTTGAATGAATTGGATGTCAAAATATTAAATAAATAATTAGCACGACAAGAAAAATTAGGAATAAAACGGGAATATTATTAAAGAGCACCCACCAGTGAGTGTAGTTCCGTAAGTTTTTTTTGAGACGCTGTATTTGTCACTGTAGCTAGTCTTTTCATATCTGGTCTAAAACCATTGCCATCAACTAGATATTCAAGACATTCGGAACTGGATACTCAATTAAACGATGCAATAAAGCAATGTGTCTCTGGTCATGAACCACTTCTTCAGAATCATGAGCAATCAGGTCATCTTGATATAGTTCAACACCTTCAATGTCACTAACTTCATTATTCATCAATTCCTGAAACATGGTTGGAGAACAACTCAGACCAAATGGAAGGAAGTTGTATTTGAACAGACGAAAAGGGTTATAAGTTGTTGTCAAAGTAGATGAAGATTGATCGAAAGGGATTTGAAAATAAGCATCTTTTAAGTTAACTTTCAAGAATACTTTAAAACTATGAAGCCGATTAAGAATATTTTCAGCTTTCACCGTTGTGCATGTTTGCTTCAACAAACGGGAGTTCAGTGTAAATCAATAGTCACCACATATTATAGTGGTACGAATAATTCAATGTCTTAAGTACCACTTCTCAAAGACGATAAAGAATTATTCGTATTTTAAGACAAACTGGATCACCGTGTACTTGAAGTTCTATGTACTAAATCCTCATCCTTCCACTGCACTTAGCACACGCAGCTATTAGATCTTTAAGTAAATCAGTAGAATCTTCTTTAGAAACTAATAAAGAACTCCATTTTAAGCCTTTTCAAATTTTTCAAACCAAGTAATGAGGGTCCTGTTTCACTAATTAAAAACTCACAAGGTATGTATGAAGAATTATCATCTGTAATTAGCAATTCACACATCCTCGTATGGGCAGTTTTTATTCAGTATTTCCCAATACTGAGACTTCAGTGGGTCATACCACAACGTCAGAATCTAAAATTTTAAAGTTTTTGAATGAAATATTGAACTCATTACTACCTGTGTCAGCACTAAAGTCATGAAATGAACCAAGTGATGTATATAAAGTTTTCTGAATATGGACATTACCTTTCGAAATCAACTCAACTTAATAAAATCAGAATTATAGGGTTTATCATCATCAGTGGCAAAGTGAACAGTAGCTTTACAGACCGACATGATGTGTCCCATTTTAGCACACAAAGCATTTGGTATGACGAAAGACACATGGATTACTTAAGTGACATTTAACAAACATGTGCTCATCTGCTTTGTAATTCGTTTTTAAATCACTTTTCATATTTTCATGAGAATGGGAACCATTATTAAGTAAATACGAGTTTGAGTGATGCTGATAATATAGTTCATCACGATGATTAAGCAAAGTACTAGAAATTTCCACTGATCGCAAATTAACCTCTTTCACTGTTTAGACTTTTTGGAATGAACGTTTTGCGCTACTAAATTAATTCCCTTCTTTTATTCAGAACATTTATACTAGCAACCAACTGATCACGAAATTGAGTTTCCGATCAGTCTGCGAAATTGCGCTTCGCGGCCTGTTTCTACAGTTGAAGTATAAGACCTTAACTTTCCGATCATTTTTTAAAACTTCAATATCTCTACATTTATAGATAGTACACTGCACATGACTATGTAATAATTCTTTGAGAGATTCATACGACAATGAAATTAGTTTTTGCGGAGAAGTCAGATTACTCAGCATTTTATAATCTTCTTTTCCCAAGAACGTCAGGAATTAAGCTGTGAATTTATCATCTTTAATACGTTTTCTAGTCATGCACCAGATCTCGAAACGCTATATATGGCCCTCAAAGTCATCCTTATTTGAGGTGGTATGCAACTGTCCAAAATTTGACTCCATCGCGACGCCAATATGATAATTAAAAGTATTCGGATTAATGTACTAAGAATTCCCTAAATAGTGCAGTTTAAGGCAGACAGAATTATATGAGCACAATCAACGTATTATATTTGTAATTAGCGGGTAATCAAGTACAAAGGAATCGTCACTTCGTACAAATACTACAGTGAACGAGTTTGTTTTTATTCAGGCCCACCTCTTTTATCCGATACTTGGATTTAAATAGATCATAATGAAGCTCGCCGTTTATCATTTGTGTTAGGCTATCTGTTTAGATTGTAATTATGGCTTAGAGTAAATAAGACTTATCTGACAATTTTTCTATTGACACAATCGCCGTCCTAGACAGTGGATTGAAATTAGTTATCAAAGTTATTTAAGTCAAGTTGTCAGTCTGTCTGAAACTATAGACCAATGTTGGGTTGACTTTCGTGTTCTTGCGCATTTATTATTGCTCAGTAATCATTTTTATTTACATTTTAGGAGTCATCTGGTGAACTGTCCTCTGTGAAACCGTTCTGTCAAAAAACGGAAGCCATCATGGAAATAGAAGCCAATCAACTTGTAACTTCAGCATTTTCACGTTCTGTAAAAATGTTAGAAGAAAATAAGGACAGCCTGTTAGCACTTATTGATGCTCTATTAAAGAACGAAGTTCTCAGTTACGATGACCTGACGAAAATCTTAGGTGATAACCAACGTTCAACAAAAATTAAACCTCGTTTATAATGTAATTTTGTTTAAATTCCTTCAATATTTTGTGTATATAAACATCGTGTTAACCCTATTCTTATGTAACTGTCATTCATTGATTCGGATAATTGGTTGTAAATAGTGGTTATCAAACTTCATATCTATTGAGGTAGTTCTTAAGATATTCCAATATCTCCGTACTGTCTAATCAATTAGTTGGTAGTTACGGCGCTTGACTTTCAGCTAGTAAGTCGCAGGCCCGAACCCCGTCTCACTAACTTCGGTTTGGGTAACCGAGTAATGTCATTAATCCTCACCCTAGAATTGTGGCTCGAAGCCAAAATGTACTCGGTAAATAAATTGAGTGAATGACTAGCGAATTGTTTTTAATATGTTTTAGTCCAGTGTCAAAAGCTTTGGCGATACAAGTTGGTGTCCAAAACCAAACATATACTCAGTCAACAACTTTATGTTTATGAAATGATAGGAAAACAGCACATCCAAAGTCAGATGTGCTTTTTGTTTTGGAAATTTAGGATTACAAGCACGGACATTACTGCACACTTGTTCATTAAATCAATTCGTGGGTTCATAAATCATGCAAGAATGTTTTATTACCCGACTTATGTTAATTCTTTTTACATTTGACGTGAGACTATCCAACGTTCACTATTCAGGCTTTGGTGTTGATACATAGCATTCAATTAGTTTGGAAGGTCATATTGATTTTTGAAGATGTACTTCAATACTGATGACAACCATAAAAGTTGTGATGGTTTCTACGTGAAGTTCATAATTGATATTTATGAAACTGAGATATAGTATATGTGTAGGAACCAAACTTAGTACTTAGCCCAAAATCTAATATCGTATTCTTCATTTGTTTTATCTGATTAATGTTAAGGCCAGATGATGACTCTTTTTGTTTATGCGACCAGTGTTCTCAGCTAAACTATCAATGTTTGCACTGCTGTCACCAATCGTCGTTGTCTTATCAATGAGGTAATCGACGGCTACAACTGCATGATATACAACAAATTAATTTTCCGCGACAGTGATATTGGAAGAAACCAAGCTTTATCGATTTATAGACCATAAACATAACAGATTGACCGACTTACAATCCATGAATCTATTAGTAACAACAAAGCCTAGTTGCATCTATACCAAGCTACTTTCAGAATCTGCATCACCAAAACCCACGGAGACTGCAATGAGGCATTCCATTCTGCATCACATTAACGTATAGTCTACCAGTTGCCGTAATATCACGTCGATTGCAATCTAAAAGACTATAAACTGCAAAAGATGGATTTGGTAAATTGCTGAAACTGGGCCATTTTGCAGTCCAAGTCCTCTCCGTTGGATATGATTCTTTGGAAGGATGGGGGATTTGGCCGTCCGCTGACTACCACGTACCAACAATCAAATGTTTGCGGACTAAATTCTTGTGCAGAAGCATCTCGCTTTATTGAACAGATAGTTCAAGATTCGCCCTTTTATGTACATATTGACTATTTGGTCGTGAACAGAGCAACAGCTGATGATCATTTACATCTCCGTACCACGATCATTAAGAACCATGTTCGACAAGCCACAAGGCCTTTCACATTCCGGTATTCGCGCGATTTACGTTTGTAAGTGGTATATACGTGTAGCTACATATGAATCGCGACGTTCCACAGTAGGCGGAGACCTATTTGAAGTGTCGAAAATGAAATGATATCGTCGCTCCTACAGGCAAGTTCATCGAACCAGATAATGTATATGAACATATCCACGTAAGCAAGAGTCGTTACCTCCATTAGACAGTCTCACGAATTAAATGACATGTAGAGACTTAATAAGTGATCATTAGCGGTAACCCTAAAAGATAAATCAAAGTATTTGCGAAAACTATTATCTATCATCTTTGAAGTAATGTCTTTGCTAATTACTGTTGGTAGAAGCGGACAAAGCAAAAACCACCTCTTTTAATAGATGAACGATGTATTTATTTTCGTATTATTTGATTGAATCATTCCGTTAATGTTTAGATCTTTAATTGAACAATCTCTTATTAGCATATGTGCTTCCTGTGCGAATTGCCTCGATATTACCTTAGGTCATAAGTATTATAAGCAAGAATGAATGATGGCTAGCGGTTGAATCCAGGACGTGCGTCTTTTCTTACCTGGGACTCGTCAGTTGGATGTGTCTGCATATCGGAGTCGACATTAACTCCGGGACTGAGATTCATTACCCTTCACTTCCAACACCATCGTGTTATCCACTTAGCTACTGAATCCAGATAGGCACTAGCTTGTGCTAAGTGAATAACGCGATAGCATTTGTAGCAAACGATACTGGGTTAGAGTCCATGAGTGAACATCAAATCTGGCATACAGGTGCATCAAAGTGATGAGTCGCAAATAGGACGAAACGCGCGTCAAACTGGATTCCACTGCTAGCCACCATCCATCTTTGCTCATAACTGAAGAATGTGTCAGGGCGTTATCACAGTACCAATATAAATTGAAAGGAGTTGCTTCTCAGATCCCATCTGCTAGTATTCCAAAGTTACTTGGATAGTAGGATTTTGCATAAACGCATTGCTTCAGGTTTTTACTTCTAAAACAGCATATCTTGTATAAACTTTACAGGACAGGATTACAAGCAGAAGAGTAAAATAAATAGATTTATAGTGAATTTGGATAGTTATAGAAGAGTATATGGTTGGTTTTCAGGATTTTATGGTTTACTGTTGGTTAGTATCTTTATTTTCGGAAATAAAATTTAGTGCTTATGCGGTGTATGCGACGTAAGTAGTATATAACGCCAGTCAAAAGTGGAATGCCTGGCAGCGGGTTGTAAAGATCGAATCGAAGAGTACGGGGACTGAGAGCAATAAAATTTGAGACAATTGATGGAATATTTTCAGATGAAGTATTTTATGTATGGTTATTATATTTTACTAAGATACTCTGTAATTTTGTACTAAAATACAATTGGTTGTCCTCCAATTGTATGTCCGTCCATTACGCTCATACTATACACGATAAAAATGTTTAAATAGCAGCTTGATATTTTGTTTATTTTTGTCAATTAAAACTGATTTAAATTTTATGGTAATTTTATTGTGTACATGAGAAAGTAGGAGTCATTCAAGCGTCATCCAGTACGCTTAACTTTACAGGAATACTAACTTAATTTAAATAAAATATTATAATGACTTTATTTTCTTTACTGGTGGCTCAACATCTGAAGTTAGGTCATATTCTGATAAATACTTTATGAATGAATCCGATAACTGGAAATCGGAAGTGTTTATTTGTTTTGTGGATTGTATTTCAGGAACGCTAATATCTTTCTCGGTAAGCGTCTTTAATTCAATACGGAGATCATCAGGTGACAGATGCGTTAGATGGTCTAAAGAAACTTGTCTCCCATCGATATGTAGCATGTACTGTTTTGTCGAAGTGGCTCCTATTCCCCCAACACAAACATCGTTTCCCCATTGCATAATTAAATTAGCTAGTTGATTTACCTACAAAAAAGTATTTTGAAAGACAATGAACTAGAAGAATATGAAATTATACATGATATGTCATAAGTTTTAAGAATAAATAACAAACTTCTCTAACACCAAAATGTTTAGCGTTTGTTACTATCATTGCTACTACAATGATCTTGACTTCTTTGCCACTTATTACGTTGGTTTTATTTCGTCGTATTGATGTAGTGCGACAACTAGAACTAAGGCATATTTGTACTAGCATGTACTTTGATTATAATCGACTAACTGTTATGAAATGATAAGGAAATCCCAAAGACCATTCAAAATTAACAAAGTAAAATAACTACAGGTCGTAATCTGTTACTTAAGCAGTTTTATATATATTGACTACTTTGTTGGTAGATGTCAAACGAACAAATGATCGTGGGAATGCAGCGTGTTATTAGTCCGCAGGAAAATCGACTAAGTCAAACTAAAAGTTACGTATGAGTTAGGGCTTTTAAATAACCCCGTAGTACAAAGTACAATTTTTGAAGTAGACTGGATTTCCAAATTCACTTATTATTCATACAGAACATTCGGGAATTTTGATCAAGGATGAATGAATGACAGCTGCCCCCTAGATCTGAAATTAGGGTCAATAGTTTAGGTACTTTATCAAATGGTAGTGTGGTCGAACACTATTTAACAAACCTAAGTATAACTCAGTAAGTTTGGTGTATGTAAATTACGTATATGCTAAATAAACAACACTACCATTTTAGGTTAAATTTACCGAACAATTTGACTCTATCTGTTCCATAGGAAGCTATCGTGACATAAAGACTATATTGTTTTTCCAAGCTCAAGGAGATTTAAAATTTTACTTAGTCTTCATTTTGAAATAACTGAGAGACTGACAATTCAGCTATAGTAGATTTATTGATTACTGAACTATGAATTTATTAGTATAGTATATGTAACAGCCAAATAATATGACTGGAAATACTGTTTGAACAAAACTTCTTACCACGGGATCGGAATGCTTTTTTAATAGAAGTAGGTCCCATAAACATGCACTGGCAGGAAAGCATAATTCTGGATCGTTCACATCTGGTTTATAGTTACTGCATATTTCTGGATCACAGTCGAATAGAATTTCACAACGCGGAAAGAGACGAAGAAGATGAAAAAGCTTGATAAGCAAGGAACTGGAGCAGTATGGATCTGACTGAAGATGAAAAAAGGTTTCTTTTAATTGATTCAATTATTACTTGAAGTTGTGCACTAACATTCAAATGATACAATTTTTTTAATGTACTGAAGTATACATCAAAATGTAAGCTTTTTGAAAGAAGCTACCATAAAACACTGATCAGATCCACAGAATTTGAACCAGTACTTTAGCTACGAGTAGATCAGTGTTTTAATAGTTATATCGTTTGGCCAGTTACTGAACTGTGAACTTCAGTTTCGCTTCTGTAGTTTTAAACTGAAAATATGAACCTTTGTGTGATTTTTGTGTTACTTAATAACTCATCTGTACATTATTCCACACCTGATTTAAACTACAAAATATAAAACCTTCGGATGTGCACACTATTTTCTCTGACTTATTGGTTCATACATGACTGCGTGAATACGTATTGAACAGTTCTGGGAATTACCAGTTATCATGTCGATTCGACTACTTCTAATTATCATAATTTACCTGATTATGAGTGGGGCTAGAATATTACGTTTCGGTTTTACATTCCCAGGAATCCATTGTTATGTTGTTAAAATTCCTTTTAGTTTCCAAACATTTCTAAATGTTTATTGAATTGTACGTAGCTAAGGAGCGTACAATGAATTAAACGCACACTGTATATTTGTTTTGCTTTATTTGGTTAATTACTGTTTTTGAATAGCGGCTAATTTTCATTAAATCGGGAAAGTACCAATTTACTCATTCTATTCATGGTATTATTATTACTATTATCATTATTATTAATGGCTTCATTCAATATTATGTTTGGTGCAACATGGAATTCTCAGAAAAAGATACCTTAACAAGTTTCTTTTACAAAACAAAATAAACATAAGATAACCGCATACATGTATACATAAAGTTAATAAGCTAACTAGGATTAAATGAAATGTTTTTTAAGAAGATTAGAATCTGTGCAACTTTTTAATTAGAAACATGTTTAAGAGTACAAGTTGTCGACTAGATCAGTTCTAAAAACCTGTCCATGAAATAGTATATTTGCTAGATAAAATATTGTAGATTTTATATTTTTGCTTGCGTGCATGTATTGGCGCCTCGTTTTACCAGAGAGTATACACGGAGAACAATATGAATGAAGTGGATGGTTAACATCTGGCAACACCTGTCAGGAATTTGCAAGATGTTAAATGGTTATCCACAACCAAATTAATAATGACCTCGAAAGACTCACTACACACCCTACTAACTGCTAAGCTGATGATAGTATTTAGAATATTTGCAGAAAATCTATTCTTGTCGCTACTGTTAGTGATAGGATCTTAGTGATTTTCAGAACGAGATTTCCGATTTCTAAAACAAACAAAAAGAATACTGATTGATGTTTGAGACGAAGTGATGCGATGTAGCTGAATGATTGCTATTCACGATACCGTATTATTGACTCAAACATCAGAGTGATTTAAAACCAGAGATAAGACCATCAGCTAGAAGGATACACCAATTATGTAGTAAAATAATATGCTTATGTACAAAAGATTACCACAAAATAAGCCCGGTAGATTGTCGTAGATGACCACAGAAAATCGACTTGTAATCCATTCAGTCTCCAATCAGCCAAGACCTGATTATCAGGTCTAATTGTTGAGGATCGTAACAAACAAGAAGGAATAAAGTGGATCTTATGCAAAATTTGAAAACAAATACACACGTGTTCAAGGCTCTGAGTCGCACCTAGTGTAATTGTTAAATATGCTATCTGGTTGTGAGCGAAGTAGTATATCAATACCTCAATAACAAAGTTCACAGGTTGGATAACAGGTTTTATTTTAGTATTAAGTTCCCAATAATGTCGCTTAATTTCGTTACCATACATTTCTTCGGTAAGTATTTTATATATTAGACCCAGGCTTATAGATAAACACGTTAGAAATTTTGCTCTAAATAGATACGTTATATAAATATTAAGACATTGTGAATAAATAAATAATTCCAGACTTACTACTGCCAAAGCTGCGCTAGCTAAACGCTTCGAGAAGGCGAGGATTCGATTGGTTGAAACCTCATGTTTTCTTCTCACAAGAAGTATATTTAAACAAGATATAAGGGTGTCTGAGATATGTTCCATTTCGTATGCACTAATCCTATTGCTTATACCGTCAGTAACAGAAGTGATTTCATCTGAACATGTAGTTCTATTTGAACTTTCGGTGATTTTAGACCGTTTCACAAGATTGGCAACAGCTTGTGCAGCTGGGGTATTTGAGCGATCATAGGCTTTGATTACGGAAGATAAGTGAGAAACTGCAGTGTCACTCTCTGCTATATTACTCACACCGACACCCGCGATGCGTCCCAGGATAGTGTATAAATGATTACAAAATGCAGTAGGATCTGTAGTGAGAACATCAGACGCATCAGATGACGATATGATAGATAAAGCTGTATGTACACAGTGTAGACCATCCACAATGCTGGTTGACTGTAAAAGGAAGTGATAATACACGTACATAGTAGAAAATCGGAACAAAAAAGCAGTTATCCGAATATTTTGTGGATAAACGAAGATGCTAACTATAACTTAGTTCTGTAGCACATGAGCGTATTTGGATGCTATAGACATTAAACCAACAACTTTGTGAGCAACTAAAGAGGATAAGTTTTCGTCATAGAGATTTTTATCCTCTACATTACATTTTTGCATATTTAATTTTAGTAAGTTCATTTTACATTTATAAGACTTTACTACAATAGGGATTCGAAAATTACACTCTTCTAGATACTTGTTTACCGAAATAGACGATAAAATCTGTTAGACAAGTTAACCTTCTTTTCGTTAGATTAAATTTGGTTATTAAGGTGTTTATTGCTTTACAGAAATGTTGACAGGCTTTTGTCGACTTGTGACACCTATAGTGAAAGCGATATATGATTATATCTACCAAAAACTAGTCCTAAAGTATGACTTAAACGTAATGAAACAATTTGATGAGTAAAATGTTGATAAGTTTTATGTGTAGATTTGATGGTATTTTGTTTTTGTGAACAGAAAAGATTATTTACTCTATATCCACTGTTTCTTGGTTTTATCATCCACTTTCAAACTACTAATATCGTTATTAGTACTATCCCATTTGGTAGCCATACATTGTCATATCGTACATTCTATGATCTTGCGCGTCGTTAAAGGTATAAGGATGGTTGTCCATTGTCAGTTGCCCGCATCATGGAAGGGTAGTTCTTCTCTAGAGACTTAAAAAGGAAACTCGATTGAGTGGTTTTGACGAACTTCAAGTGTGATCGCAGAGTCAGAGGCACAATTGCTAGAGGCCAGTCATACATTTCTCCGAGTAGTTATAGACGGTTTAGTGCCGTAATTTTGAGGCTTACTACCCGCGAGAGAAATCCTTAAAATAGTGAGGAGTATGTTGTTTTTAGGGCTGACCTTTTGTAACCGCATCCTTCTGTAGTGCGAGTTTAAAACCTTACTCCCGTTACATTCTTATACAAGTGGTAGAGTGACTTCATCCTTGTCGTGATAATACATTATGGCAATTTGGGCCAATACACATCTGTGCCAGGCTCTATACTGATGATTGGCCAATATTATGAGTTAACATATTCATTCCAAGGTCTTATTGATATATTATTTAACTTAGAATAACACTACGAGCACTATAGCATCTCACTTATACTTAAGTCCGTGTACGTTTAATTTGTTAAGCCATTTAATTAACTAATTTGACAGTGTCATTTGAACAGTAACAATTCATCTATATCTTTGTATTGCAATTATCATGTCTGTATGAGCACGTATGCTTGGTCAGGTATTACAGCCTACACACATATCCTTCTTATCGGATTAGATGTTAGTCATTTTAGTCCCTCGATGACTCGCTCACTTTCCTATATAGATGTGCTTAAATCCTATCAATTTATTCGCTCGCTCACAGTCACTCGAATTCGCATTTCTGTCTGTATTTGCTTCGTGTACTTGTGAACTGTGCAGTACAACAATAGACTGTAGTTAACGATCCGTACTCTCTTCTGAAATCTATACACCGTTAGGAGTCATCTAATGACGATTGTCAGGACGAGAGATATACAAAGCACTAGGAATTATCTCGAAGATATTCCACTACACGTAATCAACAATCCAAACTTGTTAGCATATTGTCATTTCTTCGTAGACCTTTCTAGCATGACACCAACATAGGTAAAAGTGTCTGAAATACATGAAAACTATTTAAAAAAGTTCACACATACGACAGATTAGTTAGTGATGATACCAACCTGATTATCCTTTATAGACCAAACGTCGGATCAAATGTTTTTGTCTCTCCAAGTTCGAATAAAGTGGTGTCTCAAGTTTAACTGAAACTGCCTAACTCATCACAATGCTTAGGGAATAGCATTTGGAACTCACTTTTTAGGAAATGCGCCCACGTTTTGTAATGTCCATTAACGAACATCTTTAATAAATCGTCTTTAATGAACTGCATACCGAAAATATGAAGGAAAATGAAAATAACCCTAGTACCAAATGATGTGTCTGGTGAAGAGAATGCCATGCCTAACCTTGTAGCAACAATATTTCCTTGCCTTAAAACGTTGGAGGAACCAAGCACACTTCAGCCTGCTATAAAGGACGGAACCGATTTATATCAGTTTGTTTAAAAATGTGGAAGTACACAGGATTCTAAAGTTAAATTGCATAATAAGTGCTCGGTTTTTAAAAGAATAGTATATATTTAATTCACGTTTTTACACTAAACTTCTGCCTTAGATTCTCTTCCAAAACAACTGTTATTGAGTAAATATGGTGACATAAACATTAAGAGCTGAATAGCTAACTGGCTATGCTCTTATTTCTCCGGAATAGAACAGTACATTGTGTACGGATTACAGTAATATATTTCTTTAACAACCAAAGCTGGTGTACTACATGGAGATGCGCTTTCCCCATTCTTTTTCTCCCTTTTATGCATAATCTTTCGTCATTTACAAATAGCACTTTGTTAAAAAAGCGGATGACATTCCTGTATATATGCCGGTTTTATCCTCTTCAGTCTTTGAAATTCAATGAGTTCTTAGTACACACTAAATGACGGTTTATTTATTGGTCTTACACAGAATCCCACTAAATTCCAATAATAACTACAGCATCAGTCAGTCAGTCAGTAACAACGTGGAACTTCGTACGTACGTACATCAGTTCGAGTTGCCATACCACATTAGCACAGAGATTCAGTTATCGATTCAAATCCCATAGTGGTAGAGGTACTGAAAGTATAAGTAGAGATAGGGGACATGAAGGTTTGATGATGTTATTAGAGGAGTATAGCCCAGTGGAGTAGCATTAAGTTTGAAGTACCTGTCTAGACTCTGACCATGCCCTTGGTTGCGTTAATCTTATCTTACATTGCAGTAGTCAACGAATTCATCGTCCTAAATGGACGGATGTCAGAGAGTCGGTGGAAGCTTCTGTTGCAACTAAATATCAAAACGAGCTAGGTCAAAGGCTAGCTACCGAATCACCGAAAAGTATAGAAAGGCATTGGTTGCAAATGAGTGACGCCATGAAAATGGCGAGTAAAGTCCTGCTTCCAAGCACTGGATTTCTACAGGTTCCTCACAACTCATTGAAGTCCGTTGGCCTACTCCAGGTGACCACGAGTTTGACCATGAACGAAAACTGTAGCGTAATGAAACTATGCAAAGCTTGTATAGGACCGAGAAGCTCGGAACACACTAACAACTTGGAAGCAGCAGATACATCTAGTAACTACCGGAAGCTCTTTCAACTCATTCGATTCACTGACAGCAAGAAGTCTGGTATGAGTGAGACAATCTGTGAAGATGATGAGATACCAATCACTGACATCTATCAACGTCTTGGACGATGAAGTGAGTTTTTTGAGACAGTTCAACTGGTCTGCTGCCTCGTCTAAACCGATCAAACTGTCCTGTCCTCTATGGCTTCTGACAACTAACCCACCGAACGAGGAGGAATACCGAAAGGAACTCTAACTCTTGAAGTGCCACAAATCATCAGACCCATATGAATTACCGACGACACTTTTTAAAGATGGTGGCGACTTTCTGGTTATGGAACTGACTGAGTTGTTTATAAATGTCTGGCAATTAAAGAGTGGTCCAACATCATGGAATGAGTCGATAGTTGTCCCTATCTTTAAAAAGGGTTCACGTCGTTTCTGTAACAACTATCGGGGGATAAGTCTACTTCCGATTGCGTCCAAGCTATTGGCTTCCGTCATCCTTCTTAGGTTGCTCAAAACCCGAGAAAGATTGACTCGCGAGGAGCAGGCTGGGTTTAGTTTCGGTCGAGGATGTATTGATCATATCTTCACCCTCGACCAAATGTTAGAACACCGCCATACTTATCAAAGGCCAACAATCGTAGTGTTTCTTCATATCAGGGCTGCCTTCGATTCGTTGGACAGAACTGTTCTCTGGGATTGTCTATTGAAGAAGGGTGTGCCTGAGAAGTTTATTAACATCCTGAAAGCATTATACACAAACACCTCAGTCAGAGTGAAGGCATACAACTATCATTCTCCATCGCTCCATTCGAACAGTGGGGTTAGGCAGGATTGCCCAATCTCACCATTCCTCTTCAACTTTGCCATCGATGACATTCTGGAAACAGCTCTGATGGATGTAAGTAATGGTGGTGTGGATCTGTTGCCTGGAGAAAGACTTCTCGACATTGAGTGTGTGGATGATATTATCTTACTGTGTGAGAATGCCCAAGCCATGCGATCCGCACTTAATCAGTTGGCAATCAATGTCCGTAGGTATGGTATGTGCTTTGCACCTTCGAAGTGCAAAGTACTTCTACAAGATTGGTAGGACCCTGATCCTGCACTCACCCTGGGTAGTGGGCAGATAGTAGTAGTCGAGAAGTTCATGTTTCTGGGTAGCTGCATAAGTGCTGGTGGTGACGTGAGTGATGAGAAGTAACTTTTTAACTGGGAGAATTCTTTCTGGTTGTACCTTTACTGACTGAACTGCTTCTCCCATTACTATTTCACTCTCATGCATTAATTTCTGTTCGTTGTTGCTCTTCTTATTATGAGCACTTTACATTCACTATCTCTTCACTTCATTGTTATTGCGTGGCGAGTATGTATCTACATACAGTGAAGCTGTTATTATTCAAGGTGGCCTCAGTGAGTTTATACTTTAGTCTAATGAACAAGTCAGAAGTGGTTTGCGGTTGTCTGTTGACTTAAAAAGCATGATCAGTGGACGAACGAACATATTATCACACTAAGATAACCAAGGCTGTTTCATTGCCCCCAAATGCCCTGGTATGGCCGAGAGTGGGGGAGTCCGCTCCCCCTCTCGAAATGCTCTCACATGGCCACGCGTATACAGCCCCTGCCAGGGAAGTCCTACTCACTGCCTTCTCGTGGCGGGGGTGTTGTTTACGAAAATGAGAGGACGAAAAGCGAATGTCCGGCGCTTTAACCGGATCCCAAACCAATGGTGCACATGGGCTCCAGTATCCTGCGGGAACAAATGGCGTATGAACCAATCGTTGGTCACCGGCTACCATGGGACTGCATTTCCTCACGATGCTCCACTGCCTTGTGGATCAGATCTTCAGGTCAAAGGCTCGGGGTGTGGCCCCCTAAGAAAACCACCTGCTTCGGTTTGGGCACCCGGGCAGTATCACAGCCCTCACACATATCAAATGAGATATGTGTGGTGCATATGTATTTGGTGCCTTCTTGTACCGATATCTATGTGTTAAAATAAAATAATAAAAAAAGGCTGTTTCATTACATACATATTTCACAAAATTTGAAATTAATGTCTAATAACAAAAAGACAGTACTTACTTTTTTTGCTACCATTCCATTTAGAACAGACATAAGATTGTCTACATACTGTGTGTTGATTAGCTTGGCGTATCTGAAAAGTGGTGGACGTGCTAGGTAAAGTTAAAAAGAAATTACTTAGATAATCCTTTAAAAATGGCAGACAAAAGTTCAGAATCAGAAGTCGTTTTCAAAATTTTGAAGAAAACAAACAGTATTTCATTCATAACCAAGGTGTTCTAGCATTCGAAAATAATATGAAGCAAATCACATTTACCATTTTCAGACGTTTTTCTCTTGTTTGAAGGGACTGGGTTTCAGCCATTTCCTTCTGAAGTTTGCGCTCCATTTTGGACTCCTAAGAAATGAAAATGATCTGTGAAACAGTATTTTTAGAAAACTACTTACAAAGCAAGTTACCAGTTTTGGTTGCAACAAATTTGTTTGCAGTATCAATAAGCAAACGCAGAAGAAAGCAACCGAATATCCATTAGTGTTGTAGGGTATAAAAATCGTATTTCCTGTATATCTCTTCATTTAGTAATAATTAATCAACAAGGAATCAAACACACAGTGTGTTTGACAACTTACGTCACCTATGGCGAAGGCGTGATATCCGTACATCAATTAAGAGACGAGTATACTGTCCAGCAGTTCGTTCTACTTTATGGCTGTGAAACGTGGCCATTACGAGCAGAAGATACTCGTAGGCTACTAGTATTTGATTACAGGTGTCCTAGAAATATTGCTCGCATCTGCTGGGATCACCGGGTAAGTAGTAGTGAGGTTAGACGCAGGGCATTACGGAATGATGGTAAATCAGTTGATGAGGTTGTAAATCTTCATCGATTGAAATGGTTGAGCCATGTGTTGCGTATGCCTCAACACCGATTACCACAACGCGCAATGCTGACTAGTGTTGAAGACGGCTGGAAGAAAGTTAAGGGCGACCAAACCAAAACGTGGTATCAGTTTATGAGTCACTAACTTCTGGTCTTAGCCATGTTGGTAGATGCAGACTACTTGTTTAGGGCTCGTATAACTAACGTAACCAATCATTGGAGACTCTGAGCGACATGGCTCAGCATCGATCACAATGGTGCAGGTGTATGCACTCCTTGTCGTTCCTTAAACCGTGAGATTAAAATTGCCTTAAACCTTTCTTTCTACGAACTAATTCCTTCTTTCTGTATTATATCCTTATGCGCCCCCAAACGCCCTGGTATGGCCGAGAGTGGGGGAGTCCGCTCCCCCTCTCGAAATGCTCTCACATGGCCACGCGTATACAGCCCCTGCCAGGGAAGTCCTACTCACTGCCTTCTCGTGGCGGGGGTGTTGTTTACGAAAATGAGAGGACGAAAAGCGAATGTCCGGCGCTTTAACCGGATCCCAAACCAATGGTGCACATGGGCTCCAGTATCCTGCGGGAACAAATGGCGTATGAACCAATCGTTGGTCACCGGCTACCATGGGACTGCATTTCCTCACGATGCTCCACTGCCTTGTGGATCAGATCTTCAGGTCAAAGGCTCGGGGTGTGGCCCCCTAAGAAAACCACCTGCTTCGGTTTGGGCACCCGGGCGGTATCACAGCCCTCACACATATCAAATGAGATATGTGTGGTGCATATGTATTTGGTGCCTTCTTGTACCGATATTTATGTGTTCAAATAATAAATAAATAAATAAATAAAAATATCCTTATACACAATATTTCTTTTATACATTACTACTATTGAAGTGACTACTTCTATGAATTCGGTGTTCATCCTGTTGTGCTAATGAGGTATGGCAACTTGGACTGGTGCATATACGTGCCTGGTCCTACGTTGTAGCTGACTAACTGACAATGTGTAAGGATATTTAGAGAACTTTAAGGGAAGTAATACTGTAACACCAATTGTTGGGGATTAATATAAACCAATAAACAGGTACATAAAGGGAAATATAAATAGGTGTTGCTATTAATATACATCATTACTCGTCTGTCCAGATCAGTTAGTCATCAAAAACGTAAGAACTAGCACAGCAGGAAGAAAGTAACATGGAAATCATAGAAGAGCTTTATGCAGTATAATACAAAAATGATGTTTGTAATCGATTATTAAAAAAGTAATTATAAATCAAGATCTCAAAGAAAATAAAAAGTGAATGGATTTACGCTACTGACACCGACTTAAAGATATCATCCAAGTTTTCAAGCCACTAGTCAGAACCATTTTGAATTGCTTCACTTGATGTCCGACTGTAGCTGCTACCTTGACGTGGTTGTCAGACTTGTCTATTGTGATGACCCAACCGAACTATATTGGCTGGAACATATGTTTCTGAAGGTTCTAACATGCCAGGCAGGTCGATTAGAGAACGGTAAGACTAAAAGCAGCAACTCAAGGTCTGAGGGCGAAGTCGTACTGCTGACTGAACAGAGGTGTGACAACAGTAAGGTGTTTCCCTCCGACAACCAGCATTTGCAGCTATGCTGCCTTCTCACAAGGAAGGAAGGGGTTAGAGAAGGTTGAATCTAAAAACACCACACCTCACCTTACTCCACGGATTTCCGTCTCCGGCGGTAAGGCCTTTGAAGAACGAAGCTAACACGTTAAAAACCTCCCACAAAAAGGCCGTGCGCGACCGGACTCAAGCAGTTGTCCCTTGGGCTCTGAGGTCAACGCTCCCAGGTCTTCAAGACCAACACTAATCCGATTTCCTTTCCAGGTTCCTCAAGAAAAACCCTTTCACAGTGTGGGCAGCCGGGAAGTGATATCAGCCCTCATACTCGTAACAACGCAAGAGACCGAGTTGGTCACATTCAAATCCTTCCTACACCTCCTAATAACTCTCTTATTTCCGCGACTAACTCTTCTCATGTCCCTTTATCACCTAGCACCGTTACGGCAAACGATTCGAGTACGCGGAACGTTATTCCTGGTCTCTTGAAACTACGCTCTAAACTACATGTAGGAGCTATTAACGTCCGAACACTGTGCCAAATAGGACAACAGGCTTCCTTAGCTAGGACTTTAGAATCTCGCGCCATCGATGTGTGCTGCGTCTCCGAAACGCGCATACAGGATCCAAGTAATGTCATTCATCTGTCCTCACCATTTCAAAACAAAGAACCAACTCGATTCACACTTCGTTTATCTGGAAGCCCTGATGCTGCTTCCCGTGGCCTCGCTAGCGTAGGTAAAGCGTTGAGTCCTAGGGCAGAACTAGCTCTCTTAGACTGGATCCCAGTAGACAGTCGTTTGTGCACTGTCCGACTAAACGGAACAGTAAGGACTCGGAAAGATAAAAACACTCGTCGTTGCTTCTTCGTCGTCTCTGCCTGCTCTCTCACTAACTGCAGCTCAGATGATGTAAAAGATGAGTTTCACGGAAAACCTTCCGACCTTCTCCGAAAAGCTAGGCGCTCTGATGTAGTAATAGTGGCTGGTGACTTTAATGCTTAAGTAGGTAAACTAAGTGAAAGGGAAAGACGCCTGGGTGGATCTGACGGTGTTGTGGTCCAAAGAACAGATAATGGAGACCGTCTGTTGCAGCTATGCTCAGATACCCACCCGTTTCTTGAAAACACTAACTTAAGCATAGGAAAAAAATCTTTCGATATGGCGACCCCCGAATTCGTCCCAACGTTGGACCCAAATAGATCACATCGCTATCAGCCACCGATGGAGGGGCTCGAAAGATGACTGTCGCTCGTTCTGAAGCCCATGCTTAGATTCAGATCATGCTCTAGTGCGAGCGCATATTTGTTTGCGTCTTACTGGACGTAGGAAAGATGGTGCAAGGAAACTCCTTAGGATCCTACTTAATTATAGTAAAGTTAAGAATTAGAAAAACAGTTAGGCAGTCATGTATATGATGCCTACCCCGAGGCAGCGTGGAATGACATCCGAAAAGCTGTGGAAACAGCAGTGATATCTGCTAGTAAGGTAAATCATAAGGTTAGGGAGAAACATTAGATCTCAGCAGCATCTACCGCACTAATAGATGCTCGAAAACTCATCCCCTGACCGTTGTTACTACCTTGATGTGGTGGTCGGGCTTGCCTATCGTGATGAAGCAACTGAGCTATACTGGCTGGAACAACCGTTCCTCAAGGTCCTACCATGCCAGACAGGTTGGTTGAAGAGCGGTAAGACTAAAAGCAACAAAACCAAGGTCCGAAGGCGAAGTCGTACTGCTGACTGTACAGAGGTGTGACAGCAGTAAGGTGTTTCCTCCAGACAACCAGCATGACAGCGATGCTGCCTTCGCACAAAGGAAGGGTGGGGTTAGAAAAGGTCGACCCTAAAAACGCACACCTCGCCTTATCCCACGGATATCCGTCTCCGGCGGTAAGGACTCAACAAGTACGGAGCTAACACTAAAACTACTCATATAAAGGTCGTGTGTGACCGACCTCAAGCAGCTGTCCCTTAGGCACTGCGGTCACGCTCTCAGGTCACTATGACCAACTCTAATCCAATCTCCTTTTCAGGTACCTCCAGCAGAACCCTTCCACGGTGTGGGCAACCGGGAAGTGATAACCGCCCTCATACCTCTAACAGCACTCAAGACCACTGTATTCATAGTCAACCTACCTCTTCAATTCCTATTATTCCTCCTACATCGACTTTATACACTAAACTTCCTCTTTTAGCTTCCTCCTCAAGTGTCACCACAGCCAACGATTCTAGTGCTCAAAACACTGTCCCAGGTCTACTGAAACCTCGCTCCAAACTACACATTGGAGCCTTCAACGTACGCACACTATGCCAAATCGGTCAGCAGGCTTTCTTGGCTAAAACCTTAGAATCTCGTACCATTGATGTATGCTGTGTCTCCGAAACACGCATACAGGATCCTAGTGTGGTCATTCACTTGACCTCACCTCGGCAAAACGGAGAGCCAACGAGATACACCCTCCGTGTATCTGGCGACCCGATGGCTAGTTCTCGTGGACTGGCAGGTGTAGGCATAGCACTCAGCATGAGGGCGGAACAAGCGCTATTAGAGTGGATCCCCGTAAACAGTCGTCTATGCGCTGTTCGGCTAAACGGCTCGGTAAGAACTCGGAAGGATAGGGACACACGTCGTTGCCTTTTCGTCGTTTCTGCTTACGCTCCCACTGACTGCAGTACGGATGAAGTGAAAGATGAATTTTACAGAAAGCTGTCTGAACTTCTTCAGAAAGCTAAACGTTCAGACATAGTACTCGTAGGAGGTGACTTTAATGCCCAGGTAGGTAGCTTAAACCAAACAGAAAGACATTTAGGTGAGTAGTTTTTGTATCCCGGTTCAGCGAACAGATAATGGTGATCGTCTGCTGCAACTGTGCTCAGACAATCGTTTAATTTTAGTAAATACTAATTTTAAGCATAAGGAGAGACATCGTCTAACATGGCGACCCCCTGCACCAAACCAACGATGGACTCAAATAGACCATATTGTCATCAGTCATCGTTGGAGAGAGTCGATAGAAGATTGTCGCTCATTCTGGGGTACCTGCTTGGACTCCAGCCATGCTCTAATGCGAGCACGTGTTCGCTTCACTGGACGTAGGAAAATCACATTAAGACCCATTAGAGTAGAACTCAGTAACGAGGAAGCCACAAAAGGATTCCAGGAACAACTGAGGACACACTTAGGCAGTCCTGAAAACGAGGCTGACCCAGATGTTGCTTGGAAAGATATACGAATAGCTGTGGAAACAGCAACGACATCTATTAGTGATTTGAACAAAAGGGCCACGAAAAATCAGCGAATTTTTACTAAGCCTATTGCACTGATAGATTTTTGTAAACTCATCCCATAAGTCTCTGAACACGAAAAAGAGCGAAAAAAAATCATATCTAGGCTAACCAAAAGTCTAAGGTCACACTTAGGTGGTTCTGAAAACGAGACTGACCCAGATGTTGCTTGGAAAGTTATACAAGCAGCTGTGGAAACAGCAGTGACATCTACCAGTGATTTAAACCACAGGGTTACAAAGAACCAATGGATTTCGTCAAGGTCTATTGCACTGATAGATTCTCGTAAACTCATCCCATCAGGTTCTGAACACGATAAAGAGCGTAAAGAAATCAGATCTAGGTTAAGCAAAAGTCTAAGGAATGATCGTGAGCAGTGGTGGGCAATGAAAGCAAAAGAGATGGAAAAGGCGGCGATTATAGGGAACACAAGACAACTCTACAGACTAATAAAAGAAACTGGAATTAATAAATCAAGTGTAAGTCAGACCATTTCGGAAAAAGACGACACTCTCATCTGCTCCCAGTCCAGACGCTTAGAACGATGGGCGGAACACTTTAAGGAGCAGTTTAGCTGGCTTTTAGCTACTCTACAACTACCCTCTATTCCCAGACAGTGTGAATGGGACATTGAAGTAGGTCCCCCATCTCTAACTGAAGTTCAAAAGGCTATAGTTAATCTAAAACGAGGAAGGGCATCTGGTCCAGATGGATTGGCCCCAGAGGTCTTTAAAGATGGTGGTCTAGTTTTAGCGATTAGGTTGACTAATATTTTAGCTAAAATCTGGGAGTTAGACGTTATTCCATCTAACTGGTCACAATCACTTATCGTCCCAATATTTAAGAAAGGGTCAAAATCATCCTGTGACAACCACAGAGGGATTAGTTTGACTAATATAGTATCTAAAATACTAGCTTCGATAATTTTCGGACGCCTAACTAAGACTCGTGAGCGGCAAACACGTGAAAATCAGGTTGGCTTCAGACCTGGTCGTGGCTGCAACAACCACATATTCACCATTCGTCAGGTTCTAGAACACAGGCATACTTATCGGCGTCCGACAATGGTGGTATTTCTTGACTTAAAAGCAGCGTTTGACTCTGTTGACTGAGAGGTTCTGTGGCAGTGTCTGTCATTGAATGGCGTACCTCAGAAGTACATAAACCTTGTGAAAGCTCTTTACTCGAACACTACTAGTCGGGTCAGAGCCTATGGCGAACTGTCATCCGCTTTCGCAACCTCAAGTGGTGTCCGTCAAGGCTGTCCACTTTCTCCATTTTTGTTTAACTTTATCATAGACATCCTGATGGAAATAACGCTCTCATCGACTGAATTCTCAGGTATTGATCTCCTACCAGGAGGTCCACTTATCGACTTAGAATACGCAGATGACATAGTCCTGTTTGGTGAAGACGCTGATGAAATGCAGAGTCTTTTGGTAGCACTGAGCAACAATGCTAGAATGTTTGGGATGCGCTTTTCTCCCTCTAAATGCAAGTTGTTGCTTCAGGACTGGTCTGCATCAACACCTGAACTAAGGATAGGGAGTGAAGTAATCGAACGCGTCGACAACTTCACTTATCTTGGAAGTCTGATCAGCCCTAATGGGTTGGTGTCTGACGAAATCTCAGCAAGGATTCGAAAAGCTCGTTTGGCCTTTGCCAACTTATGTCATCTATGGCGAAGGCGAGATATCCGTCTATCAATTAAGGGACGAGTATACTGCGCGGCAGTTCGTTCCGTTCTACTATACGGCTGCGAAACATGGCCTTTGAGAGTAGAAGATATTCGTAAGTTACTAGCATTTGACCACAGGTGCCTTAGAAATATTGCGGGTATCTGCTGGGATCACCGGGTAAGTAATAGTGAGGTTAGACGCAGGGTACTAGGGAATGATGGTAAATCAGTTGATGAGGTTATGAATCTTCATCGACTGAGATGGTTAGGCCACGTGCTGCGTATGCCTGAACACCGATTACCACGACCCGCAATGCTGACTAGTGTAGGGGATAATTGGAAGAAAGTTAGGGGCGGCCAAACCAAAACGTGGCATCAGTGCTTGAAGACACTAACTTCTGGTCTGAGCCATGTTGGAAGATTCAGACTGCCTGGTTGAGGTCCGCGTGACTATCGTAACCAATGGTTAGAGACTGTTGGTGACATGGCTCAGAATCGATCACAATGGCGTAGGTGTATACACTCTCTGCCTTCCTTAAATTAAGAGATTAAAATCGCTTCATATCTTTCTAGGAACTAATTCTTTTTTCCTGTACTATCTCCTTATACACAATCTTTCTTCTATATATTACCACCACTGAATTAACTACTCCTATGAATCCGGTGTTCATCTTGTTGTGCTAATGCGGTATGGCAACTTGGACCGATCTCCAATCTACCTGGCAAGTTAATGTAAATCCTCCGACTCTTTACGAAGTTGAAGAAGCTATAGGAAATCTGAAGCAAGGGAGAACAGCAGGCCCTGACAGGTTTACCGCTGAGATTTTCAAGGATGGCGGTCCAGTATTAGCAGCGAAATTGACTGAGGTCTTAGTTAGAATCTGGGTTTATTATTTATTTGAACACATAAACATTGGTACAAGGGGGCACCACCACATGATAGGTCTTGTGACAATCACAGAGGAATCAGTTTAACTAACATAGTGTCTAAAATATTAGCTTCAATAATTCTTCGACGCCTAACCAAAGCTCGTGAAGAGCAGACTAGAGAAAACCAGGCTGGTTTTTGACCTGGACGTGGTTGTATAGACCAGATATTCACACTACGTCAGCTCCTAGAACATAGACACACATTCAGATGCCCCACAATCGTAGTATTCCTCGACCTTAAGGCGGCATTTGACTCTGTAGATCGTGAGGTTCTATGGCAGTGTTTGTCACTGAAAGGAGTACCAAAGAAGTACATTAACCTTATAAAGGCTATCTACTCGAACACAACTGGTCGAGTGAGAGATTATTGCGAACAGTCATCAGAACTGATTAACTCAAGTGGTGTTCGTCAGGACTGTCTACTCTCTCCATTCTTGTTTAACTTTGTCGTTGACGTGCTTTTAGAGATAACGTTTCCCTCATCTAGATTTCCAAGGGTGGGACTTTTACCGGGAGATTCACTTATTGACTTAGAATATGCCGATGACATAGTTCTATTTGGTGAAGACGCTGACAAAATGCAGTCTTCTGACCATTCTAAGCAACAATGCAAGCATGTTCTTCAGGATATTGAAGCCCATGTGCACCATTGGTTCGGGATCCGGTTAAAGCGCCGGAAATTCGCTTTTCGTCCTCTCGTTTTCGTAAACAACACCCCCACCACGAGAAGGCAGTGAGTAGGACTTCCCTGGCAGAGGCCACTACGTGATTTGAATCGACAACTGCATCTCTGTGCTAATGTGGTATGGCAACTCGAACTGATGTACGTACGTACGTACGAAGTTCCACGTTGTCACTGACTGACTGCTTCACTTGATGAATCTTAATTCAGTTGGGCTTTAGTAATCGGTTAGTGACACTAGCTCTCCGTGTGGATTAAAACCGAACATATTTATACGTACTTGACAAGTAAATCACTGTATCGGTTTTACTAAGAATATAGTAATCACTGTGTACTTAATTTGGGAGTTACATTGAAGTACTGAGGCTAACAATGACAAACTTTAATGTATTTTGACACAATGAAAAATGTTAGGCACTAACCTTTCTTTCACGCCGTGAACGTAGACGCCTATCGAGCTTAGGCCTTCCTTCTTCTTCATGACGTTCGACCTCTGTAATAGAGACACAGGACAAAGCCTCGATGACCGAGACTCCGACTTTATAAGACTTTGACCGACAAAAGCGATGAATGGTACGACAGATCTTTTAAAGTCAACTGAAAAAATTAAATAGTACCGTTAAAGTAACGTCTCGATCAGTATCGTTTTCAAACATATTATGTAGAGTCGCTATTATCACTGTAGAAACCTGTATATAATTAAATAACGTTTTGTTTATCACCTGTGTCTTTGTAATGTTGAGGTAAGGGAGTAAAACTTCCATTAACTCCTTGCTGTAGTTGAAGTCTGGGTGACTTTCTAAGAGCTGACAGACGCACCTTATGGCAGTTAGCTTTTCGTTCTGCAAAACGTCACTAAAAAATACAAGACTACTTCATTCCAATCCAATTTCGAATAGATTTTCAAACGAGGAGACTTTATGTCCAAACATTTGTCTGGAAATAATTGTATTTAATGCAAATACCTCTTAGGATAACTCTAAGCAATTCAGTATACTTCCGGTAGTTCAAAAGTAAGTGTTCCTCATAATACCATATTTTCCTAGTTTCCTTTTTAGTCTACAGAAAAACATAATGTTTGTGCATTTAATTACTGGTTGAGTCTTTTCTTTTTCAGTAGCAGGTCGTATGCGATAAGCAGGTAGCACGTCCTTGAAAACGACACACAAAGAAGCAATAACCAAAGCCCTAATTTGTCTGAATTTTCGGAAATGTTCAGATTCAAAAGTCTTTATAATGTCTCTAAGCGAGTGAATCTTGAGGGATGAATGAGAATATACATGTTACATTTTCCTCCGGAGATTTCAGGATGTTTTCACATTTGATAGCGATCGAGTGTTTAATATCTGATATCACGCCCCTCGTCGATAACAGCTGCTGCACACCTGACAACTTATCGCCTGCAGTCATGCTAAGCACGACCTTCAACTTTAATTGTGCCTCTAATGGTACAGACAGTTGAAATTGTTGTGGACAAAATATATATCTAAAATAGGATAAAATATAGACACAGTAAGGAAAAAGAAAACACCGAAAAACATGATAAAGAAATGGCGGGTATCTTTGCAGATGTACACACTCATTAGCTATTCCGGGAGAAGTAGGGCTACCCGCTAATAAATGCATGATTGTCTACTGTACTCTTTAGGTACGTTACTGATGGGCCTGTGATCACTTTGACTAGAACAGCATTCAAAACTTTGTAGTCTTGTATTTCAAACACGTGCGATCACTCTTTAATTTGACCCTATGACTAATAAACTTCGGAGAATTACCTCGTGGGTTGGAGTGAAAAACTTCAAGCAGGAATATTTTATCGTGATTGCCTCAGTTGTATATGATGACCAAGCCAACTCTCGTTCTTCTTCAACCTAAAAATTACGGCTTAAATTAGTGATGTGGATTTCCATGCGGATTTGTTTTAGTCTGGAATCCATGTTCGTTGCATTCCCCTTCATTTGATTAAAAAGATTCATATTCCGTTTACCGGAGAGTTCAAAACAGTAATGTTGACCTGAAGGTGTAGACGGAAATGAACCTTAAATGGCCCTAGATCGACTGCATATAAACTTCATCGAAGAGGACATGATGCAGAACATTTATGGCACGTAAAAATGGAGAAAAATATTCATCAAAAGAACTGTTACCCACGCAGCTTCATCAAAAAGCATAGGCCTAACTCATTAGCAGATACAAAATCAAACATAGAAACCAACAAACGAATCTTTGTACCGTAGATAAAATATATACAAGATGTTACGAAGATATTAATAAAGCCATTTGGAATAGATGTAGCACAAAAGCCAGAAAAATCACTTGAATCACTCTCATTCAAACCAAAGGATGAAGTGACAAAGGAATAAAAATCGAAATCGACTTTCCTGATTGAGAAAAACACTATATTGGACATAACAGACACCCTTTCATATTCGTCTGCATGCATTTCATTGAGCTGCCAAATGTTTATACCAGTACATTCAATTCAAAAGATGTTGAAATATTGGATAAGAGTAATACCAAGGATACCGAAAAAATTTTGGAAGCTTAGAACTCAGATCACTTAGCAACCGAACAACATTTAAGTCAATCTGACTTAACGACTGACCGGGAAAATCGTTGGCAAGTATAGGATCACGAACCAGGTCTAAGTGAGATACAGTCGAAGTCAAGAGGCAAATAATAGAAAGTTGATGGTCAACAATTTGGACCTAGGTCGACGGAGTAAGCTATCAATTTTATGTGGGGAAATTCAAATCGTTCACTTCTATGCGAATCTTGCGCTGGTGATATTGTTCAGACGAACAATGAAAGCTCTTTTACCAAAACATTTTGCCCAGGGAACGAAATTCGATCAATATCATCCACCTGAGTTACAAATCTTTCACAGCAACATAGGGCATATGATTGCACGAAAAACTAGTTTTTTTCAGTTTGGTGGCAACGCATCAGTTTTTCTTGCCTCTAATTTATCTTTTAGACAAGGACAAGGTTGATATGGTGAACTTGTAGTATCTGTCATTATGTTAAGCCCAAATACCTCATTATTCTAACTTTCGGACAGCCCATTCTATTCATTCTATTTGAGTCACATTCTGACCTTGTTAATTATTCGCTTACCAATGTCTTTATATGAGCGCGTAGGTGTATGTACACTTCTCATCCCATTACTCATCACATGTCTGTAATTTATTTTGTGTGCTTATAAATATTATTAGCTCTTTGTTAAGAGGGAGTTGGCTTACCAGCCATCTCCACTGCGCGCCAATTTAGCTTCGCTTTCTCATCTTCGCATCGTTCCTCCGTTCGTTTTGTCGAATCAACAATTATACAAAATATATGCATTCAAAACTCCATTCTCGTTATTTGACTTATTTAATTCCGTTATTAACTAACGCGATTTAAGTCAATGATTATATATGAGGATAGGCGCATATCTAATTCCTCAACGATCAACTTGGAGTCAGATCACGGGCCACTAAAAACTCATTTTGGGGTATCCGTGTGGGACAATGTCCTGAAAGCCTCAATGGTCCAATAAAAAGTATGTGGAAGTACACATTCTGATCTAAACAAGTTGTTCAGCATTTTAATGTTGATGTATTGCTTTCGATACAAGAAACCCACTTTCTGGGTCGTGGTCGGACTCGATAAAGGGGTTTTTGCGTCAGAGAATTCTCCTATCTAAGTACTCACTAGAATTTCCAGAATGTTTGACAACACCAGCAGTGAAGATTGTGATATATAATCGTTAAAAACGACTGTTGCATGTACCGTCTGCGGGGTTACCACGAAAATGATGAGCATTGAATTAGGATACTCACCAGCCAGCCAAATACGTCTGGTCACTGTTTTGGGACTGCCAAACGTTTGTCACTGCGACCAGTTGAATTGTGGGATCTCGACTTTTGCTATGCCAACCCAGCCATTGCTTGAATCGTACTCTTCACTACTGTCGGTACCAGTGTCGTGGGTTCTACATATATTTTCTTTCTTGAAACCTATTTCTTTCCTCAGTGAACACTGAATGGCCCAAAGACTTCAAAGTTGGTCAGAGCCTTATATCGAGGCTTTGTAACAATAGGAAGTCATAGGTTTCTGCTTTACCTGAACGTCACAAATTTATGTGTATTCTAAATCAATCTTCTGTATGGCCGTTGACGTGGCACTCATGCCACTACCAATCTCGATAGTCAAAACACCTTGTAGTTAAAAAGTGCGAATATAAAATACTTGACTAGGCTTTAGCAGGGTGTGTATAGTTGAGAAAAATTAGGCCGTTTGTTCCAAAGGTGAGCAACTGATTACTAGATGTTCCTTTAAAAATTCGAAGATTATAAACATATTACTTATCAACTCACTGAGATGAGTGACCAACGATTGAAACTTTAATACACACCCCCAACAATAAGGAAACGTGATTTCTATCCCACATGAATAGTTGGTTTGAGGGATCAAGGAGTCGCAGTCTCTCGATATGACAATCATTGAAGCCAACAACTGTAGTAAAACAGACTAAAAGAAATAGAGTCTTCTGAAATCTAGGCAGCTTTACACGTAAAGTAAATAAGGGTGCAATCATAGGAATAGACATATGAGGGGGGGGACTTTGTCATGTATTCTCCATGTCTTCATGGCCGAGTCATGCCATATCGGTTCTGTTCTTCTGCGTTCACCATTTTTGTCTTTCTGTAAGTGTTACATGTTGAATGTAAAGCTTCTCAGTAATGATATGTTCAGCTTCAGTGATCGTTTAGCTAGGAACCAATGTATTTTCGACATTTTTAATCGACAATTGCTCACAAAAGGCTGGTTTTAAAAAGACTACTGATTACGGCTTCTCGGACATGGACATATTTGATTAGAAGTCGGTCATTTGGTAGAAGAGAGTAATGTCTTGATAGCTTCACATCATATGCAGCCCATGTACTTGAACAGCTCTGCTCATTTAATCCCAGCCTCAAGATGTTCGTCGATTCGTCTCACTGCTAATATCCCTCTTTCGTTCTAAACATGAAGGGGACTGCAAAGGGCTTAACCATGGTCATCTATCCATACTTCAAAAATAGGAACATCAATGATAATGGTATTGGAAATTTCTTGTGACCTGTATTCCATGTTGCAAAATGGCACTTGTTGTTATCTATATCAAGGCAGCACCAACTAGGCCGCGGTAGCTTCATATTCAAGGTATTATGGGGAATCGTGTTTTAAAGTTGAACACAACATATCACCAGTTCAGTTCCTTAGAGTTCTCTGCTTCACTTATAATCCGAACAGCGATTTCGTCATCTATGACATCTAATGAGAACCAGATTCCTACTAGTGCAATTATTTGCGGTTTAAGATGAGTAACTGATTACTGCGTATCTCTATAACGAAATTTAGTTTGCTAGCCTATTGACTTTGAGGTCTACGATTATTATTAAATAACAAAACTAAATAGCAAAGAGGAAAGATCATTAACCATAGTCGAAGTCAATATCACTGAGTCAACTTGCTTACTGTGACATTTAAGGACCTTTCGCGCCTCTAGGTAACCCTCGTGTTATTAATAGAAGAAACAGGACTCGTAGGAAACTAGGTCTTTATTTTGATCTTCGCGCAGTCACAGTGGAGTGTGGGATCCCTTGTTTAGACAAACAAAACCTCTCAACATACCATATAAGATACTTAGAAATATAACGCCTAAACAAAATAAAGAAGTGAATAAATATATGAATTATGCTGTCCTGAAATATGCTTAGTTGCTTGAGATTAACTCTTAACCAACCAACCTAAGCTGTTACATTAGCTTCCCCCTAGAATCGACTTCCGTAGGAACGTCGGTTCGATAACCTATTTATCAAAAGCAATTTAGTTCTATTTCCGCAGTCCAAGGGAAAATTATCAACCCGCTCACCATGACTTCAAATCAATGACGACTAACTCCATCAGTAATCGACAATAGCCCGTGGATGTCCCTTCATTTTCCAGCTTGCCATCTTATTTTGTAGCGTGCAATTTCTACTACACTATCGCTGACGGTTTGTTACGTGCTCGCAAGAGAAAGAGTTTGAGAAAATGGAACAAGAATGTCTGAGGAAGTGCCGCGAGAGGGCTACCCAGCACCATGTTGGTGAGGTACGATTTTTCCATGCTCTATTTGAATGCATATATGTAAATTTTTGAACTTGCCAGAAGTTGGATTCTTTATTAAACCTAACCCAACGTATGACCTTGAGTCTATGGTGACCGCCTACTGTAACCAGGTTCGTAACCAAGGATGCTAAGAGTATTCCACAAAACGGAAAATATACTGTGAAAAAGGGAAGACAATTATAAAAAGTACGAGGACCAAATACATTTGTGTCAAATGCCATTTGCGGGTTTGATATAGGCATACGTGATATATTAAAGCTGTATTTCGTCAGTTCATCTAGGTAACGAATTGGTCTGCACCTTAGAAGTGTGTAAGTCTTATTATTCATAAGTATCATGATTAATTAATCAATGTAAAGAAATATTGAAGTCATTTTACCCCAGGGTCTGATGTGGTTTATTGGCTAAACTCGTGGTCTAGCATTCAGAATGGCAGAAGTACGACTGCATACGGTGCCGGTGTTTTTGTTCACAAAACCACCCTTACGTACAATGTTTGTGGACCGTAAGTCGCTCAGATATGAAGAAAACTGACAAGAGAACAGATTGATATGTCAAAGTGCAAGTTTTTTGTTCATACTAATAATAATACTATAGAAATGCTACAATTGTGTTATATTTCCGTATTACGTTATAATTACGCAAACAAATACATAAGTTATTGGCATTACATGTTTCCTCTTTTTTTATAACGCTAGTGTTAAGTTCCAGAATTTTGTATGAACCACTAATAATAATTGGTTGAACATGAGCATCGCGGTGATAGTCATATATTTAGCCCAATGTTATGATTACTTAACAGTTCCCTTATAAGTTGCGTTTAATATTAGGTATGTAGAATCAATACCGCTAATACAGTAACCTAACAGGTAACGTACTGTACTATATCCTCACGGTTATTGCTTCGGAATTATCAGAAAAAAATTGTATGGCGCCAATAAACTGGGTTATATGATTATATTTAAAAACATGCTGAAGGAAAACTGTTCAGGCTACAAAGCATATCTTCAACCGAAAACGTTTTAGAATTAGTTCATATGGTCTATATGGAGTCTAAGTGAATATATGTATATGAAGTACTACAAACATACTTAATTAACCAAAAATAATAATAAGACTCGCCTGGGTTGCTTTTTGAATTCGCCGTTACCACCATGTTTCTTGAAACTTGAAGTAATCTTAGAACAGCTTTTTTATAATCCGGCTCAGCAATATGAAAAGCGAATAGAATGTGGTTATCCCTGGCATTCTTCTCGAGACTTTTGTAAGAAAGCGAATCCAGGTACAATATTTTTAATCGGTAACTCTTAGCTTTTTACTATGCTGTGTGTTTTTTAGCACTCAGTGAAAGGTCAAGAGTTCATTATTATCGGTGATAGTAAACATCTAACATTATCTCTTAATTAGTCTTCATACAGGTATTTTCCTCGAGAGTTCCTCTAACCGCACTATCTTGGAACTTAATTCAGATATACAACATATTTCTAAGGCTAGCTGTATAGATTCGAACGCTTTGTCTCAAATAAACTATTTAGACATTTTCCAAAGAATTTGCATTCTTAAACTCACCACACCCTCAAAAGGTAATAATCTTCAGTGACAGCTATTATTGATACCCTCAAACTGGAAATGAAACAGATTGAGGCAGATAAGGTAATCTTATTATGTGACGCATATACCAATTTGGATCGCCCAATTGCACTGAATTATTATCGTCACGACGTCTTTGGTACATTGAGCAATATTTCGGCATTCAAGTGTCCGATCACGATCACTTCCAAAGAATTTTATTGGCCTGCCGTCAATAAAGATGTGAGAGAGTTGGAACTATCTTGTACAAATTGTTGAAAGTCTAGGATGACCATATGTAAAAAATGTCTGCTACGTTCGTTCACAACTACTGGCTCCCGTTTCACTTACGTTCTGTTCGACCCATTGTGTATAGACCACCTCACATAATGATCGGAAGCAGTACCTACCAAGGAAAATGTAGGATTTAGGTTTCGGTACTATCAAAATAACAGACAATCAAAATTGTGGGTTTTCCATAATATGAATACTTAATTCATAAAACCTTTCGTCACGGTCACAGAATTGTCCATACTGAGTCGTCCTATGACGATAGTCATTAGTGTGCTTTTAATGAACTTCTGATGAACCTACTTGGGCTAAGGATGGAATAGTACATTCGATTTAAAAAGCTTAACGTTGCATAGAGTTACCAGGTCGTGGATGTTACTTCGAATCTAGGGTGAACCACGTTTCTATCAGACTCTTGAATGTCATACGATTTCAAGCAACTGTCTGCCACCCACAAGCTAACAAACCGGTCGAACGATTTCACTGATTGATGAGAGCCTCGAGCCCAGCTGCAGATGTGTCACAATGAACTGACTCACATCCACTCACTTCAGAATTCGAAACCCGTTGGAAATAGACGCTGCATACGCTGCGGCGGAGCAGCACAGTATTTTGATTTTGAAGCAAATTCATAAATCCCACAGCTTCTTCACTTAATATGAATTTGATCTAGGTGGTGGTCGCCTGAATATTTGGGTGGTATTGATAGGAGCAGATTACCCTGGAGGATTCAGCACTTTGGTTAGTTGACGTGACTGTGGTTCATTTGCACTACTGCAGACGCATGGTCCACTGACCTTATTTCCTGATTTTTGGTCGCATCATACCATCATAAATGCTTTTCTATACTGTCGCTTTGTTCATTGCTACTAGCTACTCTAATATCGTCGTGGTGATGTGATACTGTAACGTTTTGACGCACATTTGCATCAGTTTCTCTTTGGATAATGACTGACCAAATATTGATCTAAACTCTTGTATTGGCCAGGTTACATAAGCTACGGGCATAGTTAAGCCTTCTTTAGACAAATGTCAATCAACAACCTCCTGGTTTGTTACACAATTTTTAAGTCATGATTCATTACGCTGACCAGTCGTCGAGGCCTACGAAGGGCGCTACAGGGTTCTGCGTCGCGAATCAAGGTAATGTATAATCGTGTTTAATACTGCCGATCCTTTGACTGACCTGCCATTTTGCTATCTACAGATGTATTATATTTGCTCTCTAACTCAGGATATAATTTTTCTGCTTACCAGGTTTAACAGAGGTAGGTTTTTTCTTTCTTTGATTGTCTTCATACAATCTACAAGGATGATTTACTTGAAGTTCGGAGTGCCATAAGTATGACACCGTTTATTCTATCTCATGGTTAGAGTTATGGAACGCTTGCACATATGAGATGGATGATGGCTAGCAGTGTTATCCAGGAAGCACGTTTCGTCCTATCTGGAACTCGTCAACTGAATATAATTGTATCTTAGAGCTAATTTACACCCTGAGAGTCGAACCCAGTACCGTTCTCTTCAAAGATTATTGTGTTATCTATTTGGATACTGAGTTCAGATATTCACCGACTTGTGTAATGGAGCGAAGTTTGAATCAAATTTACCTTGATTGTTTGAACCTTTCCACCGACGTTTAGAACTGCAAATGGTTAGTTTCCTATCGGTTTATGTGCACTATAACTTAGGGCAATATTATGGCGACCCGCACAGGATTCACAAATACCAAAATCAGATGGACTAGGTTCAGTTGTAAATGTCAATGGGAAGATTCAAATAATCAGTACAAATAAATTAACTTCTACATACTCTTTGACGTCAGCTTACTGCCTTTCTAAAGCTGATAAAACATTTTGAAATGCTATATATATATATATATATATATATATATAGTGTAAATACCATGAAACTTCTGCGCGTAACTTCATGTGCGATGAAATGTGACCTGTTTTAATGACAACATTTGTGGGTTATTAATAATGGCTGTCATTATGAACTATCCACATTCAAGCCGATGATGAAATACAGTGTAATTAACTGCTTTTAAATGCCAAAGCTGAACTAGGGGAAGAACAATTACACAGTAATCCGCTCTTTCAACAGTTATAAGATCACAGTAACAATATTTGTAACACTGTCTATGACAACTTTCTGGATGACAATAATGCGAACAAATGTTGTAGGTATTTTCCATGGATATTATAACTTACTTGGGGTTCCGAACACGGGCCACGAATCCAAGACACAGTGCTAAGCAAGAAAATGAACACAATATTGTTATGTTTGGGCCTGAAAATGAAATATTCGCAAGAACGAATGAGGTGATTAGTATCAACATCTCACCTCACCTGACAATTGTAATATTAATGAGAGCAGTGGTCGAAGGTGACGTCAGGACCAACAAAATTGAAAGCTTTCAATTAGAAAACAGCACGCTTCTTTCCAAACGCCAACCAGCCACAACACAACAATAGAAATCGCAATGAGGCTTTTAACCAATAACGCTAAAGCCTGATAATTGCCTCGAATCAGCACGTTCTAGTTGAAACATGAGATAGTCAAAAAACCTAAATGACCGTTATTTTAAGATTATTCCAGTCCTTTTTCATTTCTGTTTGTTTGTTCTGGCCTTTCCCAGAGTTTTGGCAGTACTTTTGGAACGAGAATAAAGAGGTAATCGGAGAATCCAGCTTTTTATATGTGTATGTTACTATTATTCACCAGGCAGGTCGTTGGGATAAATACGGAATTTCAGGTGACCCTGAACATAACGAGATGTCAAAAGAGGGTCTGACAACAACATGTCTATCAAGTTTGAGCTTGCAGTTCATCACAATGTGACGACAAGAAGAAAACGTGTTTCCTGCAGTTAGCTCATGTGGTTAAAAGAGTGTTCATGTATTGATCTAGTTAGAGTACTGATTAGGTCGCTCATATTATCTGTTCAGTATCAATAACTTAACAACTGCACATTCATAATGAAATTCTCCATCGTTATTTCACCTAATATTCAGGGTAGAGCGTAATACAGCAGGTAGAAACCTCTAGTTAGGCGATTGAAACCTACGAGCCTTTTATACAATAATATTGGGTACATTCATGGCCACACATTAAAATAATTAAGGAGTCACAATACAGTCTTTACTACAACATGATTGGAAGAAGACTGTGAAGCAGATACGTAATAAAGTAACACTAACTTGGGAAAGGTATTACACATAACAACAGTTTGTAGATCACAGGATAGCTTACAAATAGGAGAGAGCTGAAATACAATAGTTCAGGGATTTTACAACTATAAAAAATAACTGGAGGTGGGACTATCTCTAAAGTTCAACTTTGCTAGTATTTGTCCTACTATGGCACCTCAAAATCCCATTAGGAGAGATTAAGATGTAGTAGTAAACTAATTCCCGTCTTGGTTTTGCTCGAAATGTCACTATATTAAGGTACCTGACCAAAATTTTGCTCCAAGTCACTTCAAAATATGCAGGAAAATGAAGCTCTTCCTACAATCAGCCAGCTCAGATATGATGGACTACGGTCCCATTATCCTCTACCACATCCAAGTCGTCCACTTCCTTTATTAGAGTTAGTTATCGTATACCTCAATAATATTTAGCAAACTGACCAACTTCCACTGATCGATCCTCTAATAAAGAAACGGCTTTGATTAGGTCTTGAGCTAGCTAGGTCTCAGTAATAGTTCATTGCCTTTAAATCCTTAAACCAGAAAACCAGTGAACCCTTGTGGGGCAGGTCTGTTTAAAAAGTCACTCTTTCCATCTTAGAAAAGACGTGTGATTCATCCTCCCCCTGTTTCTTTTGGAATGGACGATTTGTTCTCCGATACCAGCCTCTCTTTTTGCTTTGGCAGTTTGCAAGCTTCTTTTATTCTTTCCACAGCTATATAAGATCAAATAGCGAAGTTTTTTTCTGGGTCTCTTCTGTTTTTTCGTCTTTTTGTATCTCCTTATATTGGAGGATCATTTACTACTTCATAGATTTGAATCTCAGTCGCGATAATGAACTCGACAAAAATTGTAGATTGATCGCGCAGATTGATTAGGCGGAAATATAACACTATGGTACAAAAGCCCATTTTCTTTGAACAAGTTAAGTCATGCATCCTCAGCTTTCATAATGCTAATGACAAAAGTGTCACAGACGAAACGCAATTTTTACAAAGCTTATGTGAGGCTGTAGAATCTGTCTTACGCATGGGACTAAAGTGTAGTCATCGCTTAATAAAGCGAAAGGATTATTGGAACTGGATGAAAAATATTCCACGCATTTGCGAGAAATGGGAAATATTTGTCCACCCAAGTTACTTGGAGGCAGTTAATCACGTAAGTGGTATTCAGTTAGCAATCCATTGATTGCTAATGTATGTTAACGGTTTGTAATCGTTAATATGGATACATATATGTTCGTATACAGTGGTTTTTACACATATACATAACAATCGCTTCAAAAAATTCAGATGTAATATTCAAATATTCAAATACAATAGCCAAGTTGTCGATGACACTATATATAGTGACCCTATAGGGTCATGGTTTCATGAGCTATTGGATAACTGTATTGCATGTGTCAGTTTTTACACAGAATACTTAACATATACTTGATATGGCACTTTCTTTCTATATCTTCATACAAGCCCACAACCTTACTTTTGATTTCATGTATCACATCTAAGACTGACAAGAATCACAATAATTATTCAGTTGCTTATCTGAATATGCTGTTTAAACAACATTAAACATGCATACTTTTTCGTTCTCTTAAAGAACTACATATCGAAGAGAAAACTACCAAAATCCTTCAGAGTGGTTTGGTAGGAAGCATACATTCACCAGAGTGGCCTCATTTTTCCCCAGTTTCAAGGGTTTTATACAAGATACAAGCTTATTTTTATACTTATTTTAAACATCGGGGCAAATATTTTCAGCCTTGTTTCGTCATCCTAGTCTGTTAGGTGGCTCTGCGTATAGTTCATTTCACTCTACTACTGAATAGTGGGAAATAAACCCAATCCACCAACTGAATTTATTAGGTTCATATTTATTTTGGAACAGGTAAGTCCAGAATATTTGTGGTATGGTTTGTGAAACTATTCTCTCCTCCTCGTCATATTTCGGAAACTTTAGCCGCATCACCTTTGTTCCTTATCAATCATATTATATAGTCTAAACATTTCATCCCAGCAGTCACGATATTTTATAGTCTGCTTTACGACGGAAGTATTTTATAAACATATCCATATGCATATTAGTGCATTTTATGCTAGTTCATTCTGTCATACTATGTATTTATAATATGGTAACCGAAACAGCTAACACACCGAGGCTACCGGTACCTAATCAACTGAGTCTTTGCTTATTCACATGTAGAAAGTACAAATAAACTTATTTCCCTTTGATATAGATCATTTTACTATTCTGTTTCTCCTTGTTTACTGATTTCCCTAATTAAGTTCATTTTGTCCTTTAATTTTACTTTATCGTAAAAACTTGATTTATATTTGATGCAAACATTTGTCAACTTTTTTTGGTTGAATATTTTGAATACTGTGATCTGTCTGCCGACATCTAATACACTTGATATGCTGATACAAATCATAAATATTCGGATAAGATTGCTTTTTTAGCCTTGCTGTTTTTGTTTTATGTGAAGCCATAGTTACGTGCCTGTTTATATCCGATATATTTGATTAGATGTTAGCTATTTACAGCAGTTCGAACTAGCTTGCTCATAATGGTGTTCGAGATTGGCGATCAAATCTTAGTCTTATATTGTTTAATAAACATATGGTTAGTGATTGAGTATTGGAAGCCCTGCTACCATGTTACTTTAAAATTTAAGCTTTATACAAGAAGGCCATAGTGATCCAAGGTAAGTTTGACTTACTGCTAAACATAAACGTTTCAAACAACTAAGCAAATCATCAGAGTTTACTTTTATCGTGTTAATTAGTTTTATCGACCAGATGGATCATCATATCAGAAGCAGGTAACGACAGAAGCTTGGGAACAGGTAGATTTGATGTGCTTAAAAAGTGGGCGTGTTCATAGGTGGTATAAATGGGAGCTGTACTGTGAAACCCCATAATTTTTCATTTTCTTGTTTGTTTCCTACTGATAAGTAAATTGGTACGATTTTATTATTTATGAATTACGCAACTTTTTGTCATATTTTATTGAGCAGTTTCGTTTAGCATACGTTGATTTATGTCAAATTGATTTTATAGGTTCACAAGTGCCGTAGTGTCACCACTGCTCAAGGACGTGGGCGTCTCCTTATTCGTATGTTATTGAGTTCCGGAACTTTGGATTTCCCATTTAAGTTACTGCTGAATAATATGCACTTATCAGCTACATTCTATGAGGAGTCCGAGTCAGTTATGGGGAACGATATTCTTATTCAAATATTTTCTTCTCTTGTCAGTGAGGTTTGTCGGATTCCTTTTAATTTGAATGTGGATAATACGGAATTCCTTGATGAAACATGGTGTCTTCCAACATTTAAGACGTTTACATTCGTTCCATGCAAGTATGATACATTACATAATAAATCATGGTACAAATGTCTCGTATTTAATTTTAGATTTTAATGTAATTCACCATATTTTTCAGCTTTATGGTCCAAGCTTTAGTGTCAAACGAATATTTACACACTTGATGACTATATAAATCCATCAAAAACTGCATTAGTTGAACCATATATACTGTAGCTTATGCTTTACTGGAATGAATGTAGATCACCATACATGTTTTTCATTGAAAACCTTCATTCCTTGATAATATAGGGAAAATATTTTACGCTTTGACATACTTCTTTTTGTAGTATCAAACTTAAGAATGGCCGACTGCACCACTTCCTCGTTAAGTAAAATAAAGACTTAGATGTCGCATCTAAGATTACAACTTTGTTACAATCATCTTACGTAGATCGTTTTATCCAATATGACATTTGAGACTATTAAAAAAAGCTAGCTTGATAAGAGGTCAGTATTTTAACACTAACTGAAAATCAAAAATGAGTTACATTGACTCAAATATTTGTATTTTTAGGTCTGAAGTACATCGCTCGTATCCAGTCGACAAGTAAAGTTAGTGCAATAACTGTAGTAGCAGGGAAATTAAAATGAGTAATATAATGCAAAATAGTCTTGCCATTACTTAAGGTGTAGTTCATTAAAATTTCGTTCAAATGAATCTCATTTTGTTTTTTATATTAATGATAATACCTTTCCAACAGCTTCAAGATCCTAACCTTACTCAATAGGTTCTCAAAGTTATTTAGTAATTCATTAAGACATTGAATTTTCGTACCAATTAAATTCATATATAGCCAAATTATAAACTGTGATTATATTTCCGAATGCTCTTTTAATTGTTATCATGATATGTATTGTCTACGGTTTCGAATTTCATTGGATTATATGGTGTAATAATTATCTGAAATACTCATATCAACATGCTAAAAAACTGTTTTTAATTATAAAGCAGCATATTATTTGTAGGTGGGATTCATCATAGATTAATTGTAGTTGCAGTACCATTAAAAGTCAGAGAGCACCGGGTAGCTGTCTCGTCCTAGCATAGAATTTAGTAATGCTCGCTCAAGACTCCACGAGAGATCAAACTCAGGACCTTCAGATCTGGCGGCAAGTGTTTAGCCATTATAATCATTGCGTTGATCTCTATTGATTTTCACTCATAACTTCGAACAGTTCACATTCAACTCATCATCCAGTGGCACTGGTAGCAACTTTGTCACTTCCTACATGGATGAATTCCATGTCACAAATTCCCACTTAAACTCTGGGAATTAGTCTCAAACTAAGTCACATTATTACCTTATACCTCTGTTTTGGCTTATTTTCACGTGGTTTATGATGTGTCAATTTGAGTTTAAACTCTATATCATTCAATAACTGGTATTATTTAGATATTCTGTCCTCTAGAAATAGTCCTTGTTACTAGTTTTATAGTTTCTACAATCCCAAAAGACTCACCGAGAAAAGTAATGGACATGGATAACTGTATTTTTTTAAAATTATTCTTGGCTATTATCTGATGAACTAAAAGCTAAATACTTCGTTTGTGAACTTTTTTGGTTTGTATTCTTTAATATTTTTATTTTCACTATTTCTACATACATGCTTTATGATGACTACGACTGGAGAGAATACTTTCGCTCTAGTTTGCATTCTCGCCAACTATGTTTACAATTGTTTGGTTACATACAGCTTTGTTTTACATCGCATCACTTATTTATTCCTCTTTGTTCCCATTTTGTGTATTGTTTTATTTCTCAACTCACATGGTGGCTCGTGTGTGATGGAAACCCTGTTATGTTTAGACGATTTTAAGCCACTGGCTGATAAAAGTTTCGACTAATTTAATGGAATATTATTGTTGATACAGCTTTTACAAAACTGCGTATGCTATTAAAACTGATCTTCAACGTTCACATACTGATGCGGATCTCACGACAGATAGGTTTGGCTGTCTTTGGAAAGTCATGAAATCGAAGTTCCCTGTATATCCAAGACTCGTATTCAAGACTCCAAAAAAGTACTACAGCTTCGTTATTCATTTATTGAATCGAAAAACTTGTTTCAAGTACACTTATCTGGGAACTGTATGGTATCTTCGTCCGACTGGGCTGTCGTCAGTGTCATGCTAAACGCCATGATATCTGTCAGCTACAACGTAGGAACAGGCACGTATATGCACCGGTCCAAGTTGCCATACCTCATCAGCACAACAGGATGAACACCGAATTCGTAGAAATATTCACTTCAATAGTAGTAATGTATAGAAGAAATATTATGTATAAGGATATAATACAGGAAGAAGGAATTAGTTCGTAGAAAGAAAGGTTTAAGGCAATTTTAATCTCACGGTTTAAGGAACGACAAGGAGTGTATACACCTGCACCATTGTGATCGATGCTGAGCCATGTCGCTCAGAGTCTCCAATGATTGGTTACGTTGGTTACACGAGCCCTAACCAAGTAGTCTGCATCTACCAACATGGCTCAGATCAGAAGTTAGTGACTCATAAACTGATACCACGTTTTGGTTTGGTCGCCCTTAACTTTCTTCCAGCCGTCTTCAACACTAGTCAGCATTGCGCGTTGTGGTAATCGGTGTTGAGGCATACGCAACACATGGCTCAACCATTTCAATCGATGAAGATTTACAACCTCATCAACTGATTTACCATCATTCCGTAATGCCCTGCGTCTAGCCTCACTATTACTTACACGATGAACCCAGCAGATACCAACAATATTTCTAAAGCATCTGTGGTCAAATACTTGTAGCTTACGAGTATCTTCAACTCTTAAAGGCCATGTTTCGTAGCCATAAAGTAGAACGAACTGCTGGACAGTATACTCGTCTCTTAATTGATGTACGGATATCACGCTTTTGCTATGGGTGACGTAGGTTGGCAGAAACCTAACGAACTTTTCAAATCCGTGCTGAGATTTCGTCAGACGCCAACCCATTAGGACTGATCAGACTTCCAAGATAAGGAAAGTTGTCAACGCGTTCGACTACTTCACTCCCTATCCTTAGTTCAGGTGTTGACTCAGACCAGTCCTGAAGCAACAACTTGCATTTAGAGGAGGAGAAGCGCATCCCAAACATTCTGGCAATGTTACTCAAAGCTACCAAAAGACTCCCCATTTAATCAGCGTCTTCACTAAAAAAGGACTATATCATCTGTGTATTCCAAGTCGATAAGTGGACTTCGTGGTAGACCGATGCCAAAAATTTCAGTCGACGGGACTGTTGAACAAAAATGGAGATAGTGAACAGCCTTGACGGACACCACATGTGATCGCGAAATCAGATGACAGTTCACCATAAGTTCTGACTTAATTAATAGTGTTAAAGTAAAGAGCCTTTACAAGGTTTATGCACTTCTGAGGTACGCCTTTCAATAACAGACATTTCCACAGAACATCTCGGTCTACAGAGTCAAATGCTGCTTTTAAGTCAAGAAAGACCACCATTGTCAGACGCTGATAAGCATGTCTGTATTCTAGAACCTGACGAATGGTGAATATGTGGTTGTTGCAGCCACGACCAGGTCTGAAGCCAGCCTGATTTTCTCGTGTCTCATTTACATTTGACTTCTTAATTCCAGTTTCTTTTAGTGGTCTGAAAAGCTGCCTTTTCAATCTCCTTTGCTTTCGTTGTCCACCACTACTCACAATCCTTCCTTAGACTTTTGGTTAGCCTAGATCTGATTTCTTTACGCTCTTTATCGTGTTCAGAACCTGATGGGATGAGTTTACGAGAATCTATCAGTGCAATAGACCTTGACGAAATCCATTGGTTCTTTGTAACCCTGTGGTTTAAATCACTGGTAGATGTCACTGCTGTTTCCACAGCTGCTTGTATAACTTTCCAAGCAACATCTGGGTCAGTCTCGTTTTCAGAACCACCTAAGTGTGACCTTAGACTTTTGGTTAGCCTAGATATGATTTTTTTTCGCTCTTTTTCGTGTTCAGAGACTTATGGGATGAGTTTACAAAAATCTATCAGTGCAATAGGCTTAGTAAAAATTCGCTGATTTTTCGTGGCCCTTTTGTTCAAATCACTAATAGATGTCGTTGCTGTTTCCACAGCTATTCGTATATCTTTCCAAGCAACATCTGGGTCAGCCTCGTTTTCAGGACTGCCTAAGTGTGTCCTCAGTTGTTCCTGGAATCCTTTTGTGGCTTCCTCGTTACTGAGTTCTACTCTAATGGGTCTTAATGTGATTTTCCTACGTCCAGTGAAGCGAACACGTGCTCGCATTAGAGCATGGCTGGAGTCCAAGCAGGTACCCCAGAATGAGCGACAATCTTCTATCGACTCTCTCCAACGATGACTGATGACAATATGGTCTATTTGAGTCCATCGTTGGTTTGGTGCAGGGGGTCGCCATGTTAGACGATGTCTCTCCTTATGCTTAAAATTAGTATTTACTAAAATTAAACGATTGTCTGAGCACAGTTGCAGCAGACGATCACCATTATCTGTTCGCTGAACCGGGATACAAAAACTACTCACCTAAATGTCTTTCTGTTTGGTTTAAGCTACCTACCTGGGCATTAAAGTCACCTCCTACGAGTACTATGTCTGAACGTTTAGCTTTCTGAAGAAGTTCAGACAGCTTTCTGTAAAATTCATCTTTCACTTCATCCGTACTGCAGTCAGTGGGAGCGTAAGCAGAAACGACGAAAAGGCAACGACGTGTGTCCCTATCCTTCCGAGTTCTTACCGAGCCGTTTAGCCGAACAGCGCATAGACGACTGTTTACGGGGATCCACTCTAATAGCGCTTGTTCTGCCCTCATGCTTAGTGCTATGCCTACACCTGCCAGTCCACGAGAACTAGCCATCGGGTCGCCAGATACACGGAGGGTGTATCTCGTTGGCTCTCCGTTTTGCCGAGGTGAGGTCAAGTGAATGACCACACTAGGATCCTGTATGCGTGTTTCGGAGACACAGCATACATCAATGGTACGAGATTCTAAGGTTTTAGCCAAGAAAGCCTGCTGACCGATTTGGCATAGTGTGCGTACGTTGAAGGCTCCAATGTGTAGTTTGGAGCGAGGTTTCAGTAGACCTGGGACAGTGTTTTGAGCACTAGAATCGTTGGCTGTGGTGACACTTGAGGAGGAAGCTAAAAGAGGAAGTTTAGTGTATAAAGTCGATGTAGGAGGAATAATAGGAATTGAAGAGGTAGGTTGACTATGAATACAGTGGTCTTGAGTGCTGTTAGAGGTATGAGGGCGGTTATCACTTCCCGGTTACCCACATTATGGAAAGGTTCTTCTGGAGGTACCTAAAAAGGATATTGGGTTAGGGGTGGTCTTAGTGACATGAGAGCGTAACCATAGTGCCCAAGAGACAACTGCCTGAGGTCGGTCACACACAACCTTTTTGTGAGTAATTTTCGTGTTAGCTCCGTACTTGTTGAGACCTTACCGCCGGAGACGGATATCCGTGGGATAAGGCGAGGTGCGTATTTCTAGGGTCGACCTTTTCTAACCCCACCCTTCCTTTGTGGGAAGGCAGCATCACTGTTTTGCTGGTTGTCTGGAGGAAACACCTTACTGCTGTCACACCTCTGTACAGTCAGCAGTACGACTTTGCCCTTGGACATTGGATTTACTGCTTTTAGTCCTACCGCTCTTCAACCGACCTGTCTGGCATGGTAGGACCTTGAGGAACTACTGTTCCAGTCAGTATAGTTCTACTGGTTCATTACTATAGGCAAGCCCGATCACCACGTCAAGGTAGCAGCAACGGCCGGGACTCCATGGTATAGGCAATACTGACCGATTAGTTCCTCAGTAAAAGTCGATTGTGTGAATCAATTGTTTGATGATAAACCCTCAATTCTTTTTAAGAATGATGGTGACCTTCTGGTTAATGAACTGACTGGGTTGTTTGGTTGGGGTTCTAAAAACAGTGCATTACAGTAGCTTGGATGTTATCAGAAATGGCTCAGAATAGAGTCCAGTAGCGGTCCTGGTGTGATCTATTACTTTCTTCATGAAAATGTGGGAAAATTTCTCGAATGAATTGAATTTCTGGTTGTATTTTTCTAACTAAACTGTTTATCCTAATATATACTACTTTCGTACACTTAGTTCTACCAATTTAATTCTTTTTTTTCGATAGTATTTACTTCGTCTTCCTTATTTCTTCACAATTTCATTTTCTTACTTTTTGATATACATTTATTTTAATGTCTTTCAATTGAAACATTAAAAATATAAACTAGGCAAAGAAGTAATTCTTTTCAATTGGTAAGGTCAAAATTAAAACTAAAGTGAAATTATTACAATCATGCATCTCTAAAAAATATTTGCGAATTATTCGACTTTTACAGTCTTGTTACATTTTAATTTCTAATTTTAATATTGGTTCATACGCCATTTGCTCCCTCGGGATATTGGAGCCCATGTGCATCATTGGTTTGGGATCCGGTTAAAGCGCCGGACATTCGCTTTTCGTCCTCTCATTTTCGTAAACAACACCCCCGCCACGGGGGGTCACCGGCTACCATAGAACTGCATCTCCTTACGATGCTCCACTGCCTTGTGGATCAGATCTTCAGGTCGAAGGCTCGGGGTGTGGCCCCCTAAGAAAACCACCTGCTTCGGTTTGGGCACCCGAGCAGTATCACAGCCCTCACACATATCAAATGAGATATGTGTGGCGCATATGTATTTGGTGCCTCCTTGTACCAATATCTATGTGTTAAAATAAATAAATAATAAAAATAATTTTAATATTACCTTACTCTGTTGAATGTTCTGATTATATAATTTTCATTCCACTCATTCTATTGATTACTTATTTTCGATCTCATGAGTAACATGAAGCGTTTATATTTGTATCCAGCTTTAATTTTTATACGTCGTCCTATGTAACTGGTGTTAGTAATTGACCAACTATGAAATTTCACCTTAGTTTTGATTTTATGGAAGTTTTGTTAACTGATTACTAACTATTTTGTTAAACTGATTCACCACCATTTATTTGATATCGATTTTACACTTAATTGTAAAGCATATATATTAGTGTAGGACTTCAACAAGGACCTAATTGAAAAGAATTACTTCATTACTCAACTTATATTTCTAGTGTCTTTTAATTGTTAAAATGTAAAGCCCATGTATTTAGATATAACTCAGTAGCTGACTAACAGCTGATTAATTGAAGTGGTTTTACTGTCTGGTTACCAAAACTTAATGAGTGAAGTGAGTGTAAATTTATGAGTTAGTGGATGAGAACCGATCACCTACAAGACGAAGCAAAAACTCTACACATTTTAATTGCATTACGGTGTCTGACTCAAAAGCGTTCACTTGTTGAATTTAACTCCTTTTCAGATGTCTTGTTTCTTTCTGCTGTTATAGTTTACTTGTTATCCAATTATATTTACAGGTTTTTGAGTTGTAAGATTTCTATATTTTCTCCCTGATTTTTTGCATGATAGATTTGTTAATAATTAAATAATCAATCGTGTTTCATCCCCAATAGAATGCTTGGTGCTCGTGTCGAAACGGTAGATGGCCATTATTTAGTTACAGAAGTAGATCCCACTGGAGTTGTTGCAGAAGAGCATCAGATAACTGTTGGCGATATTCTGTCTACCATGTATGGTTGTATATTACACAATTCTGGACTCTTTTTAAATAATCTTCGGTCACTTTATGATGGCCAACCCATTCCAGTTGGTGTTACGAAAGCTCTAATGCCTGACGGGCGTATATATCCCCGTTTGAGATCTCTTTTAGAGCAATATGGTTATGTCAATTTGATTGCAGATCTTGAAAGATCAGGACAAGGTATTTTATTTATTAATACTACATTTTAGGTTAACTGTAATATTTCGTTAACCTTTTGTTGTTCAGTGACTAGTTATAATTATCATGGAGATTAATTTTTATGTTGTTACTCCTACATGGGTATGGCTGTGTGAATGTTCCTTAAGCCATATATTATTCTCGATATCTTACTAAATAGAACCAGAAAACTTCAGGGAAGTCAATTATGAAAGCTAATAGGCTGAAGTCACTAGAAGTAGTTTTAATTATGTTCTATATGTGTCACCATTATGGTCATACTGTCTTGTTTTTAGATCATGAAATAAGGTTAATGTGATTCGGACACAGTTTTCCGATTTGCTGGATCAGGGAAAACTGTAAGTTGGTGCAAGGAAAATACTAATATCCATAATTTGTGTATCGATAGGCAATAATAATGTAGTTAAAATAATTATGATAAATAGCTTACGTAATTTATTCATTCCTTGGATTTATATCAAGTCCAAAATTCAGCAAATTTTACTTTCTATTGTTACTTCTGTTTAAGGTTTTTCAAGTTGACAAACAGTTATGAGGGTATTAAAGCCTAATAATTATCAGCTAATTAGAAGCATTATCGTTCGTGTAAAACACCAATAATATTATCGGTATAGGGTTTTGGAAGTCGCTGAGTTTTAATTGAGTTCATGAACTGATCAATGTTTATTTATTCTTATTTGAACACATAAATATTGGTACAGGGGGACACCAAATATATATGCGCCACACTCATGATTTTAGTGCGTGGCCTGAGATACTGCCCGGGTGCCCGAACCGAAGCAGGTGGTTTTCTTAGGGGGCCACACCCCGAGCCTTCGACCTAAAGGTCTAACCCACAAGGCAGTGGAGCATCGTGAGGAGATTCAGTCCCATGGAAGCCGGTGACCAAGAAATTGGTTCATACGCCATTTGTTCCCGCAGGATACTGGAGCCTATGTGCACCATTGATTTGGGATCCGGTTATAGCACCGGACGTTCGCTTTTCGTCTTCTCATTTTCGCAAACAACACCCCCGCCACGAGAAGGCAGTGAGTAGGACTTCCCTGGCAGGGGCTGTATACGCGTGGCCGTGTGAGAGTATTTCGAGAGGGAGGGCTAACCCTCCCCGCTCTCAGCCATACCAGGGCATTTGGGGGCTGATCAATGTTAGACTACCATTGAAAACCTAGAAGCAATAAACAGCCGTTTTACCCTAGTATGGAACTTCTTAGCAGTGGGACATGGGCCCAAGACCTTTGACCCGACCGTTGCTGCTACCTTGACGTGGTGATCGGGCTTGCCTATAGTAATGAACCAGTAGAACTATACTGACTGGAACAGTAGTTCCTCAAGGTCCTACCATGCCAGACAGGTCGGTTGAAGAGCGGTAGGACTAAAAGCAGTAAATCCAATGTCCAAGGGCAAAGTCGTACTGCTGACTGTACAGAGGTGTGACAGCAGTAAGGTGTTTCCTCCAGACAACCAGCAAAACAGTGATGCTGCCTTCCCACAAAGGAAGGGTGGGGTTAGAAAAGGTCGACCCTAGAAATACGCACCTCGCCTTATCCCACGGATATCCGTCTCCGGCGGTAAGGTCTCAACAAGTACGGAGCTAACACGAAAATTACTCACAAAAAGGTTGTGTGTGACCGACCTCAGGCAGTTGTCTCTTGGGCACTATGGTTACGCTCTCATGTCACTAAGACCACCCCTAACCCAATATCCTTTTTAGGTACCTCCAGAAGAACCTTTCCATAATGTGGGTAACCGGGAAGTGATAACCGCCCTCATACCTCTAATGGCAATCAGGACTATTGTATTCATAATCAATCTCCCAAGACCCTTGGTGTCGCGCGCGAATGCCTAACCTCTATTCCACTGAGGCGGTATCTAACGGTGTCAATGTCTAATTTCAACCAATCCACGATATTGCGCGACCAATAACATCGTTTAGCGTTAGTCAAATAAATATTATTGGTGAAATCAAAGAAGCATTTATCAAGCACAGTATATTCTTGGCAGAAATTAGTTCTGAGAAATGCATTTGTGTTTAAAACTAAGCAATCCACTAACAAATTGTTTATGATCAGTGGCAAGAGACATTTTAATGATCGAAACTATCATAGTAATTACCTACTAATTAGTTTGAAAATTACTGATCATGTTTGATAGTTTTTTCAATTTGGTGAGGAACAAAAAGTTCTTGCACTAATATACGTATTTTTGTCGTTCTTTTTTGTTATCATGGTTGATAAAAAAATCAATGTGACTTGTTACTACTATTTGCTTATCAACTTTTTAAATACATTATGTATCTGCTCAGTTTATCAAACTCGTTTTGTCCTACTAAATTTAATTGCTAAATATGTCGGTTTTAACATGTCTCATATTTACAAACACAAAATCATTACTTATAAAGCATGGACAGTAAGCTTTGTCATGCACACTGAATTTTGTTGTATCGACTTAGAATGTTAGTTTGTAAATTTTTATAGTTGGTTTTCTGAATTGAAGCATGTATCAAAGGACGAGAAACATTGGTTCAAGATCAAGCTAGTAAATCTGGGGAACTAATGTTTAATCCCACCAGAAGTCCTCATAAGTTCATTACTGGGAAAATATAGAAAATCCCTCCCCCACATCTTAAAAAATCAAATACCACAATTGTTGTTCCCCTGTGCTTTAGAAAGTTTCAAGAAAGAACTAATCGTATAGAAATCGTTTGTTGTTGTTACATGTCAGTTTTAATAATTCAATCATTGGTCAGATAGACATTGATTTTTGTGTACTTTGCTTTTTGGTTTTTCCCACTAGTTCATATTATTGACAATCCGAAGTTTCTCAACCAGGAACCTTGGTATAATTTTCTATATATTGGACAATGTGAAGTGGGTTCAAGTGGTGGAGTTAATTTGATAAATCAATCTATTGTTTCTGTTCTAAGTAATTTAAAAAATTCAGATGAGCAATGTCCTGTGCACATTGAATTGGGTAAATGAATGCTTATTTCTTTTTTCGTTATATTTATAATAGTCATATTGATGGTTCATCTAAGTTTTTTACTGTTGACCTTAGAGTAATGATTTACTTAGTTTCCTTGAAGTCTTTACTAGCTTCTTCTTATGTAATTGAGTTACATAGGTCTATCGTTAAGGTAGTTACTGTTCTTGTTATAGTTTCTGGAAGTATACTACCTTCGTTTTTTTTTTCGGTCTTTACTAAACACTTGTTCACATAAACAGTATGATCGGACTGATACACATGTTTAATATGAACCCTAGTTATATTCATTAATTCTTTAGTCTCAGAGTTATATATGCAGCTCAGTTGATATAAGATTCTTTCTCTCTAAAGATTAAGAAATTCCGGATTTTGTGTATGTTAGCGGAATACAGATTGGATTAAAGCACGTTCCGTACAGGATTATGTTAGGACACGCTAATTAGCTATTTCTTAATCAATCAGCGCTGGTGGATACTTGGAAAAGACTCTAGAACCTTTTCGTATAAAAACCGTAAATATACTAACGTTTTTCTTATTGTGCTTCCTACTTCCATCTAATCTTGCTATTTGGAATATAATTTCGTTCCTGTTCAACCGTGTTCTGATTTGGGGACTTGCCGAGTGAATTGGTGTCCAAGAATACTAAGCAATAGGAATAGCTGCGTCGTAATAAGAAAAATTATAACAGTGTATTGATAACGTTAAGATCGCTCGATTATCTAATTAAGCTTACGTCTGTGATTTTATAAATTGTGGATTCTGCATTTTTCCACTGAACATTCTCACATTGTCTTCCATTTCTACTATTTTTAACATCGCTCGACTTTAAGTGGTAAAATACAGTAACTTAGTTGGAAAATGTTTTTTCATTTGAGGTGAATTGGGAGTGATTGTATGGCAGTTACAGCGGAAAGATAATAAAGTTTGTCGTAGTGAAGAACCTCTACTACGTCATTCCTATCCACAAATATCTTCATGCGGTCGAAGAACCGATGGAACCAATTATTTCGCATATATAGCCGGTGAGGAATCGTGCACTACAGCTAGTCATTTTACGTGTTATGTATTTGAATCAACGAATAAAGAAGAAGCTAGAAGAATTATATCCGGTTTATCAATGGGCTTTGATAGAACACATTGGACTTTATAATTATTACAGACATAATGAAAGAGCATTTTTAAATAATGGGTATATTTTATAGCGAAAATTCATTCAACACTTGTGATCATTTTCCTTATAAACATTCAAAACAGTATGATATAATTTTCATATTCTGGTTTAATTGATTTCATTTTGGGTGATTTGTTTCATTCCTGTTAATTATGTGATACATTTTTGTGTTTTTGTTTGGTTTGTTTCTTCTCTCTCGAAAATTTACTTCATTTAATTTTATTTTATATTCAAGTAAATATTAATGAAAATATTAGGAGAATATTAAGCGATATCTTTCACTTTTTTTCCATTCTCTTACTTATTTTCCATGTATTTTCGAAATAAACTGCAAATGCTCATTCGATTTATACTTATACGTTTTTATTTGTCTCTTTGTTTATAGTTAATTATCTTTTGCTATTTATGCCTCCCTTTACGTGCGATTTTGTTTCTTAAATAAATCACCACTGACTCTATTGATTTTATGACGTGGAACATTTATTGTTTATTGCATTGTCAAGTTATCTGTGCATTTTGTAATATACATTTTTTTGAGTTATATATATGTGCACCCATGGTGGTAGTGTTGTTGTGTTTTCATGTCTGTTTGTTGTCCTTGAAATCACCTTTGACCTGAATATTCAACTTACTTTCTTTATGGGGAAGTTCAGTAGTCACCTAATACGTAGATCCTTATCTAAACTTTATTTGAAACAAAATTCAAGTTTTTGTTTTAATATAATTGGAAGTGCTTAAGTAGATATTGATTTTCAGTATGGTAACCGTGGTGGTTGTTGAATCTTATTGAGCACATGAAGTACTAGAAGTTAGACAACCATATTAAAAGTGAAAGCACTGGACAACTGTCTCGTTCTAGCATGGGACTCTCCAGCAGTACGCATCCACGACTTCACTACCCGGGATTAGACCCACGGTCTTCGGTCTCACAATTGAACGCTCAACATCTAGATTACTGAGTCTTCACCTGATGGTGTACAAGTTTAGCTTCAGTCAATCCTCAATACTGTCCGATCATCTCCCATTATCTTCAGTGGATATATTCTTCACAACACCTGACACGATGTAGCTCCAATGTTCACAGTTTTTGACTGGCTAAAGCTAAACTTGTACACCGTCAGGTGAAGACTCAGTAATCTAGATGTTGAAATGTTCAATTGTGAGACCGAAGACCGCGGGTTTGGTCCCTAGTGGTGGTGTCGTGGATGGATATTATTGAGATATTGACTTATCGAGTGAATCGGTGTTATTATCTAAGAATTGTATTCGATTTCATTAATCGTTGAAATAATAACTATTTTAGGCCTACTTGCTTTTGTTTGTTCACGTATAATATCACATATGAATGCACACTTATTGAGAGAACAATTAGATATTTTTGAAATAGGTTTAATTATTTCCAATAAGTAAATTTGATATACGGGTAGAATGACTTAATCATCTACCTACAGAATTGCATCTGCATTATAATTGATCATTTTCATTGTAATCAGTATACTTTAAATAATATGTAACGTCTTTGACCTAAACTTATTTTTAAGGTTATTATATTTTTTCTACCCTTGTGTTTGTCAATGTTGTAGTATACCAATTCCGTTGTATGACAAATTTCAGTTAAAATTCGTGTTCTTTCGTATTACTTTAATTTGTTATATATCTTCGGTAATTGCAAATAAAGGTCTCTTAGACTGAATCAGAGTAAATTTATTTTTTATAGGTCGAATCTATGAATAACAAACTAATTTTTACACATGTGACAGTAAATGTATGGTAGAATTGAACGCACTTTACTACTTGGAATTCACTAGTGTCGAAACATGGCAAAGAACGTTCTCGATTAAATCATGAACGTTCAAGAACCTACTTGATACTTCTCAGGAATTTTGAATCTGTTGATCAAATCTAGTCGTCTACATTTCTCCGTAGAGTATTCTAAAAATTACTAGCTTCACAAACCAGGACTGTTGTGCCTGGTTCTATACAAGTTTTATGCTTTCAGGAATTTATACTTAATTTGTTATATTTCAAAAATAGGGATTATTTCCGAAGGACGTCTGTTCCCATTTTGTTTTGATGAGTCCTTGTGCGATTTCCCCATTCATAATTAGTATGGTTAAATATATCGTTTATATAATGTTGATTGTATTTTAGGAAGTTGAACTATCATTCATGTTATTATTTTGGCTTACCTGTAGAACTTGCATCTTCCATTTTCATCGGTTTCTAATTTGAAAAATTTACAGGTAAAGTAATTCATATAGAGAGATGATTCAGAATGAGTTTGTTTCACTAATGACAAGGAGTTATGGATTTCATAATTAGAAGTTTCTGCATATTCAATTATGTGACTGGATGTAAAGGATAGTTTATTACGTCTTTTGGAGAAAAAGATTAAATTAAGTTTGAGTCTTCTCTTCCATAAAGGGTCGAGACCATGTTTATTACATCTAGAATTATAATTCAAGGTACAATCAATTCTAAGAATCCGAAGTGTAAATCGTTTCTGTACTGATTCCAACCTTAATTTATCATTTATGTACAAACTACTAAGAATAAACGTGCAGTATTCTAGGAGTAGTCGAATACATCAAAATACATGACTTGTTGTTATAAAGGTTTCGAGTTATGCAACCTATAAGACATTGAGATTTGGAGGTCTGTTTCAATACTTGTTCTGTAAACGACAAATCGTAGGAGTATTCAGGTTTTCCCTGTTTTCTCCATGTCTAGTTAATACGATAAACTTTTCGAGTATAAACTTTGTGTACACAAAATGTTAGAATTAGCAAAACATAAACAACACTGTCTTCATAGAATATCATTTTTAAATAACAAGATTTATTGCCTTCAGTGTAAAAAATAGATTTTATTCATTTTACTAAATCGTCTGAATGTCTCACAGCATTTATACAACAACAACAAGAACTGCTCACTACTACCTGTTCCAAAACAAGAACAGTACAGTTTTTCAATATTAATATAAAAACAACATACTTGTTTAAACTTATTTTATACTGTAACAGTTCGATAATTTTAGATTTGTTCATTTCTTTTATTCAGTTGATAATGTATTACTGATTGTCAGAAAGTAAATAAATGTGCTCATATCATTTATAATTATTTAATCATTAGTTCAGACACTAAATTTAATAAAAATAATGTACATATATATCAATATTAGTCTGCCATGGGTAATGTTGAGTTCTTTTCTTGTGCGAATTAAGTAACATGATATCACTGATATACAGTTAAATGCTTATACTACTTAGTTTTAAATAAATGCTTTTATAGCTTTGTATGAGAATCAACTTAGAATGTAGTCAAGCATTTAAACTGGAGTTATTAATTGATATCAGTTACGTGTTAATTTTGTACCAGTTGTATATATTCCTCCAATAAAAAGTACATTTATCGGTGCACTTTCTGAGTAAATAAAGTGAATAACATTCTATATCATTAGTTACTATGTGTAAATTAATCTTGGTTATCGTAACATGATTTTAAAGCTTTCTAAAATAAGATTCGAGTGTTTATGTTAACAAATATAGTCTTCCTATGTCTAGTTAATATTAACAGTATAAATGCTTGAGTGTATATCCAGCTTCACTTATAGGTCACAGTTCATCGTGTATTCAAACGAGTATACGATACAGTGTGAATGGATGTTTCGTAATTTGATGAACCAATAACTAGTGACATTTAGAAATGATATACAAGAAGAAAAAAGTGTTTACAAAATTCAAAATAAGTTGAGTTAAAAAAGTTACTGAAGCAAAACGAACACTAATCCTTCCAATAATAAATGATGCATAGATGAAAACCTGAAATTTGGCCACACGATCTAATTATGTTTATAAATTGAAGAAATGGTAGATTTCCAGGGAAACTTAAATAACATTTTCTCACATCTAGTCTCATTTTTTTGTGGCGTCACAACAACAAATTAGTTAGTTACTTTAATCGAAAATGCTTACATAGTCATGTAATAGAAGTAATTTTTATCAAAAAAGCTCTCCATAATGACTCGAACTACATTGTTATTTGTAGGTCGATTTAAAAATATAATTAATATATTCCTCTGTTAGCTACGTAATAGTAAAAGTAAATTCAGGCTACTGGAAAATGCACAAAGAATGCATTTTATTTGATCAGTGCTGTTCATTTATAAGAGACAATATAAAGTAAATTTAGTGACAGTAAACGTCGTGTCATGCTGTGCTAATTGCTATAAAAATGTTTCCCATATTAAATTCACATGCGAAAAAAATGTTCCACACGAAAATGTAGTTACTGAAATATGATTTAAGTAGTGCTGTGATTTTACATTATTGGAAGGATACATTTTATGTAGTGTAAATTAATTTACTGCAAACAAAAGAAAATTTACCCAATAACTTTGTTCTAAATTATCAAGAGGAAGGGAATCCCCATTATCACTTAAACACAAAAATATGCTCTCAATTATGTAAAGTCAAATGTTAGGTGACATGAAGTATCTACTATACTCCAAAACTTCGTTTTTCTGGCAATAAGTTTTAATAAACAAACAAAATAAATGGAATTCACCACACGAAAGAAACCTTAATCTAGCAAGCTATTATATCTGCAAATCATATAAAAGTCGACAATGCTCCCTTATATGAACGTTTGGGATTTGATTTAAACTTGAGATCGGGTGATTGAGAAATAATTCCCTAGATCTTATGAAATTGTTCCTTTCAGATTGGTTTAAATCATTCAAGTTCGTTGTTTTAATAAGATAAACGTTCAAAAGAGACTCAGGATTATTTGATAACCACATTTGTTTTCACTAATTTTTCTCAACGATTTGTAATAAAAGCACATAAAACACTTAAGTCAACATCTTATTAAAAATATCGGACATTTCGATTAGTCAACAACCTCGCACTTCCTCCCAGAAACTAAATGAATCACAACGTAAACCGTTGAATTTCTTCAAAATGTTTATTAAATGTGTGTAAAGGTATAAAGGGAAAAAAGTAGAATCTTATTTATTAACGCGAAAAAAATTGTGCAATCACTTATGAAAATATGTAATGTATGTAAATGTGCACGTATGTATTCGTATGTGCATCTTTGTGTGTATGTGTTTAAAAGAAAACATGTTTTTCCGTTAAATAAATTTCTGATTTCGTAAAACCAAAAAGAATACGAAGCTAACCAAACCACAGTGACCAAGATGCAAAAAAAGAAACAGCGAAAAAACACTGAAATCTATGAAAACAAAATCAATAAGGTATTCACTTGTAATTCAAATTATAAGTCATCGTTTGATAAAGATGATCCAAAGGAATGAATAAAATAAAGAAGCGATTCATTGTCTTGTCTCTCCTGTTAACTACAAGTCAACTAAAGGATTAATCAGTTAAATGAAATTTGAGACAAAAGATATCTAAAATTATATAAAAAAAAGTTGATACTTGAAGAGAAAAAAATGCATATCACTCTATCATCAACTTTGTATGCTTACAAACGTTTGCTTTAGATATGATCAGCTTAGAAACAACAGACAATAATATCAATACATAATCTGTTGTAAATATGATGATAAACAATGAACATGATTAACTAATAAGTGGATTATAGGATTTGTTGATTACAAAGATATGTAATGAAATTCAAGGTATCAATAGTTTATAAGAAAAAAATGTAAATCAATATCACATAGTAGATTATACAGAATCGAAACACAATTAAGTTAATTAAATTCAATGGATTGTCTAAGAATGCACTATTTTTATCACCGAAATTGTGGTAAAAGGAAAAAAAATTATATATATATATATATATATATATATATATATTTATGTAAAAAAAAGCTGAAAAATATTTTGTTAACTGGAACAATAGGATAGAAGAACAAATCTATTAAAATGATTGGACAGGAATGAGATATTCATTTGCCAAATAAACGCAACATTATTTGAATATAAATACTGAATATATATATGATAAGTTGGAAACAGACAAAGAAACCATTTGTCTTCTGAACAAATAATTAAAACTAAAGATTACCAATAATAATATACAGTATTAACAAGTAGTTATAGACAATTGAATATTTTAAGTGAGAGTAGGTATCAATGGTGGGATTTTAAAATGTTAATGTATAGAAAAATTCACATTTGATTCTTTGAATTATTTTTGTTTTCTACAAATAATTTATCAAGATTTGTTTGTTATAATAGTGGAATCCTTGAGCAAATTTTCAGCATGGTTGCCTATAATAGGTGGATGAAAACAAAAGAAAAAAAATTTAATTGAATTCTTTCGGAAATCTATAGAGAATAATTTTAGGCTGGAATATATCATTGATAATTGTTATGTTTGAAGCGATTACGAGTTCACCTAATCTGCGAACGGAACTAAGACTCTGTGACCAAAGACCAATAAGCTAGATATTCTGATACGTCCCAGACCCGCTAACCAGAGAGGAAACTTGAAGTTCGAACGGGGAAATATATTCCACAAGCAGCCAGAAACACGAGCGATCCCGACTAGTCTAGTCGGACATACACTCATTTATATATTGGTTTGTACACCCATTTTTGATTATTAATCAGAATAAATAAAATGAATAATATTTCATACAAGAATATCATATTTCATTTGTTGAGATCATGAGGCAATTGAAGCTAGACCATCATGGAAAACCTGGAAGCACTGGATGGCCGTTTCGTCCTACTGTGGGACTCCTCAGCAGTGCACATCCACGATCCCGCCTCGGGGATTCGAGCCTAGGACCTACTGGTCTCGCGCGCGAGCACTTAACCACCAGACCACTGAGCCGGTATCCAACGGTGTTAATGTCTAACTTCAACTAATTCACGAAATCGAGCGACACATCCACCATTGTCATCAGTGAGTTACTATCTCACAACTGACCCGGTTGAACTCCACTGGTCACTGCTTCTCACTAGAACTCCAGGATATACATCTTGAGGCCAGTCACTAGTGAGCATATGTTGATTATTATCAGAAGAATATTATATGTTATACAGAATAAAATGTCATGGGGGAAGACGAAACAAATACTTTACTGAATGATCATCAAATTAAATTAAACGGAATTAATGTTGAATTAAAATCATAATGAATAAATCAATCAAATTTTGACCTTTCATCCTGTCATAACAGTAATTCCTTTAAAATATACGTTTGCTTTTATGTGACCATGTTTGATGGAGATCAGTAAGGAAAGGTAAGTACATATATGTACTCTACAATAAAGGTGTACACCGACGGATATGTGCTAAAAGGGACACATCAACGGCTAGCATTAAAATGGTACATTTTATTTGTTCATATAATAATTTTGTTTACGCTGACTCGTTGCTAGACGAGAAGTGAGAAATTTTAAATAAATATTATAAATTTGACTTCACTTGTGAGACATTCAAGAAATTGTAGTATAAAGATATCGAAATGATGTTTTTTTTATGTAGATTGAACTGTTCGTTAATTTAAATAAGTTATTGGAAAAAGAAGTCTTCGGATTAAACATACAAACAGAATAACAGTTTGATCACTGAGTAGCGACTAATATCATGTTTGTTTAATCCTTTAGTACTGATTTAATTCTGTCGACCCAGTTGCAATATGATCCCTAATCTAAGTAACTCGACATCGCATATGGTTCATACTCAACATATTACAGGAATTCATTAGTGGCTTGAATATATATCACAGTAGTGAAGCCTCAGACTGTGTAGCTGAGTGATCTACGATCAAATCATATTGGAAGCAACAATTTCTTTCAGATTGTAGATACTCCTTGCTGGCAACTAGTAGGAAATCTATATTCAAGGTTTTCTGTCGACTACCTCTAACAACTTACAGTACAAACAGCATGTTCTAAAGAAACAATTTTATTCAACATTGATTATAGATCAATACAAACGTATTAAAAGACAAAAAATACATATTACATGAGCTGAAATAATTATAATTAGTAACACTAATTTAGACAATAATTACAACAATATTTGTGATTAAAACTAAATCACATGTAGGGTATTAAAAGTAATGTTAATTAGCATATATATTTCGAATTAGATGAATGTTTGTGTGTGTAAGTATAGAGAAAAAAAGAGAGGAAGCAAGCTGGAGAAACATGTTAACAAGTAAACATAATTACATTGAACAAAGATGGATAGTGGCTAGTAGTGGAAGCTAGGTCTCGCGTTTCGTCCTGTTTGGGACTCGTCAGCTGGATGTACCTGTATCGCAGAGTTGATGTTCACTCCGGGACTCAAACCTAGTGCTGTTCGCTTCAAACTTCATCGCGTAATCCACTTAGCTACTGAGTCCTGATAGCCAACTACTTGTGCAATGGGATGAAGTTTAAATTCACTTGTTGTTTTACTTGTATCTTACCATTGTTATTTAGGTATTGTGGCGATTATTATATTTGGATTTCTACAATACGAGTTGATTCTGTTTATTTAAGCATTGAAAACTAGGAAGTTGTGGGCAACTATTTTATCCTGGTATGGAACTCAGTGATGGGCATCTTAGGCCCTATTAAGAATCGAACCCAAGACATTCAAGACTCATGGAAAGTGTTCAACCTCCGTACTGTTGAGTCGTCAACTAATTTTGGCTAATTCACGATAACGGGTAACCATTACTCATTAACATTGGTAATGTTTGCTTAATTATGGGGAGTTACGTACTAAGGTGAAAAAGGAGTTCAGTGTATTACGGTTTTTAACTAAGATCGGTCCTTGATGAAAACTATGGGAATGCAATATATATATATATATATATATATATATATATATATATATATATATATATATTCGTATTTCTTTTATCATAAGCTTTTATTTGACCTATTGGCTACCCTTATACGATCTACCATTCTCAACTTAATCCCAATCTATTGATTACAATCTCCCACACTCACAACCACTTTGGATTGATCTTTTAGAACTATTATTTTATATTTTATGGTGTAATGCAGTCTGGTCTGCTTGTATATAAATCACGTATTTCTGAAATATGCGATTTACCCATCGGAGATATTGCGTTTCGGACTGAATGGGCTGGGCTAAGCGAGATGTTGCTATATAGAGGACCAATAAGGACTCAGAATTGACTTTAGGCTGCTCGTTCTGGTTAATGCATCATTGGTTTGGTACAGGGACAAGGCTAAATGAGTCTGTGTTCTGATTAGCGATTTTGTCACGTGATATTCGACAGGTCATAGGACATAACAAACAGTCTAAATAAACCCAAGGTACCAATAAAACAATCATCCAAACGGTTGTTTATTTCAAGGTTAACCATATGAACATTGTAGAAGCAATAAATAGGAAATTATAATGAAAGTCGTGTGAAAAAAGATTACATATTAATCTCTTAAAACTGAGGTCACCATGATGAAACAAGGTTGATAATTTTTTTTGAATACATGAATTTAATTAAAATCTTTTAAAAACAATAGCTTCAGAAAAGTGCAATCTTTTGTACTTCCGGTTACTCTAATAGATTTTTGACGCGTTAATATAATTTCCACTGTCAAACAATTGACATAAAATATGTTTATAAAAAGTTTAAAAGAAATCAAATTAACTTGTTAATAATTTTGATGGAGTTTTGTTCTCTGAGCTGAATGGTTTGATCGTGGAGTATTCATCATTCTTCTGAACAACATCATCAGCACAAACTTCAGGTAGAAGTGAAGTGTTCGAATTTCTTGAGATATGACTCACAGCTTTTCCTGTAGACCTCGATGTTGATTGGTTCTTATTAACCTTAAATCCTTCATTGTTTACTTCTTTATTTTGGTTGTATCTCCCATTGGTTTAATTATTAATTAATATTAGAACTAGTAATGTTCTGTTAATATCAAATTAATCATTTTTAAGGTAACTCTGATTTATACACAAATCAGTCTTGTATACAAAACTTACGATGAAAGACCTTGAGAATAGTTTCACATACAAATTGAAATTGACCCTAAAGTCAAAAAAAAATATAAAGAAAGAAAATTATATAAGGTTATATGTATTGAGTTGATTTTAAAAGAAAAGTTCATTGAATCAATCGAAGTGATGTTGTTCAAATTTAATTTGTTTAAAATGATCTGTATAGTTTTCTGTAAAATTGATAAATTAAGTTGATATGAATTTTTAATTATGTAATATTGTTAAACTGTAAACATTTAGGTCAGAAATACTTGTGGTGTATATTTCAAAAGTAATTTTTATCATGAATTGACATCAATAGATAGAGAGGATAAAATGAAATCAGTTCGTATGGAATAATTGTTTGGTTCTAATCTGAGCAGTTAACAACATCAAAACAAGATCAAGTTAAGACATTTAATGTGTTTATATTTAGACTAGTAAGCTGGAGTTAAAACTATCATTTAAACCGTTGACCAATGTCTATAAATTTTTACACTGACATAAATTGATAAACAAAGTTGACTTATAAAATTCTGAACAAGTATTTAAACAACTATCTTTTCAAGTTATATTCAGTTATGTTTTGTAATTTGACGATTTTTAACCTATTACTAATAGGAGATTTTATCGAAGGATGCATGGTATCAAACTTGAAAATATGAGTTGATGGTTATTTACTATTGAAACAGGTTATTATATTCCCTAATCTGATCAGATTTTAAAACTATTGTTAGAGTCTTGTAATGAAAGTTTTTGGCTTCCAGTGGAAAATAAATACACAATTGTTTGTTATTTAAAACAGGTAGTATTTTAATTTCAACACTTATACTGAATTTATGAAACAGATACATAAAAGAAAATTGATCGAGCATAGGTTATAATAGAGAAACATATTTATTTACATTAATTAAACATAACTATGTTCGAGAGATTTAAAAAATTTTATGATTTTTAGTTCACTTTCACAAACTTAACGAAATTCTAAGAGTATAAAGCTTCAAAAGTGTTTATTATTATAATTATAATTAATGGCTTTATTCAATATTGTATTCCGGTGCAATATAGAATTCTCAGCACAAAATATTTCAACAAGTTTTCTTTTCTTATTTCTTGCTCGATCCTGATGATAAATATTAAGTGATCGCCAGTTAGGTGTTAGCGGTTCAGGAGTCAACATCTGAATAATCTTTATTATTTTCATTGTATATTGACAACCACCATGATGTCTCTGATGATCGTACTTTTTTGTAAGTTATGCAGAGAAATTTCGTAAATAATTTATAATAGCGCCTGAATAGGTTATGCGATGAATATAAATAATGATGTGTTTAAACAAACAAACAAAAACAGGTAACTTGTTGGAATATCTTAATGGTAGGAATAGGTAGCCCAGAAATTAAAACAGGCAGTCAATATTTTAACTAATTAGTTTCATAAATTAAGTGGTTTGCTTTAAGCGGTTATCAGGTAGTTAATCAAATTTTATAGGTCAATCACTTTTCTAACTGAGAAAAATATTTTAATTCAATTTATAATAATAACACTAAAATGATACATTTGCTTACAGTGGTTTGAATAAGCATAGCTCTGTGTTCGCGCATTCGTTGAACTAACTCTAAAGGTTTAACTGGATAATTACATTCCATTAAATTAATTGATGTTTCAATAGCAATTAGTACACCAGTTCGACCAATACCAGCAGAACAATGCACAACTATTGGTGCATGATTTTTGCCACGAATTCGTTGAACTTGTTCTACAAATGATATGAGTTGATCAGTATCATTTGGTACACCATGATCTGGCCAACTGATATATTGAAGTTGTGAAATACGACGTGTTTCTGTTTGTTTCCTTAACACTGATTGCAAAGAGGCACGATGTGAAGGAATTTGAGTAATATCGAATTCCCGATAAGCAATATCAGTAATAATCTAATTTGAAGTGAATAGCAAAAAATATATGTATGAGTACAGATCGCAACATGAAGCGCTTGGATAAAATTAGATTGTAAGATAAATGATAAATAAAACTCCCTGTTAAAGTAGAATTTTCATAGTTTTTGAATCACAAACTGATCTTAGCTAGACCACCATTGAAAACCAAGAAGCACTAGGCAACTGTCTCGTTCACAACACGGCTCCAGCAAACCGAACCCATAATCTTCGGTTGATGTTCACAGGGGTTCAGACCCTTCAGAAAAGCCAGTGGTTATCTGGATTCGGTAACTAAATGGATAACGCGTTGAATGACTAAAGTGAAAGGTACTGGATTCAAGTCCCGGTGCAAATATCAATGCAGTGACGCAGGCACATCCGGCAAACGAGTCCTAAATAGAAAGAAATACTCGTCTTATATTCTAGTGTTGGTCACAATCTATTCCTTTCATTAAGTCAGAATGTAATAGTGTTTTATAGTTTTAATAGCTTTTAATTAAAAATGGTGTTCAATAAGATTGGTATCATCAGTACTTACAGATAAAATCATTTTGATTCTATATGTTGGTCATGGGTACACAATGTTCATAAGTTACAAACTGGGTTAAAATAACCGCCTAATACTTTTTGGTTTCTAAATATTTTTCATCCGATACCATTTTGTGATGAAAATTAACTTCGAATCATGTGTCTTAAAAATTACGGAATGACTACTAGCATTCTGAAACAATTTCTGATCAACTACATTTGAACAAAAACGTTTTTGGCGTTAGGGAATTTAGTTATCAACTTTACAAGCAATACATTTTATCAGATATAATACACGTAAGTAATTTTCTATTCACATGAATGCTACGAATAAGAAAATGTGTTTAACCTTTATGTAATATCCATGTTTCTTAACTACTTTATATTAATCAAATTGATTCGTAGAACGTTCAAAATCAAATAACTAGTCTTCTGTAAAACTGGAATTCTTACACCGACTTATAACTTAGTTGTGACAAGTGTTGTACTGTCTGGTTTTTGGTAATCATGGAACCCTATCTAACAAAAATGAAGGTATTTCTCGATGATAAGTATCGATTAGTTCAAAGTCGAAATTTAGGGTTTCATGTCAATAGCCGATAGCCATCCAATATAGAACGAAGTATACTGTATCATTTAGATTAATGAATTCATTGTGACTTGATCGATAAATTTTGGTTAGGATATTAGTTGCTGGCTAGTGATCAATCAGTGTATCCAGATCTTTAGAATTAATTTAAATTTGATAATTATGCATATATTTTCTTACTTTATTTCGGGAGGTTAAATTCCTATTTGTCGAACAAGTCAGTTCTCAGCTCATACACAATATCAAATGATTGAAAAAATACCGTTTAGGGTTCGATACAATTTGATTCTAAAGAAGAATATTCTATGAATGATGGGTGATGACTTTAAAATCCGAAAAAATCAAAAAGATTACCTCCTCTCGTACAGTTTTCAATTGTAGATCTGTTGAACTACGGGACTGTGAAATCCTGGGACTTGAAGAAACAGAAAAGTTTACTGTATGATTAAGATCTGGCCAATACTGATGACACTTTGCCTGTGAAATTGTAAGAAGAAAAAGCTTCACAAATATGCAGAGTGGAAATATACAAAATATGATGAATGTGATCCATTTGTCAAGTCGATAGAATATCAATCAGAATGTGGAAATCAAGAGATGTATTCATACTAAAAGTTAAGGAAACATATGATAACGCAAAATACCTGGACTAATGCTGCGAAATGTATAACTTTACAAAACTTTAGTATGTACTTTTGTGATATGTATCTTTGAGAAGTGACTTCTTCAGGCTAAGATCGGTCAGTAGGTTTAGCCAGGTACAACACAATACAGAATGCAGAAACTTCTCATGATACGATCATAACTGCACAACAAATGGAAGACTGAGTAGTAGGTACGAAATAAAGTAACAACAACTTAAGAAAGATATAATGCATAACAACAGTTCATGGATCATGGAATAGCTTACAAATAGAAGATAAAAATGCAATACTTTAAGTAATTGGTAAGAAACTACAAAAAAGAACTATAACTTTATGTAGGACCAGTTTTAAAGTTCAACTTTACTTAGTATTTATTCTAATATAGCTTTACCTGAAAATGACCAGTTTTTATAAGTGTAGATGACCAAAAACTTTAAGTAACTATAATTTCGGATAAAGAAAATTTTATAATTTATGAGTAACCTTCTATGTTCATATTTTAAAATGACTGATATGAACCGCACAAAAATTGAATAACTGTATAGTCGATATCATAACCTTAATGAATGGTAAATGCTTGTTCTTTGTTTTCTGTCATAGTCTTTCTCTCTCTCTCTCTTTCTCATTCACCCAATCAAACACACACACACAATATGTATATATAATAGAAAATTTAGTAAAACAATATTCAAATAATGAATGAGATAAAAATACATTTTATTATTGATTTAGAATAATTTATGTTACTTGTAATTTTCATTAGAAAATTTTTTGATTATAACTACTAGAGAATTAATTTTATTTATCAAAATGTAATATAATTCTAACGATTTTGTATAAAAGGTAGATACAATATAGAAAATGAAAAAATAAATTCTATGTTTTTAGAATTAAATATACTGGTATCAGAGGGAAATTTATTGTTAAAAATTATATAATATTTAACTTTACCCTGTGATAGCCATTTTCTTTATATTAGTCAAGATTTAAATAGAGAAACTTTATTTGACTTTAATCGCATAAAAAGGAAAAAAACAATGATGGAGTTTTGAATACGTTTTTCTAAACTAAGTAAAATGATGCATCTCAATACTACAGAAGGTCAGGAGCGATTGAGATAGCTTAGTGATAACGAGCAGCTATGAAGCTGGATGATACGGAATTGAATCCACCAGGGAGCATCGATCGGCCCCCTCAAGATTACAAGTGACGAATGCCAAGTAGCACGAAATCTATGTCAACGGTTTCCTGTCGACTACGTTCAATTATTACAATATATTAAAACATAGTGCGGGAGATGTCGAGTCATCTAGAATAGTAGAGACTACTCTGCAACTTGATAGATGGAATTCGATCAGTGCTAAGAGGGACTTAGGTATAAGTGACATTGGCCACTAACTCATTAGTTAGTCGGTTGTAAACAATAACACGACTGAACTCTAGGTCTTATAAAATTTGCTACCTTTTCTATTATATATCTTTTTAATTTGGAAGCAAGGAAGATAAATAAAATACTGTCGTAATTTGCCAGTTTACAATCAATAAACCGTTTTGATGGTATCAATCCGATGTCTACTGGATTCTGATATGCATCAATTAGTATATTAAAATGTCTCATACGTTTTGCTCTGATACAAATGTACCATTTTCAATATATGATTATGAATACAGTGATCTTGAGTGCTGTTAGAGGTATGAGGGCGGTTATCACTTCCCGGTTACCCACATTATGGAAAGGTTCTTCTGGAGGTACCTAAAAAGGATATTGGGTTAGGGGTGGTCTTAGTGACATGAGAGCGTAACCATAGTGCCCAAGAGACAACTGCCTGAGGTCGGTCACACACAACCTTTTTGTGAGTAATTTTCGTGTTAGCTCCGTACTTGTTGAGACCTTACCGCCGGAGACGGATATCCGTGGGATAAGGCGAGGTGCGTATTTCTAGGGTCGACCTTTTCTAACCCCACCCTTCCTTTGTGGGAAGGCAGCATCACTGTTTTGCTGGTTGTCTGGAGGAAACACCTTACTGCCGTCACACCTCTGTACAGTCAGCAGTACGACTTTGCCCTTGGACATTGGATTTACTGCTTTTAGTCCTACCGCTCTTCAACCGACCTGTCTGGCATGGTAGGACCTTGAGGAACGACTGTTCCAGCCAGTATAGCTCCATTAGTTCATCATGATATTATTATTATTGTATACTATAGTCTATATTAGTTGTGACATCGGCATACTTATGAAGTTACGGAAGTAAAAATATACGACCTATAATTATGATTACTTGAAAAATCTTAATCGATCTATTTGAAACCCTGTATATTCCAAAATAACTGACGTAAATTCGTTCGAAAAAAAGAAAATTAAACTAATCATATTAGAATAGTGAAAATGAAATTGAATTTTGTTTTTTAAAAAAAACTTAATTCATTTTGTTTTCCCAAAACTGATAAATACTAGTTTGAAAACTATGAGAAGAAATTTATGAAGTAAATTTTGTTAAAATAAAAAAAACCACTTGTTGTCTTAAATATTGACAAAATTAACGAAAAAATTTCTTAAAAAAACTGTTACTATCGATACTCGTCAAAATGTAACATAAGAAGTTATATTTTCTTCTTTTCAACCTAATTGTGGAAACGATAGACATGGGACAGCCATTTTTCTCTTGTCATAGACATTATAGCAATTCAATTTATTAGAAAAAAACATCCAAGAAGTTAGCAATTATAAAAAATTTAATCAATTATACTTTCCAAAAGAAATTTATACTATTTTAAAGATGGTTTCATATCGAGGTGACATGTTAGAGTTGAGAAAAATATCAATAATGGCATATCATATCAAGATTGAACATACAGAACAATGGATTACAATTCGAGGAGTAAAAAGGTAATATGGTTGCGGCTAGATCTTAAGGATCCTTACTTAGAAGTCCAGAACTAGAATCAATGGTTATTAGATAAAGAAAACTATCGCTGAAGTCACTTAATTGAGTTTGAATTACTTATTCGACTTCATCGAGGATTGAGACTAGAATCTTTGGATTTGTTTATCAGTATGGTACCATTAGAATTAATAATTTTGAGTTCTTTAGTTATCCGTACTTATTTTCCTTTTATATTTATGGTACAGTGCATCTATCCTTCAATATCAATGAAGAGTATCTGTTATCACTTATGGCTTGATTCGTGTAACTAACATCAATTTGAATGTTATAAATCAGTTTTTAAAGTTGGTTGATTATGGGTTTGAAGTTGTTGTCAGCGACGTAAGTAGATGTTTAAACTAAACTCACTAATTTGAAAATAACCAACCTAATGAAGAATTCTCTGGGGGCAACTAGCTCATTTTGCTAAAAGAATACAGTGTAGTTTGAAACAGAAGACCGAAATTGGTGTAGCATATTAGTTTGATAGTACTGTTAAGTACGTTTTATAATTGTGAAATAAATTACAAATTGTCATTTAATCAATATTAAATCAGTTTGCTGTTATAAACCGACTGGTTGGAATATCAAACATGTCTTCAGTTTTACTCTTTAAAGAGTCAAGGAACAGGAATGATTCAGAAGTTGTTATAAGCTGTTATATGCGTTTACATATAGGTATATCACCTTCAGAAAGTTGGTAAATGATTCAACTGATTAAAATAAAAAACTGCTTAAATTTCTCAGTTTTTTCCTCTGAATATATTTTAAGTTGATAAACAATGATTACAGGATGTGAATAATTGAACCTAGTTTTTAATTTATACACAAGGTATACAGCACTATAGAATAGAAAAAGTTATGTGAAGCGATTTCTTTTCAATCATAATGAATAATTGGTAAAAAGCTATCCTCGAAAAATGTGAGAGTTCACAATTGGTAATGAATGAAACTTACTCGACCACGTTCACTTATAGCTGTCAACATAACGATTAAACAAACTTGTTGTTCCCAGCACATTTGCCAAAAATCACCATAAGTATTTGGTAATGGGCCTTGAGCTGCGATATAACGAAGATTTACTCCACATTTTGGGAATTCCATCTGTAATATAAGAAATAACTGAAAATAACTCTAGGGAATTCTTGCAACAATCTAATGTTTTTAGTTTCATACCTAAAATGATTTGTTCAGATTAAAAATTTGCTATCACTTTAATTGATTGTCTAGTATGATCGATCTATAACTGCATATAAGTCTTGAATTATTATGTAGAAAAATGTTTAATAAATATGACAGTCATCCGCCTCAAAAGCTGATATTATTCAATTAACCATTGAAGGGTAAAATCCATATGTTGTTTGTGATCCTGAACTTCTCTAAACCTAGTCTTTTGGTTGTGTATTTGTATGATAGGGTCACACAAAATTCCAGCTCAACAAAAATAATCTATTGAAGAATTTTAGTAGTCGGTGAAATACATACCCAGTTGTCTTTAATTTGTGGTGGTTATTTTCGTATTAATATTACTTATGATGTAATAGTGGGTATTAGAAGTAACATTTTTGACACCTTTGAAACACAAATATGATCGGTTATAATTTTTGATTGAATGTTTTGAATATTATAAATATTATTTCACAAAACTTAGAATCCCAAAAGCCACAGCAAAGTTCAAGGTCGTTCTAGGCTTTATAATTTGTACGTGATAACTCTATTAAAGGTAATCAAAAGACTTCATATGCTTAAAATTCTTATATATTATGAAACAGACAAACAATATGTTTATTCAAAAATTGTCTTTCGCACAAATTAACATCAACAAGAATACTTTAAGGATAAATAAGCATTCATCACCTGTCTCGTTCTAGTTTGGGACAGCTTAACAGTGCACAACCATCGAGGAAAAAGAAGTTTAAATCGTAGTTTTTTTCGGTTTATAAAATCAAGTACAACAAGATGCGTTTGATGGGTTAGAATCCAATGATTTACATTTTCCGACTTTGGTCAATATATCACACACCACGATTTCCGTCTTATGTTATTAGTAAGTTATTCTTACTCACTGTTAACTTAATCGATCTCAAACGTGATTTTAAAAAAGTAATCTAAATGTTAGTTTACTGCTTCATTCATTCGATAATAGTGATTGAAGTAAAGTTGTCCTAAGATTTCTCAGTTATTAAAAATACAATAACGCTTAAATAAATTCGGAAGTATAACTAAGACAAAAAGTTTGGGTTTATTTGCGTACTGTAAAAAAAAGATTAAGATGCTTTACAATCGGGAAACCAACCTATACATTTTTCATGAAAATGATGAATATTTAAAAAAATGTATGATTTATTTATTACACAGAAGTTAAACTGACGAATTATGTTTCACAAGTTAATATAAAATTCAAGTAGAGTGGATCTAAATACCATCATGTCTTTTTATTTTTTCTAGAAAAATTGAGAAAAAGTCCCAACATTTATCGGTATTTCTTGTTATAGGGACCACACAATTTAGGTTATATGAAACGGATAAACTTAAGGTTGATTGAGTTAAAGAATTTTTTGTACTCTTTATACAAGATTATTGTAACCGGAATCAGTTATCAACTGAACAAGTAATGATAAACAGCTATGTGTGACAGTAGTTTATTATTTTCTATGTATAACTAAAAATTATTTAAAGCTAAACTATTGTATTTTTCAGGATGAGATAGAAACATTTAGGTACTTTAGTATGCTTTAGTTGATCAAGCGAAATAATGGAGTTTTAAAACAGGAAGACATAAAAAGATAAACTTAATAAAAGAATCTTTTTCAACAAGTTCATTTGGAAGCATATATATATATATATATATATATATATATATATATATATATATATATAGACTGTATTTCCTATGGTTTAACTGTACAGACAAACATTTCGACAAATATTAAGAATCAGAAACCACCCTGTAGCTATTTTATTCTAGTATTGAACTCTTTACTGGTGCGCATTACAAGGGGGTCGAGCCCGTGCTCTTCAGGATTCGTGGTAGAAATTTAACATTCAAATCAACAAGTTTATGTTCAGGAGTTTACACTGCTAAGTTCAAGAGACAATGATCAGTTGTGATTAGTGATATTTGTCACACACCGGATATGAATGAACTCCTAATTTTCATGATTGTCTAACAGAGACATAAAATTACCCTGTACAACACAATATACCAAAAAGACTGCGTTTGTGAGAATGTTGAAAGTGCATAATCGTTTGAGTAAGTAGAGTATGTGCCTAATTAACCGAAAATTGAAAAGGACGTGCATTATGAATGATAGCCACAAGCTCTGAATGGTAGCATCGTTTATATTGAAAAAAAAGGCAAGAGAACCAAACAATGTTTGTTGGTGTGAGAGGGAAATATGTTAAAACTAGGATCATGATAGAGGGAAGGATCAATTACTCTATTTATCTACCTCAAATTTTTTCATGGGTGTTTAAGTGTTAACCTTTCGGAATTCTTACTCGGTGTTTGCAAATAATGTCAAAGTATGCGCTTAAAGATTAGTAACCTGAATTAACTACATGTTACGGAATGGATGACACCATTATGATACATTTTCTCTTGCTAAACCATCCAAGGCGATGTTCCGAGATGAAATAAAAAAGTGACCACAGCAAAACAAAAAAACAAGTAACAAATTATTTGTATGTTTTACTGAGATAACGATATTTAGATTTTGTTGATGAATTTAAATTATACCATAACTATATTGAAGTAAGTTGAAATAAATAATATAAACCACACTTGACATTCAGTGAAACATTGACTACATTAGTTACACATCAAGTTACTTTCACCCAAAAATCCTTATTACTAAACATTTTCACTTACTTTCAATGAATAAATTGTTTTAAGTGGAATATAGATTATCAATGAAGCGATAAAGAGATATCATTTTCATCAGAGAGGGGTATTGTGACTATTATAGTATTTTAATAGATGAATTCATGAGTAATAATTATAACAACAATCTACAATTCTTTAAAAAAGAAGACCAAACATGTTTCTTGTTTTAAGCATTAGAAATGAGAAAAAAGTTTATAAAACTTTCTATATCATCTAATATTTACCCTGTTGTTCAACATACTAATGCAAAATGTATTGTAGGCAAGATTGAAAACTGACTTGCAAAAAATTTTTTATTGAGTTTGTAATTATACAAACATGAAAAATTAAATTTCATTTAAGTATCAGTATTAACAACAGATTACACGCCTATATTAGAGCAATGGACTGGGAGAGAGGAACAAAAACGGGGAAAGATTTGTAAATCTGTGTGCATTCAACAAATTGGTCATAGGCGGCACAATATTTTCACACAAACGTATACACAAAGCTACATGGATCTCACCGGACCACACCACAGAGAACCAGATAGATCATATTTGCATCAATAAAAAGTTCCGAAGGACAATGAAAGATGTGAGAACCAAGAGAGGAGCGGATATAGCTTCAGATCACCACCTGGTTGTGGCCAAATTGAAACTGAAGCTAAAGAAGAACTGGACAACTGGACAAACAGCACCACAAAGGTTCAATACAGCCTTCCTTCAAGATACTGACAAACTCAATGAATTCAAGATAGCTCTCAACAACAGGTTCCAAGCCCTACAGGATCTGCTGAAGGAAGAAGAAACTACTATGGAGGATAGCTGGAAAGGTATCAAAGAAACATTAACTTCAATGTGTCAAGAGGTTCTGGGCCTCAAGAAGCATCATCACAAGGAATGGATCTCTACAGAAACACTGGACAGGATCAAGGAAAGGAAGAACAAGAAGACAGAAATTAAAAACAGTCGAACACGAGCAGAGAAAGTCCAAGCACAAGCTGAGTACATAGGAGAAAACAAGCAAATAAAGAAGAGCATTAGAGCCGACAAGCAGAAATACGTGGAAGAACTCGCAACGACGGCGGAAAAAGCTGCAAGAGAAGGAAATATGAAACAGCTTTACGATACGACGAAGAAACTAGCAGGGAAATATAGTAAATCAGAGAGACCAGTCAAAGACAAAGAAGGAAGACCGATCACTGAGATTCAGCAACAGTGGAACAGATGGGCAGAGTACTTCGAGAAACTCCTGAATAGGCCGGTGCCGATGAATCCAATGGACATAGAAGCATCACACACAGATCTTCCTATAGATGTCAATCCACCAACGATTGAAGACATCAGAATGGCCATCAGACAAATCAAGAGCGGGAAAGCAGCAGGACCTGACAATATATAAGCTGAAGCGCTGAAGTCAAACATCGAAGTAACTACAAACATGCTTCATCTTCTATTCAAGAAGATTTGGGAAGAGGAACAAGTGCCGATGGACTGGAAGGAAGGACACCTCATCAAGATTCCAAAGAAAGGAGACCTGAGAAAGTGTGAAAATTACAGAGGCATTACACTACTGTCAATACCAGGAAAAGCCTTTAACAGAGTGTTACTGGACAGGATGAAAGACGCAGTAGATGTTCAACTTCGAGATCAACAAGCTGGATTCCGTAAGGACCGGTCGTGCACAGACCGAATTGCGACACTACGGATCATCGTCGAACAATCAATTGAGTGGAACTCATCACTGTACATCAACTTCATTGATTATGAGAAGGCATTTGACAGTGTAGATAGGAGAACGTTATGGAAACTTCTTCGACACTACGGAGTTCCTGAGAAGATTGTCAATATTATCCGGAACTCATACGACGGACTACAGTGCAAAGTAGTGCATGGATGACAGCTGACAGACGCATTCCAAGTAAGGACCGGAGTCAGATAAGGATGTCTACTCTCTCCCTTCCTCTTTATTCCTGTGGTCGGCTGGATTATGAAGACCTCGACATCTGAGGGGAAACACGGCATACAGTGGACAGTTCAGAACCAATTAGACGATTTGGACTTCGCAGATGTTCTAGCCCTCCTATCCAATACACACGAACAAATGCAGAGAAAGACAGCCAACATAGCAGCCGTCTCTGTATCAGTAGGCCTCAAAATACACAAAGGGAAAACCAAGGTCGTCAAACACAACATGGAGAACAGCAATCCAATCACTCTTGATGGCAAAACTCTGGAAGATGTGGAATCCTTCACATACCTGGGAAGCATCGTCGAGAAACAAGGAGGTTCAGATGCAGATGTAAAGGCGAGGATTGACAAAGCAAGGACTGAATTCCATCAATTAAACAACATATGTAACTCAAAACAACTTTCAACCAACATCAAAGTCAGAATCTTCAATACCAACGTCAAGGCAGTTCTACTGTACGGAGCTGAAACTTGGAGAACTACAACAACCACCATCAAGAAAGTACAAGTATTAATCAATAGCTGTCTACGCAAGATACTCAACATCCATTGGCCGGATACCATCAGCAACAGCCTTTTGTGGGAGAGAACCAACCAGCTTCCAGCTGAAGAGGAAATTAGGAAAAGACGATGGAAATGGATAGGACATACATTGAGGAAATCATCAAACTGCATTACGAGACAAGCGCTAACTTGGAATCTTGAAGGGAAGAGGAAAAGAGGAAGGCTAAAGAGCACATTACGTCGGGAAATAGAAGCGGATATGAAAGGGATGAATAAGAACTAGAAAGAGCTTGAAAGGATTGGTTGGGACAGGGTTGGATGGAGAATGCTGGTCAGCGGCCTATGCTCCTTCAAGAGGAGTAACAGGCGAAAGTAAGTAAGTAAGTAATTAGAGCACTGTGGATTATGTGGACATGGGTAGATCTGTCTATACAGTAGGAGGATTTTCAATAAACCTCATGTTAGTTATAAAAGTGTTAACTGATAAAATTTAATGATCATTATTACAACTGGATCATAGTTGAATTTAACTAATAGAGTTTGTCAAGATACGTTAATATGTTGTGCAGAGGTCTGAATGAAACATTCGATTTTGTAGATAAGATTTTATGCGAATCTACGAATGGAAAGTTTCTAGTAGCAAACAATCTTTTTGTTGTAATTAAAACAATCACTTTGTGGGAACTAACCTAGACTGAACATAGTCATTCTTGGAAGAGTGACTTATAATATGATAATAAGACTTTCATTTTCTATTAACTAAATAGTTATCTTCTTTCATATCTTATATACAGTTGACAATGGTTTTTGTACGTAAGTATAAGTAGTTAGTTGATGTAAATTTTGATTAGTTATTTTAGACAGGAGATTAATAATGGTGTTTGGAATAAGTTTCTAAAAGTTAATTCAAAAAGTAATCATCTGCAAAAGGTTTTACAAAATCAACATTCTGTTTGTTAAATAGGAAAACATTAAACTTCTTAAACAGATATAGTCACTAAAGGTGATAACGGTTAGCAAATTACAAGAAATGATGTACTAATGATCATCCAGAGGTGCTGAACAATTATTTTGTCCCATTTTACAAAACCCTCATCATTGTGTAACCATGGTCTTATTCACGGTGAAAACTATGATCTTTAGGTTTACCAATACGCAAAATATATTTTATGTACTGGATACCTATCGACTTCACTAAATGTGTAGTAAAATACTCATTCCATATTATAGGTGAGTTACTGTTTTACTTTTGCGTGGATTAGCTTGACGGATCACGTTGTTAGGTTATAGAAATTCAAATATAGGCAGTCTCTAGTAGGCATTTAAGTTAAAGAAACTAAATTTTGTTTTAAATAAAGTGTATCTGAGACTTATAAAGGTATGGATTGTGATGTAGGAAGCTATGAAAAAAAGCCGATCAATCAATTCACTAAGTGAACTTTTTCTCAGTATCGTAAATAACAAATTAAAAGAAAATATCACTGTTTAGAGGAAGGAAAACATTATCTTTATTAATTTTGTAACAACTTTTGTACTTTGTAAATATCCAAAGAAAGTTTGCTGCATAAAGATGTCATAGTAATTCTCATTAATATTCTTCTGATAAAAAAATAATCTGCTTAGTTCTTGAACTAAAAACTAATCCGGTTAATTTTTTTTTAAATTAAAATTTTTTAATTCATTTAATGATCTTCCATTTAATTCTGTTTCATGATGTAGACATCACAGAGCACAATTAACCAAAAACTTAGTGATATTCGAACTGAGTTTAATAGACAACTAAAGGCACATAAATAAATACAAAAGGCGATATTAATTAAATATCTTTAGATTAGATAGTTTGGAATAAAAAGAACATGAACTACTTCTGGAAATTGATAACAGATGAAATAAGTATCGTCATAAAAACAATACAGCGATAGGAAAAAGAGACAGGGGTAGACGGATGTTTTAAGTTTGTAAGGGACTCTTCGACAGTGCGATCCTATAATCTTGCGTTAAAAATTTCTTATTTTAATAAAAATCATTTGCTCAACAGTGATTGGCTTCCTGATAATACTCGATATTCCAGTAAGGGATCATAGCTAGTATATTTAAACTATTTTGGAAGTGAGATCGATATTATTGACAGCATTAGATATTGGTCATAGGTGCACACAAATAGGAAGTTTCAACATAGTTTGCAACAACCATTCAGTGCTCTGTTATTTAAAATAGTTATTTTATCAAAGTCACTCCATGATTTAAATTATTCTAACCTTGAACAATCTTTACAAACATTTTCAAAAACGATTAAGTGGCTCACATTATATTATTAAAGAAAAGCAATTTTCAACAGTGAGTGTACCATAACAACCAATGGTAATATGACTAGATCTATCTTTCAAGTACAAAATAGGAATTTATACTTTAGTAAGAATATTACAACGGCTTTATATAATATGATGATCAAAAAACCTTCCTTATTTTTAAAGCTGAATGAATTATCACAATCATTTGATACAATAAAATAGAATCCCACGTGTGGGGTCGTGATTATGCATTGCTGAGGTGTTCCATACTAGGATGAAACGACCATCTAGTGCTTCCAGGTTTTCAATGGTGGTCTAATATTCATGAGTTCATGATTTCGATATAGTGCAATACCGTTTAATAGCTTAATAAAACGATACTCATGTTTACCGCGTTTACTATTGTCAAGTTAAGAATAGCCGCTAGAAAGTTTTAACAGAGATATTTACAATTTTTCAACGTTCGATTGTGAAAAACTAAGATTCTTTCATTGACTTACGATACATCTCATCTGTAGGTACTAATCGCTAAAGAATTTGTAGCAAAAGCATAAAGTCTTAATTTTCAAATATTATATAATGGTAAAGCGAAATAAATCATAAGTGATAGTAAAAATTTGGCATGTATAATTGAATAAAATTAGAGATTAAGTTGATTCAGTTATAGATCACGAGGATTTGTTTAAACAAGCGAGCTTACATTTACAAAACTAGCATTGATATAATCTCCAGATCCTTGTTTTAATATGACACGAGTTTGATCATCTGTTTCAAAATAAGTAAATAAACAAATAAAGAGATCAAATAAAATCTACTGACAAACAAAAAGAGGTTTACTCCGATGATCAAATTTTATTGGATGATTATAGTTTATCATTTGGAGGTTTTTCTTCTAAAAGTCATTACCAATAAGTTTTCAGTTGTTTTCGGATCTTGCTGGGGAGTTTAATTAAATTGTTTATATGTTTACTTTAAAAAAGATTGATAAAATCGTTATTAAATAGGAAAATTACTATCCAAAACTTTGATCCAAAGGAAACACGCCAATGAGAGAATTTATTAGGTCATGAACAGATGGTCAGCTAAGAATCACTTTATGGATCTTCGGAGATTATTGAATCTTTATGCACACCATTAAATGCTAGCTCATCCATCATCATCGCAAGACCTGGAAGTGCTGGGTTCGATTCTTTATGTGTTCATAGGTGCACAGTGCTTAAGAGTCCCATACTAGGTTGTTTAACCAAAATCGATTAGTGATGTAAGCCATAAGAAATCGATTAAGAAACTTGAACATATTCGCAAACTGATTGGCCTTAAACAATCATATAATACTGCTTCTTTGATTTAAATGATCAGTAAGTATCGGCTAGATAAGTGACGATTATCGATTAATTCAATAAAGTTTGAAGATATAAAATTATTCAGAATATTTACACATTTCAAAAGAATGAAGAATAACAAAACTGAAGTAGTCGTTGAACTGAATATTCCTTGGCAAAAAGTGTAAATAATATTGTAACATAACCTAATCGCTGTTTGAGGAATATTTAATAAAAAAGCTTGAAGTTGTACACAATGTATTATTTAAGTGGTATTTAGTGGTCCGAGATCTGACTCCAGGTAGATCGTTTGCTGATTGTTATCAAAAGATACATACCGTCAATCCTTGTATATAATCATCGACTTAAATCACGTTGGTGAATAACGGAATTAAATAAGTCAAATACGAGAATGGATTTTTGAATACGTACATTTCGTAAATCGTTGATCGGTACAGACATTCAGAGAAACGCAGGGAATGAAGCAAAAAGGAGAGAGAGAAGCGAAACAAAAGGATGCACAATGGAGAAGGCGAGTGAGCCAACTGGAATTAATCAAGCGATATCTATAGTCAGACAAAAAAAGTTACAGACTTGTGATGAGTACAGAACTCATACACACGAATTTGTTGATTCAATCTTTCTTTAAAAGGCAGAGCAACGATTCAACTGAAAGCCTTTTCTCTCTTCTATATTTTTAAATGAAATGAAAATGCTCCTGTATAGAACTAGTAATGGTTTTACATTCTCCTTTTAGAAGCCAAGCTGGATAGTGTTGTGAGATGCGTTTGGACAGTGAAATGAAGATTTTCTGAGTACTGTGTATTAATAAACGTTACAGAAAATAAACATACTCTAAAACCAAACAGCATCTTCAGTTTAAACTGGATATTCTGTCACAACTTAAGGTTTGTATTTTTCCATCGCTGTTATTTAAGAGCTGTAGTTGGTCAACCTCCGTTCGGGTAAGTGTATCCTAAGTGGAGTGCATCGATGTTATCTTTTAGTTAAAAGAATTTTGTGCACTATGGCTAGTAATGCAAAAATGAAAACCTTGGCAAATAACTACATACTCGTTGAATAATTTAGTGCATTTTTTTTCAGTAGTTCTGAGGATAGCTCATTGTTCTTTGGAGAGATGAGTACTTGGTTGAAGTCATGACGTTCACATGAATGTAAATTAATGTAAATTAATCTGACTAATGGTACCATATAAGACGAAACGGGCATACAGAATGCTACTGTTATCGATTATCCAAACGTTAGGTGACGAGTCTTAAAATTAACTTTTAATGTCAAATTTGCAGATTAAATCCAGATCACAGATTGTTAGTTGAATATGATCAAAAAGTTGAATATTTAACTACTGCACAAGGAGTCTAAACGTTTCAGAGATAACAGTAAAGTTGCAGAGTGTATTACTCAACTTAATAAGGTTCTGTTTCATTTAAATCTCGGCTCTACGGTCATATAAAAATTGAATGCATCTGGTTATTAATAATTCCATACAGTGAGGTATCTAATATAGATCTGGTGTATTTTATTAACGATAATTTACAATTCTATGAACCAACCATAATATATACACTGTTACATGATATATATATCTAAGTAAGATTGTTTTTCACTATCAACCATACAAGTTGTTTGATTAAGATAGATCAAGTTCCTTATTATAGTGGATAAAAACAGACAGTTATAGTAAACAATTAAAATTTCAAAAGGATGCAAGTGTGTGTAATCATACGGTCATTTAAAGATGAATACTTATCTGATGAAACCCAGTTTAGAAATATAAACATTTCCGTTTTTTTGTGCTTAATATTTAACTTTATGTAATAATCTACTGAGTAAAATAAGTTTAGTTAAATCATTTGACGTTAAATCCTAAAGGCAATCATTTAGTTGGAGTTGTTTACTACAATTTGTCTGTCAATTCTAAGTGCTTTAGTCATGGTTTTAATAATTCTAATCTAAGAAATGAGATAGAATAAAAGATAATCAAATATCTTTAAGGATAAATAGAACCTAAGGTTAATATTGATTATTTAATCATAGATTTCTTGAACATTTTACTTCTTAGTCTATTTAAACTAATGGTATTTGATGACTGAAAAATTGTAGCTTTTAAAAATCAGATTATTTTAATAAGTTACAGTACAATAAAGAGATAACTTCACCTACTCATATATAGGTTAAACAAATAGATTTAGTATAATGTGACAATTTTAGTAAATTACAGTTGGTTGCCAAGCGAAATCTGTTTAATCTTAGAAAATTCAAATTATCTATGAGTGAAATATTAGTCAAATCTGTTTATTCAACCATATTAGAATCTCATCATAAAATTTTATAGATGTTAGAAAAATACTGTTAGTATTGATTATCATACAAAGCGTTCATTGTTATTATGTTGCAAAAATTGTATATAGCCGTTTTCAATGATTCAGTATATGATACAATATTGGGTATGGCATAGACTTGGAGGGAATGTTTTCTATTGTAAAGCATACAAAAGTTAATGAGAATTAGTTAGTCATATAAGCCATGAAGATTGTCATTATGTAGTCTTGTGAACTATTTGTGGAAGGAATTATTTTGATTGTATGATGAAAAGTAATCAGTCAACACAACTGGATCACTTAAATGTGACTGATTGACAAGGAAAGTATATTAGAGATTTAGAAAGCTCTGTTGTTATCCATTAAATGGTGCTATTTATGACATTGGAAAAGAATATGTTTATTTTGTCAAAGTTATTTTATACAGAAGTAAGCCCTGTTTTGCAACTAACTGACAGGTTGGATCATTTGATAGTACCAGCTATATCAGCTCTATACATTGTACTGATAATCTTCTGAGTAGCATTAATTAGGGATGTTCAACCGGCAGAATGGTCGAATTTACTGAAACTTACATCAGAAAATACACTCTTATTGATTCATGAACGAACGGAAAACAGTTCCGTTTGTGATCTTGAGGTGTATGTACAATAAATTACTAGAACTAAAGACGTAAAGTTTGCATGTATGGGTACAGAAAGTAAATAAGTGAAGATTAAGAAACCTCTTTAAAAATTATATTTAAATAATTATTTCGTGAATACATTATTTCATTTTTCCATATAAAATTACTAATTTTTCCATTTGTATTATTATCAAGTACTTTCATTTTACGTAGATAACGTTTTGTATTCTATTGAAATTTAAGTAAATAATAAAAAAAAACATATTCTTACATGGTGAAATATCACGATAACGATTTTTTATTGAATTCTCGCTTAAACGAGACACATTCATTGTGAGACCAGATTTTCTTCTAGGCAGATGCTACATATTTTAAAGATAAACAATTATTGTAAGGTTTCTAATACCATGGTAGAATAAAATAACATAAAAAGTGTATATTTAATTGTTCAAATATAAAAATACCAAAATCTAAGGAGGACCGAAAAATTGTTTTGTATAAAAGACTATGAGAAATTGTTTAGTTTTATCAGATGAGATGATGGTAGGAAGTAGTCGACAGGAAACCTTGGATCTAGGTTTCATGCTATTTGGCACTCGTCAACAAGGTGTAACTGTACTCTTGATGGAATTAATACTACTGACCGATTCGATCGCGTGTCACTGATCTTCACTGTCAGAAACGTTATCACAGAGCTATTCGGGCTGCGACTGACTTCCTATTGTGCTATCATCATATTGTAAATTTAATCAACAAAGCTTGTTGTCTTTCCGAAGTCGTTAAAATAAAATGTAATAATATCTTTATTATTACTATTATGATCATAATTGAGACAACATACAAAGTAAATTGAAACCGGACACTCATTTTTTGTCTTATAGAATGTTCGATTGCGTTCAATTTCCAGATCTGACACAACAGTACCCGTCCAAATGATAATTGTAAAAGTAACTACTAATATAAATCAGTTGATTTAAATAAGTGACAAACTATCACTATATTAAGAAATTACTTCTAAAGTATTAATTGCACCTAAAATAATATACAATCAACAAATATCCGTAGACTTACTTCGAATTGATTTAACAATGATCCATCAGCTAAATGACATTCTAATTCTATCATTGAATCTAATAATGTTGAACCAGAAAAAGAATATCTATGTACGATACTATTGTTATGATCTCGATCCATTGCATTATTTGATGATGATGATTTAAATGAAAAACGTGTTAAACGTTTTGAATTTCTTGCAAATTTCTCTAAAGAAAGTGTTGGTCGACGGATAGATGAGTTATAAGATCTAGGTGGAACTGGAGGAGCATCTCCAGAATCTGGGATAGGATTGTCATCGTTTACATCATCTGTTACATAGTCTGTATGGATAAAAATTAACACAAACTGATATTACGTAGTCAAGTATATGTACATATATGGTATGAAATAAAGTATAGCGTTTATTTTTTCATTATGAAAAGTTACAAGGTGAATTATTTTACTTAATATTTAGAATGTTTCATTGTTTACTCATCACTTCAGCATCTATTTATTCTTTAGTAAATATGTTTACATATATAAATTGTTGGATGAACTGAATAGTGCATAACATAACTTATTGTTTAAGTATGTAAATACGTGCAGTTATCAAAAAAAAGAGAAAATTCTGTGTCAATTTGTTATTGTGCAAAAATGAAAAAAACACTTTATAAATAAGTTTTAATCTTGGAATAAAGTTAAACTAAGAATCGAATGAAAAACTACATTCCACGCAGATAGATGTAGGATGCTGAAATGATTGATTTTGAAAAAGATATCTACGTCAATTTATTGCTTTGTCTAATTTATTTCATTGAAATTAGATTTATAGACGACAATGATCAGGTTATACGTTACAAAATATGAGCAAGCGCCTGTGCGTGTTCGCATCGACGATATATCATAATACGTTTCAAAGTAGAAGAATATAGCTAACAAAGATTCCCAGTTTTCAATGGTTCACCAACCAATGAACGAAAACCGTTTTCATAAACGTAATACTTATTTCATATTAGAAAAAAGTACATCTCATTGTAACATTACTTTAAAATGTACACTATATATTGTGATCTTAGGATGCACATAATGATTAAGACGTTCAAAGTTATAGTTATATCAATGTTATTATCTCAAGTTGTGATATTCATCTATAAACCTTTGTATTGTCCTATATTTATTTGCATATTACAAACAAATAAACTTTTTAAGATTCTTCTCTGGTGAACTAATTACTAGACAGTTCTTTAAACGGATTTACTTGCAAAATTAATTTGAAAATTTTAAGTAAAATGTTTATGTGTTTAACTCATATCTTTGAAAGATTTTGTTTAGATTTTATTTAATAATATTCATAATAATACTGTTATCATTTATGGTTTCTTGAAAACATGAGTTGAAATTCCCCAGCTTTATCATGTGTAAGTGTTTAAATGTTGTGTTGTTTATTGAGAGGAATAAAGGGGGAAAAAGTTACATCTTTCTGTTTATTTTTTCCAAATCACTGCTCAACTACTTAATATTTTTTATCATAATTATGTTAAGAAGAATAAGAAAATTAGGCAAAGAAGGAAGTGTGAAGGAAACAATGTTAAAACACAGCAAAAAAAACAAAATTATTTTACGGTTTGTTAAACAAGGTACACAACTTAAATAATGAAAACAGAGTTAACAATGAAAGTTGAAAAAAGAAACGTTCGTGTGTTACAACAGAATTTGAACAAAGCGGTTTAAATATTTCCGGTTACTGATAAAATAAAATAAATTTATGTCGACATTATCAAATAATAATAATGGTAATGGTATGATAACCAAAGCTATTTTAGTTATATTATTTAAAGTTACATATTGACCTGTTTTGAACACGAAAACTTAAATGAATATACATTGTTCTGAGAAGGCAATATATTTAAGTGCATACTAGACATGGTAGAATAAAAATCAATAGACTGTAATCAGATTAAAATTATGAACTTATTCAAGTTAGCCCATCAGTGAAAACCCGGAAACATTAGACACCCGTTTCGTTTTAGCATGGGATTCTTCAGTAGTGCGCATCGATAAATCCGCACGCGGGACTAGCACTCAATATTTCTAGTTTCGCACGCAAACGGTTAACCAATAGATCACAAAACCGAAATACATACTATGATGAAATGGTTGTCTAGTGCTTCCAGGTTTTCAATGGTGGTCTAACTTATATGATTTCAATGAAATTCAACAATCTCCACAACTCCATAATGAGAAATGTTGTAACCAGTTTAGCTTCGTCATTCAGCTATTTAACTCTTTAAATGGAACTTTCAAGATAATATATGAGACAAACATGATTAAACAATACTTGTCTGTCATTTATGCCTCAGTTTAATTTACAAGCAAAGTATATATATATATATATATATATATATATATATATATATTTGGTACAGCAAAAAGCAAAAACACACTCACCACTTGGTTTAACTAAAAGCTCAAGTGTACCATAATTTTGTTCACTTGCAGCACGTATCATATTTACAACCTAAAATTCCAATTTAATAAAACAAAACCAAGACAATAGTTATAATTTAAAGTTTAATGTGAATTCGGACAATAAACTCATCGATACAAAAAGAAAACAAAGTTTATTATGTGATATTTATTGGCGAAAATTTGTTTTCTTTAATTATCTCAACTGACTACTTATAATAGGAAACAAAAATCTGGAAATATGGATTAGATAAGCAAGAAGATCGTAAACATTTCTAATTACACAAGCAAATAAATGCAGATAATTTAGAAGAGCGATGAGACAAAGAGGCACTATTAGGTTTCTTAATTATAGTAATAATAATGACAAACCGTTAAAACACTCGGTTGATTTAGATCGCTTTATTTAAATATATTCAAGAAGCGTTTTGCAACAACATCTGACATCATTAAGTTTAAATTAAGTGGGAAAGCAGAAAAAACTTTCTTCAAGTGTGATGATCTATATTACTAACAAACTTTAGGAGGATAACTATCAAGAAACAAGAACCATTATGGAGTTGATTAGTTTTTCTGAGGGACTCTATAGCAGTGTATACCCAAGACCTCTCGAAGGGTCAATATTAGTCAGATAATATTACGAAACTATTGATATTTAAAATATGAATCATTGGATGTTAGCTCAATTTAACAATGGTAACGTGGTCGCTTTGAGAACTTAGAGACTTAGGCTCTTTTCCTATTACTTTTATAGGAATGCACTGCTGAAGGATCCTAAACACAGTTATTTGTTCAATGGTTGTCTAAATGAAGTCAGACTGTTACGAATACTTTCTTTACACTGGACAATCATCCCAAACTTTCAATCCTAATTTCTTCTAATAACTTGATTACTACCATTATCGTCTATAAATGTATAGACAGATAGTTATGCTTTCCAAATAAAATAGTCTTGGGGAACTTTAGCGGTCAACAGTTATTCTATTTCGCTGTTCATATGACGAGATAATTCATACATCAAAAGTGAATATTTAAAGTAATGTTATTAAATGAGTTCAATAATTTCTCCTGAAAAATACAAGAGTCAAAACAATGTTAGAAAAGTAAAAGGTATCTGGAGATTAAGTAAGAAGTCAATGTTATAAACATTAGGTGCATTAAACGACAGTCATAACTGAATACTAAATGCATATTAAAGAGTATGCTATTCCATGTTATCCAGTCATTAGCATTATTGGTATTAATTGGTTAATCCGATTTATGATTCACTTTCCGGGTTTGAAAAAATTTAAACCACGAAAAGCAAACAGACCGTTGCACAGTTAAAAGCAATTAGCAAAAATTATTGGTTTAACGCGTCTGATGAATTTATAAACTTGATATTGACTGTATAATGAGGAGCCACAATCATGAACTTTATGTTGATCTGTTTTTTGTTCAGACTGATTTTTATGCAGGAACTAATGGTATGTTGCCTGATTCTCAGCACCAACATAAATTGTTTTACAACAATGTGTTGTATTTGTTTCTATGCCCTTTCAGAGACTCCTAATTGTATATTCTCATGAGCTATGATCATATTACTGATCACTGCGTAGCAATATGAGGTCAAAGATTTTGCATCAGTAGAACGCTTTTTTATGTATTAAATGATTAAATTTCACAGTAATGACTATTAATCTAGGGAAGTGATAACATGTAGTATCAATTAACATCCAAACGAACTCCTTATTTTTGAATAAAAAAGTACTTATAATGTTACCTGTAAATGGGTCTGGTTTGAAACATCTTTATGATTGATGAATAAGATTTGATCACCCTCTGAAAGTCTAGGAATGCATAGGTCAGCAGGCATATTAGCACCAACACGACTAACTATAATCGGCATTCCATGATCAATCCCACCTTTTACGTTGAATCCAAATCGTCCATGACTGTCAGGTCTGATGGAAATACGGACTAGTCCTTCGGAATTTAATTCATTAATTTCATCAGGTGGGTGAAGTGAATTTTCAACGTCTGGGGCACCTGGATGAAATGGATCTTTATTTAAACCTTTATTACGTGTGTGTTGGGAATTATCGACTTCAACTTCATTGTTGTTTATTACATCTGAATGCTTATTGAGAAAAAGAATAGATTACTTGTAATGATCATTATGAGACAAAATTAGTCGATAATAACCAAAAGAGAGACGAGAATTATGAATGAATATTTTATTTAGTACTAAGAATTAGGAGTTAGTAATCTCACCTACACACATTAAGGATTATAAATGGTTTTCATGTCTTCTTAGACAACGAGCACAAAGCCAAGTGATAGACTAACACAAAACGTTAACTTATATTGTACCATTTTAATCAATTAGAATTCTCAAGGGGAGATCAATAATTACCGAACGGTGTTAAAACAAATGTGATTTTTAACTGTGGTAAATCAATAGTATGGTACTAGTTTTCTGTCACTTAAATAAATTACGATAAATATAGAATATTTGATTGCATTCAGAAATTCATACTTTTCATTGTAAGATTCCAGTTAACCGTTCTCTTGCTCGTATATCCGTAAATTTTAAGTTCATCCGTTTTGAATATATCCATACGAATATTTGAACTCTATTATTATTATTATTATTATTATTACCATTAATATTGTTGCTATTAGGCTTTAGTTCCTCCCAGTACTTAGTGATTAAACATTTTGGATTGTAATAAAAACAGAAAAATAAATTAAACGATCATAATCATAATAAAAATCCTTTAGTTTTTATCCGGAGGCAACATTTTTTTCAACTACTGTTTTTTTATTTCTAAAATCCATTCTCCTTAAAAATAAATGGATCGATAAACGCATATACATGTAACTCATTATTCATTCATTCGACAAATATAATTACAACCAGATAACTTACATCCATCATCTTCTAATAGTAAAGGATTTACATGATAGGGATAAAAGTATCAAATTCTTAAGGAATGGGTCCAAATAAGACTCAAGATAATGTGTAGTAATAATAATCGATATTATTACTACAAAATAAAATTTATGGGATAAGATTATGGTGTATATAAGAAAATTAGGCAAAATTTCTGTTTAAACAACAGTTTGAGATGAGAAAAGAAGCAAAGATTGAAGACTTTGAGTGATCATCTTTACATACTAGCATCATACAATTAACGATAGATCGATAAACGTTTAGATAGATAGGTGGATAAGTATGATCAACTGAGGGTCTGATGCGGGTATATATTAGTTCAAATTTTCATGTTTTACATCGACATAGAGAGTAAATGAGGTAGTTTCTAGGAAAGAAATACGTGAGTTGGGATAATAATACTCGTGATAATGAAATGGTAAATGTACAATATATTACAGAAAAAGGAATTGGAAGGTAAGACGTATAGAATAGTATCAAACTATCTAAATGAAGATTAGTGATGAATAGATTTGTCACTGAGGCTGCTTTTGAATCACAGGTTAAGTGACATGATTGAGACAGCATTTAAAAAAGTTTCAATTATTAAATAGACGGAAAGAAGCAAACATGAGACCTGACATTAAAATATTTATTACTCAGAGTTCATTTAAGAACGATTAGTAGAATTAAGAGGGTATGAAAAGCAGAATATTGAAACTAACGATATCAATAGTAGTAGATAAATAAATGCTAAGAATCAAGAAAGAGGTATAAATAAGGGGTGAAGGATAGACGGCTATATGATTTTCGGTGTTGAAGCTAAAAGTGAACATTAGATTCAGTTGGAATGTTAAAAATTGAGTAACAATTTCAATCATCACTAACAATTGTCACACACACAAATAAAAAATGTTTGTATTTTACTGCATAAACCGGGTCAACAATTTTAATACACAAAAGAAGGTCGATTGACTCGATTCTGTAAACTAAAAATAACTCACTAAGATGTTTCATACACTTTAAAGTAAGTATGTAATAAATTTATGCCAAATGTAACTAAATCAATGTGCTCTAATTCAGTACTTATATCAGATGAAACTTGTATTGGAATATCAACATGTACGAATGATAATCTACAAACTAATATCACGGGTCCTTTTCAACTAATTATGTGAAGCATTAATGAGTGAATCAAAATATATCAGCCAACTGGAGGTTATTGATAAGATGACGATCAAATAATGAGCACAGATGGAGATTTGATCAATGGCTGAATGCTCCTTCAAATGAACATTTTTAATTAATAAAATAGTCACTTATTTATAAATTGTCAGACTAAATAAACGTAAATATTTCGGTGATCAAAGAGCAATTAAAAGTCACTGATTATCTGGATTACTGCAGATCAATATATCAAAACAAAGTTATAAATTATTTATATTGTCCATTACGTTTAGTGAAAAAAGGTCTTAGAAGTAACTCAAACTACAGCTAAGTATAAGTACATTTGAAAGTAATCCAAGGACTGTTTCTATTTATGGCACATATTACTACGAGAATTGTTGAAGATACAACAAGATATCTCTTGTAAAGTGTTCAGGGTTGTTCTACAATCAACCATAACCCGATATACCCAAACGTTTATCATAAAGAGCATATTTTTCAATCAATATACTTGGTAAAACTTTTAAAATTGAACAATGCTTAGAGAATTCGTACCCGAAATAACTCAACCAGTCATAAAAAATACTGCAGACGATTTGATTTCAATAGGACTTAAATCATTTATAAAAGTTCCAAGTCTGGTACAATAAACAAGCTGAATAAATATGATAGAATGAAATAAGCTGTGTCATGGTCATTATTAACAAAGATATATAAACTATCATTTGAGACTTCTACAACCGTTTTCTTCAACTAGCATAGTAAGTATTAAGAACAATGTACGACTGTTGAGTAAATTATCGTCTTATATATGACCCCATTTAATTACTTTTGATTAATATACCAATAAATAAACATATACACAATTTGTGGAGATCGTAGTATATTCACAGTTAAATTCACGAGAAACTAGCCTCAAGACGGAACTCCTAGAGTTCCCATGAGAAGTAGTGACCACTGGCGTCCAATCCGTGTGGGGTGGAGAAAATTATCCACCTCAGAAAATGAATGAAGTGTTGTAAAAGATCATGGATCGATTGACGTTAGACATTAACACCGTTGGACACTGGCTCAGTGATCTAGAGGTTAAGCGTTCGCACGCGAGATCGAAGGTTCTGGGTTCGATTTCTGAGTGCAGACTCGTGGATGCGCACTGCTAAGGAGTCCAATAATAGGACAAAATGATCGTTTAAGGCTTTCAATGGTGATTTAGCTTGGATTGACTCGTGAACTTAACTGTAAATATATACAATTACATATTAATTTTCAGTTAACTAATGCGATGATGAATTCAATTTAATCGCTATCAACCAGTATGTATGATATAATTTTGATCATAATCAGAGGCCAAAAAATGATTATTGGTTAGTAATAACGTACATATACGTATACAGATATCACAATTCAAACACGATTCATAACAAATAACGTTTAAAACTGAGGTTATCCGCAATATTTCTAATGTTATTTTATGAAACCAGTAATTTCGTGCATTTGCCAATTCATTCAGTGAATGAGAGCTATACGTTACAGGGTGATTGTTATTGGCAATTTTATCTTAAGCTCTAAACTTTACCAGATCTGCATTATTTAGATATCATGTTATGCATCACTAGACTGACGATTTCATAGAAGACTATTGTGGATAGCTTTAGACGATTAAATTGAAAGGTCTAATAAAAATCACACTTTAATATTCAGAATAGTAAATGGAGTGAAAGTGCTTGTGACACACAACATTAAAAATAATCTAAGTTACCTCGAAATTACAAACCAAACTCAACATATAAATATAATCTGTCAATCAGTGAATGAAAAATTTGTTTTTCAGACCATAGTTGCTTTTAACAATTTATATTATTGATAACTTCGTTGTTAAGGTTGTAAATTTATTTATCAAGAAGGTGAATTAACATTAAAACATTAAAATGGAAGAAGTTTCCATATATAATATGTAAACAAGATTCACTCATTCATAGTTAGGCATATATTAAATACATGTTACTTTCAGTAAAATCAATTCAAATAAACAAACAGGATATAGCTAGTTATTATTAATGTTATATACATAAACAATTTCATATATAAGAAGTACGCATTAACTATTGTGATGTTATTATCTCGTTTTCTTCCATGTAAAACAACGTACTAGTTTTAAGACTTTAGAAATTTGAGCAAAATTTAATTCTTATTTCTTCCTGAAAAAAAACGATTGTTTTACCAAGTAATGAATAAAAAAATGCTCAAGTAAATAAACCACAGGAAATAATGAAATAATATTTGTTGGCAATTAGAATTAATGATTTCGCTTGAAGAAAAAAAGGAAAACTGTCAGCAAGAAATAGGAAATGGTTTCATTTGTGCATCCTTACCATTGGTAAAATCACTAAACGAATTAAAGAAAAATTACAACTATTAAGTTAAAATTAAAAATAAAAAGTTACTGCTAAACATGATAAAGAAGCGGGTTCTTTTTTCTGGTTGTCTATTGTTTGAATTTATTGTTGTGAGACAATTATTTCCTAAAGACAATGGTGGACGGTCGCACAATATCGTAGGTTGGTTGAAGTTAGACATTAACACTGTTAGATGCCGGCTCAGTGATCTAAATGTTAAGCGTTCGCGAGCGAGGCCAAAAGTCCTGGGCTGGAATCCCGGGCGCTAGATCATGGATGTGCACCGCTGAAGAGTCCCATTCTAGGGCGAAACGGCCGTTCAGTGCATCCAGATTTTTAATGGTGGTCTAACATTGATTCATTCATGATTTCGATCTAAATTCAACAATCTCCACAACCCTATAATGTGTTTAGTCATTGATTCTTTCAAGTTTATGCATGTATGTAAATTGGCATTTCATAGGTCAAAACGAACAAAAGTACGGATATCCAATCAAAGATGATATTATTCTATTATGTAATATTTTTTCTGTTATGTAAAGTATTGTTATTTGAAGCATAACGTTTGTTGTAAGTGAAAGAAAATGATAAATCAGATCGAATTACAATAAAAATGGTTTGGTAACAGTCGTGATAAAACGATGAATTTAGGTTTTGCTTATGTTGAAATCGACTGCAGGTACGCTTCGTCTCTTCTTTTGGTCACCTAACATAAAGTGGTGTAGCTAGATGTCAAGTTATTTGGATTAGTCGGAGCATTGCAACTTAATCGACAGAATTTAGTGATCGTTTGCAACAGGAAAGAGAGAATTTGATTATTACTCAGTGATTAATAATCATGTATCTTATATAATGAAATTTTTGTGCCAACAACAGGGAAGATAAAACAAGGGACTTAAGTGAATTATTTTAAAACCTTCATACTTATTGAGCCAGATCATCTAATCACATGAAAATGATTGATTTGAGAATGATTTTGACAAACATGTTAACATTGAAAGTTACCATCATGATCAAATACTGGTATTCTGTAGAAGATCATGTTTCACACGCATAAAGTAAAGCAAAGAGACTATAAGTTTTTGATGTTTGATAAGAATCGATATTAAAGCAGTATCGAAGCTGTACTTAAGACTGAACTTTGAAAATGTTAGACAGCTGATGAACTAGATTTAATTTGTCGTTTAAATCAGTTGACGTGAGTGAGACCATAATTTATGGAAAATCTTGGAATGTCTGCCTAGGGTGAAATGAGGGTTATAGATTAGTGTGAGGAATTGGGATTAGGAATTAGATTTAATGTTTTCATCACGGACTGACATAAGCTATAACGCTAAAATGATATTTAACCATATGAGTGAATGAATTTCGCACCAAAATTCAAGACCTGCTATCTGAAATATGATTGGTTCGTCCTTAAATTATAGTTTCGACGGTGAAGTGTACTTGTGCACATTAAGTATGAATGTTCTTTAACAGAATAACTATAGATGATATAGTACAGAAAGCGATAATGTTTTAGAATGTCCAGAATAATATTCAATGAACGGACATAATCTGTTAGAACTATTAACAATGACTGATTTTTTTTCAATCACTTGTTTCTGGAAGATCTAACAACAGGTAAGCTTGTTTGTTGAGAACAAATCAGAAATTCATAGGCGAATTCTTCATTCCTTTGTTAACTTCTTAATGTTTATTTGAATTAAGTCACTTGTGAATTTAATTGTAATTTACATTGTGTAATTGTTGTCTATATGATATTACATTTAATATGTTAGTTTTGTATTTGAGTTATCCTTTAAACTAAAGCTTAGTTTTATGAAGCGAAAATACAGGTTCTACGGTCTAACCAATATTTCTTACTGAAAGAACAATTATAGTAACCAAAAATTACTAAGTATTAATATGTTATATATCAATGAGTAGAAAAGTTGTATTTCTGACGTTTCGTGACTTAATGTAAACCAATTCTTCAGAGTAACTAAATAACTGGATTAAATTAACACACGTCTAAATAGTACATAGGAAACAAAGTAAATTTACGATACAAAATGTTAGGATTGGTTGAAAAGATGTATGTATACGTTTGTATATAGATAGATATCATCAAATAGGTAATACATTGAGAATCACAATAATGGATAAATATTGTTTAAACCAGTATATTGGATGGGGAAAATTTTCTGTCCATTATATGCTTTTCATAGGATAAATAAAGTAAATTTTCTTAGCATTAATATGATTTATTTTCTCTAAATATAATATAATTCTGGTCAATACATAAATCCTTCATGAACCGGGTTAAGGTATATATATATTATAAATTGCTCACATAATGATACTGAAATTATATAGACATGGTTATTTAATACAAGATAGGACTAAGCTACTTAATTTAAAAGATTTTATTGATTTTCCTACGGTTTGTATGCTCAGATACGTCAAAAGTATGGAAGCAATTTATTAGTTGCTATAATTGGAAATCATACTACATCGACTGACCAGAATTAAAAACGTAGGTCATAACAATTTCGACTTGGTTATTGCAAGGCATTTTGCTTCCATTGAAACCTGAATATTCAGTGGTATGTATTACTAGAAGTGTTTAAATAAGGAGGAAATATTTTTTCAGTAATTCCTACATTTCCAACGATTGGTTAATTGATGTTTGTTTATTGAAAAAATTATCCATTTGTACGTAATTCTCACCAAACTACTTTTGTAGATATTTATTTGTGCCAGTCAACAATCAGTGTTTAATCCTTTCTATCTAAACAACTCTAAAGTTCACCAGAAAATATTTTATTGGTATAGAAGTTAATTTCATCTTACACTTCGATTCTCATTTGTAACTATTAATAAATTACAGTAATTGTTAGTGCAATCCCAGTGAATTTTAAACAAAATTAATACAACAGTAATACAAAATCTATAACAATTTTTAACTGTAGTTGATAATTCTCTTCCATTGTTACTGTTATAAACTAAAATTTACAAAAGAAGTATTTTATTCATTTTATTTATGTAAAGAAAGCAAACAGTTCTTCTACAATCACTGTCTCTTCTTATTTCAGTATTTTGTACATATTAAATTGAACTTGTTCATTTTGTTTAACACATACTGATTGGTGCTACACACTATGTATATCGATATAAATAGTATGTAACATCAATCAAAAGAGCAATAAATGTCAGCAGCGGGCTATGACGGTTAACGTGAAAAAAAACGTAGACGGATATAAAAAGGAATTGTGAATTGGAAGAATCATACAGAATATGAAGGACAAATGATGAAAATTTGCAAATAATATATTCGATATATGGTTCTTACATATATATATATATATATATATATATATATATATATATATATATAGTATGAAAATAACAGTACTGTTTCACATGATTGCATTATGACAATTGTGGTAAAAGTTTTTTCCACTAGTTTTCATTCGTAAAAGTAATGTTGGACAAATATTATGTCGGAGATAGCTTTTGTCATGAGTTGACATTAGCCAGTAAACTACTTAATGCAGACGAGAACTGGATAGAAGTATTCTTATTGTTTAAGCTCAATTAAAATGTTCACATCCACTATTAAACAGGATATTAAACAAAGGAACTTGAAAATCCGTAGAGAGGGCGATATCAATCAGATAAAATTCAACAGTCCATGTTTTAAAACCGACAGAGTCCGCAACATACCGTACTTATTATCCATTCTTATTTAATTTCCATATATCAAGTTTGATTACTATTCTAGTAGTCAGAATTCTGTCACAAATTATCCCACGTTATCGTGAATATTTTCACGGAGAGTTCGAAGAAAGTGATTTCCATAAAACTGTTAAGTCAATAACAGTTAAGGATACCCCCCTACTATACATAATTAGTAAATCACTCAATAGGTATTTAGATATGAGTTAAATTCTGAGTACGAGGGATAATGGTACTACTCGGTTGCTCCAATCAATGTAAGTGATGCGGAGTTCAGTCTTGACGTGGTGGTCGAACGCCTAACCCACCAACCTATCTTTCTTCGATAGCAAGTAAACAATCGAATATTAAAAGATTTCATGATAAAAACATATTTTAAGTTAGTTTTGTGATAATTTGTTGTTTATGAGTTGATGACAAATAAATATCACATAAACTAGTACAATAGTAGGTTTCAAAGTTAAGAAAACGTTCATGTAAGATAAATGCCGATGAAATATGTATTTGTTTATATGATACTGAATTGTTGAATATATAAATACTAACAGTAATTTATCACTACACTACTGAAAAATACAACGTTTACACATAATTATATTGGATAATGAGGCGGCCCATTTGAATATCTGAGCTACCTAATCCTGCCATCTAGATATTTCAACAAGTTTTGCTTTTGTTTGTTTTAACACATATCATCATCATCTGTTCATCGCATAACCTATTCAGGTGTGTTTCTGAAAAATTTATGACCTTTTTCTGTTCAAGTTACAAAGAAGTACAATCAAAGACATCTTGATGACTGATAATGTTCATTGGAAAAAATGTTGATTCCTGAACTGCTAACATGTAACTGGTAATATTTATCGTCGAACTCGATCAAGAAATACGAAAGAAGAAACTTGTTGAAATACTTTGTGTTGAGAATTCTATATTGTACCAAAAATATAATATTGAATAAAGCCACTAATAATAATAACAAGATCGAAACACTACCGTTTGACTGCAACTTAAAACTAAGTTTATCTATTACTTCAAGATAATTAACTAAAAAAAATCATGTAACAATAAGATGGAGAACATTTTTAATTATCAATTGAACATAGTTCATTCATGACTTAACAAAAATGTATAAGGCATACAGGAAAAAAGTAATAATCTATTGATCCATTCACCATTATTGAAGAATAAACGAATAAATAAAAAAATAAATTTAATATTGAACGGATGTCACATTAATAAAAAAATAATAATGATTTATTCTTATCATGTTATTTGATGTAGAATGTAGTTATACATATTTATTCGCTTATTTAAAATTAACTCATCGCATGTAATACATTTTTCTGTTTACTAGAGACTTTTCTTCAAAAGTTATTTTCTCCTCATTAAATTTTACATTCAATTGTGATTTAGTACCTGTCAAAATCCCCTCTTGAAATTAGTCATAATTCAGTGATAAATGGGTTGTAAATACCTTAATATTACGGAAGATCAGTCGCGGTATAAACAGATCAGACTTTGACGCGGTTTCAAATCCCACAGAAAACATTAGTTCTCAAAAGTTCACCAGTACGCCTTGTTAATAAGTACTAGCTAACACAAAGCCTAGGTCCAGAGCTGGTTATCGAATAATTTCAATCACATACAATTCATTCCTAGTTTTTTTCATTTGTGAATAGTAGATTGATTTATTTCACATGTTATAAGTAATCCAATTTATAGTAATAATTATTCACATAATATATGTTTGTTTTTTCGACATTAATTCGATGACTGTAACAACAGACATTTTATATAGAAAGGAATTTCGTTTAAAAAGTTCAAATCCAATGGATTTATTTTCAAGAAAATAAGTAAGGTGTCTATCAAATTTTAAGGTAGAATACGTCTTTTTAGTCAAACTAGAAATATAACCGATAAACTAGCTAACTCAAGAAGATTTTTCACTTTTATATGGTTTTAATAACTGCAAGCAGAGCGGTGTAGAGCTGGATTTTGTATTCGCTATCATTTATTGGCAATCAGAGGTGTTAACATTGTTATATTTATAGCACCTATTGTACTATTACGTTTGTTTACGTTTAACTTTATCAAGCTCTTCAATTAATTTATTTAACTGACAGTGTTATTCAAACAAAAACAATTTTGTTTATTCTTGTATCATTATCATGTCTGTATGATTATGTATGCTTGGTTATATGTGATAGACTACGCACATATCAGGGCAATTGATACATGAATTGTAAGGAATTATCTTTAAAATAATCCACTACAACGTCTTTGATAATCTTTTATAAAGATACTTGTATCACATTTTAATGATAAAGATTTTTTAAAATATTTTAAATGTATTAATTTTCATGATGGAAAGAAAATAGACTTGGGAGTTAGAATTCATTTATAGTTTATCACAATTATTGAGATTAATCATTCTAGTGGTGCATTGTTCAAGATTAAATTGATAATAAACTCCAATAATAATAATAATCAGCGGTTTACATGTAATGATAAAGAAATATTCAATACGCAAGTCATATCAGATGATCTTTTACTTAGATGATAAAATAAAGAAATCCGTAGGAGCAGTTATCATAGGTTATTTAAGTTTTTGTTAATAATACATTCATTTGATAGAAAGCCAAGAAAAAGAACTCTAAGGTTTAATACTATTGGACACTCATACAGTTGATTAATGTTTCATGTTAGGATAATCAACATTAAATAAAAAAAAACTCGAAGAAATGGAGACATCAGAGATAGTTAAACAAAAATGGAACAAAGTAAACAAATCAAACTATGATGTACAGAAATGAATGCTTGTCTAAATTACGTAAATAATAGGCAAATGATGGCATCCATACTTTTCGGAATTATACAGCTGTTCAGCGTGTTCTAGTTTAAATTAGTTGTTCAATTACAATAAATCTATGATGTAAACCTAAAAAATTCTGCAATCTCCAAAAACCGTTCATGGTAATATTATTTTATAATGTTGTGTCATTTGTTTTGATAACTATCTACTCCATATTTGTTTAGACTATGTAATAAGTTCGTTCACAGTCGGTTATTAGAAATCAAACTTTTTTCCTGCTTTTTAACTGTTCTCCAATTATTATCTTTGGTCAGAAATGTCAGTTAAAGTGAATATATATATACGCATTTATGTGTCGTGTTCTCAGTCCAAGCAGAACCTGATTTATCTAAAAAACGACATATGAATGAACCGTTAGGAGCATTTCTGTATATATATATATATATATATATATATATATATATATATATATATATACGTTCAAACACTCACAGTTTATATTGTGGGTCAGTTGATTACGCTAAAAATCTTTCTTCATTTGCTCGGTATAAACATTAACGGTTAATCAATAAATCATATTCTTTCAGATTTACTTGACTAAAATAGGAACTTATCATCTTAAGTTAATTGCTTTTTCTTTTAAGTTTGACAAAAGCCAAAAATTTTATCATGAGAATCGATTATTTATTGATAGAGATAAGGTCAGATAATGAAGTAGTTTCAGTTATGAGTAAAAAGCTATAGATTTTTCACTTTTAAGAAATGTATTCAACTTTAATGGGGGGTTGCATTATTTTGCACAATGTCAATGTTGACTGAATACAATATGTTCTTATAAAATAATATTTGTCAGGAAATATAAGAATAATTGATATTCATTCTACCCGGTTATGCCTGATAAAAATCTCCAAAATGATATATCAGTAGCTAAGTGGATAACGCGATGGCGTTTGAAGCGGACGGTACTGGGTTCGAGTCCTGGAGTGAACATCAACTCTGAGATGCAGGTACATGCAGCTGACGAGTCCCGAATAGGACGAAATGCGCGTCCTGGATTCCACTGCTAGCCACTATCCATCTTTGCTTATAATATCTAAATAGTGTTTATTATTATTTACAAATGTTTTTCTCACATACTTAGCAGTTTACATCTGTGATCTTATATGAATCTGTACTTATTGTTCATATTCAGCCCTACATATTTAGACCATATAGTTGAAATCAGATAGCACACACTTTCTGACTTCAGCTGAACTATGATATCCTGTTATTCGCATCTGATATCATATAGTAGGTAATATTTTTGCATTTAATCTTTATTTCGTGACATAAACTACTATCGACTTATAGGAAGTCCTAATTAGATTACCAAACTTAATATTAAACGTTTATTGACTAGTGACTAGTTTTCAAATGAATTAACTGGATTTTTGTTGGAACAAGTAATCTGTGTACAGAACTAGGTTTCACATAAAATCAAAACTGAGAAATGGCACTGAGTGAAGCATTATATCAATGCACCAGTCAATCCTGACTTCACAGTTCAAAACCATTGCAGTTCTCATCAGACCTGAAGACAGTTAAGGAAATCATGTATAAAATTGAGTTTGCACACATCTGAAGTAGTTTAAGCTAAAACGAATTATTTGATCAGCTTTTTTCAGATATTTTTAAAAGTTCATCAGTTGACGCCAGTTTACAGTGCACACGATCATCAGGTAAGTATTTGTTGGTTTCAATCTCAGGTTATCTGGTTACCTATTTTATTTATTTACATAAGTTAGTTTGATGTGGAATTTTTTTATCATAATTAGTTTTTATCTTGTTATTTCACACTAATTGATCTAATCGACCAAGGTACATTATAGTTATTACTTTGTGAAGAACACTGAATGGATCACACGAAAATCAACAATAAATTTTAGAATTATAGTTATACCTTTTGTACAGTGACAAGTCCGTGTTTAATTTAAACATAAAATTGTCATTGAGTAGATCAGTGATCAGGTCATTTCAAGAAAGAAACGCTTATCTAAATTTTAATCCTACATTATGCGGTATTATGAATCATATCACACATTATTATAAACATATTTTCCCTGTCATAAACACAAGTTCAGCATTAGACTTCAGTGATTGAAATACTAGATATTTTTCTAACTTAATGAAAAAACAGTAGACAGTAACTAATACCAACGATATTAAATGATATCTTTCTAAGTTCTAATTTAATCAAATAACTAACCATGATAACCTTAGATTAAAAATTGATAAAGGTATATTGACAAAAAAACAATAGGGTATAAATATAGAGCTCAACACAGAACAGACATATTTTTAATATCTGTAAGCCCACCGATGGTATAGTATCATTATATAATCGTGCTGAATGACATGTACTTGATAAAGCATGTTTACACAAAGAAATGAAGATTAGAACGAAAGCCAAAGAAAACACGACACATAATATTTTTGAGAAAAAATACATTACCTTAAAATACTACATCAATGATATTAATCATAGTGATAGTACAACTGAACGTTGATAAGATAAAAAACACAGTTATAAAATATCAGCTTCTCCTTACAAACTGATGCATACGATACAGCTGTTTGTTATTAATAATATCATTGCCGATGTCATATCCAGCTAACATAATGAAACAAATAAATTCCAAAGCTAAAATTAATCTTCTCGTTAGTTAGCTCACAGTAGCTCTTAAAGTACACACATACAGGGACACGAGTGATAGCACTATACGATCGTGTTTACAAGTACATTAGCATGAAATTTACTGAGTTTGACTATAAATAAAATAATGAAAATATGAAGTTAATTTTAAGAGTAAAAGTGAAGACTACTAGATAATGTAAGTTGAATATATGCAACACTTACAAATGGAAAAATAAACATATATACATGTAGACGGACACACATAAGTGTTCAAACCCAGATGAATGTAGTAAACAAAGATATATTTTTTGCCAATAAAGTAGAAGAACGAAATTCAACTAAACGGTTTTGTTATTCATTTGTTTTAACAAAGAAAGTAGAAAATAATCATTAACATAGGCCATGTGTTAGCAGGTGTCAAGGATGATAGGTGATAAGAATTTGGTTAAAAATTACGTAAGCAAAAATTGTGAAATGTGCGTTTTGTAGTTAAATATAGAATGATGACATTAGCATTTATAGTGAAATCTAATGTTTGGTTTATTACTAGTATCAAGTTTTTGAGTTTCTTTTAGCTCACCTCTGAAGATGATATTCCATTTGATTTGACAAATCTGATCTCGTTTTTTGTAGTATGTAAATCAGGAGAATCATTATTACTGATGTTATTAGAATACGATATTTTGCTCTCATCTAAAGAAGTAGTCTGTTTTTCGTGGTCATATTCATCATCGTCAATGTAAATCGTTGAGGATGGTCGAAGTGTACTTGCGGAATAATCATCTGTAAGTTTTGCTGTATATAGATCAAGTCGTGAAATAGAATCCACAGCAATGCTTAATGGTCTGGCGTGCATACGTGATAGAAATTCGTCATCTTCTTTATCTTGTTCAATTCGAATAAATCGTGGTAAACGTCCATTAGAAAGATCACATTCTTTACGGTATACAAATTCCACATTTAATGAATTTGAATGCCTGATTGACCTTTGTGAATTTTCTGCAAGTTCACAACTCGATGAGTTATTCAGTAACTCAGAAGTAGTAGTAATGGTAGTATTACAGTTAGTAGATTGAACATTTAAGTGAGGTCTACGTTTACTATGACGTCGTCGTAAAATATTTACATCTCCTATAACAAACCGACGATTCTCTTCATCACTGCACTCAGGACTTACTGGCGAACATGTTTCTGATATTGGATTGGGTGAGACTGGAGTTTTACCTGAACGAACTGGTGCAGGACTACAAAGTTGTGATGGGCTACTGAATCCATTACGATACAATGATATTGTTCGCCCAGATACATTCACAGGCTTGATGTCTATTGAACCAGCCATATTGAGGAAGGAAGTGTGAACAACAATTAATAAGAAGTCTTTTTTAAGAAAATCCTTTGAATATTTGAATTTTTTATTTGTTTGTTTACCTGTCGTATATTATTTACTAAGAAAAAGGTTTTTATGGTAAAATATGCAACCTGAAATTTTGTACCAATCACAAAGTAAGTTGAACATAGTTTACAACTAACCAATAAAATACTCCGCCAATCAGAAATCAATTGTCAACATGAATATGAATATTATTAATTCGGAAAATAGAAAATTTAAGTGAATATTTATTTCGAACAATATCAATCAATGAGTATGAATTAAGATGAAGTTAAAAGTTTTCCTCTCAATCAACCAACTAATGAATATATCAGATTATATTATAGAAAATATTTTTTCTAAAACGAGTTAGTTGAATGGAGGAAGATAAAATTAAGAGATGAAAACAGGTATGCGATTCAACAGGAAGTTTTGCAGCTTGAAAAGAGTAGTAAAATAATTTTGTTATCAGGAAAAAGTTACAAGATTGATAGAAATGTAAAAATAATCATGCTTCTTCGGCGAGTCGTATATTTGTATATTTTGTTCTTAGAATATGAAATGAAAGGTAATTTAAATTATCAAAAGTTGATATGTATTCAATTAAGTGATGGAAAGAATAAGTCAACTAGCAAGGCATATTAAGTAACATAACGTGAATAAATGAAGTTAAATGTAAAGTTCCTCCTGTATTAATTCTAAGATCTAAAGATAGGTTATTTATACCACATATAGTAGCATCTATGTTTTTTCTCTCTCAGTCTACGACGATTTTTGGTTGTTAATTATTTAGAATATTCAGCGACTGATTATCAAAAAATTTCAGTCCAAATCGATTATAAAGTGCGTATCAGTAACCACTGTCCTCTTGAAAAAGTTTGATAAATTTCTAAAGAATACAAATACCGAAGCTAAGGTTAAAATTGATGTGTTTTGAAACCTTTGAAATTGATAAACAACATTTTCAGAATATGAGAGTCAGTGATTCGACTTGTGTCGCAATTGATGTTCTTGTCTAATTATGACAGTTAGCGTCACAGTTCTTGCTTTAGTATATCTTCTTTCGTCCTCGGTGTTTAAAAATCTAATTACCTTATGATATTAACCCTTATTATTTACTGAATTTTAAAATTACTCTTGGACATGCAAACACAAATAATCTGAAAAGCTGTGAAAGTGGAAATCCATACTCTATTATATCCTGTCGTCTGTTCATACATGATACTTTTTATATGTTAACCTATTAAGGCCTAAGGTAATGAAAATGACATTGAGTATTATTTACTGAATAATTACTTACTACTTACTTACTTACGCCTGTTACTCCTCGTGAAGGAGCATAGGCCGCTCACCAGCATTCTCCATCCAACCCTGTCCCAACCAATCCTTTCAAGCTCTTTCCAGTTCTTATTCATCCCTTTCATATCTGCTTCTATTTCCCGACGTAATGTGTTCTTTGGCCTTCCTCTTTTCCTATTCCCTTCAGGATTCCAAGTTAGCGCTTGTCTCGTAATGCAGTTTGATGATTTCCTCAATGTATGTCCTATCCATTTCCATCGTCTTTTCCTAATTTCCTCTTCAGCTGGAAGCTGGTTGGTTCTCTCCCACAAAAGGCTGTTGCTGATGGTATCCGGCCAATGGATGTTGAGTATCATGCGTAGACAGCTATTAATAAATACCTGTACCTTCTTGATGGTGGTTGTTGTAGTTCTCCAAGTTTCAGCTCCGTACAGTAGAACTGCCTTGACGTTGGTATTGAAGATTCTGACTTTGATATTGGTTGAAAGTTGTTTTGAGTTCCATATGTTCTTCAGGTGAAGGAATGCCGCTCTAGCTTTGCCAATCCTCGCCTTGACGTCTGCATCTGAACCTCCTTGTTTCTCGACGATGCTTCCCAGGTATGTGAAGGATTCCACGTCTTCCAGAGTTTCGCCATCAAGAGTGATTGGATTGCTGTTCTCCGTGTTGTGTTTGAGGACCTTGGTTTTCCCTTTGTGTATGTTGAGGCCTACTGATGCAGAGACTGCTGCTATGCTAGCTGTCTTTATCTTCATTTGTTCGTGTGTATGTGATAGGAGGGCTAGGTCATCTGCGAAGTCCAAGTCGTCTAACTGGTTCTGAGCTGTCCATCGTATGCCGTAGTTTCTCTCAGATGTCGAGGTCTTCACAATCCAGTCGACCACCAGAAGAAACAGGAAGGGAGAGAGTAGACAGCCTTGTCTTACTCCGGTCCTTACTTGGAATGCGTCTGTCAGCTGTCATCCATGCACTACTATGCACTGTAGTCCGTCGTATGAGTTCCGGATAATATTGACAATCTTCTCAGGAACTCCGTAGTGTCGAAGAAGTTTCCATAACGTTCTCCTATCTACACTGTCAAATTCCTTCTCATAATCAATGAAGTTGATGTACAGTGATGAGTTCCACTCAATTGATTGTTCGACGATGATCCGTAGTGTCGCAATTCGGTCTGTGCACGACCGGTCCTTACGGAATCCAGCTTGTTGATCTCGAAGTTGAACATCTACTGCGTCTTTCATCCTGTCCAGTAACACTCTGTTAAAGGCTTTTCCTGGTATTGACAGTAGTGTAATGCCTCTGTAATTTTCACACTTTCTCAGGTCTCCTTTCTTTGGAATCTTGATGAGGTGTCCTTCCTTCCAGTCCATCGGCACTTGTTCCTCTTCCCAAATCTTCTTGAATAGAAGATGAAGCATGTTTGTAGTTACTTCGATGTCTGACTTCAATGCTTCAGCTGGTATATTGTCAGGTCCTGCTGCTTTCCCGCTCTTGATTTGTCTGACGGCCATTCTGATTTCTTCTGTCGTTGGTGGATTGACATTTATAGGAAGATCTGTGTGTGCTGCTTCGATGTCCGGTGGATTCATTGGAGCCGGTCTGTTCAGGAGTTCCTCGAAGTACTCTGCCCATCTGTTGCGCCGTTGTTGAATCTCAGTGATTGGTCTTCCTTCTTTGTCTTTGACTGGTCTCTCTGGTTTACTGTATTTCCCTGCAAGCTTCTTCGCTTAATAATTAGTAAATTTTAAGTTAAATCCATTCAGTCTACAAACTACCCACTAAAAAAAGTATAAATTTTGATAAACAATCATTTTACTTTTCAAAAACAGAGTACTCTTTTTGCAATTAGATACAAAATATATACTTTTACTAGCAAGAATAAGAATTTTACATTCTGACATTTCTAACGAAGGGGTTCCCTGTTAAATAAACAACGATTACTGGTACAATTAAGATTTTTGTTTGTTTTAATGAGATGGGACATATTTTTTTAATAGTTTGCTTATGATCAATATGAAGTAATAAATAGCAAATAATAAAGGTAACAAATAAAAATACAATTAATGCATTTAAATAATGATTAAAAATGTATTGTGTGCCAAAAACAATATTGATTTAAATTATGCCATCAATAAGAATTAAATTTTTTTTCTTTGTTCGAAGTAAATAAAGCCAAGCTTCAGCGTAGCGAAAATTCTCATCCAGACGTTTAGTAAAAAGATGAATATATATGCTTTCAATTAGTTTCTCACCATGGCTCTATACTAATATTAATATATATATATATATATATATATATATATATATATATATACATATATATGATTTCTAACAATAAAACAAATTAATACTAATCAAACAGTAGTGTTACATAATAATGCTGTAACTCCACAAGTGATAAAGGAAATAATGTCGAATGATTGTCTAAAGGATTAGAAACGAACATAAGCTAACCATAATCATTAAAGTAATTTTATGTAAAAAAATTGAGAATATGTAGATCAACGCTTGTGAGGCTGCATATCTGACAAGAAAAATAACGAAGTATTTTGATGAAATGTCAATTTAATGATAGTTAGGTAGGAATAAAGGGATCAGCGGTTGGCAAATTATGTAAAATTATTTTAATATTGTATTTGTTTATATTAATATCTAACGACAATGAATAGCTAATTAAAATGAAATATTCATCTTTTTACTAAATAAAAATGGATTTAAGCATAGTTTGCCAATCATAATTTACATCAATGACTGAGAGAAATCAAATCAAGTTAGTCAAATAGTATTTGTTCAAGGTAAGTAGAAGATCATACATTATAATATCATATGATATTCAAGTTATTCTAGGCTCCTCAGTAGCTTCAGATAATTGAAAAAAAATCTAATATTTTTTATTTCAGTCTTTTTACTGTTTTTTATAAACTAGTAAAACAAATGATCTTACTCATTGACAGATATATTTTGTAAAATATCAGTTTTGTGTAAGGAACATGTAGAACCATTTACCTAGAGTAATTTATAATATTCAGGCTACCTGCACATTGTTCGAAAAAATCAATTTCGTTTTAAAATACTACATTTCATCATAAAATATAAAACAGGTATTCTTCTTTAAATATGGCATTTTAATTCTGTTTTCTATGAATAGTTTAAAAATACTCCAGCAATAGTGCCGAAATATAGTATTATGAATAGGAATGTGAATGACTATTTAAAAATGAAACAAACTTTTTTTTTTCTTTTTCAAACCATCTACTATCAAACAGAGGATATTTTAAAATACTTCACTCAACCTGTATACAGTATATTGATTATAAATTCATTTAAAAATGAAGATCGTCAGGAATAATAACAATCGTGGATGTAGAAAAAGTAGATAACGAGTTTTATCAATGTTAACATTGAATATACTTTTGTTAGTGCTTATCAGTGTATTGACTTGTTTAATTTACAAACAAATGAGTGGCAGTACCTGAATGTTTTTGACTGGAAAGAAGTCATTTTTCATGGATTTATATTTTCAGTGGTTTTCCTTTTGATGTCACTATATAATGCTAATCTTCTTAACCTTCATAGTTTTATTTACCTATAGGTTTGACTAAAAGTTCTAAACAATTTTCTACGCAAGATTCTTGGTGTTCGAAGCATCAGCAACAACCTACTGTGGTAGAGAACAAACCAGCTTCCTATTGAAGAGGAATTTAGAAGACTACAGAAGTCGATAGGACATACATTTCGTAAATCATCAGACTGCATCATGATGCCAGCGCTAACTTGAAATCCAGAAGGAAGAAGGAAAAGAAAAAGGCCAAAGAACATATTGTTCCGAGAATTGGAAGCATACATAAAAAAGGATAAATAGCAACTGGGAAGGATTGTCCAGAACAGAGTTGGATGGAAAATGCTGGTGGGTGACCTGTGCTTCTCTACAAGGGGTAACAGGCATACGTCAGTAAGTTGACTAGAAGTTGAAATAATAATAATAAGTTAACTATTTTCTTGTTAAATCATGAAATCAATAGTTTAAAGAAACATATTAATAGTGGAAATAATTAATAAAAGATTTAATGCAAATAGCGTGAATGTACATGGACGAAAGAAAGAAATTTTATTACTCTCTGATGTTTAATACCGAATTCGGCTAATGTAAATTTGTACATCAGAATGTACAATCCATTCACAAATCACCTAACTAAATATTAATCTGTTCAATTTATTGTCTTGTTGTTATACTATTATACTTGACAACTATCATAATCATGTACAGTCATGCATATGAAGAAAAATTTAATCGGTCATTAAATAAATGATTAAAATTCAATGGTAGGTTGGTCGAAAATAATATGTGAATAAATTCATTTCCTGTTTGTTTTCATTTTCAAATTTACATAAACCCTAAAAGAATTATCATTTATAGAGTTAATTTTATGAAAGCTATTAAATTTACTTTGTGCCTCTGAAAATTACTAAACAATTAGAAAACTAAAGTAATCAATCAGTGTGGAAATATTAATCCCGCGTCCTGAATAGTTTGGCGGTAACATCACTGGATGTGACGGTGTGTCATGGGTTTAAATCAAATAATCAGAAATAATTTTTCCAAGATTTCAGATAGACCTTGTCCTGTGGCAAAAACCATGAATGAAACTTAATTTCAAGGCCTAATAATGGTTCCCTTTGACTGTCTGACATTAAGGAGTATTAAAAAATGTAAATAAATAATTAAAAAAGACAAGGATGAATAGGATAGAGGAGAAATAAACTGGCTACTCAGTATTATTTTCTTGTAAGTATTTATTGCTAAAGTGTGGATAAGATATATTCGTAATTGCTTTAGTTTTGTGCTTGTTAAATTTGAGTTAATTTACTGTTAATTTTCATCAGTATATCAAAAATAAATAGACGGTTGAGAAATACTTCATCGGAACATTTTGGATTTCTCTGTAGTACGCGAATTGATTACCCTACTCGAAATTAAATCCATAACGTTCATAGTTCGAAGTATCCACTTAAAAATTCAATCGAATAATTTGCAGTTCATTCTGACCACTACTGAACTCGAATTAATGTGAACGTGATGATTTAGTTTTGTAGCTTCTCATTGCAAATTCTAGAGATTCATCGTTGTTCATTTTAACGATCTTAAACTTGTTTTAAAGAATTTCTTGATCTTATTTTCGTACCTAACTAAATAATAATCGTATTTTAATAATCTTTTAACGGATAATTATCAGTTTGTTGAATAACCATTTAATTCCTAGGTTAATTATTATTTTCACTCAAGAATAATAGGTCAAAAGATTTATTCTCATGATCAGTTATCACTTGCTCACATTTTATATAAGTTTTTGTTTTACACGTAATGAATATTTAGAAGAGCTCAATTGTATAGGGATGTTCATGATTCTATTAGTAGACAAACTGATCCCTTTACAATCAAAGCTAAAAGTATCAAGATAAAAATTTTAAACATATCAGGTTATTGGTCTAAGGACTTATTTGTTCATCTATTTAGTCAGTTATACAATAATCTTTAAGATAAAGAAAGAAAAAGTAACATATAACTTTGTAAAAAAACAATAATCGACTTCACTATAGAAAATAATGTACTGAAAAATGTATACGTCAAAATACTGATGTATTATTCCAATGAAACACAAAGACTCAATACAGATAATAAAGTTTAAGGCAAATAGTTTTGGGTAAAGGTTGGATATATATATATATATATATATATATAGGCTGTATAAATCTAAGTTGATAAATTTTAAATTTATTATTTTAATGGTTGAAAAACAAGTGATTTTTATCATTGAACCATTTTTTTTGTTTTTTTTTGAAAAATTCGCAAAAATCATATAAGGCTAAGATAACATTTACGGATTCAGTGTTGAGATATATCAAGGATTGGTACTGGCATTGATGGTAAATACATTGTCTTTAACTCTTCACATAGTCAAACAAAATTAATTTTTTGTAATAATCTCATTTAAATATTTCAGAAGGTTTAAAATTGTGAAAAACTATTTTGAAAGATGTATCTGACAACATAAATCTATTTATAAAATCAGAAAATATTGAAGTTTTCATTAGAATAATGATGTAAGACATACCTCTTTTTTCTGATTAATAGATTGATCATGACCTGAAAACAAAATAAATTATCATAAAATAATTTTAATGTTTAAAGAGGATTAAATACAAGTACTATATACTACTTAAGAATGAAATGGATATTGAACACTGTGGTTCTTTTGTTATCATTTAATTAAATATAGTAATAAAGGTATGCAAAACAAAAATAACACCATGAACAACACTGGATAACGTATACAGTCATATTGTGAGTCACATATAATATGATCAGTCCCTTAAAATATCGGTCAATTTCAAGGTTTGATCAACAAATTTCAAACAATATCAAAGTCATAATCTTCAATACCAACGTCAAGGCAGTTCTACTGTACGGATCTGAAACTTGGAGAACTACCACGACCATCATCAAGAAAGTAAAAGTATTTATCAATAGCTGTCTACGCAAGATACTCAACATCCATTGGCCGGATACCATCAGCAACAGCCTTTTGTGGGAGAGAACCAACCAGCTTCCAGCTGAAGAGGAAATTAGGAAAAGACGATGGAAATGGATAGGACATTGAGATGGTGGAGAAGATTTGTAGCTCAGGTGGATGATTTTGATGGAGTTTTGTTCTCTGAGCTAGATGGTTTGGTCGTGGAGCTTTCATCGTTCTTCTGAACGACATCATCAGCACAAACAATGACAAATTTAAGGTCAATAAGAACCAATCAACATCGAGGTGCACAGAACAAGCTGTGAAACGCATATGGAGAAATTCGAACACTTCACTTCTATCTGAAGTTTGTGCTGATGATGTCGTTCAGAAGAACGATGAAAGCTCCACGACCAAACCATCCAGTTCAGAGAACAAAAATGGATAGGACATACATTGAGGAAATCATCAAACTGCATCACGAGACAAGCGCTAATTTGGAATCCTGAAGGGAAGAGGAAGAGAGGAAGGCCAAAGAACACATTACGTCAGGAAATAGAATCAGATATGAAAAGGATGAATTACAACCGGAAATATCTGGAAAGGGTAGGGTTGGATGGAGAATGCTGGTAAGCGACCTATGCTCCTTCACGAGGAGTAACAGGCGTAATTAAGTACGTAAGTAAGTAAGGTTTGATCAATAGAGGAGTTACTGGGAGATATTTAAGGTAGATCTCAAAACAGTATGAAAGGGTTACTTAATCCACTGTGATTAATAAAGAAAAGCGTACAATGGATCAACAGTTATTAGTTTGCATTACACCTTAGTGGCAGTTGTGTTGTGCATTTAACTCCAATACAATGAACTGATAGACCTACGACCAAAAACATAAGAAAAACACCAATATTTTAGATGGACTCAGAATACATTCTCATTAATATGAAGAAGTTATAAGTGGAAAGAAACTTTTATTTGTCGATACAAATAGTGAAACATTGTCTTGAAGAAACAAAACATCGTTTTATTTTGTTATTAGACATTTGGAGGTCTCAATAAGCTATAATTCTTAACCTTAAATGCAAACATTCTATTGGTTGGGCCTTATTTATGAAATGACAACTCATGCGTCATTAGCACTACCTGGACCAAACTTATAGAAATTTAAATAAGTAGAATAAAGAAATGCGAGATAATCAGATGGAGTGGTATGTTATGATAAAACATTTTCTAATAACGTAAATATTACAGATTATGGGATTCAGTGATATTATGACTTTTCGACGTTGCCATAACAGCAATTATTACTGTTAATTTTAATACATTGATGAGACAAAGTCACGTAATTGATACCACTTTTTACTGGTCGCTAAGTCTTGTACAATATTATATATAGTGATGTTTACTAATAAGGTTATCTTTTGTTGAGCCATATAAACTCGATGGGAAAAACCACATCTCTGTTTATTCGGGAACATAAAGTATGTTTTCGCTGAAGTTGCGTTGATTGTCCACCCTATTTACTCAGCATTAAATCGTGCTAAAAGAATCTACCATTCTCTCTTATTTTAGTCTAAAAATCGATAGTTCAATTCATAAATCAAAACTCTAGTTAAGAAACTCAATTAGTGAAATAAAAGACTAGCAATTTTAAAATGTTATAATATATCTAAAAAAATGGAATATTTTATGACTAAAACGGATAATAATAATAATAATAATAATAGAATGGTAAAGAATCTATTGAAGACTATATTCTTCTCTCGTAACAATGTTATGTAGTTAAATTTGTGTCTTCAATAGATTGTTAAAGAGAAAATATGTTTTAAAAGTTTTGCTACATTATTTTTAATTTTAAATTAAATTTAGGTAACGTTGTTATGGTGGTTTCTACAGTCATTTCACTGAAATGTAAGATTGTTTACATTTGTATTTGTGTAATATGTCAAGTATGATTTGTAGCAAAAACGTAGTATATCTTTTTCTGTATATATTTCTTTTATTGTAATAAATATTTAGAGTTGTATTGAATGACTATACATATTAACTTGCCAAAATGACTAAGAATTCATCTAAATAAATTTTATGAGAATAAACAGAATTTAAGTGGTATTTTAACTATAAAATTATTTTTAATAGTCAAAAAATGTTTTTTTCTGTTTAGTTAAATAAGGAGTTAAATGTTATTTCAGTCTTTGTATTTGTGTTTTTAGACAGAGATGTTTCTATGAAATGATGTTATAGTTTATACCAGTGATAATACCAGACGTTTATTACTGTTACATAAGTTAGAAAAATATGCATCTAATAGATATCGAGAAGCAACAAGATAACATGATTTCAACTGTGTTGGATAATGTATGGTGAATGCAAGCAAGTGATTTTCTTAAGGAAGCTTTTAATTTTGTTTTTTTTTCTTGAAAAAAAGTCAATTAAGGACAAAAATATGTCTGAATGATCTTCAGAACCAGTATATTAAAATTAAGACAAAGATTAGAGTAGAGATGTAATGAATTAAACAAAATAAGGATTTTTAGTCAGATCTTAACGGTTGATCGGAAGCCAAAACACTAACGTTCCTTGATAACAAAAAGCAATTCTGTTTGAAATATATTTAAAGGATAGTTGTTAAATTCGCTATACAGTGAAAGTGATATAGACATTCGGAGAATAATGGATTTCGCACAAGGTTATGATTAGACATTGTTGATGAATGTCAACAACTACACTGTACTTCTTCTTAAACCTAATTGTCTGACGAAAAATCGAAAATCCTATCGGCAATTTTTCAAGGGTGATTAAGTAACCTGAAGGAAATATTTCAAATAACTAGTGAAAATAAATTGTGTTGAAATTCAAATAAGTTTGCGGAATTTTAAATTCAGTTGGAGTACAAACTGTATCATTTACGGGTACATCTGTCAAAAGATAAATGTTTCGCTATATTCAATGAAATGTTTATAAATTTAGAAGTTTGGAAAAAGTAATACAAAGTCACATATTTATTATTATAAGTTAAATGAAAAGCGATTTACGTTGCTACGTAGTATATATCATTGTAGATCAAGATATATTCTTCGTCCTATTTAAAGTGTGTGAGAAAACGTTCGCTACTTCCGATGAAACTAAACGAAACCAGCCAATCATCACCTTAAAAAGTAGTGAGTCATGACAAACAACTTATGTTTGAAGTATATCAGATTTTTAACTACTGAAGTCGTCCAATGTTTAGAAACAAGTAGATATCACAAATCAATGATGTAAAGCGTACTGATCAGTTGTTTCCAATTACAGATGTTGCATTCGACGCTCATCACTCAGCTACAACGTACGACCAGGCACATGTGTGCATCGGTCCAAGTTGCTATACCTCATTAGCACAACAGGATGAACACCGAATTCATAGAAGTAGTCTTTTCAATAGTATTAATGTATAGAAGAAATATTATGTATAAGAATATAATACAGGAAGAAAGAATTAGTTCGTAGAAAGAAAGGTATAAGGCAATTTTAATCTCACGGTTTAAGGAAAGACAAGGGGTATATGCACCTACAGTATACTCGCCTCTTAATTGATGTACGGATATCACGCTTTCGCTATGGGTGACGTAGGTTGGCAGAAACCTAACGAACTTTTCAAATCCGTGCTGAGATTTCGTCAGACGCCAACCCATTAGGACTGATCAAACTTCCAAGATAAGGGAATTTGTCAACGCGTTCGACTACTTCACTCCCTATCCTTAGTTCAGGTGTTGACTCAGACCAGTCCTGAAGTAACTATTTGCATTTAGAGAAGGAGAAGCGCATCCCAAACATTCTGGCAATGTTGCTCAAAGCTACCAAAAGACTCCCCATTTATTCAGCGTCTTCACTGAAAAAGGACTATATCATCTGTGTATTCCAAGTCGATAAGTGGACTTCGTGGTAGACTGATGCCCAAAAATTCAATCGACGGGACTGTTATTTCCATCAGTACGTCTGTGATGAAATTGAACAAAAATGGAGATAGTGGACAGCCTTGACGGACACCACATGTGGTCGCGAAATCAGATGACAGTTCACCATAAGTTCTGACTTAATTAATAGTGTTAAAGTAAAGAGCCTTTACAAGGTTTATGCACTTCTGAGGTACGCCATTCAATAACAGACACTTCCACAGAACATCTCGGTCTACAGAGTCAAATGCTGCTTTTAAGTCAAGAAAGACCACCATTGTCAGACGCTGATAAGCATGTCTGTATTCTAGAACCTGACGAATGGTGAATGTGTGGTTGTTGCAGCCACGACCAGGTCTGAAGCCAGCTTAATGTTTACTTGTTTGCAGTTCACGAGTCTTAGTTAGGAGTCCGATAATTATTGAGGCTAGTATTTTAGATGCTATATTAGTCAAACTAATCCCTCGAAGGTTATCACATGATGATTTTGACCCCTTCTTATATATTGGGACAATCAGTGGTTGTGACCAGTCAGATGGGATCACGTCCAACTCCCATATTTTAGCTAAAATATTGGTCAACCTAATCGCCAAAATTGAACCACCATCCCTGAAGACCTCTGGAGCCAATCCATCTGGACCAGCTGTTCTTCCTCGTTTCAGATTAGCTATAGCTTTCTGAACTTTAGCTAGCGTCGGGGGACCTACTTCAATGTTCCATTCACGCTGTCTGGGAATGGTGGGTAGTCCTAGAATAGCTGAAGTAAAAACGCTCGTACATCTAGTTGATAATTATGAAATAATACTAAATGTGTATCAACCATTCCAATACAAATCACCATTAATAACTATTTTTAAAAAAATCTAGATGTTTCAAAGAATAATCTTGTGCAAATTTAGTCTTGAAGTCTCCCAGCATTTATATTAACACAACTCTAGTTCAAAAAAATCAGATGATGTACTGATTAATGATAATTTTAATGATACTGTTTTAAAATGAATAACAAAATCTACATACCATACAAACCACCTATCTTTTTGAAAGAACGATATACCAACACTTGAAATTACTGTTTTTTGTTCAGAATTAAAATCAATTCAACCATGATTAGGATTATGTTTTTTTAAATTTAGAAAACAAAGAAATAACTCAAAAGTACTTTGGTTTAGTTGATCTTAAAGATGATTTGATTTTCATTTCAATTTTTTTTAATAATGGAAACTTTTATAGAAAGAAAAACCTTCTTATTTATAGAATATTATTTTAGATATTTTGACTATACGTCGGTTAGAACAAAAAAATGTTAGAAAAGAAAGTTTAGTTATTATTAGTATGGATTTTTCTACAAAAGAAAATTACATTCAAAAAAGTTTCGTATGATAGGATATAAGGCTTTTAAAAAGAAACCTCTCCTACTTTAGTTTGAAAAGAAAAAAACGAGAAAGAAACGATCAATAATTTGCTATTGTGTGTAATAATGATCTAATTAGAAAATGCGGTAAAATGTAACTTAAACGATAAGACTAGGGTGCTTAGTGAAGTAATTCAAGCTCTAATTGCCTAAACATATGAAAAGTCTTGTCTATTTAAAGGTATTTAAAGGTATATCCTGGAGTTCTAGTGAGAAGTAGTGACCAGTGGAGTTCAACCAGGTCTGTTGTGGGATAGTAACTCACTGAAGACAATGGTGGATGTGTCGCTCGATTTCGTGGATTAGTTGAAGTTAGACATTAACACCGTTGGATGCCGGCTCAGTGGTCTAGTGGTTAAGTGCTCGCGCGCGAAACCAGTAGGTCCTGGGTTCGAATCTCGCAGGGGGCGAGGTCGTGGATGCGCACTGCTGAGGAGTCCCATAATAGGACGAAACGGCCGTCCAGTGCTTCCAGGTTTTCCATGGTGGTCTAGCTTCAACTGACTCATGATCTTAATCATTGAAATTACTACAATCTCCACAAAACCCCTTCTGATAATAATCAACATATGCTCACTAGTGACTGGCTTCAAGAGGTATATCCTGGAGTTCTAGTGAGAAGTAGTGACCAGTGGAGTTCAACCAGGTCTGTTGTGGGATAGTAACTCACTGAAGACAATGGTGGATGTGTCGCTCGATTTCGTGGATTAGTTGAAGTTAGACATTAACACCGTTGGATGCCGGCTCAGTGGTCTAGTGGTTAAGTGCTCGCGCGCGAAACCAGTAGGTCCTGGGTTCGAATCTCGCAGGGGGCGAGGTCGTGGATGCGCACTGCTGAGGAGTCCCATAATAGGACGAAACGGCCGTCCAGTGCTTCCAGGTTTTCCATGGTGGTCTAGCTTCAACTGACTCATGATCTTAATCATTGAAATTACTACAATCTCCACAAAACCCCTTCTGATAATATTTAAAGAATGATAAATCAATATGAAAAAGTTGTCTTTAGATCCGGAAACAGTAGAAGAAACTGATATAAGAAATGGTAACTGGAACGAACGTAAACTCAAATTTATAGATGAACAATTACAATTGTCGCATTCAACAATCTCCAGGAATCTTTAGCAGTAATTGTTGTATGCTCACTAGTGACTAACCTCGAAAGGCTAAATCAAGAGTTTTAGTGAGAGCTCACGATAATTGGAGTTCAGAAATGTCAGATGTGGAGTTGTTACATACTGAAAGTAACAGAAAACGACCGTTCAATATCATGAACCAGTTGAAACTGAACATGTGAAGTGTCGGATTCCAGCTCAATAGTCTAGAAGTTAAGTATTGGCCGAAAAACCTGAATGTCATTGACTCAATCTCCAGGTGAAACGTAGATGTACAACATTGTGACGTTGCATATAAAAGCGAAATAGATATCAAGTGATCCCAGTTCTTAATAGATATCTAATTAAGATTAACTTGAAATGTAAACTATGAAAGACAATAATAAAATGAAAAGCAATGGAGGCTGTTTTCAGTGATTTAAACATTCTCAATGGTAGTAATATAAGACTATTTTGATTTAAAGCAATTAGTCCCTTTGATTGTTATTTTATTAACTTTGTTCTGGTGTCCAAAGTATTGTCAGTAGTTTATTCATGATTTACTCGGTTTATTCACAATTCTTCAGAAATAAAATTTTATTTAATATGGCTAACCAGAAGTCTAAGACTTACAGTTAAACAATATAACAAAATGTGGCTTATATCTGATAGTACAGAGCTATGATATTTTTTTTGTTTACATTTATTCCAGAAAATATCTTGATTATAAGTTTCATCCAAAAAAGGATTTATTATTACATTACCTTAATATCCCTTAAACCTTGGTAACTATTTGTCAATGAATTCTAATTTGACAGCATGATTTATTACGTTAGCAAATATTTCATTTGCCCAAAAAAAGTGAACATCAAGCCCTTAGAAAAAAAAAGAATCCTTTAGAGACAGTGAATATTGATCGAAAACGTTTCCTTCAAATAACTTAACTACATAGACACCGTTGAGTAGATGTTTTCTTGGGATACATCAATACGTTGTTCCTGAAATATGCTTAATAAATAAGATACTTAAATTCAATTATTTCTCAATAATTAAAAAAGCAAACACAATCTAAATCCAATGTTTCCATTGAGGTAATAACTAACTTTCGAATAATGCACATTTTAAAGTGAAAATGAAAAGTTGAAGTTAATCTGGACAATTAACGAAAACAAACCTTTGATAGAATGATTTAATTGATTGCGAGATGAATTGTTTGAACGATTCAGTGCATTATTCAAGGATACACGTGAAGATTTTAAGTATTGCGGGTCTTCATCAACACGCCTAACCGTACGGTTATAACTAACATAATCATTCTCACCAGAGTCGTCATGTTTATTTATATTAGAGACGGAATGAGTTTTTGAATAATTTGAATTACTCAATGTTGTTATTGGTGTGGATGTCGATGCTGTTACTGTCATTGGTATTGTTGAGGCTGTACTCGTACTAAAGAAAAGATTATTATTATTATTTGCTTGAAAACGTTGTAATCTGCGTGTATTCCAATAAGCAGTAGTTTCATCCTTATCAAATTCTTGATTATTTGTATAATTACTGTTAATTGTAGCATCAACGGTGTCTGTTTCTTTATACTCAACATTTTCAATCATTTGTAGTTTCTGAGATTTTTTAGACAAAATTTTGGAATCATTGACAACAGTAGAATGGTTTTGGTGTTGTTGATGGCTAGAGGAATTCTGTAAATATGACCAAAAACAAGAAAGATATTAGTCGCTGATATTGACATAAAACATTCATTTCATCATACAGAATGTTATTAGTTGTACTGATTAGAAAATGAGAAATCCCGTCAATTTCTTTCCAGATCAAGCTGTTAGTAGCTGTTCTATGATGATTGTGCTATGCGTTTTGAAAGTGATCATTAACAGATAGATAATCACCAGAATCTTTTATGTCCTATGCATAGATTTAACAGTCACTATCTTTAACTTGATTATTTAGTAAAAAACAACAAATATATACAGGTTTGTGAGTTAGATTTGAGGTTTCATTTCTTATTGAAATTTGTGGTACTACCCGAGCTGTTGACATTGAGTCGTCACGTTATAAATTATAAGAAATCAGTAATTGTATGAAATATGATCATTAACACTCTGATACTATTCAGTTAATTAACAGAATAGACATACTTACACTAGGCTAAATGTAGAATTTATTTAGTTAATTTCAATAATGAGAAAACGAGATTAGACTCGTGATTTGCTGATACAAAGTTGAGCACCTACATTAATACGGTAAATGCATACATCAAGGTAATGTAGTAAATTCTTAGGAACCCCTTGAGAATGTTCTTTTAAAATGTCATTTTTTCCATTAAACTATGATATACTATTATTACTGCATTAACTACCTAATAAATTTTTATTCTTTTAAATAAAAGATATATTGGACAGAAACTAGGAATTCGAAGTAAAAATGAGAATAGCTTTTATAAAATCCCTGTACTAACCAAAAACTTTGTTTAATGATGCCATTGGTGTATAGTCATTTATCTAACAGGGATTGTTATGTAGTTTTTATGCTAAATCTTATTCTTGATTTCCGAACTGTAATGAGGAAAAAATTGGGAACTTCAAAAATCCATTATCATCCTCCTTAGTGTTCGAGAATATAGATGATCTATATCTAAATAGAATAATTTACATGTGGTTGCTTTTTGGATCTATTAACAGAACAACCTGTAGAAAACCTTGATAAAATAATGTGAAATTTGGCTACTCCTTTTAATATTATTGTTTATTTTCCATAAAATATTGATTTATAAAATCTGATTACTGACTGGTTATCAATTGGATGAAGCTGGTCTCATTACTACGCTCTCAATAAATGAATTTGTTGAACAAGTCGTAAAAGATACTTTTGAAATTGAGGTTCAAAATGAATAAAGTGTTAGTACTTCTGCGTTACTACAAGCGATTCCAGATCATACTTCACTTAAATAACTGGTAAACCATCACTTGATTTTTTGACAATGAACAAATGCAGGTGTTGTTTCATTTATTTACAGAGAACGCGAACTAATTCATCTGTTACAAATAACACAAGTAGACGATTACATTCAGTTACGTCACTAATACACATTAATCAAAGAAAAGTATCAAATCTTTCATGACATTTCCGAAAGTGAACGACAATAAGTGTATAATTGATTATTTAATCATCGATTATATACAAGAACTCAAATTCTTCCTGTAAATAATAATAGTAAGACAAGAAGCAAAATTGTAATATGTCAGATTATGTATTCACAAGCTGATAATTAATAGTGAGCTTTAAATAGAAAGCAGTAAACGTTATGAACGTATAAACAAACAGTACGTTAAGCCAACTAAGATTAAACAGTTTTAGTCTGGAACATGTGATGTAACAAAATTAGATAGTAACGCAAAAGTTTGTTCGAACATAAGTATTTTAGTGTTTTTCAAAAAACATTTTTGCCATAAAAGTTCTTCATGAATGCAAAGTTGATAGTTGGAAACGGATGGAAAATATACGATAAAAATTTATTTGAATTAGTTGGTTCCAAAGTTATTTTCCAAATAGATATTAGTAACTTAATCTTTCAAAAATTAAGAAAATTTTAAGTGTTGAAGAGTCCTAAAGTACGGTATGTTGATTTTCTTAATGTTGGTTTATCGCAACAGTATGAATAAAATGTAAAGCTTTCATTGCCATTTTGGGCAAAAGTATCAGGTCTTACTTCGGAAATTAGTAAATTTTATAGGATTATTCCACAAGTTTTAAACTAGTCCGTCTTATAACGGGATATCTGTAACAAGCATTAATAGTAATCATTATTATTATAAACTTCGGCACATAAGTAACAACTTTCAAACTAGACTCTCACATCGTTAGTAAAAACTGTGACCATTAGTGTTTTACAATGTAACAGATTGCCATTACCAAGTGAGATACAAAATTGTAAATACAATGGCAAGATTCTTTTGTCAATCATTAGATATATTTGTATGATGAAAAAGAAATGATATTAATCGGTTTAAAAACTCCATTTTCATAAATTTAAAACATAAGTGAGTAGAAACAAGTTATGAAGCGATATTTTTCTTTTTCACTTGGCAAGTTTTATTTGGCTATAGTTTAAATATTAACACTACAGGAGAAACAGTCTCAAGAAATGGATATGAAAACAGTGACGTTTTGTTGTTTCCTAAAAATGTCATGTTTTCTCTGGAGTTTAAGTGCATTAATATATAACGCAAACTTAATTCAACATAAAATTAAGTAAGGTAACGAATGAAGAGAAACTTAAGTTAGTGAAAATTAAACAATTTAAATGTGTTCAACGCTTATTTAATTTGTTTACAGAATTTCCATATTGATAAAGTAAACATCATGATTGGTAGAATTTGATCAACACTAAAAACGACTAGACAAATATCAAATTAGTAGCTAATCAGTGAGTTCTAAATATATCAGCTTTACAAGAGGTCGGTCGATTTGCGGATAGCTCAATAGTAACATCTCAGAAGATGAAAATCAGTGACTTGGTTGGAAATCTCACAGAAAGCCTTAGTTCGCTTACGATTACAAGTACGTTTTGTTGATGAGTAACAAATAGTTAGAAGTTTCTCGTCAAATACGTCAAACTACATAACGTCAAAGAATCAACAATTTCTGATATTACTTTTATGATTCTATCTTAAAATATGACCAACTTCAATAAATCAAAAAGTATGGCTTGTTTACTGAGACTTGGACAAACGTTTGAACTATCTGTGTTTCAACTTTGCAAATATCATCATTAAACTTGTTTGAACTGAATAACTGTGAAAGCTAACTCATGAGGTATTATAAATGGGTCACAAATTCTTGTAGTACAGACTTGTAACACTCACTAGTGACTGGCTCCAAAATGAATTTCCTGTTCTAGTGAGAACCCATGACCAGTGGAGTTCAACTGTGTATATTGTGAGGCGGTTACTCATTGAAGACAATGGTGGACGGTGGCGTAATATCGTGAATTGGTTGAAGTTGGACAGTTGTATGCCGGTTTAGTGGTCTAGAGGTTAAGTGTTCGCGCGTGATGCAGAAGGTCATATGTTCGAATCCCTCGTTAGGGATCGTGGATGCGCAGTGGTGAGGAGTTTCAGGTTATTAATAGTTGTCTAACATTGATCTATTCATGATGTTAATCTAAACTTGATAATCTCCACAACACTATACTGATAATACAGAATAATGTAAAACAATCAGAAATCATTTAGCTCTCGGTATATTGAGATTCAAGCAGTTTTGACATGGTGAATAGGAAGTGCAACTGTAGCATTTGACATAGTAGAACACCTTAACGATTGAATACTTATGGAACATACTGACTGTTAAAAAAACTTCTCAAATGTGTTCAGAATATTTACAATTCCAAAGTATGTTAAGGTGATATTTCTTGTAATACTTAACAATTGCTTCTGAGAATTCTTCGCTGTAACAAAATGTTTATTAATGAATAAGGCGATCATTAATAATAAAAGGGAATAGAAGCTGTAACAAACGAAGAAAACTTTCTTCAGTAAATGAAATGAAGATCTAACTGATTGAACACAAAAATTTAAAACTATTAACCTTATTTGATGAAGTTTTACAGTGTAACTAAAATATTTGAGTCGATTTAAAAAATATGATGTATTTGCGCTAGATATTTCGAACAATCTGGTCAGGGTATTTTCATGTGTAAGCGAATGGAATACAATTGATTATATTGAATTTGTTTTTTGAAAACTAAATCAGTAATGTGACTACACACTTTATAAATCATTTTGTAATAATGGTATGAAGTGAAAAAAATTAGTTCAATTATACAAAACGTTGAAATTGTAATTTAAACAATCAATACTGATTAATGATTTGCATTTGAGATGATCAGCAACTCTGGATAGTTAAAAAGAAATAGATAGCAGCTGTTAAAATTTTGTCACTGTGACGAAATTTTGAATTTCCAAAAAAAAACAAAAGTTATAACTTTCATTTAGGTCTATGAATCATGTCTATTATTACAAATCTTAACACTTGAACACTCAGTAAAGCAAATCATTTAGTAAGAAGCTGGTTGACGTTGGTTTTTTTAGGTTAATTATCAATGAACTACTTAATTTCATTTAAGCATATTTAAAGGCAAAAGTTATATTTATATTATGTTGAATAATTTATTTGTGAAGTTTTTACTGTTGTGACGTCATCCAATAACATCAAATTTATTCATCATTTTACAGTGTTAATAGCAACGGAACGGATTGTGGCTAGTAGTGGAATACAGTATGCGCGTTTCGTCCTGTTTGGGACTCATCAGCTGGATGCACCTGTATCCTAGAGTTGATGTTTATTCCAGGATTTCAACCAAGTACCGTTTGCTTCAAATGCCATTGCGTTGTCAACTTAGATACTGAGTTCAGAAAGCCACTGGCTTACGAAATGGAGTGAAATTTAATTCATTTGTACTGGTTGTTTGAATCTTGATGTTTAGGGTTGCAATTGATAAGTTTCTGCTTGTCACTGCCCATCATGGCTTATAATGCTTGTGACTTAAACCAATATTGAGGCAATCCGCACAGGATGCACATATCTCAATGAGAGACTGATCAGTTCCAGTCCTAAACATCAGTGGGAAGATTGAAACAGCCAATACAAAAAAAATAATTAACAAGAAAACACTTCTATTTAACTAATCGAAGATAGGTAAATTTTATCAAGAGAAAAACAAAATCAATCACCAATTGAAAGATTGTTTTTTATTTAATAAATTTATATCATCAATGACTTTGAAAACAATAATTGTGACTGACTTAAGAATGAATTATATTGAATCTTTTTTAAAAATATGATCAGCTATTAATGGTCATCTGTTAGATCAAATAACTTGATATTAAGTATGATGAACAGTACTAATGTAGGGAACGAAAACTGAGGCGGGGAAAACCAATTTATTGTTTTATGAAAATCAAACACATTAAATACAATATTCGCACATCTTTCTTCAGTTACCCTTCAAACACTTCATGATTCTACCAATTCTGTTGTTACTACAGTTGCTCTCTATTGCCCTTCTTGTTCTCTTCAATTCGATATTCTGCTGACAAACATTCCACCTACGACTGCTGCTACACACTGCTTATATCTGTCAGAGTATGTAGTGCACACTACACTATTATTAATCACAGACCATATTCTAGATCATCAAAAAACATACCGTTTCTTGGTGTTGGTTTTGAAGAGGAACAGACGACTGTTGGTTGTGTTGACGTCGTTGACTGACTCGTGTAGTTCCTCCAGTAACACTATTTACTGGGCTAGTTATTTTAAATGATTTAGGTCGAACAGGTTTATCTAAATGATTAGGTGTTATATTAGTTGGATTCCTTTGAGATGATATCTGAAAACAAGAAGAAAAGAAACAAACTTAAAAAAAGATTACGAAAAAAAACAGGTTTTTGTAAAATAGAAACATCTTTGTTCCTTCTCGGATAAAAGGTACATCTTGAGTTGAATAGACGTACGTGAAAATAGTTATAGGAAATACAGAGATATATATGGTTTTATAATCTTCAGTTTTATTCTTAATCAATCATTAGTTATTAAAATAACTTGTACTACCCATAATAAACACTTAGTGTAAAAAAATAGTTTTCATTTCCTAAACTATATGTACACAATCATTTGGATAGTAATTGTATTTCCTGTTTAGTTGGTACCATGAACTAGTCACTAGTTCGGGAACCTTCAGTTATTCCAGCTAATAGATAAATTAGACCAATATATGAATAAAAGAACGAGTATTAAATCTTATTCAAAATAAATTCAATGTAGTCGGAGTAGTGACAGAAAATAACCGAGAAATTCGATGTTTGCATGTGTAAAACATTTAAACTATGAAAATTTACTCCAGAAATAATAATCTGACTTAAATTGTACAGGTATGTTGATTATAAATTTTGCGTTTTCAAGTACAAAACGTTAAGCAGATCTCTAAGCTGTTTTACACGAAGTTAATGTTACTCACTTGAAAAATATAAGTTTTGTTTACTCGGTTTTGAGCCATATGTTTTTAGTTTGAAGGTTGATGATACAATGCAGCAGTTTGAATAAAAGGTAGGTTGAACAGGGTTCGAATATATGGCTTATTGGTTAAAAGCTCAGCTACGGCTCAACATATTAAACAATTTAAATTGAACACAGAGTTACTGTTTTCATTTCATTTGATGCGAGTAACTCAAAAATGCTTTGTACTCTATACAGAAGAACATAGTCTGGTCTAATTGAATAAATTTTAGTTTCTTAATTGTGAGTTCAAAAGGAATGTTGACATTTCGATCGTTACAGTTATTTACAGATTTTAGCTTTTCTGTTATCTTCTAGGGACTTAATATCTATTCACAAAAAGGTATGTTAATCTCTTGAATTGAACTAAAACCAGAGTTATGAAAATCCTTATGTTTACAGCTTCAATACATCTAATACCATTTTTAGTTTGATAACAGCATACTATAGAGGTCTTAAGTATGCGAATATATTTAAGTTCTTGATCCAGTATGTCCAATTAATATTTGAACCTATCGTGTGTTATAAGCTCTCAGTACCAACATATGTTTATTTTCAATGATATCACAATGGACATGGGAAATTTATATTACATATTCTTTCTATGAACTGAGCTAAGTAAATTTAAAGAAATTAATTTGCTTGTAAATTCATATAAACCAGATTTATAAAAGAAGCATTAGTAAATTAGAATTTGTTTTAACAATTACATATATTTGGGGCTTTGTAAATTCAGATTTCTGTCGTTCTCTACACATTTCTGCAGTAAACAGTTATGTAATCAATTGATTGAAGTGTTAAAATTCATCAAATGCTTTCTTAATACAACGATTGTCTAGATGTTTATTTTTGTGAATTGCATTTTAATATGAATCTCAAGGAACCTCATTAATTTTCTGCATTCATTGGGAAAAATCTCAATATCGTGAATCTATACATGGTCTATATATGTACTTTTGACAGTCAGATTATGCAATTGTCGATACATAAATGTACATAAATAAAGCAACAATTACTTCAAAACTAAAAATAACAAGGCTCGTAGATAACTACAATATATAAATTAGGTAAATATTTAAGAAATCGAATTAACAGTTATCAAAAAATAGCACGAAGGTTTATTTGAACAACAGTTCTTAAAAGGAGAAAGGGAAAGTAGTTAATGAATGACGAATATTGGATCATGGTCTTAATACAATGAAAAATTGTAGCTAAGGTAGATGACTTATATGGAGTCTTGTTATCTGAGAGTCATATGTGGAGAAATTCGAATACTTCACTTCTACCTGAAGTTGTTGCTGATTATGTCGTTCAGAAGAACGATGAAAGATCCTAGACTACAACATTCAGGTCAGGGAAAAAAACTCCACCTAAATGATCTCGTTACTCTCGACACTGATTTTTGTATATATATATATATATATATATATATATATATATATATATATATATATATATATATATATATACGAACACTACCTTATCGTTTTAGTATCAAAATAATCAGTATTAGTTACTTATAATTACCTCATTACAATTCTGTTTTGAATGACTAGATAAACGAATGATATTAGTAGAATTTTCTATATCTGTTGTTAACTTCTTTGCTTTACCACTAGTATTAATTGATGTGTGCGATGATAGAACGTTATTTGATTCGCGGTTTTGATTAGTACTGCTACGATAGCTGGAACGTGTTATTTTACTGTCACTTAATATTCCACTACTGGCAGAGCCAGTAATTTTTGCACCAGGAGGGATTTGAGCATAAGATTTTGATTGATTTCCAGTTGTATTAATTGAATCTATAGGATTTCCAGACAATAAACTAGTTGAACTATCCGGTTTGAATGAAGGTGATGCGATTGGAATTGAATTGACCTGAGGTAGAGGATTACTTCGCCTACTATGTGTTCTGGATAGAAATAAATTTAGACGACTGACATAGATTTTAAGCAAAATTTTGAATAATTAGAGTTAATAAAAAAGTATTCAGTGACAATAACATGGATTGACGTGAAAGGACAATTATTTGAACAGCCTCACATCAATAACTTATGTTGAAAATCACGATATATCATATGACAATTATGTTTCATCTTAATATATGATCATTTAAGGGAAACAACCTGTTACAGATAAATCAGTGAATAACACTCGATTTTCGTTTACATACGTAAGGAATATATTAGAAGTTAGATTTTTCTTCAATTTTTTTATATTTCTTTATTCGTATTTCTATTCAAAATGTAAGATAAATATTTAAGTTAGGGGTTCAATGAACAGCTTACATGATCAGCTAAATTTCAAGTCTTTTATTTGCAATGATAAAAAGGGATTTTCTGAAATGTGAACTGCACTACAAATACTGTTAACAGAAATTTTATAAAGAGATAATTAAATGAATTAGATAAAATTATCAGTGAATTATATCATTTAGATTAAACATTGAAAGAGATTGTTCACTAGCGATATTTGAACTACATTAAACTAAGGGAGAAAATAATATACTTGACTCATTTATTTGCTAGTGAATATATTACCAAAGGATTTAAAACAAACCTGGTTGTACAATTGTATATTTGTATCAGAATGGGGGATTATGGAGATTGAGGCAATTTTAATAGTTGAATTCATGAGCCGTTTGGTTCTAATATGGGACTCCTCGTTTTTTACTGATATTTCTGCACCTCTATTACCTTTGATTATAGTAAAAAAAATTCTAACCATCTTACTGCATTCACATTATAATTCGTCACTAAATTGTTAAGTCTATTGTTATTGTTTGCATAACGGAATCTAGTATTATAATCTTTCGATTGCATTATCATGGCTATTCCTTGTTCATATGTCCTCACGGAACTAGTACTTTAACATTAAAAACAACCTGGTTGTCCATTTTTGTTGTTCCATGTTATTCATTTCCGTCGTTTTAGTTACGGTAAACTATTTTTTAGATCAGTCTAATTAAAGGCTGAACCATATCCAAACAGTTACATAATACAATAAGACAAACAGTTTAAAATGGATACAGAGATGAGGAGATATATAGATTATTCATGAATTGTCATTTAATGAGTGTATATTAGGTAATATGCACTAAATTCTATCCCGATTGTCATCTATAGAAGAATAAAGTATGCTATCAACAGGATAAAATCGATGCTAAATATACGTATGACAACTGTACATTAGTATTTTGAAGAACGCGCATTTATAAAATAACGAATTGGCATCATATCAGTAATATGTAAAAAGTAACCTGTGGAGAATGGAAAATGATTTATTATGAAATAAATTGACATCAATCATTTGAATAATATCTACATGAAGCGATATGGTAAACATTAATAATTTGTTTTTAATGGTGGTCTAAAACTGATGCATTAATGATATCAATTTAAACTCAACAATCTCTACAACCCTATTCTAATAATTTGTTAATTTGAAGTGACATAATGAACATTGAAAAAATCATTTGAGATGTTAAGTCAACAATTACAACACTGAAATATGTTGAGTAGCGAGTGAGTATGTAGTTTTAAGAAACCCTATGAAATATCTTATTACATTATTTACAACTGAAAAGTAAGACTGTTCATTCATGAAAACGATTATAGACCTGTGTACAGCTTTATCGAATAGATATACTGAACTTTACAAGTGACAAAAATTGACAATAACTACAACATAGGAATTTTCATCACAAATTTTATGAATGTAGATAAACTGAAAACTGAATGTTCATTTTGTTTCAAATTTATGAATTTACAGAAGTGAATATCTCTAAGCCTTTACAAATTTCAGATAAATATTTTGATAACTAAGGACTTAGTCATATCTTACAGTTGGAGAACAAGATGATATTGAAATGAATAGATCAAAGTAAGTCACCAGGAATCTAGGTAAGTTTTGAATTAAGTCAATTTAAATGTTCAATGACATCCAGTATAATCGGTAAAATTAAACGATTATTTATCCAAGGACACATTACTCATACACTACCAAAAAGCATTAGTCTAGTCAACAGGCCCAAAAAATAAACTTAATAAAAAAGGCTACTTATAACTATTTTGACGTAGAAATATTGATTAATTTCTCACGCTGATGTCTCAATGATAGATAACAATATTGTCGATGGGGAAGGCTGATCTTTGTTAAGCAACTAATGAGAACCAGAAAACATTGGGTAGCAGTTTCGTCCTGGTATGAGACTTCTTGGGAGTGGAGATTCACGATCCTATCAGAGATGGAACATACGACCTCTAGGCTCCATGCAAGGGTTTTACCGTTAGGCCAATGTTTCTGGACCCAATAGCTTCAATGGATCCGCAATATTGCACAACCATCTTTTAATTGCAGAGATAAGTAACCATCTCATACTCGACAAAGTTGGGTACCATATGTCACAGCTTCCCACTAGAACTCCAGGAACTACTACTTTGACATTAAACACGAGTGAGCATATAGTGATTAATGATATATGAGGAATTTAAGTAGATTATTGAACTTATTGGAAATAATATGAATATGAGTTATTATAAACTATTTTAAGATTCTAGCAAATAAACATATATCTTGGTTTCGACCGTTCACATTAAGAATGTTGTTATATCTAAAGTATATAATGTGACATTTCTAAAAGTAAAGCATAAGGGAAACTCGTACATTAAAAAAATCTCACCTTGAAAAACTACGATCAAAGGCCCGGGAGCTGCGTCTTAATTCCATTAGTGTAGATAAAGTACGACCGACTCCACCAACTGGACCATTAGGAGTAGCAGTTGAAAGACTACTTCGTCTAGTGATTGAAAAATAACGCTGGAAACCACTAGCAATTCTTGACATAGCTGCATAAAGCGCTGTTGCTGATATAGTTGATGATGTTTGTTGATTTAAACCAGTAGTAAATTTACGTTGTGTTGTAGAATTTGGTTCACGAACACGAAAAAATGCATGACAGCTAACTGCATATTGCCAAAATAATTTAGTACTTACAGCTGATGGAAAACGATAATGTTGTTTTAATTCACTTTCAAAATTTATGATTGGACTAGTTAATCCACTAATAGAAGTGACATGACCATTCATTGATTTCTGAAAATGAAATCATAAAATAGCATATCAAGTTTGTTATTATTTCTGAATGATGATTCCTTACAAATGTCATTATTAAAGTTAAATGACAAGGTATAGATTAGTATAAGGAGTTTTGTATGGAGAAATGGTATCTACAGGACAAATAAGGAAGAAAATAATAAGAATGTCTGTGGAGGTCCTAATCTATGGGAGGATATAAGCTTTCTACGAAAAAAGTCTATTGGTACATTATTCATTAAATATACATAATTAATTATTTATTATAAATATAAAACTTATTTAGTTATTTGTAGTTAAAAAATGTGTTTCGATAGTTATGGTAATGTGTAATGACTTAATTTTTCTAGCGAATTGAATTACATTGAATTATGCGTGTTCAGATTATTTTATTTATTCATAGTTTGTAGAGCTTATCTAATCCTTCTGCTTAGAGTGAATTATAATTCAACCTACCGTAGTAGATAGTTTCCAATGAAGTCATTATATGACTTTGTAAATGAATACTGAGTAACTTTAAGGTCTGTAAAATGGTGATACAAGAAGTATAATCTACAACAAAGTGAAAAACTAATTCAATTTATAAATATAAAAGCTTAATTACCGATTAAAGAATTTTTTTAAGTATGAAAAATGACATTGAAATACGTAACAAAGAATAATAAACCGAATGTACGAAATAGAAAACGTGTATGACAATTTATACCACGTTTTCAGATAATTAACGTTGATTAATGCTCATAAAAAATTGTCAACCTGATATGAATGGAAGTCAAAATTAGATTGATTTACTCATCATGATTTTTATTCAACATTACTTCCGTTTTAATTCAATGTGATGAATATTCAGTGTAGTATTCGATTTTGTTTTCCTTTAAGACATTTTATTCTGTATAACATAAGATATTCTTGTATTAAGTTAACATGAACTATACTCATCATGTGATTTGTTATAACTTATATATGTGACTCTATTCTACTTATCAATCAAAAATGTATGTATAAGTCAATACATAAGTGTGTGTATTTCCCACTAAACTTGTCGTGGTTGTTCGTGCTTCTAGCTGCTTGTGGAATATATTTCCCTCTTCCGAACTTGAACTTCTCTCTCTCTAATTATCCGGGCTGGGACACGTCGGAATAGCTAGCTTATCAGTCTTTATATCATGGAGTCTTCGATCCGTTCCCAGATTAGGTGAACTCATAATCTCTTCAAACATAGCACAACCTTAAGGAGTAGGATCATTAGAACAATCAGCATCATACAAGTGAAGTATGATGGGAATACGTCAAAAGTTGTGAATTCATCGAAATAATGTATGTGACAGACGTGGAACAGTAGAAAGATTGATACAGTATCCACAAGAATGATAAACAAAACTAAGCAAAGCATTTAAATTTATGACTCACTGAACTCGTTTTAAAATGTATTGTGAATCGTTTTCCCTTGAAATTGATTTTCGAAATGTTATCCCTAAAGAGTTAAATAAAATGAATTTGAATTAGACATTTATTCACTTAGAAAACAGCTGTGAAGAATAAACTTGTAATTCAGATGACTTTCAAGCCAAAGATTATTGAAACTATTGACTTATGCATCATATCCACAAAGCCAGTGAAAATGTTTGCTAGTATGTACAAACCCTAATTGACAAAACAATATCCCTCCGAAACTAAACGTTCTAGAATTTGTCAACAAGCGTTCATATTGCATAGAACACGTGACTTTTGAGAGGTTAAACAGGGTTAAATACATAAGACGAAAAAGGTTGACGTATTTCTCTCCCAACACGCTTTTCGGAATAGTAGTGCTGTGATATACTATGAACTAGGTAATTTGAAGTTGTTACTTTATGCTACTGATTAGTGACTAGTAGCATAATTCAATTTACCAAACTTCGTCATTTGGGGGAGTATTTTTCGTGCTAGTGCTATTGAATGACAATTCGAAAATCACCACAAAACTAAACTACAACTTGAAGATTTGAGAACGAATGATCTGGCAGCCGTTGTTCAAAAGTTGGCCACAGAAAACGTTATACCACATAGATCAAAATTATTGTGTATCAAGAAGATCCGACATAAATGACAGAAGAATCTACAAATAATTACAAGTGACTTCGGTGAACTGTGTAATTCAGAAACGACTAAGTAGTCTACTAGCCGAACAATTGATCCCTAATCACAAGTCTTTAAAACTTTTAAGTCAAACAAGCAGCGTATTACTGATATGTCAAGTCAGGTCTCAGTACTTTGAGAATCGAAACTATGTATTTGTTTATTTTCTTCACAGCTTCACATAAGTTGTTTAAAGTAAAAGGATATTTATTATAAACGATAAATACGTAATCAGATTAGTGAATGTTACTGTGGAGGATTTTCTGTAAAAAACCACATCTCAACTATTAATGCAAACAGATATTATTATTATATTATTTTTTTAAAAAGGACCTTTAAATAACAAAGACGAGATAAGCCTTTTTCATTATTGAATAGTATGTAATCATATTCGTGCAAACATGCAATTGTATTATACGGATGAATATGTTTATCATAAAACAACATACATGTGGAAGTAATGACTCAAAAGAAAAATCCAATTTAACCATTTATACAAATGATAAGCAATAGGTTAAAACTAACTGGAAGTATTAATAATAAAGGCTTACCAAGAATATTGTTGTAACATTTTATTATCACGAAATAAACTTATTCCAATAAAAGATACTCCAATGGTGATTGTTTGAAGGTTATGTTGTTCATCCTCGTACAAAGAAATTAAAAATAAAAAAAAGACAAAAGAAATAGACACTTCGTAGTAATATCATATTTATTATAGTCGATCAGATAATTCAACTGTGTAATTGGTTCCTTGAAATGAATGATTTAGTATTGTTGAGAAGACCGATAACATAAAAAAACAGCTGCTCAATGTCTCCTGCTTTTAATTGTTTTATTACTGAAGTCAGCCTATGATATAAAATCACAAAATCTAATAATGCCCGTAACTTGTCACACAAATACTAGAAATTATCATGTGGATACTAGTAACCAATCCAAGCCATGATCAGTGCATCTCACTTATTTTGGGCGTGAGGCAAACGTCATCAATAACAATGGATGATGATGGTGGGATATAAAAAATTAACTTAAATCAGAAGGATAAACAATTAAAAACCAACTCTACTCTGTAAATTAGGCTTCCACTTTGACCCCTGGAGGTTATGGGTTCTGCCCTTGTGGAGACCGTGAGTTTATGTTACGAAGAAGTCTTATATTGGAAGTTACATTCATTTTTCTGAAAAACCTTTTAATTACAGACTAATATCAATTGTGGCTAGTAAAGTTCAACGTACTAGATGTGCAGTAGTAATCACCCGTAGAATTTGACGATTATCATAGAATATCACGAACTCGCTTAATTCGAAACTATGTACCAATTGGATTTCAACTTCATGATCTACATGAATCATGTCTAATTCTGACGATTCTAAGTTTAGTGTTAAATGGTGTTCTATGATTAACAAACCATAAAAGCGATCATATATTAATTACCTTTGTCATCACCTAATATTTAAAGTTTACTAAGATTTTTTAGATAAGAATATCTAATTACTTAGTAATTTTTAAATATATTTTCATTTAGCTATCCAGAATATCATATTTAACTAATCTTGGAACAACTATTTACATAGATATCACACAACAGTGTCTGCTAATGTATTAGTTTTCATGATTCAATATTGAAAAACAGTTTGCCATCTGTTTTGTACTGAACTAAGAGGAATACAATCCTTAATTTATTGAAGAAAATTATTTTATTTACTTCAGATAACAATCATGAGATTTGATTCATACTGACACTCAAACGATTCAGTGTCCTCCAATACAAAAGAGTACAATGTTCACTGTATTATCTCCGCCTTAAATAGCATTTGTTTTAAACTTTTAGAAATAAAAGCTATCAATCGAATAGCATGAGAGTTATTTAGAAAGAAATTATTATTTTTAATTTGAATATAAGTAGGTTATGTATTCATGTAATAAATGCTATCAATCTCATTGCTCTTTCATTATGTCAATTTCGAGGTCAGAAAAAAATATTATGTTCGATATTGAAAAACCGATTGTTATTATTAAACAATCGGTTTAAAGAGCTTTCAAATATGTATCATTATACATTCTATTAGATAGACTTATGTTAGCACTTCAATAAAAACTGAAGTTACTATGCACTTTAAAGGTATTGTAAGATGTATGCAAATATATTTTCATTTGAAGTAAGTATGAAAGGTTTAGTCATTTGAAAGTTTTTTCTAAGAGTTGAACAATAAATCTCATTAGAAACAAGATAATATGAATGAAAATGACAAAAAATACTAAAAATGAAATTTCCATTAAACTTGTGTTAACTATGAACACTTATTTAGAGTATGTACTGCTATGTATAACGTAGTTTTGGTTTTAATCAGATAAAACTATTTCCTGAATAAATCTATGAAAGTAAGTTGGTGGGGTCACATAAAAATCCATAATAAACTTTTAAAATAACATCATCACGGATCGATCTTAGTTACAAAACCACCGAAAATCAGAAAACATTGGACAGCTATTTAAGCCTATTTTAGAATTAATCAGAAACACATATACACAAATCCACCGGAGATCGTATTCGGTGAGTGCTTAAATTTTAGAATTCCGATCTGGAATTCATCTATTCCTATATATATATATATATATATATATATATATATATATATATAACGGAAACTGTTGTTATCATTACAATTTTGTTTTTTAAAGAAAAACTATAAGTATGTAATTATATATAAAATTTCTAATTATCCCTATGATGATATGAAAATGATTTATTCAAATCATAATCAAACGACAGAGTAATATAAATAAGATACATCAGATTTTATCCAAAAAAGAAATTTTTCAAAACAAAACAGAAGAAAAAAACTATCGATTAGAAGAAGTGAATACAAAATACTGAATAAATGAAATACTAACTGACAATAAGCAAGCAAAAAAAAGACAATATGTTGTTTTGTAATCTATGATATTAAGTTATTAAATGTCAGAATAGCTATCAGAAAAATTTTTTTATTTTAATGATCAATGAATCGATAAATATAGTTTGCAATAATTATAGTTTAATAGTTGAGATCAATAATCAATTGAAGCAGGACCACCATGGAAAACCTAGGAGCACTGGACTGCTCTTTTGTCCTACTGTGGGACTCCCCATCAGTGTGCATTTACGATCCCGCCCAGTGAGATTCGAACCCAGGATCTATCAGTCCCGCTCAACCTCAAGACCACAGGGTTGGCATCTGACGGTGTTAATGTCTAACTTCAACTAATCCACGAAATTGAGTGACCCATCCAACATCGTCTTCAGTGAGTTACTAGGTGAGTTCCTGGTTTTCCATGGTGATCTAGCTTCAATCGACTCATGATCTCAACTAATAAAATTACTATAATATCCACAAAACCCCTTCTGAAATTATAGTTTAGTGTATTAATTATTTAAACTGTCTTCTTTCGAGATTTTCAATGAACATTTCACCATTGAAGTGTTTATAATTTACATGGTCAGTAATAGTAGTCGCAAAAACCAAATTTGTTATGTAATGACAGTGGCAAGACTATTATTTATGGACGGACCAATCAGATATAAGATAACAGGTCTTGGATTTTGGCGCAAAATTCATTCAACCATTTGGTTTAATAGAGTTTTGACATATTAGCTTATGTCAATTCGTGATGAAAGCTCTAAATCTAGTACCTAACCCCATCAACTGGCAGACTGAGATTACGATTAAGTAACTGTTTAATAAATATTTTTTTAATTATTCTTCAGTTCTTATTAGTCTGTATGTATAAATATTTTTTAAATTAAACTAGTTTGATCTTATCACCTTAATAAACAATATAATTAGGCGTTAGGCAGTATATCAGTTTTATTTAAAAAAAGGATATTTTGATCATGGTTTGTGATTCGCTTGCTGTTTCGAATTTCGACTACTGATCAATCAAATGTTGGTGAATAGTTCACGAATCTAAATGTTAATGGTAGTTTTACTCAATAAATACGTCATTTGGTGTTGATCACTAAAAGTGTACACATGTACAAATATAGATACTTCAGGGACAGACTAAGTTTTAATAAGTTTCCATTTATAACGAAATTAACGTTTAGACTTTGAACTAAATCACAGACTTGAAGTTAATCACATATCGTAAATCATTTATACTAAATAAAAGCATCAATTTATTATTAATCCCTTATTTTCTGTTGAGAATCCTTTTTCCAAACATATTTTCTAACATCATCTTTCACGGTCGTAAATAGTTGAACAGCTCGTCCACCTTATCAGAATTTTGAAGGGATTGGTTAAGTAAACAAACTGTCCGTTAAGCCACTTCAGGTACTTTGATTTACTTCTACCGTTATGATGAGAATATTCAAGATAAAAACTACTGTTTAGTAAGTTGATTTAATTATATGTGCCTAGATGGATATTAGTCATGCTCAAGTGATCCACATTATCAGTCACTTTTTCAGCTGATGCCACCGTGTTGGTTCTGTAAGATCACTTAAAACCAAGAATCATTGCCAAAATATATGAAGTTTTTTAAACAGTAAGACATGAAGCCTGACTAAGCATATCGTCATAAAGGAATATGGCTATTCTGGTAAAAACCGTGGAATCGCAGGCTAATACACATTTTTACCCGATTCTGTATTGTTTATGAATAGTTGACTGACATATAACAAGAGCGGTACAGCAAAGGGTTCTCTTTTCAGTTATGGTTATTTTCCGTTTTTGTGATTGATATATGTTGGACAGATGTTGAAATAAAACAAAACTGCTATATTGGTTATTAGTTCAAACAGCACAGTGTCTATGTTAATATCACAAATTATGAGTTACAAGCCATGAGTCATAGAACATATGTAAGCAGAATAAAAAAAGGTTATGAGATCAGCGCAATTCTGACTAGTTTCAAAGTTCATAATGGCATAATGAAACTGAAAACATATATTTACTATTTTAAAAAATAGACAAAATCAAACATAGTCTACAATCTGATAAACAGCGTTTTTAAGGAGTAAAATTCTTATTCTTAATATGTATGATTGGAAGCAATAGAGTTAAATGTGAGAGAAAAATTGCATTCAGGATGATCATTTGTACTGATAAATAAACAAAGAAAGAATTGATGCCGTGAACTTTCTTTTTGTAAAATGTGAATGAACGTTTCAACAACTTATAGATTATATACAGAATGTTATCAGATGATGGAATATACTTTATAATCACTCATGTAAGATTTCTGTTCAGTTCTTCATGAAATGTAACACATCTCAGTTTAGAATGAATAGATAAATCATATTTCCTTTAGTCAGTGATGTGGAACGTAGAATCTGACATATATGTACATCGGTCCAAGTTACCTTACCACATTAGCAGAGCTAGATGAAATTACCAAGATAAAACCCAGAGTAGTAGGAGTAGTTGTAAAAAAAGGCACAGAAAAAGAGTATGAAGAGATTCCAGGACTCAGGTTCAAAGAGAAAACAACAAAAATGAAAGCACCTGTACCATTACAAAAATTTTAAGCCATTTTACTCAAAGTCCTTAATCACTGATTATCATGATTATAAAGACCCCAACCATGCAGTATACGCCTATTTACATGGCTCAATCGAACTGTCGTTGAATTCATGGACTAGTGCCATGTCTTGAGTGAGGTGCTCATGGCTTTCTTCCAGAAAATTCTTACACCACAGAATACTGTTAATCGAAGTTGACAGTATTTAAACAAACGTAATGCCTTCAAACAAGAATTTCTCTAACATTAAGACAAGACAACTACTAATACATCCATTGGCCGGATACCATCAGCAACAGCCTTTTGTGGGAGAGAACCAACCAGCTTCCAGCTGAAGAGGAAATTAGGAAAAGACGATGGAAATGGATAGGACATACATTGAGGAAATCATCAAACTGCATTACGAGACAAGCGCTAACTTGGAATCCTGAAGGGAATAGGAAAAGAGGAAGGCCAAAGAACACATTACGTCGGGAAATAGAAGCGGATATGAAAGGGATGAATAAGAACTGGAAAGAGCTGGAAAGGATTGGTTGGGACAGGGTTGGATGGAGAATGCTGGTGAGCGGCCTATGCTCCTTCATGAGTAGTGACAGGCAAAAGTAAGTAAGTGAGTAAGATGCCTACCATTACAAATTAGTTTTAATAAACTATCACCGCTAACAATAGTAGAATATATCTTGAAGCATTCCGGTGATAGCCTTGATAGATGATTACAGTAACTTTTTGGTGATGATGAAATGCTAGCTGAAGAATAAGTCATTTGTTAATACAGCATGTAGTGGCCTGAGATCTGACTCCGATTTGATCGTAATGATTGTATGAATGTTTGCTATCACCTATCCTCGTATATAATCATTGACTTAAATCGCGTTATTTAATAACGGAATTAAATAAGTCAAATAACGAGGATGGAGTTTTGAATGCATATATTTTCTATAATTGTTGATTAGACAAACGAACGGAGGAACGATGCGAAGATGAGAAAGCGAAGCTAAATTGGCGCGCGTTGGAGATGGTTGGTAAGCCAACCCCCAGTTAACCAAGCGTTAATCAATATTTATAAGCACACAAAAATAAATTACAGACATGTGATGAGTAACGGGATAAGAAGTGTGCATACACCTACGCGCTCATATAAAGACGGTCAAGATATTGATAAGCGAATAACCAACAAGGTCAGAATGTGACTCAAATAGAATGAATAGAATGGGCTGTCCGAAAGTTAGAATAATAAGATATTTGGGCTTAA